>BSBN01000766.1:0-2400000 GCA_027924645.1 Cunninghamia lanceolata | reverse complement strand
TTCTATTTTATTTAAAAGGCTTGAGATCCATTATAGAATGCATAGGAGTTTTACAAGGAGTTGGTGGATTTTTTTTAAAAGGCAATTTTTTAAGAAAATCCATTCTAGTTTTTAGAAGATTATGTTTTTTTATGAAGATTTTTATCAGAGTTTAGAAGGTGAAAGGTTTTCATTGACAAACTTGAATGGAGAAGATTTGTCTTGTGAGAAAGGATTTTATTTTATGAGAAAAATATGAATCAGGGAGAAGAAGATAATAAATAATATATTGAAAGATTTTTTTTGAAGATGACAAAGGAGTTTTTCTTTTGCAGGGAAGATGAAGTTGCTCAGAGATTTTGTTTTTTTCTCCTACAGGGTACTGATTGATTTTATTGAAGATTTTTGTATGATCTTACAATTGTTTTTAGATGAATTATTTATGCAGATGTCAAGGGTCAGAAGGTGAAAGTGAAATAAAAATAAAGAAGTTTTTTTTAGTTTGAAATATGAAAGGTCATGTGAAAATGTTTTTGCAGAATGTTGAGAGATATCTATTTATTTTTGGCTTCACATCGATAGTGTGTGTGTGTGGATCAATATGGAGTGTTGAAGATATTTTACAGATAAATCATGTTATTGTATGTGAGATTATGTTTGTGTAGGAATGGATCAAACACAGTATGAGGACATCATGCAATAAACTTACAGTTTGAACCATGGAGATAAAATGCAAGTGAACAGGTGAACCAAATTTGTAGAGATGTGTAAAAGGAATTGTTTTCTATGGTCTTGACTTAAAAATCAAATAGGAGATATAAGGGTGTATGATGAAACACAGGTTGCATAATGGTGCAAATCAGATTGAATAGCAATCAATTCTTGCACATAGAATTTTATGATGGAAAATTATCTATGCTAGTGAGGCTTATAGGTCAGTGAGACCTTAACATTTGTCAGTGAGACACATATTGTAGCTAGTAAGGCTTCTTTGTAGCCAGTGAGGCATGTTTTATCAGTTAAGCCAGTGAGGCAGTTTTGGAGTGGTTTTTCTACCCTGGAGGGTTTTCCACTCGTGCAAACCTTGTGTTATAATCTTCTCTGTGTGTGTATGATTTACTTATGAAGTTTTGTTCTCTTTCTGTATTCACAGTCATGTGCATATGTATTTGACAAATCAATGCTATCTTTCTCTCCTTGTGCTCTGAATTTTAAAGTTTGTAAAAAGATTTAAAAATTCACACAACACTGATTCACCCCCCCTCTCAGTGTTGATTGTACTCCTATAATCTGAAGAAAGATTGCTGGTCTCAGAAGAACAAAGAAGGAGACAAATAAGAAGGCAATAAGGAAGCAAATGTGGTAAGCAATAAGTCTGAAGATGATGCTTTGATTCTTTCCCTAGATAATGCTGATGATTCATGGGTTTTAGATTCAGGGGCCTCATTTCATGCTACGCCCCATAGAAGTTATTTTCTTGATTATGTCCAAGGGGATTTTGGGCTGGTTTATTTGGGAGATAATGAACCCTATCAGATTGTTGAAAAAGGAAGAATCAAGATTAAGTTGCAGAATGGGAATCATTGGCTACTACAAGAGGTAAGGCATGTTCCAAGGCTCAGTAGGAATTTAATTTCAGCAGGGCAGCTAATTGAACAAGGTTGCACTGTTACATTTACTGATAAAAATTGGAAGGTTTCAAAAGGTGCCTTAGTAGTAGCAAAAGGTGTGAAAGTAGGCACCTTATATCTTTGTACAAGTCATACTGTTCCTTCTAATTTAGCTGTTATAGAGAAAAAACAAATAGGTTTAGGAATAGTTGCTACAGATTTGCAGGAAGAGACTGGAAAAGTTGCTGCAGGTTCTGAGACAACACTGTGGCATAACAGACTTGGGCATATGAGTGAAAAAGGTATGAAGGTACTTCATTCTAAGAAAGTTTTACCAGGTTTGAAATGTATTAATATGGATTTCTATGAAAGTTATGTGTATGGAAAACAAAAGAGAGTCAGTTTTCTCAAGGATGGGAAGAAAAAGAAAAATGAAAAGTTGGAGCTTGTGCATATAGATGTATGGGGGCCAGCTTAGGTATCTTCTCTTGGTGGCTCTCGGTATTATGTTACATTCATAGATGATGCAACGAGGAAGGTCTGGATTTATTTCCTTAGACAGAAATCTGATGTATTTAAAACATTTAAGAAATGGAGAAGCTTGGTTGAGAATGAGACGGGTAAAAGATTAAAATGTCTTAGATCTGATAATGGCGGTGAGTATTGCAGCAAAGAATTTGAAGATTATTGTTCCTTTAATTGAATTCGTAGGCAGAAAATGGTTCCAGGGACTCCACAAGAAAATGGAGTGGCTGAACGCATGAATAGGACAATAATGGAGCGTGCAAGGACCATGAGATTGCATGCTGGGCTGCCTTTAAACATGTGGGCAGAGGCTTTCAATACTGCTGTATATTTAATTAACAGAGGTCCTTTAGTTCCTTTGGGCTGTGGTATTCCAGAGGAAGCATGGACAAGCAAGAAGGTGAGTTATTCTTTTATGAAAACCTTCAGTTGTAAAGCATTTGCACATATAGATTCTGAAAATAGAACCAAGCTGGATGCAAAATCAAAAAGGTGCACCTTTGTTGGATATGGCATTGATGAATTTGGTTATAGGCTTTGGGATTTTGAAAATCAGAAAATTGTGAGAAGCAGGGATGTTATATTCAATGAGAAGGTGTTGTACAAAGATCAGTTGTAGTAGTATGAGACAAAAGAAAAGGATTACGTGGTGCTGGATGATACTCCAAATAGTGATGTTCCAGTGGTTCCTCATGCTCTGCAACAGCAACCAGAAATACCACAAACTCTAGTGAATGTTAGATGATCAACAAGGATAAGTAGACCTCCTGAAAGGTTTTCTCCCTCTTTGTATTCTATTTTGTTAACAGATGGTGGTGAACCAGAAGGGTATGATGAAGCTATGCAGGTGGATACATAGGTTCAGTGGGAGCTTGCAATGAAAGAAGAAATGGACTCCTTACTGAAAAATCAGACTTGGGAATTATGTAAGTTACCTGCAGGTAAAAAGGCTTTACCAAATAAATGGGTTTACAGGCTAAAAGAGGAAGATGGAGGTAAGAAAAGATTTAAGGCTAGGTTAGTTGTAAAAGGATTTGCACAGAAAAAGGGCATTGATTTTGATGAGATATTTTCTCCGGTTGTCAAGATGACTTCTATTCGTACTGTTTTAAGTATTGTGGCTACTGAAGATTTACATTTGGAACAGCTAGATGTTAAAACTGTCTTTCTCCATGGTGATTTGGAGGAGGAGATATATATGGAACAACCCCAAGGATTTGAGGTCACAGGTAAGGAGAAACTGGTGTGCAGATTGAAGAAGAGTTTGTATGGCCTGAAACAAGCACCTCGGCAATTGTATTTGAAATTTGACAGTTTTATGGCTGAGCAAGGCTACAGTAGGTGTAATTCTGACCATTGTGTTTATTTTAAGAGGTTGGATAATGACAGCTACATTATTTTATGTTTATATGTTGATGACATGCTTGTAGCTGGGTCTAACATGGATCACATAAGAGAGTTAAAATAGTAGTTAGCATAGTCATTTGATATGAAGGATTTGGGGGCAGCAAAACAAATCCTTGGTATGAAAATTTGTAGAGATAGGAAGAACAAAAAATTGACTCTATCTCAGGCTGCTTATGTTGAAAAGGTGTTGCAGAGATTCCACATGGAGAATGCAAAAGCTGTCAGCACACCTTTGCCTAGTCATTTGAAATTGACCAAGGAGATGTGTCCTAAGACACAAGAGGAGGAAGAGAAAATGTCCAAGGTACCCTATGCTTCAGCTGTAGGAAGTTTAATGTATGCCATGGTATGCACCAGACCAATTATTGTACATGTTGTAGGAGTCGTTAGCAGGTATATGAGTCATCCCGGATTAGAGCATTGGAATGTGGCAAAATGGATTCTTAGATATTTGAGAGGTACATCCAATAAACACTTATGTTTTGGGGGCTCTAATACTGATTTAGCAGGTTATGTAGACTCAAATTTGGCAGGGGATATTGATACCAGGCGGAGTACTACAGGTTATGTCTTTACTATAGGTGGAACAATAGTGAGTTGGATTTCCAGGTTGTAAAAGGTGGTTGCTTTATCCACCACAGAGGCAGAATATGTAGCTGCAACAGAGGCAAGCAAGGAGATGGTATGGCTGCAATCTTTCATGAAAGAATTGGGCCCACAACAGGTTAACAGTTATTTATTTACAGATAGCCAGAGTGCCATACATCTTGCAAAGAATTCTGCCTTGCATTCAAAGACCAAACACATACAGTTGAGGTATCACTTCATTCGATTAGTATTGGATGATAGATAGTTACAGCTGGCAAAGATACATACAGATGACAATCCAGTAGATATGTTTACTAAGGCAGTGACAAGGGATAAGCTAAGCTCCTCTTCAGCTTCAGTTGGTCTTCTAGACTGAAAATAACAAAAACAGAATAGCAGAGTCTAGGTTGCTTATTTCCAGTGGGAGCTACAGGGTTAGTGATGCTATGATCAGTCTCCAAGTGGGAGATGATATGGTGTGGAGTCTGATCAGTCTCCAAGTGGGAGATTGTTGTTATATGGAGCCTAATTAGACTTGGAGGTTATATTTACCCCACTTTTATCAACGCGGTTTCCCCCCAAATTCCTATGGGGTCAAGGGGCAGCTCCCCTTGCGGGGGTTTGGGTGCAGCACCCCCAAGACGGGGTCAAGGGGCAGCACCTCTTGTAGGGTCCAGGGGTAGTGCCCCTGGCGTGTTCCCTGTCGCGATACAAGGCAAGGTCGAGGGGCAGCGCCCCCATGGGGGCTCGAGGGCAGCGCCCCCGAAGCCTCACATGGTTTTTTTATTATTTTATAATGCACCGGGAGTTATTTTTTCATTGACCGACATAAGAAAACCCTATTTTTGTAACTGACAAAAAGCTTGATAAAAAGCAGCCAAGGGTTAGGGTTTTGATATATTGTATTGTAGCATTTGCAGCGGTATTGAGTTGCAGGGATTGCTGATTGTAATCGGTTTGATTTACTGGATAATAATATTGGACTCTCTGTTTGGTGGATGTAGCCCAAGTTTGGGTGAACCATGTTAAAACTTGTCTCTCGCTGTTATTATTTATGTGTATTTCCATTCCTCTGTTTAATCTTTATTTGCATTTAATTGATATCTTCTTCCAGCTAACCCTAACATGTCTATGGATCAAAAGCCATTTTTCCCATCGAGGTCAAGTTACCATCTCTACGGGTGTTGTTAAAAGGTCTTATCACTGATGAAGACTACATAGTTACCAGACTGCAAGAACTAGAACTGTTGGAGGAGAAGAGATAGAATGCTTTCAATCATCTCAAAGCCTATCAACAAAAAATGTCACGGAGCTACAATCACAGGGTCCACCCAAGGGTCTTCAACGTTGTTGATCTAGTACTCAAGGAAAACCCCAGAATCAGCAGGATCAGGAAAAGAAAGGTAAGTTTGAACCCAACTGGCTTGGTCCTTATGTAGTCATTGCAGCCTATGGATCAGGAGCGTATCAGTTGGCAACATCAGAAGGTGAGTTGTTTGATGACCCAATCAATAACATACATCTTTGCTGGTTCTATACCTAAGAGAACCCCAATGAAAAGGGGGCAAAAATTAGAAAAAATTAGAAAAAATTAAAAATTAAAAAAAAGAGACAAAAATAAGCATTGCAATAAAAGTAAAGTAGTGAAAACCTGGAAAACAGGCACTCTCTGCGATGCGAACCGTTTCCTCCATCTTTAGGAAACTAATCACCTTGTGTCCATTTCT
Source organism: Cunninghamia lanceolata (assembly GCA_027924645.1). Lineage (NCBI taxonomy): Eukaryota > Viridiplantae > Streptophyta > Pinopsida > Cupressales > Cupressaceae > Cunninghamia > Cunninghamia lanceolata. The sequence goes on along the minus strand of BSBN01000766.1, from coordinate 2,394,164 downwards.
CCTACCATCGTTCCTCATCCGATTCATATCTACCCCGCAATAAAAACCTAACGATAACCTATCATGGCTTGATACTCTATCTCTTTTTAGGTGCCTTATCAACTAAGGCCTTATCCAGTATCCTATATATAGTGTCAGCCTAGCATAGCGTCTGTCATCAGTACCATAGGGTCAATCCTGAACTATGTTGCCTCTACATCATCACGTAGGCAAGGTCATTATCAATGCGCCCTCGAGGCTTCCCATCCATGCTGTATCTTGTCGTCCATCCTCTAGTCCATCCGCATCCAAGTCCAAGTCCTAAACTACGTTGCCTCTGCATCGTCACGTAGGCAAGGCCATTATCAATGCGCCCCTGAGGCACTAGGTCAGCCCCTTAGGGTCCGTTTCCCCAATAAGGATTGTGGAATCTTTCACCAGGCAAGAAAGTGCAAGCAAAACCTGCCTTCAAATAGAATTTTTGACGCAAGACATCAACCTATCCAAAGCAAAGCAAAAACAAGAGCAAAACGATCCAAGTGATTCTATCTAAATTATGGCAAGAAAGATACATCTAATACAAGAATGTTTTGTTTCAATTAAGTTATGTCTTAAAAGTCTTCACTTTTGTTATCATGTTTTCCTATGCTTCTCAAGGGTGCCAAAAGCTAGTGATGCTATGATGGGGGTACGATTTTTTTCTTTGATTGTTGCTTGTGGGTTTATCTTTAGTATTGTGAAGCCTTGTCTAAGGACATGATCAACTCTAATGATCATCAAGGACATCAGAGGCCTAACATGAAAATAGGTATAATCCTTTCCTGTTGATACACAATAAATACTCAGGTCATCTCGGTTCAATTATACCTAGATGCTTGTATTAACTTACTAAATCAAAATCCATGTAAGTGATATTCAGGTCATCTTGATTCAATTATACCTAGATGGTTGTATTTTCTTACAACATTTCAAAAAACACAACAAAAACAAAAAAGCCCAATGATGAAATAAGCACTTCAAAATACTTGCAATATCAAGATGGCAAAACCATTCGCATCCACAAAGCATCCATACCATCCATGCAATAAAAATTATGTGCATAATATCAATGTTTGCAAATAAAAGCTTGTGCTCCTTTCATTCACATTTCCTCTTTCAGTCAGTCTTCTATCTATCATTGTGTCATTTCTGCATTGATTGAGTACATTTGGACATAACGAAAACATGACATAAATTGCATATCATAGCACATGAGATAGTCATTAACATGATTAAATCATTTGCATGCATAGCATAAGTATCAACAGAAAAATTAACAAAACATAGACAAATACATGTAGATCATCTCATAAACTGCATAATCATATAGCTAACATTCACATTTGCATATTAGATCATCAGAAATCATCTAAGTTTGCATTAGATCATCATCAAGCACCATAGAATAGAATCATACAGTGCATCCATAATGACATCACATAGCATCATATAGACATAATAAACATATGCATCCCCTGTGAAACATCATAAGATAGAATGCATCCATAATAGAATCACATAAACAACTACATATAGGGAATCATAAGCTGCATCATCATATAAATATAACATAAATATGTCCAAGTGTACAATATCAAAGTCCATCTCTGAGTCAAAATCATATAAAGTGTATACAAAGTACAACATGATAATGATACATGTCTCAGTAATAGTACAAAAGTGACATAAATATATACATATCAAGGTATCTATGAGCCATCAAAAAAATATGTGTATACATCGCAAAGGTATCAGTACAAGTGTAAAGGCTAGCCCTACTGCCGTGGGGTACTGCTCCCAGTACTGTCGTCTCCACCTCCTCCTCTGCCAGCCCCCGACTACTATGGACCCATGGCAAAAGCTGCAGACCGTGAACCCCCTACCCTCTGAGATGTGCTTGCTATAGACTGGCTCTTGTAGCTAGGTGCCCTCTGGTTTGCTGGCACTGCCACATGGTATAGATCCCTGTAATACTGAGTCTGAGCCTATACTCTAGCAAGCTCACCCTGAATCTGTGCAAGTTGCACCTGAGTAACCAAAAATGTAGTGGCACCTTTAGTACCCAAGGCAACTAGGGCTGAGTCTCTGTCCACTGTAAGAGCCCACACCCTCGCCAATGTTGTGTCTCACTCAATAGTGAGACTAGCTATAATCCTTGCATTTGCCTCCCTCCAAGACTCTGCCACCCTAAGTTGTGCCCTGAGTTGTCTGATCTGACCCTGCAGTGTGGTAACAGATTGCTGCTATAGATCAGACTAGGCAGAAACTTGAGGGACCTATACCTGTGCCTGCACCTGTACCTATGCCTACTGCTATACAACTGTCAGCTGGGGCACCTGCTGTGGTGCTGGCACCTGTATCTGCTATGCAGCCTACTATTGGGAAGGTTCCTCCCCAACTCTCCTCCTTTGTCCCTGCCTCCCTCCCCCACCATCCTGTCCCTAACTCTCCTCCTCTATCCCTGTCTCCCTCCCCCACCATCTCCTCCTCAACCTCTGTCACCTCCATCATCTCCATCTCCTCATCCCCCTCTCCCCCTCCTTCGTCTCCTCCTCCTCCTGCCTCCAACATCCTCATCATCTAAATCTGTCTCCTCCAGGTGAGGAGCCAACTCTCCTAGTCCTGAGTACCTCAGGAATGGATGGGCTGCAAACCACTCCTCGTAGTCAGGGGTCATCCCTGCATCCACTACCTCCCTCCTCATTGGCCAATTCTGGTAGGGAATCTGCAAGTAGGCCCCATTAAAGCCACTTTGCGTGGGTCCTGGTAAACAGTGCCTGCCCCTGTGGTCGACCTTGTACTCTCCCAAACTTTCTCTGCACCTGGCTCACTATCTGCCTCTCCAAAATGTGCCATGTCCACCCAATCAGCCACTAAGTCTAAAAGCAAAATGGGAGCTCATCATCCTCGTCGTCCCATGGCTCGCAATCTATGTAGGGGCGCCAGATAACTGCATCCACATTATCCAATGCATGTCTCCAATACTCAAGCTTTCCCAGCTTATGCTGGGAAATAACACCTGCATAACAATATGGCTGCCTCTGAAACATGCATATCAGCTGAGTCATGCCTATATGCTCCCATAACTAGAATTGTAAGATTGAAACGCCGCAGAAAAATTGGTAGCTCTGTGATAAACCACCTAGTGCATATCGTGATACAAGTGAGCCAAAACACAGACACCCCATGCAAAATGGGTACCCTATGTAACCATACTCTCTAAGGTCCTACCCCAACCAATGGGGAACCCATGCGACCTCCGATCTGGGCATACTACACCACTGATCAACCCTGACACTATCTCTGAGAAGTAGTCATAGTAATCATAAATATCTTGCCAGGAGATCACCTGACCATCAAGATCTAGATCATCAAACACGTGCCTGCACTCTGCTAGTTCGGTATCACACTGAGACTCATACTCCACGATCTCACCCTAGATCAATAAGTGTAGGATCATGTAGATATCCTCTAGAGTAATCGCCATCTCACTAGTAGGCAGGTGGAATGTCCCATCCTCACTATGGAAACGCTCCACCACAGTAGTCAACAAACTAAGGTTTGCATGAACCTCAGACATAAAGCAAACATAATCCAAACCCGTCACACCGAGTGCCTCCCGATCCATCTCTCTGAGCATATACCGCTGCAACAACAGCAAGGGAAACTTCTCCCATGACATGAGTACATCATGAATGTCCTCCTGCAATTAAGCAAACCATAGCGTCAACCATAACTGAATCTAAGCAAACTTGCTCAAACTATCAAACTATCCTATAACTTACTTAACATATCAAATTGATCAAAACAACATATCATCTCTTGTCTAGATTCTATCAATCTCAGAGATCGCTTATCAATTGACGCATCGATCAAGATGCCAATTGAGTCAATTTCTCTAAGTAACTGACTATCCTAGTGCAAATGCATCGAAATAGGTCACAAATGCCAGGTATCATGGCAAATACGTTGATCCAGGCAAATGCACCAAAACATAGAGCAAATGCATGGTTTTAGGACAAAAGCGCAGATTTAGGTGACGTATGCACATTTCTAGCAAATGCATAGCCACACAAGATAAATGCACAATTTTTGAGCAAATACGTTGACTAACATCGTGTATGTGTAGTTTTGACATATGCACAGTTTCATGATGCATGCACAGTTTCGTGATGCATGCGTAGTTTTGTAGCTCAAATGCGCCGAAATGTGAATTGGCGCATTCATTTTAGTATTTTTCCCTAGCATTTATTGCTCTAATAAATGACACTAGGCAAGTTTTATCAAGCTACATACCAGTGGTCCTGCCTCGGCTGGCCACCTGAACCGTCGAACTAGCTCAAAGTGGTGCTCCTCACGTGGAATATCCATCTCTATATCAACTACTCTAGCTCCTATTCTCTCCTATGCTCTGAAGGACAAATCAACTAAGGACAAGTGTGCAAATGAGTAGGATTGTGGACCCAGCTTCTATTTATAGCAAATGAACCCTAACTAGTTGTGTGGCGACTATGACTACATCCCAAGCTTGTTTCCTCTTGTTTCTCTGAACAGTGACCTATTTTTTCACCTCCTTCATCGTGAGATTGTCTATCTCACGTTCCTCGACCCTTCTTCTCGTCCAATCTCCCAAGGGGGCATCCTATCATCATTAAACTTGTACCAGGGGCAAACTAAGACATGTATCATTATCAGAAAAATCTATTCTTTGAAACAACGTGATAAAACACATTACATCAAAGAGGGGCAAAATGCATACACCTGAAATTGACACAACTCTATCTAAATAAATATTTATAATATTTATTTCATCTAAATTCCTCTATCAATAAATAAATAAACAAATTTATTTATTTAATTCACATTCTTCCAACAATTAAATAAAATCAATTTATTTAATTAAATTCCTAATTTCTTCTAATATCCTCCAACAAATTAAATAATACCAATTATTTAATCAATTCTTCCAAAATCTTTTTAAATTAAATAAAACCAATTATTTAATTGTTTCTTCTAATAATATCTTCTCTAAATTTAAATAAATCCAAATATTTATTTAAGTTGTCCATTTCCTCTAAAAGTTGAATTATCTCTAAATATAATTCAATCAAGTGTGCACATGCAATTGACTATTCCAAATATTTAATTGAGCTAAAATATCTTCTCATCCTCATGCAATTTCCATCTTCTAGTTCCAATCTCTTAACTGATTAATCTATTCTGTTAATTGATTAATCACTTAAGTTAACTCATTCTTCTATTTTATTAATTCCTCTTATGCAAAATAGAGGACACATGTCCTCTTTCTATTTGCGCACATCGTTTCAAGTATCCTCTACCGTTGATCTTCTCTCTCACAACTCTATAAGTACAACCCTATTCCTCCATTTCTACCATCCAAGCTTTTAGTAAACTCACTCTGCAAGAATTATAGTGCGCCTTTGGCACCAAATCATTCCATAGCTTGTGATCACCCTTTTATCATTGCGATTGTATTGAAGAATCTCTTCATTGCGAACCTATCATAGCCATTCCCACTTGACATCTTGGAAAATAGCAAGGAAGTGCACCTTCTGAGGGCCATATTCATACACAAGATCATTTGAGATAGGTGACTAATGGAAGACATGAAGTAAAGAGGTTTGCAAGGTTTTGTTCTTTGTTTCTTATTTCATTGAGTTATTGGGTATTATTGATATTATTGATATTCATGCACAATTTCCCATAACAACTACTCCTCAAGGTGATGCCATCTCCAAGGCATTTTGAATCACTTTTCCTTGCACAAATAACATGGAAGAATATGAGGCATTACTCACAGGACTTCAAATGGTTGTCAACTAGAAGATCAAAACATTAAAAGTGTTTAGAGATTCATAGTTAGTCATCAAATAAGTCAACAATGAATACGACACCAAAAATGAATAGCTCATGCCCTATAAAAGAATGGTGGATAGTTTCAGAGTCTATTTTGACATAGTTCTCTTTGATCAAATTCCCAGGGTCTAGAACCGAGTAGCTGACACAATGGCAACCATTGGATCTCTCCTAGATATCCCAAGTAATGTAACTCAATTTGAGTTCTTGGTGGAACAACTATTGGTCCCCACCTTCAATATCCTAGAATCTGAGTTAGTTTGTGAAATTGTTGGTCCCATGTCACCCTGGTATAATGACATTTACACCTATTTACATGACCACATCTTACCTGCTGACCTCTCATCCAACCAACACAAATCCTTCATCCGCCAAGCTTCCAAATACATCATCATCGATGACACCCTCTATTGCCACAGCTTTGATAATACCCTCCTAAGATGCCTCAACACTTAGGAAGCATAAACAACCCTACATGAAGTACATGAGGGTATATGCGAAGCTCACTCGAGTGGTCCTATCCTTGCCAAAAAGATCATTAGAGCTGGTTATTACTAGCCTACCATGGAAAAGGATGCCTACCATTTCACAAAGAAATGCAGATAGTGCCAGATATGCGGGGATCTTGTACATGTGCCAACTCAGGACCTACAGCTACTCACATCTCTATGGCCTTTCTCTCAATGGGGACTTGACCTCATGGGAAAAATCCACCCTACTTCTGCTAATGGCCATAAATTCATTATCACCACCACTAAATATTTCACAAAATAGATTGAAGCCATTCCTATGACATACATTACTGGCAAACAAATCGCTAAGTTTACAAGCAACCCTACACAAAGTACATGAGGGTATATGCGAAGCTCACTCAAGTGGTCCTATCCTTGCCAAACAGATCATTAGAGCTGGTTATTACTAGCCTACCATGGAAAAGGATGCCTACCATTTCACAAAGAAATGTAAATAGTGCCAGATACGTGGGGATCTTGTACATGTGCCAACTCAGGACCTGCAGCTACTCACATCTCTATGGCCTTTCTCTCAATGGGGACTTGACCTCATGGGAAAAATCCACCCTACTTCTGCTAATGGCCATAAATTCATTATCACCACCACTAAATATTTCACAAAATAGATTGAAGCCATTCCTATGACATACATTACTGGCAAACAAATCGCTAAGTTTATCCTCAACTACATCCTATGCCGATATGGTGTCCCACAATCCATTGTAATAGACAATGGTCGCCTGTTGAAAAACTAGGATGTCTGAGAACTTTGTGAAAATTTTCACATTCAACACCACTTGGCCACTCCATACTACCCACAAGGCAATGGTCAAGCCGAGGCGTCAAACAAAACCATCATAAAAATCCTTAAAAAGACTGTCAATGATGTTGGCCGTGATTGGCATATCCAACTTAACCCTGCCCTATGGGCTTACCACACCAACATCCCCATGCCCATTGAAGGCACCCCATATTCCCTAGTTTACAACTTTGAAGCTATCTTGCACATAGAGGTTGAGTTACCCTCCCTGAGAGTGTCACTACAATAGTTGGTTGATGATGAAGAATATAGAGCATCCCGGCTACATGAATTGGAGTTGCTAGATGAAAGAAGACAAAACACCTTGACCCATTTATAGGCATATCAGAATCATCTCCACCACAGCTACAATAAAAGGGTCTGAGTCTGACACTTTAACATTGGAGACCTGGTTCTAAAAGAAAACCCTAAAAATCAGATGGAACAGGAGAAGGCAGGAAAATTTGAGCTGAATTGGCTAGGGCCTTATGTCATCACTGCAGCCTATAGGTTTTGTGCATATCAGCTAGCCACTCCTAAAGGTGAACCGTCACCATAACCCATCAACAGCATGCACCTTCGGCAATATTATACTTAAAAAATTAAAAATAAAAAAATAAAAAAAATAAGAAAAAAGCAAAAAATAGTAAAGAAAAATAATCCATCCAAAAGTGAAAACTACTTCGGTGGTGCTTTAGATAAGTACCATGGTGAAAACTTGGCAAATAGGTGCCATGTGTAGTTGATCTTTGCTCCATTGTCTACCATCACTTGATTCCACATTCCATCTTCCGCAATAAACCTTGCTCGCTTCATATCATACTCCACATCTAAAAGTCCTATTCCTCCCATGGCCTGGAAATAAATTAACATTTAATGTCTTGACATTTCCCCCCACCTCACCTTCACCATAACATTATCGTGCACCTGACTAGGGGCAATTCCTGATCCTGAAATCAATATTGGAGGACACCTATGTCTCAAAAAACACAAAAACATCCAAATATTCTCAAAAAACAAAAAAAACATTCAAATATTCTCAAAAAAACACAAAAAAATCCAAATATTCTCAAAAAAAAAAAAAAACATTCAAATATTCTCAAATATGCAAAAACATCCAAATATTCCCAAAAATCCCAAAAACATTGCAAAACGTCAAAACATCACAAAAAAACCAAATAGTCAAGCAAAAAAACTCCCAAGCAATAAACACTGTCAAACTAGTAAGTCAAACTATGATTCCTTCGAGCTTTCATGTAGCCAAGGCCATCTTTGATGCACCCCCGAGGCACTCCCCCTAGGTTTTAGGTCACATCACTCACCCACATGGTTGAACTACGACGCCTCTGAGCTTTCACGTAGGTGTTGATGATGATTGTTAGTCATAACAACATGCATAAAAATTTGCACAACAAACCTTTATTATCTTGTAAAGTACGATCAGCTTAGGATAAGTTGATGACTCCAAGTCTCCATCGATCAGGTCATGATCATCTGACGTTATTCAGAGGTTGATGTGACATGCTTTTTTCCATTTCAAGGGGTCTTACATTTGTCTAGACGATCAGTATTGCACTATTTCCTGTAAATTTACTCCACATATAGGTTAACTCTACTCTATTTCCAAAGATAGCTGATATATTTGCAAGTTTGATCAATTCTTCTGATCATTGATCACTGTGAACTTGTTCTTTCTTCTACACTGTATATTTATTCAAATGATGTGTCTACAAGTGGATATTTGCATGGATCTCATGGATATTTGTATGAATTTGCATGATATTTGTCAATTTAACATGCTTTTACTCTAAATATGCTATGTATTTTCAATTATCTACAGGATATCAGCATATTTTATGTTATTTTCTTTTGATTCTCTATTATTTGCAATTATGGTGATGATTTGTTATGAAATTGAAAGAAATTTAAAAGAATGCTTCTACTTTAGTGAATCTTTAGTCATTGAATCAAATACATACAAGATACATTCATGAAGAGAAGAAATCAAACCATAGGTCACCAAGATGTTCCACAGCTAGATATGGTTGATGCTAACTTCAAAGGAATTAGGAATGAAAACTACACATGCAAACTAAAAAGTACTCCAAGGGATGCAGCTGATCAATGCATGTATCCAAATTTTAAACACAAATTACTCAAGATTTATGATCATTTGTAATCAATATGCTTCTCTTTCATTTAGTATGCATAACATGTGCATTTACAACAACTTTGAAATGAGTCCAAAAATTTCAGCAATCAAATTTCAATTAAGTTTCGAATGTTCAAAATATTGCACCGCTGCACCTTTTATAGAATAAGGTGAGGAGACAGTTACAATTGACCAATGGTTAAGATTTGTCAATTAAGATCAACGGTTGATAATTACCCTTTGACTCAATCAACTCTTCCTCATGGCACAGGTTGCCAGCTGGCAACCATCTGATTGACTCATTATTTATAAGTACCTTATGCATGTATTCACTTTGTGATGCACCTTCATTCATTGCTCAGGTTCCTCCTCTTCATTTTCTTCTTCTTCATCATGGTCATCATCTTCATTGCTTTCAACATCACTATCACTTTGATGTACATCCTCCTATATATGGACCTTCATCGCTATCCTAATGTGCTCATATGCCTGTACTATTTTATCCACCTCTCCCCCATCTTGGATTCTAAATTTTGTTATGGCATGCTTATGAGACTCGAACTTATCCTTAAGCGCTTCCAGCTTACCTTTTCTGCTATTCAAAGTCTCATTGTATGTTTCTACCTTGACCTTTATCCTCATGATTTTATCCATCACTTCCTCTGTCAGGTGGGTGAGGGGGTCATCTGCTACGGACTTGAAATTATCATGTAGAGCTTTGATAGAAATGTCTACATCCTGATTTTCAAATTTTCCCTCTATTTTACCCTCCAGAGCCTCAAGGATCTCTGCTTCATATGCCATCATGCTGTGCAACTTTATACTTCTATCCCTGAGCTTGCCATTGCATTTCTTCAAGATATCACATTCAAACCTGATATCTTCATACCATATGCCTACCAGCAGGGTAGTATTATTATTCAACACTTGATTATTTATCAGGACTTGTGGATCTATTCTCTTCATTTCACTTAAAGCAGTCAGGCCCTTTTCCAAATGGAATGGCCATTTTCCTGTTTCATTTTGCATTTTATCTACCTTTCTTTTTAGACTTCTTAAATAATTCCACCTCTGCAATGAGGTTCTCAAAACATCCTCAGCTCCAGTGAGAGTTGACAACATCCATTTCTCCATGATCATTGCCTCATGCTTCATTAGGTCTAACTTGGTGACCTCTTCTTGGGATATGACAGTCAATGGGACTGTTGGATCAATTGGTGTATTATCAGGGTTAATTAACCCTTTTATGTAAGAATGCAACTGAACAATGTGCTCCTTATGCATTTTATTTTTCTCTTTCTCCTTCTTCACCCTTTGGGTTAAAGAATCAATAATGTCCTTCCCTTCATGACCCTCCTGGTCCTCATTGGCAAAACCCAAATCAACAGTTGTGATTTGCAACTCCTCTAGGGTGATCTTTCCCTTCTCTTTCTCAACCGTGGGAAGTGCTACCTATGCAGTCCTTCTGCCTGTAACAGGATCTCTCTTTATGGCTGATGTCAATCTGGCCTTCCTCTTTGGCTTCATCATTGTTTCAAAAAATAAGGTGGAAACATCAAATTCTTGAATCTCAGACCCTTGCTCCATGCCTATTTCTCTCTCTAGCCATTGAGGCACATCATCTCCAGATCCTTGATTCTCTTTATCAACATTATCTCTGGCCTGTTCTCTAGTATCTACTTCTATTCCTGGTGGAGAAGGCACTTTCTTAATTTCTTCCTCATGGAGTTCCTCATGAGGGGGATCTTGTTGCATTTCTTCTTGCTGAGGGGTTGCCTTCTACAAAGGAGGATCATGTGGAATGTCCCCATTATGATCCTGTGTCTGATCTTGTATTCCCTCCTTCTAAATTTCATCTACTTTATCATTTTCCTCATTTTGAGGCATATTGACATCTGTGGATGTCTATGTGTTTTGGCCTTGTGAATCACCCTGATCTTGGGTCATTTCCTGTTCTATACCTGATGCACCAATATCCTGTGGCTTGGGGTCCTCATGACCTGATTTATCTTTAGCTCCTGAGGCATCTCCCAGATCTTCTTGAGTTTGGGTAGCAGTAGCACCTGGTATATCTTTATCACCTCTGCTTTTCTATTGAACCTCTACTATTTTTGGCTCTGCAGGTATCTCATGCTGTTGCTGACCCATATCAGGAGCATTGCTTCCTTTTTCTACCTACTTAGCCACTTCAATCCTCTCTGTTTCATCAAGAGCACCTGCTTTATCCTTGGACCTTACATCACCCCTATATGTTAAATCTATAACTGCAGGGCTAGTCACCTGATCAACCAACTTATCAAGCCCTATATGTTGGGCTTCCCTCTTTAGGCTACCTTGTTTTACTTCTTCTATTTCATTTATTTCCTCCAGCACCACCATCTATGTTAATGGGGTCCCATGAGAAGTCATGCGGGTGCTGGAGGCGAGAGTCTCCATTTGTTGAGAAGTCACACTTTGAATGACTTCATAATCAGATAAGTCCACGGTGTCCTGCAAAGAGAGAGGACCACCCTCACCTGCTTTGAATACTTCTCTAGTTTGCTCCTCTGCCTTCTCAGTTTTAAACTTTATTATGGTGGGAAGTGGAACATCATGTTGCATTTCCTTCCTGAATGCTTCACCACCAGCTCCTCTCAATATAATAGGGTCAGCCCTGATATCCCCCCACATGGATGTTCTTTGCTTCTTGGGTGGTGATGTCAGCAACATCACCCTCCTTTTCTTACTGACCATCATCAGGTCATCACCTGCAGGTTCCTTGTTTACCTACTCTCCTTCCAGAGGGATGCCTTCTCCCACTTCCTGTTGTAAGGCCTGGCCCTTTTCCTGCACTTCTGTGGTTTCAGCGGTTGGCCTCAAAATCCTCTTAGTCTTTGGCTTTTCAATCAGAGGCTGTGTAGATGATGCAGATGCTTGAGTTGATGTAGATGCACCTGCAGCCGACGTGGCAATCCTTTCAATTATGACCCCCTTGAGTTCATCTTTAGTTTTCTTACCCTGGGGGGGACCTTTCCTTTGTTTTTGTGTAGGCAACCTCTCCCCATTGGACTTTCTCTTTTCATTGAGGAAGTCATCATATTCCTCATCAGCTATTTCCTGCCTTTTATTTTTGGCATCAACTGTAAGGGCAACACCCCTTTTCTTCAATCTATTTATTTCTTCATCCACCCAAGCCTGGGTTAACTGTATCACCCCACTTGTTAGCTGGTCTAGGGATATATCCTCCGGCTATGTAAGATTAGGGGCTAATATGGTGTCATTGTACACCTTCTTGTCTTCATATTCATTAGACATAATTTTTCAATCATCCTTCCTCAGCTGTGCTGGTAGCAGGATGCAGTCAAATGTCTTTATTTGGTTCAAGGTGAGTCTCTGGTACTTGCTTCTCCTCACCTCAGCTTCATCCTCACAGGACGTCCAAAAATCTTCTAGATGCTTCTAATGTTTTAGTTTTCCTACTATTTTCTACATCCTACCATAGGGATCATAAGATCTGGCCAAGGGAAATGGCTACAAATACATTAGTTTTTGCCTCCCGTGACATGTTTTATGCTCCTCGAGTCTAAGCACATATACCAGCCCATAGGCACTGGAAATAACACTAGAGGTATCTTCTTTTGTGCTTTATATGCTTCAACTATGGTAGACACCTGCCTGACAAACTCCATCAGGACAACCCCATCAGTAGTGTATCTTGGCAGCATAAGAGGTTGTCCCTCAAATCCCTCTATCCTTGTATATGAAAAGGTGGCAAACTAGATGAACCATGCCCCATGTCTATAAACAACTTCCTAAGCCTCCATGCTCAGCCTCTTGGTTCTGTCCTCCTCCATGGTTATGACTAGATGCATAGAGAATGCATCATTTACCAATTTGTAGTCCAAGAGGTAATCTTTTCTTTATAACTGAGGATAGTGATCCCATATGTGGGTATCATCTGCATCACCACCAGCCTTACCCACTATCTTTAAGGCATCAAAAGTTCCCTTATAAGCACATGAATATACCATGTATGAGGTCATATAAAATAAGCATGTTTGGCCTCCCAGGTTCCTCATCCCTTCATCTAGAGCATCACTGATGATCTTGGCACATAATGGCCTATTATCTGCATATAGGACCATTTGGATGATTCCAAACATCCAATTCTCAAAATTCCCAGCATGAGGTTTACCTGTCATCCTACTCAGTAGGGAAATCATAAACTGGTGCTCTTCATCAAAATCAAACTTATATAGATGTACGGGCAATTCGGTTGATGCAGTGTAGGTACTTCTCTTCAACCTCCATTGATACATCCTCTTCCTTGCATTCTTCTTATTATTATTGTATTCTGTTTCTAGCTTGCGTAGGTCCACACTGACCACCTTCTTCCCAACTGGCAGATTAAAAGTAGAGGTAAAACCCTTGATTGAAAAGTCTACATAAATTCTTCCATGCTTCTCCACCTGCCTAGTCTTAGGGTTATAATTTCAAGCACATTCCACTACCAGCTTAGGGGTGTCCATGGCATACGAAAAGATAGCTACATGCCACATTCCTGATACATATACCCCATCCAGAATGGGATTATCCTTATCATGGTCTACCCTTGTTGACCATGTTGTCAGGTTCGTATCTCCTTGGTGAGTGTCACCAATGACGCCATACTTAAACTGTACCCCTTCAGGTTGAACAAACATAGGCTTGAGAAACTCTGAGTCAGACCTATTCCTTCTAAGATCTGCCATGGACTCCTGCAATAAACATGATTCATCTTACCTTACAATGTCCACATGTATTCATACAACATCATACATTTCTATAACATCATTCATACTCTATCTATTATCCTTTACTTCGTCATGATATGCATATTCACAGAGCCAAACCACAAGAAAGCATAAATACTGTACCTGAACATGCAGAAAATGACAATAGGAAGGTTTTCAATTACTTACCTAACAGTGCTTTCCTCCTGGGTTAGATGACTGATTACAGAAAAGGGCTACAAATGCTAAAGACCACCCGCTTCGTTACGCTGAAGGATCTAATCCATTAATAGGTAGTTGTATGAGGGTTTGACTTCTCTGCTCTGTAATTTCTCATTTGTTCGCAAGGTAAATGAAAATAACCTTCAAAAATTACCTTTAAACACATCCGTAGGGCAAATTAGGGTAAAACTAATTTGTGATGGTTAAATCCATTGATCTTCTGCAGGGAATTCATGGATGATGCCAAGTGTTTGATTTGTATTCGTAATTGGTGGGAATCTATCTACCACATTTAAGTGCATTTAATGTCAGGAAATAGGGGGTGATCTTTGAAAGATCAGGTGATATTAAAAAATATGACCCCTTCTAGATAAAATGACCCCCGCCTTTGAGCTTCAAAACTAATGCAAAAGAATTGGGTGATGTGGTCAACATTGACCATGTGTATATCGGGTCATGAATTTAAGATCAGGGGATGTTCAAAATATGACCCTGCAAATAAAATACCCCCCTAGAAAAAGATCGGGGTGATGTCAACATGTTGGCGACTTCGTTTAATAGCTGTGTTTTGATGACATCACCGTCATGTTAATGAATATGATGGGCATCAGATATATACCTCCGCGAGGTAGAATGGAATGATGACATCATCATCATAGTGATTTCTTCATGTATTGGATTTGGATGACATCACCGTCATATTGGCATAGGGTGATATTTGCGAAGAGGGTGATATTTGTAATATGACGAATATTAAAAATATGACCCCCCGCTTAATAACTAAAGTTATTTGACGGTAGATATTGGCCCTTACGTAAAGCTGACGTCCACACTTCGCAGATCAAATGATTATTAGGTGATAAACTTATTTCGGGGTAGTCTAAACTAATATGACTAGCGTTTGAAATATGACCCCCCTTCAGAATATCAGGTTTGACCGATCTTCGACTCAACATAACTTTCTCCCCTTAGACAATTTTGGGGTGATCCAAAAGGCAAACCTAGATGGAATTTTGTGCGCTTCCCAACCATGAGGTTAATAATGTGAAATACTGACTTTGGCAACTGACCTCATCATGGGGACATATCCACCCCCTTGCAGGGCTACCTGCATGACTGATTTTACCAAACCACCCAAAGCAGAAAACAACAAGCCAAAGCAACAAAAAAAAGGTTGGGTCCCTGTTTTGTCAAGGCAAAATGGGCCGTGTTGTGTAACCACACAACAATAGGCAATGCCATCTTCGATGCGCCCCTGAGGCATTCCCCTTAGGTCCTAGGTCAACCCATCTCCACCCTTGTCAAACTACATTGCCTCTAAGATTTCACGTAGGAAAGGCCATCTTTGATGAGCCCTCGAGGCACTAGGTTAGTCCCTTAGGGTCCATCGCATCAAACCATCATAATAAGTTATCCTTTAATGAGATGGACACTTTGAGTAGACAAAACAAATCAATCTTTCACAAAATGACAAACATCCAAACAATCAAATAAGACAGTTTAACAAACATTGCCAAAACATGGTCATTCATCGTTCCCATTATGATGATCAAACACCACTATCACCAACCAACAAATTCCAATCACATGTATAACAATAAGAATGGGAGATGCTTGAAATAAGGCTTTACGCCTTAGATGACATGTCTCATCTTTTGGACACTACCAATCATCAGCCAACCATTTCCCAACATGCGACATTCTCGAAACTAGACCACATGTCTTATATGAGATGTCCTAATCCTATCATCTACCTTATATGGGTGGCCGCATTATCGAAACTAGACCAAGCGTCTTATATGACATGCTTCCTATCTTGAAACTAGGCATTATCCAATCCATCATCATCAATCAAACAAACACATATACACTCAATAGGTGATCTAAAGGCTGTTGGCTCTATCTCATCTTTCATTTGGATTGTTTTTGTCGGTCTCATTCTTATTCTTCTCAAGGTAGTCCCTAAGAGATGAAGAGAAGCGAGGATAGAGCAAGATCTCTTTTTTGATTGTTGTTTGTGGTTTGTCTTGGCAAGATAATTGGGACAACTAGGGTCCTTATGTGTGACTGGGCTACTACTGGGTGTGAATTAAAACATCTTATGCATTAGAACGACTAGCTAGATCCTCTATCATCCTACTGTGACACACCAAAAATATGCATTAGATCACATCACCTGCACACACACGTTAGTCCATCAATAACATCATTGTCATAATCATCATTATCATAATCATAAGCATTGCAATAAATCACATAAAATCATCATCTCAAAAGCCTACATCTAGAATATAGGCATTTACCAATATACATTTGCATCCATACATGACCATCATTGTAACATACACTCCTGCTATATGTTAGCTTTGTATGTGTTTTTTGTGTTTTCTGTCAGTTTTGGGTTTAGGTTTTCATTGCATGTTTTTGCATGTATAATTTTTGCAACATTGACATATAAAATGCAATATATATGGAAAACCCAGAAAAACTAGAATAGATATCAACAAAATAACAAAGACCTAGATTGAAGGAAGCCAAAATATGAAGTTCTATTACATACCCATATCAAGATTCACAAATTCATCTTGAGGTCTTAGCTAGACTAGCAACAAAGCATACAGAAATGTACTAAGAACTCTTATAAAATTGATTGTTTGCTTCCACAATGAATGGCAGCTTAAAACCCTGCCCTAGGTGCCCATTTCAAGGTATTTGGAAGACCCAAAATGCAGTTTTAAAATTATCTTAGAAACCCACAACAGCTACTACAGTATGACCACTCTAGGATAGCAAATCGACACCAAAACACCTTCAATCTTCTCTATAGTACCTCTATTCTATATCAATCTCCTTTGCAGCAAGATGGTGAACAATTTGATGAAGAAAAACACCATAAAATATCACTAAAACTTCACAAAACTACAGTTGATGGTAGTACGACCTTGCTGAAGCAGTACGACAAGCATAGGAAAAGTAATAACCACCAAAAACTCCTCCAAATGGTATGAATCTTTCACTTATAATGCTATTCTCCTCTACAGATTAAAAACACCTAAAAAAAAGTCATTTCACACTCAAATCATCTCCAAAATGTGTTTCCTGAATGTACAAATGAGACCTCTATGTGAAGCCTCCAATAAACTCTTCTAATATGATCTTCCACGCATGAGGAAAGGGATCAATGAAGGGGTTTTTGTCCCAACACTATCACAATCAAACCCTAGAGCCAAACTCAAAATGCCAAAACATAAGAAACTCACAAATGAGAAAAATCCAATATCTCACATAGTCAAAATGAGAGCACTTTTGCCTTTTTGTTTCCTTCTTTCCTCCACGCCCAAGATGAAGGAATTTCCATTATTTTTAATTCATAAATCAACCCCTTGTCTCACCATGAGGGGCGTCCACCCCTAGGAATGTCACTTTTAAGTTGTAACTTAAATTTATAAAGTGACATTATAATATAACTTAAAGTTATATTATGTCTTATAAAAATCATAAGTTAAATCTTTAATTTAACTTATTGTACCCATTAGTGCTCTAGACATCTCGAAATTAGAAGTTATGTGCCAAGGACCATCCACCACTGCCCTGCTAAGAATAGTAACTGCTCGGCTCATGACTTGCTATAAATAGTAAGCCCTAGAATGACTTCCTAAACACCTTCATTAGCCTACAAAAGTCGAGTTATAGGCTAACCTTGGTCCACTGGTGCAATGAGCTATATGGGGGACATTACAATCACATAGAAATAAAATATCATCACATAACTATTCAAATCCACTGGACAATTGAGAGGGGGGTGAATTGGTTGTCGTTAAAACTTTGAACAATTATGGACATCAACTCTTCAAATAATTAATTACTGTTATTCAGATTTAACCATGAAAGAATGAAATAAGAAGCTCAACACAATAACACAACACATGAAACACCAAATTTCTACATGGAAAACCCTATAAGGGAAAAACAACTGTGGGTGTTAGCCCACAAGATATATATGTTATAGCAATACTAAAAAATAGAGGCTCCAGCCTTAGGGCTCACTGCTTTAATTGCTCACTGCCAATGTTGAGGTTCACTGCCAAGAACGACTCACTGCTAAGAGGTGGGCCTAACCGGTGTTGTCATTGATGTCAACATACTTCTATTGCATTAATGATAAGGATTGGATGAGCTATGTGCTGAGGATATTGAGAAAATTCGTCTCAATCAGGAACAGAGAAGAACAGGGAAGACAGTAAGGTAAAAGTCCAAGATAGGATGAGGTTCAGAGGATGCAGTTTAAAGGGTTTGTAGATATGTGTCTTAAGGTTGTCCAGTAGAGATTTCAGAGGTCCACATGTAGATCTGAAGAAGTTGTGGTTGTTCAAGTAAAACTGGTTCTGGCAGGCATTCAGTGGTGACAGATAGGTCCGGTGAGTTCTAGAATTACATTTTAATGTTCTGCAGATTTGAGGAAGTGCTAAGGAAGTCTTTGTGGAGTGTCAACTAGATTGGTTCATGGTTTGAAGGTCCGCAAGAATCTATTCCTTTGTGACAGTGATGACAGACTATGTTCTTGAGGTTTTAGATGAAGGAGAGAAGGATTTAAGTAAGCAGATGAAGTATGAATGTTCTTGGTGATTTAGGTGAGCTTGTGGTGGTCTCTGGATCGTGTCCAGTTCATGTTGATGGTCTTCATTGAAGTTGGAGTTTGCTTTTGAAGCACAACTTCTGGATGATGGTGTTCTTCCTAAAACAGGCCAACCGGATGAATTATACATCTTGCGGATGTTATTGTGGATGCTTGTCGATTTAGATGATCATTCCTAAGTTGATGTCTTGTATAAATAAAGGATTACGAAGTCATTTGAAAGGTGTGCTTATGGAGATGAGTGTGTGGTAGCGAAGAGGAGAGCGAAAGGTAGAGCAGAAGTATTGAGCTTAATGGAACTGATTGAAGCATGGTGAAGATGCTATTTTCCAGTTCAAGTAGGTGATACTTATTTCTTTGTAGACTATGTGTCTCTTGTAGGCAGTGACCCTCTTGTGAGCAGTGTGCTCAGGCAGTGAACCCTAATTGGCATGTGCCATTTTGTTCTTACTATTCTTCTAACAGAGAATTTAATCTTAGGTTAATCACCCCGTGGTTTTTCCCTTAACTGGGTTTTCCACGTCAAAATCTTGGTGTCTCATGTGTTGATATGTTTCTGTCTTTGAATTAAATGCATTATGTTACATGATTGATATACTGCTAATCACTTAGATGATTTAAGTATGTGATTGAGAGAAAGTTTTGGACAATTGATTCACCCCCCCTCTCAGTTGTGTGCCCTAAATCTAACAATTGGTATCAGAGCCAAGTTCCTCTAAAAGGAGCTTAACTGCTTGAGGAGATCCAGCATGTCGTCCTACAAGAAGGATAGTCCAAAGTTTGATGGAACCAATTTTAGTCTGTGGAAAGGTCAGATGAAATGTCACTTGCAATGCATGGGAATGGCATACTGGTCCATGGCTACAATACAATATGTGCCTCCACAGGGTGGTTCGAAAGCTCCAAATGAAATCACAGATGCTAAAAACAATCTGCAAACTATAGAAGCTCTTCTTAGCACATTGTTTGATTCAAAGTTCTCAAATGTTATTGACCTACCAACTGCTTATGAGATTTTGATAAAACTGGAACTTTTGCATGAAGGAGACCAGTATGTTAAATGTGCAAGGTTACAAAGTCTGAAAGGAAAATTTGAAAACCTGAAGATGAGAGATGATGAAAATATTACCACTTTTATGCCAAGAGTAAATGAGCTTGTTTGTGGAATTAGAAATGCTGGTGGAGTCTTGGATGAAAATGAGATTGTTGGAAAAATTCTCAGATCCCTTCCTGCTTCTTACAAAATCAAGATTGCTGTCATTGATGAATTTAGAGCCCATACAACTATCACAAGAGATCAACTGGCTAGCAAACTAGCTGCATTTGAAATGACCAAGTTTGGAGATGATCCCCCCAAGACTGAATTTGCATTCAAATCCAGTGCCTCTGTAAAAGGTAAACAAAGGTTTGATCCGGGAGAGAACTCATCAAGGAAACTATCACGGTATGAAAAAGCAAGAAAAGACTTGGAAGAAGAAGAAGTAGAAACTACTCAACTTGAAGCCCTTATTGCAAAGAGACTGCCAAGAGGATCTGGTAAGTATGAAGGAAAATTGTCTTTTAAGTGTTTTAACAGCAACAAGATTGGTCATTTTGCCTCAAAGTGTCCGGAAAGATTTTCAAGGCCAAATCCTAACAGAGCAAGGTTCCAAAAGAATTGTTACTATGTTCATGAAGAAGATGATAATGAAGGAGTAACAGATGATGAATCAAAAATAGGAAACAAATCTAGAAATGAATGGTTGTTTATTGCCATCAAGGAAGAAGAACCTATATTTTCTGAATCTATCAATCTTAAAGTTGTAGAAAGAGCTCTGGCTGCCCAAGTTGAAGAAAAGGATGATTGGGTCATTAACAGTGGATGCTCTCACCATATGATAGGTGACAAAAAGAAGTTTGTAGATTTGGAAAGGTATGAAGGAGGAATGGTAAAGTTTGGTGATAATTCTCCTAGTAGAATCAGAGGTAGAGGAACTATTTCTTTTGATGGAAGAAACAAAACCGGTAATGTAGGTTTGAAGCACAATCTTCTCAATGTTGGACAGTTGGTGGACAAAGGCTATGATCTCTGATTCAAGGATGGAAAATGCAAGATCTTTGAAAGCTTCGGAATAGAGATTGCATCAGGTACTCAAACTAAAGGTAATATCTTCCACTTGGTTGGTACTAGTAAAAGTTGCTTATTTGTTCAAGTTGATTAGAGTTGGTTATGGCATAGGAGGATGTGTCATGTGAATTTTGATAATATCATCAAGATAAGCAATACTTAGGTTGTAAGAGATCTTCCAAAATTAGTAAAACCTACTAACAACTTGTGTAAAGAATGTCAGTTGGGTAGGCTAAGCAGAGTCTCATTCAAAAGTAAGGAACTGTCCTCTACCAGATTATTGGACTTAGTTCATACTGATCTTTGTGGTCCGGCAAGAATCAGGAGTCTGCAAGGTGATAGATACTTCATGTTACTAATTGATGACTACTCCCGGATGATGTGGGTAACTTTTTTGAAAGAGAAATCAAAAGCTTTTGAGAAATTCAAAATTTTCAAGGCTATGGTAGAAAATGAAACTAGATTAAAATTGAAATGTTTGAGGTCTGATAGAGGTGGAGAATTCACATCCGGTGAATTCTTAGAGTTCTGTGAGAAACATGGAATAAAGAGATAGTTATCTGCTCCTAGGACTCCATAGCAGAATGGAGTAGTGGAGAGAAAGAATAGGACCATCCAGGAAGCTTCTAGGACCATGATGATGGAAGAAAATGTTCCTCACATCTATTGGAGAGAAGCTGTCAGCACTGCAGTCTATACTCTCAATCGAGTTCAAATCATAAGCAATACTAGGAAGACTCCTTATGAACTTTGGTTTGGCATCACTCCTACTGTGAGGTATTTTAGAGTTTTTGGTAACAAATGTTACATTAAAAGAGATGAAGATCTAGGAAAGTTTGATGCTAGAAGTGATGAAGGAATATTCTTGGGTTACTCTACTCAAAGCAAAGCATACCAGTGTTATAACAAAATACTGAGAAAGATGATAGAAAGTACAAATGTGAAGGTTGATGAGGGAATTGAGAAACCCTCAAGGTTTTATGAATTTGATGAAGATGATCAGAATGGTGTTCTGAATCAAGGATCCCAAGCCTCATCTGTTAGTCAGATTCAAACTAATCTGGTAAACCAGGAAGAAGAAATGAGTTTCAATGAGCTTAATCAAGAATCAGAAGTGCAAGAAATTCCCAAAGTTCCTAGGTATGTAAGACTAAACCACTCTGAAGATTAGATCTTAGGTGATAAAAGCAAAGGAGTACAAACCAGAAGGAGAATTGCTCAAGATTCAGAAGAGTATTGTCTAATTTCAAAGATTGAACCTAAAATAGTGAATGAAGCTTGCAATGATGAAAACTGGACTAAATCAATGGAGGAAGAGCTGGTGCAAATAGAGAAAAATCACACTTGGGATCTTGTTACCAGACCTAGAAACAAGAATGTGATTGGAACAAAATGGGTCTTCCAGAACAAACTGAATGAAGCTAGTGAAGTAATTAGAAATAAAGCCAGATTGGTCTGCAAGGGTTACTCTCAAATAGAAGGAATTGATTTTGAAGAAACCTTTGCTCTAGTGGCAAGAATTGAAGTAGTCAGCCTATTTCTTGCATTTGCTGCCTTCAAAGACTTCAAAGTGTATTAGATGGATGTCAAGTCTGCCTTCTTGAATGGTGACTTGGAAAAAGAAGTGTACATTGAACAACTGGATGGATTTCAATTGTCTGATCATAGTGATATGGTCTGCAAGTTGAAGAAGGCATGGTATGGACTGAAGCAAGCCCCAAGAGCCTGGTATGAAATATTGGATAAGCATCTTTTGAAGATTGGTTTCAACAAAGGTACTGCTGACAGTAATTTATATTTCAAAATTGATCATGAAAACATATTGATTGTTGAAGTGTTTGTGGATGATATCATTTTTGGAGGAAGAGATAGTCTGTGTAAAACCTTTGCAAATCAAATGAAAAGTGAATTTGAGATGTCCATGCTTGGGGAAATGAATTTCTTCTTGGGTCTGCAAATCACTCAAACAAAGAAGGGAATCTTCATTTCCTAGACCAAATATGTAAAAGAATTGTTGAAGAAACTTGGGATGGAAGACTAAAAACCAATGACTACTCTCATGGCAACCGGTTGCAAATTGGGCAAAGATGATGACTCTCCTAAGGCTGATCAGAAAAAGTACAGGTCAATGATTGGAGGATTGTTGTATCTCACTCACACTAGACCTGACATTATGCAGGCTATTGGTCTTTTTGCTAGATTACAGGCTGATCCTAGAGAATCTCATGTCATGGTAATCAAGAGGATTTTTAGATATCTAAAAGGGACAGTTGAGTATGGTTTGTGGTATCCTAGAGATCATGATTTCTCTCTTCATGCATATAGAGATGCAGATTGTGCAGGAGATGTGGATGACCAGAAGAGTACCAGTGGTGGAGCATTCTTTTTGGGGAAGAGATTGGTTTCTTGGCTAAGCAAGAAACAAGAGGTAATATCTCTGTCTATAACTGAAGCAACATATATTGTTGCAGTAGGTAGTTGCACTCAAGTTTTGTGGATGAAGCAAATGTTAAGAGACATAAGAGTGGAGTATGAGGAGCCTATCACAATTTTCTGTGATAATTCAAGTGCAATAAACATATCTAAGAATCTAGTGCTGTATTCAAAAACTAAGCATATATCCATCAAGTTTCACTTTTTTAGAGAACAAGTGAACAAGAATGAAGTCAGATTGGAGTTTGTGCCTTCCAAGGATCAGATTGTAGACATCTTTACTAAATCTCTACCTAAGGACTCTTTTGAGTTTCTCAGGGAGAAGTTAGGGGTTATTGCCCCTCTGGTGATGAACTAAGATGCACTGATGTGCATCAGTCTGGTGGATATCACAGTCATATCTTGTGATCCGGATTGATGATGGGGAGCTACTACTCAGGAGGAGCAGCAGGTTTGATTTTGAAGTGTTAGGATTGCAAGTATATGCCCTTTGCCATTGATGTCAAAGGGGGACAGAAGACATGTGAAAAACAAGTGGTTGTTGATCAAAGGGGGAGCAGTTAAGGGAGAGAAGACATATGAATGGTTGCTGCTGATAGGGGGAGTTGTGACAGTAAGGAGAAGTTCTTGTCTTGATGATTAAAATAGTTTTTCACATCATATGTTGCCATCAATGACAAAGGGGGAGATTGTTGCAAGTATGGGCCTAACCAATGTTGTCATTGATGTCAACATACTCCTGTTACATTAATGATAAGGATTGGAGGAGCTATGTGTTGAGGATATTGAGAAAATTAGTCTTAATTAAGAACAGAGAAGAACAGGGAAGACAGTAAGGTAAAAGTCCAAGATAGGATGAGGTTCAGAGGATGTAGTTTAAAGGGTTTGTAGATATGTGTCTTAAGGTGGTCTAGTAGAGATTATAGAGGTTCACATGCAGATCTGAAGAAGTTGTGGTTGTTCAAGTAAAACCGGTTCCGGCAGGTGTTCAATGGTGACAGATAGGTCCGGTGAGTTCCAAAATTACATTTTAATGTTCTACGGTTTTGAGGAAGTGCTGAGGAAGTCTTTGTGGATTTTCAACTAGATTGGTTCATGGTTTGAAGGTCCGCAAGAATCTATTCCTTTGTGACAGTGATGACAAACTGTGTTCTTGATATTCCAAATGAAGGAGAGAAGGATTTAAGTAAGTAGATGAAGTATGAATGTCTCTGGATCGTGTCCAATTCATGTTGATGGTCTGCATTGAAGTTGGAGTTCACTTTTGAAGCACAACTTTTGGATGATGGTGTTTTTCCTAAAATAGGCTAAACGGATGAGTTATACATCTTGTAGATGTTATTGTGGATGTTTGCTGACTTAGATGATCATTCCTAAGTTGATGTCTTATATAAATAAAGGATTGCAAAGTCATTTGAAAGGTGTGCTTGTGGAGATGAGTTTGTGGTAGTGAAGAGGAGAGCAAAAGGTAGAGCAGAAGTATTGAGCTTAATGGAACTGATTCAAGCATGGTGAAGATGCTATTTTCTAGTTCAAGTAGGTGATACTTATTTCTTTGTAGACTATGTGTCTCTTGTAGGCAATGAGCCTCTTGTGAGCAGTGTGCTCAGGCAGTGAGCCCTAGTTGGCATGTGTCATTTTGTTCTTACTATTCTTCTAACAGAGAATTTAATCTTAGGTTAATCACGCCGTGGTTTTTCCCTTAACCGGGTTTTCCATGTCAAATCCTAGTGCCTCATGTGTTGATATGTTTCTATCTTTGAATTAAATGCATTATGTTGCATGATTGATATACTGCTAATCACTTAGAAGATTTAAGTATGTGATTGAGAGAAAGTTTTGGACAACTGATTCACCCCCCCTCTCAGTTGTGTGCCCTAAATCTAACAAAACCCTATAAGGGAAAAACAACAGTGGGTGTTAGCCCACAAGATATATATGTTATAGCAATACTGAAAAATAGAGGCTCACTTCCTTAGGGCTCACTGCTTTAATTGCTCACTACCAATGTTGAGGTTCACTGCCAAAAATGGCTCACTACCAAGAACAACTCACTGCCAAGAGGTAGTGAACTCAATTGGTAGCATCTACTCCATGCCTGGATTTAGTTCCATTAAAGCGTAGTATAACTCTTCTACTCTGCTCTTTTATACCTTCGCACTTATCTCCTCATTTCCACACAAGGACATATTTTTTGCAACTACATTACATGTTTTATACAATTCATCATCCTTGGAATGTACATCAAGGTCGACATTACATTCATCAACCATTGCAACATTCTCCAAGGTCATCATTACAATAATACAAAGAAATAGGTCTGGACCTAAACAAGATTTGCTAAGGTAAGGATGTATGTGGATCACATTATGCATTAGTAGGACTCAAATGCAATCTTCCATGCCATGACATGCTTCCATAATATTCAATGCATCTTCGCAAGAAATGAAGACAACCAAGTCGGCCAAGACTGGTAATAACACTGGGTCTTCAAGGAATATACTTCATTCATGATCTGAATTTCTCTTTGCAGACCAATCCAAAGGTGGGAACACAATCAGACAACATCCACAAGCACATTGTAATCACTAGGAACAACCGTATGATCACTAACCACTCTGTCAAGAAGATTCTTCAAACCGAAGCACAAGAACAACACTGTCAGTCACTGTCATAAAGAAAGAATAGCTTGCGGACCACCAAATCATGAACCATTACAGTTGAAGGTACTTATCATCATTCCAGAATTAACTATATAACTGCAGATCATAATACTTCAATGCAAAGGAATGTAGAGAAAAATACCTTCTCCTTGTCACAAGTGAATACTTAGAAAAAGTAGCTTTTATTCTGGTGAACACAACTCACTCAGATCTTCATATTGAAGGCTCAAACTTGAGATATAGCATCTTCAGATATGTCTGTAAATAACTTCCAGTCTGTAGAAAAAAATATTCATTTTGCTAGAGATGCAGAGCAATCTGCCAGACTGTTCTTCAGTAAAAAAAAATACTCTTCCACACACTGTTTCCACTGGAGGAGAAAATTTTCTCCAAAGCACTTGGAAACTCAATATCTGGATCATTTACTCATTTTATCCAACACTTCCATAAGCCAATACAAAGCATCTAACTTATCAAATTAGGAGCACAGTTGACATCAATGTAAACACAAATATGTTGACATCAATGACAACACCGATTAGGCACATACTTAAAATAATCTCCCCCTTTATCATCGATAGCAACATATGATGTGAATATTTGAAAAGACCATCAATACAAAATTCTCCCTCTTTCCCTTTACACATCTGTACTCTTTCTCCCCCTAAGTTTTTCACATGATTTCTCTCCCCCCTTGACATCAATGGAAAATTGCACATACTTGCATTTTGTTGTTCTAATCTAACTAAATTTTTCCTCTATTACCAACACTTTCTTTATTAGGAACATCTAGCTACTCCCCCTGAGGGGTAGCTCTCAAAACATCAATCCAGATCAATGACTAAGTCTCTAGACACCACTGGATTGATGCATTCTTATGTATCTTAGTTTAGAGTAGGAGGGGTAATTACCCCTAACTTTTCTCTAAGGTTCTCAAAGGTATCCTTAGGCAGAGGCTTAGTGAATATGTCTGCAATCTGATCCTTTGTGGTCACATATTCCATCTTTACTTCATTCTCTATCACCTTTACTCTCAAAAAGTGATACCTTACTGATATATGCTTTGTTCTTGAGTGCATCACCGGATTCTTTGAAATGTTTATAGCACTTGTATTGTCACAGAAGATTGCAACTGGATCTTCATACACAACCCTTATGCCTTTTAAAGTCTGTTTCATCCATAATACTTGAGTGCAACAACATTCTGCTACAATATACTTTGCTTCTGGAGTTGACAAGGAAATTGAGTCTTGCTTTTTGCTCAACCATGAAACTAATTTTTTACCCAAGAATAATGCACCTCCACTTGTTCTTTTCCTATCATCAACATCTCTAGCCCAATCTGCATCTGTATATGCATTGAGTGTGAAATCATTGTCTTTTGGATACCATAAGCCATAATCTAATGTGCCTTTCAAATACCTCAAGATTCTTTTAACTGCCGTCACATGAGACTCTCTAGGATCTTCTTCAATTCTTTCTACAAGACAGAATGCATGCATAATATCTAGTCTGGATTGAGTTAGATAAAGTAGTCCTCCAATCATGGATCTGTACCTTCTCTAATCAGTCTTAGGTGATTCATCATTTTTATTCAACTTACAACCAATCACCATGGGAGTACATACTAGTTTAGAGTCCTCAATTCCAAACATTTTCAACAATTCCTTCACATACTTAGACTGAGATATGAAGATTCCTTCATCTGATTGAGTAATTTGCAAACCTAAAAAGAAATTCATCTCACCAAACATAGACATCTCAAACTTTTTTTGCATTTCACCAACAAATTCTATGCACATATCTTCATTGCCTACAAAAATGATGTCATCAACAAAGACTTCAACAATCAAAATTTGATCACCATTAATCTTGAAATAGAGATTACTATTAGTAGGACCTTTATTGAACCCTAACTACAATAAGTACTTATCCAATCTTGCATACCAGGCTCTAGGGGCTTGCTTGAGTCCATATAATGCTTTCTTCAACCTACATACCATGTCATCTTGATCTGATAGTTGGAATCCTTTTGGTTGCTCAATGTAGACTTCCTCTTCCAATTCACCATTTAGAAATGCAAACTTCACATCCATCTGATATACATTGAAATCTTTGTGAGATGTAAATGCCAAAAATATTCTGATTGCTTCAATTCGAGCTACTGGATCAAAAGTCTCTTCAAAATCTATTCCTTCAATCTGAGAATATCCTTTGCACAAAAGCCTTGCTTTGTTCCTGTTGATGATGATTATTAGTCATAACAACATGCATAAAAATTTGCCCAACAAACCTTTATTATCTTGTAAAGTACGATCAGCTTAGGATAAGTTGATGACTCCAAGTCTCCATTGATCAGGTCATGATCGTCTGACGTTACTCAGTGGTTGATGTGACATGTTGTTTTCCATTTCAAGGGGTCTTACATTTGTCTAGATGATCTGCTTTAAAGGTAGGTTTCGAAGGTTATTTTCATTTACCTTGCGAAAAAATGAGAAATTACAGAGTAGAGAAGTCAAACCCTCATACAACTACCTGTTAATGGATTGGATCCTTCAGCGTAACAGAACGGGTGATCTTCAGTATTCATAGCCCTTTTCCATAATCATCCAGTTAACCCTGTTGTCGTTTTCTGTATGTTCAAGTAAAGTATTTTTTCTTTCTTGTGGTTTGGCTCTATCAATATGCATATCATGATGAAGTGAGAAATAGTAATATACAGAGTACACATGATATAGAAGTACATAATGTTGTAGAAATGCATGTGGATATTGTAAGGTAAATAGATCATGTTTATTGCAGGAATCCATGGCGGATCTTAGAAGGAATAGGTCTGACTCAGACTTTCTCAAGCCATGTTTGTCCAGCCCAAAGGGGTACCATTTAAATACAGAGTCATTGGTGATACGCACCAAGGAGATATGGACCTGGCAGCATGGTCAACAAGAGTAGATCATGATAAGGACAATCCCATTCTGGATGGGGTATATGTTTCAGGAATGTGGCATACAGCTGGCTTTCTGTATGCCATGGACACCCCAGAGCTGGTAGTGCAATGCGCAAGGAATTACAACCCTGAAACCAGATAGGTGGAGAAGCATGGAAGAATATATGTAGACTTCTCAATCAAGGGCATTACTGTCACTTTTAATTTGCTAGTTGGGAAGAAGGTGGTGAACGTGGACCTACGCAAGATGGAAACAGAATATAATAATAAGAAGAAGAATGCGAGGAAAAGGATGTATCAACGGAGATCAAAGAGCAACACCTACACTGCATCGGTGGAATTTCCTGTACATTTATATAAGTTTGATTTTGATGATGAGTACCAGTATATGATTGCCCTGCTGAGCAGGATGACAGGTAAACCTCATGCTAGAAATTTTGAGAAATGGATGTTTGGAATCATCCAGATGGTCTTATATGCAGACAATAGGCCATTATGGGCCAAGATCATCAGTGATGCACTAGATGAGGGAATGAGGAATTTGGGAGGCCAAACATGCTTATTTTATATGACCTCATATGTGGTATACTCATGTGCTTATAAAGGAACTTTTGATGCCTTAAAGATAGTGGTTAAGGCTGGTGGTGATGTAGATGATGCAAACATATGGGATCATTATCCCTAGTTGCAAAGAAAAGATTACCTCTTGGACTACAAACTGGTGAATGATGCATTCTCTATGCATCTGGTCAGAACAATGGAGG
Organism: Cunninghamia lanceolata; assembly: GCA_027924645.1. NCBI lineage: Eukaryota > Viridiplantae > Streptophyta > Pinopsida > Cupressales > Cupressaceae > Cunninghamia > Cunninghamia lanceolata. The sequence goes on along the minus strand of BSBN01000766.1, from coordinate 2,364,283 downwards.
AAGACAGGACTAAAAGGCTAAGCATGGAAGCTCAAGAAGTTGTTTATCGGCATGGGGCTTGGTTCATCCAGTTTGCCACATTTTCATACATCAGGATAGAGGGATTTGAAGGACAACCTCTTATGCTACCAAGATACCCTACTGATGGGGTTGTCTTGATGGAATTTGTCAGGGAGGTGTCTACAATAGTTGAAGCCTACAAGGCACAAAAGAAGATACCTCTAGTGTTATTTCCTATGTCTATGGGCTGGTATATGTGCTCAGACTCAGAGAGCATAAAACATGTCATGGGAGGGCTAAAATTGATGTATCTACAACCATTTCCCTTAGCTAGATCTTATGATCCTTATGGCAGGATGTAGAAAATATTAGGAAAACTAATACACCAAAAACATCTAGAAGACTTCTAGATCGACTATGATGATGAAGCTGAGGTGAGGAGAAGGAAGTGCCAGAGGCTCACCTTGAATCAAATAAAGACCTTTGATTGCATCCCAGTACCAGTGCAGCTGAGGAAAGATGATGAAAAGATCATGTCTAATGAATATGAGGACAAACAGGTGTATAACGACACCATATCAGCCCCTGATCTTACACAATCGGAGGATATATCCCTGGATTAGCTGACAGGTGGGGTGATACAGTTAACCCAAGCTTAGGTGGATGAAGAGATAAACAGATTGAAGAAAAGGGGTGTTGCCCTTACAGTTGATGCCAAGAAGAAGAGGTAGGAAATATCTGATAAGGAATATGATGATTTCCTCAATGAGAAGAGAAAATCCAATGGGGAGAGATTGCCCACACAAAAACAAAGGAAAGGTCCCCCTAGAGGTAAGAAAAGTGAAGATGAACCAAAGGGGGTGATAATTGAATGGATTGCCATGTTATCTGCAGGTGCATCTACATCAGCTCAGGCATCCGCATCATCTACACAGCCTCCTATCGAAAAGCCAAAGACTAAGAGGATTTTGAGGCCAGTTGTTGAAACTACATAAGTGTAGGTAGAGGGCCAAGCCTTGCAGTAGGAAGTGGAAGAAGACATCCCTTTGGAAGAAGAGCAGGTAAATAAGGAACCTGCAGGTGATGACTTGATAGTAGCCAGCAAGAAGAGGAGGGTGATGTCACTAACGTCACTACCCAAGAAGCAAAGAACATCCATGAGGGGGGATATCAGGGTTGACCCTATTATATTGAGAGGAGCCAATGGTGAAGCATTTAGAAAGGAGCTACAACATGATGTTCCTCTTCCCACCATAATAAAATTCAAAACTGAGAAGGCAGAAGAACAAACAAGAGAAGTGTTCAAAGCAAATCAGAGTGGTCCTTTCTCTTTAGAGGATACCATAGACTGATCTGACAATAAGGTAGTTTAGAGTGTGGCTTCTCAACAAATGGAGACTCTCACTTCCAACACCCGCATGACCCTCATGGGACCCCATTACCACAGATGGAAGTGTTGGAAGAAATAAAGAAAACAGAGGGGGAGGTAAAACAAGGTAGCCTAGAGAGGGCAGCCCAATAGATAGGGCTTGATAATTTGGTTGAGTAGGTGACTAGCCCTGCTATTGTAGATTTAACATATAGGGGTGATGTAAGCCCTAAGGATAAAGCACATGCCCCTGATGAAACAGAGAAGATTGAAGTGGCCAAGCGGGTAGAAAAAGAAATCACTACTCCTGATAGGGGTTAGCAACAACATGAGATACCTGCAGAGCCAAAAAAAGTAGAAGTTCAACAGAAGAGTGGGGATGATAAAGATATATAGGTGCTACTGCTACCCAGACTCAAGGAGATCTGGGAGATGCCTCAAGAGAAAAAGATAAATCAGGTCATGAGGACCCTAAGCCATAGGATATCGGTGCATCAGGTAGAGAGCAAGAAATGACCCTTGATCAGGGTGATACATAAGGACAAAATACACAGACATCCACAGATGTCAATATGCCTCAGGATGAGGAAAACAATGAAGAGGATGAAAATCGAAAGGAAGTACAAAATCAAGCACAGGATCAGAATGTGGACATTCCATAGGATCCTCCTTTGCAGAAGGCAACCCCTCAGCAGGAAGAACTCCAACAAGATCCCCCTCATGAAGAGATACATGAGGAAGAAATTAAGAAGGTGCCTTCTCCACCAAGAATAGAAGTAGATATTGGAGAATAGGGCGGACATGATGTTGACAAAGATCATCAAGGATCTGGAGATGATGTGCCTCAATGTCTAGAAAGAGAAATAGGCATGGAACAAGGGTCTGAAATTCAAGAATTTGATGTTTCCACCTTGTTTGTAGAGACAATGATGAAGCCAAAGAGGAAGGCTAGATTAACATTGGCCATAAAGATAGATCCTACTATAGGCAGAAGGACTGCACAGGTTGCACTTCCCACAGTAGAAAAGGAAAAGGGAAAAATTAGCCTAGAAGAATTCCAAATCACAACTGTTGATTTGGGTTTTGCCAATGAGGACTAGGAAGGTCAAGAAGGGAAGGACATTATTGATTCTTTAAGCCAAAGGTTAAGAAGGAGAAAGAGAAAAATAAAATGCATAAGGAGCACATTGCTCAGTTACATTCTTACATAAAAGGGTTGATTAACCCTGATAATACACCAATTGATCTGATAGTCCCATTAACTGTCATATCCCAGGAAGAGGTCACTAAGTTGGACCTAATGAAACATGAGGCAATGGTCATGGAGAAATGGATGATGTTAGCTCTCACTGGGGCTGAAGATGTTTTGAGAACATCCCTACAGAGATGGAATTCTTTGAGCAGTTTAAAGAGAAAGGTAGATAAAATGCAAAATGAAATAGGAAAATGGTCATTCCAATTAGAAAAGGACCTGACTGCTTTAAGTGAAATGAAGAGAATTGATCCACAAGTCTTGATAAGTAATCAAGTATTGAATAATAATAATATTGCCCTGCTGATAAGAATATGGTATGAAGATATCAGGTTTGAATGTGATATCTTGAAGAAGTGCAGCGGCAAGCTTAGGGATATAAGTGTAAAGATGCATAGCATGATGGCTTATGAAGTAGAGATCCTTGAGGCCCTAGAAGGTAAAATAGAGGGCAAAATTAAAAATCAGGATGCAGACTTTGCTATAAAAGCTTTGCATGATAATTTTAAATCAGTAGTAGATGACCCCCTCACCCACCTGACAGAGGAAGTAATGGATAAAATCATGAGGATAAAAGTCAAGGTAGAAACTTACAATGAGACTTTGAATAGAAGAAAAGGTAAGTTGGAAGCTCTCAAGGCTAAGTTCTAGTCTCATAAACATGTCATAACAAAAGCCAGAATCCAAGATGGGGGAGAGGTGGATAAAATAGTACAAGCATATGAGCACATCAAGACAACAATGAATGTCCACATACAGGAGGATGTATATCAAAGTGACAGTGATACTGAGAGTGATGAAGATGAGGAGAATGATGAAGAAGAAAAAAATGAAGAAGAACCTGAAGAATGAATGAAGATGCATCACCAAGAGAACATATGCATAAGGTACTCATAAATAATGAGTCATACAGATGGTTGCCAGCTGGCAACCTGTGCCATGAGGAAGAGTTGACTAAGTCATAGGGTAATTGTCAACCGTTGATCTTAATTGACAAATCTTGACTGTTGGTCAATTGTAACTACCTCCTCACCTTATTCTATAAAAGGTATAGGGTGCAATATTCTAGACATTCAAAACTTAATTGAAATTTGTTTGCTGAAAATTTCAGGACTCATTTCAAAGTTGTTGTAAATGTACATGTTATGCATATTGAATGAAAGAGAAGCATATTTGATTACAATTCATCATAAATCTTGAGTAATCTGTGTTTGAAATCTGGATACATGCATTGATTAGTTGCGTCCCTTGGAGTGCTTTTCAGCCTGCATGTGTTGTTTTCATTCCTAATTCCTTTGAAGTTAGCATCAACCATATCTAGCTGTGGAACATCCTGGTGACCTATGGTTTGATTTCTTCTCTCCATGAAAGTATCTTGTATGTATGTGATTCAATGACTAAAGATTCACTAAAGTAGAAGTATTCTTTTAAATTTCTTTGAATTTCATAACAGATCATCTCCATAATTACAAATAATAGAGAATCAAAAGCAAATAAAACATGAAATATGCAAATATCCTGTAGATAATTGAAAATACAGAGCATATTTAGAGTAAAAGCATGTCAAATTGATAAATATCATGTAAATTTAGGTAAATATCCATGGAATACATGTAAATATCCACTTATAGACACATCATTTGAATGAATATACAGTGTAGAAGAAAGAACAAGTTCATAGTGATCAATGATCAGAAGAATTGATCAAACTTGCAAATATCTTAGCTATATTTAAAAATAGGGTAGAATTAACCTCTCTGTGGAGTGAATTTACAGGATACAATATAATACTGATCATCTAGACAAGTGTAAGACCCCTTGAAATGGAAAACATCATGTCACATTAACCTCTGAGTAACGTCAGATGATTATGACCTGATCAACGGAGACTTGGAGTCATCAACTTATCCTAAGCTAATCATACTTTACAAGATAATAAAGGTTTGTTGTGAAAATTTTTATGCATGTTGTTATGACTAATAATCATCATCAACAGTTCCTTACAACTTCATTTTCATTCAGCTTATTTCCTAAAAACCCATTTGGTTCCAATAACATTTTTGTCAGCAGGTCTAGGAACTAATTCCCAAGTTTCATTCTTCTCTATCTACATTAGTTCTTCCTCCATTGCCTTTACCCAATTTTCATCATTGTAGGCTTCATTCACAATTTTTGGTTCAACTGTGGAAAGTAAACAGTAATTCGCTTGTTCTTCTACAGCTCTTTTCCTTGTCAGTACTCCTTTATTTTTGTCTCCAATAATTTGATCTTCAGAGTGATTGATTCTTACATACCTGGGAGTCCTAGAAGCACTTTCCAGAGCCTTTTCTTCTTCTTCTTGTTCAACTTTTTCCTAATATGTTATAGCAGAAGGTTCATCTGATTCATAGCCACTTTGATATGATGTTCTTCCATTGTCTTCGTCCACCTTCACATTTGCACTGTCAACAATCTTTTTCAGCCTTTTGTTGTAGCACCGATAGGTCTTACTCTTGGTAGAGTATCCAAGGAAGATTCCTTAATCACACCTTGCATCAAACTTCCCTAGATATTCATCTCTTTTGATATAGCATTTGCTTCCAAAAACTTTGAAATATTTTACTGTGGGAATTCTTCCATACCACAATTCTTAGGGAGTTTTATACCATTACATTTCACTTGAACTTTGTTTTGAATGTAGACAACAATATGTATAGCTTCTTTCTAGAAAACATCCAGCGGACCTCCTTCCTTCATCATTGTCCTAGTAGCTTCTTGAACTCTCTTGTTTTTTCTCTCCATAACTCCATTCTGCCGAGGAGTACTAGGTGCAGACAACTGTCTTTTTATTCCTTGCTCTTCACAGAAAACGTTGAATTCATTTGATGTGAACTCACCTCCTCTATCAGACCTCAAGCATTTGACTTTCAGCTCTATTTCATTTTCAACCATTGCCTTCAAGGATTTGAACTTCTCTAGGGCTTTAGATTTGTCTCTTAGAAAAGTAACCCAAGTCATTCTAGAATAATCATCAATAAGCAACATGAAGTACATATCACCTTGTAGACTTCTTACCCTTATAGGACCACATAGATCTGTATGCACTAGATCCAACAAATTGACAAAAAATTACTCTTTGCTCTTGAAACTTGTTCTTGTCTACTTCCCCAACTGACATTCTTTACAAATGGTATTGGGAGGTTTCACAATCTTTGGTAAATCTCTCACAGTATGACCTGAACTAATCTTTACCAAATTATCAAAGTTTATATGACACACCCTTCTATGCCACAACCAACTCTCATCTGTTTGGCCCAATGAACCATAATTATTAGTTCCTCTTAACTGGTAAATGTTACCTCTAGTTTTCTTGTCGATGGCAATCACTATTCTGGAGCTTTCCATGATCTTGCACCCATTGTCCTTGAATTCCATATCATAACCTTTATCACACATCTGATCCACACTCAAGAGATTATGTTTTAAACCCTTCACATATAGGACATTATCAGTGTTGTGCTTACCCTCAAAAGAAATATATCCTTTTAGACAAATCTTACCAGCTGCATTATCTCCAAACCTAACCAGTCCTCCATCATATTTTTCAAAACTTACAAACTTACTTTTGTCACCAGTCATGTGATGTGAGCATCCATTGTCAATAATCCATTCATCCTTATTTTTCTCAACCTGAACCACCAGAGCACTTTCTTCCACTAGTTTTTCTTCCTTCACATAGCTAGCAGGATTAGTAGACACAATCTCTTCTTTAGTTGCAATAAACAAACATTCATTTGCACTAGTACTAGCATCATCAAATTCATTATCTGTCACACCTTCATCATCAAGATCTCTACCATAATAGCATTTATTTGGAACTCTAGCTCTACTTTCAAATTTCTTTCTATTCCTTTCAATTCTCTCCGGACACTCAGAGGCATAGTGACCTACTTTACCACATGAAAAACATTTGAAAAGTAATTTTTGTTTGAACTTACCGGTGCGTCTTTGTAATCTATCAACAAAATTTGCTTCAATCTCATCAAAGTCATCATTAGGTTCCACCTTATTCTTCTAAACTCTGGAGATCTTTTCTGAAGTATTGGCTTTGAAGGAAGTCTCAATCTTTGGCAGAGCATCACCAAGTTCTCTCATTTTAAAGGTTGTTAGATCTCCTAGAAACTGATCCTTGGTGACTTCTTTCACAGTCATTACTTCTTCAATTACTAAAATCTTGTGACTATAGGATTTAGGTAATGACCTGAGGATTTTCATCACAACTTCTTTTTCCTCAATAGTTCCTCCCATAGCTTTGATTCTAGTTACAAGTTCATCAACCTTTTTCATGTAGGATGTTATGTTTTCATCTTCACCCATCTTTAAGCCTTAATATTTGGCTTTCAATCCCTGCAATTTGACACTTTTTATAGAATCATCTCCTTCATACAGCTTTCCTAGCTTTTCCTAGACTTCTTGAGAAATTTCAAGGTCCATGACCTTTATGAGATTAGTGTCTATTAATGCACTTAATAGAGCATCTCTGGATTTTATGTTTAACTCATATTCCTTGGTTTCATCTTTAGTTGTCAGACCATTTGGAGACATGGTATATTTAGTCTCTGTCACTTTCCATACTTTATATCCAATAGAAAGCAGATGGCTTTTCATGGTTATCTTCCATGTTGCATAATTTGTTCCATCAATGATGTAGGAGCATCCCTGGTTTAAGAGTAATCTTGCATCAACCAAAAACATTTGCATTTTAGTTTGTTTGCATTTCAGTTCTTTCATTTTCCCAGTTCAGTTTAGGCAGTTCAATCAGAAGCAGTTTCAGCCTGTGGTCCAGTTTCAGCATTTCACACCTTGCAGATCTAGACATAGCATCTAAATTCATTCAGCTACATCATATCAAGAATTCAGAGCATTTGGATTAGTCACCAGAAAGTTACCGCTATCAGAAGATCCTCTGTTTTCTTAGTGCAAAGTTCTCTGACAGTCATGAGTAATCAGCTGAAGGAGAAGGATTGGGAGCATTAGCCGACTTGTGGATCCTTGTGATTCATTCTATAATGTTCCTTGGTTTGTGGTTGACCTTCCTCATAGGTCCGCACTTCATTGTATATGTTGGAGAAGGATTTTCAAGCCGATAGGTCTGACCTATCCAAGAACACATGTTTCACCTCTTCGTTGGGATTCTGGATCTCTTGTGGCTGACGTGGAGGAATCTATTGGTCCAGAAATGATATATATTGATGTAATAGATCCTTAAGAAAGTAGATATTCACATTAGAAAGATTTGTAGTTTAGTTTTGTGTGAAGGAGCTTCAAAGCTTTATCTTGCGCATGTATGTAATTAGGCCTGTGAACCAAATTGTAAGCCCACATGTTGCCGGCCAAATTGTATTTGAATTCTTTGATATACTGAATGACTAAATCTACATTTGTTCTATATTCTTGTGTTGTTTTCATTGTGTTTACTCTCGCTACATGGTCCAGACAGTTCAATCTTTGAACCCTCCTACCGTGACTGCACCAAGTGGTATCAAAGTGAAAGTTTAATTCTTTGGAGTGAATTGACGAAGGGGATTCTGTAAGATCTTGTTGTAAGCAGATCATCGATCAAAGGTAGGTTAATTGTGCACAACCAATCGCTGACCTAAGGCAATTTGCACTTGATCCTAGGAAGATGCCACCGCGAAGAGTTCCTCCTGTTGGTACAATGGCTAATAGAATGGATGAGATGATGTAATTGATGAGAACAATGTGAATTCATTTGGATGTTGTTGAGGAAGATAGGTGAAGAGGATTGACACCTAAACCTAATGTTGAAAGTGATGATGAAGAAGAATTTCAATCTATTAAACAAAGTGGTGAAACCCTAGAAGGTCATGAAGAAGAAGAATTAGATCAAGTAAAGATGTTGAGAGCTATTTCAAAGATTGGGAAAAGACCTAGAGTGGATGTGCCAAACTATATTGGTAATTTGAATCCAGAAGAGTTGATTGATTGGATAAATGACATGGAAGAATACTTTGAATATGAGGAAATTGAAGATCCAAAGAAGGTGAAATTTGCAAAGACAAAGTTGAAAGGACATGCTACTATATGATGGAAAGAAATTTAGTTGGAAGGAAATAGGAGAGGAAAGGAAAAGATTACAAAGTGGGACCAGATGGTGACAAAGTTGAAGAATCAATTCATACCTACTGACTATGAGTTGGAGCTATTGAAGAGATTGCAAAACTTGAGACAAAAGGAGAAATCTGTGAAAGAATAAACTAAAGAATTTCATAAAATGATCATCAAAATAGGACATAGTGAAGCAAGCAAGGAGAAAGTGGCTAGATACATCAATGGGTTGAGATTGAACATTCAAGAAGAACTAAGTTTGGTAAGGATGACATCTTTGGAAGAAGCATATCAGTTTGCACTGAAAGTTGAAGAGAAATTAAATAAGAAACATGATCAGAGATAGAGAGGCAGAGGAGGTAAAATTCTGAGAGGTAGGACATTTTTCGAAGGAGACAGATCTTATCTGGAGCAGAACAAGTTTGACAGCCCGTTGAGAAGGATGATAAAGATAATAATGCTTACCGGAGAGATGACACAAATTTTTACCAGAGAGGAAACCCTAGTGCATACCAGAATGAAGGATACAGAGGAGAAGGAAGAGGAATTGATAAGAGGACATTCAGAGGTACTTGTTTCAAGTGTGGAGGTGAAGGACATAGAGCATTTGAGTGTAATCAGGGTAGTACAAGTAAGAAGACAGAAAATAGTGGAAGAGTAGCCTATGTTGAAGAACCTGTTGAATCATCTTTTTTAGTTGGAAATCCAGAGAAAGGAGAACCATTGGTAATGAGGAGAGCACTATTTCAAATAGAGACAAATGAAGAACCATCACAGAGGAAAAGTTTGTTCAAAACCAAATGCAAATCTGGAGGTAAGTGTTGTAAAATTGTAATTGATAGTGGTAGTTCAGATAACCTAGTTTCAGAGGAGATGGTGACTAAGCTGAAGTTGGAAAGACTAAAACACCCTAAGCCCTATCAGATAGCATGGATTGAAGATGATCATAAGGTACTGGTGAGAGAACAATGTTTGGTAAAATTTCATATTGGATCTTATCATGATGAAGTCTTGTGTGATATTATGCCTATGGATGTTTGTCATATCTTGTTGGGTAGACCGTGGTAGTATGATAGAAAAGCTATGCATGATGGGAGAAAGAATACATATACTATAACAACAAATGGGAAAATAATTACTTTGATTCCTTTGGAAGATGATCCTAAAAATGTAGTATGTGGGAATGCTAGAATCTGTTTGGTAGATGGAAGGAAATTTTTGGATGGTTTGAAATAGAAAAGTTTGTGTTATGCCTTGACTCCTAAGAAGCCTGAAGAGATGAAGAAAGAGACTGATCCAGAGGAGATAAGAGAGTTGCTGATAGAGTATGAAGACATCATATCAGATAATGTACCTAAAGGATTACCACCTATAAGGAGTATTAGTCATCACATGGATCTTATACTAGGAGCAAGTTTGCCTAACAAAGTAGGACATCAGATGAAACCAGCAGAGAATAAAGAATTGAATAGGCAAATACAAGAATTGTTGAGGAAAGGTTTGATTAGAGAAAGTTTGAGTCCTTGTGTGGTACCTACAGTTTTGGCACCAAAGAAGGATAGAGAATGGAGAATGTGTACTGATTCCAGAGCAATAAACAAGATTACAGTTAAGTATATATTTCATTTACCTATGATGGATGATATTATGGATTATTTGAGTGGAGCAAGATATTTCACCAAGATAGATTTGAAGAGTGGATACCATCATATCAGAATTAGAGAAGGTGATGAATGGAAGATTGCTTTTAAAACAAATGAAGGATTGTATGAGTGGTTAGTGATGCCTTTTGGATTGACAAATGCACCGAGTACTTTCATGAGGTTGATGAATGAAGTTCTAAAGAAATTCTTGGGTAAGTTTGTGATTGTGTATTTGGATGATATTCTGATTTTTAGTAAGACAAAAGAAGAACATTTGTGGCATATTAGAAAAAAATTTCAGAGGTTGAGAGAAGAGAAATTACTAATAAACATCAAGAAATGTAGTTTCATGAAAGAAGAGTTGGTATATTTGGGATTTGTCATTTCTGCAGAAGGATTGAAGATGGACATTGAGAAAGTGAAAGCAATTGTTGAATGGCCTACACTAGAGAGCATTGGAGAGGTTAGATCATTTCATGGTTTGGCTAGTTTCTACTAGAAGTTCATCAAAAATTTTAGTTTAGTTTGTAACCCTATGACAGAGATAATGAGAGGTGATAGAAAAGATTTCAAGTGGACATCTGGAGTAGATAAAAGTTTTGAGTTGTTAAAGCAGAAGGTGACAGAGAAACCTTTTTTGGCATTACTGTATTTCAATAAGGTATTTCAAGTTGATTGTGATGCTAGTGGAAATGCAATCGGAGCAATGTTAAGTCAAGAGGGTAGACCAGTAGCATATTTTAGTGAAAAGTAGTGGAGACATTATTTGTTGCCTAAGGAGTTTGTGTTGTATATAGATCATCAAGCTTTGAAATATTTGAATAGTCAAGGTAAGTTAAATCAGAGACATATGAGATGAGTAGAGTTCATGTAGAGTTATACTTTTGTGTTGAAGCATAGGAGTGGAAAATCAAATAAAGTTACTGATGCCTTGAGTAGAGGAAGAAATTTGTTAATAGAAATGAGATTTGAAGTGTTGGGTTTTGACAAACTGAAGAACATCTATGAGGGAGACACTGATTTTGCAGAACCTTGGAAAGCATGTAAGGAACCTGTTGTGATAGATAGGAGTAAGTGGTTGGACTATTTCATTCAGGAAGATATGTTGTTCAAAGGAAGTCAGTTGTGCATACCTAGAAGTTCAATGAGGGATAATTTGATCAAGGAGAAGCATAGTGGTGGATTAGCAGGACATTTTGGTATTGATAAGAGAGTGGCTTTGGTGAGTGAAAATTACTTTTGGCCTCAGATACATAAGGATGTCTAGAGATTTATGCAGAGTTGTAGAGTTTGTCATGTTGCAAAAGGGAGTAGTCATAACACTGGATTGTATAAACCTTTGACAATACCAGATATACCTTGGGAAGACATAAGCATGGATTTTGTAATGGGATTACCTATGACACAGAGAGGACATGATTCAATATTTGTAGTGGTTGACAGATTTTCAAAGATGACTCATTTCATACCTTGCAAAAAGATAACTGATGTAGTGCATGTAGCTAACCTATTTTTCAAGGAGATTGTGAGACTGCATGGATTACCTAGGAGTATAGTTTCAGACAGAGATACAAAGTTTGTTGGAAACTTTTGGAGGACACTTTGGAAGAAGATGAAGATAGATTTGAAGTTTAGTTTAGCTTTTCATCCATAGACAGATGGACAGATAGAGGTAGTGAATAGGAGTTTGGCAAACTTGTTGAGATGTTTGGTTGGAGACAAAGCCAGAAGTTGGGATTTGATTCTTTCACAAGAAGAGTTTGCATACAATAATTTAGTCAACAGAAGTATCGGAAGAACACCTTTTGAGATTGTTATTGGAGTAAATCCTAGAGGAGTTGCAGAATTGAGAGATATCAGTACAAAGGAAAAGAGAAGTACAGAAGTAGAAGAATTTGCAGATCATATGAAAACAGTGCATAATCAGGTGAAGAAGCATTTGGAGAACATGAACAATAAGTACAAAAAGAAGGAAGATGAGAAGAGAAGACACAAAGAATTTGAAGAAGGAGATGAAGTAATGGTGTATTTGAGAAAAGAAAGATTTCTAGTTGGGACATATAACAAGTTGAAGATGAAGAATTTTGGACCTTGTAAGATACTTAGGAAATTTGATTCAGGAAATGCATATGAAGTGGAATTATCAGAGACATTGGGTATTTCACCTATTTTCAACATTGTAGACCTTTACCAGTATCATGAAGTAGAGTTCAGTGACAACATGGAAGAAGACTTGAAGAAACAGTTACCATAGAAAGCACCGGAACAAATTGAAGATATTTTGGATAGCAGAGTTGAACGCATCACTAGAGGAAGACAATACAAAGAATATCTTGTGAAGTGGAAAGACAAACCGGAAGAAGATTCATCATGGATTTCTCAGGCTGAGGTGGACCGTCCTGGTTGTCCCCTAGCCCTAGCAAAGTGAGGGACTCACTTTTTCAATAACCCCAGATGTCTAATGCGGGAGCATCCCTAGTTCAAGAGTAATCTTGCATCAACCAAAAACATTTCCATTTCAGTTTGTTTGCATTTTAGTTCTTTTATTTTCCTAGTTCAGTTCAGGCAGTTCAGTTAGAAGCAGTTTCATCCTGTGGTCCAGGCTCAACATTTTACACCTTGCGGATCTAGACTTAGCATCTAAATTCATTCATCTACATCATATCAAGAATTCAGAGCATTTGGATCAGTTGCCGAAAAGTTACCACTATCAGAAGATCCTTTGTTTTCTCAGTACAGAGTTCTCTGATAGTCATGAGTAATCAGCTGAAGGAGAAGGATTGGGAGCATTGGCTGACTTGCGGATCCTTGTGATTCATTCTACAATGTTCCTTGGTTTATGGCTGACCTTCCTCAAAGGTCCACACTTCATTGTATCCGTTGGAGAAGGATTTTCAAGCTGATAGGTCTGACCTATCCAAGAACACACGTTACACCTCTTTGTTAGGATTTCAGATCTCTTGTGGCCGACGTAGAGGAATCTATTGGTCCAAAAATGATATATATTGATGTAATAGATCCTTAGGAAAGCATCTATTCACATTAGAAAGATCTGTAGTTTAGTTTTGTGCAAAGGAGCTTCAAAGCTTTATCTTGCACATGTATATAATCAGGCCTATGAGCTGAATTGTAAGCCCGCATGTTGCCGACTAGATTGTATTTGAATTCTTTGGTATACTGAATGACTGAATCTGCATTTGTTCTATATTCTTGTGTTGTTTCCATTGTGTTTACTCTCGCTGCACGGTCTAGACAGTTCATTCTGTGAACACTCCTACCGTGACTGCACCAATCAAACTGCGGGGCTTCTTTCTTGTAAGACATTCTAGATCTACCTCAAGTTGTTGGACTTTCCTAAGAGGAACCTTGCTTTGATACCAATTGTTGAAATCAATCGAACAACTGAGAGGGGGGGTGAATCAGTTGTCCCTAAAATTTTGAACAATTATAGACATCAACTCTTCAAATAATTAATTACCGCTATTCAGATTTAACCATGAAAGCATGAAATATGAAGCTCAACACAATAACACAATCAACACATGAAACACTAGATTTTTTATGTGGAAAACCCTATAAGGGAAAAACCATGGTGGGTGTTAGCCCACAAGATATATATGTTATAGCAATATCAAAAAATAGAGGCTCACTACCCATATTGCTCACTGCAAATGTTGAGGCTCACTGCCAAGAATGACTCGGTGCCAAGAATGACTCACTGCCAACAATGACTCACTGCCAATAGGTGGTGAACTGATTTGGTAGCATCTACTCCATGCCTACATTCAGTTCCATTGAAGCACAGTATAACTCTTCTGCTCTTCTCTTTTAAACCTTTGCACTTATCTCTTCATTTCCTCACAAGGACATCTTTTTTGCAACTACATTATATGCTTTTATACAATTCATCAACCTTGGAATGTACATCAAGGTTGGCATTACATTCATCAACCATTGGAACATTCTCCAAGGTCATAATTACAATAATACAAAGAAATAGGTCTAGACCTAAACAAGATTTGCTAAGGTAAGGATGTATACGGATCACATTATGCCTTAGCTAGGGCTCAAATGCAATCTTCCACACCATGACACGCTTCCATAATCTTCAATGCATCTCTACAAGAAATGAAGACAACCAAGTTGGTCAAGACTGGTAATAACATTGGGTCTTCCAGGAACAGACTTCATTCATGATCCAAATTTCTCTTTGTGGACCAATCCAGAGGTAGGAACATGATCAAGAAACATCCACAAGCACATTGTAATCACTCGGAACAACCACATGATCTCTAACCACTCTGTCAAGAAGATTCTTCAAACCGGAGCACAAGAACAACATTGTCAGTAACTATTATAAAGAAAGAATAGATTGCAGACCACCAAATCATGAACCATTACAGTTGAAGGCACTTATCATTGTTCTAGACTTAACTATAGAAGCGTAGATCATAATACTTCAATGCAGAGGAATGCAGAGACAAATACCTTCTCCCTGTCACTAGTGAATACTCAGAAAAAGTAGCTTTTATTCTGGTGAACATAACTCACTCGGATCTTCATAACAAAGGCTCAAACTTGAGATATAGCATCTTTAGATATGCCTCTAAATAACTTCCAATCCACAGACAAAAATATTCATTCTACTAGAGATGCGGAGCAATCTACTAGACTATTCTTCAATAAACAAAGATACTCTTCCACACAATGTTTCCACCTGAGCAGCAAATTTTCTCAAACACACTTGGAAACTCAATATCTGGATCATTTACTCATTTTCTCCAACACTTCCATGAGTGAATACAAAGCATCTAACTTATCAAATTAGGAGCACAGTTGACATCAATGGCAACACAGATATGTTGACATCAATGACAACACTGATTAGGCACATACTTGCAAACCTATCACATCAACATATGCATCTAGGAATAACATCACACATCACATCATAAACATCATATAAACAACATAGTACTAAATCATCATGAATCATAAATCCTAATACATAGCATCATAATCATACAACATCCATCACATAATAAGATTGATCAGAATGACCCATCTCATATATATAATCATCAAAATGTGTCACAATACAATCTAAATGTATACATGTGTGTCAAAAATGGAGCTCGTAGGCTCAATCATAAAATAAGAGCATGCAAGCTCGATCAAATATACATACACCTAGCTCCCACTGTCATGACCTCCTAATCCTATTGGCCCTATGGGAGGACCCTTGTGCTCTGATCTGGCCCTAGATCCAGATGGCCTATCATATGGCAAGGCCCACCTCTAAGAGTGCCCCACACTGCTATGTGCCCTATGTGAATGGGATCTACTGGCACTCATGCTCTGAAAATTGGGTGCCCTCTGGTCTGTTGGCACTGACCCCTCATAAAGGCTCCTATAATACTATGCCTCCTGCCCTGACCTGACCAAAGACTATACAAAAGCTGTTATTGGCCCACCCATCATCGTTGCAAGATTAATACTCCGCTGCTCTGAGCTCTGATCATAGCCATATCCCTCTAAGCTATCCTCTAGGCAAGCTGAACCTTTACCTCCTGGATCCGCTGCCGCATACCCTGCATCTGGGCCTACATAGTCTCCATTTGGGCCTGCATCGCTGCTACTTGGGTAGCCAAATCCCCTCCTCGACCTCTGACATCCTCCTCTTCTACCTCCTCATCATCCCCAACCTCCTCAATTGGCACATCCTGTAATGTCTACTCCCTGATCCGCTCCTCCTCCTCATCAGCCTCCTCATCAATCTCCTCATCATCCTCCATCTCCTCTCCCCTGTTGCCGACATCCTCTTCTCCACCCCCCACCTACATCTTCCCTACAACAATAGCTACATGTCCTACTGCCTCCTCTCTCTCCTGTTGAATTAGGGCAAGTCCAACACCCCTACCCTGTCCATATCTCCCTCTACCAACATCTCCTCTATCTCGGCCTCCTTAACCCCTGTCTCCACTGCCACCACCAGCTCTACCATCATCTCCTCCTCCACCACTACCCCTACCACCTTCTCCTCTTCCTTTGCCTCTGTCTCATTCCTGTCCTCTAAACTGGCCTCTCAGCCCTTACCCCAACCTCTCTATTGGTGCTAGTGCATCAAGATGTAGATAAGGAACTGGCCTATGGGTGGCCCACCAAGCATCATATGTAGGAGTGGTACCTGCATCAGCAACATCATCTACACCCCACTATACTGGCTACAGCCCGACGATCTCATCAAGGGCTGTCTGAACTACAATCATCGGCCCCCACACTAGAACCTCTGATGTAACCTGGGAAAACTCTATGATGCTGACTGGCTCATCTCGCCGCTCTCCAAACTGTTTGAGCACCCACTCTGGTAGATGGCACTCTATAACATGCTGTGCCTTCACAGTCTGAGCAATCATATACCTGGTATGTCTGCAATAAGGCAAATGCTCAGCATCATCTGTCCACATGGGACACCCCTTATATGGCCTCCAAATAAATGTGTCCATGTGATCAATAACATGCCTCTAGTATCCCACATTGCCCATATGTACCTATGGAACTACCCCAGTGTAATAGAAAACATAAGGCAACTCATCTAGGATCTATTGATCCACTAGTGGCCTACATACAAGAATATGCTCCCAAGCCCATATCATCAACAAAGTCATGTCATAGCTAATAGACTGTTCACCATGGCACTCAAGGCCATGCAACTAATGATATAACTGTGCCAGGAGGGAGGGTCCCCATGCATAAACTGTGGCATCTGTCATCATGCCCTCTAACATCTCCCCCCAACCAATAGGAAATCCATGGCCGCGTCAATCTAAACATATGAGGCCTCTGATACAGGTGCATAGGACCACAATCAATTGATCATACTGATCTGTCAAAACATCCCAAGGAATCTCATGCTCCTCAACTCCCAGGGATGCATCATCATCAGTCTCAAATAATTGTCAAAGTGCACCCAACCTGGTCTCTAGACTATATACCACTCAATCTCCATGAATAGGTAGCCGAAGGATCTGCCAGACATCAAGAAAAGTCACAGTGGCCTCTCCAGTCAGAAAATGAAATGAACTCATCTTAGAATGATATATCTCGACCACTACAGTCAATAACCCCCGGTTAGCCCAAATCTCAGGCATAAATGCAACATCGTATAGTCCTAGAGCGTGGAGAATGTCCCGCTCATCCATCATCAGAGAGTACCACAACTGATATCCATGGGTAGGATGGCTCTCCCATGTATAAATAGGTGGTAACCTCTCATGTATTCACATAGATAGCACACCATGTCAATTTACAAACCATAAATACTGCATTCGCAGTCAAATAGGGGCAAAAATTAAGGCAAAAATTCATTTTAGTAGCTAAATCGACACATGCGTCACACTGATACTCACGTGTGTGGCACCTAAATGCAAGCATCATATTGCCCCAAGCATGCATCACACTCTGTCTCATGCGTTGCATTGTTCAACTTATGTGTCACACTTTGGTGGAGGCATCACACTGCTAACCCTATATGTCGCACCCAGCGGATGCGCGTTGCCTAAGCATAGGCGTCACACCCACTACCGCATGTGGTTCTAGAAACCGCATGCGTCACACGCCCACGTGCATGTGGCGAACGTGACGACGCATGCGGCATACAAAAGTGCACCCATGCACGCCCTATTTTCGGGCCCTAAAAACTACCCAAAAAATTCAAAAATTAACAAGCTAGGGATAGATACATATCATCGTGCCTATCCCAGGAGCTGACCATATGTCTGGATCCTCGACCCATGGTGTTGATGAAGTGGTATAGGTGACATTTTGATAGGAGCTCCGCAAGAAATCTATGAATCACCTCTCTACTCTCTGAAAATTCTCAAACTCAAAGTGCACAAATGAGGAATATGGACTCCCCAAGGGTTATTTATAGGATTTTTTGACCTAGGTGGGCCCCTTTTTTGCAAAATTGACCAACCGGTGACTTCTTTTCGCACACTGAGTGCCTTTTTTGGCCATTTTCCCACTTCTAGATCACTTTGGGCATTCCACACAACTTTTCAGAAAATTTTCCAAATTTTTTTAAATTTTTTAGAAAAGTTGAAAATTTTCTTGAGGGGGCATAAGGCCATTATGCTTCATGTAAAGTACACTGGGGCATGTTCAGAGTACATTTCTTAGATTTTTCTTTGATACAATGTCAGATTCAACATTATATCAAAGAGGGGCAAAATGTAGACACTTAAAAATGTCTTGGGCCTGCAAACGACATTTTCACACATTCTACTATTAATTAAATAATTTTTAATTATTTAATTAATTCATTCCCCCTCTTATAAATTCCTCTATAATTAAATAATTATATTCACTACTATAAACGAATCACCTCTCTACTCTCTAAAAATTCTCAAACTCAAAGTGCACAAATGAGGAATATAGACTCCCCAAGGGTTATTTATAGGACTTTTTGACCTAAGTGGGCCCCTTTTTTGCAAAATTAACCAACCGGTGGCTTCTTTTCGCACACTAAGTGCCTTTTTTTGTCGTTTTCCCACTTCTAGATCACTTTGGGCATCCCGCACAACTTTTCAAAAAATTTTCCAAAATTTTTGGAATTTTTTAGAAAATTTGAAAAATTTCTTGAGGGGGCATAAGGCCATTACACTTTGCCTAAAGTACACTAGGGCATGTTCAGATTACATTTCTCAAAATTTTCTTTGATACAATGTCGGATTCGACATTGTATCAAAGAGGGGCAAAATGTAGACACTTAAAAATGTCTTGGGCCTACAAACGACATTTTCACACATTCTACTATTAATTAAATAATTTTTAATTAATTAATTAATTCATTCCCCCTCTTATGCTTTTAATTAAATAAATTTTATTTATTTAATTATTTAAGTTGTGTTCTTCTAAATTCCTCTATAATTAAATAATTTAATTATTATTTAATTATTCACTACTATAAACGTCCATATTCCCCCTTTAATTAAATAAATACCTATTTATTTAAATTATCAACCTTACCCTAATTAAATAAGTCCCCACTTATTTAATTAAAACCACCTTACATTACCCTTTCCTCTAAAAAAATTAAATAAATGCATACAATTTATTTAATTTCAAAATCACTTCCCACCTTAGATTACCCTTTCCTCTAAAAAAATTAAATAAATGCATACAATTTATTTAATTTCAAAATCACTTCCCACCTCACCATTTCTTCTAATAAAAAAAATGTCTTTTGTCCTATTGTGGCTGGAAACCCTAATCATTCTCAGCCCTTGATCTTGGCTCCAAGTCAACTTCTAATCACATCCCTCCATTCCAATTTCCTCTTCTATAAAACCACCCTGTCCCTCTCATTTTCACATCTTGCAATTTGCATAAGTCAACTTTGCCATTGTCAACTCTTGAGCTCTCCATAGCATTTGTAGACCTGCAAATCTGAGTGCATTAGAGTAGCTAGCTTAGATAGCAATAATGGAGGATTTGCACTATTAATTTAGGGTTTCTTGCTTTCATGTTTACTTTGTTTGATTCTAGGTTGATTTAGGGCTCCATTGAATGGTTAGGGTTTAAAATTGTTGTTTGTAGGGCTTTTGCAGTGTTTTTACTCGACTACACATTCTATCTTGGTGCAAGTTAGTGTCAACCTGAATATAAACCAAGAGGTATAAAGGTGGCTTTCGAGTGAGCCAATGTTACTTAGTCAACACTTGTTATTGACATTCCTTCTCAAGATATTGAGGGGGATTAAATTATATCTCCTATTATTTAGAGTGATGGGTTAAATCATGCAGATGGTGGTGTTGGTAAAATATATACAACATGGGATCAATTTGATACAGTGGTCAGCAAGATAGAAATTTATGATAGTGCAACACCATGCAACAATAATGTAGATGATGATTATAGTGTTTGTACTAATGTTTCTTAGATGGATCACTTCATGATTTTAAAAATGATGATAATTGTTTGTTGGATGAACTCCCTTGCTTTTTTCCTCCTAATAGTGATCTCAATGTTGCTAAAGTGAGTAAAGAAGTTGGAGTACAAGATTTTTATTATTCATTGGATGTGCTTCATTGCTTTGCTGATCTTGAGGATGATGCTCACACCTTCTTAGTTGCAAATGAGAAAGATGAATGTGAAGTTGTACATGATCTAACAGTTGTTCTAGGTCATGAGATTTCAACCCTAGATGAACTTTTAGAACATGGTTTGGGGCAACTTTCATATGTTGATGTGGATTGCATTGAGGACACATTTTTGGGCTTATTGGTTGAGCATTCTGATATTAGTGTTGTGTGTTCTCAAGGGGATGAAATTTCCTACATGTAGGGAGGTGAAGAAGAACAAATCATTGGTCTATTTCGAAGAAACAATATTTTTTTAATAGGCTGTATTGAAGAATTCAAAATAGTGAGGCAATTTGAAGATGGTAAAAGTTTTATGTTTTGTTGTGTTAAAATGGTTTGATCTGGTTATCTAAATTTGTGCTCACCATATTTTAAACATGGTATCAGAGCGGTTATCAATCATGGAGAAGTAGCAAGTTTGAAGACAGTTCCTATGGCATGGAGACTAAATGAATAAAGGTGTGAGCAATATTAGATCACCAGTGCTGCGTGTGGAAAGAACCAAATCAGCGTATGGGAGAATAGAACGTACCAACATGAGGAGGCATGAAGTTGTATAAAAATTTGAAGGTATTTGAATCCATTGGTTGAGCGTAGTCTATTATTCTATTGATATAGTTTTCTTTTGCATTAAATACACTTGTTGCGTAAGTCAAGCTGCTATTTTGTATAATGTACAAAAGGCATGTAATGGAATAAACTTGGTGGCCACTGCACTTCCAATTTGCTCTATTTTTATACTTATGCCTTTCGATGATGGCAAGTGCTTCCTATCATTCTCATAAAACTCTCTAATAGTCTCTTTTGTATTCAAAACATCTAATGTGCAAGTAAGGTGTTGAAGATATCTTCTACCTCATTCTTGATGTGACAAGGGTATAGATGCGGCTAGGCTATGTTTGAGAAGATTGAAAGAAAAGTGGGTGTGAAAATTCCAAGTGTAGAATTTGTTGTTACTGGGTATACCATACAAAAGTTGGAATATGTCCAAAGTAAAGCATGTGAAAGAGGTGGAGAGTGGAAATTAACCATGCTTGTTGTCCTTCGTGATTAGAAAATTCTCTTTCCATTGAAAATTTTTTGTTGCTATCATGAAAGGTGAATGGAGTACAGAGTTGAAATGATTGGCATACATTTTTGTTTTACATCTTACGAGCATCAAACATATAACAAATTAGGTTTATAGAGAGAGTAAAATGTGTGACATTTTAGGTTTTTATTTGAACGCGCAGTAGTAAGTTTGCATTTAAAAACATTATTGGGTTATCTAGAATGCTATTTACATTTTGGAAGATTATGGTTCATAGCTTTTTTTGGAACCAAATTTTTGGAAGCATAATAAGTAAAATAAGGATTGGAGGTATATGAGTATGGATCATTGATCAAAATCGACATCATTATTTTTTAACATTTGAAAATGGCGACACATTATGTTTGTGGTTCTGATGCCATCCATGCTATCATTGATAGAAATTTAGGAGACTTGCATACTTGTGCTATTGAAGAGTCTAATGCAAATGGATAGAGTGTAACTGCATCATATTGTAGGCAGGCAGCATCAGAGGATGGAGGATTTTCCATCATCTCAAATTAGCTTCTCGCTTTAAGATGATGCTTTGCATGAGAAGCATTGTTGGTTTTGGTTGTTTTGTTTTTCTTTGTTGATGCTGACAGATTTGAAGAATGTATGTTTTGTGAAGATTTTATTTTGGAGACGGGTTTGGGATTTGGTGTTGAGCTCAATATGGATTGTTGTCCAGTGAGCTTTAGAGTATATGATCGAGAATTATACCCTTTTGTGGTCACTAGACAATGATAGAGATATGTCGTATCTCTTAGGGATTGTTGTTGAATAATTCAAGACTTTGTGATTTGAGAGTTTGGGACTAAAGAGCTCAAGAACATAGTTCGAAGCTACGCCTTTCTAAGGGTAGACGAGATAGCATGATGGAGCCCCACTTGGTTCAGGATTTGTTCTTTGGGAGAAGATCTTCTATAAAATATGTATTCATATTATGTAATCAACTTTGTTGAGTATATTAGCATTTAGGGGGGGTCCCTTGGTACTATTACAGGAACAATGTAATAAAGGGGGGAATGTTAGTTTTATTACATGTAAACTTTAAGGGGGGGGGGGGTGTTAGAATAAATTAAGGTTTACATTTATTAGTTAAATGTTGGTTTTATAAGTTAGGGAATTAGTTATTCCCGTAGTAGTTTGTAAGAAGTTATTGTGCTTACTTATACAGGAATATGTGGCTTTATAAGCCAATGCACTCAAATGTAAAATCATTTGAAGATAATAACATATTATTCTATGTTTTATGTTTTACTGTGTTAAAATGGTTTAATCTGGTTATCTGAATTTGTGCTTACCATATTTTAAATAGAAGCCCCGAAAAAGATTGTCAAAAGGATGCAAATTACCCCAGCTCTGAGCTTTCCTAGGTAGAGCCAACCTGATATTATTTCTCACAAGGACTTTCCAAGGCTCGTCCCCCTCTAGGGAACCCAAAATCCATTTTTCCACTAGAGCCATACCTTGAAGCTTTAAGTCCTTTAGTCCTAAGCCCCCAAATTCTCTGCTGACACAATACCATTTTCAGTTTACATAGTGCTTCTGTCATGCCCACATTTCCCATGCAGTCATGACATGCAACACACATGTCATGTGGTCATGACATGAAATATAAAAAAAAATTCCATGTATCCCTAGAAACCCACTCGCACACGTCAACATGCTCAGTGGTAATACACATAAGGCGTAAACATGTCAATCCAACTAAGGGGAAGTGCAAATACCTATGCAATCCCTGCGTGATGATAGTCGACTAAGGGGGTTTATGCGATGTGAGAAGCGTCACCATTAGGGTTAGGGTTGATTTGATCCAAACCCTAAGCTTTCCTAAGTGAGTGGTGTGATTTTGACATGTGTCAAAATCAAAACCTAGGAACTAGAATAAAAAAATTGATTAATTTAAACACAAGAATTTATCACTAATACATAATAAATCATTTATTTAATGCTACTATGATTCCAAGGAAATCTGGCAACATAACGCCTCTTAAGCGTACAACAGAATAATTTTAAAATAAATCCCTACTATAGTTCAACTAAAAATAATTAAATGAAGAAAGAAATAAATAATTACGCTGGATTAATTAACTATCCTTTATTATCCTCTAGAGTTAAAAGCCTAAGTCAAATTAACTTAAATAAATTAATTACATTGATAAAGTATTAAAATTAATAATTTCCATAGCCCTATTGGCCAAGCCACCAAAATTAATTCTCTAGACCAATTTACACATAAGGGTAAAATATAATTATTCACCTTTCAATATTTTCCCCTAACATTTAATTATAATGAAACAATGGAACAAAAATCAAGGTTTAGATAAAATAAGATTAAAACAAATCCCACCCACTAAAGGATAAAATAAAAGCCCACAAGTCAAACAACCAAGTCAAGGGATAAAATTATCCCATCCCACTAAATTATCTCATAAGGTGAAATAATCAAATATGAGTTAAAACAAACAAAAAGGGATAAAGGGAAATAATTCCCATGCACTAAGTTTTAAAAGAAAAAAACAAATTCTTTATTTTTATGTTTTCCCACTCACCACATCCCTAAAACAAAACCCTAAAAGCCTTCTAATAAAAAAATCATTTCCTTATGAGAGCATCTCATTTCTATTCTAATTCCTCCTAACCCTAACCTCTTCTCTCTTTTTTCTTATTTTCTCTTTTCATTTTGTTGTTTTGCAGGTAGGGTTTTGGACTACCATGAATGAGAGCTTAAAATAGGTATAACATTTTTATGCTTCCT
Source organism: Cunninghamia lanceolata (assembly GCA_027924645.1). NCBI lineage: Eukaryota > Viridiplantae > Streptophyta > Pinopsida > Cupressales > Cupressaceae > Cunninghamia > Cunninghamia lanceolata. The sequence goes on along the minus strand of BSBN01000766.1, from coordinate 2,339,933 downwards.
AGTTATATACCCATTCTTTATATATATATATATATATATATATATATATATATATATATATATATATATATATATATATATATATATATATGTTTGTGTATATATATAATATATTTTTATGTATATGTATTTGCAGTGTACATGTGCCTCTGTGTTTTGTGATAGGCAATAAGCACAAAGGGTACACACACACATATATATAATATTCCAAATAAAATAATATAAAAAAATGACTTCCAAATAAAGTAAATGCAGCAGGGACGTTTCATATTCATGGCAAACTGCAGAGTTGAAGAACCATGGCGGCTAGCACCAATACAAAGGAAGTAAAGGGGGGGGTCTATGCCCCCTCCCCATCTCAAGAAACAAAAGGGTAGTGGGGTCGGCGGTTATGGTCGTCACCCCCCTGCCATAAACTTGGCAACCATAGAAATTTTGTGAGGTGTCTTCACATAGTTTACACCCCGTTCATTGGGGTTTCACAATAGTATTAAAAACTATATTTTATTCTTCTGTGTTCTTTTAAATTCATTCCAACATTATAAATATATGTAATGTATGTATATATGCATATATAAATATATACATACATATATATATATATATATATATATATATATATATATATATATATATATATATATATATATATATATATATTTCTCATTTAAACAATGTAAAAAATGGATCTCTAATTCATTAAGCTTGCTGTCATAACATAGAAAAGTAAAAAAAAAAAATTTGAAGGAAAATGATAGAAATAGAAACCAACCATTTTTTTGAATAAGAGTATAATTAACCACCCCCCTTTTTTTTTAAATAAAAATACAATAGCTACTATATTTGCCCTTTTCTTTTTCCTTTCTTTTGATAATGGACTAATAATAATAACACACAGCTGTATATTTTTTTTTTGAAAGAAATCAGCAACTACATTGTGTATATTTTTTTTGTTTTCTAATCTAACCAAATTAAAGTTGCACTTCCACACTTAGTCCAATTCTTTTTTTTGAATAAACATGGTTTCAAACACATCATATATCTTCTTCAAGAAATATTTTAAAACTAGCAACATATTTTTATTCTATTTGCAAAACTTTCTCACAGTAACATAGTGAAAATAAAACCAACAAATAGGATGATTTAAATCCATACATAACAAGAGAGTTTTATCTCTTTTCCTTTTCTTTGTTGACAAATACAATTAGGCCACATTTTGGCCATGCCTTCCATAATCCCAAAAACAATAACAACTCCAACAAAAATAAAACTTCACCCAAGCTCCAAAGGTCTCCAAACAAACTTGCAAAAACTAAAACAATGGGAATACTTCCAAGCCACCAAAACGCTCTCCTCCCTACTATAGACCTACAAGTGGGTTACCCCCAAGCTTGGAGGTCGCTCTTCACACAAGTCTCATATCACAACACCACAAAAAGCAACCACACAACAACAAGAACACCCAAAAGGTCTAAACAACACAAAATCCATAAAAATGGATTTGAGGGGGTAAGAGAGTGGACTCTCTCTACTCAAGAGGTTCACTCCAACCAAATCTCATGAATCCAAAACAAGGCCTCAAGCCTAAAATACCTAATGATAATAATAATGCACCAAGGCACTCATGCCAATAATATGATCACCATAAACTCTTCTCAAATGCCCTCAAGGCCACAATATACCAATGTAAAGAGGGTGACCTCGAGGAGGTTCACTCCTCTCCCACCCCTCACATGAATGGACACACCAAGAATGGTAGTCTCATTCCAAACACCCATAAAACCCAACACAGCAATAATGAAAAACACCAACAAAGCCATTCACACAAGAAGGTAAAAATACATGAGTAAGGCTCAATGCCTTGAGGCTTACCTTAAAAAGCCCAATAATGGAAGAGGGTTGTAGAAGAGCTATCCAACCATCTCCTTCAAGCCAACTTCCAAGAACTCCAACTCTCTCACCAAAAATCCTCCAAAGATAGCCAAAAATAAGAAAATGAAATAACCCCTTTTCTCTCACAAAGAGGAAATAATAAAGGCTTCATTCCAAAGCCTTGACGAATGAGAAGGTGACACATGTCACCTTCTCCTTCCTCTTCCCAAACCCCTTGCAAAGAATATGGAATGTGGGGGTGACATGTGTCACTCCTCCCTCCATTCAAACCTCACCCTCTCCACATGTGCTCTCACACATGTGTAATATCAATAAATCATATTAGAATATCCAAATTAGGGTTAGTAACCACATAATCAATCTCATCATAAATCAATAATTCAAGTATTCATTTCCCTAATTTCATATCACCCTTTAATTCATACGATGTCATCATAATAGCGTTGTCTTATAGTCTTCTTATTAATAGGAATCACCACTCTTCAAAGTCTTAATTGCCTTCCTTGTCTTCATCATTGTTTGGCATAAATCATAACATTGCCTAACTAGTACTAACCAGCGATATTCCCTAATTTGATTTGCTTGTCTTTTAATCAGCCATCATTTTCTATAGGGATCAGCCATGGGCTTGTCCATTGGTTATTACTTTATGATATATAATATTTATAATAGGATGCTGCCACAATAATGGGTTACACTTTTTGGGACATCCCGATTTTTGCTGAAATCACATATTTTTAGAAAATATAATGATTTAAGCCTTGAAAGGTTCCATTTAAAGGATTTTAATTGAAGAGGGTTTGATCAAACCCCCTTAGATTCAAACCCCGTTGGATATAACCCCGCTAGTTTTAAACCACACCTATAATGGAGTCTCCTCTACACCTATCAAAACGTTGATAAAAAACCACTTTTGATTTACCTTTTGGGGGATCAAATGAATTCATTTAAAATTTATGTTTTGTAAGTATGTAGTCCTTATTATAAACAGTTTTAAATATATTTAATTTGATTATTATATTTATTTTTTATTTCTTGTGAATGTACGTTTTTCACCGAACATCAAGTTCTCTATTTTACATACATGGAAAATTAGTAAATTACTGAAAAAAAAATCTAAAAAATATCTATGCATTAGGTATTGATGTCCTTGTTTCAACAAAAAAGAAAAAAATGAATTTCAATACATACAGAAAAAGTTATGTTTTATGGAATATGTCTATGTCTAGTAAATTATAATTGGTTTGACTTCAAAACTTAATTAAAAAAATAATATTCAACAAAATATTATGAAACCAAAGGCATGCCCTATATATCGGTGTTACCAATCTAAATTCAAAAGAATCAATATTTTATCCTTTGTAGAAAAAAAGTTATGTGCTACAGAATACACATCACTTTAAAAAAATGTTGTTTACTATTAAAAACTAGTTATCAAAGGAGACAATTTTTTTTACAATTTAACTCCAAATTTTTTAAAAAAATATATATTTATAATATACAAACAAAATCTCACAAATCACTAGTTCACATCATCTTCAAATTCCTAACGGTTTAACAGCTTTAGGTGTCAGAAAGTGAAGATTTAGTTCAAAATGTTGATTTCAATATCAAGTTTGGCCAAAAAGTATAACCCATTATTTTGGGATAACCCAATAATTAATATTTAATTTATATTTATTCTTATATAATATATATTATAATAATATAAATAACATTTATATTTATTCATATATTTATAATTATAATAATATTTAATTATTAGTATATATTTTATATTAATTTATGATATTGCTTATTTAAATTTATTAAATCTATATTTGATTATGTCATTCAAATCTTTAATTTGAATGAGTGTACAAAATCAATTTAACTAATAGCGGGACATGACATAGATCTTTATGTGAATATGCAAGGTATTTGAACATCTTAAAGATTGATGTTCATTTTTATGGTATACAGAGATTCATGTGCAAAACTTGTAGTGTATAAAGGATTGTTTATTAGTTATGGTCTGCATTGATACTGACATTATATTTGAGTGATTTGTATTTGAAGAAGATTGTGTTGATTGAAAACAAGAGGATACATAAGATGTTGTGGTGTAGAGAATCAGGGTAACCCCTTGAATTATTTTCTTGTATTCAAGGTGATTATTTTTGCCAGTGAGGCATATGTGTATCAGCAAGATACCTATTGTACCTCATGAAGGTGATTATTTTTCTAGTGAAGCACAATAAAGTGAAGGAATTTAAGAGTGGGTTTTTATCCCTTTTAAGGGTTTTTCTACTCATCAAAAATTGTGTCATGGTTCATGATTGTGTCTATCTGTATGCCCTAATGTTCTATGGTTGTTTAAGATCATGTTTATTCTTCTCATCATTATTCTTGTGTATGTGTTTAATGAAACCTTGAGGTCTCTTGTATTTTCTTTTCAGTGAATTAAAAGGTGCTAGAAGTTTTTAGTGTTTATAGACCACTGATTCACCCCCCCTCTCAGTGGTCATGTACTCCAACACAATCCAACAACATAACAATATCAAATCCAAAGCATAACCCTCAAACATGAGCTCCAACTCCCTTTTATAACATTTTGGATCTATTTTAGGAAAAAAGTATTTTTTTGCTTTTTCGCTACTTTTTTGAAAAAGTATTTTTTTATTTTTTCGTTGCTTTTTCGGAAAAGCACTTTTCCCTCTCCAAAAGACCTTTATTTGAAATAATATTAATATTTCATGTGCAAGGTCCCCTTTTTAAGTGTCTATCTTTTAAAACACTTAATTACCTTTCTGAAGAGCTATTACACTTAAGTTATCTTTTGAAATATTTACGACATTAGATAACTTAAGTGAATTTAATAATTAATAGCTCAATAGTTCACCCAATTTTTATGGAAAATCCCAAATTGAAGCAAATTGCAAAATAAATCATACCAACATGATCTTGAAGGTTTGGGATGAAGAATAATACCAACTAGGTGACTTATTATAAATAGATGATCTCTCCAAGAAGTTTGGAGAAGCTACTAGAAGTCAGAATTAACTTCTCCATGATGTTTACTGAGCTCATTTCCAAGAACCAAAATCACTGCTAACAAAACCCAAACACTCCAAGAAGTTTGGAATTCTCCCCAAGTCACTGCTATTGTCAGAAACTCAACATGAACAACCCACCTTTCTCGAAAAAATTGGACTTTTCCCATGAAGTTAGAAATGTCCCAAAAAGGGGACATTATACAGTATTCTCTTGAACAACAAAGACTCTCCTATCTCAGGTTCTTCAATGTGATGAGAAGGTGATCCCACACTCTCTTGATCTGCTTGCACAATCTGATTACTTCTCTCAGGCCTTGTGTGACCTTGTGGGAATTTAGGACACTCACAACCTTTGTGGCATGCATACTTGTTACATCTACTGATTTCTAGGATTTTCTCTTAGGACTAGGTCACCCACTTGGAATATCTGGGGCTTTACTCAGTGATTGTAGCTTCTAAACATGCGTTGTTGATATGCTTTCAAGTGGTTAAAGGCTTGTTGCCTTCTCTCTTCGAGCAGCTCTAATTCTTGGAGTCTGGTCACTCTGTACTCTTCATCTGATATGAGGCCTTTGAGTGAAACACGCAAGGATGGGATCTCGACTTCAATGGGCAAGATTGCTTCAGATCCATAGACTAAGGAGTATGGTGTTGCACCTATGGGTGTGTGGATGCTTGTGCGGTAGGCCCACAGCGTGGGATTGAGTTGGACATGCCAATCACGGTCAGCATCATTGACAGTCTTCGTTAAGATTTTCAGAATGGTTTTATTTGATGCCTCAGCTTGGCCGTTACCTTGTGGGTAGTATGGGGTTGAAAAATGGTGCTGGATATGGAATTTGTCGCATAGTTCCCTGACATCTTGGTTTTTGAAGGGTCATTCGTTATCTGTGATAATGGATGAAGGGACACCATAACGACAAATGATATAGTTCAGGATAAAAGAGGCAATCTATTTGCCTGTGATGTTGGCTAAGGGTACGGCTTCAATCCACTTCGTGAAGTACTCAGTGGCAGTGATGATGAATTTATGGCCGTTTGAGGAAGGAGGGTGGATCTTGCCCACTAAGTCGAGTCCCCATTGACAGAAAGGCCAAGGCGTTGTTAATGGCTGTAGCTCCTGCGCTGGTGCATGTATCAGGTTCCCGTGGATTTGGCATTTCTTGCACTTCTTGACAAAATGGTAGGAATCTTGTTCCATTGTTGCCCAGTAGTATCCCATGCGTATGAATTTCTTGGCTAGGGTAGGGCCACTAGAGTGAGTCCCGCATATCCCATCCTGTATTTTGCTTAGAGCAATTTGATATTCCTCTCTATCTAGACACCTAAGGAGAGTACCATCGAGACCTCGGCGATATAGGGTGTTTGCGACAATGGCATACCGGGATGCCTGCCGGATGAAGGTTATTTTTTGGTTGTTGGAAAGGTCGGGTGGGAGGGTATTCTCTTTTAGGTAGGAAAATATTTTACCATAGAGTGGGGAATTGGTTCCTATGATGTGGCATATGATGTGGGACTCTGGGGTGTCATAAGCAGGATAGGAGACTGGCTCTACTCAGAACTCATATCATGTTTGATTGCCTGGGATGTCGAGGAGTCATGCGATCATGGCCATTGTGTCTGCAGCTTTATTCTCAATCCTTGGTATCTATTCAAAAGATATCTTGACGAAATATTCCTTGAAGTCATCTACCATTCATTTGTAAGGAATCAATTTCTCATCTTTCGTTTGGTAGTCGTCATTTACCTGGTTGATGACTAGCTATGAGTCACCATAGACGTGAAGTTCCTTGATGTTCCACTCAACTGCTAGTTTGATACCGATGACCAAAGCCTCATATTCTGCTACGTTGTTAGTGCAAGGGAACATTAATCTGTATGACTTTGGAGTAGTGTCACCATTAGGTGTGATTAATAAGATACCTGCCCCCGATCCATGTTGAGTGTAGGAGCCATCGAAGTACATTTTCCAATTTGCTATGTTGACATGGAAGATAGATTCATTTGGAAATTCAAAGCTCAGGGGGTTGTCATCTGTTAAACGTACATCTGTTAGTTGATCGGTAAGCACTTGTCCTTTTATCGCTTTTCTGTCTACATATTTGATATCAAACTCGCTGAGAAGCATGACCCATTTTGATAATCTACCTATTAAGGCGACTTTGTTGAGTAGGTATTTTAGTGGATCAATCTTTGCTACCAATTTAACTGAATGTGACAGCATGTAATGTCTCCATTTTTGTGAGGTGAAGACTACAGCTAGACATGCTCTTTCGATTGGCATATATTGTAATTCGTATCCAATGAGTGTTCGACTAATGTAGTAGATAGCCTGTTCTTTTCCATCATAATTTTGTTGTGCAAGGAGAGCTCCCAGCGCTGTTGGTGTAGCTGAGATATACAGTAATAGAGGCTTGCCCTGAATTGGTGGCATTAACACAGGTGGTTTCATGAGATATTCCTTTAGTTGTTGAAATGCCTGTTCACATGACTCGTTCCATTTGAAGGGGACATTTTTGTGTAGCAGATGAGAGAAAGGGTGGCACTTGTCTGCCAGTTGGGAAATGAACCTTCTAATAGACTGTAGTTTTCCTTGTAGAGATCTCAATTGAGTCAGGTTCGTAGGAGGTGGCATCTCCATTATGGCCTTCACCTTAGCTGGATCAACTTCAATACCATTTGCAGACACTATGTAGCCCAGTAATTTACCTGATGTAACCCCGAACACACAATTCTTTGGATTAAGTCGCACATTGAACTGTTCCAACCTGTTGAAGATTTTGTCTCAAACTACTAGGTGTCCTTCTCTAGTGAGAGACTTTGCTAGAATGTCATCGACATAGTCTTCCATTATAGTATGCATCATATCGTGGAAGATTGTTTTCACGGCTCTCTGATATGTTGCCCCAGCATTTTTCAATCCAAACGGCATAACACACCAGCAGTAAGTGCCCCAAGGACATGTGAAGGTAGTTTTGTGTTGGTCCTCAGGTGCAATCTTTATCTAGTTATACCCCGAGAAACCATCCATGAGTGACAACATAGTGTGTCTTGCCGTGAGATCAACAATCATGTCTATGTTGGGCAGGGGGAAGTCATCTTTGGGACAAGCCTTGTTCAAGTCTCTGAAATCATTGCATATTCTGACCCTGCCATCTGGTTGAGCCACTAGTACTATATTTGAAACCCATTTAGGATAGTCTATAGGCCTGATAAATCCGACATCTAAGAGTTTCTTTAGCTCTTCTTTCACCATGAGGGCCACATGCGGATGCATCTTTCTGAGTTTTTGTTTGACTGGTTTAGCTCTCGGAGCTAGAGATAAATGATGCATCATAAGATTTGGATCTAGCCCTGGCATGTCAGCATATGTCCATGCAAAGTTGATCTGTTTTCTTTTGAAGAAATCTGTAAATGCTAGTTTTTCATGTTCTGTTAGAGCCTTTGCCATGTGGACCATTTTGGGATTATCACCTGTGTTGACATTGATTGCTTCTGCTGGTTCTATCAAGATCGACGATCTCTTCTGATGTGTAAGATTGGGGAGAGGGTCAAGCCTTCCATCCTTCGGTGTCTCAGAGAAGTTTTCACCATTGGATACGTCTTTATTTTTACTATTTTGATGATCTAACACTGCCACGGAGCGGTTTTCACCATTAGATCATTATTTTATTGTGATGTTTGTATGACTGAAAGGCTTGGCTCTCTCTCTCCAAAATAGGCCTTCTCATTGAGTTCAATAGCATATCCATCTCTGTGGTCTCCTATAGGTATGTGATTTCTAAGCTCAAGATAATCGATGATGGCTTCGTCATTTTCGAAGGTGTCTAGCTCAGGGGTTGTGCCTTCTAGGTTCCAGTCGATAAGTTCAGGGTATACCAAAGGTAAGGGATCATTAGGTTAGTCTGGTTCAATGACGTTGATCGTTAGGATAGAGTTATTGAAGGAGCGGACAAAGTCTATGATGGTACTCTCTATTAGTGGGTCCGTCAAGGGGGGAAACATTCCTTCCTCATGATTTTCACTATCTTTGCTATGCGGGTCAGACTCTAATGGCCTAGCCCTTGGACCTTGTCTCTCGTTGGCATGGGTCGGGTCGTACTCATGGACAACGTCAATATCCTTTTCGTCACAAGACATCTCAGAGAGGCTATCCCATTCATACTCGTTAGAATCAGTTTTGCTCCCCATCTGTATTCTTTGAATTTGCTCAACCAGATTGCTAGTGGATGCTTCTAGTTGTCTGCCTTTGTTCTTGTTGGTTTTGTTATTTCTTGATGCTCCAGTGTACCCTAGCCCTATAGTGTCTCAGACTATTAAGGTATGAGGTTGGATGGGTTCAGTGATGCCATCCTTTCTTGAACCAAGTGGACCGTGTCCTTCATACCCCATTCTTTGTCGCATTTGAAAGCCTTGACCATATTGTGCTGTTTGTATAATGGGATGGTCATGTTGTGTTGAGGAACTACCTTTATCTTTGTATAGCCACTGTAGGATATCTTTTTTATCGCTTTCATCTTCTAGGCTTCCCCATTTCACAAATGGTCCTTTGGTGGTTCTCTCTGCTTTGGGTGTTTTTAAGATGGGTCTCCCATAAGATCTAGGAGATATAGGTAGTTGAGCTAAATAGAGGGACTGAGATACCGTGTATTCACCCAAGCCTTTATCTTTGAGTTGGAGTTTAGGTTGAGATGCCCCTAAAGAGGAAGCTAGTGTAGTTGGATCTATACGAGATGAAGAGGCGGCAGAAGCATGGTTGGTGGGGATTACAACTTCTGGTTTTGGCTGAATAGAGTTGCAGTATTGAAAGGGGTTAGGATCACCTTGGATGGTGATCTCTTGACTTTCATGTGGGAATTTGATACATTGATGGTATGTAGAAGGTACTGCTTTCAAAGCGTGTATCCATGGTCGCCCAAGAAGAATGTTGTCTGCTAGCTCCATGTCAAGGACTTGACAAGCTACATCTTTTACTATGGGGCCCACTCTGATTGGTAGGGTAACAATTCCTTTGGACGTTCTTTCCTCCTCATCATAGGCTTTAATGGTGATTTTTCTTTTCGGATCTACAGCCTTCTCTGAAAACCCCAATGTAAGGATTAGCTTCAATGTGCAGATATTCAAACCAGCTCCTCCATCGATTAGGACTCTTTTGATCTTGTGTTTTTGTATGAAAGCTTCAATATGAAGGGAGGCATTATGGGGTTGAGTGATAGACATATCATCCTTCTTAGTGAATGATAGGGAGTGTAGTGAGGTGATGTGATCAACCATAGTTTGGAATTTCTCTTTAGCTAGGTTCATGGGAACGGAGGCTTCTGCTAAGGCTTGGTCAAGTATGGACCTATGAGAAGGAGACAGACGCAGAAGTTCCAACATGGAGATGTGTGTAGGTGTTTTGTGGAGTTGATCCACGATACTGTATTGACTAGACGGAGGAGTAGAAGCTCCTCTAAGGGTGACCCTATTACTATGGGTAGTAACATTGCAATCCAGATCCTTGTTGATAGTGATCACATTGATGTGTGAGTCACCTTCTGAGATATGGTTAACAACATAGTCGAAGCTGACATTTGTGTAGTTTGGATTGTTAGAGCCACCGTTGTTTCTGTTGGAAGGTCCTCCCTGTTCGTAGTTAGGAAGAGGATCCTTGAATGCCTGATGATCGTTGTTGGAGGTATGTCCGTGAGATTGTTTGTTAACAGATATTTTTTTTGCTCTATTAAGTCTTGGATTATATGCTTGAGTGCAATACAATCATTTGTCTTGTGCCCCCTGTTTCGGTGATATTCGCAGAAGTCGTTGTCGTTCCACCAATGGGGTTTGACCTTTGGTTCATACTCTTGTGCTGAGGGAAGCGTTATGAGATTTTTGGTGATTAGCTTCCGTAGGGCAGTTTCTAACGACTCATCCAAAGGTGTGAACTTTCTCCTAGGCTGAAAGTTGGTAAACCTAGATTCGGTATTTCTTGGTTTGTTTTGCGGGGGGTTATTTTGAGGTGTTGATAGGTTGAAAATTGGTTTCTTAGGTGCCGCATTCTTGGCATCCACCACCATGTCATTCACAACATTCTTATTTTTAGTCCAGAATCTAGGTTTGTCATTGTTGGTGTTGGTATTGGGAGAGTCTTTATAGAGCTTGATTTGACCTTTTGTGATTAGGGCTTTTTCTATGATGAAACCCATCTCAATGACCTTGCTAAAAGAAGTAGGACATTGGATTTGGATTTGGTAGCTTAGGTCCGTTTGCATATTGTGGACAAACATCTCTAGCATCTGTTTCTCTAGTATTTGGTGTGGGCACTTGCTTGTCAGTTGTCTCCATCTCTGTAAGAAGGCGGTGAAAGATTCTCCACCTTTCTGTTTGGTGTTACAAAGATCCAATATTGAGGTGTCGTGCTCAATATTGTAAGAGAAGTGGGTGACAAATTTGTCTACAAGGTCATTGAAAGTTTTAATACCGGGTGGCAGTCTAGAGAACCATTCCATGGCTTGCCCACCTAAGCTTTGTGGGAAGAGTCGCATAAGGTAGGTGTCATTATGTGCAACCTCGAGACAAGCAGCGTTGAATTCTCTGGTGTGATCCCTTGGGTCACCCTTTCCTCGATATTTGTCAAACTTAGGCACCTCAAATTTTGAGGGGAAAGGTATCATGACCAAGGCCCTATCAAAAGGATATGGTGAAATATCCTCTAGGGTGTAATGTTTAGTCGATGCTCCCATTTTCATGTCTAAAATTTGTTGTTGGAGATCTTCATATTTTTGGTTCATTAGACTTAGGGCATCTAAGGAGTCAATTGTTACTTTGCTCTTATCTGTGGGTATTTCATCATGTCTACTTCCTTTAGGGATTCTTTCTTTGTCAGTTTCTTTAAGAGCCTCCACATCATAATCCTTAGGGAGTTTGACTCCTAGACTTGCTAGATGTAAAAAGAATTTTGTTGGGTCTTGGGCAAGCACTTTTTCTAATAGGCGTTGAAATTTTGGGTCATGCTGTGTGTGAAGGATCTCATCCATAGAAATTTCTTCATCATTTTTGCGAGTGTTTGGGATAATTTTTTCAGCCATTTCAATCTATTTTTGTTTTTGTAATCTTGTTAAGACCATGCAAGGTAGTAAAAGGATGAGATGAAGTGAGATTTTGAGCAAGGTGCTAGAGTTAAACAAGGTTTTAGCCAGGTTCTTCTTAGATCTAGGTGGTGCCAAACAAAGTGGGGTATACAAAAGTGATAGTCTAAGTAAGGATGTTAGAAATCCATATACTTGATGTTGACTAGTCTTGCACAACCCCCTAGTGGAGTTTTGAAAGGATAAGTAACCCTTGATATTGGAGACTCACTAGGTTTTGCTTGAGGTTTGATTTTGATCAAGAATAATTTGGCTATAATCCTGTTGGAAATTGGACAAACTTTGTGAGACTTTGGATGAACAAGCAGCTATGGTGCGGAAAAGAAGGAGAAATAGTTGACTTGCAAGGTCTTAATCAAATTTTTAAAAACTGAAATAGGTTTGAAGATGGTTTTCGAAAAGTTTTTGAAAAAATTTTCTTTTGGAAGATATGGTTTTTTTTCTGGTTTAAATGCGCAACAATAGAAGGCAAATGTGCAAAAAGTTGATATATATGCACAATACTGGTGAAGTTTGCATGTGCCAAAACAGGATGTGGATGCGCAATACTAGCAAATGTGCAGAAAGTTGATTCAAATGCACAAAAAATCTGTGCAGATGCGCAACTCTGGCTCTTTGCTTGATGTTTTCTCAAAATTTTGGAAATTTTGGATCGTTTTCAGGAGTTTCCAGTGTTTTTGGTTTGAAAAACTTGGTGTTTCTGATAAGGTTGATGTTCAATTATGGCAAAAGCACAACAAACACGGAAGTTTTCCATGATTTTTATCTTTTTATATTTTTTTGTATTTTTGGACTATTTTGACTCAAAGACAAGTACAACCTAGGCTAGATGGGACAATATTTGTTAAATCCTCTAGCTGTGCCACTCAAAGCATGTAGCTCTAGGATCTGGTAGCACTGGTTCCCCTCCACGGCACTCACTTCTCACACATATCAGAGCTGGGTTTCCTTAGGCTCATACCCACACTGAACCTTAGAATTGTCCCTGCTACCTCTACTAAGAGTCACTTGAATCGAGGCCACTTCAAGAACTCCACCCTTTGCATCAACAAATATGGTTTTTTAGCTTGCTACAACATTGGTTCTTAGTTAGGGCAACCGTTCGAGTGGTTACATGTGCGGCGGCGCTACTCTCCGTTATGGAGTCTCCCAGCCTCAAAGGGTTACACCTATGAGGGTTTTGGTTTCACCTCAAACACAATTTATTTTAAGTGGCTTGGTAGGGCTTGGCTTTAGCCTGTTACCACTTAGGGTCATTCCCACTTGGACAAGTGTGCATCCAAGGGTAGGCCCCCCTAAAGGTTTGACAAAAAGAATGACAAGTCTGGCACTTTGATCACTCAGTTAAGGGGAGAGCATAAGCCTATTGTCATTCGCAAGCACTGAAGACACTTGTTAATCCAACCTAGTTAAAAATAGAAAAACTAAATGGGGCTACTCTACTTGTGCACTCATACGATTATTAACTTGGAAGTGTTTAGATCATAGCAATATTCATTTCCTATCTGTTAACTTTGAAAGTGATTAAGACATAGCATTGTTCATTTTCCCGTTTGTAACGATTGCAGTGATCTAATTAGGAAAATAAATCAACAATGCACAGATAGCAATATGGGTTCACTTACTTCCTTCCTAGTTAGAAACTATGTGAAGTTTGTATGAAATGCACTTGTTACTTTCACCCCTAGTTAGTCTAAGTGAGCTATGTAAATCATCTAAATGATCTAATCTAGCCACTACTTCTGCAAAACCGACGTTAGCTCAAACATGCAAAAATTAGAAACCCAAAAATAGACAGCAGAAATAGATGCGCAACACTGCAGCTTGAATGTGCAGAAACAAGGAGTGTATGCGGCTTTGTACAGAAGTGCAAGAACAGAAAGCAAATGCGCAAAAACACAAGGTATATGCGCCACTACGACAGATGCATCATTTTACAATGTAAATACGCTAGAATATGGGTTATATGCGCAACTAGAGTGCAGGCGCCAAAATAGGAGTCAGATGCGCAAAAAGGACAGATGCGCCGATTCGTGAGGTAAATGCGCAACTAGGACACAGGCACCAAGGCAGAAGGTATATATGTGCAACTACGGAGGTTGGATGCGCAACTACGGAGGTTAGATGCGCCAGACTATCACATGCGCCAAAGCAGAAGGTAAATGCGTCACTTAGGAGGTCAGATGCGCCAGTGTTTCAAATGCGCAGCTTTGGGAGGTATATGCGCCGTTTGTGAAGTCGAATGCACCAGAAGCCTCTGTCAGAAACTTGTTTGTCACCTGTATGGACCTGTCACTTGAAAACACTTAGTTTTTTTATTAGTAAAGGGGCAAAGGCCCCATGGTGGGTGCCAAAATGTGAGGGGGAAAATAGGTTAATCCATAAGATTATAAAAACCCAAACATCTACAGAATATGAAGATAAAAGGAGATTAAAACAATGAAAAATAATACTTACACCTTTACCTTTCACCTTCCGTAGTTCACCTATCTTTCTTTAATCTTGATTATGAAGCCCTTAGAAGCTATTTGCTTGCTTGCTTGTTGAAGATGACAAAGGAAGAATGGTTGTGATACTTAAGTATTTGAAGATGAGCTTCAAATACAGTAATGGAGGATTTGATGAGAATGCTTAATGGAAGTGGGGGTGCCAAAGGTGCGCCGATATTTCTGTAGCATAAGTTTACACAAAATCCCCATGTGAAATGAAGAGAAGAAGGCTGTATTTATAGAAAAAGGTGAGGGAAGATCAATGGAGGAGGCTTGTTGAGGAACGTGCAACGAATGGAAGGACACATGTCATTCGAAAAGCAGTCTTGTTTGAGTTAACTCCTCTCTTGATGAGGATGAGATTTGATTTTCTTAAATTAGAATTTATTTTTCTAATTTAAGAGATATTTTGCTTTAAAGATGTTTTAAAACTAATTTTGCTTTTGTAACTCAGAGTTTTGCTTTTGTGTGACAAGAGGAAAGTTATTTTTGGAAGATAAGAATGATTTTTCAGAGATAAGAAGCCATAATTAAATAAAAAGATTTATTTAATTATTTTGTAGATATTTGTGAGGAATAAATAAAATATAGAAATATATTTTATTTTGTGAGGATTTTAGATTTTATTTAAATAAAATTTACATTTTAATTAAATAATTAAAATTATTTAATTATTTTTAGAAGAATGGAGTTGGTGTAGGAGACTTTAATTAATTAAATAAAATGTAATTTATTTAATTAAATGAGAGGGGATGAATCAAATAAATAAATAAATGTATTTATTTATTGATAGAGGAATATGGTGATGAAATAAATATTTAAAATATTTATTTAAGTAGAGTCATGCCAATTTTAAGTGTATACACTTGCTATTTTTGCCTTCTCATAAGCTTCTCCTCTATCTTAATGGCAAACTGATAGGCTTCCTCAAGAGATCTAGGGGACAAAAGACTCAATTCATCTTGCAAATTTTGTATCTCAATCCATTAAGGTACCTAACAACCTTCTCCGAATCTTCTTCACCGTGTCATGATCTAATTACCAGTTTATAGAACTCCTCTGTATATTCCTTCACAATCATCTCTTTCTACTTGAGATTTTGTAACCTTTTGAATATGTTAGTTTGATAGTCTCCTAGAAGAAATGTAGCTTTTAGTTTGGTAAACATTCTATCCCAAGAAGTTATATTCTCCTTGTTCTTCTTTCTGACTGAATGTAATCCCACCACAGAGTAGTATGGCCTTTGAGTCTTGTACAAGCAAATTTGACTCTTTTCTCTTCTGCCACTTCTTCATACTCAAAATACTTATCAAGTTCATTGATCCAATCAATGAGTTCCTTTCAATTGAGGTGGGAACCTCTATCCTTGGCTTGGCTCCTATTGTAATGTGTCGTACCTGTTGGTTGTTTTTAAGAGCTTAATAGTGTTATTTTTTAAATTTTATTTGTGTTCTTTCAAACCAGACAGAAGATGCAGAAGGGGTTTTAGTTTTCTTGAGATGTGTTTGCCAGAACAATGTAATATGGGGCATATATTGAAAACCCAGAAAAGATACAATAGATATGAGCAAATTATTAAATACCCAGATCATAAAATAACATATAATGAATTACTATCACATACCCATATGAAAATATGCAACTTCATACAACTGTTGTAGCTGGACCAACAATGGGCATTGTAGAAATCCCTCCATAACTCCAAGAAATGACAGAAGATTTACAATGTAAATGATATCAACGGATATAAGACCCTAGACACCACAAATAAGGGAGATAGTTGTTGTCGAACAAGTGAAAATGTCTACCAATTGTTCCCACACCACTCCAGTATGATGTACGGCCTTGTTGTGACAGATTTTAGGCCTAAGTCAATGCTAAACTCATCAAAATCACCTTCAATACCTCTTTTTATTGCTACAAACCCATGGTGACGATATTAGTAGGTTATTTTAGCACAAACTCTCACCAAACAACGATCAAATGAGGTACGACCTACTCATGGAGTAGTACGGCCTACACTGTAGAGTGTACGACTGCTCCAACCTCTTACAAATAGCTATAACTCCATTAAATCTACAACCTATGACTGTTATCAGCTAATTCTATTTCAAATCTGCGAATAATATGAACAATGAATCCTCAACTTCCATCAAATGAACTCTGTTGAAGCACAACATGCAAACATTGTATGCATTTGCCAATCTAGCACCTTTGGATGGTATTGCACATCTGTAGACTATTGTTACTCAGGGAGGTTTTCATCTCCAAGAGCCACCAAGGTTCAAATCCCTTCAAACCCTCAAGAAACACTAGCAGAGCCAAAAGTGCAACAATTTCATAATATTCAAGCATGAGAATGAAACTCACTTTTTCCTCTTTATTTGTTCTCCAAGAGGGGCATTGACTTTTGGGAGGAAAAATAATATTTTAAGTTACTTTATTTCACTCTAGGATGGGTACCCAAGCTCACAATTAGTGACCTTTTAAATATTTCCTTTATTCATGTCACTTGTGTTAGTATTTTATAAAATCTCAACAAATAAATATTAATAACTTCAGACTTTAAAATGAAAGCTAAGATGAACTCAGAATTCCACGTTCAATAGCTCGCTGGAAAGGTCTCGACGTGATGAACCATTCCAACTTTGAAAATCCTGAGATGGTACCATTCCCGAACTTACTAAAAATAGCAAGTATGGACACTAACAAGCCAAGTCATTTTTTGAAAACTACCAAGTGGCTCCAACTGAACCCAAACTACATCTACACCTCTAAAATACACATCTAAGGCCAAACCAACCATGGTTCCCTAACCAAATTGTCAGTCTACGGGAACCCAATGATAGACTAGCACTGTAAAGAGAAAGGGGACATTACAGTCTGCCCTCCCTAAGATTGCTTGCCTCAAGTAATCTGAGATCAGGATGCGATAAAATCTGCTCGTCCTCCCAAGTAGCCTCCTCAACTGGCAGGTTTTTCCATTTGACCAGATACTCTCTAATGATCCTCCTCTGCAAGGTACGTTCTCTGATATCAATTATAGCCTTAGGTACTAAGATCAACTTCCCCTCTTCATCAAGAGGAGGCAACTCTATAGAAGGTGTCACATTGTGCCCAAGTGCCTTCTTGAGGCGTGATACATGAAACACATTATGTACCCTGCTACCGACCAGCAACTCCAATTCGTAAGTCACTTCCCCAACTTTCTTGGAGATCCTGAATGGTCCATAGTAGCATGGCTTAAGCTTCTCTATTTCACTCTTCTTGAGAGTGGACTACCTATAGGGATGCAGCATCAAATACACGATGTCACCAACTTCGAATGAATGCTCAGTCCTATGCTGATCCGCATACTGCTTATGTTGATTCTGAGCCTTCTAAATATTTTCCTTCAAAGACCTCATGATATCCTAACTCTCATGTAGAAGGTCTTTGGCCTTAGGCACTCTGCTATCACTAAACAACAAATCCATAAAGCTCGGTGCATCGTACCCATATAGTGCCATAAATGGTGACATCTGAATGGACATGTGGTAAGTAGTGTTATAACAATATTCACCCATGTGAAGCCACTTTAAACCCATGCCTTTTTCTACCCTGCTACATAATTACGGAGGTATCCTTCCACCCATTTATTAACTATCTCTGTCTGACCATCTGTCTATGGATGGTAGCTAGTGTCGGCTGTGAGCTCTGTCCCTATCAACCTAAAGAGATCCTACCAAACATTACTTAGGAACTTGCTATCCATATCACTCACAATGCTCTGTGGTAACCCATGAAGATGGAATACCTCTCTGAAGAACAATTCTACAACATGTGTTGTAGTGTAGGTGGTAGGAATAGCATAGAAGTGTGCAAACTTCGTCAATCTCTCCACCACCACAAAGATACAATCCCTGCCTTAGCTTTTGGTAAGCCTGTAATAAAGTCCATAGAGATGCTATCCCACTTCCTCTCAAGAATGGGTAGGCATTGCAGTAATCCACCTGGAAAAAAGTGCTCCTGCTTATTCTACTGACATGTTAGGCACTCTCTCACATATTGCAACACTTTAGTTTTGAGGCCCTTCCAAGTGAAACGCTCTCTCACCTACCTGTATGTTTTGAAGTGACCAGGGTGTCCAGCCATAGGTAAGTCATCAAATGTTCTCAAAACCTTCTATTTCATCTTCGATCTTGGCACTAGAAAAATTATGTCCTTGTAAATGATCAAATCATTTACCATTGAATACCTGTCATCTCGGATAGTGCCATCAATGATCCCAGAAGCCCATTTGTCTTTGGCATATTTTGTAGATATTATTGCTTTCTAATCCTCTATAATAGCACCCACTGCACACAAATGTGGTCTCCTGGATAAGGCATCAACAATTATGTTTTTCTTTCTTTTGACATAGACAATGTCAAAGTCATAGGCCTGAAGTTTGCTAACCCACTTCTGCTGCCTATCATTCAAGTCCTTCTATCCAAGGAAATGTTTCAGACTGTTGTGATCTATTTTCACCACAAACTTACTTCCCACCAGGTATTGTCTGAACTTAGCCAACACATGTATGATGGCTAACATCTCCTTGTCAAAATACTGTAGCTCTTCTCCACACCCCTCAACTTCCTACTCTCGAATGCTATAGGGTGTTTATCTTGCATTAATACCATACCAATGCCTTCCCATGAGGCATCACACTATAACTCAAAAGGCCTACTAAAATTTGGAATGGCCAACATAGGACAGGTGCTCATCAACTCCTTAAACCTGTCAAAACACTCCTATCTACCACCCGACCAATTGAATGCATCCTTCCAAGTCAAGTCTGTAAGGGGGATAGATGACTGTGAAAAAACCCTCACAAAATGATGATAATATCCACAAAGACCAAGGAATCCCTTGAGCTAAGAGAATTCTTTGGTGGCAGCCAGTCAATGATTGCCCGGATCTTTTCTGGGTCCACCTTAACACTACCAGCACTAATAATGTGACCTAAGTACAATAAATCGGTCATCCCAAATTCACACTTTGACATCTTGGTGTATAATGACTCATGCTCAAGAATGCTCAAGACAATGTCAATGTGTTTCAAGTGTTCCTCCTGTTGGTACTCATTTTGACCTGGAGGTTGATTTTTCATGTTTAGAGGGTTTCTTCATTTGAACCCTATATCTTCTTGCCCATCGGCATGACCTCACAGGCTTCTTGGCGATCTAATTGGTGGTAGTGATGTGCCATCGGCGTAATGTTCATCATCGGTGTGTGTTTGGCAGATGGTGTTGGTCTGGCAGATGAAGGGAATATTCCCGCTTTGTATATCGGGTCATATACAAAGGAAAATATACATTGGCTGATATACATTTGGTGGGGCCTGCCGCAGTCTTATGCAAACGGGTTTGTACATGTTCAATATACAGGGGAGGAATGTATCTAGAATATTCTCATTAGATTCCCTGCTTGTATGTTTGTGTTTGTATATTCAGCATACAAACAAAATATACATTCAGATATGTAATGAAAATATTTGCAAGCCGGACCCGAACCGAAATTCTGTTCGTTCTATAACATTTGACGTCTGCCCTGTATGTTATATATGCATTTGGATTTGCACATACAAAAGCGATAAAGGAAAATGAAAGGAGAAAAGGGTCATCGATAGAAGGTCAAGGTGCCTATTGGTAATAATTTATGTTCAAGGTTTTTGGCATGGTCCCCTCTCTAAAATCCAAAATTTCCTAAGTGTTGGACCTCCTCAGCATTTTTCAGCTGCAGCATCATATTTTCTTAAGGAGAGGAGGGCATCATCATCATGATATTCTAGGGGTGGGTTGTCATCATCATCATATTTCTGAATATCATCCTGATGCCGATTTGTGGTGACGTCATTAAGGTCCGAGGGGGGTCATATTTCTAACACTAGTCACCTTGTAGAGATTCCCCGATGTTGCGAATATGACGGTGACATCATCCAGATATGAGGAGGTGTGCAGTAGGCAGATATGCTGAGGACGTCAGCAGGACATGACGGTGACGTCATCAGGATGTTCATCGGCCAGATATTTGGTATCGGCTAAGCAGGAGGACCTTCCTCCGATGCATCAGGTTGTGCCGATGAGGGTGGTCGTGCAGATGATGATGCTGACGTCAGGATGATTTTTGAACATCTGGAGGATGTTTGCATATGCAGGCATTGGCGTAGCACTCTTCATCGGCTGGGGAGATTTTGGTTGTTCCGATGGTGTATGTCACACCGACAGAGGTGGCGAGCTGATGTGTTATCGACAAGAGTTGTACTATTGGCAGAGGGGTTTCTTGCTAGGCTGATGGTCTATCTCTGGCCGATGGAGTTGAGTGTAGTGTGGCTGTCGGTGAGACAAATGAGGTGGGCGGGAGAATTGTGGGGTGTGCCGAAGGCTTGGGTCTTGGCAATAGGCTTTGTGCGAAGGATCGTGGGTCGAGCGGGGCAAAAGCGCTCGATGCTTATTATGCATGTGGCCGTGTGTATAAAGTGGTAGGGGGCTCTCCGCACCGTGCATGTGGGATTAATCTCCCTGTATTATTTTGAAACTGCGGTGAAGTGCGTTTTGGCGGGAAACGGTTGCGATACACTGTTTGATGTTTTCCCGATGGCTGCGAGGTGGGTGGACATTAATGGCAGTTGTTGCTGAAGTATGGGCGATGGTGTGGACGGATCTGGTACCCGACTGAAGTTGTACATCCATGGCTGGCGGCTCATGGCTCGAGATCCCTTCTTGTCTCCTCCCCTACCTGCTGTATTCAGTGCGTTGAGCACCATTTTTCTGATACGGTGTATCTGGCGGGATTTTTGGTCAACCATGTAATTAATGCTGAGTACGCTTCCCTCTGGTTGGTTTTTAAGCTGGAAGTGTTACTCATTTGGGGTTGTTGAAAGCTGAACATTTTTGGCTCTATAATGTAATACAGCTAATTTGGTTGCTCTGTGCAGTAAAACTTGTGAGTTTATGTATCTCTTGTGGTATGTTTTTGCATGAATCCACTGATTTCATGGTTTATCCTATATGAGTAATGCTATGTTTGCATGTGTTGTGCTAATTCTGTCTCCAGTGTTGCATGTATCTTTCTTCTGAGTCCAGATATTTAAGGAATGTCTAAGATTCTAGAACATAGAATTCATGTGTTGAATGTTTAATCTTTTAACTTCTGCTCAAGGGGTAGATTAAACTGTTTTCAGATTGAATATTGGGGAGGATATACTGCAATAGGGATGCCATAAGTATGGATAGCTTAACACTTTGTATTGGGAGATATCTGTAAGGCAGGTATCATATGTATCCCCCTGAAATCCAGTTTTAGTTGTTCATGCATATCATTCACAGGTGTATGTCTACTGACTCCAGGCCCTGGATAGGCACCAATCTTGCATTGTGTTTGTATTATAACTATGTCCAGCTTTGCATCCAAACATAAAATCAAAATCAAACTCTAAAACAACCATTAGGACATTAGAATTAGTTTTAGGATCCAAGTCCTCTGTCTACAACTGAAAATAGGCCCAAAGCCAGCCCCTTTGCTCTTATCTTGCAGTTTTGGTCTACTTACAGGAGGACTTATCTGCTTTCTGTCAGCATCCCAACCTTTGTATGCATATCCCCATGGATGTTGAGTAGGGAATACCCCCCTAGGTTTTGCAGAGCCTGAAGAAGAAGAGGAGATAAAATATAGAGTCTATCTCCTATACTGTTGGCCCCTGGCCCAGAGATCCTGTTGATCATTGATGGCTACCTTGTAGGGAAATCTGGGAATAAGCATCCAGTCTGGGAAAAAACCAACACCTCCCAAGTCCTATTGTACATCAATATGTCATCAAAAAATATCAACACAAATCTTCGTAGTTGCTCTTTGAATACCATGTTCATACAGGATTGGAAAGTGGCTAGTACATTGGTCAAACCAAAAGGCATGACCAGAAACTTGAAATGCCCATAATGGCATATGAATATTGTCTTCTCAACATCTTCCTCCCTGACCCATATCTGGTAGTAACCAGATCTCAAATCTATCTTTGAGAAGTAGCATGCCCCATGCAATTCATCTATAAGCTCATTACTGTGAGGTATGGGGTACCCATTTTTGATGGTCTTCTTATTCAACTCTCTGTAATCTTTGCATGTCCTAAGAGTTCCATCCTTCTTCTTTACTAGGACCATGGAAGAAGCAAATGGACTCTTACTCAGCCTTATGTGCCCCATTTCGAGAAGCTTTTTGATAGCCTTCTCACTCTCATCCTTATACCTCTTCGGGTGCCTATATGGTATGGTGATCACATGTTTAGCACCCTCCTCAAGCTCTATGACGTTCTCAATACCCCTATCAGGGGGTCGACCTGGTGGAATATCACTAAACACTTTGGTGTGTTTAGTCAACAAAGCTTGAATCTCAAGAGGATATATTTGCTTCTGCTGATCTGTAGCTGCAACCATCACCATCACCTTTAGTGCCCACTAAACCTGATCATGTCATATCAACCACTCCATCATCTTGAGTGAAACCACCCTCAATCCACCATTTGAAATTCCCCTGAGCACATGTCATCTCCTGTTCACCTTAAACTTCATTTGCATTGTCCACAAGTTGAGAGTGAACTCCCCAATGTCATACAACCAATGCATGCCCAATACAACATCCATCTCACCCATGCTAACCACATAGAAATCAGACTAGCAAGTGTAATCATTCAACAGAATGGTTAGATCGGGTATCCTCCTAGTACAGGTGAGTACAAATCTATCTACTAGTCTCACCTTAAACCCTTCGAATTCTTCAATCTTAAGTCATTTCTTCGCAACCAAGCCCTCATCTATGAAATTTTGAGTAGCACTAGTGTCTAAAAGGGTTATCACTCACTGCCCACCTAGCACTCCTCTCATTCTGAATGACCCCTCTCTGAATGCTAGAGAGATGTGTTGTAGGTAGGGATGTCTGCTCCTCTATATCAGATGCCTTAGATGCACCATCTGTCCCTAAATCATTGGCTCCTGATTACTGCTCTGAATGTGGCTCTAACTCCATAGACTCATCTACTAAAAAATACTCCAATTGTTTGGCTTTCCCTTGGGTAGCACACTTGTGCTTAGGATCCCAAGGCTCTCGACAATGAAAATAGAGTTTCTTTCTCCTAAGGTCATTCAATTGATCATTGTTCAACTTGGAAGAACTCTTATGCTATTGTCTTGATTCCTTCTGAAAATGTTTTCTGTCTTTATCTTTTTTGTGCACGAATCCTTTGGAATGAAATTTACTCCTCCATAGCAAGGACTCCATGTCACAGGCCTTCTTCATGGCCTCCTTTAAAGATGCTAGATCTAGACCCTTTATCCAACCATGCAAAGGATTTGATATCCCATCAATGAATAGCATCCAGCTTCTGGACCCAAGCTCTAGCAGTGGTTTTACCTAAACCATCGAAATATGGCAAAGTCATTTTTGCTAACTTTCTTTTGGAGCTCCTGATTTTGTTGTTTGTTTCCCCTGCGGGGTCTATGTTTCATCTTGAGATCGGAATACTCCCTGAAAGTCATCTCAGCTCTAAATTCTTCACTGGAAGCCCGCCAGTCTCTTAGCATCTCATCCTGAAACTTAATCTGAGTAGCCTCCTGTTCAAGAACATTGTTCCTGGGTACAAAGACAGGTATACCAGGTCTATCACCTGCTGTCAACTGGGTAGCTCTCCTGTTAGTGACTGACGCTTCACACTCATCATCTCTATCTGTGTGCCTGTCACCATTGTTTCTGTCTCCATTGTGCCTATCACTTCCATTATTGATCATGTTCCTATCCCCAAAGTTATTTTGGTTCCTCCCATTATTGTTGTTGTTATTGTCCCTATTGTTCCTAGCATCACGAGGTATCAACTGGGTAAGGATCTGAGCCAACTCTATCTGTGACTCTCGTATTGTCTCATTCATTTGAGTAAAACTCCTCTCTATATCCATTTGACTCCTAGCCAACATGTTCAGAATGTCCCTCAAACTAGGTTCTTCATGATCTCTGTCACCCATGTTTTCTATGATGGGTTCCTCTTCGTTGTAAATCACTACTGATTGTTCCTCTGCAGCTATCACCTTTGTATCTATATCAAAAGGATCTATCTATGGAACCTGTATATCAGTTCATGATCTGTTCCATCTGAGATAATACCAATGTGTACCAGGCTGCATGTCTTATTTTTACATCTGCTTGTCTGAATATGACCTCACAGGATGGCAGGAAGAGTTGTGCTTTGATCCCACTGTAATGTGCCATACCTATTGGTTCTTTTTAAGATCTTAATAGTGTTATTTTTTAAATTTCATTTGTGTTCTTTCAGACTAGACAGAAGATGTAGAAGGGGTTTTAGTTTTCTTAAGATGTATTTGACGGAACAATGCAATATGGGGCATATATTGAAAACCCAGAAAAGATACAATAGATATGAGCAAAATATTGAATACCCAGATCATAAAATAACATATAACGAATTACTATCACATACCCATATGAAAATATGCAACTTCGTACAATTGTTGTAGTTGGACCAACAATGGGTATTGTAGAAATCCCTCCATAACTCCAAGAAATGATAGAAGATTTACATGCAAATGATATCAGCAAATATAAGACCTTAGATTCCACAAATAAGGCAAATAGTTGCTACCAAACAAGTGAAAATGTCTACTAGTTGTTCCCATGCAACTCTAGGTTGATGTACGACCTTGTGATAGATTTCAGTCCTAAACCAATGCTAAACTTGTCAAAATCACCTTCAATACCTCTGTTTATTGCTGCAGACCAATGGAGACCATATTAGTAGGTTATTTCAGCACAAACTCTCACCAAACAGCCATCAAATGAGGTACGGTCTACTCATAGAGTAGTACGGCCTGCACTGTAGAGTGTATGACTGCTCCAACCTCTTACAAACGGCTACAACTCCATTAAATCTGTAACCTATAACTTTTATCAGCTAATTCCATTTCAAATCTGCGAATAATATGAACAATGAATCCTCAACTTCCATCAAACGAACTCCATTGAAGCACAGGATGCAAACACTGTATGCATTTGCCAATCTAGCACCTTTAGATGGTATTGTACATCTGTAGAATGCTATTACTCAGGGAGGTTTTAGTCTCCAAGAGCCACCAAGGTTCAAATCCCTTCAAACCCTCAAGAAACCCTAGCAGAGCCAAAAGCAACAATTTCATAATATTCAAGCATGAGAATGAAACTCACTTTTTCTTCTTTATTTGTTCTCCAAGAGGGGTGTTGGCTTTTGGGAGGGAAAATAATATTTTAAGTTACTTTATTTCCCTCTAGGATGGGCTCCCAAGCTCACAATTAGTGACCTTTTAAATATTTCCTTTATTCATGTCACTTGCCTTAGTATTTTATAAAGTCCAATCAAATAAATATTAATAACTTCAGACTTTAAAATGAAAGCTAAGACGAACTCAGAATTCCATGTTCAATAGCTCGACGAAAAAGTCTCGACGAAACGAATCCAATCCAACTCTGAAAATCCCGAGATGGCACCATTCCTGAACTTACTAAAAATAGCAAGTATGGACACTAACAAGCCAAGTCATCTTCTAGAAACTGCCAAGTGGCTCCAACTGAATGCAAACCACATCTACACCTCTGAAATATACATCCAAGGCCAAACCAACCATGGTTCCCTAACCAAATTGTCAGTCTACAAAAACCTAATGATAGACTAACACTGTAAAGAGAAAGGGGACATTACAATACTTATCAAGCTCATTAATCTAATCAATGAGTTCCTTTCCATTGAGGCTTCCTGAGTAGCTGGGAACCTCTATCCTTGGCTTGGCTCCTACCCCCATGACTACTCTCAACACTCTAATTTCAACTCCATCAAGTTCTTCTTCTTGAACCACCTCTTCCATGGCTTGCTGAATCTCTTCTTCATTATCATTTACATCTCTGGCGGGTATTCCTCTCCTCTGTGCCTACTCCATGGCATCCATCCTTGCCGTAAGGTTCTGCAACAATTCAAGAACCCCTTTGTCTATGCCTCTTTTGGCACCTCCTCTGGTACCCCCTCTTGGCATTCTTTTGGGTGGCATCTTGCCCAATCTTACCCTGCCCAGTCACAACCTGGCTCTGATACCAATTTGGTGACAACAAATTAGCAAAAATAGACCTATTCACTGCCAATTTGGAGCAGTTAGCAACCTAGGGACAGAGTGCTTAAGAAAAAGACTCAAGACAGTATTTTGCAAGTGATAGTGAGTTTTCAAAAAGGCTCACTCAATCTTTATCCTATAATGGTTGTAGGGACAATGTCTTACAAGGCCAAAATGGTCTTCCACTACATAACCCAAAGTGAAACTACTTTATTTGGTGGCAAAGGGTTAAAACTATGCACAATGCTCTGTCTTGGATGGCAGAGAGTTAATAAAACACGACCAAAACAATCCCATTAGTTGATAATGTGTTAGAAAAAAGACAAATAATGGTGAGACTGTGTTAACAACGAGATCAAACAATGTTCAAATTGCGATTACAAAGTTTTGAATAGTCTTCAAGAATCAACCACGGCCCAAATAGTCTTCAAACCGCGTGTAGAAGGATTCAAATAGTCTACAGGAATCAACCATGACTGATATCAATAAGTGAAAATGAGCTAAACAAAAGCAAAACTGTGTTGCACTTATGCAAACAAGGATTACTATCTTTTACTAATGCCAAACCACAAAGTTACAGTCTCGATTTGGACTATTGAAATGCCTCTTGACAGGGGGCGTTACAATTCTTCCTTAGACCCTTATTAAAACTCAAATTCTTGCCATAGATTTTCATGGAAACATAGACGAGTAGCTAATTAAAACTCACCCAAATTTCTAGAGGCATTACTCCCAGCATGCCATGTAGTCCATCCATGGATTGGCACTCCTCTTAGAATAAAAGATGATAATGCATACACCAAAATTTTTGCTTAACATTTTTTTCAAAGCCATAATTGTAAAACCTGATATGATTTTTTCCGTACAATGCATGCCAAGGAAAAATCAAGTGTGTAGATTAGCCAGGATTGAATTTTGAAGATCAAATCTCCGTTGATGCATTCAAAGCTCACCCACTCTCTGCATATTTAGGACATACAGTCATTCCTCTAATGAATTCAAGCAGTTGTGCACACCCAATGGGAGATGTCTTTCAGAGCCATACCTTCAATATCTTGCAATTTGTGAAGAAGAAGCCCAATGCAGCTAATAGGACCTTAATTGTGCTAATTGTTTTAGTTTCCTATCTCCCCTTTGTTGTATAAATAAGAGATTCCTTCTCATTGTTTGGGATGGAATTTTGCATGCTCATGCTTAGTAGAAAGCCTTGTTTGTAAAACTTTTTTCACACTTTCTCTATCCAGTTGGCTGGAAACAAACATGTGTCAAGGGCTTCAAGTCTTTTATAAGTTGTAGATGTGTACAGATTTAAAGGATACAGGAAGTTGTGACAAACTATTTTTCTGTCCTACTTTTATTTCTGTTGTGGGTTAATATTTACCCTTAATAAAGCCATAAAAGTTTACTTGATCACATCTTTTTTAAATGAACTAATATTTAATAAAATTAAAAAATTATATAAAAAAATAAAATAATATATAAAATAAAATAATAAATGTATTAAAAATTTTGACATAAAATTTATGTTGGAAGAGTAAGGTCACATGTTTGGTCATGTGACCAATGAAACTCTTAAGCTTATTAAATTAGATAGATAGCCCAAGTGATAGTAATTGGCAATGCTTAAGGATGGATCTATGGCTGACGAGGAAGAAAAGAAGAGGCAATAGGGTAGAATTCCAAACATGATATAATTTAGTTCTAATAAATTTTAGATGGGATAGAATTTCAACTATTATACATGATTTTTAGTTCTAATTATTTTTATTTGATTCCATTCAAAATTGCCAATACTTTAAATTCATTATTTTTGTTGCAACCAAGAAAGAACGTGACCTCCTTAACAAATTATCATCTTCCATTCTACAAGCGATCTTGGCACCCAAGGGGTCTGAATTACCTCTAGTCGATCATAAAAAATCATCTTAACATTCTCAAATTTTGGAGGAATCTAATGCACCTTTTTTGGACTAAGTTTTTATCTTGATTGCCCCATTGACGGTGGATAAATGTCATCTTTGTTTATGTGTCACTTTATTGAAAAAAATGTTGTAATAGATAAATTCTATAATAGATGCAATACTATGTAATTCTTAAGAAAGAATAACCTCAATTTAAAATTGTGTGAATGGACTAGGCGAAAGGAGGGGCGTGGAGGTACAATTTGTAGCATTACTCCCTAGCTTGTCCCCTTTATCTTGATGATCTCTCAAGGCTACTTAAGGGAAAGTACATGTTAGTGCCTGTGATGAGCTATGATCCTAAACACATACATGTAAGCATGTATATATGACATCTCAACACGTGTTCTTCTTGGCGACATGTGGATTGGACTTTCTTTTTGCTTTCCTCCTTTATTTTCCCCTTTCTAACTTGTGCAGTATTGTCCTTTCTTCATTCATCTTTGGTTGATTCTTTGTTTTCTTTTTCTAGCCTTGTCGCAAGACTTATGATTGTCGTTTCCTAGGGAACCTTCATCTTGTTGACCTTTTTCATCATCTAACATATTGATTTCATCCCCAACCCTAGTTTCTATCAACCTTTCTTTTTGACATGGTTGCCCCTATTATTTTTGGGTTGCCCCTCAGCAACCACCCTGCTAATATGGGTGATTGTCCCTTCTGGAATCTTTTTGGCAAAACAAAGTTGTCAGGTGTCTTCTCCAGGTTCCCAGGTCCACTCTCCAATCTTTAGTTTTCACCCAGACCCCTATTTGACTCTGGTCACCCCCTTTTGACCATGGTCACCCCCAGGTGACCACCTTGCGAATGTGGGCGACCATATTGTGCTTTCTTCTATGGTTTTTTTATACCAAAAAATTTGGATAAATCGAAATAGATAAAACAATAACATGTGTTACCTCAATCCAAACCCTTCGAATACCTCGAATGATGCATGCATGATTGAAAGATTGATTGATCAATTTAGATTGGATGTTGATTGCTCATTTTCGCAGCGCAATGATAAGATGAAGATGATAGAGGAAAATAGATAGATGTGAGGATTGGAAGAAGATTTCAACAGAGTGAGGATACTAGAAGAAGATGGATGCAAATGGCCTGTGAGAGGTTATAGTTATAGGATGGAGCTGATTTCATTCGATGGCCAAGATTGAAAGTCAAATGGATGATGTGTAAGGCTAGGATTAAAAGTTTATTTTAGTGCCTATGACGCACATTAAGTGGGTTATGACATGAGGCTCAAAATAGGATGTGAGGGAATAAGTGGGATTCTTTTATTTATTTGAGAGAAAAGATGCGTATGATGCACAAATAAGAGGGGCTAAAAATAGGATTTGAGGGGAATCCCATAATTTAAATAATAAAATTATTTAAATTATGTGTGCATGTTTGTAGTCATGTGACACATGGATGAGGGATTAATTCAAATATTAAATTTGAATTATTTTGAGACATGTGAGGAGGGAATTAATTAAATAAAGAGGTTTATTTAATTAATTGGAAAGGTGATCAAGTGGGATAATGTAAGTGGAATAAATGGGATAAAGTAATGACCTAGGATAAATATTATAAGATGTTTTACAAGGTTAGGTATGATTAGGTGATGTTATGAGTTTGATGCATAAATAATGAAATGGGTCAATTTTTTGTGTCTACATTTTGCCCCTCTTTGAGATGATGTTTGAGATGATAAGATTTATGTCGAGTAACATCATTTCAAAGAAGCTAAGGTATGGATAGAGGAAAAGAATGGGATGGTGGGATGAGGAATGGAAGAAGATAGGATGATGATGGAAAGATAGGATGAGGATGCCCCCTCAAGAAGATAGGCAGGTTGGACAAACACGGGTAGGCTCTCAAAATGAAATAGATTGGTCAAGAAAGAAAGATAACGGAATGGATAGAAGAAATGAATGATGTGTTATGTTGCAATAAAGTGAGCAATCATATGTTTGACATAGCACTAGACGTTATGCACCGAGGTATAAAGACCAAGGTGACGATGTGTCTCATGCCCCAACATAATACAACCTTGTCTAGGTACAAGTTATGAATATTAGCTGAGAAGTTGCGAACTTGATGCAAATGCAAGATAAAAATGATAACACACACAATAAAGCAAGAAAGCATGCACAAATAATTCAAAAACAAACAAGGTATTGCCCTTGTCAAGCTATAAACCAATGATCAATTGATTGATTGATAGATGATAGTGTTGTCATTGCAGGGAACAATATATCCCTAGATCAACACAAGGATGATTGATTAATTGATTTGGTTTACAACAAGGCTAGGATCAAAACCATTGATGCAATTGGATAATTTGGCAAGATTGATTAACTTGATTGGTATGGATTTAAGGATTGATTTGCATTTTGATTTTATTGATGGATGATTGATGATGAGAATGGTTTGATGAAGTGATGGATTGATGATTTGAGGAAATGATTGATTGGAAAAATTATTTTGAAAGATTGATGAATTGATGGAGATAGATGATAGAAGAAGATGAGATATGGAAGAAAGAGGAATATCGCCTATACCAGAATCTAGGCACTTCCTTCATACTCTAGACTGCCTACATACTTTGTATCCATGGGATCAAGACACTTAACGATAGAGATGATATGTAGTTCTAATTTGTGTTTTATTGATGAGATGATGAACATGGATTAATTTTGAAGAGTTGATTTGATTTGATTTGATTGAGATTGATGTGATGTTTGATGATATATGATGTTAGTGATGGGATGATGAAGATAGATTGATTTTGATTTTGATTGATTGATGATTGACTTGATTTGATTTGGTGATTTGATTGGATTTGATGTGTTTTGATTGATTGATCGCTTGGCTTTATTTGATTTGATGATTTGATTGGATTTGCTTTAATTGGATTTGTTGTGATGTGATTTTTTGTTGGATATTTGATTTTGTTTGGTTTTGGGAATATTTGATTTTTTTTTGGAATTTTTTGAAATGTTTTGATTTTTTGGATTTTTTGAAATGTTTTGATTTTTTTGTATTTTTGGAAATGTTTTGATTTTTTTGGATTTTTGGAAATGTTTTGGTTTTTTTGGAATGTTTTGATTTTTTTGGTTTTTTTGGAAATGTTTTGATTTTTTTGGTTTTTTTGGAAATGTTTTGATTTTTTTGGTTTTTTGGAATGTTTTATTTTTTTGGTTTTTTTAGAATGTTTTGATTTTTTAGATTTTCTCAGGGCTTTTTTATGATTTTTTGTATCTTGAATTGTTTTGGGAATGACATTGGATGACAATTTTGATAACCTTTGTGCTAGATACCAATGACAATTTTGATAACCCCTTGCTTGCCCACATTAGACACTGCTCTCACCCCCCTCCTTGACTCGTTTCCCCCTCCTTTTGTCTCATCTGCGTTCTCTCCCCTCTTCGCCTTTTCCCCCCTTGTTGCTTGTTCTCCCTTTGCTCTTTACTCGTCCTATGCCTCTCCTTTCTTTCCCCTAGCCTGAGTTTTTTCTCTTTCCCTCCTCTCTCCTTGCCCACCCCTCGGTTCTTCTTTAGGTGTTCCTCCCACCTCTCCCGCTCTCCCCCTATCCAAGTCTCTCCTAGCTTTCCCTTCCCTAGTTCTAGGTCTAGGTCTTGTATGTTGGTGGCTTCTTTTCTTCTTCCCCTATAGGTCACCTATTGCTTCATGTGGTTGCTTTGTTGGTGTCTTTCACTTCTTATCTTTTATTTATAGTTCTTGTTCTTAGTTGGTGTGTCCTTCTTTTCTTGTCTACTTTTTACTCTTTTTTTCGTGGTTCTTGCTTTTTAATTTGCTTGATTTAACTTTACTTCGATATAATTTTTTCCTCTTTTATCTTAGTCATTTTGTTATGCCCAACATATTTTTGAATTTTCTTTTTTTCTTAGTTAGCTTAATTTATTTATTTCATTGTCTTATTTTTAATCTCACACATCTTTTTTCTCCTTTCTCTTTTTTCCTTTTTTCTCTTTTTTTCATTTTTTTCATTTTTCCTTTTTTCCTTTTTTCTTATTGTAGTATATATATTATGTGACTTTATTGATCTAGATATGCTTTTTTTCCTTTTACATTTATTTATCCTTTTAATTTTTTCTTTTATTCTTCTTTATTCTTCTTTTTTAGTTTACTATTAATTTCCTATCTTATGTCTTCTTTGGTATTGTTATATTTTTTAATGCATTTATTTGTATATTTATTTACTCTTATTTTTTACATTAATTATTGTTTTCTTTTTTCTATTTTGATTTGATATTATTTTACTATCTATTTTATTTAATTTTTTTGCATTGGTTTCTCATCTTGTTCATCTAATGTTATAATTTATATTTCTTCTTGTTATCATTCTTCTTTTTTCCCCCTATTCCTTTGTTCATTCATAATTGTTCGTGTTCTTTTTTATACTCATTTAGACTTCATTTGTTGTATTCCTTACTTTAATTCTTATTTTATTTTATTTTCTTTTTTCGGCTTCTTGATTTTTTATGTAGTTTTATCCCTCTATTGTTTTCTCAACATATGATTGATTAGTTTTATTAAATTAATCTTTTTCTTAATTTCTTTTATTCCTTTGTTTTCATACTATCCCACTTATTCTTATTTTATTTTCTAATTTTAGATATACTTATATGCTCTTAGATATCTACTAATTTTATCTTAATTTAAATTTAAATTTATTTCTTTCTCTTATGATTTACCTTAACTTGGTTGAATTGACCTTCTAGGAATCCTTTCATTCCTGTGTTGCACCCTCCACTATTTAGTACCCATGTTCTGCAAATTATCTCACTTCTCTCTTCTCTTGCTTTCTCTTGATGATGGATCATGGAGTATGATCCAAAACGTTGAGACAAAAAACAAGCACACAGTCAAATCCTGAAGCACTGATTTATTATTTGATATAATTATGACAAACATTTGCCAGGTTGAAGGACAAAAAGAGGACAAAAATGAAGAATTCATGCTCAGGAAAAGAAGATAAATA
Organism: Cunninghamia lanceolata; assembly: GCA_027924645.1. Classification (NCBI taxonomy): domain Eukaryota; kingdom Viridiplantae; phylum Streptophyta; class Pinopsida; order Cupressales; family Cupressaceae; genus Cunninghamia; species Cunninghamia lanceolata. Next base: position 2,306,283 of record BSBN01000766.1, on the reverse strand, counting down.
TCATGTGGTTTCAATGGAGTTCATATATATGTAAACTATTGAAGAGTGTTTGAAACCCTAACAACTTTTCTCGCATACAGTCAAAGAAATCAATACAATGTGTATGTCTATCATAGCCGTAAAAGGAGCAGAGTTTTTGCCTGAATGAAGAAACCCTCATTTTTTTTAACAAAACCCTCAGTATCATTTCATGAGCATAGTGAAGGAAAAAATGATAGAGAATTATTTTCATAGCCTAGCCATAACAGAAAAAGACTTCTCATCAATACCTATATGGTTCTTTGTAAAACCCTAACATAGTTTTTACATTGCAAGAAAGGAATGATTCTACAGTATATCTATATAATGTCCATGCATAAAGAAAACATCTATCATCCTCACTTGAAGTGAAACCCTAGTTGTAGGTCAAAACCCTTTTTTCATTTTTGTAGAAACAATTAAAAATGGAGAATAATACGATTTTCTTGTATGGCCGTTTGTATAGAATGCATTTGTATGCATTTTTTAGTATCTATAGTGACAAAGAATTGAAACCCTTCAAGTTCCATGTTAAAAAGCCAGATATATGCTACAGAGAGTAATAGTAGCCGCAACCATACCAAATAAAGAATGATGTGAAGATACCCAGATGAAGAAAGATCGCGATTCCTGTCTCTCTTTAAAATATGCAATGAAAGAAAAGTATCTACAGCTTAGAGAGAAAGACCTTACCTTCAGCTCAAAGAGAAGAAGAATGTGATGGCAGCGACCTCCTGTAGGTCTTTATCTTTTCTTTTCTCAGTTTTCTCATATTTTACAAGAAGATTTCAAACATAGAAAGCAAGAATAGTGTCAAGAAAAGAATATTGCAGAGGAGAAACTAGTGATTGCCGTGACCATTCATGTTAACAAGGCCACAGAAATGAAGAAACACCAATAAGATACAAAACTTACCACTTTTTGCAACCTCTTTTATGCTAGAAGATATGAAGAAGCCATGGAGTTTGACACAGAAAGGCCAAGAGGAGAAGCCAAAAAATATCAAACCCTAAGTGTCAAAGGAGTTGCAGAGTAAAGCGGCGGTCGACAGAGGGAAAAATGAAAATGACTTCATTTTAGGGTTTCTTCATCCCTTTTGTTCGATGTTTCCTTTCTCTTTTTGTTCTTTTTGAATTCTCAAAAATAAATTATCATTACCATATCCAAATGTCGACCAGGGTCAACAACATTAATGATGTAGTTTCCTAGTAATCATCATAAGAAATGGCCATCATATGGTATGTATTGCACTCCAAAAGGTGGTCAACAGTCAAAGGTAAGTGTGATACTTTGCAAGAATTAAACAATGATTATTACCTTGTGGTCAACTATTTCATAGTCGAATGATGCCAATATCACATGGTTGATGGATAATAATTGTGCCTTAAATCTTTTTTTTTTAAAAGATGGGTATTCCTTATGTCTTAAAAAGTCAAAGTCAAGAGTCATCAAATAAAGTCAAAGGTGGTAGACAAGGAGTTGACAAGGTGGTAGAGATAATATATTTTGCATGAAGGAGCTATGAAGAGAATATGATGTATTTGGCATGTTGATGCATATGGTAAAGTAACAAGAGAATATATAGTTTCTGTTGGCAAGAGACATTGTGTGGCTTCATAAGTTTTGTCATTGATGGAAACAAAGTCTATTCTACACATCCGCAGTACATAATATGCCTATACCGGAAGTTAGAGTGAAGATTGTTTTGGTCCGGTGGACATGAACAGAGTATGCAACATGGTCTGACAATCAGGTCCAGATCTCTCAGATGGTGTAACTCAATAAGTTGCAGAATTGGACAAGTCAAGAATGGTATCGTGACTATTGTATTCCAAAGATTTAGCCTCCAATGATAAGCATGAAAAAGATATGAGCTTCTGAGTGATGGGTTCCAATTAGACAGAGCAGACAGAGGAAGAACTGACCGACAGAGTACCAGACTTCAATTCGGATGTATGAAAGATGTTGATCAAGCAATTTGTGGCATTATACATTATTGGCCAACATGATTAATGACTTCTATGTCTAAGTTTTTGATGTGCATCATCAACCAAGCAAGGATTCAGCTGACAGAATAGAAACTTGCAAATATTCCAAGTGTTCTTGTTGTCGACTATGAAGTTGTTGGAAATCCTTGATAAGGATATATATACTCGATAGATTCAAGCTTGTGATATATTGGTGTGTATGGAGAAGATGATGAAAATATAGGAAGAAGTGTGAAAACTAAGATCTAAATCTGGAATATGACTGAAGAGTGATATTGAGCAGAGGAAGAATGAAATGTGCTAGATCAGCATACAATGCCTAACCGGAACTGAATTCTTGCATGTATGGATGTTGTTCATTAGTTCAAACACCTTGGTATCATCTGTAAGCATTTGTAGATAGTGAGTCTCTTGTAGGAAATGGGCCTCTTGTGAGTAGTGTGCTCAGGCAGTGAGTCCTAATTGGCAAGTGCCATTTTGTACTCTTCTATTCTTTTAATAGAGAATACAATCTTAGGTTAGTCACCCCATGGTTTTTCCCTTAACGGGGTTTCCACGTAAAAATCCTTGTGTTGTGTGTGTTAATTTCATTTCTATTCTTATGGTTGCTTATGCTTTCATTTTTTGATATATCATTGAATATTGAGATAAGAAAACAAAGTAAAATTTAAGGATAACTAATTCACCCCCCCATCTCAGTTATCTGCCTTGTTTCCAACAATTGGTATCAGAGCTTTGTTCCTCTAAACAAGCCTAACAACTTGAGGAAGATCAAGGAATCTCAATGGATGCATATGGTATGAAAGAACAACTTCAGTCTACCCTAGATGATCTTGAACAATCCCACTCTGAAGTCAATAATTTGAGAGAAAGACTTAAGGAAGCTGATAATTTCATCAATGAGCTGAAAGAAAAACTCAGTATTTCTATGAAAAAGAGAAAGGAACTACTCCAGAAATTAGCAAATTAGAATGAAGCCAATAATACTGATGAGGATCTGAATAAGAAAACTAAGCTATGTGAGAAGCTATCAAAAGAACTGATTATGATAAGACATGAAATGGAATCAAGGGTTATGAAATTCACCCAAGAAATTGAAGAGAAGAGAAAGATTGAAGATAACCTAAAACAATCCCTCAAGGAGAAATTAGAGGACTGCCACAAAATGGACAGAATAATCAGGCATCTTGAATTTGATCTTGAAGAAGTTAGAGACAATGAAGAACAACTTGAGAACCAAATAGACACTCTTAAACAAGATATTCAATCTACAAATGAATACAAAGAAAAATTCAAGATAAGCTCAGCCCAACTTGAAGTTCTTCTTGCAAGTCAAAAGAGGGTTGATGATAAGTGTGGCTTGGAGTATGAGAAAGGTGAAAGCTCTGGATATGGTCAAAGGAACTTTGGATCAGGAAGTCAAAGGAACATGCTTAGAAGACCTCCGGTAAGGCAACCAAATGCCCAAAGATATCCATTTTTCAATGGAAATTGCTTCAATTGCAACAAATTTAGTCATAAAGCAACTCAGTGTAGGAATAGAATGAATTAGAACAATTCATCCTTCTCCGATCAATGTTTTAGTTGCAAAAGTTATGGTCACAAATCTCATGAATGCAGAAATATATAAATGAACAATTCTTTCAATGGTAGATGCTTTACATACAATATAATGGGGCATATGGCTAATTAGTGCAGATCAAAAGGATATCAACCAAATAAGCAAAGAAATGTTGTGTGTTACAATTGCAATAAATCCAGTCATATAGCCAGATTCTGTAGAAGCAGAAATCATGATGAAAGGGGTCTAGTAAAACATGATCATAAACATGATAAAGGCAAAGGTAAAGTAAATGCGGATGAAGTTCAAAAGGAGATGAGCAAGATTTGGGTAAAGAAGAGTACAATGAATATTGGATATGGATCCGTACTGGAATCTGGTGCTGATAATCCTTATGGAAACTAAAGGTGAGCTCTGGCTCAGGGGGAGCTACAGAGAAAATCTTTTTCCCCCAGCCAGCCGGTAAGTGCCTGAATTCAACACATTGAGTGAACATCTGATGTTGCAGATTAAAGGGTTCCTATAAAATCCCCCAAAGAACTTTTAGTCAAAATGTGAGAGGTCCGCATGAAGTTTCACAAGGTTTATGACCACTTGAGTAGATCCAATTCTGGCAACCATCCAGTATTAACTGAGCAATACAAATTGATCCAGTATGATCTAAAAATACAATACTCTAATCTACGGATCCAGAGGAAAGTCTTCAAGGCACCTGGGTGTTATCAACACACTAAGGTACTAGTTTAAAGATCTGCAAGATGATTCACGAAAAGCTCACTTAAGAAGCAGGGTGACCGGATGTGGTGCAAGAGCACCTAGATGTCTAAATTTTGGTTAAAGTTAAAGTTGTTTTATTTTTTTTAATGAGGTCTTGGAGACCATTTACATGTTATAATAAGGCTAATGCCATGTTTGTAATTGGACTATATCCAAATGTCTAAAAGAATCTTTTCCATGTTGTAGAGGACAGTCTTGTGTCAAAAGGCAGTTATAGGTTAGTCATTTATGTTTTAATGTTTGTCATAGATAGTCATTTTAAGTCTTCATGTTGTAAGCCTTTAAAGGCATGTCTTGGGTTTGATAGTTTGTTTAGAACCTTGCCAAAGGTTAATCCAAGTGTTAGAAAGCATGTTAAACAGAAAAATTTCGGTGGATAGTCTCTTTCAAAAATAGTTTCAAAAAAAGACAATTTCTATTTTAGTGACTGTTAAAAATCAAGAAAGAAATTGAGGGTTGGGCAGTTTCTTCAATTGCATGCAAATTTTGAGGCTTCTTTTAAGCCTACCAAGATGTATTGGAGGAGGACATTCAATAGATTGGGAAAATATAACACAAAACTGTCTTTTTTCTGCTTTTTCCTATTTTTTTTGTTTTTCCTTGCTACACTTAGGCCGTACCCGCACCTGTATGGAAATGTTATGGCATAAGTTGGCATTGGATGGTTAGAGCTCTGAGATACCTTTGTTGTAAGCTTGGTTTGAAGTCTTGACAAGGAATTAGAGGAAGATATTGTAGATTTCCCATAAACTATTTTTTTAGAATTGTTGTTCCTTAAGTTATTCGTTGTTCTCCTGAGCATACCGTACCTGTACGGCCAAGATGTGACTGATACTCATGTTGGACGACTAGAGGGGTGAGTTGTCTCTATGTTGCAGGTTGTTTGAAGCCTTGACACTCTTTTATAGTACTATTTTCCCTATTTGATTGAAGGTGGTTTAATAACCCTGAATGAGGGTTCTGTCAACAAATTTAAGATGTTTCACTCACTCCACTGACCTACCAAACCTTGTAATCAGTGGAATGAGTCAAGTAGGGTCTATTTCAATGTTTTCTAAGATTGGTTTGGGTAGGAGACTATGTTTATGGAGTTTTTGTTGAATCCACTTAGCAAATCCATGTGCTAAGTGACTGTCAAGGTTACCACAGTGGATTCTCCTGGAGCAGTCAGTCAAGACCATAAAGGGAAGGTGTATTCCTTAATTTTAGGGCATCATTGACAAGTTATTGGTTTGTCTTGTTGTATAGGATTGAGTTTGCCTCAAGGGAAATCATCCCAAGGAGAACACTATGACTGTCTCCTTAAGAGAGCAGAAATGTGTGACTGTCTTGAAGATTGTTGTCCTGAAGGTCCTACATAGTGAAGATGGTGAATGGAGTTAGATATTATATGATAGGTATCCTGCAGATCCTGTATAGTGGTTTGGCAAGAAACTTAGATGGAATCTTGATGGAGTTAGCATCTTGGAAGGTGTTTTGGAGTCCTCCTTCAATGGTGTATGTCAAGAACAAGTTATTATGGTGTTGAAACCATTCCTTGTAAGAAGATTGATCTTAGTTAGAGACAGTGAACAGTGAGTTATAGCACTAGAGATTTGAAGTGTCTCCTACAGTGATAGGTTGTTTAATACTAGTTGAAGTGCTCTGCATCAGGATGACTTTAAAGTTTGTGCATTTATTACAAAAGGGAATTAGGTTTTGTGCAAGGATAAAAAGGTTTTCTCACTCATTATTTACACACTTGCACTCATAAAGAAGAAAGAAGATCTTTGAGAAGAGATCTTACTGGTTACTCAAGTTCAAGCTGAAGATTGAAATCAAACAGAAAATCACTTTGACATCTACTTCAAACCCTAAGGCGTAAAAAGGTATTTCCCTTCTGTAAATTCTCTCTGATTTTCTATGCTAGAATGGCTACTCCAATGGTTGTTAATATCTCTGAAAGGCCGAGACCAAAATTCAAGAAACACCCTTACAAGTCACTAGAAGTTGATCCCTTGGAAGTGTTTTCCAGTGTTCCACATGGTGTCTTGCATGTAGAAGATATTAGGGTTTATATCCATGAAAACATCAAAGATTTTGGAGACTCAAAATTATCTGACATCTATCAAAAATAGTTAATAGATGAGAATTTTGAACTCAGACTTGAATTCAAGACCCTAAGGGACAAACACTTCGAACATTGCATACATTTTCTGTCTTTTACAAAAGATTATTGGGTCTGATATGTTCTAAATAGGATGCATGATAATTTTATGTGGCTAATGAGGCCATTCAAGATAACCAAAGATGCCATCAAGGCTGTGACCGGACTGCATTCAACAAGTGGGTTACCCACACTTAAATCTATAAAGAACCAAACGGTAACTGAAGCCACTAGATCAAAATTTGACAAAAGAGCAATGACTATAGATGACATCACAGATCTGGATGTCAAGTTTTCTTCAATGATAATTGGCTACAAAATCTACCACTCAAGTAGGGAAAATTTTGAGTCTGGTACAACAATCTATGCTGCATATCAGATGCTAAAGGAAGATGCAGATTATGATCTGTGTGAGCTTCTACTGAGGCAACTAATGGAAAACTTGTAGAAGATCAAGAAAGATAAGAAAAACTCTTTCAAATATGGTAGTCTAATATTGTGTCTATTTTTATACTATATGAATGAGCTGCCTAGATCAAAGGGTTGGGTCTGGAAAAATGATAAAGCCATTGCAATTCAAATAAGAGATTACATGTATGGACTTGGTGATACTCAAGCCCAAAACTCAGCTCTCTGGGGTTACTTCAAGAGTTTCCAAAGCATAATGCATGCTAGAGAGAATACCATAGTCAATAGTTGAGAAATACAAAGATATAGTCTGCTTCATGGTTGACAATGATCAATGCCTAATGGAGGCAGTTGAGCCAAGAACTGTGTGGATAATGCCCATGGGATATGAGGTTGATGAAAACATCTTGGAGGTACATGTTCAACACTTGCTGAGCCAACCTAAAGACACTAAAGCAGAAAGGTTTGGCACCTTTAAAGAGCTAAGCATAAAAATACATGTTGAATTAAGGCAGCCTAAGATAAAGAGAAAAGTAAGAAAGGAAGTTGAACAATTTGCCAAAAGATTTGGCATATCAAAGGAGGTAGTAGATGCTAATAGAGAGAAAATAGAGAAGATAGAAAAAGAAAGACAAGAAGCAAAGAAAGAAAGCATTCTGGTGCAAGTCTCCTCCTGGACTAGATCTTCCAAGAGTTCTGCTCCAGTCACTCCTAAAAGCTCAAAGACTACCAAACTGGAAGTTAAGCCATCCAGGAAAGGAGAAAAGAGAATGAAGACCAAAGCCACAAGGACATATACGAGCCAAAAGGATGATGAAGAGATAGAATCCAATGAGGAAATCAAGAAAATGAAGAAGAAAAGAACATCCAGGAAGTCCTCTAATAGCATAAATGAGAAAGAGAAAACAAAGGAATTTGTTGAAAAACCCACTCTATCAATTGAAGACATCATCAAAGCCATCACTGTAGATGGAAACCTGCAGCCGGTGACATAATTTTATAATGAAAATAGCATCTTTTGATTAGGCCAAAGCAAAAGAGAAACTTTTAAAATCACACATGGAGGATAGTGAACTATTGAATATTGCATCCGGTGTACTAGAGAAGATCATGCCTACATATCAAAATGATGCATCTGCCTCTCCATCTAATAACTTGAAAAACTTGGTTAATTCTGTAAATTCTCACTTTGAATCTCTAGAAAAATTAGAAGAAACTAAAGTCTAGAAAGAGTTCTTTGAAAAACGGTTCAGTGAGGTACAAGGACTAATTAACAATGATAGAAGAACCTTAGGCATTGGAATAAAGAGCATTGAAAATGCTCTTAAGGATGGAGGAGATATATATAAATTTTGTTTATCTTGGCCTAAAGTTTCGGAGGACATTGAAAAGAAGATGAAAGAACAAGAAGAAAAGTTGTTAAGCCTATCCCAGAATTTTGATCCTCTTACCATCTCTCTAGTAAATCAAGAATCTCAAGCAGTTGTTATCATAAATGAGATAAAGAAACTGGTCAAGGAGAAGAGGAATCTGATGGATAGAATGGGTGAACTTAGGGGAATAATCCTCCCTAAGTTAGAGGTATTGCATGATGCTTTAACAGATGCTCAAAGTACAACTTGGACCAGTAATCCAACAGATTTGAAAAGGGCAGAAGCATATGTGTTTTTGTTAAGTGGACACATCTCCATTTTGGATAGAATGAAGAGGAGTTGGGCCACAAAGATTGTACAGTTGAAGACAACCTTTGCGGATATACTTAAGTATATGTAAGTATAACATATGATTTGTATATACATATGCGGCCATGTATATAATAGTTTTTGCACAATTTTGTATGTAGATTCCACCCTTTGCCATTGATGTCAAAGGGGGAGTGAAGAGTAGTGAAAAATGAGGAATTCAGTAAAGGGGGAGCACCGGCAAAATAGTATAAAGAAACAGAGCACAAGCAAAGGGGGAGTTACTGCGACACTTGCCATTTTTCACTAAGTGTTGCCATCAATGCCAAAGGGGGAGATTGTTGGCAAGAGACATTGTGTGGCTTCATAAGTGTTGTCATTGATGGCAATAAAGTCTATTCTACACATCCGCAGTACATAATATGCCTATACCGGAAGTCAGAGTGAAGATTGTTTTGGTCTGGTGGACAAGAACAGAGTATGCAACATGGTCTAACAATCAAGTCCGGATCTCTGAAATGGTGTAACTCAATAAGTTATGAAATTGGACAAGTCAAGAAGAGTATCATGACTATTGTATTCCAAAGATTTAGCCTCCAGTGATAAATCATGAAAAAGATATGAGCTTCTGAGTGATGGGTTCCAGTCAGACAGAGGAAGAACTTACCGACAGAGTACCAGACTTCAATCTGGATGTATGAAAGATGTTGATCAAGCAATTTGTGGTATTATACATTATTGGATGACATGATTAATGACTTCTATGTCTAAGTTTTTGATGCGCATCATCAACCAAGCAAGGATTTAGCTGACAGAACATAAACTTACAAATATTCCAAGTGTTCTTGTTGCCGACTATGAAATTGTTGGAAATCCTTGATAAGGATATATATACTCAATAGATTCAAGCTTGTGATATATTGGTGTGTATGGAGAAGATGAAGAAAATATAGGAAGAAGTGTGTAAACTAAAATCTAAATCCAAAATATGACTGAAGAGTGATATTGAGTAGATGAATAATGAAATGTGCCAGATCAGTATACAGTGCCTAACCGGAACTGAATTCTTGCATGTATGGATGTTGTTCATTAGTTCAAAAACCTTGGTATCATCTGTAAGCATTTGTAGACAGTGAGTCTCTTGTAGGCAATGGGCCTCTTGTGAGCAATGTGCTCGGGCAGTGAGCCCTAATTGGCAAGTGCCATTTTGTACTCTTCTATTCTTTTAACAAAGAATACAATCTTAGGTTAGTCACCCTGTGGTTTTTACCTTAACAGGGTTTTCATGTAAAAATTCTTGTGTTGTGTGTGTTAATTTCATTTATGTTCTTATGGTTGCTTATACTTTCATGTTTTGATATATCATCGAATATTGAGATAAGAAAAGAAAGTAAAATTTAAGGATAACTGATTCACCCCCCCTCTCAGTTATCTGCCTTGTTTCCAATAGTTTCATCTTGCATCATAAGTGTATGTGGTAGAGAGGCTATTTTTGCATGTGTATATTGGAGTGATAAGGTAGAGTTAGATGTTTGTTTTCTTTTGATACAAATATGGAGTTATAAGGGTTTGTATGTAATGCCTTTTTTTTTCATGCATTTTGACAATGTAATTGGAGTGATAAGGGTATATTTTCCCTTAAGGCATATTGACATGCAATTAGATATATTTTTCTCACAAGGAGCTATAAAGAGATTGTATTTTTCTCTAAGTCCTATTTTTGCTCAAATCATGCAAATTAGGCATGTGTAATTCGGAGTGATAAGGAGTTTATTCTTTTCATGCATGATTTTACAAATAAATCAAATGTAAATAAATAGTAAAGTAATATTCTTCAAATTACTTTATTATTTTTCACAAATTGTAAAGTCAAAAATAGTACAAGATGTAACCAATAATAGAGTAATTATTTTAATTACTTTATTATTTACTCACAATCAATTTTGCAAAAGCAAAATCATGCAAATTGATAAGTTGAGTTAACTAGGCCATCTAGAGGTTTCTTGCATGATTTGAGGAGCAATTTTAGGGTTCTTGGTCAACTTTTTGGTCAAGCACATGGAGAGGTCCAAATTGGAGCTATTTTTGCTCGATTTGAGGCAGTTTGAGCCCTTATTTTGGGGGATTTTTGAGTTTGCTCATGGATCACTTTAGAGGACTTATTTTTAGAGGTAGTTAGCTACAGTTCTTTTTTGCATACCTCTTAGTGAGAGCAAAGCTATATATTGTAAAGCAAAACTTGTTTTTGCTAGTTCTTGCCTTTTTGCTCTTATACACTTTGAGAGAGAAAGAGGTTTTGTAGCTCATATTTTGACAGTTTTATAGAGAGATCGCAGCAGGTTACAGGTTCAATTTCTTTATTTTTCATGCAAATTTGCCTTTGTTCTTTGGAATCAATGGTTACCTTTCCATTTAATGCTAATTGTATGAAGTGATTTGATGAAGTTTTACTGTGTTTAATTATTAAACCTTTAAAATTATTGTCTCACTTTTGCTTGCAATATTAAGCATAACATTATTGCAGGTCTTAGGTTGTGTTAATGAAAATAATCCTTTTGTGTTGTGAGAATTCCTTTTCCTTCATAAAAATCCTATTTTTCAAGCCTTCCTTAGAAATACTTTTGTGATATTTGTGCCAAGATTGGATTGTGTGAGTCAGATTTCTGAGTTATATTGTGAACCAGATTGCATATTTTTTATCCATATTAGGTGTGTCACCAAATTTTACAGTTTCATTTCATTATAGTTCCATTCTTACCCTTTTCCAAAACAGAAAAGCATACATTCCAACAGAATATTTTAAGGGAACCATCCCATAATCTGGAGGTTCAAACTCATTATAGGTCACCCACAGCCTGAGTTTATCCCCATGTTTCGAAGGATTGTAGAGTGTCACAACTTTGCATAAGGGTGCAATCCTCATCGACAACCATTTTTGGCATGCCCAGTGGGACATTTGAACTGATTCTCAGTTCAATAGAACTTGTTCTTTTTGTTGTTTTGGTATGAACAGTAGAATTTTTAGCCTTTTAGAGGTTCATTTTCAAGTACCCGACGACTCTAATACTTTGGTTTTATAGATCGGATCTTGCAACTTATGAAAAAATATCAAACAAGGTCAAGTAAAGATTCTAAGAAGAGGCATAATCAGCTATCTCCACCAAAAAGGAGAATAAAAGTAGATAAAGTAATCAAATCAGCAGACTCAATAGTTGTTTTAGATCTGCCAAGTACACATCCAGAGTTTGCTTCTCACCAGAATCCATTATTTGTAAGTTCATCATCAGAATTTCATAGTTCTCCACCAGTAAGCCCAAGAGAGTAGATTCTTGTTTTCCAAGAAGAACTTCTCCTTTTAGAGCTTGTAGAGGAAGAACCTGTGTTACAAGAAATACCTCAAGTAGTTTCAATCCAAGTACCAGCACAAATACCATCTACTCCAATGTCTCTAATTGAATTAGGAGGAGGTGGAGGGCCTATTCCACCTGGAGGAGGTGGAGTAGGAGTACCGCCTCCCGGTGGAGTAGGAGGTGGAAGAAATCCACCACCACCTCAAAATCAACCTTTTGTTACATTTAATGGAGGCAGCCCTTTGAATCTAAATCAGCATGATGACATACTGATGGCTACATTGAAGAGTTTACCAAGTTTCATAGGAGAAGATGGGACTACACCTATTGAACATATCAGAGATGTGGCTTCTTTGTGTTCTGTTCATAACATTACCAAGGAGAACATAGCAATCAGGTTATTGGCCGCATCACTAAAAGGTAGGGCTCTTCAATGGTTTAGAGGCTTAAGAATTAATTCAATTAGATCTTGGGATTAATTAGGTGCTACTTTGAATAGACAATTTTAGGATAAATCTGATCATTTATCATTACTTGAACAAATGACTACTATTAAGAGAGCTCCACAAGACCAGATGATAGATTTTAATTTCAAATTTTAGAAAACATGGAATAGGATTCCTAAAACAGTGAAACCCTCACCAGAACATGTCTTTTGTATTATTTGAGGGCATTAAATTATAATACTGCTATTATGATACAATCTATGGGGGGTAACTTTACCAACTACTTTTGATATTGCAATAAGAGCAGAAAATAGTTTAATACAGGTTGGTAAGATAGCACCTAGGCCACCAATGCCATTTTTTCCAGATATACAGCCTTTAATTCCAATTTTAGCCCCACATATTTCACCAATACCATCTTTTGGCTATTAAACAAATGCAAAAAATAGTGCAGATCCCATTCATTATGAGTTTTAGGAGTTGAAAGAAAACCATCAAAGTATAGCAAAAATATTGCAGACTATAAGCAATGATTTAGTAAGTTTGAAAATTCAAGCAAACTAGAATAACAGGCCTTACCAAGCCCCATACCAAGCAAATAGACCTGGTTATTAGGCAGATTATCAATGTTAAAGGAGAAATTACAACAATAGGCCAAATCAGCAATATAATCCAAATGTTGTTAGTACATCAAAAGAAATAGTGCCTATACAGAATAACATGGTTCAGGATTATGCATCTTGCTACCCATGTAATTAGCCTCATAACTAGGCCCCTTGCCTAAATGGGATAGTAAGTCAAGATTTAATGGTAAATAATAACTATGTTGCTGCTGAAAATTTAGCAGGTGATGTGAATAACCAGCTGGATACTCAGACTCAGTATGTTAACCCTGATGTAGCTTTGATGAATTGGCAGGCTAATGAATTTTGTGGTGTAAATCAGTTACCAGGTCAAAATTAATCTTTTACTAATATTGCAGAAAACACAAGATCAAAAAAAAGAGATGTTGACTTGCAACACCAAGCTAGAACTGCAAATCAGCAAGCTGATACTGGTAAATAGTAAGCTGGAAATGTACAATAGCAAGCTGATAAAGGTAAAAGTATAGTTTCTACAAGTCAGCAAGGGCAGAATTAAGCTTCTACATCAAATTATCTACATATTTTGTCAAGAGGACAGTCACCAATTGAAAAAAGACAGCAAGAAGAAAATAAACAACAACCAAAGACCAACCAAGGGTTACTGTCCTGAAGGTACAACAAAAGGTTACTGGTCCTATTTTTAATATTTTGAATCATATGAAAAAAACAATAGTAAGCATGTATATTTTAGATGCTTTATATATTCCTGGACAAAAGGATTTATTACAAGATGCATTATCTCAGTTATCTTTGTCAAATGAAGTACAAAAATTACATCAACCTCAAGTCATGTTTACAAATGAGGCAGAAAAAAGAGTAGAATAGCCTAAACTAGTAGGCAAACCTCCACCATTCTATGTCACCCTGATTGTAGGTGACTATTTAGTACATAATTGCATGATAGACTCAGGAGCCAGCAACTCAGTTATGCCAAAATAACTAACTGATAAGTTAGGCCTAAAATATGAACCTACAAATGGATGGAACTGAGGTCAATACAGTTGGAATGTTCAAAAATTTAGGCCTTACCTTGCATGTCTATCCAAATTTTGTTATACATCAAGATGTTTATGTCATCTGCCACCTACCTTTTCTATTTTCTTATCCAGAGATTTTATAGCAAAGTTAGGAGGATATTTATCATCTGATTGGGCGCATTTATTCTTTAGAACTAGATATAGAACCAAGGTTACAATCAGATATGAGCCATTAGCCAAAGATCACCTTGAGCCTTATACACCTAGTTCAATAAATGCCAACCTTTCTATTTTTGATCAAGAAGATCTTATTCCTATTCATGACCCAAGTACACCTTTAGAGGGAATTCCTGATCTAGTTTTAGACCAAGGGGCACCAGAGAACCACGAAACAGATCCATTTAAGCAGATGGATGAGATAGGCCTTGGTGTGTATATGATCCAAGAGAAAAATACAATCATTCCAAATCTAATTAAAGGAGAAAAACAACAAGCTATTGAAGCTGAAAATGATATTTGGGAACTTTATTTTGATGGTTCTAGAAGCAAGATTGGTACTAGAGGAGGAGCTATTTTAGTTTTTAGCTGAGTATGAAGCTTTAGTCCATGGACTAGAATGGGCAAGAAAAAGAAAAATCAAATGTTTAAAGGTTTTTGGAGACAGTGAATTAGTTGTTAAACAAGTCAGAAACCTTGCTGCTACAAAAAATGACTTGTTGAAATTATATAAGCATAGAGTCTAGGACATGATAGAAGAATTTGATGAATTTTATCTGATATCTGTACCTAGAACTGATAATAAATAGGCTGACAAACTAGCTGCCATAGGAGCTAAATATGATATTCCTACAGAAATGAAGAATATTCATTCTCCTTTATATGTCAAGGTTGTTGTAAGACCATTAGTCCCAGAAAATAATATCAGCTGGCAAGTGTTTGACAGTGATGAACAGATTGTAAATTTCTTAATGGAAGAGGCTAAATTTTCTGCAGGTAATCAGTAGAAATTTATGCAGCAATATGATGATCAAATACTTTAGTTAAGATCAAACAAGCTACCTAAGGGCTTAGTGACCTTCGAATCAATCTTTAACATTGATGATCAGGTAAGAAAGGATAAGGCCAGCTTGTTAGTGAAACAAGAACACTATGAACCTATTGAGATCTTTAAAGGGAAGTTACTCAAGCTTGGAAATATATGTACAAAGGAAGAACAACAAGCATTCATCCAGATTTGTCAAGAGTTTAGTGATATATTTGCATGCGAATATGAAGATCTGAAAGGTTTCAACCCAGAGTTGGCTTAGCATACAATAGAGCTAGAACCCAAGGCAAAACCTGTCAGACAGAAGCAAAGGCCACTAAATCCTAAGTTGGAAGTGCTTATGAAGACTAAACTCAATAAACTCATTGAAGGTAATATCATTTTCCCTATCAAACATACTTCATGGGTTTCTAACTTGGTTCCTATCAGAAAAAAGAATGGAGAAATCAGATTATGTGTTGATTTCTGTGATTTAAACAGAGCATCTTTAAAGGATCATTATCTTTTACCATCTAAGGAACATATATTGTAGGTTGTTTCTGCATCAAAAAGATTCTCTTTGTTGGGTGGTTATTTAGGTTATAACCAAATTCTTGTAAAAGAAGAAGATCAGTACAAGACAACTTTTACTACTAAATGGGGAACAATAGCTTACAGAAAGATGCCATTTGGTTTATCAAATGCAGGAGCAACATTTTAGAGAGCAATGGACATGGCCTTTCAAGGTTTGATTAATAAGTTTCTTGTATACTTAGATGATGTGACTATTTTTTTTTTAAAGATGAAGATCATTTTCATCATTTAAGACTGATTTTTGAAAGATGTAGAGAATTTGGGGTATCACTTAACCCAAAGAAGAGTATCTTTTATGTTCATGAGTGTAAATTGTTAGGACACATAGTGTCTAAAGATGGAATATCAATTGATCCTAAAAGAGTCACTGCAATATTGGCATTACCTCTTCCTGCACATAAGAATGGCTTACAGAGCTTTCTGGGAAGAATTAACTTTGTAAGAAGGTTTATTCCTAACATAACAACACTTTTACCACCTCTTACAGTAATGCTAAAGAAGAATATTCCTTTCAGCTGGACCAAAGAAGGAAAGCAGAGCTTTGAAGAGATAAAAGAGGCACTTGCTGCTGCTGCAACACTGATAAATCCAAACTTTGATAAAGACTTCATTTTATATGCATTTGGTAGTGTGGATACCATATCAGCTATGCTTTGTTAGTAGAGTGTGAAGGAATGGAATAGCCTGTGACATTTTTCAGCCAAGTTCTACATGACTATGAGGTAAGATATTCTTTTGTTGAAAAGCATGTATTGGCTGTTATCAGGAGCCTAAAGAAGTTTAAACATATGCTTTCAAATAATAGAATTCAGTTAATGGTTGCCTATCCTACAGTGAAAGAATTCTTTCTTAGTAAAGATTTAAGTGATAAGAGAGCAGAGTGGATAACAAAGGTTATGGAGTATGACATCCAAATTAAAGTCACCAAGTTGGTTTGAGGCAAAGGATTGTGTGAACAACTTGCAGAAAATGAAAAATACAGCAAGGAACTTGAAGGAGAAGCTGAGACAATGCTTCAAAATGATGAAACAACTGCTGTCCCAGATCACCCTACAAGTTGGGTGCATGATATGATCCATTATCTACACACTGGCGATTGTCATCAAGGCATGGATAGATCTAAAAGAAGATATTACAGATTCCAGGCAATTCCCTATACTGTAATTGATGGGATTCTATATAAAAGAGACTTTAATAATGTTTTGTTGAGGTGTGTACAGCCAGATCAGACTCAAAAGATTCTAGAAGAATTTCATGATGGACCTTCTGGAGGTCATTTTGCAGCTAGAACAACAACTCTGAAAATTATGAGAGCTGGTTACTATTGGCCTAACATGTTCAAGGATGCTCATGAATGGGTAAAGAAATGTTTAAAGTGTTCAATTTTTGCAGGCAAACAAAGACTTGCAACCATGCCCTTACATCCCATTCAAGTGGAGCAACCATTTGGCAAGTGGGGATTGGACTTCATTAGTCCTATTAATCCACCTTCAAGCCAAGGACACAAGTGGATTTTGACTACTACTGATTATTTCACTAAATAGACTAAATCAGTTGCTTTGAAGGATGCTAATGAAACATCAGTCCTAAATTTTTATCAAGATCTAGTGTCCAGGTTTGGAACTCCTGACTCTATTATTTCAGATAATGCTTTAGCATTTATTGGATTAAGAGTATCTTATTGGTCTATCAAAAATAACATATTTCTGAATACTTCATCAAATTATTACCTTCAAGGTAATGGACAGGCTGAATCAACTAACAAAAATCTGATTAAAATCATAAAGAAAATAGTTGATGAAAATCAGAGGACCTAGCATGATAAGTTAAAGTTAGCCTTACGGGCTAATAGAATTACACCTAAAAGAGCAATAGGTAATTCACCCTATGTGCTTACATATGGAAAAGAAGCCAAGTTACCAATATCAGTGGAGTTGCCAACTCTTAGTTACATAAAAGAACTAGAGTTACTTGAAGAGCAACCAATGGAAGTCAAGCTTGCACAACTAATAGAACTTGAAGAAGTTAGAAAGAAGGCTTTGAAAACATTGGAAATACGACAAGCCCAGATGAAGAGAATATCTAATAGAAGGGCAGTCCCAAGAATTTATAAAGAAGGAGATCTAGTTTTCAAGTGGAATGAGTTGAGGAGCAGACCAGGTCAATATACAAAGTTTGATGCAATGTGGGATGGACCATACATAATAACAGAATGCAAGCAACACAATGCATTCCATCTTGTAAGTTAGATGGTGAGGTGTTGACAATCCCAGTTAATGGGATTCACCTCAAGTTATGCTATTAGAGAGGCAACCTTATGCTGTAAATAAGTGATGTTGCACATTTTAGTTCAGTTGTTTGTTTTGTTTCCAAGAACTGCTTTTGCACATGTTACTGGCTTTGTTTTAAGCAAGTAAGTTTATTTCCAGTTTTCAGTTTTGTTGTTGTTGTTGTGTTTCAATCAATGTTGAGTTGCAGAATTTTTCAAGGTTCAGGGAAAAAAAGACTCTATGCCCAATGGAGTTGCAAAGGCTACTGGTTGTAAGTTGTTTAGTAGGCAAACACCCCTGAGAGGTCACCATAAATGTTACTAATTTTTGTTCACACTAAAATTAGTTTGACCTAAGTGCAGTTGTTCAAAAGGAATAAAAGAAAACTTTGAAGTTATGCATTTGATGAACAGTTGATATCTTGACAGAGTTGAAATGGATTTCAGTTGACAGGATAACCCATCAGTCTAATCAAGACTGATGATTCATCATGACAAGAGAATAAGGTTGCCAAGGTATCAACCATTCAAGAAAAATAGTTGAGCTAACATAGTATTATCTTTTAGGAGTTATAAGTCAGACTGGTTATGCATTTAATCACATTTGAAAGAAAGAAGGAAAGATATTTGTTTAAACTGTTAATTCATGTCATGTTTTGAACATACATTCAATATCTGTTACTTTATCCTATGCATTGATTGAAAAAGAAATATACATACATCAAGTGCATAAGATAGATTAATTGATTATGTTTAAAAGAAGTGTTCAAATGTATCCCACACAAGCCATGGGAGTAACTAGATCGAGTAATTGCAGACATGCAAGCTATACATCTGAATGATAAAAGAAATAATATGAACACATGATAAAAGTAAACATCCATCATTGCTTGAGCAAGAAGGTTGTTTTGTTGATGTTGGTATTTAATCTTCATCTTCAGCTCCTATCATCAGTTGAACCTACAAAAAATTGGGGAAAGTATTGTTAGAGCTTCAGATGTTTAAAGTTATCATATGCTTTTATCAAGAAGATATATCAACTTATCACATCATGCATTTCATATGAAAGATCAATCAGACATGTGTGACAAATGAGAAAATCATGAGGAAAATCAACCAATACCATCAGGTATATTTTTATGCTAACTTGTTTGTTCACTGTGCTGGTATAGGAAAAGTAATGTTGCTAATTTGAAGACAAATAAAGATGTAGACTAAATGTGGCTCCCACAAGGGTTGAGCCCAACATGTTTCCTTTTTATTAAGTTGAAAAGGAATATCAGAAAAAGATAGGATGCATCATTCAAACTACACTATGCATCATTTAATCAACTTGCAGAGAAGCTATGTCATCACGACATTCATTACAGTTGATTGAAACAAATTAGATTAATTTAGAATGCCTGAGTCAAGTTGGCAAAGTGCAGAAAACATAATTTCAGCCATAAAAGGTATTTATCTTGTTTACATCATTATCAGAATACTTTATTGCTGTCATTTTCATGTCACATGTCACAAAATCAAACTTAAGGAATGACAAAAATATGAAAATGAAATGAAGAGTAGACTTGTGATCAGATTAAGTATCAGATTATAAGACATTATCAACCAATCCCTATCTGTAGATGTTCATAATGGAACATAACTCTCAAATGCATTGTTGAATCAAGAACCATAAAAGATTGAGAGTTATATACATAATGAACATGTGCAGATTAGAAAGAACAAATCATGCATTTAATGTTCAGGGATTAGAAAGATAAAATCAGATAAACCAAGTACAGTTATCAAGTACAGGTATGATCAGTTGATCACATCAGGCAAAAACACATATGCCAATCAAGTTTCTAATGCATATCAGATGGAAAGAATAGGCTACAAAAACTTTCATTTATTTATGCATATGTTATTAAAGTTGAAGGGAAATCACAAAAATAAACTGATGCATACCATTGACATATGAGTGTTCACATTGTTATCTGATGATGAAAATGAGTTATAGAATAATGTTTATAAGAGACAGATTTGTGCACATGAGTTACAGGATACAAACATCAAAGGTATTATCTGATTATAATCAAAGGACAGTGAGCAAAATGTCATGTTGCAGGTGTTCATAATGATCAAGTATAGCCAAAGCAAGTGATACAGTTATGCCTCTAAAAGGACAAGATCATACACCTTCACCATTACTAGCATCTGATGAACATAATTGACAAAGGCAATGAGATCAAGTGAATGCTAGTTTCTGACATGTACAGGTAGATGCCATAATGAAGGACAACCCAAAATTAAGAATGATAGTCATAGCATACAGATACAAATAATAAAGTACAAGGAGAAGTCATGTCTGAAGCAGTTCATGATCAAACAACCAAGATACAGGTTCATCATGAGAAGTAGTTATAAGTGATAATTGAAGAAGGTACATCATGTAATAAATCAAATGAATGCTATAGTATTAAAAATGTAAGGGTATCACTACCTCTAACAGAAGGATAAATGTATCTATAGGAAGTGAAAAAATAGAAGACTCATGACATGCCATATCTATGCTACAGTAAGAATGCTGAAGGAGATACAAGTTATCATCATTTTTTATTGATATAATTATAACAAACATTTGCTAGGTTGAATGACAAAAAGAGGACAGAAATGAAGAATTCATACTCAGGAAAAGAAGATAAATATCATGTGGTTTCAATGGAGTTCATATATATGCAAACTATTGAAGAGTGTTTGAAACCCTAACAACTTTTCTTGCATACAGTCAAAGAAATCAATACAATGTGTATGTCTATCATAGTCGTAAAAGAAGGAGCAGAGTTTTTGCCTGAATGAAGAAACCCTCATTTTTTTTCAATGAAACCCTCAGTATCATTTCATGAGCACAGTGAAGGAAAAAATGATAGAGAATTGTTTTCATAGTCTGGCCATAGTAGAAAAAAGACTTCTCATCAATACCCATATGGTTCTTTGTAAAACCCTAACACAATTTTTACATTGCAAGAAAGGAATGATTCTACAGTATATCTATATAATGGCTGTGCATAAAGAAAATAGATATCATCCTCACTTGAAGTGAAACCCTAGTTGCAGGTCAAAACCCTTTTTTCATTTTTACAGAAATAGTTAAAAATGGAGAATAATATGATTTTCTTATATGGTCGTTTGTATAGAATGCATTTGTAGACATTTTTGAGCATCTACAGTGACAAAGAATTGAAACCCTTCAAGTTCCACGTTAAAACACTAGATATATGCTATAAAGAGTAACAGTGGCCACAGCCATACTAAAGAAAGAATGATGCGAAGATAACCAGATGAAGAAAGATAGAGATTCATGTCTCTCTTTAAAATATGCAATGAAAGAAAAGTATCTACAGCTTAGAGAGCAAGAGCTTACCTTCAGCTTGAAGAGAAGAAGAATGTGATGGTGGTGACCTCTTGTAGGTCTTTATCTTTTCTTTTCTCAGTTTTCTCATATTTTACAAGAAGATTTCAAACATAGAAAGCAAGAATAGTGTCAAGAAAAGAATATTGCAGAGGAGAAACTAGTGATGGCCGCGGCCAATCATGTTAAAGAGGCCACAGAAATGAAGAAACACCAATAAGATACAAAACTTACCACTTTCTGCAACCTCTTTTATGCCAGAAGATATGAAGAAGCCATGGAGTTTGACACAGAAAGACCAAGAGGAGAAGCCAAAAAACTATCAAACCCTATGTGTCAAAGGAGTTGCAAAGCAGAGCGGCGGCCAACAGAGGGAAAAATGAAAATGACTTCATTTTAGGGTTTCTTCATCCCTTTTGTTCAAGGTTTCCTTTCTCTTTTTGTTCTTTTTGACTTCTCAAAACTAAATTATCATTACCATTTCCAAATGT
The DNA here is from genome assembly GCA_027924645.1 of Cunninghamia lanceolata. Taxonomy (NCBI): domain Eukaryota; kingdom Viridiplantae; phylum Streptophyta; class Pinopsida; order Cupressales; family Cupressaceae; genus Cunninghamia; species Cunninghamia lanceolata. Next base: position 2,284,514 of record BSBN01000766.1, on the reverse strand, counting down.
TGACCGGGGTCAACAACATCAATGATGTCGTTTCCTAGTAATCATCATAAGAAATGGCCGACAGATGGTATGTATTGCACTCCAAAAGGTGGTCGATAGTCAAAGGTAAGTGTGATACTTTTCAAGAATTATACAATGATTATTACCTTGTGGTCGACTATTTCATAGTCGAATGATGCCAATATCACATGGTCGATGGATAGTAATTGTGCCTTATATCTTTTTTTTGAAAAGTTGGGTATTCCTTATGTCTTACAAAGTCAAAGTCAAGAGTCATCAAATAAAGACAAAGGTGGCAGACAAGGAGTTGACAAGGTGGCAGAGATAATATTTTTTGCATGGAGCTATGAAGAGAATATGATGTATTTGGCATGTTGATGCATATGGCAAAGTAACAAGAGAATATATAGTTTCATCTTGCATCATAAGTGTATGTGGTAGAGAGGCTATTTTTGCATGTGTATATTGGAGTGATAAGGCAGAGTTAGATGTTTGTTTTCTTTTGATACAAATATGGAGTTATAAGGGTTTGTATGTAATGCCTTATTTTTTTTTCATGCATTTTGACAATGTAATTGGAGTGATAAGGGTATAGTTTCCCTTAAGGCATATTGACATGCAATTAGATATATTTTTCTCACAAGGAGCTATAAGGAGATTGTATTTTTCTCTAAGTCCTATTTTTTCTCAAATCATGCAAATTAGGCATGTGTAATTTGGAATGATAAGGAGTTTATTCTTTTCATGCATGATTTTACAAATAAATCAAATTTAAATAAATAGTAAAGTAATATTCTTCAAATTACTTTATTATTTTTCACAAATTGTAAGGTAAAAAATAGTACAAGTTGTAACCAATAATAGAGTAATTATTTTAATTACTTTATTATTTACTCACAATCAATTTTGCAAAAGCAAAATCATGCAAATTGATAAGTTCAGTTAACTAGGCCATCTAGAGGTTTTGCATGATTTGAGGAACAATTTTAGGGTTCTTGGTCAACTTTTTGGTCAAGCACATGGAGAGGTCCAAATTGGAGCTATTTTTTCTCGATTTGTGGCAATTTGAGCCCTTATTTTTGGGGATTTTTGAGTTTGCTCATGGATCACTTTGGAGGACTTATTTTTAGAGATAGTTAGCTACAGTTCTTTTTTGCATGCCTCTTAGTGAGAGCAAAGCTATATATTGTAAAGCGAAACTTGTTTTTGCTAGTTCTTGCCTTTTTTCTCTTATACACTTTGAGAGGGAAAGAGGTTTTGTAGCTCATATTTTGACAATTTTATACAGAGATTACATCAGGTTACAGGTTCAATTTCTTTGTTTTTCATGCAATTTTTTCTTTTTTCTTTGGAATCAAATGGTTGCCTTTCCATTTAATGCTAATTGTATGAAGTGATTTGATGAAGTTTTACTGTGTTTAATTATTAAACCTTTAAAATTATTGTCTCACTTTTGCTTGCAGTATTAATCATAACATTATTGCAGGTCTTAGGTTGTGTTAATGAAAATAATCCTTTTGTGTTGTGAGAAGTCCTTTTCCTTCATAAAAAGCCTATTTTTCAAGCCTTCCTTAGAAATACTTTTGTGATATTTGTGCCAAGATTGGATTGTGTGAGTCATATTGTGAACCAGATTGCATATTTTTTATCCATATTAGGTGCATCACCAAATTTTACAGTTTCATTTCCTTATAGTTTCATTCTTACCCTTTTCCAAAATAGAAAATCATACATTCCAATAGAATATTTTAAGGGAACCAACCCATAATCTGGAGATTCAAACTCATTATAGGTCACCCACAACCTGAGTTTGTCCCCATGTTTCGAAGGATAGTAGAGTGTCACATCTTTGCATAAGGGTGCAATCCTCATCAACAACAATGAGTATGAAATAAAACTTAGTGACATGATGAATTATGATATGAAAATCTGAATGTGGAATGTTAGAGTAATGGATATTGTTTAACATTTTTTAAATCAAGGTTAAGACTAAGAGTACCTTACTATCAAAGATTAATTGTATTTTACCTTAGGTAATCAGGGGTAAATATATTACCTTGAACTGATTGAACATAGTTTATTAGATAGCATAGTGCTAGATCTCTACATAATAGATAGGTTGAGGTCACTACCTTGTATCATTCTAATGAAAGATGGAAGTAATAGTAGTAAGGCAAGTTGTGAACCTAACACTTACATTTCAAAATCACGAAAATATTTTGATCATTTGTAGGTGATAATGGCTAATATAGTGTAACTATATATAGTATTGTAAACTCATAATAGTCTTGAGAATGTGAACCATTATTGTGGTAATCAAGAAAGAACGATGATAGAGCAAGATTATGTTTGTCTATATCATGATGAGTGAGGCTCTTTGTTTGACACTTCAAATAGAAACACCATGTGTAAGATATAATATACGGAGTACAAATAAGTCATGTAAGTACTTATCAATCACAAGATGGCAGGATGACTGCTCTGATACCACTTGTAATGTCCCTTATAAGAATATTCTTATTTTTAACCTTGCACACAAGAATGACTTATTAAAGGAAACATTAGTAATAAATAAGATCAATAAATCATATTAGAATATCCAAATTAGGGTTAGTAACCACATAATCAATCTCATCATCAATCAATAATTCAAGTATTCATTTCCCTAATTTAATTCTTAATCATTCTTTTGAGCCTCATGATATACTTAGGGTGGTCATACTTTGTGTTAACCCTATCCCTTTATGGACCCTTGTGGAGATGGGGTATAGATATAGGGTGCAGGTTAATAACATTTGGCCCAAAGGCTTCACCACATGCCCAATGGTTCCTGACCATTTGGCTCAAGCTGGATTTGCCACACGTCCAGTGGTTCCTGATCAAACTTGAGTAAAGCCCATCTCTTCTTGTTGTAGGCCCAAAGGCTTCACCACACGCCCGGCGGTTCCTCACCATTTAGCCCAAGTTGGCTTTGTGGCACACTCGGCGGTTCCTCACCATTAGCTTTGCCACATGCCCGGTGGTTCCTCACTAAAATTGAGGGTCACCTACCAAAAGAGACTTGTCATAAACTATCGCTCTTCCCTAGTCTAACCCATACTCTCACTGGGTGGTTGATAGATTAATGTTACAATTTGAGACACTTAGACCCTAGTATATCATGAGTTCAGTTAGAATTTTTACCTTAGGAACTTGTCCTTATGATCTTGTGATCCCATGGATCATGAGATAACATCTTGATCACATTGTCCCTCTACGGGAACATATCATTGTACCTGTTACTAAATTTTGTTCACACTAAATTTAGTTGGACCTAATTTGCAGTTGTTTCAAAAGGAGTAAAAGATAACTTAAGTTATTGAAATTAGTGAATATTTGATCTCTTGACAAGAGGAAACAATGATCAGTTGTCATGCCAATCCAACAGTCCAATCAGTACTATCAAACAATCATGACAAGTGAATGCAAATGTCAAGAAAATCAAATAGTTAATAAGAGACAGTTGATCTAAACTATTTTTATCTTTTAGAGCTATAAGACAATTTGATTATTCAAATGATCATAATTGAAAGAAAGAAAGAAAGAAAGGTATTCATTTGAACTATCATTTCATATCATATTTGGAACATACATTCAGTTCCAGGTATTCCATCCTATGCATTGATTGAAAAAGAAACATACATAAATCAATTGCATAAGGAAAATTAACTGATCATGTTTAAAAGAAGTGTTTAAATGTGTCCCACACAAGCCGTGGGAGTGACTAAACTGAGCAATGCAGACATATGCAAGCTATAGATATGATGATAAAAGGAAATGATAAAAGAACACATGAGAATATTAAATATCCATCATTGCCTTTTTGGTTTGAAGGTTGATGCCTTGTTGGTGACTGGTCTTCATATCTTCATCTTCAGCTCCAATCATATCAAGTGAACCTGCAAAAATTTGGGGAAGATCCTATTAGAGCTCTGGATATTTAACATTATCATATGCTTTTATCAAACAGACATATCAACTTGCAAACATCATGCATTTCATATGAAGGAATCAAATCAGACATGTGCAATAAATCAGAACATCATGAGAAAGATCAATCATCTTCATAAGGTACATTTTTATGCTAACTTGTTTGTTCACTGTGTATGTATAGGAAAAGTAATGTTGCTGATTTGAAGACATTAAAACATGTGGAGAAAATGTGTCTCCCACAAGGGTTGAGCCTAGCATGTTTCCCTTTTCTATTCATTTGAAAAGGATATCAGATTGAAAGATAGGATGCATCATTCAAGACAATATCATGCATCATAAAGATCAACTTACAAAAAGTGAAGTCATCATGAAATGGAGCAGTTGCTCCTATAAACTATGTTCACTTTGACAAACAAATTGATTGATTCAAATCAGATATATTCAAAGTGCCTCATTGCAGATCACAAAGGGATCAGTGTTTTTGAATCAAGTAGCCAATATGAAAAACACAGAGATACAGTCATGAAGGTACTTTTCTATTGTTTCTATGATCATTAAAATATCTTATTGTTGTTCATATGTGTACTATATGTATGATAGTCATTTATATAGGTCAAAAATCATAAAATCATACCTTAGGATGTCATAGCAACATACAGATGTAATAGAGGACAAGACTGTCATCAGAATGATCAAATAATGAAGAGTAGATACGGGCTACAAGAGCTAGTTGACATGATAGAGTGTATGCTACAGGAGATCAAAGTACCCAAGCTACAGGTAGAGATAAGAGAAACAACAACTATGCCTTTAGAATGTTAAAACCTTGTATCATGTGGTGTTTAGGATTTATTGTAGAAGGTATAAACATCAGATGAAATGCATGATCTGAGAGTGATAGTCACAAGAAAATGACAAAAACATGCTACAGAAAATGTCATACAGGTTCAAATCATTCCATACTGATGTGAGCAAGTTTAAATATTCATGATATATTTTGAAGACAAGTGACTGATATAAAGATAGAATGCATCATCTGACTATGACAGTCATAAGGAAATGGAGGAGAATACATCAAAATTATTGCAAGATAAGAGATAGAAGCAGATACAGGTTGTGCCTGAAAGGTCTGAGTTCCTTTTCAAAACAATGAAACCTTTTATAGTTTGAAAAAGTCATATATGCTACAAGAGGTAGAAGAAATGAGTAAGACAAACCTCATAAAGAGCTACACCAAGCATTGTTTCAAGAAAAAGGAGATATGGAGTTCAAAACATTCTAAGTATTCATAATGTCTTTCTGACAGTGACAGTCACGAAATAGAGATAGTGATCAAGTTAAATTGACAAGAAAAGTGCAGATATGTCAAAACTTTTGTTATGTTTTGAAAAGCTTACAAAGTCTTGTGCATACAAAATACCATGAATAGTTGCAGAAGAATTTTCATTGCTTAGAGGAAAAAATGAAAGAGAAGATGGAGCATAGCCATGACAGAATGAAGGCCTTTTTTGTGCAAAAATGGCAAACCCATCACTGAGTTCTTCAAACCCTTATGGTTTCTCATGTACACTATAAAAAAAAATAGTTACAGAAGCAAGAAATGGAGTGGTCATGGCCAATGGCCTTTCTTTATGTACAAAAAATTGAAAACCCTTGTTATAGATTTTGAAATCCTTGTGCTAGTTTCATTTGCAGAGTTAAAAGATAGCTATAGAAGGTTAAGCAGTGTAGGCTGTGCCAAGAAAGGAGGCTTAGAGACAAAAATTTCAAAACCTTCATCAGTTTTTACAAACCCTTGTGAAAGTTTTGCATCTGCAGATTAAAAATGGTAAGAATAATGCATAAAATGTCACGGCCATATCACAGAAGTAATATTTTTTCAAAAGCAAAGATACCCATATCACTTTCTCAAGAAACCCTTATCTTTTTCTAGTCATAGTGAAGTAGTAAAGACTCAGTAAGGCAAAAAATGCTCACCTCATAAAATGTAGAAGAAAGAAGATATCATGGCCGCGGCCTCATTTTTCAAAGGCTTCTTTTAGTTACAGTTGCAAAGGATAAAAACACAGAAGCAAATAGAAAGACTATTAAGAATTGCATAGACTCATAGCTGTGACCATTTCAAAGGAAGAAAGCTACAAAAGATAAGAAAATACCAGTCAAAACTTATATGCCATGCTCACCTTGTTCCTGTACCTTGTTTTGACATAAAAAATGCCAAGATTTCGACCATAGAAGTGAGAAAACCAGAGGGATATACTAGAGAGTCAAAACCCTAGCAGTAGCAATGACATAGTTGCAGAGCCAAAAAAGATAGAATGCAAAATGAGAAATAAAGTAAATCTTTTAGGATTTCTCATGTATTTTGTTCGATGGGTTCTTAGTCTCTTTTTCTCATTTTTTGTTTTTGTCTTTACAAAAAGACAAATCAAGTGCCTTATCCGAATGCCCATGGTCAAGACCTTGTCTTGATAGATACCTAGTGATCATTATTTGGAGGAGCCGACAAACATTATTTGCATTTGATTATTTGTTAAAGTCAAAGGTGTCAGTATTATGAGAAGAAAAGGATTTATGCCTTATGTTTCTTTTAATTCCTTTGTGGTCGACTAATGATATGGTCGAATCTACCTCATATGAGACTCATGCTTTGTCGAAGATTCTTTGTCATTTTTGCAAACATTCAAAAGTCAGAGATTCTTCTTCATAATGCATAGTGACCATCAAGGGTCAAAGGTAAAACATCATAATAAGACAAGATATATATAAGGCGGCAGATTATGTGGATTAAGCATTATAAAAAGGCAAGGTATATGAAAACAAGGTATGATGGATAAGGATGATACAATGAGATAGTCAAATACATGCAAGGTGGGTATAGGTAACATTTTGTAAGGTGGTAGGAGGATAAAGACAAGTATTTTTGCAAGGTCATATACCTTGGAAGGCAAGGAGTATTTATTTTTGCCTTGATGTTTTGTGATGATATATTTTTTCTCCTTGGCAATGTAATGGAGCAATAAGGGTGAAATTTTTGCCTTAAATGCATGTATCATGCAACTAGAGGATTTTTCTTGCATGGAGACATAAGGGGATTTTTTTCTTTTCTTAAGTCCTATTTTTGCATCAAATAATGCAATTTGTGCAAATTAGGCAAGTGTAATTGGAGAGATAAGGTGTTGTTTTCTCTTTCATCCATCATGCATGTTTTTACAACTAAATCAATATAAGTGAATAATAAAGTAATATCCTACAAATTACTTTATTATTTTTCACAAGTTGTAAAATCATTGAATTAACAAAATGTAACTAATAATAAAGTAATTATCACCTAAATTACTTTATTATTCACTCACATCAATTTTGCAATGCAAAATCATGCAAAATAGATGAGTTGAGTTAACTGAGGTTATTTAGAGACTTTTGCATGATTTGGGGAGCAATTTGAGGAGTTTTGGTCAACTTATTAGTCAAACATATGGAGATGATCAACTTGGAACTCTTTTTGCTCAATTTGTGACAGTTTGGACCCTTATTTTTAGGGATTTTTTAGTTTTCTCGTGGATCACTTTTGAGGGCTTATTTTTAGGGCAGTTAGCTGCAGTTCTATTTTTCATGCCTCTTGGAGAGAGTAAGCTATATATTGTAAAGCAAAACATAGATTTTGCTAGTTCTTACCTTTTGCTCTTTACACTTTGAGAGACAAAGAGGTTTTGTAACTCATTGATTACAGATTTTATAGAGGTTTTCACTAGTTTCCAAAACCTTCATCATGGTTCTAATGAAGGTTGAATGCTTCAATAAAGTAGAAAAGTGAGTGAGAAGAAGATATGAATAAGAAATGAAGATGTCAATAGTTACAGTGGTTCTCAAAACCACTGAAACCCCCAACAAAGTTTAGTGGTTCCCTCTAGTTGTCGAAGCATCAGTGAGGAGGAACAAGAAAAGAAAGAAAGGTAAAGGAAGAACAAGGATGAAGAAGATGAAGAGGTAGAACATCGATGGTTTCAGTGGTTCCTACAAAATCCAGAACCTCTAACATAGATCCTAAGGAGCCTAAAATCACCAACAATTTTTTATGTTGCCAAGAAAAGGAAGAGAATAAAATTTAAAATATTTTTTGTGGGCTCTACTCTAGTGACTATGGAATCTCAACACTCAAATGCTCCACTACCTCCTAGGATTCCATTAATGGCCTAGTTTGAATATGATGGAGCAAGTACAAGGGTAGGTGAGATTAATGCAGTAGGTATGGATGACCTGTAGTGGTGTTTTCCCACTCAAAATATGTGCCCAAACAACAACAATAAAATTTTAATGCTATAAATACATGTTGGTAAGATGTATGATAGGTTGGTCATTGAACCAATTTTTAGACCGTATATGCTCCAAGCCGATTCTAGGGAATTAAACACTATATGTTTGTTTGTAAGGGGATTGGATGTATTTTTTCTATAACAATTTGTAATTATTTAGGGGGATGTTTGAACCCAATTACTCATCCTCTCTTGCCACATTTGCTATTATGAATGTAATAGAAGTTTGAGAAATATATGACAATATTTTAAGAGCTTTTGTGATGTTTTTCCTTTCTATTCCATGTGGATTTTTATAGTTCTCTTCTAGATTATTAATTATGTCCATTATATGAGATGAGATAAATATATTATATGAAGATGCACATACAATTCTAGTTATGCTCTACTATTGTATTCCTTTCCCTCTTGCAATCCATGACTATATTGCCCAATGGAGTAGGCGCCAATTTGATTGGTGAAGGACCAACATCTTTCAAATTTTAAATATCTCTCTAGTTAGCTATAGGAGTAGGTTTAGGTTCCACCATGCCTGCATGATTCAACATCATAAACTATGTCATATCCTATGCAATCTTGAAACTAATGTTAGAAATGAAAGCAACACTACGTCAATGGAAATCCAATTCAATATAAATTTCTGCAATCTTTAACTGTGTGTTGTTAATGGAGATTGTAATACAGAAACAAAACTATGCTTCATAGAAATGCAAAATAAAAAATATGAACACATAACACAATGTTTAATGTGGACAAAACTCTTCAGGTAAAAAACTCCACACATGAAAGATGTCCAATGTTTGTATTAATCTGAAAATGATTTACAATACAACAAGACTTCAACTCTCTCCACCAATCTTCAATCCAATAGCATTTCGGTAGCATCTGAGTACCTAAAATCTATATTGCAGCAACTAATACATGGCAAATACTTATAGAAACATTTTCTAACTCATCTTAAGCATTCACCTTCTCTCTCATGAGATTCCCCAACATACAAATATTAAATGCCATCTTACAAGCACCTTCCACTTGTCCAAAAATAGCAATGCAAATGTTGGGTGCCCAAGACTAAATTTGGTCTCTTACAAAATCTTATGATGCGTCATAACCATCATAGATTCCAGCAAAAGAGTATCTTTCCAAGATAGGAACCTTGGGCTAAATATAGCAAATATACAATTAACATATCCGTCATATGCATCATAGAATCACAGAATCTTATGACAACTTACAACTATCATATATTCACTCACCAAACATTATGACAGTTGTCATACATGCCAAAAATAGTATATTCCTCAAGGGAGCATGCCTATCCACATTTACCATGAGTTTTTACATTTTCCAATAGTAAAAGTAACTCTCTAATTACCTTTGGTTACTCCGTAATTACCCCTATCAGTGAAACTCGTACATCTCATGGATAATTACAAATTACATCTAATAAATGGAATAAATACAATATTGGGATTTACAAGCTTAATGGTACCTTATCCCAACATTCTCCCACTTGACATTATACATTATAAATCAACCCATAGGAAATCAAATGAAATAATCAAGCACTAGAAACAAGGCCCATGGCCTCTCTACACCACACAAACTTTTCTGTGCTCACAGGCTTGGTCAAAGAATTTACAACATTCTCTTGAGTGTCTATCCTCTTTAGCTCAATCTCTCCATTTGCAACCAACTCTCGAGCAAAGTGATACTGAACATCAACATGCTTAGTTTGAGCATGATACATAGGATTCTTAGCCAAACAGATAGCACTCTACCTATCACAACCAATCTGAATGATCCTGCAATCAAATCTAATACCTATACACAATCCCCTTAACCAAACTACTGCCTTAGAGACATGAGTAGAAGCCATATACTTTGCTTCTATGGTGGACCAAGCAATTGTGGGTTGCCTCTTACTCATCCAACTCACTGCACCTCCAAACAGAGTAAACACATAGCCACTAGTGGACCTTCGACTATCCAGGTCACTTGCCCAATCTGTATCAACAAAACCCTGTATGTCCAAAGATTTATCAGCACTATCAGTACTAGAATAAACCAAACAATGACCAGGAGTACTTGCAAGATATTTAAACACCATCTTTGCATAGTTCTAATGTTGTCTACCAAGGTTAGACATAAATCTGCTCAAAACTCCCACTGCTTGGGTAATATCTGGTCTAGTGTAAATCATTTCATACATCAAACTCCCAACAACACTAGCATATGGCACATTAGACATATCCTCAAGATCATCCTCAGTCTTTGGACACATATCTAATGAAAGCTTAGTACCAATGGGTAAAGGAACTCTAACTGGGTTACAATCTTGCAAACTAAACCTCTGCAAAATAGTATTCACATACTTACTTGTGACAACCAAAGATTTTTGTTAACTCTGTCCCTCCTGATCTCCATTTCCAAAATATACCTTGCAGCACCAAGATCCTTCATCTCAAATGCACCTGAAAGTTGGGCTTTAAGCTCACTTACCATACCCTTAGTATTGCTGAAAAACATGTCATCAACATACAAAGCAATAACCAGTATAGAATCATCAACACAATGAATGTAAACACAATGATCCTCCTCGCTTCGAACAAAACCCAATTTCAAAACAAATGAGTCAAACTTTTGATACCACATTCTAGGGGATTGTTTCAAACCATAGAGAGACCTCTTTAACCTACAAACCCAATGTTCTTTTTCTTTTACCTCAAAACCTATAGGCTGTTGAATATAAATTTCTTCTTCAAGATCTCCATGCAAGAATGCAATCTTAACATCCATTTGCTCAATCTCACAATCATAAGTTGCAGCAATGGATAAGAGAAATCTAATAGAAGTCAATTTAGCAATAGGAGAGAATATCTCACCAAAATCAACTCCCTCTCTTTGGAAGTAGCCCTTGGCTACCAGTCTAGCCTTGTACTTCTCCAATGACCAGTCTGCTCCAAACTTCTTCTTGAAGACCCACTTACAACCTATGGCCTTTCTTCCTTTGGGAAAACGAACAAGATCCTAGGTATTACAAAGGTCTAAAGCCATCATCTCCTCCTGCATGGCTAGCTGCCAAGACTCACTATCATCTGCAAAAATAGCTTCCCTGTAGGATCTAGGTTCATTGTTAGTACTTAATAAAGCTTATACACAATAGAAATCTGGTGGGATATACGTGTCAACTGGATTTTGTTGTCTTGTGGATCTCCTCAAGGGTGGAGTAAGAGACTCTACTCATTCTTCTGCATGATCATCTACAACAACTTCTTCTGTAACTACAGACTCATCTTTATCAGAACTACTCAAATCTTCTTCTTCTTCTTCACCCCCCAATCCATCATTTTGTTCTTCTTGAGGTGCATCTTGGTGCTCTAACTCAAAGTGCACTCTCTTTACCTTTTCATCTTTTTCTTTTGGCTACTCAGATTCAGAAATAGCTCTAAGTTCCCTAAAAATTACATCTCTAGAAAAGATAATCTTGTGGGTTAGTGGATTCCAAAGCTTATAACCTTTCACATTATCACCATACCCAATGAATGTACACTTTTCAGCCTTTGGATCCAACTTAGATCTCTTTTCCTTAGGCACATGAACAAAAGCCTCACAACCAAAAACCCTTAAATGTGAAATAGAAGGTTTCTTACCTATCCACACTTCATAAGGTGTCGAATCAAGAGCCTTACAAGGAGATCTGTTTATCAAGTAGCAAGCAGTACACAAAGCCTCTGCCCAAAAGCATTTATCCAACTGTGCATCACTAAGCATACTTCTAGCCCTTTCCATAATTGTTTGGTTCATCCTTTCTGAAACACCATTCTAGTGTGGTGTATACAGAATTGTCTTTTGTCTGATTATACTTGCATGCTTGCAAAACTCATCAAATTCCTTAAAGCAATATTCCCCTCCATTGTCAGATCTTAATATTTTTATATTTAAACCTAATTGGTTCTCTACTGAGACTTTGAATTCCTTAAACTTAGTGAAAACTTCATATTTATGTTTCATAAAATAAATCCATGTAAATATGGATACATCATCAATGAAGGTTACAAAATAATGAGATTTTCTAATAGATTCATTATCCACAGGTCCAAACACATCCGTATGAATAATTTCAACTTCTCTTTTGCTCTATTGCTTCCTGAAGGAAGTGATTTTCTATTTTGTTTACCAAACACACAGTGCTCACAGAAATCAAAGTGTTCATCAGAATAGGAAAAACCATCCAACAAATTTTTATTCTTAATAGTTTTCAGTACATTATTGCTTGTGTGGCCCAATCTACAGTGTCACAACATACATGTATTTTCAATAGTAGCCTCAGATACATAGGAGGCATTACAAATTGTAGTGGCTTCAAGCTTGAATAGGTTTCCCAATCTCTTTCCCTTCACTACCACCAAGTTCCCTCTCACCAATCTACAACCATGCTTGTCAAATGTCACATGCATTCCCAAATCATTCAACTTCGAAACTAAAATCAGATTTCTAGCTAATCCAGTAGCATGCAAAACACTAGGGAGGGTTTTAATCCTCCCATCACTGAAACACAACAATACCTTTCTTTTCTTGACAATCAGATACGTAGAGTTGTCACCAAGGTAGATATTACCTCCATCATATTCTTCATATGTGGAGAACCATTCCTTATGTAGGGTCATATGAAATGAGCATCCTGAGTCAACCAAATAGTGATCATTAGAAACAAGATTACATGCAAAAAGTAAAACTTCTTCACCTGCATTCGAGGACTTATCTAAAGCACTCTCCCACTCTTTCTTGGGGTTTTTGCACTCCTTCACATGTCCCCTTTTACCGCAGTTCCAACACTTAACTCTATTCTTTTTACCAGGAGTCTTAGAACGGCCCTTAGACTTGTCCTTAGCCCCTTTTTTATCTCGTTTAGGTCCCCTTTCCTTAGACCTTCCCCTAACACTGAGAGCATCCCCTAAACTATCTGAACTCTTCTTCCTCAATTCTTGTGATAGTAGCACTGAAACAAGAGCATCTAACTTCGGATCCGCAAGGTTAGCAGTGATAGAAAGGATAACATTCTCCCAAGACTCAAGTAAAGAACATAGAAGTAAGATACATTTATCTTCCTCACTAACCTCAACCTCTACTGAATCAAGCTGACTCACCAATAAATTAAAAGAATTTAAATGCTCTGCAACCGAATCACCCTCTTTCATTTTCAAAGAAAATAACTTCCTTTTTAAATAAAGTTTATTTACCATACTCTTGGCTTGGTAGATCTCACCCAACTAATTCCACAAATTGTGTGTGGTCTCCTCCTTTGCGACATTTAACAAGATAGAGTCTGAAAGACACAACCAAATGGTTCCCCATGCCTTCTTGAGAGACATCGTCAGGTTTCTTCTCTTTTTGGACAGCCAACCATTGGTTTATTTCTTCCAACAAATCCTCCATTTTTAGGTTCCACAACTCATACCCCATTCTATTGAACTTCTCAATGTCCATTCGAGAGGTTGATGCAATGGTGGATGTAGCCATAATAACAACACAAGATCTACAAAACAAACACAGCCAAATCTCCCACTACAACTACAGCTTCCACACTACCACCCAAGAGTCAAAGCTAGCCAAGTTCTGATACCAAATGTTAGAAATGAAACCAACACTACTTCAATGGAAATTTGATTCAATATGCAATCTTTAACTATGTGTTATTAATGGAGATTGTAAAATAGAAACAAAACTATGCTTCACAGAAATGCAAAATTAGAAATATGAGCACATAACACAATGTTTAACATGGAGAAAACCCTTTTAGGTAAAAAACTAAACACAAGAAAGAGGCCCAATGTTTGTATTAATCTGAAAATGATGTACAATACAACAACACTTCAACCCTCTCCACTAGTCTTCAATCTGACAGCATTCCGGCAACACCTGAGTACCTAAAATCTGTATTGCAGCAACTAATACATGGAAAATGTTGCAAGTATGGGCCTAACCGGTGTTGTCATTGATTTCAACATACTCCTGTTACATTAATGATAAGGTTGGATGAGTTGTATGCTGAGGATATTGAGAAAATTAGTCTCAATCAGGAACAGTGAAGAACAATGATGGCATAAGGTAAAAGTCTAAGATAGGATGAGGATCAGAGGATGAGGTTTAAAGGGTTTTTATATATGTGTCTTAAGATGTTCTAGTTGATATTTCAGAGGTCCGCATGAAGATTTAAAGAAGTTATGGCAGTTCAAGTGAAACCGGTTCCTGCAGATGTTCAGTGATGACAAAGCGATACAGATAGGTCCGGTGAGATCCAAAAATGCATTCTCTGGTTTTGTAGATTTGAGGAAGTGTTGGGGAAGTCTGTGTGGTGTGTTAACTCGATTGGTTCATGGTTTGAAGGTCCGCAAGTATCTATTCCTTTGTGACAGTAATGGTAGGCTGTGTTCTTGAGGTTCCAGATGAAGGAGAGAAGGAATTCAGTAAGTAGAGGAAGTGCGGATGTTCTTGGTGGTTCAGGAAAGTTTGTGGAGGTCCTTTAATCATGTTTAGTTCATGTGTATGGTCTGCATTAGAATTGGGATCCCAGAAATGAAGAATAACTTCCGAATGAATGTGTTCTTTCTATGACTGGCTGACCAGATGAATTATACATCTTGCAGATGTTCTTGTGGATGTGTGCCAACTTAGATGTTTGTTCCTAAGTTGATGTCATGTATAAATAAGGGATTGCGAAGTCATTTTAGAGGGTGATTTATGGAGATGAGTGTGTGGTAGTGTGGAGAAGAGCTAAAGACAGAGCAGAAGGTTTGGACTTAAATGGAACTAACTCAAGCATGGTGAAGATGCTATTTACCAATTCAAGTATGTGATACTTATTCTTTTGTAGACAGTGTGTCTCTTGTGGGTAGTGAGCCTCTTGTGAGCAGTGTGCTCGGGTAGTGAGGCCTAATTGGCATGTGCCATTTTGTTCTTTATATTCTTCTAATAGAAAATACAATCTTGGGTTAGTCACCCCGTGGTTTTTCCCTTAACCGAGTTTTCCACATCAAAATCTTGGTGTCTCATGTGTTGATGTGTTTCTGCTCTTGATTAAATGTATTAAGTTTCTTGTTTGATTCATTGTTATACTGCTAAGTGAATATAAGTGTTGAAATTAAAGAAAGTTTTGGACAACTGATTCACCCCCCCTCTCAGTTGTCTACCCAAGTCTATCAATTGGTATCAGAGCCAAGTTCCTCTGAAAGGAGCTTTACCACTTGAGGAGATCTAGGATGTCATCCTACAAGAAGGATAGTCCGAAGTTTGATGGAACTAACTTTTCTCTTTGGAAAGGTTGCATGAAATGTCACATGCAGTGTATGGGATTTGGTTACTGGTCCATGGTTACAAAAGCTTATGTACCTCCACAGGGTGGTCTGACAACCCTAAATGAAATCACAGATGCTGAAAACAATCTGTAGACCAAAGAGGCTCTTTTAATCGCATTATCTGACTCAAAACTCTCAAATGTTATTGATCTACCAACTGCCTTTGAGATTTGGAATAAACTGGAACTTTTGCATGAAGGAGACCAGTATGTTAAATGTGCTAGGTTACAGAGTCTAAAAGGGAAATTTGAAAAACTGAAGTCAGGAATGATGAAAATATTAACTCTTTTACGCCAAGAGTGAATGAACTGGTTTGTGGAATTAGAAATGCAAGTGGAACCCTGAGTGAAGATGAGATCGTTGGCAAAGTTCTCAGATCCCTTCCTGAGTCTTATAAAATCAAGGCTTTTGCAATCGAAGAATTTAGAGCTCACACAACAGTCACAAGAGATCAATTGGTTGGTAAGTTGGCTACTTTTGAAATGGCTAAGTTTGGAGATGATCCTCCAAAGACTGAATCTGCATTCAAAGCCAGTGCCTCTGTAAAAGGGAAGCAAAGGTTTGATCTGGGAGAAAATTCTTCAAGGAACCCTTCATGGTATGAAAAAGCAAGAAAAGACTTGGAAGAAGAAGAAGCTGAAACTGCTCATCTTGAAGCTCTTATTGCAAAAAGACTGCCAAGAGGATCCGGTAAGTATGAAAGGAAATTACCTTTTAAGTGTTTTAATTGCAATAAAATTGGTCATTTTGCCTCAAGATGTCCGAAAAGATTTTCAAGACCAAATCCTAATAGACCAAGGTTTCAAAAGAATTATTACTATGTTCATGAAGAAGATGATAATGAAGGAGTAACAGATGATAAATCAGAGACAGGAAACAAATCCGGTAATAAATGGGTGTTTATTGCCATCAACGAAGAGGAACAAATATCCTCTGTATCTGTCATTCATAAAGTTGAAGAAAGAGCTCTGGCTGCCCAAGTTGAAACAAAGGATGATTGGGTCATTGACAGTGGATGCTCTCACCATATGAATGGTGACAAGAATAAGTTCTTAAGTTTTGAAAAGTATGAAGGAGGAATTGTAAAGTTTGGAGATAATTCTGCTGGCAGAATTTGAGGTAGAGGAACTATTTCTCTTGATGGAAAGAACAAAACTGGTAATGTACTCTATGTTGAAGGATTAAAGCACAATCTTCTCAGTGTTGGACAGCTGGTGGACAAAGGCTATGATCTCAAATTCGAGAATAGAAAATGCAAGATCTTTGAAAATTCTGGAACAGAGATTGTATCCAGTACTCAAACTAAAGGTAATATCTTCCACTTGGTTGGTACTGGTAAAAGTTGCTTATTTGCTCAAATTGATTAGAGTTGGTTATGGCATAGTAGGATGTGTCATGTGAATTTTGATAATATCATCAAGATAAGCAATACTCAGGTTGTAAGATATCTTCCAAAATTAGTGAAACCTACTAATAGCTTGTGCAAAGAATGTTAGTTGAGCAAATTGAGCAAAGTCACATTCAAAAGTACAGAATTGTCTTCTACCGAACTGTTGGACTTAGTTCATACTGATCTTTGTGGTCCGGCAAGAGTTAGGAGTATCGAAGGTGATAGGTACTTCATGTTGCTAATTGATGACTATTCCCGAATGATGTGGGTAACCTTTCTGAAAGAAAAATTAAAAGCACTTGAGAAATTCAAAATATTCAAGGCCATGGTGGAGAATGAAACCGGATTAAAATTGAAATGTCTAAGGTCTGATAGAGGTGGAGAATTCACATCCGATGAGTTCATAGACTTCTGTGAGAAACATGGAATAAAGAGACATTTGTCTGCCCCTAGAACTCCACAGCAGAATGGAGTAGTTGAGAGAAAGAACCAAACCATCCAGGAAGCATCCAGGACCATGATGATGGAAGAAAATGTTCCTCAGATCTATTGGAGAGAAGCTATCAGCACTACAGTCTACACTCTCAATCGAGTTCAAATAAGAAACAATACCGGTAAGACTCCTTATGAACTTTGGTTTGGCATTACTCCCACTGTGAGATATTTCAGAGTTTTTGGTAGCAGATGTTACATTAAAAGGGATGAAGATGTAGGAAATTTTGATGCTAGAAGTGATAAAGGAATATTCTTGGGTTACTCTACTCAAAGCAAAGCATACCGGTGTTACAACAAGAGACTGAGAAAGATTGTAGAAAGTGTAAATGTGAAGGTTGATGAAGAAATTGAAAGACCCCCAAGAATTCATGAGTATGATCAAGATGATCAAAATGATGTTTAGATTCAAAGTATGCAAGCCTCTTCTGAGAAACAAAGTCAAATTGATCTGGTAATTCAGGAAGAAGAGATAAGTCTCAATGAGACTGTTCAAGAGTTAGAGGTGCAAGAAATCCCCAAAGTTCCAAGTTATGTGACTCTAAACCACTCTGAAGATCAAATCATAGCTGACAAAAGCAAAGGAGTGCAAACAAGGAGGAGAATTGCTCAAAATTTAGATGAATATTGTCTAATTTCAAAGATTAAACCTAAGACAGTGAATGAAGCTTGCAATGATGAAAATTGGTCAAAAGCAATGGAGGAAGAACTAATGCAAATTGAGAAAAATCACAGTTGGGATCTTGTTCCCAGACCTAGAAACAAGAATGTGATTGGAACTAAATGGGTCTTCCGGAACAAACTGAATGAAGCTGGTGAAGTAATCAGAAATAAAGCTAGATTGGTCTGCAAGGGTTACTCTCAGATTGAAGGAGTTGATTTCGAAGAGACTTTTGCTTCGATGGCAAGAATTGAAGCAGTCAGATTATTTCTTGCATTTGCTGCCTTTAAGAATTTCAAGGTGTATCAGATGGATGTCAAATCTGCCTTCCTAAATGGTAATTTGAAAGAAGAAGTGTATATTGAGCAACCAGATGGATTTCAATTGTCTGATCATGGTGACATGGTCTGTAAATTGAAAAAGGCATTATATGGACTAAAGCAAGCCCCAAGAGCCTAGTATGAAAGATTGGACCAGCATCTCTTGAAGATTGGTTTCAACAAAGGTACTGCTGACAGTAATTTATATTTCAAAATTGATCATGAAAATATCTTAATTGTTGAAGTATTCGTTGATGATATCATATTTGGAGGAAGAGATAGTATGTGTAAAACTTTTGCAAGTCAAATGAAAAGAGAGTTTGAGATGTCCATGCTTGGAGAAATGAATTTCCTTTTGGGTCTACAAATTACTCAAACAAAGAAAGGAATCTTCATTTCTCAGTCAAAATATGTGAAAGAATTGTTGAGGAAATTTGGGATGGAAGACTCTAAGCCAATGAACACTCCAATCGCAATTGAATGCAAGTTGAGCAAAGATGATGACTCTCCCAAGGTTGATCAGACAAAATATAGGTCAATGATTGGAGAACTGTTGTATCTCACTCAAACTAGACTAGATATTATGCAGGCTATTGGTCTTGTTGCTAGATTCCAAGCTGATCCTAGAGAATCTCATTTTATGGCAATCAAGAGGATTTTTAGATATATAAAGGGGACAATTGAGTATGGGTTGTGGTATCCTAGAGATCATGATTTCTCTCTTCATGCATATACAGATGTTGATTGGGCAGGAGATGTGGATGACCGGAAAAGTACCAGTGGTGGAGCATTCTTTTTGGGGAAGAGATTGGTTTCTTGGTTAAGAAAGAAACAAGAAGCAATATCTTTGTCCACTACAGAAGTTGAATATATTGCTGTAGCAGGTAGTTGTACTCAAGTTATGTGGATGAAACAGATGTTAAGAGACATCAGAGTAGAGTATGAGGAGCCCATCACAATTTTCTGTGATAATTCAAGTGCAATAAACATATCCGAGAATCTGATGTTGCATTCAAAGACTAAACATATATCCATCAAATTTCACTTTTTGAGAAAGCAAGTGAACAAGAATGAAGTCAGATTGGAGTTTGTGCCTTCAAAGGATCAGATTGCAGACATCTTTACTAAACCTCTACCTAAGGACTCTTTTGAGTATCTCAGGGAGAAGTTAGGGGTTATTGCCCCTCCAATGGTGAACTAAGGTGCACTAGTGTGCATCAGTCTGGTGGATATCACAGTCACATCTTGTGGTCCAGACTGATGATGCAGAGCTGCTACTCAAGGGAAGCAGCAGGCATGGCTCTGAAGTAGTGGAATTGCAAGTATGTGCCCTTTGCCATTAATGTCAAAGGGGGAGAGAAGACATGTGAAAAATAAGTAGTTTCTGATCAAAAGGGGAGCAGTAAAGGGAGAGAAGACATGTGAATGGTTGTTACTGATAGGGGGAGTTGTGACAGTAAAGAGATTTTCTTGTCATGATGGTTAAACAGTTTTCCACATCATATGTTGCCATTAATGACAAAGGGGGAGATTGTTGCAAGTATGGGCCTAACCGGTGTTGTCATTGATGTCAACATACTCCTGTTACATTAATGATAAGGTTGGATGAGTTGTATGCTGAGGATATTGAGAAAATTAGTCTCAATCAGGAACAGTGAAGAACAGTGATGGCATAAGGTAAAAGTCAAGACAGGATGAGGATCAGAGGATGTGGTTTAAAGGGTTTTTATATATGCGTCTTAAGATGTTCCAGTTGATATTTTAGAGGTCCGCATGAAGATTTAAAGAAGTTATGGCAGTTCAAGTGAATCCGGTTCCTGTAGATGTTCAGTGATGACAAAGTGATACAGATAGGTCCGGTGAGATCCAGAAATGCATTCTCTAATTCTGCAGATTTGAGGAAGTGTTGGGGAAGTCTATGTGGTGTGCTAACTTGATTGGTTTGTGGTTTTAAGGTCCACAAGTATCTATTCCTTTGTGATAGTAATGGCAGGCTATGTTCTTGAGGTTTCAGATGAAGGAGAGAAGGAATTCAGTAAGTAGAGGAAGTGCGGATGTTCTTGGTGGTTTAGGAAATTTTGTGGAGGTTCTTGGATCATGTTCAGTTTGTGTGTATTGTCCACATTAGAATTGGGATCTCAGAAATGAAGAATAACTTTCGGATGAATGTGTTCTTTCTGTGACTGGCCGACCAGATGAATTATACATCTTGCGGATGTTCTTGTGGATGTGTGCCGACTTAGATGTTTGTTCCTAAGTTGATGTCATGTATAAATAAGGGATTACGAAGTCATTTCAAAGGGTGATTTGTGGAGATGAGTGTGTGGTAGCGTGGAGAAGAGCTAAATACAAAGCAGAAGGTTTGGACTTAAATGGAACTGACTCAAGCATGGTGAAGATGCTATTTACCAGTTCAAGTATGTGATACTTATTCTTTTGTAGACAGTGTGTCTCTTGTAGGCAGTGAGCCTCTTGTGAGTAGTGTGCTCAGGCAATGAGCCCTAATTGGCATGTGCCATTTTGTTCTTTCTATTCTTCTAACAGAGAATACAATCTTGGGTTAGTCACCCCATGGTTTTTCCCTTAACTGGGTTTTCCACATCAAAATCTTGGTGTCTCATGTGTTGATGTGTTTCTGCTCTTGATTAAATGTATTAAGTTTCTTGTTTGATTCATTGGTATACTACTAAGTGAATATAAGTGTTGAAATTAAAGAAAATTTTGGACAACTGATTAACCCCCCCTCTCAGTTGTCTACCCAAGTCTATCAAAAAATACTTATAGAAACATTTTCTAGCTCATCTTAGGCATTCACCTTCTCTCTCATGAGATTCCCCAACATACAAATATTAAATGCCATCTTACAAGCACCTTCCACTTGTCCAAAAACAGCCATGCAAAGGTTGGGTGCCCAAGACTAAATCTGGCCTCTTACAACATCTTATGACGTGTCATAACCGTCATAGATTCCCGAAAAAGAGTATCTTTCCAAGATAGGAACCTTGGGCTAAATATAGAAAATATACAACTAACATATCTGTCATATGCATCATAGAATCACAGAATCTTATGACAACTTGCAGCTGTAATAGATTCACTCACCAAACATTATGACAGTTGTCATACATGCCAAAAATAGTATATTCCTTAAGGGAGCATGCCTATCCTCATTTACCATGAGTTTTTACATTTGCCATAGTAAAAGTCACTCCGTAATTACCTCTGGTTACTCCGTAATTACCCCTATCAGTGAAACTAGTACATCTCCTCATGGATAATTACAAATTGCATATAATAAATGGAATAAATACAATATTGGGATTTACAAGGTTAATGCACCTTTTCCCAACAACTAAATATTGTTAAAGGATCATGCTCGCATGTCTCTCCCTCTTACTCATGTGTATGTAAGGTTGAGTGGACTCATTTGCTGGGGGGAATATAGTATAGTTTTCATGTTTGGGTGCATGGTAAGAGAGAATGTTTATCTATTTACTAGAGGTCTTTTGGGTCTGTATGTAGTTAGTGTTGACATGATCTTAGTGACAAATCTTGGGTTTCATAGCACATTAGGTATGGCTGCTTAAGGGCCTTGAACTTACTATTTCATTTCTCTTTAATTGTCCTATTGTAGAGACCTCAGGGAATCCCCCCTTAGCCTTGCAAAGCCTAAATACGAAGGTGAGTTTAGCCACTCACAACATTTGACCTTTAACCATTCACCATCTGTCAATGAGCCTCTATTTTACTTGCTTGGTGATACCCTTAGCCTAGAAGGTGAAAATATACTTTAGGATTGTGGACCTATAGTTTTAAGATCCAACACCACCCATAGTTGGGCATGTCCCAATAGCTATGAGCGCATTGGGACATTAAAAGGCTATGTATTTTAATATTGTAGCACTATTACTTGTCACTTCAACGTTCTTGGTGTTGATTATTATTACTACTAATTAAATGTGTAAAGGACAATAATATTTCCTTAGTGTTAATCTAGGATAATTAAATAAATGCATACAATTAGACAAAAAGTTAAACTAGTTTAAATCAATCACAATTGGGGAATGATAAAACATGTAAAATAATGTTATTTTAGGAAGTTGATTGTAAGGATTGCGCCTATATCTTGAATGATGAGAAGGTATGAATGTTGATAGCTTGATGAATCAATTCATCATAAGTTCTAGGATCTTGTAATGTCTATCCTTAAATTTATTGTAGACTTGGAAATCTGCACATGTCAATTCTATGCTTAGGGATCAACTTGACATGCTTGGATATTACAACTTTGACACAAGCCACAATTAGGCTACCACTACAATTTCCCTTCCTTGATAGACAAAGTTGTTGCATTCATTGACTACAATTGTTCAACACTAAAAAACACTATGCCAAATTTATCTAACTCTAACAAAATTATACTCTAATCAAAAAATTATCAGAGTTCCCATTTAACCTACGGGTCCAATTTCTAGTCACTTATCCTTTATTAAATTTAGTTGACAATCAATTATTCTATAGTATTTTTCCTTTAAATTGTACTCATGCAAAATTAGCATCTTCCTTGAAAGTAACCTACTTTTTATCCATTCAAAATTTAACTTTATTTACTGTAAGGAAAGTTTGATAAGATTTAATTAACAACTAAGCCATATTGAAGAGCAGTGTAAAAGTAAATCTCTCTTTCCAGATGTGCTTCATCAAATCTTTAAGCTTCTCCATAAACCATGAGACATGGATATTCCAAACAAATGGAGTGAGGGGCCTAACAAAGACATCAAGTGGGCAAAGTTAGAAATCTTTGAAGTAGATATTTCAAGGTTGATGGAGTTTGCTATTGGGGACTACCTTATTGAGATAAAATCTAATCATAAGATTCTCTTGGCTAAGCTTGGCATTCTCACAAACAAACAACAAAGAGAGCAGGTTCATTACATGCAAAGGAAAGTCCATCTCTAGGGTAAAGTCCTCATGAATCAAGAAAATTGGGAACTATTCATAGTAGCCCTTGATCAACATCTTCAGGATGCAAATAATAACATAGGGAACAAAGTAGCCCATGAGCCATGTGACCATGTATCAGTAGGATGTTGATCCCTTTAATTCTCAAGGCCTTAAATGCTTTTAAAAGATCCTAACCTCAAAAGGGATCTACAAATACTTTCTCGGCAAAGCCATGGTATGGAAAATATAGTAAAGTTGCAAAAAAATATTTGTAAGAGTATGGGATGAACAAAGAAAGAAAGAAGGCTTAATAGAATTGATACAACCCAAAAAAGAAAGATATGTGAACATGAGAAGGAAAGAATTAATTTCTCTTGGAAAACATAACCCCAAAGGATTTAGGAGGGAACTACAACAAAAGAGAAAACAAATAGAAAATAATATCATGGATTTCCAATGGTTAGATTATGCAAAGCTCCTCTATGACCGGCCTAAGATAAAGACACCCCTCCCATAATTTGCACATCAACTGATTTCTTTTCTATGGAAGATATCCAACAAGGAAAAAAGGGTCTAGTAGGAGGTAAGGTGCAAGATATAGATGGGCTACAAGATGAATTTGTAAAGTGGGGAGTAGAGACCCTTTCACCACACATCAAAAGAATTTCCAATGGTGTCACCCAAGATGGCTTTCTAGTGGAGTGGATGACTAGTGTCTTTATTCCTCTATAAAACAAGAGATATCAATAACCCATCTAATTATTGTTGGTGTAATTATTTATTTAATTACACTTTATTAAGTTTACCTTAGGGATTTTTTAAGTCACTTAGGGTTTTCTATCTTGAAAATATAAAAGCAAGATCTTATATGTAATTATTAATCCAATACCATTATTACATCCATTATTGAGAAAATTTATCCTCTTGTAACTATTATGTAACATCCCTTTTTTATTGGATTCAGTTTTACTACTTACTTTTGTTAATTCCATAAATAGTATAGACATGTGAATATGTTTAACTCTATGTAAAATCATGTTATAGTTAGATAGAATTAACTTTATGAAATCTTGGATTTATCACTTGAGAATGATCAATCTGATGTTATGAATTAAAAATATCTTTTCAATATGAAAATGAAATGATATGATGTAAATATGTTTCGACCAGAATATTGGTACTCTGACCACAAATTGTATGTGATATTGTTTTGATAGGAACAGATGGAACAGGTTCTTCATGAAACAAGAGAGAAAAGGTATCTTTGGGAAGGGGAGAATAGACTCTGGAATATCAATGGATGTTTGCCACTGAGTACGAACAGGTTTTTAAACCTAGTTATCTTGAGGTAAGTATTGATTTTGGTTAAGTCAATTATTGATGAGAACGTCAAGGATTGTAAGAGTAGGTCACTCTTTCTTATGTTGTAGTGGGAGAAACAATGTAGTCTATCCAGACGTCATTTTCGTGATGAGTATGGTCAATCAACATCTGTGTCGTATGATATGTCATGTTAAGTTGTTCGACATAAAATGTCGATAGTAATTCATAGAGGGGGAGATTAAAAACTTGATCCCAAAATGTCGACCGTAAACTTTGTTGTTGCGGTTGTGTATTTTCCCCAATCATCATCGTCAACGTCATCGTCGTTGTAGTATCCAACGCACGTGTGACGTAAATGAAGTATATTTGACAAGAATGACGTCGAGAATTGGGTTGTCGTCATGAAACTGGCAAAAACAATGCCATAAATCTATGTGATTTGCAAAGTGTTATATCATCGATTAAAAATTGTAATGTTAATGTATAAATAAAGTATATAATCATATATCGATCACTAAGTGAAAAATAAAGGTTTCTATGTGTTAGTAGTCTTCAGGCCAATGCTCGAAAAGACTTGATATAAGTTATTATTTATTGAAGTCACTATATATCATAACTATGTAATCATTATTGAGCTTGAGCTAGAATGATAATGTAAGTGAGTCTAAAAACCTCTCATGATGTTGATAATCGACCTCAACAAGTATGTTAAGTTGTTAAATTAATCCACCACCTTTTGAAGATGCCATGACAACAAATGTGTTGTGAACCTAAAAATGATGCTAGTGGGCTGTCGTGGAAGGTCATAGAAGACCGAGAAAGTATAATGTCTATCGGAAGGGATAAGACATGAGTTAGTTAGGGTTAGTAATTCAATTATTTTTATCTTGCTATCGTTAAGAGGGGAGAAAAGTCTTGAAAAAGGGAGACGATGGGAACAAAAAATTCTGAGGGAGTCTACAGGAAGACGAACTGAAGGAGCTAAAAGAATTGAAGTAGGAAACAATATCTTCAAAGGCTTTCATTCAGGTTTGCATCTTACTGTTCTTTACTAATCATTTCTAGTTTTGTGTGCCAAAATGTGAATGTCACTATCAAATAAAAGTAAGGATTATTAGTACCTTTTCTTTGATGATATCTAAGACTGGTTTACGCTTTAGAAACTTATGGTTTTCCTCTTAAGTAAACAAAGGTTATGTTTCTTTTTAGCATGATAGAATACATGTAATCCATAGTTTCTATTGGTGGCCATTATTTTAACTACATAGAGAATATTTTCATCGATACTAAGGCTTTTGAAGCCGTATCCACCTATTACAAGAATGAATAATAGCTGAGTTTAAAAATTTTTACAATGCAAGCCATTATCGGCTGTTGAGAACAAATTTATCACAGTCATCGAAAACCCAATAATGACCCTATGTCTTTATATCACTGTATGACTTACTCAACAGTATAGTTGGTCTTGATAAATCAATTATTATTTAGCTTAAATAAAAACATGAAGGTACAAGTATAACAGTAGAAAGAATGAGGGAAAAAGTGTTGAAGAATGTGTGGCTTTCACTATGAGACTACTCAGCCTCTCGTAGAATAAAGAACCTTTATAATCTTGGTGAAATAGAGTTATCCTTTCTTGCTAAGGAAATTAGCTTATTCTAGACCACCTTTTGGAGAGATTTAAGCCATTCTGTAAACATAATAAATATGCATGTGTGTCGTCGTAAGGAGGGCTCCAAGAATAATATTTTGTTTTTCGAACATAACAAAGTAATGAGTTTTTTTAACAGACTATAGACTCTTTTTGGTCCAGAAGATAAGTTATGTCAGAAAATTGTCACATCAAAGAAGACTTGTCTCTGTTACTTAAACTTAAGCACAAGAGAAAACCCTAGTAGTTCTAGGATATTAATGAACATTGACTCGATAGCAAATTAAATTGATGCCCTTCTTGTGACTATATTGATAGTTTAATGTTCTAACTAGTTAGGATAGCTTGAACAGGGATCAAATCCAATGGTCCACTCAAAAACTAGTAACAATAACTGACAAATCTGTAAACTAGAACTTATACCTCAACTACAAAAGTGGTAAAGACTCTGAGAGTCTAAAAGTTAGCAATACGCCAATCTGCTATGCATAAAAGCATGGCTAAGGAATTTAACATAATCACATAGCTGTAGGATTGCGACAAATTCAAGTCGAGTTTGGGTGGGTGAACATAATGATTGTAATGCACTTGCCTCTAGTACATTGTCAGTTCACCGTGACTCGATGGCGTAACTTGTGGATGGTCATGCTAGACTAGAGGGTATCTAGGGGTGCGTGATAACAAGTTGCAAAAGTCACAACACCAGTACTCAGATGGAAAACACCATCGGTCGTCGAAAGTCTATCCTTTTCAAGCAGGGTAGGGCCACTTCCAGTTAGGAAGGTGTGCTGGAGATCGACGGTCTGTGGTTGGAGGTAAAGCTCCCTGAAGATACCTTCTCTTCCATTTTCCAGAGGCTTGCCAAGACTTGAACTATGAAGGTCAACAATCGAGATGCAGCGACATTGGTAAGATTTTATTTTGTAATTCTCATAATGAAAATATTTATCATATTGTTAAAATATTGAAGTTGGATACGCCCATTGTGTATCATATTAACTACATGAATCACATTTAGGCAATGAATGTACTTCAATGTTAAAAAAATTATTTACCTTTTTTACCTTTTCAAATTTTTACCTTATGGTCAAACCTAGATTTTATGATGAAATTAAGTTTGGATATTACATATTATATAGAAGGTAAATCTCTAATTTTACAGGTGATATTAGGAGCTAGAGCTCATCAACCATCTCTTACATGGTATCAGAGCTTCAAATTTAAAAGCCCCTTCTTGGATCCAGAGAAAATAAGACAAAAGCCATTTGTTGGGTGTCTTTCTATGCAAAACAAACCACTTTATTGGATTCAAAGTAGTTGAGTAGGTCATATTAGCCTTTTATTTGGCTTGATTTGAAGTAGGTATTTTTTCCAGATCTGGAGTGAAGTTGCAATTTTAGAGCATTTTGGGTCAAATCCAACCTTGTCATTACGTTCAAAAGGCATAAAAATCCTAATATTGACTATCAAATCATCAAAAATGGACTTGGGAGCATCTAAGGTAATTTTTTTTGCTGCCAAGGCCGTACGACCTCTGTCATATGGATTTTACTAAAAACATTTAGGGTACATAGCCCCATTTCTGACTAAATCAAATAGGACATACTAATTTTTGGGCCATGCAAACTCCTTTTAGAGCATTACAGACAACATTTTGGGCCCAAAATCAACCCCTATAGTCCATTTTCGACTGCATCAAACAAACTCGATCCTTGTGTTGACACATGAAAAAACTAGCTCCCAACTTGGTTTATTTTTCCCCAAATCCATCAGGAATCCCACTTTATTCCTTTGTTGAAAGAACCCATCATTTACATCCGATCTGAGACTATTTTGAATGGGTTCCCTCCAATAGGTTTCCATCTATTTGCCTTTTGAAACACAAGGAAGAAACCCTAAAAATGACTAAGTCCCAAAATTCTAAGTGTTTTCCTTGTATTTTCTACCTTTTCCAAAGTTTTTGACTTTCAAGTTCTTGTCTTTTGTCATGCCTTCATAACAGCTCTGAAATCCACCTTGGTTCCTTACAAAATTGTTGAAGTGTTTCAGACGTTAAAGGTCGGGCTTGTGGCATTTTGTCTTCTTCCGAGCATGCATTAGCGGGAAGGCTCGATCGTCGAAGTATGCCAAGGCTCCAAGTTATAATTAATGCAGATCGTCGAAGGTCAGAGTTGCAGTCTACCTTCTTCTTTTGGGTAGGTGGAAGGGAGAGGGCCGGTGCCTGGAGTTTGACAGAACCTTTTTCGTCTAAGTGTTGCAGGTGGCAGAAGGCAGTAGTTCTCTTTTTTTCTTTCTTTCTTTTGGAAGGCAAAAAGTCAAATGCCCATTTGCTGAAAGCCACTGAGTTTTCAAAAGTTTCTAAGTATTTTGTGCATCGGTGACCAGAGGTTTTCTCTTCCTCTTTCCTTTTGAAAGACGAAAGGAGAAAGGCCCGATGACTGAGGTCTGACGAGCTCAATTTCTCCTAAGTGTTGTGGGTGGCGAAAGGCGGGAGTTCTCTTTTCTTCCTCCTTTCTTTTCAAAGGCAGAGGGAAGAAGGTCCGAGGCCTGACATCCGACAACCTTCATTTCTTCTAAGTATTTCAGGGTTGGTGGTCCTTTCCTTCTCTTCCAAAATGAATGATGTATGGTGAAGGCCTGACCTTCAAAGCCTAATGGTTTCCCTTTGTTCTATTCAAACTTTGGATATTAGGGCTTCCTTCATCACCTTTTCAATAGTTGATTGCATGGAGGAAGCCTGATTGGTCGAGGCCCGACTGTTTTGCCTTCCATACTCCTCCCACCACCTAGGAACATGCCAACAACCTCTAGGATCACCATTAATGCGAAATGGGTAGTTGAAATTAATGTTTTATTGCAGTCGGTGGGGTTGTTGAGGGTTTTCCCACCCATTTCATTGTTAGATACATGTTGTGAAGGCTATAAATGGAGGATTGAAACTCTTTTCAAGGGTTGGTCATTTTGGGAAAAATTTCTCTCTACAAGTGTTGAGCATCCAAGGTAGTTAGGGCTTCATCTATTGTTCAATTTCAGTTCTTTAGAAAGTAGCTATTAGAAGTGTATGTGAAATATATTGTAATCTTGATATCAATTCATTTTTTTCTCCATTGTTGTAAGTGTTCTTTCAGGAAACCTCTATCGCAGTTAGGGTCTCTTCTCTTGCCACATTTAGTGGCATGATTGTAAAATCTGATTTGAAAGAATGTGATAGTTCCTAATCCATTTTCAAGCTTTGTAACTGGTCATTTTAGTATTACATATGGAAGAATGTTGTGTGGTGATAGATAACTAAGTATTCTCATGGTTTGATATTGATTTTGTGCATCTGAGCAACCAGATAGGCATTCATACACCCCTTTTAGTGTTTTCCTTTGATGAACTTGAAACTTTGTAGCCCATTGGATAGTCACTAGTCTGAGAGGCCTATGATCACCCACACTCTATTGAAAAATCATAACAATACATCAATTCTTAGATGCAGTCATAGTTCCATAAGTATCCTCCTTCTGTAGGATTGCTCTTATCAGCTTAAAATAGGGGTTTTGTGACAACCAGTTGCTCTTGGTTCAGAGATAGTCTTTGGGGTGAAGGTAATGATTTGGGTTTGGTTGTTCATTTGGTTTTGAAGTCAATACCTGCTAAGGTATACCCCTTGGAATATATCTCTAGAGTCTAAGTTGAGTTTGAAGTATAGATGAGTCTACCCACTCCTGTAAGTTGGCCAAAATAACCCTAAACCTGTTGATAAGCCTCTTTTAATCACCTTGATGACTCTATTGGTGTGAGCAAACCAAAATCAATTTCTTGGCCTTGAATATTAGTCACGCTTTAGGGTTTTTCCTCATTTAGTGAGGTAGCGACTCTGTTGTCAAAGAAAAACAAAGTGTTGCTCCTGTGTGCATGATCCAAATAAACTACAGCTGGTTAAGGTGAATGTTCTTTCTTCCATCTTTGAACCATGGTTTATTTCTTTGTAAAGGAAAGTGTTATTTGCTATCCTTTATCCCTGCACAAGTGATTTGTAATCAGCTATGGCTAAATGGAATGGACAAGTTTACCATAGGGATTTTTTTTAAATGTATCATATGATGAGAGCCCTAGATACTATGATAGAGAGAGTGTCCATGAGTATGATGAGGATGAAGGTCCTTGTTGTTCATACAACCAAAACCTATATGCAACCTTGCATAACCAAAATGAAATAGCTAGGTTTCAATATGAAATTGAAAAAGAAACTCAGTTGCTAGAATCTTTGTTGTACTAAGAAAAAGAAGTAGAAAATCAAATCATGCTATGTTAGTCCAAGCCACAATTCAATGCCCTTCATGTTGTTTCCAGTTGCTCATTTTTTCAACCTCCTCCCATTGCTAATGAGACCACATACAAGCAATTGGATCTCTCATGGGTCAATTATGAAAAGTAATCCATGCCGAATAAAATATATTACTAGATGCCATTATTTTATGGGTGTGATGTTTACGATGGGAAGGCACATGTTGAGGCATTTTTAGACTTCATGGATAAATTTTGATTTGAAGATGAAGATATGTGGATGAGATTTTTTGTTAGATCTTTGTGTGGAGTAGCATGGAAATAGCTTTTTGGTTTCCCTGACCATCACTTTGCCTCTTGGAATGACTTGGTGGTTGCATTTGAGGTGTTTGCAAATGGTTTAGACCCTGCATTTCTTGTCCAGGAATTATAAAATATTAGAATCTATGAGGGAGAGTCCAACATGGAGCTTAGCCACAAATTCATGGTTGACATATCCCAACTTGAAATACTCGGGGCTTTACTCTATGGTTATAGCTTCTGGACATTCGTTGTTGATATGCTTTCAGGTCGTTAAAGGCCTGTTGCCTTCTTTCTTCAAGTAGTTCCAATTCTTGCAATCTGGACACTCTGTACTCTTCGTCAGATATGAGGCCTTTTAACGACACTCACAAGGATGGGATCTTGACTTCAATGGGCAAGATAGCTTCAGATCCATATACTAGGGAGTATGGTCTTGCACCTGTGGGTGTTCAGATGCTTGTGCAGTAAGCCCATAGTGTGGGGTTCAATTGGACATGCCAATCTCGGCCGGCATTATTGACAGTCTTCTTTAGGATTTTTAGAATGGTTTTATTTGATGCCTCAGCCTGGCCATTCCCTTGGGGGTAGTAGGGGGTTGAAAAGCGGTGCTAGATATGGAATTTCTTGCATAGTTCCCTGATATCCTAATTTTTGAAAGGTCATCCATTATCTATGATAATGGACGAAGGGACACCATAACGACAAATGATATAGTTCAAGATAAAAGAGGCAATCTGCTTGCCTATGATATTGGCTAAAGGCATGGCTTCAATCCACTTCATGAAGTACTCAGTGGCAGTGATTATGAATTTATGGCCACTAGAGGAAGAAGGGTGAATCTTGCCCACTAAGTCGAGTCCCCACTGACAGAAAGGTCAAGGAGTCGTTAACGGTTGTAGCTCCTATGCTAGTGCGTGTATCAGGTTCCCATGGATTTGGCACTTTTTGCATTTCTTTACAAAATAATAGGAATCTTGTTCTATAGTTGGCTAGTAGTATCCCATGCATATGAGTTTCTTGGCTAGGGTAGGGCCACTAGAGTGGGTCCCGCATATACCATTGTGTACTTCACTCAGGGCAGTTTGATATTCCTCACTATTGAGACATCTAAGGAGAGTACCATCGAGACCTCTGTGATATAGGGTATTGGCAACAATGGTATACCGGGATGCCTGACGGATGAAGGTTCATTTTTGGTTGCTAGAGAGATCGGGTGGGAGGGTATTCTCTTTAAGATAGGCAAATATTTTTCCGTAGAGGGGGGAATTAGCTCCAACAATGTGGCAGATGATATGGGATTCAAGATTGTCATATGCAGGATAGGATACTGGCTCTACCAAGAACTCGTAACGCGATTGATTATCAGGAATATCAAGGAGAGATGCAATCGTAGCCATGGCGTCTGCAGTTTTGTTCTCAATCCTTGGTATTTGTTCAAAAGAGATCTTGACGAAGTATTCTTTGAAATTATCTACCATTCTCTTGTAAGGGATTAGTTTCTCATCTTTTGTTTGGTAGTCGTCATTTACTTGATTTATAACTAGCTATGAGTCACCATACACTTGGAGTTCTTTGATGTTCCATTAAACTACTAACTTGATGCCAATGACTAGAGCTTTGCACTCGAGGACGTTATTAGTGCAGGGAAACATTAATCTATATGATTTCAGAATGGTGTCACCATTAGGTGTGATCAATAAAATACCTATCCCCGAGCCGTGCTAAGTATATGATCCATCAAAGTACATTTTCTAGATTGTTGTGTTTATGTGGAAGATAGATTCGTCTAGAAATTCAAAGCTCAGAGGACTATCATCAGTTAGGGGTGCATCTGTTAGTTGATCTGCAAGTACTTGGCCTTTTATTACTTTCCTGTCTACATATTCGATATCGAACTCACTGAGAAGCATGACCCATTTGGACAATCTACCTGTGAGTGCTGCCTTGTTGAGTAGGTACTTGAGTGGATCAATCTTTGCTACCAGTTTGACAGAATGTGACAACATGTAATGTCTCCATTTTTGTGAGGCAAAGACAACAGCTAGACATGCTCTTTCGATTGGCATGTACTACAGTTCATATCCAACAAGGGTTCGACTGATATAATATATTACTTGTTCTTTCCCATCATAATTTTGTTGTGCAAGGAGAGCTCCCAGAGCTATAGGTGTGGCTGAGATATACAGTAGCAGAGGTTTTCCTTGAATTGGTGGCATCCGGACAAGTGGCTTCATGAGATATTCTTTTAACTGTTGAAATGCCTGTTCACATGACTCATTCCATTTGAAAGGGACATTCTTGTGTAGAAGGTGAGAAAATGGGTGGCACTTGTCTGCCAGTTAAGAAATGAACCTTCTGATAGATTGTAATTTTCCCTATAGGGACCTTAGCTGAGTGAGATTCTTGGGAGGTGGCATTTCCATGATGGCCTTCACTTTAGCTGGATCGACTTCAATACCATTAGCAGATACTATATAGCCTAGTAGTTTTCCTGAGGTTACGCCAAATACGCACTTCTTTGGGTTGAGGCACACATTGAACTTTTCTAATCTTGTGAAGATTTTATCCAGCACTACCAGGTGTCCTTCTTTGGTGAGTGATTTTGCCAAAATGTTGTCAACATAGTCTTCCATTATAATGTGCATCATATCATGGAAGATTGTTGTCATAGCTCTTTGATACGTTGCACCAGCATTTTTCAAACCAAATGGCATTACACACCAATAATAGGTGCCCCAAGGACATGTAAATGTAGTCTTGTGTTGGTCTTTAGGCGCAAATCTTTATCTGGTTGTATCCAGAAAAACCATCCATTAGTGACAGCATGGTGTGTCATGCCGTAAGATCTACAATCATGTCAATGTTTGGTAGGGGAAAATCATCTTTCAGACAAGCTTTGTTTAGGTCCCTGAATTCATTACATATTCAAACTCTACCATCTAGTTTGGCGACTAGTACTATGTTCGAAACCCACTGAAGATAGTCTATAGGTCTGATGAATCCGACATCCAACAATTTCTTTAGTTCTTCTTTCACCATGAGGGCTACATGTGGGTGCATCTTTCTTAGTTTTTGCTTTAATGGTTTAGCTCCTGGAGCTAGAGATAAGTGATGCATTATAAGGTTTAGATCTAGCCCTGTTATGTCTACACATGTCCAAGCAAAGTTGATTTGTTTTCTTCTGAAGAAATCCGTGAATGCTGGTTTTTCTTGTTCTGTTAAAGCCTTTGCCATGTGGACCATTCTAGGATCATCACCTATGCTGACGTTGATGGCTTCTACTGGTTCTATTAAGATTAAGGATCTCTCTTGATGTGTAAGATTGGGTAGAGGGTCAAGCCTTTCATCCTTCAGCACCTCAAAGAGGTTTTCACCATTGGATACGTCTTTATTTTTACTATTTTCATGATCTAACACTACCACAGAGTGGTTTTCACCATTAGATCTTTCTTTTATTTTGATATTTTTATGACTAAAAGGCTTGGCACTCTCTCCAAAATAGGCCTTCTCATTGAGTTCTATAGCATAGCCAGCTCTGTGGTCCCCTACGGGTATATGATCTCTAAGCTCAAGATAATCTATAATGGCGTCATCATTTTCAAAGGTATCAAGCTTAGAGGTAGTACCTTGTAAGTCCCAATCTATGAGTTCAGGGTGGACCAAAGGTAAGGGATCATTGGGTTGGTCTGATTCAATGGCATTGATGGTTAGGATAGAGTTATTAAAAGCACGAATGAAGTCTATGATGGTACTCTCTGTTAGTGGATCCATCAAGGGAGGTATCATTCGTTCTTCACGAGTTTCACTATCGTTATTATGCGGTATGGACTCTAATGGCCTAGTCCTTGGACCTTGTCTCTCATTAGCATGGGTTGGGTCATACTCATGGACAACATCGATGCCCTTTTCGTCACAAGATAGCTCAGAGAGGCTATCCCATTCATACTCATTGGAATCAGTCTCACTATTCAGTTGTAGTTATTGAATTTGCTCAACCAAATTACTAGTAGACATTTCTGGTTGTTTTCCCTTATTCTTATTTGCTCTATTGGTTCATGGTGCTCTAGTGTATCCTAGCCCTATAGTGTCTTGGGTTGTTAACGTATGAGGTTGGATGGGTTCAATGATACCATCCTTTCTTGAGTCGAGTGGACTGTGTCCTTCATACCCCATTCTTTGTAGCATTTGGAAACCTTGACCATATTGTGCAATTGGTATAGTGTGATGGTCATGTTGTGTGGATGAAATGCCTTCATCTTTGTATAGCCATTGTAGGATATCCTTTTCATCACTTTCCTCTTCAAGGCTTCCCCATTTTACAAATGGGCCTTTGGTAGCTTTGTCCGCTTTGGGTTTGCTCATAGTAGGTCTCCCATATGATCTTGGAGATAGGGGAAGTTGTGCCAAGCAGAGGGATTGGGAGATCGTGTACTCACCCAAGCCTTTATCCTTGAGGTTGAGTTTAGGTTGAGAAGCTTCTGAAGTAGAAGAAAGTGAAGTTGGGTCAATACGAGATGAGGATGAAGCAGAAGCACGGTTATTAGGGATCACAACTTCAGTTTTTGGCTGAATGGAGTTGCAATACTGATATAGATTGGGGTCACCTTGTATAGTGTTCTCTTGACCTTCATAGGGGAACTTGATACACTGGTGATATGTTGAACTTTTAGAGAATGAATCAATGGTCTCCCAAGAAGAATGTTGTATGCTAGCTCCATATCAAGGACTTGACAAGCCACATCTTTGACTATAGGTCCTACTCTGATCAGTAAAGTAACAATTCCTTTGGAAGTTCTTTCTTCTTCATCATAGGCTTTGATAGTGATTTTATTTTTTGGATCTATAGCCTTCTCTGAAAACCCCAATGTAAGGATTAGCTTCAAGGTGCAAATATTCAAACAGCTCCTCCATCGATTAGGACCCTCTTTATCTTGTGTTTGTGAATGAAGGCTTCGATATGAAGAGAGGCATTATGGGGTTGAGTGATTGACATATCATCCTTTTCAGTGAATGATAGGGAATGAGGTGAGGTGATGTGACCTACCATGGTTTGGAACTATTCCTTAGTGAGGTTTGTAGGGACGGAGGCTTCCACTAAAGCTCTGTCAAGAATGGCCCTATGAGACAGGGATAGACGTAGGAGTTCGAGGATGGAGATGTGTAGATGTCTTATGTAGCTGATCCAAGATACTGTATTGACTAGCCGGAGTGGCGGAGGCTCCTCTAAGGGTGATTCTATTACTGCAGGTGGTAATGTTGCAATCCAGATCCTTGTTGATAGTGATCACATTGATGTGTGAATCACCTTCTAAGATATGGTTAACAACATAGTCAAAGCTTACGTTTGTGTAATTTGCGTTGTTAGAGCCACTATTGTTTCTGTTGGAAGGTCCTCCCTGCTTGTAGTTGGGAAGAGGATCCTTGAATACCTGATGATCACTGTTAGAGGTATACCCATCAATGGATATCTTACTTTGATTGATGAAGTATTGGATCATGTGTTTGAGTGCTATACAATCATTGGTTTTGTGTCCTCTGTTACAATGAAACTCACAAAAGTAGTTATCATTCCACCAATGAGGTTCTACCTTAGGTTCATATTCATGTGTAGTTGGAAGCATTATGATCTTGTTCGTGATTAGCTTTCATAGAGTAGTTTCTAAGGATTCTCCCAAAGGGGTGAATTTTCTCCTAGGCTGAAAGTTGGTAAACCGAGATTCAGTGTTTCTTGGTTTGTTTTGTGGGGGGTTGTTTTGAGGAGTCGATAAATTGAAGATTGACTGTTTGGGTGCGTTTTTCGCATCTACCACCCCATCATTTACAACATTCTTGTTCTTCATCCAGAATCTTGGTTTGTCATTGTTGGTGTTGGTACTAGGAGTGTCTTTATATAGCTTGATTTGACCCTTGGCAATTAGAGCTTTTTCAATGATGAGACCCATCTCAATGACCTTGCTAAAGGAAGTAGGACATTGGATTTGAATTTGATAGCTCATGTCTGTTTGTAAGTTGTGTATGAACATATCTAGCATTTGTTTTTTAGGCATTTGGTGTGGACACTTGCTTGCTAGCTGTCTCCATCTTTGTAAGAAGGTGGCAAAAGACTCTCCACCTTTCTGTTTGGTGTTACAAAGATCCAATATTGAGGTGTCATGCTCAATATTGTAAGAGAAGTGGGTGACAAATTTGTCGACAAGTTCGTTGAATGTTTTAATACCAGGTGGTAGTCTAGAAAACCATCCATGGCTTGTCCTCCCAAGCTTCTTGGAAATAGTCGCATAAGGTAAGTGTCGTTATGTGTGACCTCTAGGCAAGCAACGTTGAATTCCTTGATATGGTCTCTTGGGTCGCCCTTTCCTCAATATTTATCGAATTTAGGTACCTTAAATTTTGAGGGGAAAGGAATCATGATTAGGGACCTATCAAAAGGATATGGTGAAATATCCTCTAGGGTGTAATGTTTAGTCGATGCCCCTGTTTTCATGTATGCGAACTCTTGTTGTAAAGTTTGGATTCGTTGGTCCATTAGACTTAGGGCATCCATAGCATCAGTGTTTGTTGAAGCCTAAAGTTGGATGAACAAAACTAAAGTCAAAGCGAGGATGATAGAAATCTATTTTCCACTAGTGGAGTTCCAATAGAGAAGGATAAGTGATCCTTGATAGAGGAGACTTACTAGGTTTTGCTTGAGATGTGATGTGATCCTTGAAGAGCTTGGTTCTAACCTTGTTGGATTTTTGGAAGAAAATTGGCGAGATTTTGGATGAGAAGTAGTTATGATGTGGAAGAAGAAAGAAATGGTTGATTTGCATGATCTTAGTCAGATTTTGGAAAACTGAGACACATTTGAGATAGTTTTTGAAAAGTTACAATTTTTGTTTTTGGAAGGTATGGATATTGCTTTCTGGTTTTGAATGTGTAGCAGTTCAAATGCGCCCAAAGTTAGCTCAAATGCACAATACTGGTGATTTTTCAAATGCGTCGTGGAAGATATCAAATGCGCTAAAAGTCTCAGCAAATGCGCCGCTAGTCGGGGCAAATGCGCAATTCTAGTTTTTTGCTTGGTTTTTCACAGTTTTTGGGAACATTTTTTGAGAAAAATCTATTTTTGGTTTGAAAACTTGGTGTTTTTGAGAAATTAATTCAATTATGGTACAGATATAGCAAACACATAGAAGTTTTCATGATTTTTATCTTTTGTTATTTTTTTGTATTTTGGATTTTTTTGACTCAAGAACAAGTACACCCTAGGCTGGATAGGACAGTATTCGTTGAATCCTCTAGCTGTGTATACTCAAAGTGTGTAGCTCCAGGATCTAGTAGCACCGGCTCCCCTCCATGACACTCACTTCTCACGCATATTAGATTCAGGTTTCCTTAGGCTCGTACCCCCACCGAACCTTAGGATTTTCCCTACAACCTCTACTAAGAGTCACATGAATCGAGGCCGCTTCAAGAGCTCTGCCCTTTGCATCAACAAATAGGGGTTTTGGCTTGCTACACAATTGGTTCTTAGTTAGGGCAACCATTTGAGTGGTTACATGTGTAGTGGCACTACTCTCCATTATGGAGTCTCCCAGCCTCTAAGGGTTATGCCTTAGAGGGTTTTGGGGAAGGTTGGTCATCGGTGTAACACAGAAACACTCGTTGCAGGAGGTTTTCACCTCAAGCACAATTTATTTTAAGTGGCTTGGTAGAGCTTGGCTTTAGCCTGTTACCACTCAGGGTTGTTCCCGCTTGGATAGGCATGCATCCAAGGGCAGGCCCCCCTAAAGGTTAAACAAAAAGAATGACAAGTCTAGCGTTTTGATCACCCAGTTAAGGGGAGAGCATATGCCAATTGTCATTCATAGTCACAGAATACACTGATTAATCCAACCTAGTTAAAAGTAGAAAAACTAAATGGGATATTCTACTTGTGCACACACGTGGTTGTTAACTTTGAAGTGTTTAAGACATAGCAATGTTCATTCCTGATTGTTGAGATAGCAGTGCTCTAACTAAAGGAGATAGCAATATGCAGATATCGCAGTGGTTCAATTACTCTCTTCCTAGTTATGGACTATGGAATTTGCATGCAAACATGTTTTT
Source organism: Cunninghamia lanceolata (assembly GCA_027924645.1). Classification (NCBI taxonomy): domain Eukaryota; kingdom Viridiplantae; phylum Streptophyta; class Pinopsida; order Cupressales; family Cupressaceae; genus Cunninghamia; species Cunninghamia lanceolata. Next base: position 2,245,421 of record BSBN01000766.1, on the reverse strand, counting down.
GTTACTTCTTCCTCCTAATTAGTCTAAATGAACTAATCAATGCAGATAAATGACCTATTCCAGCCTCTAATCTTGCAAAGCAAAAGTTAGCTCAAACATAAAAATTAGTTGAAACCCTAAAGCAACAGTGTGGAACAGATGCACAGTAATGCAATTTGAATGCACAGAAATAGATAGTGCATGTGGCGTTTTACATATGCACTAATCTAGAAGGTAAATGCGCCATAATATGATGCAAATGCGTTAAATGATCAAATGTGCCATAAAAATGCGTAAAAGTGCTGTTAGGGAGTGTATATGCGTCGGATGACCGTATACGCTAAAGTAGAGGACAGAAGCGCAGTCTCGGGGTATGGATGCACTAGAGTATGAATGTGGCGAAACAGAAATTAGATGTAACGAAATAGAAGGCAGATGCGCTGTCTTGGAGGTTGTATGCGCCAGAGTATGTATGCGGTGAAATAGAAGGCAGATGCACTAATTTGGAGGATAAATACGCTGAATACTTCTGTTAGAAACCTGTACGGCACCTATATGAACCTGTCTACAAGAAAACTCAATTTTTTGATTAGATAGAGGGGCAAGGGCCCCATGGTGGGTGCCAAAATGTGAAGGGGAAAATGGATTAATCAATCAGAATAATAAACCCAATACACTAATGAAATCTGAAGATAAAACATATATTAAAAGTAAAACAGAGAAGATACTTACACCTTTTACCTTGCGTCTTCCATTATTCACCTGTCTGTTCTTGATCTTGGTAATGATGAAGCCCTCAGAAGCGAATGATCCCTTGCTTGTTGAAGATGACAAGAAAAGAGTGGATAGGATACTTGTGTGATTGAAGGTGAGCTTCAACACACTATTAATGGAGGCTATGAATTACTATGGAGATGGTTGTGCCAAAGGCGCACTTCTGTTTCTGCAGCATAAGTTTGCTCAAGCTATGGATGATGAAATGAAGAAGAAGAGGGTTGTATTTATAGAGTTGTATGAGAGAAGATCAATGGTTGAGAAGAAATAAGAAGATCAACGGAGGAGACTGGTTGAGGAACGTGCAACAAATAGAAGAAAGACATGTGTCATTCAAAAAAGAAGCTTTGTTGAGTTAAATGCTTTCTTGATGAGGATGAGTTTTCATTTTCTTAAATTAGAATTTATTTTTCTAATTTAAGAGCAAAGTTCCTTTAACTTACCTTTTGCTTTTGTATGACAAGAGGAATTTATTTTTAGAAGATTTGGAAGATAAGAAAGCAAATTAAATAAATAAATTTATTTAATTTACTTGCACATGATTTTGGAAGAATAAATAAAATATTTAATTATATTTTATTTTTGGAGAGTGAGAGTATTTAAATTTGGAGGAATGAACAACTTAATTAAATAATTAGAAATTATTTAATTGTTTGGAAGAAATAAATTAAATAAAAGATTTTATTTAATTTTGACTTTAGAAGATGTAATTAAATATTTTGATATTTAATTAACTTAGAGGAAATATGAATCGAATAAATAAATTTATTTATTTATTTATTGATAGAGGAATTTAGATGGAATAAATATTAAGAATATTTATTTAGATAGAGTCGTGTCATTTTTAGGTGTATAAAATCCCTAATGATGGCATTGAGTCCATTAACACTAGTTTGTATGAGAATGACATAGATCTGATTGCACTGGATGATAGAGTTGCAGAGATAAATGATGGTGCAGCGAGTGATATTCAAATTGAAGACCTTGCCTATGAGAGTTGTGAGGATGAGGAGCACATGGGTGTATGTGAGACCTTGTCTCAACCATGCAAGAGTTGCTTTCATTCTCATATAAATTATGCTCCATCTGGAATTCATGGAGGCACTACTACAATTACCAAGGATGTTGAGGTAACAACTTCTAGCTATGAAGACTTTGTCACATATACATTTTTAGAGTTTTGTTTGGGGTAGTTATCTCTTATGGATGTGGATTGTGTTGAGAGCACATTTTTGAGCTCATTGACTAGGCTTGATAACATGTGTTCTTGTGTGGGTCAAGTTTTTGATTTGCAGGTTGAGGAGGGGGAAATCATGAGTGATTTTGTTAGCAGCAGTTTTTACACAATAGAGTGTGTCAAGGAGTACAATACAGAGAGGCAACTAGAAGATTGTGAGCCTTCACTTGAAGTGCCTAAAATTTTTGATATGTATGTTGATATTGCAGGATTGGATTTGAATCAAGTCTTTGAGCCAATCATGGAGGACTACATTAGCATTTGTGGTGCAGTTGGGTTTCAAGAATTTGAGTAGTCATATAACATAGCCCAACTTGAGGCCACACTTGAACTGGATGCATTTCAGATTGATTTTTAGAAGGATATTTTTCTTCATGCTGATATTTATGTAGGTATACATATGCATCATGCTAATAAGGATCTTGAATGTGAGTATTGTTGTCTGAGTTAGCATGATGATGGGCCCTATTATCTATGGCTAACATGTCATGGTGATAGTCACTTCCATTTTTAGCATGATGGTATGAGTAGTTGTAGTTTGCATGTGCGTGCATGCAAGGTGTTTTTATTGCTGATGTGGGGTGATTAGTGTAACAAAGGATTGAGGAAGATCATATCCTTCAATAGGCTTGTCTTTGACAAGGGCAAGTAGCTTCACCAATTTCTTGCAGGGTTGGCCTGCAATGTTTCAAAATTTTGGATACAGTCAACTTCCTTTCGTGCCCTCGTGCCTTTGACTATATGTTGTCTTGTAAATACGTCTTGTGTTGTTTTATCCCTATTTGTTTTTTCCTTTTTGGTCTACCTGGAGATGTTCTAAATTCTCATTGTGCCATTTCTTGGCACACATCCCCAACCAGATTAGTGTTGACACCTGAAAAAAACTAGCTCCCAACTTGGTTTATTTTGCCCCAAATCCAACAGGAATCCCACTTTATGCCTTTGTTGAAAGAACCCATCATTTACATCCGATCTAAGACTATTTTGAATGGGTTCCCTCCAATAGGTTTCCATCTGTTTGCCTTTTGAAATGCAAGGAAGAAACCCTAAAAATGACTAAGTTCCAAAATTCTATGTTTTCCTTGTATTTTCTACCTTTTTTAGAGTTTCAAGTTCCTATCTTCCCTCGTACCATTCCTATCAGCTCTGAAATCCACCTTGGTTCCTTGCAAAATCATCTAAGTGCTTCAGACATCAGATTTTGGTATTGCAGCTTCTCATCTTTTCATCTTCTTCTAAGCATGCACCAGCAGGAAGGACCGATCGCTGAGGTGCACCAAGGCTCCAAGTTTTTTCTAAGTATTGTGGATCATCAAAGGTCAGAGTTGTAGTCTTCCTTCTTCTTTTGGGTAGGTGAAAGGGAGAGGGCTCAGCACCCAAAGTCTGATAGAGCCTTTTTCGTCTAAGTGTTGCGGGCAGCGAAAGGTGAGAGTTCTCTTTTCTTCTTTCTTTCTTTTGGAAGGCAGAAGGTCGAAGGCCTATTCACCGAAGCCTGCCAAGTTTCCAAAAGTTTCTAAGTATTTTAGGCATTAGCGATTGGAGGTTTTCTCTTCCTCTTTCCTTTTGAAAGATGAAAAGTGAAAGGCTCGATGAGCTCAAAATCTCCTAAGTGTTGCGAGCAGTGGAATGCGTGAGTTCTTGTTTCTTCCTCCTTTCTTTTCGAAGGCGGAAAGAAGAAGGTCCAAGGCCCGACCCCCGACGACCTTCATTTCTTCTAAGTATTTCAAGGTTGGTGGTCCTTTCCTTATCTTCCAAAATGAAGGATGTATGGTGAGGGCCCGACCTCTGAAGCTCAATGATTTCCATTTGTTCTTTTCAGACTTTGGATATCAGGGCTTCCTTCTTCACCTTTTCAAGAGATGATTGCATCAAGGAAGCCTGATTGGTTGGGGCCCAACTGTCTTACCTTCTGTACTCCTCCCACTACCTAGGAATGCACCAACAACCTCTAGGTTCACAATTAATGTGAAATGGGTAGTTGAATTGATGTTTTTACTATAATTGGTGGGGTTGTTGAGGGTTTTCCTACTTGTTTCATTATTAGATCTGTGTTGTGAAGGCTATAAATGGAGGATTGAATCTCTTTTCAAGGGTTAGTCATTTTGGGTAGAATTTCTCTCTACAAGTGCTGAGTGTCCAGGGCAAATAGGGCTTCATCTATTGTTTAGTTTCAATTCTTTAGAAAGTATCTCTTAGAATTGTATGTGAAATATATTGTAATCTTGATATCAATTCATTGTTTTTCTCCATTGTTGTAAGTGTTCTTTTAGGAAGCCTCTATCGCAATTAGGGTCTTCTCTTCCCACATTTAGTGGTATGATTGTAAAATTTGATTTGAAAGAATGTGACAGTTCTTAATCTATTTTCAAGCTTTGTAAATGGTCATTTCAGTATTACATATGGAAGAATGTTGTATGGTGATAGATGACTAAGTATTCTCATGGTTTGAAATTGATTTTGTGCATTTGAGTAACTAGATAGGCATTCATACACCCCTTTAAGTGTTTTCCTTTGATGAACTTAAAACTCTATAGCCCATTGGATAGGCACTGGTCTGAGAGGCCTATGATCACCCACACACTATTAAAAAATCAAAACAATACATCAAGTCTTAGATGTAGTTATAGTTCCATAAGCATCCTCCTTATGTAGGATTGCTCTTATTATCTTAAAATAGGGGTTTTGTGATAAATAGTTTCTCTTGGTTCAGTGACAGTCTTTGGGGCCAAGGCAACGATTTGGGTTTGGTTGTTCATATGTTTTTAGTTTTTCATCTAGTTTTGAAGTCAATACCTACTAAGGTATACCCCTTGGAATATCCCTCCAGAGTTTAAGCTGATCTCAAAGTCCCTACCCACTCTTGTAAGTTGGCCAAAATAACCCTAAACCTGTTGATAAAACTCTTTTAATCACCCTGATGACACCCTTGGCCTAGGTGATTGTAAAATGTGTTAGGGTTTTGGGTTGTACTTATTTTGGGAACCAACACATTGCCTCAAAATGCCTCCCAAGCAACCAATTTCCTCCACTCATTCGGGAGTCATGTACCAATCTGATCCAACCCCCATTCACAACTCATCATGGTCATGTGCACATCTAGGGGCTTAAATGTATCCACCCTACACCCAACACCAAGACACCCATAGGACCAGGGGCCACCTTTTGTGGGGCTTATGCTCTTTTAAATCTTAATAGAGTAGTTTTATAAAGTTGGGCATAACTTGGGTATATAGAGTTAGATTTTTGCAAACGAATAGGTATTAAAAAATGGTTCCAAGCATTATCTAGTGTTGTTGGTTATTTTCCTAGATTTTATTTCTAGTACATTTTATTTGTGTTTGAAGTCCATATCACTTTTTTGGCCTCCAAGCTCATAACGTTTTGTCACAATCTTTGATTTTCTTTATTTTTTGTAGCATTGGAATGGTATTGAGGATTTGTAAACAACCATCCATGAAATTTTTTTAGATCTAACCTTAGGTATCATTTATTTAGTTTGTCTCTTTTACGCATTTTGGTTGATAACTTGGACATCCTAGCACTTGGAAAGGTTCTATTCTTTTGGGGCTTTAATCAGCTTCTTCATTTTTGCACTTTGGTTTGCTAGTTTAATCATGTCTCCAAGTTTATGAAAAAACAAATGTGATTATTGTGGGAAGAAAAGACATACAATAAATGAATGCATGTTAAAACAACTTGATGATTTAACACTCTTGTATAAACTTCATCAGTTAGAATAGTTGTACATTTCCAATGGCATCAGCTTTGTAACGCCACTTTTCCCCAAAGTTAATTAACTACTTGCAGCAAATTTTATTATAGTTAATTTTAGAGTTAAGATAATTTTGGATTATGAAAAGATATTAAAATAGACATAAATAGAAAATGTAAATTACATGTGATAATTTAATAAGATCTCTAAAGTAGATCATTAACAAGACAAATTGGATAACATAATCACATCGTCACATATACATAATAATTCCAATATATTTTATTATTAATAAGTTTAGTACTTATCTGAATCACTGAGCACTTAGATTGGCCACTCTCACCCTAGGAATATTTCAATGGTATTGACCATGGCTATGACATACTCTAGGAGGAAATAGTTCTTTTGGGAACACAGCATGCTATTACGCTCTTACACAAGTGTTGGTTCTAGAAGAACAATGCTTAACACAGTGTTGGTTCTAAAAGAACATTTCTCAACACTGGTGCTAGTTCTAAAAGAACAATGCTCAACACAAGTGTGAACCAAGCCCTGGCTAGGACCGTCCTGGGTTGAATGATGTACCCCAAGTTAGGACACACTTTGTGTGCCCCCTTTTCCTAATGCCCATAGCCCACAAAACCACTTCTTCCTTGAGTGTTCTCCATGCCTTTTCCAAGACTCACACAAATGCCTTATATAACCTTTTAAGGGGCGATTTCTAAACCATCACATATTTTGACAAAGGTTGTCACTAATGATGGTTTAATAAACATAATTACTTCTCCCTTTTAAAAGGAGGTATTTCATAATTATTCTTTACTTATCTCCATTTTAACCAAAGGATCATAATATCGTTTATTTTCCATCTCTGTTTTAATTATAAAGGTAAATAAGTTTTATCCTCTTATAATTTTAAACGTTTATTCATAAATATCTTTCTTTTCTATTTTGGAGAAAAAGTCACATAACATTTCTCCCCCTGTAAATTAGATGCTATCCTTAGTAGCTGTTGTCACGTAAAATTGCACCTTGCTTGAAGCTTGCTCAAGCATTCTAATGACACAATGGGACTGAACTCAAGGTGTGTGACCTTGCAGATGAGATTAGACCTCCAGACAATTTTGGTTCCTTTTTCTAGACTTATGGTCTATAGAATTCAACTAAACATATGCTATTGATCACCAGGGAAAAGGGAAAGAAGGAATACATAAAGGGAAAGGTCATACAACAAGTTTTAGGGCATTTAAATGCAACTGACATAACATAGTAATGATCTCAAACACTGTGTAAGTCAACTAGGAGAGGCATAAGTTTGGAAGACATCTTATCAACTATGAAGTAAACTTGTGCAAGATGGAAAACATAGTGTGTCGGGCAACCTACAACTTTATATATACAATGAAATCCTAACACAACCCTAAAACAACATAAAATTAGGAATACCCTTTTGTTTGGGTGCACATACTTTTGTTACGTGAAGATAAAGGTTGTCAAATACAACCACTCATTTTAAATAACCTCAAATGAGCACAAAAACGCATCTTGCAAACCATGAACTAAACATGTGCAAGCTTCAAAAAATAGTGTGTTATTAAACCTGCAACTTTATATATACAGTGAAATCCTAATGTACCAAATGAAATATAATTATTTGTACACAAGCCTAAAACAACATAAAATTAGCAAGACACATTGGTTGTGGTACACATGTTGGCAGCTTGTCAAACATCATTAAAGACATTGTCAGTATGATTGGCTGAGCATGATGTTTAGTATTTTCATTGATGGAAACAAGGACTCAGAAGGATTGTGAGGTTATAGTAATCCTCATGAAGTTAGGTATATAGAGAACTCTGGTCTAGAAAGAAGACTTAAACATTTTGGCTAAGTGTTGGTAGAGTACAGAGACAACTACAGAGAGACAGTGTTATGACCAGTAGTGGTCCATAGTTGAAGATCTTGTCTTATATATTTGGTAAGTTGTTTCTAGTCCTTAGATGATCGTAAATCCAGAGTTTCATCTTTTGATCGTCTTCAGAAGTATAGTATCAAGTAGTACAAGTTTGGCATAGCAGAGAACAATCTTGACCAAAGTAGAACACATGTTTGATTTGGTCTGCATTCCTCTGATAATAGATATTTCCTCCTGCAATTTTGAGCTATTGTAAACACATGTCTAAATTCTTTAAATCCAAAGTTATAGAGCTTGAAGTCCATTAATAAGGTAGTTATAAGCTTCTGAGTATCGCTACTTACTTAGATAATGTTTGACAGTGACATGGTGCAGCTTCTGATGGTCTGCATTTCACCGCATGATTATATTATGCTATGTGGTTATGAAGTAAAGCTTAGGGATGCCTAAAGATTCTTAGATATGATTTTGAGAAATTTTTGTGGTCCGCACCGAAAGTTGTGTTCTGATAGTTAGAATGAACCTATGATAGTCTATGTATGAGGCTGACTTGATACTTTGATCTATGTATGGTAAAATCTATTAATTGGAATCATATCCTAAGTGGTTCTATAGTTGGAGCTGACATGTATGAATATGTTCCAAGTGTTGATTTGGTTCACAAAGTATTTTTGTGAAAGGATTAGGCCAACAAACTACACAAGGCATAACTACACATTTCATCTTTGTATATCGGCCTAATTTGAAGATTACAAGTGATGTAGATATATATGAGATTTTCTTTGGCATTTGAAGTGGGGGTAGAAAATATGAAGAAATAAGTGCAAATATGAGTGTGTGTGTGTGTGACATGCGAAGTTATGTGATTGTGTAAGAGTGACAAGTGCAAAAGAAGAGAGATCTTATAATATCAAAGCAATGTGATAGAGTAGAGTAGGATGAAGAGTTTTGAGATGGCATTTTGAGCTTCATTGGAGTTGTATTCATGCATTTGTAGATGTAATTCTAGCAGTTCATTTTGGCAGTGAGCCATCCTTCTTTTTCTTTTTTTATGGCAGTGAGCTTGTATGCAGTGAGCATCTTTCTTTAGACAATGAGTCCTTAAGGGAAGTGAGCCCTAAGATAGTGAGCCTCTTGTAATTTGGTATTGTTACTAAATAATATACTGTGAGCTAACACTCACTATGGTTTTTCCCATTTTGGGTTTTCCACATAAAAATCTTGGTGTCTATGTGTTATGTTTTGTGATTGTTCATTCTATGTTTAACTTGATTTAATGATGTTGAATGGGTAAATGGATTAAACATTTAATAAGTGAATGGTTTAAGAGAATACTAATTCACCCCCCCTCTTAGTATTCTGGGTGTTCAACAATTGGTATCAGAGCTTGGTTTCTCGGAAGGAGTTTAATAGCTTGAGGAAGATCTTTGAGATTGAACACATGGCAGGTAAAAGGTATCCTACTCCTAAAGAAATTCATTCAACTAGAACTACAGAAGAAGAGTACATATATGTCAATGAAGAAGAATTTAAAGTTGCTCTTGAAGATCTTGAGAGGACTGAAGAGGAAAACAAGGATCTGAAAGAAAATGTCAAGGAAGTAGATGAGTGGATCAGGAAGTTGAGGGAGCAAGTCAAGAAGTTTAAAGAAAAGCATAAGGAGGTTAGTGAACAAATAAGATCAGCAAATGAAATCTTGGATGATCTGAAAGTGCAAATTGAAGATAAGGCAAAAGCAGAAGAAGATCTAAATCAATTAATGAAAGGAAAATCAAAAGAATGTGCAAAGCTTGAAAAGGAAGTTGTGAACCTGAAGTTAGATTTGGAGAAGGCAAAGAACTATGAAGAAATGTTCAAGATAAGTTCTGCAAAACTTGATAAGATTCTTGCTAGCCAGAAGAACTCCAATGACAAAGAAGGCTTGGGATTTGAGAAAGGTGAAAGTTCTTAAACTGATCAAGACATGAATGTTGAGAACAAGAAGGACAAAGGCAAGCAGATCCGAAATCAAAGGAATGGACCTAGAAAACCACTAGTCAGGCAACCAAATGCACAAAGGTACCCATCTTTTAATGGTTATTGTAATTCATGCAATAAGTTTGGTCATAAGGCTACTCATTGTAGGAGTAGAGTGAATCAAAATATTCCATCTTTCTCTAGTCAGTGCTTTACTTGCAATAAAGTTGGTCATAAAGCTAGTGAATGTAGAAGCTAGATAAGGAATGGTCATAACAATGGAAGGAATGCTCAATCTTTCAAAGGTAACTGCTATACATGCAAGAGAGTTGGTCATAGAGCTAGTGAATGTAGAAGTCAGATAAGGAATGGCTATAATAATGGAAGGAGTGTTCAATCTTTCAATGGTAACTACTTTACATGAAATAGCTTTGGACATAAGGCTAATCAATGCAGATTTAGAATGAATGGAAGGAACAACAGTCAGAGGAATGTTGTGTACTATAATTGCAATATGCCTGGACATATTGAAAAGTTCTGCCGAAGTAAGAACCTAAAGAAGGATATTTAGGCAAAAAGGAAGAAACCAGTACAAAAGGTTGATGCGGTAGAAATCAAGAAGGAGATGAACACGATGTCAGTTAAGAAGGAAGTTGTTGAAGCCAAGAATGAGCCTATGCTAGACTCTGGTGTAGACACTTCCTCCGAGAAGTGAATTGGGAGCTCTGGATCAGGGGGAGCTTTAATGAAATATCTTGTTCCCCTAGCTAGAAAATTGGTGCTAACATCCAACATGCAAATAAGAGTTTTAGAACAAAATAATAGATTTTTTAAAGAAATTTCTAGCTGAAAAGAACCTAATGCGAAAGATTGCGGAGCAATTTGGATCGACTGTGTGTGACAAAGAAAGTGTTTAGTAGCTTTTTTGAAATGAACATTTATGGCGATTAGATTGTGATGAAAAGGGTTTATAAGAAAATCTCATTCAAAGGAAATTCACATTGCACTCAAACTCTCAAGCGACCAAGGAGATTTGAAAAATGAAGCTAAAGTGAATTCAAATGTTTGGCATGAGGAAACCCTAACCAAAAACCAAAGAACAAGGTATTTACAATCATCTCTCTCTAAGAAAATAATTTCATTGAGCAGTAAGAATGTCTACTCCACAAGTAATTGAGATCGCTGAAAGACCCTGACCCAAAGTTATGAAGCATTCATTTAAATCCCTAGAAACAGACCCTAATGGTGCATTTTCAGAAGTGCCCTATGGTATAATGCATAATGAAGATATTAGGGTTTACATCCATGCCAATTTGGAATAGTATGATCATATAAAATTAGGGCAAGTTTATTTGGCTGAGTTGTCCAATGACAAATTTGAATTGAAAGAATAATACCGTGCTCTGCATGAGAACAAATTGGACACATGGATCAATTTTCCCATTTTCCTTGAAGATTCTTGGGTTAGGTATGCCCTAAGCAGAATCCATGATGAATTCTTTTGGTTGAATATGTCTCATATGATAACCAAGGATGCCATTGAGGCAGTTACATGTATGTGTTCCTCTGGACTAGTTCTGACGCTTAAATCTGTGAAGAATGACACAATGATGAAGCTAACTGGTGCCAAATTTGATAAGAGGGCATTAATTGTCAATGACATAAAGGATTTGGTGGTCAGGTTTGCTTCCATGGTGATTGGATATAAGATATATTTCTCCAACAGGGAGAACTTTGTTTCTACAAGGGTGCTGCCACAATAATGGGATACACTTTTTGGGACATCATGATTTTTCTGAAATCACGTATTTTTAGAAAATATAATGATTAATCCTTGAAAGGTTCCATTTAAAAGATTTTAATTGAAGAGGGTTTGATCAAACCCCCTTAGATTCAAACCCCCTTGGATAGAACCCCGCTAGTTTTAAACCATACCTATAATGGAGTCTCCTCTACACCTATCAAAGTGCTGATAAAAAACCACTTTTGATTTACCTTTTGGGGGATCAAATGAATTCATTTAAAATTTATGTTTTGTATGTAGTCCTTATTATAAGCTTCCCAAAAAGTATAATTTTAAATATATTTAATTCAAATTATTATTATATTTATTTTTTATTTCTTGTGAATGTAGGTTTTTCACTAAATATCAAGTTCTTTGTTCTACACACATGGAAAATTAGTAAATTAGTGAAAAAAAAATTTGAAAAATATCTATGCCCTAGGTATTGATGTCCTTGTTTCAATAAAAAAAATATTTGAATTTTGATACATACAGAAAAAGTTATGTTTTACGGAATATGCCCATGTTTAAATTATAATTGGTTTGACTTCAAAACTTAATTAAAAAAATATTCAACAAAACATTATAAAACAAGATTCATGCCCTATATATTGGTATTACCAATCTAAATTCAAAAGAATCAGAATTTTATCCTTTGTAGAAAAAAAGTTATGTGCTACAAACTACACATGACTTTAAAAAAATGTTGTTTACTATTAAAAACTACTTATCAAAGGAGACACAAAAAGTTTTACAATTTAACTCTAAAATTAAATATATATATATATTTAGAATCTACAAACAAAATCTCACAAATCACTAGTTCACATCATCTTCAAATTCCTAACGGTTTAGCGGCCCTATAGGTGTCATAAAGTGAAGATTTAGTTCAAAATGTTGATTTCAATGTCAAGTTTGGCCAAAAAGTGTAACCCATTATTGTGGGATGACCCACAACAACCATCTATACTGCTTATGAGATGGTGAAGAATAATGTTGATTATGATTTGTGTGATTTGCTCTAGCAACAATTGATGGAGAATCTGAAAAGGACAAAAGATATAAAGTGCCCATTCAAATTTGGTACTCTTATCATCTGCCTATTATTCTACTTTCTAAGGGAATTACCAAGTATGAGTAATATTGTTTGGTTAAGTCATTCTCCTGTAGCAGTACAAATTAGAAATCAGATGTATAGTTTAGGATATGTTGATACACAAAATGTAGCTCTATGGGGATATTTTAAGAATTTCTAGAAAAATATGCAAGCTAGGGTTAGAATCCCTAGAAAGGTAGTATAAAAGTATAAAGATGATATTGTCTTTATGGTGACCAAAGATCAATGCCTCATGGAGGTAGTAGAACCAAGAACAGTGTGGGTCCCAGCAATGGGATATGAGGTTATAGAGGACATCTTGACTGGTTTGGCAGATTTAATGTTGAGCAAACCAAAGGATCCTAAAAAGGAAAGATTTGGGACTTTTGAGGAAAAGTCTCTCAAAGTGCACATGGAACAAAAACAACCTGAGATCAAAAGAAATGTAAGAAAATGGGTAAATGATTATGCAAAGAGAAAAAGATTCACAAAGGAATAGATAGATGAAGTAAGAGCCAAGTCTCAAGCCTCTCAAGCAGCAAAGGCTCCAGAAGAGAAGACTTAACAAGAAAAGGCTCCAAAAAGGCATGAAGTATAGGCTGACCAAGAAAAACCCACCTCTAGCTCAATAAGAACAAGAGCCTCCTCTTTTGTCATTATTGATGTTGAGAAAGAGATGCTTGAGAAGAAGCCTGCAGAGAAAAAACACAAAAGAAAGAAAACAAAGGCCACCAACAAAATATATGTGAGCCTTGGTGGTAGTGAAGAGGAAGAAGAAACTGAAACTGATGAAGAGATATAGGCAAAAAGGGAAAAAATAGATGAAGCCACTACAAGCAAAGAAGTGAAGCCCTCTAGAAAAGGGAAAGAAAAGAAGAGGAAAAAGGAAAAGAAAATTGAGAAAAAGGAAGGTAAGTCTACAATATCTCTGGAAGCTATAGTTAATGCAATGGCTGAGCAAGGGAACTTGAACCCAATTGTTGATACATATGATGAATGCTCAGATACTGACACAGAAACAATTGAAGCAGCTTTGGTAATATTTTTAGATATGTTTAATAAGGCATTGATTGAAGTTATGGGTGACTTATCGAACAATTTAGCTAGCATCTTAACTGCAAGAAAAGAAGGGGCTATGGCCAAAGATGCTGAGTTGAAGGAATATGTTTTGATGAAACTGTGTCCAAGTCTCATCAGTGAAGAAAAGGTCAAAGTCACTAAGAAGCTCAATGAAGAATTTAGAACCAAGAAGAGAATCAATACTCTAATGTCTGGGGATATTAAGAAACTAGTGAAAGAGACTGAGGAGAAAACTATGAGTGTACTTCATGAACTTCACGTCCCAACTATGACATATACAGATGAAGAAGAACAAAATGTTGATGTTGATAATTCAAATATAGTTCCAGGACTGAATGATGAACAGATTGTGGATCAAAGTGCAATAACTCCTCTGGTGAACTCTAGAAAGGATGAAGAAATGAAAGAATCTATAGTTGAAAAGAACTCTGAGGAGACAAAAGTGATGTCTGACAATAGAGCCTCTGAAGAACAAAATGATCAAATGAATGAGATAAATGAACAAATGGTTGATAATTCAGCTCTAGAAATAGAGGGAAAACAAGAACTGACTCAAGAAGATCCTCCAGAGAGACATGCTGCCCAAGTGTCTCACAATGAAGGAAAAAGAGACACTACTAGAGAAGATTCAGTTGACTCTCTAAGAGAGTTTTTGGAAAAATAGAAAGAAAATCAGTTTTTGTTTGCACATGAGTTATTACAAGGACCAATAAACCTGGCTATATTGTCTCCATTGCAGAAATTGAATCTTGGGTCATTTTTTCAAGTAATAGCCCAAGAAGAAATCTTGAAGTCTCACATGGAGGATAGTGAGCTTATGGGAGAAGCTATGGAAATCTTTGAAAAGATCATGTCCGGTGTAAAGAAAGACACCTCCTTGCCTCTTGTATTACAAATGAAGACACTTATGGAGTCAGTCAATTCTCATTTTGAGTCCCTTGAACAAGCAGCTAAAAAGAAGGTAAGGACTAAGATTGACAATAAAAGGTTAGTTGAGGTCAATGATAAATACACTCAAGATAAAGTTTTGTTAGATAAGAGTATAGAATATGCACAGACGGCCACCAAAGAAGCTAGTGAGATCTATCAATTTTGTCTCACATGGCTTGAGATAACGAAGGAGCCAAAAGAGAAAATAGATGGATGGGAAGCCCAATTGATGAAGATATCTAGAACTTATGATCTAGTGAAGGATGTTATTGGGAATCAAAGGGCAGCAATTGAAACTATCCATTCTGACATACACAAGTTGTAGCCCCAAAAGGAGGTCATAAAACATAGGATGAGTTAGCTCCAGGAGATTGCAAGTTTTAAGATTGCATCCATGATAAGACTTATAGCATCAATAGATAAGACAAGGCAAATCACTGAGGCCCCTGCTACTGCGAAGAAGGGAGAAGAGTTGGTGTCCCAAATCAATGGGCACATACAAGTTTTGAGCGATGCCAAGGTCAGGTGGGATGAAGATGCAGTTCAACTAAAGAAGATCTATAAAGATATTCTCCCTGGAAGCCAGTAAGGTATTTGACTTCACATGTATATATGCGGATAGTACAAACAATTTTGAAGTTTTGGTGTACATAGAAATCTCACTTGTACATATTTTTGTATCATTCACATTTGCCATTGATGTCAAAGCATGTGCAAAACATAAAAATAAAAATAATTGAAAAATAAAGGAGAGATGCATGTTGTTAGGGGGAGTAGTGTGTAAAAAGTAAGGGGGGCAGTGTAATGGTTTTTCACATAAGTGTTGCCATCAATGCCAAAGGGGGAGATTGTTGGCAACTTGGCAAACATCATTAAAGACACTGCTACTATGATTGGATGAGCATGATGTTTACTGTTGTCATTGATGGTAACAAGGAAATAGAAGGGTTGTGAGGTTATAGTAATCCTCATGAAGTCAGGTATATAGAGAACTCTGGTCCAGAAAGAAGACTTAGACATTTTGGCTAAGTGTTGGCAGAGTACAGAGACAACTACAAAGAGGCAATGTTATGACTAGTAGTGGTCCGCAGTTGAAGATCTTGTCTTGTCAATCTGGTAAGATTTTTCTAGTCCTTAGATGATCCTAAATCCAGAGTTTCATCTTCTAATCATCTCCAGAAGTACAGTATCAAGTAGCACGAGTTTGGCATAACAGAGAATAGTCTTGAGCAAAGTAGAACACATGTTTGATTTGGTCCACATTCCTCTGGTAATAGATATTTCCTCATGCAGTTTTGAGGTATTGTAAACACATGTCTAGAGTCTCTAAATCCAAAGTTACAGAGCTTGAAGTCCACCAATAAGGTAGTTATAATCTTCTAAGTATCACTACTTGCTTAGATAGTGTTTGATAGTGACACAGTGCAACTTCTGATAGTCCTCACTTCACCGCATGACTAGATTATGCTACGCAGTTCTGTAGGAAATCTTGGGGATGCCTAAAGAGTCTTAGATATGATTTTGAGCAAGTTTTGTGCTCCACACCGAAAGTTGTGTTCTGATAGTTAGAATGAACTTGTGATAGTCTATGTATGAGGCCGACCTGATACTTTGATCTGTGTATGGTAAAATCTACTAATTGGAATCACATTATTATAGTTAGAGCCGACATGTATGAATATGTTTCGAGTGTTGATTTGGTTTGCAAAGTATTTTGGTGAAAGGATTAGGCCGACAAACTACACAAGACATAACTACACGTTTCATCTTTGTATGCTGACCTAATTTGAAGATTGCAAGTGATGCGGATATATATATGAGATTTACTTTGGCATTTGAAGCGGGGGTAGTGAATATGAAGAAATAAGTGTGAATATGAGTGTGTGTGTGTGTGTGCGAAATGTGAAGTTTTGTGATTGTGTAAGAGCGACAAGTGCAGAAGAAGAGAGATCTTATAAGAGCAAAGCAATGTGATAAAGCAAAGCAGGATAAAGAGTTTTGGGACAGTATTTTGAGCTTCATTAGAGTTGTATTCATGCATTTGCAGATGCAATTCTAGTAGTTCATTTTGGCAGTGAGCCATCCTTCTTTTTCTTTCTTTATGGCAGTGAGCATCTTTCTTTGGATGGTGAGTCCTTAAGGGCAGTGAGACCTAAGGCAGTGAGCCTCTTGTAATTTGGTATTGTTACTACATAATATATTGTGAGCTAACACTCACCCTGGTTTTTCCCATTTTAGGTTTTCCACGTAAAAATCTTGATGTCTATGTGTTATGTTTTGTGATTGTTCATTCTATGTTTCACTTGCTTTAATGTTGTTGAATGGGCAAATGGATTAAAGGTTTAATAAGTGAATGGTTTAAGAGAATACTGATTCACCCCCCTCTCAGTATTCTAGGTGTTCAACAACACATATCTCTATTATGTGAAGAGAAAGGTTGTGAAGTCCACCGATGCCTTTAGAATAACCTCAAATGACCAATTATGCCCTTCCATTACTACCACCAACCTCAAATCAATAAAACATTGTTTAAATTTGTTGAAAATATTATGAATCAATATGTTAGTCACCTAGTTGAGGCATAAGTTTGAAACACATCTTACTATTTGGGGGAAAATTAGATTTGTTAATGTTTTACATTTTAGATGTTTAAATCCACCTCTCCACTATACATTGAAGGATCTAGGGTCGAGTGGCGAGCACTATCATACCCTAGGTCACTTGCATATGTAGGGAAACTTGGATTAGGGAATTTAATTATTAATTTTCCTTTCCTTATGGCCAATTAACCATTAAAACCCTAATTATGCAAATACGGCAACAAATTGACGAAAGATGGAAAAAACTCTTACAGACAAGAGTAAACTACCAAATCACAGAATACTTATTTTTGGGGTTTCAAAGTGGAACAGTCAGGCACACTGGAGCGGGCGCCCAAGTCCAAGGTGTCAGTTTATTTGCAGGATCTGGACCTCCTTCCGACACTAATCAGCCCTATAACTTCTATTTCTCGAAACTTAGATGCGGAGGACACTAGAGTGAGCACCCAAGTCCTGGAAGTGCTCCTTTGTCCTGCTTTTCTTCAGATCTTGAATCCTTGATACCTTCCAATCCTTCTTAAAACTCCACTTTTCCCAAATGTGACACTTGTAACCTGTAATCACAAGACTTGGTTTGGGGGTTGTGGTGTTTAGAGGCTTGCCTCAGTCAAGCCCAGGAGGACACTTAAGTCTCTAAAAATTGTTGTTAGATAAAGAGTACATGCCCTTGTGAGGCAGAGGCAAAAACCAAAGGAATCAATGATGAAAACACAATATTATGTCACCTTGTAGTGAAGCTCTCATGGAGGAAGAGGCTCTTCATGCCATGAGGAAATTGATTCTCAAATCTGCAAATATCAACACACAAAACATACAAGTCTGCTCTTGCAACACAATAGAAGACTTGAATCACCTTGAGAACACTTTAGCTTGCTAGTAATCATCTAATTTACAAATGAATGCCTAATTAAACATGATTATATATGCAACTACAAGCATTCCCACCAAGATTTTAAAAATCAAACTTTACCATTTCGGCAAAAGAAATAAATAACGGTCATAAACCAACACCCAGAAATTAGGGCTGCCCCAAAATAGGGCAGGACTAGGGTGCATGCGCCCAAGTCCTCCCCCCTATTTTAGGCAGGGTACAGCTAAAGGAGTCCACCTAGGTCCAATTTTCCATGGAACCTAGGTCTCATTCCATTAGGATGCCAAAATATGAACTAAAATGTCCTAAATGCATACTAAAGACCCGTGACCTAAACCTTATGAGGGAAAAGCCCCCAAGGGGACATTTTTTGACGTTACATTTAGCCCCCACTTTAATGTATGTATAAACATGAGGCCAATACATGCATTAAAGTAAGGTCACAAACATAGAAAACACATCAAGCACGGAGAAGACGTGCCAATCACATATAAAATAGTAACAGGCACGCAAAACACAGAGAAGACAGTTATAGTCATGCAAAACACGAAGAAGACAGTTACAGTCATGCAAAACACAGAGAAGATAGTCAATGCATAGAAGACACATTAATGCATAGAAGACATGAATGATTCTTTTCTTTTCTTTGTCTTAAATATATATGAAATGCAGATGCAAGTACTGGAAAGTAAACAAACCTCCCATAATACATGATGCACTCATCGTGCAGGTCTTTGTATATATGGGACAACACACACACAAGACATGCAAAACCTCCCAAAATGCAGGATGCATATGGGGCAACAAACATGCCAAACAAAGAAAACACGCCAAACACACACACTTTGAAGACACAGAGAAAACACGACAGACAAGCGATGGAGTGTACCTATATCTAGGTCCAACACCATCTTAGGCACATTACAGACACACACCGACGATTGGGCTTCACCACAACAATCATCGAAGACACACTTAAGGGTTGAGTTAGTCAAAGAACCACTCCCCGCCTCCACAAAGGACTTTTGAAAATGCAACCCCACCCGCGTCACAAAGATGCCTTACAGTGAAAAGGAAGCATGGCACACCTCCCCACCTGCGTCATGGAGAGGCCTTACAGTGAAAAGGAGGTATGAGCTCAAAAGTATACAACCCCACCCACATCACAGAGACGCCTTACAGTGAAAAGGAGGTATACGTAATAGATAGATTGATAGATTGCAAACAAACTCAGGATGCAGGAAGTACTCATCGTACTAGCCTACACTTGAGGACAAGTAGATTGCTAACATCTACAACAGACAACTTACCTTATATGCCCCTACCTTGAGGTGGTTGATATCATGCATTGATATCAAACAAATTAAGGTAGGAAGAAAACACACAAGGGAACACAGACTTTCGTAAAGCCCATGCCCCCGCAGGTGACATGTACTTTATGATTGCCAAATGTTCCCACAAACACATCCCTGCAAGAAACATGTTAGTGTCTACATAATCATGATAAACAATAACACCAATGTATATAATTAACCACACAAAGAGCCAAGGTTATACTACGAATTTAGAGTTTGAGGATAACCGTGGGGCTATATCATGAAGCTCTCCTAATTAAACACCACTAAGTGTGAGGCCAATTATTTTCCTTCCTTATTTTGATTGTTTTACATTACAGTTGGTGACATTATCAAACTTTTAGAGACTATTCTTCCATTATGCAGATTAGATTATATCTCCTAATTTCTGGTTTGACATTGATTAGACATGTGGTGATTCTATTTGATCATATTTTGATGCTATGATGAGATTTGACATGTGAGATATATTAGAAGATGATTATTGGTGTGATTTCTAGTTCATTATGTGGATTCATTAATTGATGATGATTATGTGACATTAGATAGAAAATGTAATTTAATCTTGAATTATGTTGTGAATGATTAATGTTGTATGCAAGGACATGAATTTAATTTCAGTTGCTTCAGCTATGATTATACATGATATGATTGACACTTGATCTAGTTGTGTAGGATTATATTCCTAGGCCACGAGAAATCGGAGACAGTATTCACACATATATTATTCCCTATGAAACCAATCCATTCCCAAGAGGGATGAGGATCACGTTTGATCGGATGTTGTTTGAGTACTTGTTTGATTTATTATTTTCGCCTACTACCCATTTTTGTTAAATTAATTTATATCATGTGTTGTATATTTTTATTGTTTTACACCACTTGGTATTGTTTTCATTTATGGGCCATTTAAAGTGAATTTATGACTCCTTAGGTGTACCCTAGTGTCCCAAAACTTACCCTTGGTGGTTACCCATGGGTCTAGAGTCAATTTTGACTAACTAAACCTTGGGGTAACTCACTTTTGGTCACTCTAAATTGAGGTTTAGTCAAAGTGACGAATTTTGAAATGGCTAAGGGTGGGAGATGAGTCATGCTTTGGGAAAGACCCATCTCCCTTCCCAAAGTTTGGTGCGGAATAGCATATCTGACTATCAAATAGATCTTATGTATATTATTATTGCGAATACTCGGGAACAATACATTCATCATATTACAATGCACGTTGTCATAGACTCAGACATCTATGTAGAAAGAAGAGCTTAAAACATAAAGAGCAAGCTAGAGATAATAGCACTCTTGGACTTTAAACTCTTCTTAAAACATAAAGAGCAAGCTAGAGATAATAGCACTCTTAAACTCAAAGAGCAAACCAGAGATAATGGTACTCTTTCTCACTTACAAACATAGACACTCCTAAACTTAAACTTTCTTAAGACTTCACTTCTCCCAAATCCGTTCAGAAATGCAGGCGGCCCTGTCGCCTTATATAGGAGGAGAGGGCAGAACTTTTAACCCCTATATTAGAATTCCTTTTGAAATCCATCCATAGAAAGTGGACACGTTGCAATCCTTATTCGTAGGATTACCCGATCGAGAAAAGATTCCTCAGGTGGGAGCAATTAATCCGTGAACAAGATAAAGAGGACACCACAAGATAATTACAGAGATACTTTTTGATCATGAGAAGAATAACTCGTGCTTACTGTAAGGCACGTAAGCTTTCCCCTTTTACCATGGAAGGGCCCACGTCTATCATGTTCAACGAGATGATAGATGTTCTCAATGGATGACAAGCCCATCCATTAGCCTAAAAACCGGTACTGTTGGAGGTACTTGAATTGAGAGGACCTGGCTGGTTGAATAGACATCCTTCACAAAATTCTCCATCAAGATGAGTACAGTCAAGAGAACAATAATTTTTGCTGGCGCCATAGGTTGGTATTCTTGGATCATTGGCGAAGCAGTCGACACAATTTGCACAGGTTTGTGTGGATGAATGAGGAATACATCTAGGTGGTCGACTTCCTTCTTGTTCCTTCCAGATAATACTCATTGTCTTTAGCTTATAAGGGCCATATAATCCTCAGGACATAGCTTGTGGTATAGCACCATTCATTCGGTAGGTCTTTATGTGAATCCAGATAGGAGTCTGGTGGGTATGACAATACCTTAAACAATTACCTACCATCCAATGTTCGAAAACAGAAGAAGATCCTGTAGGACCATAGATTTGGCAAAGATGTCTACTAATTGGGTTATCTTCAGAAGAATCAAAAACAAGTTTGAAAATACACCCAGTGTATGCTGTAGTTCCTTCAAACTGTAAATCATCTGCTGGAGGATACGGTCCTTGAAACAGGTTTCTGATGAGGGTCTTACCATCCTCGACATTTAAACATTGCTCTGGTCTGGCTACAGGAGGATTGAGAAACTTAATTGGGAGAACAAAGTCTCCACACTAGTTCTGAAGTACATGCCCTATATCAGGATCAATGGGTTCTACTTCAGCTGAAAAATGAAAGAATGGCCTGTTGGTCCATAATCCTAGAGATGTTAATTGTTGTTTGGCAATTAACATTCTAAACTGATCAAAAAGAAAGTCATTGGCCATTTGAAAATTATGCAAGTTTCTTCGTTGGAAACGATTCGTGCTCCATTCCTTATGACTCTCTTCATACCAGCGTTGTTCTCGGATTCAGATGATTCAAACAACTCCATCTCCTTGAGGGTTATCAGAATGTCCCTCTCTTGACATAAAATCTGCAAAAATATTTTCAACTCCTGGAAGATGAATAAAATCAAATTCATATGTGCTGAGAAGTTGAGAACATCGAAAGGAGTCACCCTCTTACTACCTTATTCTTTGATTCTTTTCGAAAGAATCCTCACAGATTTTGCAAGTCACTTTTCAACAGAAATCTCTTGTCAGCAATGAACATTTGGAAGGCTTGGAAAGTATTGACAACAGCAAGGATTTCTTTATGTGTACTATGGTAGTCTACTTCACTATTCTTGAAACTACCAGAGATATAACGAACAATCTCACCTTTGTCTTTGGGATTGAAGGAGATTGTTTTCTGCTCCCAGAGAACACCTGCCCAGGCACCTTCACTTGCATCAGTTTCAACAATTTTGAAACCCTTTCCCGACAGCTTTAATGGTGGTAACTGGGAACACTTTTGCTTGATGCGAATTATCAATGCATCATGTTTTGTTGTCCATGGTGGTGGCTTCTTTCCTAGAAGCTTATTTAACTCAATTCTATCTTCAACAAGCTTATAATAGAATCTTGCAATATAATTAACAAGGCCCAAAAAACATTGAAGTTCTTTGACATTGGTAACTCGAAGAAGAGAAATTTTGTGCAGGATGTGTGGTTGGGCCTCCATCCTCCCCCCCGGAAGAAGCTTGATGCCAATAAACACAATATGGGTTTGAGCAAAGAAAGACTTTGCACGATTGATAGCAAGACCATTATGTTGACAAATAGAGAGGAATTGACGAAGATGGTCAAGATGGTGAGGCATATCCTGGCTGAAGACAAGAATGTCATCAATATAGGGTTGGATAAATTTGGCATAAGGTCGAAATATAACATCCATTTTTTGCTAAAAAATGGAAGGAGCAGTTTTAATACCGAATGGAAGAACAGTCCATTCATACAGACCTTGGGGAACAGAAAAGGCTGTTTTATAGAAATCAGCACTTTTAAGACCAATTTGCCAGAACCCTTTTGTCAAATCAAATTTAGAATATACATGACTACCTTGGATAGTCTGCCAGATATGATCCTTACTTGGCAGAGGATGTCGATTGTCAACAAGACAGTCATTTAACGGCTTATAATTTACAGCTAGCCATTTTTCAAGTAATTCTTTACCATTCTCATTGACCTTTGGTACATACATTGCATGACATGAGAATGGAGATTCAGAAGTTTGAATAATGTGGAGCCGTTCAAGCTCTGCAACTTTTGTTCTGCAAGTTAATGCTTCAGATGAACTCATTAGAAAATAATTAGCTTTGGCCTTAGGCATGAGTTCATTACCTTGAGGGTCTCGCTTCAGAGGGAGATCACATGTCAAGTTCCTTTTTTGCTTTTTTAAATCTTTTGTCATGACTGTGTCAGCAAAAGTAGTTTTAATCTCTGCAAGAGATTCTTGACCTGCATCCATTTGTTTGGCTAACCAAACAGCATTAACTAGTTTCCTTTTCTTTTCCTTTTCTAGCTTTGAAGAATAAGCTAGATCTTGATAAAGCCTTGGAAGCTGATATGTATTCCGAATTATAATAAAATCGGAATCAATGGTGAAAGGTTCCCATTGTTGAATAGCTTTGCTTCCAATTACCCCATCATAGCCATCAACTTCATATTGGACAAATGTTAGATTATCCGTAAAACCATCAAATCCAATTTGAATAGGAGCTATGTAGAATGAGGAACTATTTTCCTTTTCAGAATTTCCAAAAGTAATACCTGCAGTGCCTTCAATCCAGGCATCTTTTGGGAAAGCATTGTACCTGGCAATGTTCAGATCTGCTCTAGTATCAATAAGGAATGCTAATGGGTAGGCCATTATACCTGGAAAATGGATTGTTAGAATGATTCCAGGACATGAAGTGGTTGGCTTGGCACTCCTTTTGTAAGCTTTCATCTGGTGGCTACTTGAACCTTCTTCAAAGGTGACTCTGGGTTCACCTTGTTCTTCTACAGCATGATGAATGAGAGGGTTGTATGGCTTTTCTTCACAATACAGTTGTTCTTCAGTGAAAGAGGCTTGAGCAGGCAACTGTATAGATCCAGCAGAATTAAACTAGCTAACAAACTAATCAAGTTCAGGGGCTTTCTCCATTTCTTCTGTGAGATAGAAATTTTCTTCATCATCAATTTCTGAAACTTCTGCCTGAGCTTGAGTAATAACCTTTTCAAGAAAGGCTTTTCTATTTCTTCTCCAAATACGCCTTGCCATACTTCTTGGAGTAGGGGCATTAAGAATGGATCTTTGATTCAAAGGTCCAAGGACCCAAGGCTCTCTTCTTTGTAATGGTTTATAACCATGCTACTCTCGAATCTTAGTGGGAAAGACCGACAGACCATATTGGAGAATAGGAGATCTTCCAACTGGGAGCTTAGGGGGTCGAGAGGACCCACTTTCAATGGACGGCTGAAGTAAGAAATACTTTCTGGATTTGAGCTGGTCCAATTGAGCTACGAGCTTTCTCCATGTTTCTTGACCCATATCCATGGTATGGAGTCGAGATTCGATTTGGACAATATCTTCAATTACCTTGTCCAATTCGCCACGGGTGTCCCTTCTGAGCATTCTGCAATAGAAGGAGACTTTCGAATCCTCATCAAAGGATTGAACTTCCTTGGTCATTAAATTGACTTGAGCTTGTTCTTGAGCTGACACATATTCTTCAGACTCAGATTCTGTACTTGATTCTGAACTAGAGAAGATAATATCCTCTGAGTCTGATGGATAAGCATTGATGAATTCAAATTCATCATTTTCAACTCTTGCTGCTCATGCTGCACGGACTTTACCTTTTCCTTTTTTCTTGTTTCTATCCAGGCACTTATTTGCAAAATGATCACCCTTGCAAATATAACAGGTAGGTTTCCATTTTTTGGAATCCTTGCTTTTCTTATCTCTTTTTCTGAAGTAACCCTTTTTCTTGGGATACTTTCTTTTGAATTTCTTCTTTTTCTTCTTGTAGGATTTTTCAGAATTGTCACAATTATAACAAGAAGATTTTCCCTTTTCGGGGAACTGATTAGAAGGCATAATCTGGTAGCAAACAGATGAAGAAAGTAAAGGTTGTACCTTTTTTATTTCTTTCTTATCTTTTCCTTCTTCACAGATCTCTTCATTAATCTGTGTTAAGAATTGAACTAACTGTGGATATGTTAGCTCTTTCATTTCTATGTTTTCTGTTACCAGATTCTCAAGAACTTTCTTGTGATAAAATTCTCCTATCACAGTACCAAAACTTTTTAGAAAAGTAGTGAACATGAATTCATGATTTTGCTCACGGCCTGACAAATAGAAATTCTCATATTGGACATCACAATATTGTTTAAAGTATTTGAGGTCCTTACATTTACCTTTAATAAACTTGTTGTAGGCCAACTTTTCTCTAGTGTCTATTTTTCCAACAAACAGACGAGTCAATTGAGCACAAACTTGATCTGTACCTTTGTCTAACAGCATTTCTCTGTAAGCATCATCTAGTCTATCCCAGACATGTCGTGCAACACTGATCAATGCATTAAGAGACTACTTTATCACCTGCTTTTCATCAGCATCAGCATTAGTGGATATATAATTGGTTATCCAGGCTCGCATTGCATCTATACCTCTTATATTTTCAATATCTTCAAAATGATCAAAATTAACAAGGGGTGGTGTATCAGCTTTCAGAGTTTGAATATTTTTAAATGGATCAATGGGGTTAGATCCATTAGGATTAGAACTAGAACCATGAGCCATTTGAAACTTTCCTTTGGCTTGTTCCTCTAGTGTGGTTTCTCTCAAATTCCCTATAGAGGGATCATAGACCTTTTCAATTACAGGCTTCCTAACTTTAGTAGTTAGCTTAGGTCCTTCATACTGAGCCCGTAGATATCCCTTTGCACTAGAAGGGAAATTCTTTGTCCTTACAGTCTATTGCTGATGAACTGTATGGGTCATGGACTGAATAGTCCTGGACTCTTCTTGGAGAGCAAACTGTATGCTGGAGGATTCTGTTTTGATGGAATCACTCATGAGAAGTTGTGATTGTGTGACTTAATGAACTTCTTCAGAGATTTCAGTGAGTCTCTGAGCATCATGCTTTACATGTATATTGACAATGTTTAACTGGGAACCAAGCACATCACAATCTAATTTTGATTCACTTCTGACCTTTTGCAGAAGTTCTCTCTGTTGATCTAAAGATCGCTGCTGAGCTACCCACCAGGTCTCAGCTTGACTTTTGAACTCATTGTACTGAGTTTTGAGTTCTTGAAGATCTTTGTTAATAGAGTTCATCCACTGATTAGTGAGATGCTTTCCAAGCGTTCAAGTGTGGAGATAAGAGAATGGAAATTCTCTTGAGCACTGAGGCGTGCCTTTTCAGCCTTGACTGCTTTGATCTGGTGCCAGATCTTTCTATCCTTAGCAAGAAGCATGGATTTCCTTAGATAAAGGTTTGTCCAGTTAAGCAATTTGCTTTGACTGGTACCTTGGGAATTTTCAGAAACAAGAAATAAATGCAAAGGCCAGAAATCAGCTTTATAGGTTCCGGTTGTATCATAAAGAATAAAATCCTTGAAAGGAGGAATGGCACCGGGAACGGGACAAGGACCTACAGGAGTGGTTATTATCTTTTCATTGGATTCAGAAATATCCTGTTCAGGTATAGTAGCTTGTCTGGGTGAAAACATTCAGAAATGGCTGGATCTCAGAGGATTAAAAACAAAGGAGCAGTCTTCACATCTATACAACCCATTATCTAATTCAGAAAATTTTTTATGGGTGCATGAAGAACTAGCAGGAATGGCTGAAGCTGTAGAATTGCTAGGCTTTGCCACATAGGGGATTTTAAATAAATCTTCAAAACCCTTTGAGGATTGTAATCTAATGCTCTGGGAGCGAGGTAGGGAACTCACAGATGGACCAGGTTGGTTATAGTTGAAAACTCTTTCTATTCTCATGGAAGGTCCAGCACGCAAGGCAGGCTGGGTGCCGGATGAGAATCTGATTATTGCCTGATCATCTATTTCTTCAATTGAGATGCCTCTCAATTGTGGTTGCTTCTCATTTTCTACTTTGGGTTGACTATCAGTATCCCAAAGATCTAGTGCCCATTCTTCAAGCATCTTGATATCTTTGTGTTTTACTGTTTTGGGTGCAGTCAACTGTGTACTGTCACTGGAGGATGTCCAGATGGTGGAATGACCTTCTAACCCTTGGGTTTTTCTGGGATTAATCATTAAGGGTATGACCTTATTATACAATCTATAGTGAACCAAAAAGGTCAGGGAATGATCAATAGTTTTCTTCTTCACGAAGAGATTCATCGTCTTGAAATTGTATTCAAGAACGTCTTTTAAATTTCCATCTTTTAGACTAACAGGAAAGTCTAACATGCAATCAACATAGATTGGACCTTTGGACATTGAATCACAACCAGCACCTAGAAGGGAATAAGACAATTTTTAAAATCGGGCATCTTTTAACATCATCATTACGATGATAGGTAAGCCTTTTCGGTAATGGCCACATATTCCTATTCTGACGTAGGATAAATCCATGAACTGTGGATTATCTAAACTAGCTAAGGCATCCTTTTGAAACTTTGCAACAAGGGCATCTGAGAAAATATTTAACTTGCCCTTACTACCTCCTGTAACTACATGTTGTAGGGTAGCTACATGACAACGTTGGGAAGTTTTATAACCAAACCAATTCTTCAAACCTTTATTTTTATTAAACATATCTATAACACCATGAGGTACATCTTTATAGATTTCAGAAGCTTTAATCTTAGGCACACGAAATTCTTTGTCTGGAAACCACAATTGAGAGGCATCTCAATTGAAGAAATAGATGATCAGGTAGTAATCAGATTCTCATCCGGCACCTAGCCTACCTTGCGCACAGGACCTTCCATGAGAATAGAAAGAGTTTTCAACTATAACCAACCTGGTCCATCTGTGAGTTCCCTACCTCGCTCCCAGAGCGTTAGATTACAACCCTCAAAGGGTTTTGAAGATTTATTTAAAATCCCCTCTGTGGCAAAGCCTAGCAGTTCTATAGCTTCAACCATTCCTGCTAGTTCTTCGTGCACCCATAAAAAATTTTTTGAATTAGATAATGGGTTGTATAGATGTGAAGACTGCTCCTTTGTTTTTAATCCTCCGAGATCTGGCCATTTCTGAATGTTTTCACCCAGACAAGCTACTATACCTGAACAGGGTATTTCTGAATCCAATGAAAAGATAATAACCACTCCTGTAGGTCCTTGTCCCGTTCCCGGTGCCATTCCTCCTTTCAAGGATTTTATTCTTTATGATACAAATGGAACCTATAAAGCTGATTTCTGGCCTTTGCATTTATTTCCTGTTTCTAAAAATTCCCAAGGTACCAGTCAAAGCAAATTGCTTAACTGGACAAACCTTTGTCTAAGGAAATCCATGCTCCTTGCTGAGGATAGAAAGATCTGGCACCAGATCGAAGCAGTCAAGGCTGAAAAGGCATGCCTTAGTGCTCAAGAGAATTTCCATTCTCTTATCTCCACACTTGAACACTTGGAAAAGCATCTCACTAATCAGTGGATGAACTCTGTTAACAAAGATCTTCAGGAACTCAAAACTCAGTACAATGAGTTCAAAAGTCAAGCTGAGACCTGGTGGGTAGCTCAGTAGTGATCTTTAGATCAACAGAGAGAACTTCTGCAAAAGGTCAGAAGTGAATCAAAATTAGATTGTGATGTGCTTGGTTCCCAGTTAAACACTGTCAATATACATGTAAAGCATAATGCTCAGAGACTCACTGAAATCTTTGAAGAAGTTCATTAAGTCGCACAATCACAACTTCTCATGAGTGATTCCATCAAAACAGAATCCTCCAGCATACAGTCTGCTCTCCAAGAAGAGTCCAGGACTATTCAGTCCGTGACCCATGCAGTTCGTCAGCAATAGACTATAAGGACAAAGAATTTCCCTTCCAGTGCAAAGCGATATCTACAAGCTCAGTATGAAGGACCTAAGCTAACTACTAAAGTTAGGAAGCCTGTAATTGAAAAGGTCTATGATCCCTCTATAGGGAATCTAAGAGAAACCACACCAGAGGAACAAGCCAAAGGAAAGTTTCAAATGGCTCGTGGTTCTAGTTCTAATCCTAATGGATCTAACCCCATTGATCCATTTAAAAATATTCAAACTCTGAAAGCTGATACACCACCCCTTGTTAATTTTGATCATTTTGAAGATATTGAAAATACAAGAGGTATAGATGCAATGCGAGCCTGGATAACCAATTATATATCCACTAATGCTGATGCTGATGAAAAGTAGGTGATAAAGTAGGCTCTTAATGCAATGACCGGTGTTGCACAACATGTCTGGGATAGACTAGATGATGCTTACAGAGAAATGCTATTAGACAAAGGTACAGATCAAGTATGTGCTCAGTTGACTCGTCTGTTTGTTGGAAAAACAGACACTAGAGAAAAGTTGGCCTACAACAAGTTTATTAAAGGTAAATGTAAGGACCTCAAATACTTTAAACAATATTGTGATGTCCAATATGAAAATTTCTATTTGTCAGGCCGTGAGCAAAATCATGAATTCATGTTCACTACTTTTCTAAAAAGTTTTGGTACTGTGATAGGAGAATTCTATCACAAAAAAGTTCTTGAGAATCTAGTAACAGAAAACATAGAAATAAAAGAGCTAACATATCCACAGTTAGTTCAATTCTTAACACAGATTAATGAAGAGATCTGTGAAGAAGGAA
This sequence comes from Cunninghamia lanceolata, assembly GCA_027924645.1. Lineage (NCBI taxonomy): Eukaryota > Viridiplantae > Streptophyta > Pinopsida > Cupressales > Cupressaceae > Cunninghamia > Cunninghamia lanceolata. Next base: position 2,215,625 of record BSBN01000766.1, on the reverse strand, counting down.
AAGCTAAGAAAGAAATAAAAAAGGTACAACCTTTACTTTCTTCATCTGTTTGCTACCAGATTATGCCTTCTAATCAGTTCCCCGAAAAGGGAAAATCTTCTTGTTATAATTGTGACAATTCTGAAAAATCCTACAAGAAGAAAAATAAGAAATTCAAAAGAAAGTATCCCAAGAAAAAGGGTTACTTCAGAAAAAGAGATAAGAAAAGCAAGGATTCCATAAAATGGAAACCTACCTGTTATATTTGCAAGGGTTATCATTTTGCAAATAAGTGCCCGGATAGAAATAAGAAAAAAGGAAAAGGTAAAGTCCATGCAGCATGAGCAGCAGGAGTTGAAAATGATGAATTTGAATTCATTAATGCTTATCCATCAGACTCAGAGGATATTATCCTCTCAAGTTCAGAATCAAGTACAAAATTAGAGTCTGAAGAATATGTGTCAGCTCAAGAACAAGCTCAGGTCAATTTAATGACCAAAGAAGTTCAATCCTCTGATGAGGATTCAGAAGTCTCCTTCTATTACAGAATGCTCAGAAGGGACACCCATGGCGAATTGGACAAGGTAATTAAAGATATTGTCCAAATCAAATCTCGACTCCATACCATGGATATGGGTCAAGAAACATGGAGAAAGCTCACAGCTCAATTGGACAAGCTCAAATCCAGAAAGTATTTCTTACTTCATCCATCCATTGAAAGTGGGTCCTCTCGACCCCCTAAGCTCCTAGTTCGAAGATCTCCTATTCTCCAATATGGTCTGTCGGTCTCTCCCACTGAGATTCCAGAGCAGCATGGTTATAAACCATTACAAAGAAGAGAGCCTTGGGTCCCTGGACCTTTGAATCAAAGATCCATTCTTAATGCCCCTACTCCAGGAAGTATGGCAAGGCGTATTTGGAGAAGAAATAGAAAAGCCCTTCTTGAAAATGTTATTACTCAAGCTTAGGCAGAAGTTTCAGAAATTGATGATGAAGAAAATTTCTATCTCACAGAAGAAATGGAGAAAGCTCCTAAACTTGATTAGTTTGTCAGCCAGTTTAATTTTGCTGGATCTATACAGTTGCCTGCTCAAGCCTCTTTCACCGAAGAACAACTGTATTGTGAAGAAAAGCCCTACAGCCCTCTCATTCATCATGTTGTAGAAGAACAAGGTGAACCCAGAGTCACCTTTGAAGAAGGTTCAAGTAGCCGCCAGATGAAAGCTTACAAAAGGAGTGCCAAGCCAACCACTTCATGTCTGGAATCATTCTGACAATCCATTTTCCAGGTATAATGGCCTACCCATTAGCATTCCTTATTGATACTAGAGGAGATCTGAACATTGCCAGGTACAATGCTTTCCCAAAAGATGCCTAGATTGAAGGCACTCCAGGTATTACTTTTGGAAATTCTGAAAAGGAAAATAGTTCCTCATTCTGCATAGCTCCTATTCAAATTGGATTTGATGGTTTTACGGATAATCTAACATTTTTCCAATATGAAGTTGATGGCTATGATGGGGTAATTGGAAGCAAAGCTATTCAACAATGGGAACCTTTCACCATTGATTCCGATTTTATTATAATTTGGAATACATATCAGCTTCCAAGGCTTTATCAAGATCTAGCTTATTCTTCAAAGCTAGAAAAGGAAAAGAAAAAGAAACCAGTTAATGTTGTTTGGTTAGCCAAACAAATGGATGCAGGTTAAGAATCTCTTGCAGAGATTAAAACTGCTTTTGCTGACACAGTCATGACAAAAGATTTAAAAAAGCAAAAAAGGAACCTGACATGTGATCTCCCTCTGAAGCGAGACCCTCAAGGTAATGAACTCATGCCTAAGGCCAAAGCTAATTATTTTCTAATGAGTTCATCTGAAGCATTAACTTGCAGAACAGAAGTTGCAAAGCTTGAATGGCTCCAGATTATTTGAACTTCTGAATCTCCATTCTCATGTCATGCAATGTATGTACCAAAGGTCGATGAGAATGGTAAAGAATTACTTGAAAAATGGCTAGTTGTAAATTATAAGCCGTTAAATGACTGTCTTGTTGACAATTGACATCCTCTGCCAAGTAAGGATCATATCTGGCAAACTATCCAAGGTAGTCATGTATATTCTAAATTTGATTTGACAAAAGGGTTCTGGCAAATTGGTCTTAAAAGTGTTGATTTCTATAAAACAGCCTTTTCTGTTCCCCAAGGTCTGTATGAATGGACTGTTCTTCCATTCAGTATTAAAACTGCTCCTTCCATTTTTCAGCAAAAAATGGATGTTATATTTCAACCTTATGCCAAATTTATCCAACCCTATATTGATGACATTCTTGTCTTCAGCCAGGATATGCCTCACCATCTTGACCATCTTCATCAATTCCTCTCTATTTGTCAACATAATGGTCTTGCTGTCAATCCCACAAAGTCTTTCTTTGCTCAAACCCATATTGTGTTTATTGGCATCAAGCTTCTTCTGAGAGGGAGGATGGAGGCCCAACCACACATCCTGCACAAAATTTCTCTTCTTCCAGTTACCAATGTCAAAGAACTTCAACATTTTTTGGGCCTTGTTAATTATATTGCAAGATTCTATTATAAGCTTGCTGAAGATAGAATTGAGTTAAATAAGCTTCTGGGAAAGAAGCCACCACCATGGACAACAAAACATGATGCATTGATAATTCGCATCAAGCAAAAGTGTTCCCAGTTACCACCATTAAAGCTACCAGGAAAGGGTTTCAAAATTGTTGAAACTGATGCAAGTGAAGGCACCTGGGTAGGTGTTCTTCGGGAGCAGAAAACAATCTCCTTCAATCCCAAAGACAAAGTGACTTACAAAATCTGCGAGGATTCTTTCGAAAAGAATCAAAGAATAAGGTAGTAAGAGGGCAACTCCTTCGATGGGCTCAACTTCTCAGCACATATGAATTTGATTTTATTCATCTTCCAGGAGTTGAAAATATTTTTGCAGATTTTATGTCAAGAGAAGGACATTCTGATAACCCTCAAGGAGATGGAGTTGTTCGAATCATCCAAATCCAAGAACAACGCTAGTATGAAGAGAGTCATAAGGAATGGAGCACGAATCCTTTCCAACAAAGAAACTTGCATAATTTTCAAATGGCCAATGACTTTCTTTTTGATCGGTTTAGAATGTTAACTGCCAAACAACAATTAACATCTCCAGGATTATGGACCAACCAGCCATTCTTTCAGTTTTCAGTTGAAGCAGAACCCATTGATCTTGATATAGGGCATGTACTTCAGAACTGGTGTGGAGACTTTGTTCTCCCAGTTAAGTTTCTCAATCCTCTTGTAGCTCGACCAGAGCAATGGTTAAATGCCGAGGATGGTAAGACCCTCATCAAAAACCTATTTCAAGGACTGTATCCTCTAGCAGACGATTTACAGTTTGAAGGAACTACAGCATACACTGGGTGTATTTTCAAACTTGTTTTTGATTCTCCTGAAGATAACCTAATTAGCAGACATCTTTGCCAAATCTATGGTCCTACAGGATCTTCTTCTATTTTCGAACATTGGACGGTAGGCAATCATTTAAGGTATTTTCATACCCACCAGACTCCTATCTGGATTCACACAAAGACCTATCGAATGAATGGTGCTACACCACAAGCTATGTCCTGAGGATTATATGGCCCTTATAAGCTAAAGACAATGAGTATTATCTGGAAGGAACAAGAAGGAAGTCGACCACCCAAATGTATTCCTCATTCATCCACACAAACATGTGCAAATTGTGTCGACTGCTCCACCGATGATCCAAGAATACCAACCTATGGCACCAGCGAGAATTATCGTTCTCCTAACTGTACTCATCCTGATGGAGAATTTTGTGAAGGATGTCTATTCAACCAGCCAGATCCTCTCAATTCAAGTACCTCCAACAGTACCGGTTCTTAGGCTAATGGATGGGCTTGTCATCCATCGAGAACATCTATCATCTCGTTGAACATGATAGACGTGGGCCCTTCCACGGTAAAAGGGGAAAGCTTACGTGCCTTACAGTAAGCACGAGTTATTCTTCTCGTGATCAAAAAGTATCTCTGTAATTATCTTGTCGTGTCCTCTTTATCTTGTTCACGGATTAATTGGTCCCACCTGAGGAATCTTTTCTCAATCGGGTAATCCTACGGATAAGGATTGCAATGTTTCCACTTTCTATGGATGGATTTCAAAAGGAATTCTGAGATAGGGGTTAAAAGTTCTGCCCTCTCCTCCTATATAAGGTGACAAGGCCGCCTGCATTTCTCAACGGATTCGGGAGAAGTGAAGTCTTAAGAAAGCTTAAGTTTAGGAGTGTCTAAGTTTGTAAGTGAGAAAGAGTACCATTATCTCTGGTTTGCTCTTTAAGTTTAAGAGTGCTATTATCTCTAGCTTGCTCTTTATGTTTTAAGAAGAGTTTAAAGTCCAAAAGCGCTATTATCTCTAGCTTGCTCTTTATGTTTTAAGCTCCTCTTTCTACATAGATGTCTGAGTCTATGACAGCGCGCATTGTAATATGATGAATGTATTGTTCCTGTGTATTCACAATAATAATATACATAAGATCTATCTGATAGTCAGATATGCTATTCCGCATTTCATTTGTCATTTGTAGCTGTGTTTAAAAGTTGTCGCCAAAACTCCCAAGTGTGTAGGATCTCCCTCCAAGACTCTCACAAATGTGTGAGAGCATCTTGGAGGGAGATGGCTCTCTTGGAGAATAGGAGGATGCCATATGGCATCCCTTATCCTCATGGAAGCTTGAAGGGAATTGCCACCTCACCACTTGGTCTCTCACACATGTGTGAGAGCACAAGTGGATAAGGTGAGGATTGGAATGGAATTGGAGGGTGACACTTGTCACCCTCACACTTCCTCTTCATTGCAAGTGACATGGGATGAGGAAGGAGAAGGTGACAAGTGTCACCTTCTCATTCCTCAAGGCCAAATTGGAAGGCCTATATTACCTCCTCTTGAAGAGGAGTGTGGGGTTCTTGCATTTTGCATATTTTCTTTCTATTCTTGGAGTTCTCTTTTTTGGGAGTTAGAGAAATTTGGAGATTGGGAGACTTGGAGAAGCTTGGAGCTCTTCACCAAACGTGCTTCCATTGTTAGGGATTTTGAAGGTAAGCTCCATGGCTATGGCCATTTTCCCTTGTGTATTTCATTTATGTTGTGTTTGTAGTTTTATGTTGATTGTTGTTTTCATTTTTGTGTGAGTTGGGAGTTTGGTGATAGCACCTCCATTTGGAGGGTAAGGCTCAACCTGTATGGGGTAGGGGAGAGTGAACCTCCTCGAGGTCACCTCCTTATTTTTGTGTTACTTATAGCCTTGAGGGATTTTCTATGGTGTGAGAGCATTTTTTATGGCAAGAGTGCCATGATAGTTTTTTTTCAGTTATTTGGAGATATGCATTTTGTGGTTGTGGCTTGAGGCCTTAAGACTTGGTGATTTTGAGATCATGGAGTGACCTCTTGAGTTGAGGGGTTCACTCCCCTACCCCCATCAAACTCATTTTCATGAGTTTAGTATTGTGCAAATCCATGGGTGTTGAATTATTTTGTGTGTTTGAAAATTTTCATTTGTTGTGGTGTGTGTGTGCAACCGTGTGAATCCTACCTCCCTAGCTTGAGGGTGACCCACTAGCGGGTCTATGGTAGAGAGGAGGGTGATTTGCATTGCCTTGGTTCCCCTTTTGTGTTTATATTTTGCAGGTCCTTGTTGGATTCTTGGAGTTTTGAAGAGAAGTGTATTTTAGTTCTATTATTTATATTATTTGAGATGGCTGAAGTTGGAGAGCCATGGCCTTGGAGGCCTTAATGTATTGTTGTCAAATTTATTGAGTTTCATTGTATTTGTTGATGAAAAGAATTTTAATGTGGAATACTATATTTGGTGTTTTCAAAGATGATTATTAAGTTTTTGTTATGCTCATGTGGTCATGGGAAGTTGATAGAAGAAAATATAATTGTTGTCTTTTCATTCAAAAAAAATACATGCATATGTTGTAGTTTGATTTCTGTTGAATGATTAAACAACAAAGAAAATAGAATAGTTCTGTGGTAATGCATTTTACGAAAAAAAAGAGAGAGAACTGATATCCTCGTGATATGGTTCAGTTTTCTTTTAAAGAAGAAAGATATGTTAGAAATCTAATTTATTTAAGTTCTCAAAAGAAAATGTGTGGTTCTGTCCTATTTATTTTGTCAAAAAAGAAAAGAATTAGTAAATCGGGTTTAATTTAATTTACTCATATTTAAATAGTTCTTATAAGTTAAAAATCTAGTTATAGTATTCTATTGAGTGTGTGTGTGTGTGTGTGTGTGTGTGTGTATATATATATTTCTGATTATATTAAATACAAAAAAAAATCTATATATATTTTAGGTTGCTGTTAATAGACTGCACAAAATGGAGTATTTACATTGTGTGTGTGTGTGTATATATATTATTTCTAATAAAACTATTTTTAGATCACATGAAGATTAAACCACATTTATTTTATTTTGAGGAAATAAAACTGAGAAAAATCTAAACATGTCGTCGAACCCTAAGGAAGGGTTTATTGCTGTAGAGTTTTCTTTAAAAAAAAAGAGGATGTGAATGTGGGGGACGGGGGCCATGCTGCTGCCCATCCCCATTGACCTGCAATATTTTGAGTGAGTGGAGGGGCGATCCCCCCACCCACCTCCCACCTTATGGTGGGGGGTGGGTGGGGAGATTGCCCCCCCCAAACCCCATTTTCTTCGAACTTCATAGCGGCGGAAGGAGACTCGGGGGACATCGACCCTATCATACTTTTAACCTCCTTCGCCCTTTAAACCTGCAACATATACCTCTTGGCATTCCGTTAAAACTTTTACCATTTGCAAAATGTTTAATATAAATACACACACACACACACACACACACATATATATTTCATGTTTCAGACAAAACAATGGATTTTTTTTTAAACACCTCCTGAATATTCTTTTTTTCAGTGAGCATATATTTATCTATATATATATGTGTATATACACACAGTGGTGTATATATATACATATACAAATAGGTATAAATGTATAAAGGAAAAGGAAGAGAAACCCTACAATGCATATACACAAAACAAAATACACTTCTGTGTGTGAGCTTCTCCTTGACAGCGATTGAAAAGGAGCAAACCCTTAACCTGCAACAAAATAGAAAACCATGGAGGCACAAAACTAGAAATGGGAAAACAAGAAGAGAAACCAAAAACAAAGAGAAAACAAAAGAAGAGAATAGGGTTTCATAAAGAAAACAATAAAATAGATATTAGGGCTTTCCTTTGAGAAAATTAATATAATAATGGTTAGGGCTACTTGGAGGAGGTGAAGGAAATTAGGGATTTATTTTATTTAATCTTTTTATTTTTCCCTCCATGTGCACGGGAAATTGAACTTCCCTACCTTATGCAATTTTGACGTTTTGGAGATCATTTGCTTTCCCTTGAGACTTAACTATTTTTTTTATTTTGATTTTCTATATTTCTTTTGGTGGTTAATTTATTTCCTTGTGTATTTATTTTTTTGGGGATAAGGATTTTGGTTTAAGTGGAATTCTTTATCCCCATGCTTGTTATATATTTTAGTCACCTTGATTTAATTAGTGCTTTTTAATTAAATTTCATTTGGGGAGCCCTTTTTAATTTGATTATTTTATTTGGTCGATTTTATTATTTCATGGGGAGAGGAGTTTTAATTTTGTCCCTTTTTTTTAATTGAGTTAATTAATAAATATAATTGTCAAAATTATATTTATTAAAGGACTTAATTGTTGGATTTTAATTTGGTCATTTATTTGGTTTCAAACTTTTTTTTTTAATTTTGAGGAGTGATAAATTTTTAAATTGGCCTTGGGATTATTTAATTTATTTTGTACCTTGTTTATTTAATTTTTGTCTTAATTATTTTTCATCTGAATTTTTTTTAAATATTTATTTCAATTATTGAAAACGCGTTATGCTGCCGAATTTTCTCAGGGTTTAGGGTTTTATTTTAATAATGTTTTTTGTGACATTTATTTTATCACTCCATCTTATCATGTGACCATCATGCCATTGATTTTCATATTTTATTTATTCGATTTCATTTATGCAATAGAGTTAGGGTTTGGTTTCGAATCTGATGAAATCATCTCTTCACCTAGGAAACTTAGGGTTCAAATTAAAACCGTTCTAACCCTAGAAGCGGTGCACATCACATCGTATACCCCCTAGATGGCTTTCATCACGTAGGGGATGGCATAGGAAGACGCACTTCCCCAAATATGTATGGCATGCTTATGCCTCATGCGTATTGCCACTGAGCACACAAACGCGTGCGAGGGGGTTCCTAGGGACATGCAAAAAAGTTTTTGGTAATTCGTGTCATGACCACATGACAAATGTGGACATGACATGTGTGTTGTGTGTCGTGACCGCATGGGAAATGTGGACATGACATTTGGTATCAGAGCCCAAGTTTAAACATTGGGCTTGTTTAGGGCACATTATTATTCTACAACTTTGATTAATTTGTGGTTACCTCATTTTTTATAGGATGCCTCCCCGACGAGTTCGGCGAGCGCATTCATGCCGCACAGAGCTCGTAGAGGTTCATAATGATTCTTCGGTTGAGGGACAGGCACCGCCAGCCCTACAGGTACTGCACGCACCACCAGCCCTACCTATACCAGATATCGGGCCACAGATATTACAGGTTGTACAGGTAGTGTTAGATAGGCTACCACCGGCCACAATTGAACCAAGCATAGAGCCACATGTTGAGCCTCGCATTGATCTGCGTGAGGAGCCACGCGTGGTGCCATGAGCAGAGTCACGTGTCGAGCCACGTGTGGAGCCCCACGTCAAGCCGTGAGAGGCACCATGTGTGGAACCTTATGTTGAGGTACCAGATACGATGGTAGAGGAGGTTAGATCGGCTGACAGGGCCCATAGCAGGAGCCCTCCACGTCATGCTAGGCATGAGGAGGTAGTGTGAGTGGAGCAGATTGTTCAAAGGCCTTATGATTATTATGCGGATGAGCCTATCAGAGTGCACAAAGACTAAGGAGATCCCATCAGGGATTTGTTGAGATAGAATCCTCTTGCATTCATTGGGACCACAGAGGGAGCTGAGGCAGAGGCCTTGTTCATCAGCTTAGACAGATGCTTCGCATTACATCCTTACAAGGGCAACATGAAGGCACGTGTGGCAGTCCACCTATTGTGAGATGCAGCATCTACTTGGTGGCGTACTGAGGAGTGCAAGTGCCATCTATCATTAGACACACTCACATGGGAGAGTTTCATTGAGTGCCTCAATGCGCAATATTTATCTAATCACTACAGGCAGCATCGCATAGATGATTTTCACAACCTTTAGTAGATAGGGCTTACCATTGCTCAGTATGAGGGTAGATTCACCAAGTTGTCTCGATACACGAAGTATCTCCATGACGAGAAACTCCTGGTTCATAAGTTTATCAGAGGATTGGACCATAGCATAGCAGGGCCTGTACGCATGGCATACCCCCAGACATTGAGTGATGTTGCTGAGAAGGCGTACATAGTTGAGGAGATACAGGGACGAGGGAAGAGTTCACACCCTTAGTTTTAGGATCGTGGGCAGCAACAGCATCAGCAGAGTTACCGCAGACCACCACCACCACCTCAGAGAGGAGGATTTAGTTCCGCATCCTTACCTCCTAGGCCCCCACAGCAGCAGAAACCATAGTAGCAGTAGAGATCCAGGCCACAGCAGAGGGCACATGGGGAGCATAATCAAGATTGGTAGCAGCAGGGCCCGCGCAGAGATCAAAGGTAGCAGGGACCACTTGCGGGACCCACGAAGTCACAGCAATCATACAGGGGTTCACAGGGGTCCATAGGTAGATTTAGACAACAGCAGTCGAGTAGGACTCAGATTGGATAGGTACAAGCTAGGGGCCCATGTTATGTGTGTGGTGGAGTGGGACATCTAGCCAGAGAGTGTCCACAGGGCTTTAGAGCAGGGGGCAGCCTCATTCAGGAGGATCAGAGCAGACGGTTGGAGATGTGGGTAGGTCCCACCATATGTTCGCAGTGGTTGATAACCGCCAGGTTGATTTCTAGGCATCAGTGATTGACACATCAGGTATGATAGGGGGTTTCCCCATTTCTATTCTCTTTGACTCTGGTGCTACTGACTCTTTCATATCTCCATCGTTAGTGGAGCATTGCATGCTGGTGGCCTCTAGGTAGGGTGATAGGTGGGTGGTTGAGTTGGCCTCAGGGGCCAAGATGACAGTAGAAGCCTTGGTCCACGACTGTGAGATATCTTTGGGACCCTTCTCCATAGTATGTGACCTTAGAGTTATGACATTAGGATCCTACGATGTGGTTTTGGGTATGGACTAGCTTGTGGCTCATCGAGCCAAGCTAGATTGTGACCGAAAGGCGATTAGCTACTTAGATGATCATGGTACATCAGTTGAAATGGTGGGCATTCAGAAGCCCACAGTAGTGCATATGATATCCGCTCAACAGCTTAAGCGCTGCATGTAGAAGGGATGTCAGATGTTCACTATTATAATGAGTGATAGATCAGATGACGAGCCTGAGGCATCTTTGGATGACCATCCCATCCTGAGAGAGTTTGCCGATGTGTTTCCAGCAGAGTTGTCAGGGATGCCACCCCATTGAGAGGTAGACTTTCATATTAACTTAGTATCGGATGCTGAGCTGGTGTCTCATGCACCCTACAGGATGACCACTCATGAGCTCACAGAGCTCAAATTGTAGCTTGAGGATTTTCTCGAGAAGGGGCACATACGACTGAGCATTTCACCTTGGGGCGGTCCTGTCATCTTCATGAAGAAAAAGGATGGGTCTCTTCGATTACGCATGGATTATAGGCAGTTGAATAAGGTGAGGGTGAAGAACTGTTATCCTCTACCCAAGATTGACGACCTCTTCAACTAGATGTAGTGAACCAGGGTGTTCTCTAGGATTGACCTGAAGTTCGGTTACCATCAGTTACATATCACAAAGGCAGACATCCATAAGACCACCTTCCAGACTCGATATGGCCACTATGAGTTCACTGTGGTCCCCTTTGGTTTGAGGAATACCCCTGCAGTTTTCATGAGTCTCATGAACGAGGTGTTCCGTACCTACTTGGATCGGTTCATGATTATTTTCCTCGATCACATATTGATCTATTCACAGACTGAGGAGGAGCATGAAGAGCACCTACGTTAGGTTCTACAGTGTTTGAGGGAGCATAATCTTTATGGAAACTTGGCGAAGTGTGCATTTTTCAAGACAGAGGTATAGTATTTGGGGCACATCCTATCTAGCGATGGAATCTTAGTAGATCCATCGAAGATTAGGGCCATCAGAGATTGGCCAGCACCTACCAGTGTGATAGAGGCTAGGAGTTTTATGGGGTTAGCTAGTTATTACCATAGATTTGTTGAGGGTTTTTCTTGAATAGCGCACCCCATCACTTCCCTTCAGTGGAAAGGGAAGAGTTTTCTATGGACTGAGTAGTGTGAGAGGGCCTTTGGGGTCCTTAAGGAGCGTCTTACTAGCGCTCCCATTTTAGCGGTTCTTGATCCAACAGTAGATTTTATGGTTTGCACGGATGCATCACTTAAGGGTTTGGGAGTCATACTTATGCAGGGTGGTAGAGCGATCACGTATGAGTCGCGAAAGCTCAAGACCCGTGAGCTAAACTACCCCACTCATGATTTGGAGCTTGCAGCAGTGTTTCATGCTCTAGTTCATTGGACACATTTCTTATTGGGTTGTCGCTTTGAGCTTCATTAAAATCATCACAGCCTTCAGTATATATTTACACAGCTAAATCTGAACGCTCGTTAGCAGCGTTGGATGGAGTTTCTTTGTGAGTACAACTTTGATGTCTACTACATCAAAGGGAAGGAGAACATGGTTGCTGACGCATTGAGTCAGAGGCACCACGAGATCTTGACCTTGACTCTGAGTGTGGACTTGAGAGGATGCATTATTTAATATTTGCCTGAGGATGAGTAGTTTCTTGAGGTATAGTAGGAGATCAGTTCACAGAGGGCCCTGCTGGGCAAGTTTACAAGATACTCGCTTGAGGCAGATGGGTTACTTCATCATCAACAGCACATCTATGTACCCCACGCAGGTGACCTACGTACTATAGTGTTATCAGAGGATCACAGAGCACCATATGTAGCACATCCAGGGGTGAAGAAGATGCATGCTGACCTACGACAGCTGTACCATTGGGTGGGTATGAGACGGGATATTGCAGATTTTGTTGCTTAATGCCTTGAGTGCCAGAGGGTCAAGGCCGAGCATCAGCATCCAATGGGTCTTTTATACCCACACGAGATACCTAAGTGAAAATGGGACACCATTTCCATGGATTTCATTGTTGGTCTTCCTATGTCTTCGCGTCGCCATGATGCCATCATGGTGATAGTTGACAAGTTGACCAAGGTGGCACATTTCTCACCTGTACACATGACGTACAATGCACTAGCAATGGCGAGAGTATTCTTGAACGATATTGTGAGATTACATGGGGTACCTCACCGCATCATTTCTGATAGGGATTTAGTGTTCACATCAGCCTTTTGGAGAGCTTTGCAGTAGGCATTGGGCACACAGCTCAACTTTAGTTCTACATATCACCCAAAGACAGATGGATAGACAGAGCAGGTGAATCAGGTATTGGAGGACATGCTTCGTATGTATGTTATGGACCATCAATCTAGATGAGAGGAGTATCTATATCTGGTTGAGTTTGCCTACAATAATGGGCATCACAGCTCATTGGGTATGCCTCCTTTTCAGGCTTTATACAACAGACCATGCAGGACACCATTGAGTTGAGATAGGATAGAGGATAGGGTTGCCATTGGTCCAGAGTTGGTTTAGGATATGGAGCAGTAGGTCACAATGATTAGGAAGAGACTTTAGGAGGCACAAAATAGATAGAAGAAGTATGACAATGTTAAAAGACTTGATTGGAGCTTCTCAATTGGGGATAGAGTATTCCTTAAAGTGCGGCCACACGAGTCCAATCTGTTATGGAAAGGGCTCTAACCTCACACTACGATTTGTAGGACCTTTTGAAATCTTGGAGTAGATAGGACCTGTTGCCTACCATCTAGCATTGCCACCTAACCTATCACGTATCCACGATGTCTTTCATATTTTCTGTATTGAGGTGATATATATGATTTATCTCATGTATTGGACTAGAGTGCTCTATAGGTAGAGACAGACATGCAGTTGGCTTTGGAGCCAATTCGTATATTGGCTTGTTGAATGCTGGGCCTTCAAGGTCGAGAGTTGCACTAGGTTAGGGTCCAGTGGGATCATTATGATGAGGTCACAGCGACTTGGGAGGATGCAGCTAGTTTGAGGGCACTCTATCCTCACCTTTTTTATGACTTCCAGGAGGAAGTTTAGTCTTAGGGGGGAGGATGTTAGGTTGATTATTTTCCTTCCTTATTTTGATCATTTTACATTACAGTTGGTGACATTATTAGACTTTTAGAGACTATTGTTCCATTATGCAGATTAGATTATATCTCTCGATTTCTGGTTTGACATTGATTAGACATGTGGTGATTCTATTTGATCATATTTTGATGCTATGATGAGATTTGACATGCGAGATATATTAGAAGATGATTATTGGTGTGATTTCTAGTTCATTATGTGGATTCATTAATTGATGATGATTATGTGACATTAGATAGAAAATGCAATTTAATCTTGAATTATGTTGTGAATGATTAATGTTGTATGCAAGAACATGAATTTAATTTCAGTTGCTTCGGCTATGATTAGACATGATGTGATTGACACTTGATCTAATTGTGCAGGATTATATTCCCAAGCTATGGAAAATCATAGATAGTATTCACACATATGTTATTCCCTGTGAAACTGATCCATTCCCAAGAGGGATGAGGATCACATTTGATCGGATGTTGTTTGCGTACTTGTTTGATTTATTATTTTTGCCTAGTACCCATTTTTGTTAAATTAATTTATATCATGTGTTGTATATTTTTATTGTTTTACACCACTTGGTATTGTTTTCATTTATGGGCCATTTAAAGAGAATTTATGACTCCTCAGGTGTACCCTAGTGTCCCAAAACTTACCCTTGGTGATTACCCATGGGTCTAGGGTCAATTTTGACTAACTAAACCTTGGGGTAACTCACTTTTGGTCACTCTAAATTGAGGTTTAGTCAAAGTGACGAATTTTGAAATGGCTAAGGGTGGGAGATGAGTCATGCTTTGGGAAAGACCCATCTCCCTTCCCAAAGTTTGGGGATCCCTTCACCAAGAAGACTTGAGAGGTCTCCAAGGCTCCCAAGTGTGTGGGATCTCCCTCCAAGACTCTCACACACATGTGAGAGCATCTTGGAGGGAGATGGCTCTCTTGGAGAATAGGAGGATGTCATATGGCATCCCTTATCCTCATGGAGGCTTGAAGGGAATTGCCACCTCACCACTTGGTGTCTCACACATCTGTGAGAGCAAAAGTGGATAAGGTGAGGAATGGAATGGAATTGGAGGGTGACACTTGTCACCCTCACACTTCCTCTCTCTTGCAAGTGGCATGGGATGAGGAAGGAGAAGGTGACAAGTGTCACCTTCTCATTCCTCAAGGCCAAATTGGAAGGCCTATATTACCTCCTCTTGAAGAGGAGTGTGGGGTTCTTGCATTTTGCATATTTTCTTTCTATTCTTGGAGTTCTCTTTTGTGGGAGTTAGAGAAATTTGGAGATTGGGAGACTTGGAGAAGCTTGGAGCTCTTCACCAAACGTGCTTCCATTGTTAGGGATTTTGAAGGTAAGCTCCATGGCTATGGCCATTTTCCCTTGTGTATTTCATTTATTTTGTGTTTGTCATTTTATGTTGATTGTTGTTTTCATTTTTGTGTGGGTTGGCAGTTTGGTGAGAGCACCTCCATTTGGAGGTAAGGCTCAACTTGTATGGGGTAGGGGAGAGTGAACCTCCTCAAGGTCACCTTCTTTTTTTTGTGTTACTTATAGCCTTGAGATCTTTTCTATGGTGTGAGAGCATTTTTTATGGAAAGAGTGCCATGATAGTTTTTTTGAGTTATTTGGAGATATGCATTTTGTGGTTGTGGCTTGAGGCCTTGAGATATGTTGATTTTGAGATCATGGAGTGACCTCTTGAGTTGAGGGGTCCACTCCCCTACCCCCATCAAACTCATCTTCATGAGTTTAGTATTGTGCAAATCTATGGGTGTTGAATTCTTTTGTGTGTTTGAAAATTTTCATTTGTTGTGGTGTGTGTGTGCAACCTTGTGAATCCTACCTCCCTAGTTTGGAGGTGACCCACTAGCGGGTCTATGGTAGGGAGGAGGGCGATTTGCATGGCCTTGATTCCCCTTTTGTGTTTATGTTTTGCAGGTCCTTGTTGGATTCTTGGAGTTTTGAAGAGAAGTATATTTTAGTTCTATTATTTATATTATTTGTGATGGCTAAAATTGGAGAGCCATGGCCTTGGAGGCCTTAATGTATTGTTGTCAAATTTATTGAGTTTCATTGTATTTGTTGATGAAAAGAATTTTAATGTGGAATACACTTTTTGGTGTTTTCAAAGATGATTATTAAGTTGTTATGCTCATGTGGTCATGGGAAGTTGATAGAAGAAAATATAGTTGTTGTCTTTTCATTCAAAAAAAATATATATGCATACGTTGTAGTTTGATTTCTCTTGAATGATTAAACAACAAAGAAAATAGAATAGTTATGCAGTAATG
The DNA here is from genome assembly GCA_027924645.1 of Cunninghamia lanceolata. Taxonomy (NCBI): domain Eukaryota; kingdom Viridiplantae; phylum Streptophyta; class Pinopsida; order Cupressales; family Cupressaceae; genus Cunninghamia; species Cunninghamia lanceolata. The sequence continues at coordinate 2,199,849 of BSBN01000766.1, read as the reverse complement.
CATTTTAGAAAACAAAAAAAGAAAGAGAAGTGATATCCTCATGATATGGTTCTATTTTCTTTTAAAGAAGAAAGATATGTTAGAAATCTGATTTATTTAAGTTGCTGTCAAAAGAAAATGTGTGGTTCTGTTCTATTTATTTTGTCAAAAAAGAAAAGAATTAGTAAATCGGGTTTAATTTAATTTGCTCATATTTAAATAGTTCTTATAAGTTAAAAATCTAGTTATAGTATTCTATTGAGTGTTTTTGTATATATATATATATATTTCTGATTATATTAAATACAAAAAAAAAATCTATATGTACTTTAGGCTGCTATTAATAGACTGCACAAAATGGAGTGTGTGTGTATATATATATATATATATACATATATATATATATATTATTTCTAATAAAACTATTTTTAGATCACATGTAGATTAAACCACATTTATTTTATTTTGAGGAAATAAAAATGAGAAAAATCTATACATGTCGTTGAACCCTAAGGAAGGGTTTACCGTTGTAGAGTTTTCTTAAAAAAAAAGAGGATGTGAATGGGGGGGACGGAGGCCATGCCATCACCCACCCCCATTGACCTGCAATGTTTTGAGTGAGTGGGGGGATGATCCACCCACCCACCTCCCACCTTATGGTGGGGGGTGGGTGGGGAGATCGCCCCCCCAAACCCCATTTTCTTTGAACTTAACAGTGGCGAAAGGAGACTTGGGGGATGTCGACCCAGTCATACTTTTCGCCTCCTCCGCCCTTTAAACCTGCAATGTATACCTCTTGGCATTCCATTAAAACTTTTAGCATTTGCAAAATGTTTAATATATATATATATTTCATGTTTCAGACAAAACAATAGATATTTTTTTTAAACACCTCCTGAATATTCTTTTTTTCAGTGAGCATATATTTATCTATATATATGTGTGTGTGTGTATATACACACAGTGGTGTATATATATACATATACAAATAGGTATAAATGTATAAAGGAAAAGGAAGAGAAACCCTACAATGCATATACACAAAACAAAATACACCTCTGTGTGTGAGCTTCTCCTTGGCGGCCATTGAAAAGGAGCAAACCCTTAACCTGCAACAAAATAGAAAACCATGGAGGCACAAAACTAGAAATGGGAAAACAAGAAGAGAAACCAAAACCAAAGAGAAAACAAAAGAAGAGAATAGGGTTTCATAAAGAAAACAATAAAATAGATATTAGGGCTTTCCTTTGAGAAAATTAATATAATAATAGTTAGGGCTACTTGGAGGAGGTGAAGAAAATTAGAGATTTATTTTATTTAATCTTTATATTTTTCCCTCCATGTGCACGGGAAATTGAACTTCCCTCTCTTACGCAATTTTGACTTTTTGGAGATCATTTGCTTTCCCTTGAGACTTAACTATATTTCATTATTTTGATTTTCTATATTTCTTTTGGTGGTTAATTTATTTGCTTGTGAATTTATTTTTTTGGGGATAGGGATTTTGATTTAAGTGGAATTCTTTATCCCCATGCATGTTATATATTTTAGTCATCTTGATTTAATTAGTGCTTTTTAATTAAATTTCATTTGGGGAGCCCTTTTTAATTTGATTATTTTTTTTGGTCGATTTTATTATTTTATGGGGAGATGAGTTTTAATTTTTCCCCTTTCTATTTTTTTTTAATTGAGTTAATTAATAACTATAATTGTTGAAATTATATTTATTAAAGGACTTAATTGTTGGATTTTAATTTGGTCATTTATTTGGTCTCAATTTTTTTTTTTAATTTTGAGTGATAAATTTTTAAATTGACCTTGGGATTATTTAATTTATTTTGTACCTTGTTTATTTAATTTTTGTCTTCATTATTTTTCATCTAAATTCTTTTTTAAATATTTATTTCAATTATCAAAAATGTGTTATGCTGCCGAATTTTCTCAGGGTTTAGGGTTTTATTTTAATAACATTTTTGTGACATTTATTTTATCACTCCATCTTATCATGCGACCATCATGACATTGATTTTCATATTTTATTTATTCAATTTCATTTATGTATGACATGTTTATGCCTCATGCGTATTGCCACCGAGCACGCAGACGCGTGCGAGGGGGTTCCTAGGGACATGCGGAAAAGTTTTTGGTAATTCATGTCATGACCACATGACAAATGTGGACATGACATGTGTGTTGTGTGTCGTGACCACATGGGAAATGTGGACATGACACTGAGGCCAGATTCAAAGACAATCAAAGGTGCATAGAGCAGCAGTATTGTTAAGTTTTGTAAATGCGATAGAAACATCATAAAATTCACTACGCAGAAAGCACGAGTGCTTCCACTAGCCAAGCATCAGATAAAATATACAACCCCATCATCATATTAGGAACTAAGTCCATTTTTTTATTTCTCTCGAAAGGGACACTAGGTCTACATTAGTATAAATGTTTGTCGTCATCCACCTGCTAGATGGAAACACTAGAGGAAGGGAAACAATAAATAAGAGAGGAGAAACAAGTGTCTTAGGGATAGTCACGTAGGAGGGTGCCTCCAAGTCACAAACCGCACCACTATGTCTGTAAGACACAACACACAACAATGAAAGTAGAGAGAGAGGCAATATAGAAGAATGATTATACAAATAGAAGAAGGTCACAACAGAGGTGGTCTCCTGGTATCCCGAACCTTACGGGAGAATCTAAGGTCATCCTAGGAGGCCTAAACAACACAAAACACATCACGGGGGAAGAACATTACGAGAGAGAGATAAAGGGTTAGAGATACTTACCTGTTAGCACCATCATTAAGAACAAACATATCTATCATGTTGTTTTGATCTTGTTGAATTAACATTAAGTTTAGGATGATGGGAAGCTTTCTTTTCTTTAAAAGGATTATATCCAATGTCGCCTGAGTAATGTGTTGAAGCGGATTCTATAGGTACTTGAATTCCTTGTTGATTTACACCACATCCCTTACCTACATAGTCGTTATATTTATACAAAATATAAAATCCACAACCATATATAGAATCCAGACCCTTAGAGGAAGGTGAAGCCTCATAGGTATCATAATTTGTAGTATAAGTTAGAGTATTGTTTTTATTTTCTACCAAGGGGACTTTAGGTTTTTTAGGTGCTTGAAAAGATTGCTTAGGTGGTATTGATGCCACTTTTGACTTGTCAAGGCTGTTAATTTTATATTCCCCCATTCTACAAGGATTAAAATCTAATGGGCCCCAATCATCACCAAAGAGTGCATTCGATGTTCTAGAGTCTTGTATAACATTACCTATTGATGAATCAGCTCGTGAACTGTTTAAACTCATATGATTGTAAACTAGTTTTTGCATTTCAATACGTAAACAGTTATCTGGTTCAGGATCAGCATGAATAGTATGAAGTTTACCTTTGAATATAGATTAGATTGAACAATGCAAGGTGGAAGGAACTACCCCCAATGCATGAATCTAAGGTCTACCACGAATCATGTTGTAAGATATAGAACAAGGCATGACATGAATCAGGGTAGGCACAAGCATAGATCCTACTTGTATAGGTAGAGTTATAGTGCCCATGGAGTGTCATCCAACATTATCAAATCCATGAATGTTAATGTCGTTCAGTTGTATTTGTGATGTGTCAACCTTGATTTTGTGTAGTAGGTCAATGCTACAAACATTAAGAGCCAATCCATTGTCAATCATAACTCGTTTTACCAATGTTTTATTTATTATGACAGAGATCATAAGTGGATCATATTGGTTTTGAACTTCAATTAATGGTAATTCCTGGGTTGAAAGAGAATATATATTTTTGTCGCATGCATACTATCCAATACGGCTGCTACATCATTATATATATACATATACATATACATATACAAATACATATACATATACAAATAGGTATAAATGTATAAAGGAAAAGGAAGAGAAACCCTACAATGCATATACACAAAACAAAATACACCTCTGTGTGTGAGCTTCTCCTTGGCGGCCATTGAAAAGGAGCAAACCCTTAACCTGCAACAAAATAGAAAACCATGGAGGCACAAAACTAGAAATGGGAAAACAAGAAGAGAAACCAAAACCAAAGAGAAAACAAAAGAAGAGAATAGGGTTTCATAAAGAAAACAATAAAATAGATATTAGGGCTTTCCTTTGAGAAAATTAATATAATAATAGTTAGGGCTACTTGGAGGAGGTGAAGAAAATTAGAGATTTATTTTATTTAATCTTTATATTTTTCCCTCCATGTGCACGAGAAATTGAACTTCCCTCTCTTATGCAATTTTGACTTTTTGGAGATCATTTGCTTTCCCTTGAGACTTAACTATATTTCATTATTTTGATTTTCTATATTTCTTTTGGTGGTTAATTTATTTCCTTGTGAATTTATTTTTTTGGGGATAGGGATTTTGATTTAAGTGGAATTCTTTATCCCCATGCATGTTATATATTTTAGTCATCTTGATTTAATTAGTGCTTTTTAATTAAATTTCATTTGGGGAGCCCTTTTTAATTTGATTATTTTTTTTGGTCGATTTTATTATTTTATGGGGAGATGAGTTTTAATTTTTCCCCTTTCTATTTTTTTTTAATTGAGTTAATTAATAACTATAATTGTTGAAATTATATTTATTAAAGGACTTAATTGTTGGATTTTAATTTGGTCATTTATTTGGTCTCAATTTTTTTTTTTAATTTTGAGGAGTGATAAATTTTTAAATTGACCTTGGGATTATTTAATTTATTTTGTACCTTGTTTATTTAATTTTTGTCTTCATTATTTTTCATCTAAATTCTTTTTTAAATATTTATTTCAATTATCAAAAATGTGTTATGCTGCCGAATTTTCTCGGGGTTTAGGGTTTTATTTTAATAACATTTTTGTGACATTTATTTTATCACTCCATCTTATCATGCGACCATCATGCCATTGATTTTCATATTTTATTTATTCAATTTCATTTATGTATGACATGTTTATGCCTCATGCGTATTGCCACCGAGCACGCAGACGCGTGCGAGGGGGTTCCTAGGGACATGCGGAAAAGTTTTTGGTAATTCATGTCATGACCACATGACAAATGTGGACATGACATGTGTGTTGTGTGTCGTGACCACATGGGAAATGTGGACATGACACTGAGGCCAGATTCAAAGACAATCAAAGGTGCATAGAGCAGCAGTATTGTTAAGTTTTGTAAATGCGATAGAAACATCATAAAATTCACTACGCAGAAAGCACGAGGGCTTCCACTAGCCAAGCATCAGATAAAATATACAACCCCATCATCATATTAGGAACTAAGTCCATTTTTTTATTTCTCTCGAAAGGGACACTAGGTCTACATTAGTATAAATGTTTGTCATCATCCACCTGCTAGATGGAAACACTAGAGGAAGGGAAACAATAAATAAGAGAGGAGAAACAAGTGTCTTAGGGATAGTCACGTAGGAGGGTGCCTCCAAGTCACAAACCGCACCACTATGTCTGTAAGACACAACACACAACAATGAAAGTAGAGAGAGAGGCAATATAGAAGAATGATTATACAAATAGAAGAAGGTCACAACAGAGGTGGTCTCCTGGTATCCCGAACCTTACGGGAGAATCTGAGGTCATCCTAGGAGGCCTAAACAACACAAAACACATCACGGGGGAAGAACATTACGAGAGAGAGATAAAGGGTTAGAGATACTTACCTGTTAGCACCATCATTAAGAACAAACATATCTATCATGTTGTTTTGATCTTGTTGAATTAACATTAAGTTTAGGATGATGGGAAGCTTTCTTTTCTTTAAAAGGATTATATCCAATGTCGCCTGAGTAATGTGTTGAAGCGGATTCTATAGGTACTTGAATTCCTTGTTGATTTACACCACATCCCTTACCTACATAGTCGTTATATTTATACAAAATATAAAATCCACAACCATATATAGAATCCAGACCCTTAGAGGAAGGTGAAGCCTCATAGGTATCATAATTTGTAGTATAAGTTAGAGTATTGTTTTTATTTTCTACCAAGGGGACTTTAGGTTTTTTAGGTGCTTGAAAAGATTGCTTAGGTGGTATTGATGCCACTTTTGACTTGTCAAGGCTGTTAATTTTATATTCCCCCATTCTACAAGGATTAAAATCTAATGGGCCCCAATCATCACCAAAGAGTGCATTCGATGTTCTAGAGTCTTGTATAACATTACCTATTGATGAATCAGCTCGTGAACTGTTTAAACTCATATGATTGTAAACTAGTTTTTGCATTTCAATACGTAAACAGTTATCTGGTTCAGGATCAGCATGAATAGTATGAAGTTTACCTTTGAATATAGATTAGATTGAACAATGCAAGGTGGAAGGAACTACCCCCAATGCATGAATCTAAGGTCTACCACGAATCATGTTGTAAGATATAGAACAAGGCATGACATGAATTAGGGTAGGCACAAGCATAGATCCTACTTGTATAGGTAGAGTTATAGTGCCCATGGAGTGTCATCCAACATTATCAAATCCATGAATGTTAATGTCGTTCAGTTGTATTTGTGATGTGTCAACCTTGATTTTGTGTAGTAGGTCAATGCTACAAACATTAAGAGCCAATCCATTGTCAATCATAACTCGTTTTACCAATGTTTTATTTATTATGACAGAGATCATAAGTGGATCATATTGGTTTTGAACTTCAATTAATGGTAATTCCTGGGTTGAAAGAGAATATATATTTTTGTCGCATGCATACTATCCAATACGGCTGCTACATCATTAGGCTTAGCAATAGGTGGGATAATCACCTTTTGCAAAGCTTCTTGGAGCATTCCAAGGTATGTAGGTGATGTTTGTATTAAATCCCAAAGAGAGATCTTAGCTGGAGTAGTGCGAAGTTGTTTGACAAGATCATACTCTTGACCACTTTTATGAGTAAGGCGAGGTGGTGGAGGAAGGATAGGTTGAGAACATGGAAGAGAGATAGGCACATGTGGTGCTTGGTTACTTTGCTTGTTATTACGGGTGTTGTATGCATGAGCAATCACATTATGGTGTGGTTGTTGTAACGCATTTTGAACACCTTGAATCATAATCACCGGTTTTAAGCAAGAGGGTGCACTAAGTGTCCCTCGGACAATCATTTTTGGAATATTGCTATGAAGTCCATTAACGATTATTGAATTAACATTGTTTTGCTCTTGATTGCACCTGATATCCATCCCCAAAGAATTTAATGTGAGAGACATTTTATCATCCACTAATGCTACATCTTGGTTAGGGAGAGAAATGGGATGAGAGGAAGGTACATCATCACCATCATCATCATACTCTGTGGTGGACAAGGGCTTTTCCCTCTCATCTTTCTCATGAGTATACCTAGAGATGAATTTGGTTAAATCTTCTAATATCAAAGGATATGCTCCTATGAGTAAAGTGAAGCTACTAAAATCATGTGTGTAAAAAAGTAATTGAAACTCATATGTAGAACATATAGAAGCATCAATACCACTGATATAAGCTATATGTTCTAGAATATGAGGATTCTCATTAGTGAAATTAGAGAAATTTTCAAAATCTAGGATATACTCATGCAAAGATTTCAGAGATGAATAAAATGAAGATGCCATAATGAAATACAAAATCATATTTTAACAATTTCCAAGAGTATGCAAAAGACAAGTGCAAACTATATGCAAGAATGATCTTAAATGCTTGATTTTTTGTACTTTTTTAATGCAAATGAATGAACCAAAGGGTGTTGTAAGGATTTTAGTCAAAGGAAGCAAGTTATATGTCTGATATCAGGAAAAAACAGCAAAAGTATCCTTCTCAACACAATCTTGATGTGATTTCAAGTTAATGCCAAGTCAAAATATAGTGAAAGTATGTCAAAATAAGCACTTTTTCACCAAAATTCAATGTAAAAGGGCATACCAAAGGGTGTTGTGAAGAAAATTATGATGGAAAGAAAATAATATCAGTAATAACAGCCACTTGGTGCCAAAATACCCAACACAACACGCTTTTAGTGCCACTTAAGGTCAAACCCTAGTGAAAATATACCAAAATATGCAATTTTTCATAGTTTTTCAATTCCAAGACCTAGAAAAAGGGGTGTTGTAATGAATTTTAGGAGATACAAAAAGTAATATCACTAATATCAGTCACATCAATCCATAAAATTGATCACAACATGCTTGGAGTGCAAACTAGGTCAAACCCTAGGGCAAAAATAGCCAAAATGTGTAGTTTTTCGCAAAATTTTCACTACAAGAGCCCGATAAAAGGGTTTTGTAAAGCTTTTTATGAGGGGTAGAAAATGATTACCCTGATCAAAGCAAATTAATGCAAAATTAATTTTCACAACACGCCTATGGTGCAAGTTTATAAAGTCGATAAGGCCAATTTTAGTGCAAATTGTTGTTTTTGAAGCCCTAGGTTTAAAATCTTGGGATAAAATGCTATGTGAATGATTTGAAGTTTGATTTATGATGAAAATTAAATACTCTTGGATATAAAAAGTATTTTCAAGCTTGAACATGCAAAATGCCCATGCAAATTAAATGAAAATGCATCAAAATTGATAGTTTTTGGTTGAAATTTTCTATGCAAATATTTTAAATCTAAATGCCAATTCACACTAAAATGCAAGACTACAGCCAAATGTTAATTTGAATGAGCCTCTAAAATTAGTAGAATAATCTGAGAAAAATATTTTGCCCACTAACCCTAGATTTTGGAATTACTAGGTTATATAAAATTGTCAAAATTTCCACAAAATCCTAGCAATTAAATGATGTAAATGTAATACAAAATTTTGAATTTTTATATTTTTCTATAATTTATATCAGATATGATGTAAAAATCATGAATTAGGAAAATTTAGAAAGAATTGATGCAATTTAGTAAGCCAAACAATGGAATTTTTTTGTATTTTTCCAATTTTTCAATTTTTTTTAATTTTTTCTCAATGCAATAAAATGAATGACCAAATGAATGAAATCAATCCAAATATAAAGACAAACACTTATCAAGTTGCAATTTAAGTCCAAAAACATGGGTTCACCAAAATGTTTAGGGGAAAATTGGATTTGTTAATGTTTTAGATTTTAGATGTTTAAATCCACCTCTCCACTATACATTGAAGGATCTAGGGTTGAGTGGCGAGCACCATCATACCCTAGGTCACTTGCAGATGTAGGGAAACTTGGATTAGGGAATTTAATTATTAATTTTCCTTTCCTTATGGCCAATTAACCATTAAAACCCTAATTATGTAAATACGACAACAAATTGATGAAAGACGGAAAAAGCTCTTACAGATTGGAGTAAAATACCAAATCACATAATACCTATTTTTGGGGTTCTGAAGTGGAACAGTCGGGGACATTAGAGCGGGTACCCAAGTACAAGGTGCCAGTTTCTTTGCGGGATCTAGACCTCCTTCCGACACTGATCAGCCCTGTAACTTCTGTTCCTGAAACTTAGATGCAGAGGACACTAGAGCGAGCACCCAAGTCTTGGAAGTGCTCCTTTGTCCTACTTTTCTTCAGATCCTGAATCCTTGATGCCTGTCAATCCTTCCTACAACTCCACTTTTCCCAAATGCGACACCTATAACCTGAAATCACAAGACTTGGTTTGGGGGTTGTGGTGTTTAGGGGCTTGCCCCAGTCAAGCCCCAGAGGACACTTAAGTCTCTGAACACCATTGTCAGATAAAGAGTGTGTGCCCTTGTGAGGTAGAGGCAAAAACCAAAGGAATCAATGATGAAAACAAAATATTATGTCACCTTGTAGTGAAGGTCTCATGGAGGAAGAGGCTCTTCATGCCATGAGGAAATTGATGCTCAAATCTACAAATATAGACACACAAAACATACAAGTCTCTTGCAACACAATAGAAGCCTTGAATCACCTTGAGAACACTTTATCTTTCTAGTAATCATCTAATTTACAAATGAATGCCTAAACATGTGTATATATTCAACTAAAAGCATTCCCGCCAAGATTTTAAAAATCAAACTTTACTGTGTCGGCAAAAGAACCAAATAACGGTCATAAACTGACACCTAAAAATTAGGGCTACCCCAAAATAGAGCAGGACTAGGGCACGGGTACCCAAGTCCTCACCGCATATTTTGGGTAGGGTATAGCTAAAGGGGTCCACCTAGGTCCAATTTTCCATGGAACCTAGGTCACATTCCATCGGGATGCCAAAATATGAACTAAAATGTCCTAAATGCATACTGAAGACCCGGGAACTAAACCTTATGAGGGAAAAGCCCCCAATGGGACATTTTCTGATGTTACACTTACGAGCCATGAACTAAACTTATGCAGGCTAGAAAACACAGTGTGTAGTTCAACCTGTAACTTTATATATACAATGAAATCCTAACACAACCCTACAACAACATAAAATCAGGAATAGCCTTTTGTTGGGGTGTGCATACCTCTATTACATGAAGATAATGGTTTTCAAATCTAACCACCCCTTTGAGATAACCTCAAATGACCACAAAAACAAATATTAAGAACCATGTATTAAACTTGTGCAGGATGGAAAATGTGTGTCGTGTAACCTGCAACTTTATATATACAATGAAATCCTAACACAACCCTACAACAACATAAAATTAGGAATACACTTTTGTTGGGGTGCACATACCTCTGTTATGTGAAGAGAGATGTTATGAAATCCAATCGTTCCTTTGAGATAACCTCGAATCATCACAAAAATACATCTAACAAATCATCAACTAAACTTGTGTAGGTTGAAAAACATAATGTGTAGTCCAACCAAGAACTTTATATATACATTGAAATACTAATGCACCAAATGAAATGTAATTATTTGTACACAAACCTGAAACAACATAAAATTGGGAAAACACATTGGTTGGTGTGCACATATCTCTGTTATGTGAAGAGAAAGGTTGTGAAATCCATCGATGCCTTTGGAATAACCTCGAATGACCAATTATGTCCTTTCATTACTACCACCAACCTCAAACCAATAACACATTTAAATCTATTGAAAACATTATGAATCAATATGTGAGTTGACTAGGAAAAGCATAAGTTTGAAACACATCTTATGAAACGTGAACTAAACTTGGGTAGGTTGGAAAACATAGTGTGTCTTGCAACTTGTAACTTTATATATACAATGAAATCCTAACACAACCCTACAACAACATAAAATTAGGAATACACTTTTTTTGGGGTGCACATACCTCTGTTACGTGAAGAGAAAGGTTGTGAAATCTAATTGTTCCTTTGAGATAACCTCAAATGACCACAAAAACATATCTTACAAATCATCAACTAAACTTGTGTAGGTTGAAAAACATAATGTGTAGTTCAACTAGGAACTTTATATACATAGTGAAATGTAATTATTTGTACACAAGCCTAAAAAAACATAAAATTAGGAAGACACACTAGTTGTGGTGCACATGTCTCAGTTACATGAAGATAAAAGTTGTGAAACCCATCTATGCTTTTGGGATACCTTTGAATGACCAATTATGTCCTTCCATTACTTCCACCAACCTCAAATCAATAACACGTTGTTTAAATCTTTTCAAAACATTATAAATCAATATGTGAGTCAACTAGGAGAGGCATAAGTTGAAACACATCTTATGAATAATGAACTAAACTTGTGCAGGCTGGAAAATACAATGTGTCATGCAACCTAACACTTTATATACAATGAAACCATAACACAACCCTACAACAACTTAAAATTAGGAATACCTTTTTGTTGTGGTACACATACTTCTATTACGTGAAGAGAAATGTTGTGAAATCCAACCATTCCTTTGAGATAACCTCAAATGACCACAAAAACATATGTTAAATAAATCATCAACTAAATTTGAGCAAGTTGAAAAAAACAATGTGTAGTTCAAGCCGCAAGTATATATATATAGTGAAATCCTAACATACCAAATGAAATGTGATTATTTGTGTACAACATTGAAACAACATAAAATTGGGAAGACACATTGGTTGCGGTACACATATCTCTATTATGTGAAGAGAAAAGTTGTGAAATCCACTAATGCCTTGGGATAACCTCGAATGACCAATTATGTCCTTCAATTACTCGGCCACCAACCTCAAATCAATAACATGTTTAAATCTATTGAAAATAGTATGAATCAATAGGTGAGTCAACTAAGAGAGGCATAAGTTTGAAACTGTAAAAGCCTAAAACCATCACAAAACTAAATGAGAGATCCACTTAAATACAACATTACGATATCCAAAGAAAAAAAAGATGTAATTAATCTGCTTAATTACAATATCTCAAGTAAAAGATAAGTCTCATAAATATGAATCAAAATATCATTAAATCTTACAAAGTCGCGTGGTCAATCCAAGTAAAAAGCACTATAAATAATATAATAAATCCATGGGCATTCATGCCATATTACATCCAATTTCAAGTTACATTAATCATGTACAACAAGAATAAATAAATCAATAGGCTCATCAATCACATAAAACAAGTAGTCCTCCACCTACGAGCCGATAGATGGGAACATGGCCTAGGTACTTTTCCACCCAACCGTGAAGTAATTACACTTCCCCAGATCCCTTCATGAAATGAAGGAAACCCATCCCTGCACGAAATGTCTAGCTACCTAGAAACAATTGGTAGGAGGGATAACCCTATGCAACCCTGATGTCTGAATGTGCAATTCTAAATAATGAAAAGCAGATTGTTTCACAACAGGATGTGGCAGAGATATATATAAATAAGTTTTCTAGACAAAATAAATATCTTTTTTAGTGTCAACTTGATTAGATCTAATCATTTAAAATAGTAACCTGGTTCAATTCCCAAAAAGAGGAAAAGCCATCTCTAAAAAATTTGCATTTGGCATCCTAGCCCAGAAAGTAACCCAATAACATTCCTAGATAAAATCTACTTCTTTTCCTAGAACAAGTAAAATAATAAAATAAAAGAATCAAAGTTCATCAATAAATCATTAAAATCCCTTTCCCAAAACACCAATTGTACAAACACACTTTCCACAAGCAAGAGGGAAGAACATCATTCATTCATTCTTGTAGAAATAATTATAGTGTCTATAATTTGATTATAAACCTTAACTACAATTCATTGCCTAAAATGATTTGAGAAATATTCAATGTTAACTCTTTCCATCCATTACCTTTTCATGATTTTAACCATTCATAGGATTTTTATTGTATTGAGAGATCAAGATAGTTTTCAACATCCAATAACAATAATTAATAATCACTAATTCATTGTCTCTGTTCTGAAATTAATTATAACTATTTTTAAAGAATTTTTAGTAGGTTTCAAAAGCAATTTAATCGAGCTACAAGAGCTTATAACAGCTTAAAGATAACAAGCCTACTACATGAACTCAATTACAATGACAATGATAAAGAAGCTACAGGAACTCACACAAGTCCAATACAAAAAATTTAAAGATTGTAACAGGCACTAGACAGGTTTGATAAACAAATAAGAAAACAGTTGCAAGATAATGATCAATTCTCTCAGTTAATGGTAATTGGTTATGGTAGAATAACAAAAATCTATAGTAGGGGTCGAATAAAATTTAGAACATCAATGATAAAAGGTATGATAGTAGCTACAAGTTAAAAAGAATGTGTCAAAGATAACCTTATCAGCAACTAAACAAGATCAAAAAGTTTCCATAGCCAGGCCACTGAGATCAGGCCACCAAAACAAAGAGCATGGCCAAGATTATTTAGGCCAATGTTTAGATGAGAAAAGGCTGATCCAAAGTAAAATCTCAAAGGGTTGAAAAACTTGTGACAAGGCAAAACTAAGACAGGTCGATGTCACAACAGAGAGGTCAATTTTAAACATAAATGTAAAGGAAACAAGCAGGCAGGTTGTTTTAAAAGAAGACCAATGTCTTTTTAGAACAAAGCTAATTTTAATTGATAGGAAGGAAAAATAGAATGCAATCCAATAACAATAGAACTTGAGCTAGATTGCTACTATTATGCAGTCATAATTTGTTGAAATTAAGGAACACTGAGAGGGGGGTGAATCTGTGTTCTGAAAAACTTATTATTATGTTCCTTTATTAATTTACCACATACATTCAAAAGAAATAAGCTTGAACTTAAGAATAGCAACAACAAGATCATCACACATGAACACCAGGATTTTTACATGGAAACCTGGTTAAGGGAAAAACCACAGTGGGGGTTAACCCACAAGATTTTATACTCTGTTAAAAGTATTACAAATGGGAAGACACATGCCTTCGGGCACACTGCCCAAAGTTCACTGCTCAAAGGAGGCTCACTGCCTACAAGATCAGTTACAAGAGTTCACTGAAATACTTGAACTGAAGAAGCAAGATTACAGTTTCGGTTAGGCTCAATATGCTAACTTCACACACTTCATCTCTCTTTGCCCTGTTTCACTGTTCTGCCATGATCCATGGCTTAGATCTCTTTGCTTTGCACTTGATACTACCACACTTCACACCTACCACACCATATTCACACATCCATATACCAAAATGCTTGAAGCAATCAATTATATATATCGGCAACATGAAATCTATAGTTAGCCTCAAGAAAACTTAGAAACTTTTTCAAGATCACTGTTTTGTCAGTTGAATCCATGCACAAACATCAATGCAAACCAAAACCTATGTATTCAAGTCATCACACATGTCGGCCAATACCATTAGATCTCATAAATTACTCAACCAACCACTTCTCTTAATCCGCACAAGGATCAAACACCAAGTCGGCCTATTCTTCACCAGACTGAACTGTGTAACCAAAACCTAATACTTAGATGCTTGTAACTTTCAATGCCTTCATCACTAGAGGCTAAAACTTTGGATTTAGGTAGCCCTAACATCCCTTATCATTCCCTTAGATATGTAGCACTATATGATTACCTGTGGAGAAATGCAGACCAAAATGTTGAACCCTGTCATATGCTCTATTCCTGTCTATCCAGACTTAAACAAATCTACAATCTGACTTCCGGTAAGATCAAATGATACAATACAGATGTGTAAGATAGATTCAGTTTCCACCAATGACAACACTTGACACACCTAGCAGTGCCTCTTGCCAACAATCTCACCATTTGGCATTGATGGCAACACTTAGTGAAAAATGACTAAGTGTTAGAATAGCTCCCCCTTCCTATGTACACTTGTGATTTCCAATGCTCCCCCTTAGATTCCTCATTTTTCACTGCTTTCCACTCCCCCTTTGACATCAATGGAAAAAGCTGAGATCTGCATACACAAAATCTCTATGTACATGGGCGTATATATATAAACAATTCTTATGTCTTGTCTACATGAACCTAAACACATCACCAAAAATATTTTTCAATAGTGCCAATTCATTGTCCCTGTTAGTGCCTGAATTGACTGACAGTTTTTGAGCAATTTTCATGCAGGCACCTTCCTTAAAGATGTTCTAAGTGTTGGACCTCCTCAGCATTTTTCAGCTGCAGCATCATATTTTCCTGAGGAGGAGGTCATCATCATCATGTTTTATGTTAACCGGTTTTTCATCAGGATCATCATGTTTCAATATCGGGTGATGTTTGGACATCATCCCGATCCTGCTGATGAGCTACAGTGTGCCTTGATTTTCTTGTGGAGGGTGATTTTTCAAATATCTGGTGATCTTCCAATTATCACCCTGCCCTTATATGATGATGATGTCACCCCGATCTTCCGAAGGGGTCATTTTCTAAGTAGTTCGACCCGACCTGTTTTTCTTAAGGGTCGTTATCATCATCATCATATTTCCAGTTATCGCCGTGTTGCTTGCGAGGGTCATCATATTGTCTACCTACATGATCTTTCGCTGGGGTGATATTTTAACATCGGGTGATCTTTGTTAAGATCATCCTGATGATGTTGCTGTAAAGTTCTAAGTGCGACCCGATATTCATCGTGGTCATCATATTTTGAACGTCAGGATGATCTTAGTCAATATCATCCTGATGTTGTTGTATCACTTCATGTTCGTTGTTTTATCACCCTGATGATGCTGACGTCATTCTTACGTCAGGGTGATATCCAGTTTTCTGCTTGTCTGCATCATGATATTTCCGAAGGGAGATATCCGCCTGTCGGCTTCGTGCATTATCTAGTGGGGGGTGATCCTTTCAAATATCTGGCATATTCATCTATCACCCCGATCTTATAGTGGAGCTACAATGCAGCATGATATTTGTGCATCAGGATGATATTTCCAAATATCTGGTTATCTTCCGAATATCATCCTGATGTCGATATGGTGGTGACGTCATCAAGGTCCGGGGAGTCATATTTCTAACATTACTCATCTTATGAAGATCCCCCAATGTTGCGAATATGACGATGACGTCATCCGGATATGAGGAGGTGCGCAGTAGGCAGATATGCTGATGATGTCAGCAGGATATGATGATGACGTCATCAGGATGTTCATCGGCCAGACTTTTGGTATCGGCTAAGCAGGAGGATCTTCCTCCGATGGATCAGGTTGTGCCGATGAAGGCGATTATCATGCAGGTGATATTGCGATGATGATGCTGACGTCGGGGTGATATTTCAAGCGACAGGATATCATGCTGCTGGAGGATGATGATGAAGGTTTATACTAGTGTCGTCGGGAGCAAAAGCACCGACATCATATATGCTCGCGACCTAGTATATAAAGTGTTGAAAAGGTCACCGCGGGGTGCATGTGGGATAATTGATATCCTGCATATTTTCAAATATCATGACGACGTATCTTGGCGGGAAATGGTTGCGATCGACTGTTAGATGTTTTTCCCAAGGCCGCGGGTTGGTGCGCCATTAATGGCGAAGGTTGCAGAGGTATGGACGGATCTGGTACCCGATTGAAGATCTGGATCCCTAGGCGGCGGCGCAAGGCTCGAGGTTTCTTCCTGTCTCCTCCCCTACCTACTGCATTCATGTTTGGGCGCCAATCTGGTAATGCGTTGAGCGCCATTTTTCTGATACTGTGTATCTGGCGGGATTTTTGGTCAACCATGTAATTAATTGCTGTGGTACACTACCTGGCTGTTATAAGCAGGAAGTGATACTCATTTGTCGTTGTTGAAAACTGGACATTTTGGCTCTGTAATAAGATACAACTGGTTTTGGTTGCTCTGTGCAGCAAAACTTGTGAGTTTATGTATCTCCTGTTGTACGATTTGGCATGAATCCACTGATTTCATGGTTAATCTTATATGAATAATGCTGTGTTTGCATGTGTTATGCTGATTCTGTCTCCAGCTTTGCATGTATCTTTCTTACTGCAATAGGGATGCCATAAGTATAGACAGCTTAACACTCTTTATTGGGAGATATCTGTAAGGCAGATATCATGTGTATCCCCCTGAAATCCAGTTTTAGCTATTCATGCGATCATTCACAGGTGTATGTCTACCGACTCCAAGCCCTGGATAGACACCAATCTAGCTCTGTGTTGAGGTTATACACCAGGTCCAGGTTTGCATCCAAGCATCATTTCAAATCACTTCATCCTTCCACCTGTTAGTTGTAGGAGTAGGATTAGGAACCCCCTGCATGCTCTCATACCCAACCAGACATCATGTCCAAGAATGTTGCCAGCCTTGTGATCTATCATACAGATCTTGGTCCATACATGAGAGTATTCTGCCTGTTGTTGTCAAGTTAGATCTTTCTATCTTTGAGCTAGTCAAGGTTACATCTTGAGTTATAGGGATACCCCCCTTGGTGCGGCAGAACCAGAAGTGAAGGGGAGGCAGCTCACGCAACCTCCTGTATTTAGTTGGCTGAATCTGCCTGTGCATTAGAAGTGGCAAACCCTAATGCTGATTCAGAAGAAAAAGCCAACAAAATGGCGACTCCACTGGGGAGAAATTTGAGAAAGGCTTATATCTGTGACCCATCCGAGTCACCAACAAAATGGTGCTCTGCTGGTGGAATGAACCTGGAAAAGTAGCTTTCAGCTATTGAAAATTTTGTCCTCTCTGGAGAGGTGGTGACTCTGCTGAAAAGATCTGAATGCACATGAAAGATGGATGTATGTGATGTGACAAAAATGTGTTGTTCATTTTTCTGCATCTGTATGAGAAAAGGTACCTTGTTCCTTCCCCTTTATATTTGTTGTTTTGTTGCATAAGTTAGATGCCAGGGGAAGCCTTAGGTCTTAGACAGACAAAGGATGTCTAAGAGTAAGATTTTTATGAATCCAAGTATGAATTATCCCATACTCAGTGGTGAAATGTCGAATAAAAGAATAGAAGAGATAAGAAATAGGTTGATATTCTTAGAGGTTGAGCAGGCCCAGTTAAAAAGCAGTAACCCTGTTGTGTCTGCCAGTCAAAAGGCTAAACCTATTCTCAGCCCTTTTGATCCTTTGTATGACCAACTGGATTTGTCATGGGTGGATTATAAAGTAGAAACTATGCCTGCTAGGATATACTGTCAGATGCCTAGATTTAGTGGTCACAATGTATGTGATGGGAATGCACATATCCAAAATTTTCACAGTTTTATGGGAAAATATTCATTCAGAGATGAGGATATGTGGATGAGGTTTTTTGTTAGGTCCTTTGATGCAAAAGCAAAAGACTGGTATTTGAGCTTTCCAAAGAAATCCTTTGCCTGTTGGGATGAGCTTGCTAACTGTTTCAAGGAAGAATTTGCAAAAGAACCAGTTGATCTTGTTGCAGAATTGATGAGAATCAGAAAACAAGATGAAGAGCCATGTGTTGATTTCAGTCATAGGTTTGCAATAGCCCTTTCACAGATCCCAGAAGTCTTCAGACCTGATATTTCAGCCTGTGTTGGCATATTCTTTGAGGCTTTTGAGGAGGGCTCTAGTGCATTACTGAGGGATTTCAAGGTGACAAGTATGCAGATGGCATACAAGTTCATAGAAAAAATAGAAAAAATCAGAAATGTGCACCTGCTGAAATCCCTGTCCCCTGGCCTTGGTGTGAAAAATAGTTGTGAAGCTGCAAGTGACCAAATAATTAAGGCATCATGTGAAGATGAAAAGATGAATATTGAAGGTGCTAGTGAAAGGACTAATGAGGATTCCCATTGCAATGATGAGGCATCTGACCATGAAAACAATAACGAGGTTGTGGACAGCAATGAACAACTTTTGGAATGGACCTGTGGAGATAATTGTGAGTATTGTACTCAAGACAGAGAAGATATAAGCAAACAGAGAAACAGTCTTATGTGTGACCCATTGACTTCTTTTCAAACACATGGGGATCGTGAAGAGCAGTTAGAGATTGAAACAAGTGCTGGTTCAGAGCATGATTGTTTTTCATTTGATGGCTGTTTTGCTTATGACACACAAGCTGATACTCCTCCACAAAGGGAATCCATTGGTGATGAAGATGCATGTTCTGCTGCCCATGAACAAATGGCATACTATGATCAAGCTGATGTACCTGGATCACCCATCTTTGACACATATGGTGATGAGGATTTATTTGAGTATGGTGAGGACCTAGACATTGTTTTTGGTTTGGATTCTGTTTCTCATCCTGATGAAAGAGGAAACAACATACATCAGGTAAGTGACTATGAAAATGTGCCTGATTTGAAAGAGGTGCCAGAGCCTGATCTTTTCCAGCTTGGTGTACCAGATGGTTGTGTACATGATGTGCACAATTGTGAATTTGAAAGCTTTTCTTTTGAGAGGCCAGCATATGAAATGAGCTCCGACTTTCCTAGTTGTGTGGTGGACTTTGAGTGCTTTCAATTTTCAATCCAGCTAGGAGATCATTTTGCAATGCATAATGCTGATACAAATGATAACATGTGTTATATTCCCTTTGAGTATGCATTGCCTGATACATTCTGCATCCACTTGTTGCCGGATGCTGAAGGTTGTCTGCATAGGGCTGACAATGACAAGCCAAATCAGAGGGTTGAATATGCAGATGACAAGATTTGTTTGTGGGTGGATCTCTGTAGTATCTCCAAGCTTGACCCAGTGCATGCAGATGAAAACAAGATATTTGACAAAGGGAGATACATGTTTTTCTTTTCTTGGTGGCCTTAGGCCATCAAGTGTGTTTGGTGATGCAGGTCGATGCAGTATTTGACTCTGTGCCCAATGGATAAGGGACTGGTCTGCATTCCAGAGATCTGGGGTTCTCGTTGCAGTCTTGCACCTGCACGTCCCCAGACAGAGCCAGTGTTAGTGCCTGAATTGACTGACAGTTTTTGAGCAATTTTCATGCAGGCACCTTCCTTAAAGATGTTCTAAGTGTTGGACCTCCTCAGCATTTTTCAGCTGCAGCATCATATTTTCCTGAGGAGGAGGTCATCATCATCATGTTTTCTGTTAACCAGTTTTTCATCAGGATCATCATGTTTCAATATCAGGTGATGTTTGGACATCATCCCGATCCTGCTGATGAGCTACAGTGTGCCCTGATTTTCTTGCGGAGGGTGATTTTTCAAATATCTGGTGATCTTCCAATTATCACCCTTCCCTTATATGATGATGATGTCACCCCGATCTTTCGAAGGGGTCATTTTCTAAGTAGTTCGACCCGACCTATTTTTCTTAAGGGTCGTCATCATCATCATCATATTTCCAGTTATCGCCGTGTTGCTTGCGAGGGTCATCATATTGTCTACCTGCATGATCTTTCGCTGGGGTGATATTTTAACATCGGGTGATCTTTGTTAAGATCATCCTGATGATGTTGCTGTAAAGTTCTAAGTGCGACCCGATATTCATCGTGGTCATCATATTTTGAATGTCAGGATGATCTTAGTCAATATCATCCTGATGTTGTTGTATCACTTCATGTTCGTTGTTTTATCACCCTGATGATGCTGACGTCATTCTTACGTCAGGGTGATATCCGGTTTTCTGCTTGTCTGCATCATGATATTTCCGAAGGGAGATATCTGCCTGTCGGCTTCGTGCATTATCTAGTGGGGGGTGATCGTTTCAAATATCTGGCATATTCATCTATCACCCCGATCTTATAGTGGAGCTACAGTGCAGCATGATATTTGTGCATCAGGATGATATTTCCAAATATCCGGTTATCTTCCGAATATCATCCTGATGTCGATATGGTGGTGACGTCATCAAGGTCCGGGGAGTCATATTTCTAACATTACTCATCTTATGAAGATCCCCCAATGTTGCGAATATGACGATGATGTCATCCGGATATGAGGAGGTGCGCAGTAGGCAGATATGCTGATGATGTCAGCAGGATATGACGATGACGTCATCAGGATGTTCATCGGCCAGACTTTTGGTATCGGCTAAGCAGGAGGATCTTCCTCCGATGGATCAGGTTGTGCCGATGAAGGTGATTATCATGCAGGTGATATTGCGATGATGATGCTGACGTCGGGGTGATATTTCAAGCGACAGGATATCATGCTGCTGGAGGATGATGATGAAGGTTTATACTAGTGTCGTCGGGAGCAAAAGCACCGACATCATATACGCTCGCGACCTAGTATATAAAGTGTTGAAAAGGTCGCCGCGGGGTGCATGTGGGATAATTGATATCCTGCATATTTTCAAATATCATGACGACGTATCTTGGCGGGAAATGGTTGCGATCGACTGTTAGATGTTTTTCCCAAGGCCGCGGGTTGGTGCGCCATTAATGGCGAAGGTTGCAGAGGTATGGACGGATCTGGTACCCGATTGAAGATCTGGATCCCTAGGCGGCGGCGCAAGGCTCGAGGTTTCTTCCTGTCTCCTCCCCTACCTACTGCATTCATGTTTGGGCGCCAATCTGGTAATGCGTTGAGCGCCATTTTTCTGATACTGTGTATCTGGCGAGATTTTTGGTCAACCATGTAATTAATTGCTGTGGTACACTACCTGGCTGTTATAAGCAGGAAGTGATACTCATTTGTCGTTGTTGAAAACTGGACATTTTGGCTCTATAATAAGATACAACTGGTTTTGGTTGCTCTGTGCAGCAAAACTTGTGAGTTTATGTATCTCTTGTTGTACGATTTGGCATGAATCCACTAATTTCATGGTTAATCTTATATGAATAATGCTGTGTTTGCATGTGTTATGCTGATTCTGTCTCCAGCTTTGCATGTATCTTTCTTACTGCAATAGGGATGCCATAAGTATAGACAGCTTAACACTCTTTATTTGGAGATATCTGTAAGGCAGATATCATGTGTATCCCCCTGAAATCCAGTTTTAGCTATTCATGCTGATCATTCACAGGTGTATGTCTACCGACTCCAAGCCCTAGATAGACACCAATCTAGCTCTGTGTTGAGGTTATACACCAGGTCCAGGTTTGCATCCAAGCATCATTTCAAATCACTTCATCCTTCCACCTGTTAGTTGTAGGAGTAGGATTAGGAACCCCCTGCATGCTCTCATACCCAACCAGACATCATGTCCAAGAATGTTGCCAGCCTTGTGATCTATCATACAGATCTTGGTCCATACATGAGAGTATTCTGCCTGTTGTTGTCAAGTTAGATCTTTCTATCTTTGAGCTAGTCAAGGTTACATCTTGAGTTGTAGGGATACCCCCCTTGGTGCGGCAGAACCAGAAGTGAAGGGGAGGCAGCTCACGCAACCTCCTATATTTAGTTGGCTGAATCTGCCTGTGCATTAGAAGTGGCAAACCCTAATGCTGATTCAGAAAAAAAAGCCAACAGTCCCAACTTTTCTTTATGTTATCCAAAACTGAAATATGACCACTGAATAGAAATACCTATGACTCTGCCTTCTGTAGATTAGTGGGATCACTTGTCAGGGTAGCAGCTTGAGCTTCTGTCAATGCATTGAACATTGTTTCTAACTTAGGGGAAATCAGTCCTCGGAGTTCATCCAATCTACTTGTTTAGGGTAAAAATTTGTTGGTTTGTTTACCCTAGGTTAAGTACCTCAATTTCACTACTAAACATTGGGGAGACAAGGATCGAGCTTGTGAACAAGCTTCTAATCACATTGCCTCCCTTTTATGCTCGCGTGGTTATAGAACCTAAGGCCTTAATCAGGATTTTATCAAGTATTGTACTTTCAACCAAGCAAAACCCTAATTATGCCTCAAATTGATAATATATAGAAACTGATGAAGTATCTGGTAAAACTAATCACAGAAATACAAAGAAGGGGTTTCAGAGATAATGTACCTAGAATTTGAGGGCTACCTGGACTAGGGTACCCGCCCCAATTTCCTGCAACTTCCAGAATAGGAAAACCTTCTGCACAGGGTGCCTGAGACTGTCAAAAGGCTCCCAGATCCTAGATAAAACACCTGGTTGGACTAGGGCACCCACCCCAATGTCTCGCAAGTCTCAGAATCTGAAAATCTAAAAGTCTGCCGCAACTGTATCTGCAATATCCTTCTTTCTATTGCTTCTTTTCCCTGGAACCTGTGAAACACAATCTGCACATACAAAAGAAGGAAATTGTTGCGGCTATATAGGAGCTTGCCTTAGTCAAGCCCCATTTTTGGTATTTCTACATC
Organism: Cunninghamia lanceolata; assembly: GCA_027924645.1. Lineage (NCBI taxonomy): Eukaryota > Viridiplantae > Streptophyta > Pinopsida > Cupressales > Cupressaceae > Cunninghamia > Cunninghamia lanceolata. The sequence continues at coordinate 2,176,366 of BSBN01000766.1, read as the reverse complement.
AACAATAGCCAAAGGAAAAGATTTGTAGAAGTGTGTGCAAACCTAACAATGTGTTATGCATAAAATCAAACCCTAGATGTCTCAATCAAGGGAAGATCAACAACTTGCTTTGCATCAATAAACACATACAACTTCACCTTAAGGAGATGAAACAAATGAAGACTTGCATGAACAAGAAGGTGAATTAGCAATGTCTGCAGAGGATCTCCAAGCTTGCTGTTGGAGGCTTCAACCCTTCTCCTAATCATGCAAAGGGTGTACAAACCCTAGGAAGAGCAAGATAGACTCAAGATCTTGATTTCTAACCTTCATCCATTGTCTCCAAGATAGCAAATAAAGAATACTTCGAATAGCTTCAACAGGTCACTGATCTTCAATGGCAATTGCAGCAGAGTTTTGGCATCAAGCTTGCATAAGAATTGTGTGATAAAATGATTTGAAAATGTCTTTTTATATCAAGTTTTAGGGAATTCAAATTTTGAAATAACGTCTCTATATCGCGTGAAAACTTAGAATTTGAAAACGGAATCCCGAGGCACTTGGCAGGAATCGACACCCCGCCAAAATTCAAAATCCCATGAAACTGGGGAGGACTAGGGCGTGGGTGTCCAAGTCCAAGCCCCTAATTTCAGCTTAGATCTGCATTTTTGGGGGTCCTAGGGACCCTAATCTCAAATCTCTTTTCGGGTTCTATCAATTAGTTACCTCAAAAAGTGAATAGATTGCTCCTAGACTAAGTCAATCAGGGTTTTGGTAAGGCCAAAAAAGAAAAGGTTGAGAGACCACCAAGAGTGAGGAGCTAAACTAAGGGAAATTGTACCATTCCATACAGGAGGACAATTTCTGACATTAGATTTAGCCCCCTCTTTAGTGGCCATATGACACTACGTGTATATGCAACTAAAGGAAAGTAAATGCATTAATCATGGAAAGGATACGCAAAAGGATACTGTAGAGGAAGCCGAAGCATTGTTGATGAATAGGAAGAAGCCCCCAAGTCTACAATCATGCGAGACCACAAAGTTAGGAACCGCATCCTGCAAAGGAACACTTGTCAAAAAAATCAAAATCAAATCAACCTGCAACCACCACCAATGAGTCAGTATCAAAATGCTAAGGGGGTTGAGTGATAGAACATGGTGAGGGAGGAAATCGAGGGAGATATATGCCCCCCTTGTTTCTGCTTGCTTAGTCTGAGAGTAGAAACAAGGAGATATCCACATGTGTCAATTTCAAGGGAAATGTGTTATGAGGTTCATTTGAAGAAACAATGCTCAAACACAACACATTGGGTAGGAACGAGAGCGGAACCAAGATTCCAATACAACAAATGGCACTGAAATCAGAGTTCGACAGCTCAAGAAAAGGGTTCTAGAGTGGAAGAGCACACTTTTGTACCTAGTTAGGGATAGGATTTCTCACTCACTTACTTTATGTAAAAGGAGTTGTCACTTATCACTTAACTCATTCTTGTTTCTTGTTATTGCAGAGAGAAAGAGAAGGAGAATAGGAGAACAACCATGCCGAGCCGACATCTATACCATCCACTGTGACTGGAGATGCTTTGAGCCTGAGTGATGGAGAGACGCTTTGAGGCTGAGGTAAGATCCTGATTCCATCCCTCTAATGTCTTTCATCATATTTTGCTTTCATGTTTATTGATGTATGTGCCAAGAGGGGAAGGCGGATAGGGTTCCCAAACAAGGGCACCCGAGTCCACCTAGGGCACTAGAGTCTCTTTGAGGTGCCCTAGTCCCACAGGGGTGCCAGTGTCCCCCTGGGGTGCCCTAATCTTCCTGGGGTGCCTTGGTCCTCAGAGGACATAGGCCCTAGGCTCAGGTACTCTATTCAGTTCTTGATAGCTTATTTTGGTTTCTAGCGGGGATTTTGATACTCTTGCTTGCTTTCTGATCTGCAAGATGCCCCTGAGATGCGTGAGCACACAGGCAGTCATCTAATGGCACTTTTGTGAGAGCGTGCTAGCACTTTGACTACCACAAAGAGAGAGCACTTATAGACAGTGGGCCTATGGTGGGTGTTTGAGATGCCCACAACCAGATTCCACTGCGGGATGCTTATGGCACTGATGGAGAGATGGGATACAGATACCTCCACATTCCATTTACCTACTGGCGAGATTACCATCACACTGGAGGATGTATTCAGGATCCTTTGACTATCGATTTAAGGAGAGACAGTGAGGGTTGTTGGACATCGCTTAGAGGAGTATACTTGCGAGAGTCAGCTGTATTGCTTGGGTCGCATTATTTCACAAGCAAAGCGAGGACACATTCAGCTCTGGTTGCTAGGGCAGGAATGTAGAGACATTCCCTTACTATGGAGGATCATGATTGTCACAGTTGCACTAGCCATCGCACCAGATGGACGAGGCACTCACCTTCACAGGGGTCTCATTCATATTATTAGAACAATGGAGACGCATCAGACTGTCTATGCATGGGGGCGCAGTATGCTTGCACACTTATATCATGACTTAGGGTGATATGTCCAATATGAGATACAGAGTCTAATGGACTACACATTGTTCTAGGTTTGGGCCTTTGAGCACATCAGGTGCACATGACCGATGGGTTTTCCTACAGAGGCAGCGTTCATCCATCCACGCATCTATGCCTACCCACTAGTCAGGTGTTGGAGGCACAACAATCTATTATACTGGAGAGTAGTATTTGATAGATTATAGCCTGGTGACATCATCTAGACACCGTATCATGGCTTCATTAGATGGCCTAGCAAGTAGAGGTAGTTAGCTCGAATGCAGAGGGATCGGCTGATGGCTGGTCACCTTGATCATATTGTATCTTGGTTCTACTATGATAGGGTGGCACGATAGTTTAGATAGGTACAAGATGTTCCTGCAGTTCGTCTGAGCTATGCATGCACAGCTTGGAGTGCAGTCAAAGCCAATACTGTTTGACGGCCGACTATAGCAGACGTACCACTGAGTGATGATGAGGGTCCTGAGGATGTAGAACTGGTATCAGGTGCAGATGATGTCAGGTGTACCCGAGCATATCCGACCTGGTGGCACACAACACGCCCTGCACCTATCTTTCCACCCGGGCACCCTACAAGGGATGCCTGACCTTGGGCCGGTCACGCTAGTGACACAAGGATGGAGGACGACGTCAGTGACTTGGCAGGATACTACAATCTTGAGGAGGGTATGGAGGAGGATGAGGATGAGTCTGAGGAGGTCCCATCATAGTACACCTTCAGAGTGAGATCACGACAGAGCCAGTAGGAAGCAGACACTGACGAGGAGACTGAGTCAAAACTGCAGTCCAAGGCTTGTGGTCCTACTCCTGTAGACAATGCGAAGCCTAGTCAGATAGAGCAACAGGAGAGTAGCAGGCCTATACCCCCAACTATAGATCAGATAGTAGATCTCATCACATTGTCAGCGATTTGAGATCCATCCTGGCAAGATGGAGATCCAGGTTAGGTTTGATTTATTATTTTATTTTTTGGTATAGTTTATTATTTATGATTTTTATATGGGAGTCTAACATCTATCTCATTCTTTATTTTGCAGTTGGGATAGATGCATGGTGAGACTTTGTGAGTCATGTCATGGGAGACATATTACCGATAGATGCCTCAGAGTAGCAGGTGCAGGCAGATCATTTTCCATGGTCATCCGTTGGGCGACATGCTGAGTTATTTATGCATGTCGTCAGATACAGGACTACTACAGAGGCCATGCTAGAGCAGTCTGCATGAGAGAGAGGAGTTTATAGAGAGAACTGAGCACGCCAAGGCTGAGCTCAGGGTACAACAAGAGCAGACGATAGTGGTTCCTACATCGAAGGGAGAGCCAGCTATCAATGAGTTCTTACTACGGGAGGTCTAGCAAGCAAGAGCTGACAGAGATAGGGTTCAAGCTGAGAGAGACCGGTACTAGAGGATGTACTAGGAGGCACATGAGCATATGATAGAGATGAGAGGCGAGATCAGGGGGTTACAATCGCAGAGCATCTCTAGGAGTCATTCGTGATCTATAGCCACACATGGTCAGGCTTATGTCACTCGCACACCACGAGGGGCTGAGGGTACTGGCGATCGAGGTTTTGCTATGTGATTCATAGACTTTAGGCACTACGACATCCCATTTTATTTTTAGGGATAGTCGACTCGGATGTATACATGAAACTGAGATATATATATAATCTCAGTTTCATGAATACATCCGAGTCGACTATCCCTAAAAAACAAAATGGGATATATATATATATATGTTATTTCTTTTGATCTATGTGTAATGGCTTTTGATCTATCACATGTGATTTTTGTAAAAATGCAACTAGTGATGATGTCTAAATGCTATAATTAATTACTATTGTGATATACTAACAATTCTAAAAAGAACATGTAGTAACAAACACTATGATTAATTATTTTACACATAACTTTAATTTTCATGCTATCTTCAGTTAATACAAAAGTGATCTAAGCAATTACTACTTAAACATGATACAACAATGATCAACTGAATAGAGATATAAAGCTAAATGAATTAAGACAAAACAGTAACAGCTTGTCAAAATTGAAGCTAATCTATGTGCTAAATTAGCTTAGGAACATTTAACATTAGATCTTTAGGCATAGAATCTTTTGAGGTGCGCCGCATTAATAGGTTCCTTAAGTAGCGTACCTTGCTCATCAGCTAATTTATACGCTCTAGATCCAAAGGCTTCAGTGATGATATACAGTCCAAGTCAATTAGGGTTAAACTTACCTTTTTCACCAGGCAGTGTGTTTACATTACATTGATTTTCATAAAGAACCAAGTCCCCAATGTTAAATGAACGTTGTATGACTTGCGCATTATAGGCTCGTTGTATTCCTTTTTTATAAGCCTTGAGATGTTCAAGAGCGTTAATACGTCTTTCATCAAGCATCTCAAGTTCCTGTAATCTTTTCTCTCATTCTATGTCATCATCCATGATGTCTCTTAGGGAAATTCACAAGGAAGGAATTTCTAACTCCAAGGGCATTATCATGTCTGCGCCATAGACAAGATTATATGGTGTGTTACCTGTAGCTATTCGAATACTTGTTTTGTAGGCCCATAGTGCATAGGATAATTATGTATGCCAATCTTTTTAATGTTTACTAATAGTTTCCCTTAGAATCTATCTAATAACTTTGTTTGAAGCTTCTGCTTGGCCGTTTGATTGAGGGTAATAAGGCATAGAGAAGCAATGTTGTATATGATATTTTTTGAGGAACTTTTTCACATCCTTGTTCTTAAATGGTGTACCATTATCTAAAACTAAGGAGGAAGGTATTCCAAATCAAGAAATTATGTTATCTTATATGAATCGACAAATTACGTCGGTGGTTGTGGATTGCAAAGGGACCGCTTTGACCCATTTTGTAAAATAATCAGTAGCAGTAATGATAAATGTATGTCCTTGAGAGGAGGGTGGGGAATTCTTGCCAATTAGATCCAAACCCCAGATAGAAAATGGCCAAGGTGACACTTGGGCACGAAGCTCTTGAGCAAGAGCATGGATGAGGTGTTTATGTTTTTGACATTGTGGGACGTAAGCAAAGGAAACTTGTTCCATATGCTGCCAATAGAACCCCATACATAACAGTTTTTGCACCAATAATTTTCCACCGAAATGCCCTCCATAAGCACCAGAGTGAGTTTCTTCTAAAGCTATCAGAATCTCTGTATTACTTAAACATCGGTGTAAAACTCCATTATAACTTCGTCGATACAAGACATTTGATAATATAATGTATCGTGTTGCTAGCTTGTGTAAACGGAGTCGGGCATTCTTAGATGTCGAGTTCGAGATGGTTCCATCATGTAAATAGTTGAATATGTAGGAGAACCATTCATCAGTGTATGTATTACCATAGAGTTCTAAATTTGCAACTATAGGACTTTCAATTACCAGTGTCTTAAGATTATGAACAATAAAGGTAAATTCCTCAGGAGAACCATCAGGGGATATAAGGGAAGTTCTGCTTGCCAGTGCATCCACATGTCGGTTACCTTTCCTAGGAAAGGTATCGATCGAATATGATTCAAATTGTTTTAAGAGAGATAATGCAAACTCACGGTACTGAGATAACTTATCATGCCTAGTTTAATACGATCCCATTATTTGTTTAACAATTAACTAAGAATCTTCGTATATTGTAATGTTTTTGATATTAAGAGCCAAAGCTACATGAAGTCCAACAATAAGAGCTTCGTATTCAGCAATGTTGTCTGTGCATAAGAAATCTAAGCGCTAAGATAAGGGAATCAGTTTACCAATGGGAGGTATTAATATAACACTGGCCCCGGAGCCAATTCGACATTTTGATCCGTCAAAGTACAACTCCCATTTTTCATCCACAGAGATTGTTAAGATCTATTCATCAGGAAAAGCATCGACATTTTGTATGGAAAAGGGTGAGGGAGCTTCAACTATCTGGTTAGCTATCACTTGCCCTTTGATTGATTTTTGTGAAATAAATTTGAGATCAAATTATGTTAACAACATAACCCATTTAGCAAGATGACCTGATAAATCTATTCTTGTGAAGAGATGTTTCAAAGGGTCAAATTTTATCATTACATGTATTTTAGCATTCAAGAGATAGTGTCTAAGCTTTTGAGTGGAAAACACTAAAGCTAGGCAATGCTTCTCTATGACTGTGTATCTCACTTCATAATCGAGCAAAGTATGACTGATGTAGTAGAAAACACATTCTTTGCCTTCAGCATTATGTTGCGCTAACAAAGTGGTTAGGGCATTGTTGGATGCTAAGATGTATAACAAAAATGGTTTATCAGATGCAGCGGGTTGTAAAATGGGCAGATTAGTTAAGTAATCCTTTAATTCATTGAAAGCTTTTTGACATTCAAATTCCATTGAAAACAAGAATCTTTCTTCAGTAGTTGTGTAAAGGGGCAAGTCCTATCCGCGAGTTGTGAAACAAATTGGTGAATGGCCTGTATCTTTCCCTGCAAGCTACGAAGTTGAGATATGTTCTTTGGTATTTGCATGTTAAAAATTGCATCTATCTTTTTTGTATCAACTTCTATACCTCAATTTGAAACAATAAATCCAATTAACTTTCCACTATCCACACCAAAAACACACTTACGGGGATTCAATCGCATATTATATTTTCGTATGCGCTCAAATATTTGTCAAATATTTGTAACATGGTCCTTACGATGGATAGACTTCGCTACGATATCATCAACATAATCTTCTAAAATATTGTGCATGTAATCATGAAATATAAGAGTCATCACACGTTGGTAAGTAGCTCCTACATTCTTAAGTCCAAATGGCATGACAACCCAATAAAATGTACCCCAAGGTGTTATAAAGGTTGTTTTATACTGATCAAGAGGATTTGTAAGGATTTGATTATATCCTGAAAATCTATCCATAAAAGATAGCAACTCATATCCAGCTATAGAATCAACAATCATATCGATATTAGGGAGCGGGAAATCATCTTTCAAAGATGCCAAATTTAAATCCCAAAAATCTGTGCACATTCTTATATGACCATCAAGTTTAGCGACGGCAACAACATTTGAGATCCATGAAGAGTAATCAATAGGTCTGATAAAGCCAGCTTGTAAGAGTTTTTCTATTTTAGTTTTGACAAGCAAAGCAATCTTAGGATTCATCTTACGAATCTTTCATTTGAAAGGCTTAATATCTGGCTTTAACACAATATTATGCGTTACAATCTGAGGATCTATACCAAGCATGTCTAAGTAATTCCAAGTGAACAATTCTGAGAATTCATTCAACAATTTGGTAATTTCTTCTTTTTCTTCCGCATTTAAACAATCACTAATAGGGATAACTCTTTCAGGATTATCCTTATCCATAATGACATCAATAGTCTTTCCATTAAGAAGAGTACTATGGTCTGGGGGATTGTAGGATTGTAATTGTTCTTCAAGTTCTTCATTTTGTTTTACTGTAGTAGTTATTATGCTAGTAGTCTTTCCAAAATATGCATCATTGTTTAAACAATAAGGTAGGCCATGTTTATGGTGATAATGAGGAATACCATCATAAGCACCTAAGAATTCTAGTATCACTTCATCTGCCATAAACATATCTAATGGAAGTGATCCTAGAGGACAATTGGTATCAATCATCTTAGGAAATATCAAATTAAGCGTTGATATTGTATTCACATTTAGAGTGGGGCGTTTGCAAGCTTTGGATTCCTTTAAAGGATTATATCCAATGCCCCTTGAGTAATGTTGCGAAGCGGGTTCTATAGGGACTTTGACTCCTTGTTGATTTATACCACAACCATTACCTACATAGTCACAATTTTTAAAAAGGATTCAAAATCCTCTGCCATAAAGAGAGACCATTTCCTTAGACAAAGGCGGAGCTTCATATGTCTCATAATTAGTAGTATAATAGAAAGTATTATCCTTATTTGTCAACAAAGAGATCTTGTGTTTATCATTCGAAGCATGTGATGTGATCGATGTAATATTTGATGTTTCAGGGACAGGATTTTTAAGTTTATACTCTCCTATGGAGAAAAATGCAAAATCTAGCAAACCCCAATCATCAACAACAAATGCATTCAATTGCTTGGGCTCTTGCATAAAGTTTTTAGAGGCAAGAGGAGATGACAATTCAGCTTTCAGATTGTTCAAAATCTTAGAACCAACAACATGCTTATGCACTTCCATTTGCAAACAATTATCAGGTTTAGGATCCAAATGGATAGTATGCAATTTTCCTTTAAAGATAAACTTAATCAAACAGTGTAAAGTAGAAGGAACTGCTCCTAATGCATGTATCCAAGGTCTACCCAGAATCAAGTTATAAGATAAAGAACAAGAGATGACATGAATCAAGGTAGGCACCATCACAGGTCCAACTTGTATAGGTAAAGTTATAGTGCACACAGATTGTCGTCCAACATTGTCAAAGGCATGAATACTTAAAGATTTTGGTTTTATAGCAGATACATCAACTTTAACCTTATGCAATAAATCAATACCACAAACATTAAGGGCTGACCCATTATCAATCATAACTCTCTTAATCAATGTTTTTTTGATCGTAATAAAGATAACCAAAGGATCATACTACTTCTGAACCTCTAGAGATGGTAACTCATGTTGTTGGAATAAAATGTTTGTTTTCGTTGCATGCATACAATCTAGTAAAGTAGCAACATCATTTGGTTTAACAGCAGGATGAACAATCACCTTTTGTAAAGCTTCTTGTAGAATTCCATGGTAAGTAGGTGAATTTTGTATAGTTCCCAAAGAGATATCTTTGTAGGAGTAGCGCAAAGCTACTCTACAAGGTCATAGTCTTTACCACCTTTATATGTTAAACGAAGTGCTTGAGGAAGCATAGGTTGAGAAACTGGTAAAGATATCAGAACATTTGTTTGTTGTGTACTTTGTTTGTTATTCTGAGTATGATATGCATGAGCAACCACATTATGATTGGTTTGTTGTAAGTTTTGTTTCGCAATTTGTTTTGCCCAATCATAAATGTGATCAGGAGATTGAGAAGAAGATGAAAGACCTTTAACAACAAGCATAGGCTTAGAGGATGGTTGAACCACATTTGCACATAGAGTAACCACAATTTTTAGTTTTTCAATCTCTTTTTTAGATTTAGAAACATAAATTACATTTACAAATCTTTGAAATAGTGATGGCTTAGAGATCGTAGTGGAATGTTCAATCGAGATAAAGTCCTCAAGGGCTTCATCTAACATATCGAAGTCATCAGGACTAAACAGCTCATCATAAACATGAAAATCTTGCAAAAAATAATCCAACATTCTAACATGCTCTAATTAAACCAAGATTTAAATGCTCAATGATGGCCTTTGCAAATGAAATACAACTTTCAACAATAAATGATAATTTCCAACTCTTTTAGTGAAAAGATAAAGAATGTAATCACAATCTAACATATGCAAATTTCACTAAAGAGGTTTTTCAATCCAATTATGCTTTAGAATAGCAAATTATTTCAAATCTGAAGTTTACAAGGATGTAAATTCTTTAAAGCTCGGGTTCACCAAAATGTTTAGGGTAAAAATTTGATGGTTTGTTTACTCTAGGTTAAGTACCTCAATTTCACCGCTAAACATTGGGGAGACAAGGATTGAGCTTCTGAACAAGCTTTTGTTAAGGGAAAATTGGAGAAAATATGAATAATCAATATATCAATATCAAAATACCCAAAACTCAATGAAATACAGAAACAAAGAGATCAATCAAACAAAAGAACTTCAAAAACCTTTGCAAACCTCAAATCATCATAGCTTCCGTTGGTTGCCTATCTCAATCGATCTTGCATGTATAAATAAGGCCCTCAGAGAGTGCACTTTTTTGCTTTGATTCCAAGATTGTCAATGGAGAATGGCTATGATAATGCTTTGTAATGAAGATGAGCTTCACAACAATGATAGTAATATAGTAATAAGTGTGATCACAAACAATGAAGGAATTGGTGCCAAAGGCGCATTGTAATTCCTACAGAGTAACAATATTGAAAACTGGGATGAATGAAATGGAAGAATAAGGTTCAATTTATAGACTTGTGAGAGAGAAGATCAACGGTATAAAAAGAATGAGAAGACCAACAGTATAGAATGGTTGAGGAACATGCGCGAATAGAAAGAGGACATGTGTCTTGCTATATTTTGCATGAGAGGAATTAAAATAATAGAAGAATGAGTTAACTAGAGAGATAAATCAATTTAAAAAATAGATCAATCAGTTAAGAGAATAGAACTAGAGAATAGAAATTGCATGAGGATAAAAAGATATTTTAGCTCAATTAAATTTTTGGAATATTTAATTGCATGTGCACAAGGATTGAATTATATTTAGAGATGACTCAATTTAGAAGAAAAAGACAACTTAAATAAATATTTGATTTATTTAAATTTAGAGAAGATATTATTGAAAGAAACAATTAAATAATTGGTATTATTTAATTTAGAATGAATTTAATTTAATTAAATAATTAAGAATTATTTAATTGTTTGGAAGAATTTAATTAAATAAAGGATTTTATTTAATTTTGACTTTAGAATAGATAATTAAATATTTTGATATTTAATTAATTTAGAGGAATATGAATCAAATAAATAAATTTGTTTATTTATTTATTGATAGAAGAATTAGAATGGAATAATATTAAGAATATTTATTTAGATTGAATCGTGTCATTTTTAGGCATATACATTTTGCCCCTCTTTGATGCAATGTGTTTTATCACATTGTTTCAAAAAACAAGAATTTTCTAATAATGATACATGCCCTAGTTTGCCCCTGGTACAGGTTATGACAATAGGATGCCCCTTTGGAGATTAGACGGGAAAAATACAGAAGGACGAGAGACGGACAATCTCACGAAGACGAAGGGAAAACTAGGTTAGGATTGAAGAAAACAGGATGCATTTCAGAGAAACGGGAAGAAAACTGGAAGAAACGGGTGTGAGAAGTAGTCATAGTCACCACATAGCCAAATTAGGGTTTGCATACTATATATAGGAGCTGGGTCCACAAGATAATTCATTTGCACACTTGGCTTTATTTGATTTGCTTCTCAGAGCTTAGGACAGCATAGAGCATAAAGCAGTCAGCACGAGGATGGACATTCCACGTGAGGAGCATCTCTTTGAGCGCGTCTAATGATTTGACCGACCAGCAAAGGCAGGACCCCCAATATGTATCTCAAAAAATTTCCCCTAGGGTCAAGTTTGATAGCAATAAATGCTAGGAGAAAAATAGGATAGACAAATGTGTTGGATCGCAGTTTGGCGCATATGGCATGCGAAACTGCGCATCTGTCAAACTTTGGTGCATTTAGGATATGAAACAGTGCATACACTAAAGTTGTGCATGCATGAGTTAAGTCGGCACATGCATAATTCTACGGCGCATTTATGGTATGAGACGGTGCATGCAACTGGGCAGCGCATTTACGGTATAGGATGGCGCATGCATGAAATCTTGCAGCGCACTTGTCAGAAGTGGCACATTTGATAAGAAATGATGCATTTGTCAAGAAATGGCACATGTACCACTTGTTATGGCGCATATGATATAGATAGGTAGTTCACTTAACAAAATTGACTCAATTGGCATCTTGTTTGATGCTTCAATCGATAAGCTATCTCCAAGATTGTAGGAATCTAGTCAAGAGATGTAGTGTGCTACTTTGATCAGTTTGATATGCTAAGTTAGTTGATATGTTTCTATAGATATGTTGAGTATGGTTCTTGCAGCTTTAGGTTGACGCCTTGCTTTACGTGCTTGCAAGAGGATATACGAGATACACTTCAGTCGAGGGAGCAGTTCCCCATGCCTATGTTACAAAGACATATGCTGACAGAGATGGACCGAGAGGTGCTCGACGCGATGGGCCTGGACTATGTTTGCTTTATGCATGAGGTTCGAGTGAACCGTGGGTTGCTGACTGCAGCAGTGGAGAGGTTCCACAGCGAGGATGGGACCTTCCACTTCCCTACTGGTGAGATGATTGTTACATTAGAGGACATGTATAGGATTCTCCACTTACCCATTCAGGGAGAGCTTGTGGAGTATGATCCACAGAGGGACGCAGGATTTGCTGAGTGCAGGCGAGTATTCAATGACCCCGATCTAGTTGGACAAGTCATCTCTTGGCAGGACATCCATGACTACTATGACTATTTCCCATGGATAGTTGTAGGACTGATCGGAGGCGTTGTATGCCCTGATAAGAGATTACACAGGTTCCCCATTGGATGGGGTCAGATCATGGAGCGGATGGTTACAGAGGGCACCCGATATGCTTGGGGTGTCTATGTTCTAGCAAACCTATACCACGACATGCATCAGGTGGTATACCACAGGGGTACAAGTCTATCTGCAAGTGTGTCATTGTTGCAGTTTTGGCTATGGGAGTACATAGCAATTACTAGACTGATTTGTGTTTTTGATAGACAGAGAGGAGAGCCATATAGCTATGGCTACGCAGGAGTGATTTCCTAGCATAGGTTGGGGAAGCTCGTGTATTGGAGGCATGCATTGGATGGAGTAGATGTGGTCATCTGGCAGCCATATCTAGACTGTGAGCCCTGGGAGGATGAGGCGGACAAGCTATCATACTATTACCAGACACGGTGGCTGATAGGCTGGATACGGTTCATTCTGGAGAGACAGATTGTCAACTGAGTTCAGAGACAGATTGTCAGCTGAGTTCAGAGATAGATTGTCAGCCGAGTTCAAAGATAGTTTGGGAGGAGACAAGGCATGCCACAGGGGCAGGCTCTATTTGCATAGACTCATGCTGAGAGATTCAGATGGGGGCTAGTGGCATCCTATGAGGAGGCAATGGCTGAGTTTCGGTAGATACCCTATGTTGCCTGGGATATGAGGAGGGAGATTGCAAATGCTAGGGTGACCAAGGATTTTGAGGAGTGGTTCCCTGCCCACCCATTTCTGAGATACTCAGGGCCTAGGGAGCCGGTGCCTCATATAGACGAGGTGGATTCAGATGATAAGGGCCAGGTTGGTTGGAGGAGGAGGAGAGGAGGATGGGGATGCAGCAGAGATGGCAGAGATGGTAGAGGAGGGGGAGGTGGTGGAGATGATGGAGACAGACCTAGACAGAGGAGGAGAGCTAGGGAGGGACCATCCCACGCTCAGCAGGCACCCCAGCCACAAAGACAGGGACAAGAACAGGCACCCCAAGGTCCAGCACAGACAGATGTCTAGGAGAGGGCCATAGCTATGCTGAGGTGATAGGTTAAGTAGCTACGGGCATAGCTTAGGACTGTTGAGGCCCGGTGAGAGACAGATGCAGAGGTTATCTCGGGGCTCACCAAAGAGAGAGTTATGGTAGAGGCATGGATACGAGTTATCTGAGTGGAGAGGGGACACAGCAGCATCAGCCCTTGGTACAGATGCCACGAGAAGATTTTTGGTTGGGTAGGTACACCAGGCGCAGGTGCAGACACAACCAGCATAGGCACAGATGCAGCTAGCTCAGACACAGACACAGTTGGCACAGGTACAGGCTCAGTTAGCACAAGTGCAGGGTGAGCTTGCCAGAGCGCAGGATCAGACACAGTACTACCGAGGTCTATACCATGGTGTTGTGCCAGCCAGTCAGAAGGCTTCAAGCTATAGGAGTCAGTCCATGGCCTCCCAGAGAGCAGGTGGATCAAGGTTAGGAGCCTCCATGATGGGCCCACAATAGTCTAGGGCCAATGGAGGAGGGGAATCAGGAGACACTGTCGGTAGTAGTAGTTCACAGTAGTAGGGATAGCAGATACTTGGGCAGACTTTGGCTCTTTCACACATTTTTTTTGATGGCTCAGATAGCTGAATACACATATGTACCACTTTTGTACTTTGAGATATGTATCACCATCCTTTAGATGTATCTTTTGTATATGACATTGATTCAAAGATGGACCACTTGATTTTGTACATTTGGACACATTTTGTTTTATGATATTTATATGATGATGCAGCTATTTGATGCTTTTTATATGTATGAGTTATGATGCATTTCTATTGTATGATGTGATGCACATGTTTATCTAATGCAGACTTAGATGTTTACTCGATGCTATGTGATGTTATACGATGCAACTTTTTATATGATGCTATGTGATGCTATATGACCTAATGCAGACTTAGATGTTTTACTTGATATGCCTCTAATGTGTTATGATTGCAAATGGTATCTATATGATTATGCAATTTATGTGATGCACTTATCTATATTTTTGATTTTTTTTGTTTGACACTATGTGATGATTGTATATGGATGACCTGATGCACTTACTATATATGCAACTAATTTAATCATGTAAATGACTATCTCATGTGATATGATACGCAACTATATGCTATGTTTTTGTGATGTCCAAATGTACTCTATCGACATAGAAATGATAGAATGGTAGATAGAAGATTGATTGAAAGAATGACTCGATAGAAAGACTCACAATCTTTGATTTGTATTGGTACTCTGCATTGTTTTGATCTTTTATTGCATGGGATATGGATGTATGGATGTATAATAGATGTATGATGGATGCGTTGCTTTTGACATCTTGATGGTGCAAGTATTTTGAAGTGCTTATTTCATCATTGGGCGATTTGTTTTGGTAGTTTTTCCAAATGTTGTAAGTTAATACAATCATCCAGGTATAATTGAACCAAGATGACCTGAGTATTGCTTACATGGATTTTGATTTAGCAAGTTAATACAAGCATCAAGGTATAATTGAACCGAGATGACCTGAGTATTTCTTGCGTATCAACAAACAAGGATTGCCCCTGTTCATGTTAGACCTTTGATGTCCTCGATGATCTTTTGCTGATCATGTCGTTAGACAAGGCTTCACATTACTAAATTTTAATCCACAAACAACAAACAAGGAAAAGAATCATGCCCCCATCATAGCATCTCTAGCTTTTGGCATCCTCGAGTATCATAGAAAGGCATGATAGCAAACAAATCAAGACTCTGTATTTTAACCATGTTTCCAATCCACAAAACATATTTGCATTTAGATGTGTTTGTTTCTTGCCATACTTTGGGTAAAATCATTTAGAATACCTTAGGTGTTTACTTGCTTTGCTCTGGATAGGTTAATGTCTTGCATCAAGATTCTTGCTTCAGAAGCGGGCTTTGCTTGTGCTTGCTTGTCTGGTGAGAAGATTCCACAATCCTGATTAGTGAGACAAACCCTAAGGGACTGACCTAGTGCCTCGGTGGCTCATTACTAAATGGCCTTGCCTACATGACAACGCAGAGGCAACATTGTTCGGGGTAACCCTAACGGACCTAAGACCTAGGTGGTAGAAAGTGGTGTGGGCTCAAATAGATAGAAGGACTAGACACGGGATGGATGGGACAGTGAAGCCTCGGCGGTGCATTTGAATAATGTCCTTGCCTATGTGACAATGCAGAGGCAATGTAGTTCATGGACTTGGACCATGGATACTAACGAGAGACACTATGCTAGGCTGCCACTATGGATAGGATATGGGATAAAACCTTGATTGACAAGGCAACAAAGAGATAGAGTATCAAGCCATGATAGGTTATCGCTAGGTTTTTATTTTGGAACAGATATGGATCGAATGGGACACGAGTGAAGGAAGAATGGACACAAGGTGATTGGTTTCCCAAAGATGGAGGAAGCGGTTTATCACAAGTAATGCCTATTTACCAGGTTTTCACCACTTGCTTTTATTTGCACGAAAGCCAGAAAGTATGCATGATGCCTATTTGCCAGGTTTTCATCATGATACCTATCCAAGGTGCCTATTTGCTAGGTTTTCACCAAAGGACGATTTTTTTTGTACTTTTCTAATTTTTTTATTTTTTTGTATTTTTCTAATTTTTTTATTTTTTTGTATTTTATACCCCCTTACATTGGGATTCTCCTAAGTATAGAACCGGTGAAGATGCATGCTGTTGATTGGGTTATCAAATAGCTCACCCTCTATTGTTGCTAACTGATATGCCCCCGATCCATAAGCAGCTACGATCACATAAGGCCCAATCCAGTTGGACTCAAACTTGCCTTTCTTTTCTCAATCCTATTGATTGCAGGGGTTCTCCTTAAGTACTAGATCTCTAACCTTAACAACTCTTGGGTGGACTCTGTGGTTGTAGCTTCGTGACATCATTTGTTGATATGCTTTGAGATGGTCAAAGGCTTTCTGTCTCCATTCTTCTAGTGACTCTAGTTCTTGCAATCTGGAAACTCTATATTCTTCATCTGATATGAGACCTTTTAACGACACCCTGAGAGATGGTAACTCGACCTCAATGGGGAGGATATCTTCTGAGCCATAGACAAGGGCGTAGGGGTAGCACATGTGGGAGTGCGTATACTAGTTCTATGGGCCTATAGAGTGGGATTGAGTTGGATGTGCCAATCACGGCCAGCATCGTTGACTGTCTTCTTAAGGATTTTCAAGATGGTCTTGTTGGATGCTTCTGCTTGGCTGTTGCCTTGGGGGTAATAGGATGTGGAGAAATGGTGTTGGATTCTGAATCGGTCACAGAGTTCTTGGACATCCTGGTTTTTGAAGGGTCTTCCATTATCCATGATAATGGATGAGGGAATTTCATATTTGCAGATGAGGTAATTGAGGATGAATGAGGAGATTTGTTTACTTGTGACGGTGGTGAGGGGAACGACTTCAATCCACTTGGTAAAGTACTCAGTGGCAGTTAATATGAATTTGTGGCCATTGGATGAGGGTGGATGGATCTTTCCTACAAGGTCAAGTCCCCATTGGCAAAAGGGCCAAGGTTTCATTAAAGGTCTCAGCTCTTGAGCTGGTGCATGTATCAGGTTCCCATGTATCTGGCGTTGCTTGTACTTCTTCACAAATTGATATGAATTTGTTTCCATGTTCGGCCAGTAATAACCCAAATGCATGAGTTTCTTAGCTAAGGAAGGACCACTAGAGTGTGTTCGGTAGATCCCTTCATGCACGTCTTGTAAGGCGGTTTGGGATTCTTCTCGTTCTAAACAATGAAGTAAAGTATCATCTAGACCATGTCGCTATAGGGTGTCGGCATAATGGTATAGCGAGAGGTTTGGCATAAAAAGGTTCATCGTTGGTTTGAAGATAAGTCAGGTGGGAGGGTGTTGTCCTTGAGGTAAGTGTAAACTTTACCATACCAAGGTGAATCAGATCCGACTAATAGGCATATGGAATGGGTTTTAGGAAGATCATAAGCTAGTTGCTAAATTGATTCCACTAAGAACTCATACCGTGACTCATTCTCTAGTATTTCAAAAAGAGAGGCAATGGTTGCCATGACATCTGTTGCTTTGTTTTTAATCCAAGGTATCTGCTCAAAAGAGATTATCACAAAGTGTTCCTTAAAGTCCTTGACCATCCCCTTGTATGGGACAAGCTTCTCATCTTTGGTTTGGTAATCGTCATTGACCTGATTGATTACTAGTTGAGAATCACCATAGACATGTAGCTCTTTGATTTTCCATTATGTTGCCATCTTGAGGCCAATGACCAGGGCTTCATATTCTGCTATGTTGTTGGTACATGCGAATAATAGATGGTAAGACTTCGGTATGGTGTCACCATGAGGAGTCACAAACAAGATTCCTGCGCCCGATCCATGGTTTGTGTAGGACCCATCAAAGTAAAGTTTCCAGGAATGTGTTGATATATTGAATAAGGATTCATCTGGAAACTCAAATTGCATTGGTGTGGTGTCCTGTAGTGGTGCATCCACTAACTGATCAGCAATGACATGTCCCTTGATAGCTTTTCTATCTACATACTCAATGTCGTATTCACTTAGGAGCAGTACCCATTTGGCTAGGCGACCTGTTAGAGCTGCTTTGCTTAGTAGGTACTTCAATGGATCTATTTTTACAATAAGTTTGACTGGATGTGCTAGCATATAATGTTAGAGTTTTTGGGAAGAAAAAACTACCACAAGACATGATCTTTCCATCTGAGAGTATTGCAACTCATAGCCCACCAATGTGCGACTGATGTAGTAGATGGCTCTTTCTTTATTTTCATAATCTTGTTGTGCTAGAAGGGCCCCAAGAGCTGTTGGTTTAGCAGATATGTATAGTAACAATGGTTTCCCTTGGATAGGAGGCATGAGAATAGGTGGATTCATAAGATATTCTTTCAGTTTGTCGAATGCCTCTTTGCATTTCACATCCCACCTAAATGGAATGTTCTTGTGCAGGAGATGACTGAATGGTTGACACTTGTCTGCCAGTTGTGCTATGAATCTCGGATTGCTTGTAGCTTGCCCTATAGAGATCTTAGTTGAGTAAGAGTCTTGGGTGGTGGCATGTCCATAATAGCCTTGACTTTAGCAGGGTCTACCTCTATTCCATTTACCAATATAATAAAGCCTAAGAGCTTGCTTGAGGTGACTCCAAACACACATTTCTTTGGGTTCAACCTGACTTTAAATTGTTCTAATCTCTAGAAGACTTTCTCTAACACATCCAAGTGTGATTCTCTTGTGAGTGACTTTGCAAGGATATCGTCTACATAATCTTCCATTGTTACGTGCATCATATCATGGAATATAGTGGTCATAGCACATTGATATGTGACTCCTGCATTCTTTAGCCCAAATGGCATGACATTCCAGCAGAAAGTGCGCCATGGACAAGTAAAAGTTGTCTTATGCTGGTCTTCTTGTGCTATCTTGATCTAATTATATCCCAAGAAACCATCCATGAGAGATAACATGGTATGCCCTATTGTTAAGTCGACTATGATATCGATGTTTGGCAACAGAAAATCATCCTTGTGGAAAGCTTTGTTTAGATCTCTGAAGTCACTATATAGTCTGACTCGGCCATCAGGTTTAGACACTGGTACTATGTTGGAGACTCATTCCAGATAGTCTATAGCTCTGATGAACCCTACATCCAGTAATTTCTTGAGTTCTTATTTTACAAGCAGTGCTATGTGTGGATGCATCTTTCTAAGCTTCTGTTTCACTGGTTTCACTCCTGGATCTAATGGAAGATGATGTAAATCTAGGTTTGGATCTAACCCCGGCATATCTGCGTATGACCAAGCAAAATTGACTTGCTTTCTCTTGAAGAATGGTACAAACTTAGTCTTCTCTCGTGGGGTTAGAGACTTAGCAAAGTGAATGATTTTAGGTTGTTCCTCTGTTCCAATGTTAACAGGTTCAGTAGGTTCCACAACAATTTGTGACTTCTCCTAGTGCATGTCATTTGGGAGAGTGTCAAGCCTTCCATCATCAGGTGCCACAGTTGGGTTTTCACCATCAGATCCAATTTTTATTTTGATATTTTTGCGACTAGAAGGCTTGGCACCCTCTCTGAAATAAGCCACGGTATTAAGTTCAATAGAAGAGCTAGCTTTATGATCTCCTTTAGGTAGGTGGTCCCTAAGTTCCATGTAGTCAATATAGGCATCGTCGTTTTAGAACATATCTAGTTGTGGGGTTCCTCGTAGATCCCAGTCAATAAGCTCAGGATGCACAAGGGGGAGGGAGTCGAAGGATAGATCTGATTTGTTGATAGTTTGAATGGATATACTAGGAGTATTGGTAGGGAGAGTGTTCGGGATGGCACTTTCCTCCAAATTATTTATTGCAATAGAACTCGAACCTTCCTCGAAAGTCATATTCTCAGGGATAGGCAAATCACACTCTAATGGCCTATGCGGTAGCATTTGTCCCTCATGGTAGGGGCTATAAGTTTTAATGGTATCAACCTCTTTGTAGTCATAGGAATGCTCTGTCAGCTCATCCCACTCATATTCATTAGAATGTGTATCACTATCCTCTTGAAGTGTATGGATCATTTCCACTAGACAAGCATTTGCTTTAGCTTTGCCCTTATCTTTATATCTTAGACCTTTTGTAATTCTAGCCAATGAGGATGAAAAAGGTTGAATGGGTTCTATAATTCCTTCTTTTCTTAGGTCAATGGGGCGTTTTCCTTTGTAACCCATTCTATGTAGGATAGATTCTCGCCCATAGATTTCTATTGGGAGCTTAGGTGGTTCTTGTTGTATGTTTTCTTCTTCTTCAGTGTAAAGCCATTGTAGGATATCCCTTTCCTTTGTTTCATCTGATAGGGTCCCCCATTTTACAAAGGGAACTGTGGGAGGTGTAGGAGGAGAAAATGGCTTTGGAAAATGCTTGGGTCACTCAAAGGATCTAGGAGATAAAGGCATCTTGGCTAGATTGAGATTGTACTCAATGGAGTATTCCCCAACTCCTGTTTCTTTGATGGTAATTTTCTGCTCTTTAGGCTTTGATGAGGAAGCTTCAGAGGTAGAATCATGTTGTGGGGTAGGGGATGTAGATGCTCTATTGTTTGGTATGATGCAATCAGGTTTTGAAAGGATAGAGTTGCAATGCTGAAAGGGGTCGAGATCACCTTGGATGGTGACTTGCTTACCGTTATGTGGGAATTTTATGCATTGGTGATAGGTAGAAGGGACAACTTTCATGGCATGAATCCATGGTCTACCTAGGATAATATTAGAGGCAAGCTCCCTATCTAGGACTTGGCACACAACATCTTTTATCACTGGTCCCACTTGTACGGGTAATACTATTGTTCCCTTGGTAGTTCTCTCCTCTTCATCATAGGCTTTGATAGTAATCTTCTTCCTTGGATCAACTGCATTTTCAGAGAACCCCAATGTAAGGACTAGCTTTAACGTGCAAATATTTAAACCACCCCCCATCAATGAGAACCCTCTTGATGCGGTGCTTATGGATGAAGGTGACAATATGCAGAGGGCTATTATGAGGTTGAGACACTGAGAGGTCATCTTGTTCGGTAAATGATATGGTACTTGAGGAGGTCAGATTACCTACCATGGCCTGAAACTTCTCTTGGGCCAAGTTAGTGGGGACAATGGTTTCCACTAAGGCTTTATCGAGGATCTCCTTATGAGAAAGAGATAGATGCAACAACTCTAAGATAGAAATGTGGGTCGGAGTCTTCCGTAGTTGGTCTATGACACTATAGTGATGGAAGTTGGATAGAGAAGGTGATGACCTTGGAGGAATGGTATTCAAGGTGACCTTACTACTACAGGTAATGATACTACAATCAGTTCTATTGGGTTATGATTGTTGGTTGGGTGTGACCACATTGATTTGTGGGACATGCTCTGATATGCAATTGATGGTATAGTTGAATGGTACACTTGCGTAGTTCGCATTACTATTCCCATTGTTCTAATTTTGCCTATTACGGTTGTTGTTGTTGCCGTTGTTGTTGTTGTTGTTGTACGGCCTGTCATGATTGAGAAGTGGATCTTTGTAAGCCACATGTGTTTCATTAGAAGTATGTTGATGAGCACCTCCTTGATTTTGATCAAGCATGTCTTGAATAACATGTTTGAGATGGATACAATTGTTGGTTGTATGCCCTCTTCCTCTATGATAATCACAATAGTCAATGTCTTTCCAATAGTGAGGTTTGATTTGAGGTTCGTAATCACTTGTTGGCGGTAGAGAGATTTCATTGTTGGCCAATAGCTTCCTTAATGTGGATTCTTGGGACTCACCTAGCAGTGTGAACTTTCACCTTGGATTTGAATTGAACCATGGTCTTGGCTCCCGAGAGAATGTTTTGTTGGGTGTAACATTGCTTGTCTCTCCTTTCAAAGTGAGTATTGGCTGTTGTTTGGGAGCTACCACCTTGGCATCAACTACTCCATCATTGACGACATTTTTATTCTTAGTCCAAAACTTTGATTTGTCAATCGTGTAGTTGGAGGTAGGTGTGTCCTTGTATAACTTGATTTGCCCCTTGGTGATCATAGCTTTTTTGATGAACAATCCCATTTCAATGACCTTTGAAAATGATCTAGGGCATTGAATTTGTATTTGATAGCTAAGATCAGAGTTGAGGTTATGGACAAACATCTCCATTAATTGCTTCTCAAGTACATCATATGAGCATTTGCTTGCTAGTTGTCTCTATCTTTGTAGGAAGGTGGCGAATGATTCACCACTCTTTTGCTTGGTATTGCATAAATCAAGCATATAGACTTCATGTTCAATATTGTACAAGAAGTGCGTGATGAATTTATTGACTAACTCATCAAAAGTTTTGATGCCTGGTGGAAGCCGTGAGAACCACTCCATGGATTGACTACCTAGAGATCTAGGGAATAGTCTCATTAAGTAAGTCTCATTTTGAGCTACTTCCATGCATGCTGCGTTGAATTCCCTAATGTGATCTCTAGGGTCCCCTTTCCCCTTGTATTTGTCAAACTTTGGAACTTCGAATTGAAAGGGAAATAGTGTCATGTTCAAACTTTTATCAAAGGGGTATGGTGCAATATCTTCCAAGGAGTAGGTTTTAGTGTTTGTACCCATCTTGAGATCCATCATTTGTTGTGTTAGACTCTCAATTTGTTTCCTCATTTCTTCCATAGGAGTGCTTGGGTCTATGGCTTTCTTTCCTTTTTCATGATTATCCTCCACATTTTCTTATGCTTAGATCAAAATCGGCGAGGAGTTTAATTCCAAGATTTACAAGATGATAAAAATACTTGTGAGGGTCCTCATGGAGCACTTTCTCTAGCAAGCATTGGAATTTCTAATCTTGGAGGGTTCCCTGATACTCCTCGTGAGAGATCTCATCGCTATCATGAGGGGTGATAATGTGGTTGGATGATCCAGCCATTTCAAGTTGCTTTTTGTACTTAGATCTAGTAAGAACCATGCAAGGTGACGTGGGATGAGGTGGGATGAATTTAGAGATTTTGGCAAGGTATCGATGGAGACTGCTGAGAATAGGATACTTACGACAAGATTTGGACAAGGGACTCTTTTGATCAATGATTCCAAGTAAGACGGTCGATACAAGACGATAGCCACTAGTAAGGTTACTCGATACCTATCTTACTATGTAGGGACTAGTTGTGCACCAAGACCACTAGCGAAGTTCTATGACTTACTAGGGTTACTTAAATCCACAATGATACGAAAAAGGGGCCTATGTTGATCTGATATGGGATACTTTGACTTTGGTCTAGGAAGACCTGATAGAAGGTGAATGGGATGACCAATGAAAGAGAGATTTTGACCTGAAATGGATGGAAAAAAGACTGCAAGGTAAGCTCTGATCTCAAATTTTAGAACTAGACTGAAATGGGTACCCAGAAATGACAAAAAAAATTCTCTCAAAGATTGTGCAAGTGCTCACTGTCACGCATGCGCCAGAACAAATGCATTGTAGAAACTAGTTAATGTGCAGGAAGTTGGCACAGAAGCGCCACACTGGTAAAAATTAAATGCGCTGCAACAGGTATCAAAAGTGTTGCAATTCAGTACAGATGCGTCATAGGTCAGCACAAATGTGCAGCAGAAGAGGACAGATGTGCCACTCTAGTTTTCTT
The DNA here is from genome assembly GCA_027924645.1 of Cunninghamia lanceolata. Lineage (NCBI taxonomy): Eukaryota > Viridiplantae > Streptophyta > Pinopsida > Cupressales > Cupressaceae > Cunninghamia > Cunninghamia lanceolata. The sequence goes on along the minus strand of BSBN01000766.1, from coordinate 2,152,431 downwards.
AGTATTTTTACAAGTTTTTGGAAATTTTTCTGATGTTTTTGGTACTTTGGTTGCAAGAAGATCTTTTTGATCTGATTTCCTAAAATTACGGAAAGAAGACACAGCAAACACAAAAAATATTTTTATGGTTTTTTTTTGTGATTTTTGACTCTTTTTGGACTAAAAAGAAAGCAAGTACAAACCTAGGTTTCAAAGGATAGTATAAAACCGAATTCTCACTATCTCTAGTGAAGCATCTTTGGGAGGTGATAACTACCCTTCCTTGCACGGGATTATAGGGGTTTTTGGTCTATTAAAACAAAGGATGGGTAATAAACGAAACCGTTCGAGTGGTTATACATGCGGCAACACTACTCTCCGTTATGAAGTCTCCCAGCCTGCAAGGGTTATGCCTTGGAGGGTTTTGGGGGAGGTTGGCTGTTGGTATAACACAACTGCACTCATTGTTTGAAGCTTTCACTCCAAACACAATTTATTTATAGTGTCTTGGAAGGGCTTGGCATCTAGACTGTTACCACTTAGGGTCATTCCTACTTGGATGAACGGTATCCAAGAGCAGGCCCCTCTAAAGGAAAAGCACATGCAAAAATGATATGTATGGCATTTTGTTCACCCAAGATAGGGGAGAGCATAGGCCTGGTATCATTTCCAAAACACAGAATACAGTGGTTCTTTTCCGCTAGTTAAAATGAGAAAAACTAGATGAGCTATCTACTTGGGCAAGCACAAAAATTTGTTAACATTGAAGTGATAACAAGATAGCAAATGGTCCAGTTTTACCAAAATAGCAATGATGTGTTTAGTTTTACCCCAGATAACATGAATTGTTAACTTTGAAGTGATGATCGAGATAGCAATGGTTCAGTTTTACCCAGATAGCAATGATGTGTTCAATTTTATCCAGATAGCATGAGTTGTTAACTTTGAAGTGATAATTGAGATAGCAATGGTTCAGTTTTACCTAGATGGCAATGATGTGTTCAATTTTATTCAAATAGCAATGAGTTGTTAACTTTGAAAGATAGCAATATAGCAATGATTCAATGATATGCAAGATAGCAATGATTCAATTACCACCTTCCTAGTTAAAACTATGTGTGATTTGCATGAGCATCCATTTACTTTCCCATTAGAAATCGAAGTGTGAGTTAACAAGTGCAACTATATGATTCTAAACCAGTACTTAGCCTACAAAACAGATCAAGAGATTTCCTACAAAAAGACGTCAGCATTAGCAAAAACTTCAAGGAAACCCTAAAAATCACTGCCTAAGACAAATGCGCAGCTTCAGAGATTGAATGCGTAGAAACAGAGCTCAAAAGCGCCGCAGTATATATACGCTAAGAAAGAGGTCAAAAGTGCAGGAAAATAGTGTATATGCACTGATCTGATATATGCACTGTATCTGAGGGTAAATGCGTTGTAACAGAGTCTATATGCACTGAAAGCATGTATGCATCGGAACAGACAGTATATGCGTCAGATTAGAGACTGTATGTGCCGCAGGAACATATGCATCGTAACAGATATCAGATGCGTGTTAGGATGTGTCAGATGCGTGATTTCCTCCTATGTACGGCTTTCTAAAACACAAAAACTCAATTTTTGGGTTAAATTTGGGGCTAGGCCCCATGGTGGGCGCCAAAAATGTTAAGGAAAAATTGGAGTAAATATGAATAATCAATATATCAATATCAAAATACCGAAAACTCAACAAAATATAGAAACAAAGAGATCAATCAAACAAACGAACTTCAAAAACCTTTGCAAACCTCAAAGCCTCATAGCTTTCGTTGGTTGCCTATCTCAATTGATCTTGCATGTATAAATAAGGCCCTCAAAGAGTGCACTTCCTTACTTTGATTCCAAGATTGTCAATGGAGAATGGCTATGATAATGTTTTGTAATGAAGATGAGCTTCACAACAATGATAGTAATATAGTAACGAGTGTGATCACAAGTAATGAAGGAATTGGTGCCAAAGGCGTGCTGTAATTCCTGCAGAGTAACAATACTGAAATCTTGGATGAATAAAATGGAAGAATAAGGTTTAATTTATAGACTTGTGAGAGAGAAGATCAATTGTATAGAAAGAATGAGAAGATCAACGGTATAGAACGGTTGAGGAATGTGCGCGAATAGAAAGAGGACATGTGTCTTGCTATATTTTGCATGAGAGGAATTAATAAAATAGAAGACTAAGTTAAATGAAGAGATAAATCAATTAAAAGAATAGATCAATCAGTTAAGAGAATAGAACTAGAGAATAGAAATTGCATGAGGATAAAAAGATATTTTAGCTCAATTAAATATTTGGAATATTCAATTGCATGTGCACAAGGATTGAATTATATTTAGAGATAACACAATTTAGAAGAAAAAGACAACTTAAATAAATATTTTATTTATTTAAATTTAGAGAAGATATTATTGGAAGAAACAATTAAATAATTGGTATTATTTAATTTAGAATGAATTTGGAAGAATGAATAAAATATTTGATTATATTTTATTTGTGGTGATTGAGAAGATTTAAATAAATTTGATTTGATTTATTCAAATTTGGAAGAATGAATTTGATTTAATTAAATAATTAAGAATTATTTAATTGTTTGGAAGTATTTAATTAAATAAAGGATTTTATTTAATTTTGACTTTAGAATAGATAATTAAATATTTTGATATTTAATTAATTTAGAGGAATATGAATCAAATAAATAAATTTGTTTATTTATTTATTGATAGAAGAATTAGAATGGAATAAATATCAAGAATATTTATTTAGACCGAATCGTGTCATTTTTAGGCGTATAGAGCTTCTAATCACTTTGCCTCCCCTTTATGCTCACGTGGTTATAGAACCTAAGGCCCTAATCAAGATTTTATCAAGTGTTGTACTTTCAACCAAGCAAAACCCTAATTATGCCTCAAATTGACAATATATAAAAACTGATGAAGTATCTGGTAAAACTGATCACAGAAATACAAAGGAGGGGTTTTAGAGATAGTGTACCCAGAATTTGAGGGCTACCTGGACTAGGGCGCCCGCCCCAATGTCCTGCAACTTCCTAAACAGGAAAACCTTCTGCATAGGGTGTCTGAGACTGTCAAAATGCTCCTAGCTCTCGAATAAAACACCTAGTTGGACTAGGGCACCCGCCCCAATGTCCCACAAGTCTCAGAATCTAAAAATCTAAAAGTTTGTCGCCACTATATCCGCAATATCCTTCTTTTTGTAGCTTCTTTTCACCAGAACCTACGAAATAGTATCTGCACATACAAAAGAAGGAAATTGTTGCGGCTATATAGGAGCTTACCTCAGTCAAGCCCCGTTTTCGGTATTTCTACCTCAACAATAGCCAAAGGAAAAGATTTGTAGAAGTGTGTGCAAACCTAACAATGTGTTATGAATAAAATCAAACCCTAGATGTCTCAATCAAGGGAAGATCAATAGCATCAATAAACTCATACAACTTCACCTCAAGGAGATGAAACAAATGAAGACTTGCATGAACAAGAAGGCGAATTAGCAATCTCTACGGAGGATCTCCAAGCTTGTTGTTGGAGGCTTCAACCCTTCTCCCAATCATGTAAAGGGTGTACAAACCCTAGGAAGAGCAAGATAGACTCAAGATCTTGATTCCTAACCTTCATCCATTGTCTCCAAGATAGCAAATAAAGAATACTTCGAATAGCTTCAACAAGTCACTAATCTTCAATGGCAATTGCAGTAGAGTTTTGGCATCAAGCTTGCATAAGAATTGTGTGTGATAAAATGATTTGCAAATGTCTTTTTATATCAAGATTTAGGGAATTCAAATTTCAAAATAATGTCTCCATATCACGCAAAAACTGAGAATTTGAAAACGAAATCACGAGGCACTCTGTGGGAACCGACACCCTGCCAAAATTCAAAATCCCATGAAACCAGGGAGGACTAGGGCGCGAGCGCCCAAGTCTAAGCCCCTAATTTTAGCTCAAATCTACATTTTTGGGGTTCCTAGGGACCCTAATCTCAAATCTCTTTCCAGGTTCTATCAATTAGTTACCTCAAAAAGTGAATATATTTCTCCTAGACTAAGTCAATTAGGGTTTCGTGAAGGCCGAAAAAGAAAAGGTTGAGAGACCACCAAGAGTGAGGAGTTAAATCAAGGGAAACTGTACCATTCCATACAGGAGGACAAATTCTAATGTTACACTACCCAAAACTTTAACCTTTTCGGTTTCCAAATTGCTCAATTCATCAAGCAAACTCCCTACTTGACATTTTTTAGTTATTACAGACTCAGTTAAGGGACTATAGGACTGAGAGATGTTAGACAATTTAAGCTCTAGGTCCTTAATCTTCTTCTTAATATCTTCAACAACTCTAGACTGAGCTAGGTAAAACTTATAAATTTTAGCACCTTCAGAGAGCATTTTAAATGCTCTTTACACTAGCATCAAGAACTGATCTATCATAACTAATTGTTCTCTTTAATTCAGTAAACCTCTTCTCATTAAATTCATTTTAGGCTTTAACTTCTACTGACTTCTCAAAGGTTTCAAAATGAGTACTTATAGAGTTTATCAGACTCTTCAACTGACCAGAGGGGGATGTTGATGAGTCCATCTGAAATGTAGGCATGATTTTCTCCAAAATCCTAGATGCAAGACCAAGCAACTCACTATCTTCTATATGGGACAGTTTCAAGATTTCCTCTCTAGCCTTAGCTTGTACAAAAGAGGCCAACTTTATCTTTTGTACTGATGAGAGAGTATCCAAATTGATTGGACCTTGTATTATATCTGGATCTTCTGCAACTTGTTTATCTTTCTCCAAAATTTCTTTCATTGCTTCTGCAGTGTCTCTTGCCCAATATGATGTTTCAGTTTTATGCTCTTTAGGGCCTGCATCTTCTTCCTTTCTGGAGTCAACCACATTGTCTTGCTTATCATTTTCATTATTTTTCTCTACTTCTTCTTTCTCTGCATCATCAGCAAAGGTATCCTTCCTTTTATCTTTATCAAAAATGTCTTCTGCATTCTTTTTTGGAGGATTTTGTGTATCCTCAGTAGCAGCATTATCATCATTTTTATCTTCCTTCACCATCGCTTCATCTCCTTTATTTAATATTTCCTCTTCCGGAATAGAGAAATCATCTACCTCAGCTTGTTGCTCATTTTTCTGCAACTCTTCATCATTCAGAATGGATGTATCATCAACATCAACAGGTTCTTTAGTGACCACATAAAACTTATTCTTGTCCAGGGCTTTCTTCAGAATTTGTTATGTTTCTTTGACCACTTCATCAATGTCTCCAATCATTAGCTTATTCATCCTAATTTTGCTTCTAAATTCAGCTTTAACTTCTTTGAAAATCTTATTTGCTTCCTTCCTAGATATTACTAGACACAAACTGGACAACACATGTTCCCTTAGCTCCAAATCCTTTGCTTTTGCAGCTTCTTTTCTCATCTCCAAAATGTCACTTAGACTCTTAGGGATTTCTAACAAAATTTCCACAAGTGCTCTGTTGAATGTATTCAAGTACTAAATAGTAGCATCCTCCAAAATTTTCTTATCATCATCACTGTAATGATCATAAAATTCAGTCATTTGCTTTAAGTTTCCATCTATAGTGATTGACATTATGATGTCTTCCACAGAAGGAGTAGGCTTCTTAACATAAGCCTTTGACTTATGCCTTTTACTTGACTTTTTGCTTCCAGAGGGCTTCTCCTTAGACACTTTAGCAGCCTTAGTGCCTAAGGCCTTCAACTCTTTAATCTCATCATTAGAATCAGTTTCTTCTTCATCCTCTTTCACACTGACATATGACCTTTTGCCCATTACTTTTGTCCTTTTTCCTTCTCTACCGATAGGTTTTTCTTTGAATTTCTTTGCAATAGGAGAAGGCAATGCACCGGAGGTTGAACTAGAACTCCTAGTAGTCCTTGACTTAGAAGGGGATTCTACCAGAACACTGCCCTGTTCCTTGTCATATTTCTCCTTCTCAGCTTTCTCTATGCTTTCCCTATATTGTCTCACAGCTTCCTTCGTAAGGCCAAAATTCTCAGCCAACTACTCAACTTCTTTTCTCACAGTCCTTTTGATTTCAAAAGCCTTGAATTCAACATGCAATTTTTGTGAAATCTCTTCATATGTTCCAAATCTCTCCTCAGTCAAGTCCCTAGGCTGGCTCAACAAATGATGTGCATACAAATTCAATACATGTCCATCCACTTCATATCCCATGGGCATGATCCACACAACTCTAGGCTCTACTGCTTCTATCTTTTAATGATCAACAATAACCATAAAACAAATGGTGTCCTTGTATTTCTCAACCACAACCCTAGGTATTCTTTCCCTAGCCTGCATCATAGTCCAGAAATTCTTGAAGAATCCCCAAAGTGTAGAATTATATGCCTCATAATTAGCCAAACCATGCAAATAATTTCTAATTTGAATTGATACCAGTTTATCATTAGACCAATATACATTCTCATTTCCAGAGAGCTCACTCAAGAAATAAAAGAAAAGACACATGATTAGCATACCAAATTTGACTGAGTACTTCTTTTCCTTGTTTATCTTGATTAGATTCTCCATAAGCTGGTTCTGTATCAGTTCACAGAGATCATAGTCTGCATCTTCTTTTACCATGTGATATACAGTATCAATGGTTGTTCTGGATAGTGATTTTTCTCTACTGGAGTGATATATCTTACACCCAATCAACATAGATGTGAATCTAACCCCATGATCCTCTATATCATTTATAGTCATATTTCTCTTATCAAATTTTGATCCAGTTGCCTCTATGACTACCTGATTCTTCGCGGCCTTCAACTGAGGTAGAGCATCGGTTGAATTCAACCCTGTAACCACCCTTATTGCATCTTTTATGATCTTAAATGGATGGTTCATCCATATAAATTCATCATGGATATGGCTCAAGACATACCGGACCCACTCATCTTCTGCAAATTTTGGAAACTCAACAAATTGTATGAATTTCTTATCTTTCAAGGCTTTATAATCTGATTTGAGCTCAAAATCATCATCTTTTAAGTGATTAACCAGTAGATCAAAAAACCTTAAGTTGCTATGTTCCTCTAGAGCCACATGAATGTAAGCCCTAATATCCTCTATGTGAAGAACTCCATATGGAATGCCAAAAAATGCTCCCATCGGATCGACTTCAGTGGACTTGAAAGGGTGCTTCTTGAACCTTGGCCTAGGTCACTCAGTGATATTCACAACCAGAGGTGTAGCCATTTCAAAAAGATCACAAGTTTAAATCTTCACAGAAATATACCTTTTTCTCCATAGGATTAGGGTTAGCTGTCGAATTCACTTTTCACACTCCAAATCTTTGAGATCTTAGCTCAGGCACTCTTCTTCTTGTTCTCTTCTAATCCAAAGTGATTCAAATGTTTGAATGAATGACTTTTTATGCTCTGCAAAACCTAATTCACCCTTGTAATAAATGCTTTTCCCTAATTCATCTGATTACACCGTTTCTAAGTATAGTTAATCTTCAAGCACTCCACAATCAACCGTACTAGCTTCTTTTCTTCCAAAATTTGCTTCAGACAATCAGCAATAGGCCACTCTATCTTGTCTCATCATGTCAGATTCAAGCACCCACTTACTGGTAGGGGGGATTAGATTTTCAATGTAGTTCCCCCTGAGCCAAAGCTCCTATTTCAAATCCCAGAGGAATTACCAGCACTGGATTCTAGTGCAGACCCATCACTATCATTCATTACACCTTTCTTCACCCATGTTTTGTTCATTTCATTTTGGATCTTATTCACATCTACTTTTCCCTTGCCTTTATCTTGTTTCTGCATATTTTGATTTATGTTTACTGGACCTTTTCTATCATCAATCCTACTTTTGCAGAATCTTGCAATATGACCAAATATGTTGCAATTAAAGTACACAACATTTCTTTACTCATTTACTTGATTTCCTCTTGATCTACACTAATTAGCCATGTGTCCAAATCTATTACATGCAAAACACCTTCTATTGAAAGAATTGGCATTTCCTCTGTTGTTAGAGTTATTCATCATCATACTTTTGCATTCATTGGATCTATAACCATACCTTTAACAATTGAAGCATTGACTGGAAAAGGATGGGCCACTTTGATTCACTCTACTTCTACATTTAGTAGTTCTATGACCAAATTTATTGCAATTGAAACAATTTCCATTGAAGGATGGATACCTTTGAGCATTAGGTTGTCTGACTGGAAGTCTTCTAGGTCTGTTTCTTTGATACCTTGATTCATAATTCATTGACTGGATCCAGAGCTTTCACTTTTCTCATATCCCAGACCATGCTTATCATCTGCCTTCTTCTAACTATCAAGCAGCACCTCAAATTTTGTTTAGCTTATCTTAAACTTTTCTTTGTATTCATTTGCAACTTCTAGGTCATGTTTGAGAATGACAATTTGCCTTTCAAGTTATTCCTCATTATACATGGTTTCTTTTAGATCAGACTCTAGATAGCCAATTATTCTATCCAATCTACAACACTCTTATGTTCTTTCTTTCAGAGACTAATTCAGGTTTTCTTCAGTCTTTTTCCTTTCCTCTATTTCCTTGGTTAGCCTCATCACTCTGGATTCCATCTCATGTTTTAGGACAATAGCTTATTTTGCCAGCTTCTCACATTCCTTTGTCTTCTCCTTCAGAGCCTCATCCATGCCAGTATCTTCCCTCTGATTTTCTAACTGCTGAAGTAGCTCCTTCCTCTTTTCCATAGATTTGCTCAGTTGCCCTTTTAAAGTTTGAATGAAATCCTCAGCATCTTTAAGGATCTCTTGCAGTTATTTGACTTTTGCTCTAGCCTAATCAAGATCTTCTAAAGCAACTTGAAGTTGTTCATTTATGCCTTCAGAATACCTGAATGAGCCCATTGAAACACCTTCCCAGATATTCCTCAAGTTGTTAAACTTCTTCCAAGGAACTTGGCTCTGATACCAATTGTTGAAATTAAGGAACACTGAGAGGGGGAGTGAATCAGTGTTTTGCAAAACTTATTATTATGTTCCTTTATTAATTTACCCTGTGCATTCAAAAGAAAGAAGCATGAACTTAAGAACAACAACAACAAGATCATCACACATGAACACCAGGATTTTTACATAGAAACTTGGTTAAGGGAAAAACCATGGTGGGGGTTAACCCACAAGATTTTATACTCTGTTAAAAGTATTACAAGTGGGAAGGCATATGCCTTCGAGCACACTGCCAAGAGCTCACTACTCAAAGGAGACTCACTGCCTATAAGATCAATTACAAGAGTTCACTAAAATACTTGAACTGAAGAATAGCATCTAACAATGCAAGATTACAGTTTTGGTTTGGCTCAATATACTAACTTCACACACTTCATCTCTCACTACCCTGTTTCATTTTTCTTCCATGATCTGCAGCTTAGATATCTTTGCTTCACACTTGATACTGCAACACTTCACACCTACCACACCATATTCACACATCCATATACCAAAATACTTGAACCAATCAATTATATATATCCGCAACATGAAATCTGCAGTTGGCCTCAAGAAAACTTAGAAAAATTTCAAGATCATTGTTCTGTCAGCTGAATCCATGCACAAACATCAATGCAAACCAAAAAATATGTATTCAAGTCATCACATATGTCGGCCAATACCACTAGATATCATAAATTACTCAACCAACCACTTCTCTTAATCCGCACAAGGATCAAACACCAAGTCGGCATGTTCTTCACCGGACTGAACTGTCTAACTAAAACTCGATACTCAGATGCTTGTAACTTTCAATCCCTTCATCTCCAGAGACTAAAACTTTGGATTTAGGTAGCCCTGACATCCCTTAACATTCCCTCATATCTGCAGCACAATATTTTTACCTGTGGAGAAATGCGGACCAAAATGTTGAACCCTGTCATATGCTTTGTTCCTATCTATCTGAACTTAAACAAATCTACAATCTAACTTCCGGTAAGATCAAATGATACAATGCAGATGTCTAAGATAGATTCAATTGCCATCAATGACAACACCTAGCATGCCTAGCAGTGTCTCTTGCCAACATAATCAACACATTTAATTGTAACTTTTACTAAGAAAAATACCTAGATTTGTTCGCTGAAGTAAAGGATAGAATCTGCCCTTCCTATCACTGTTAAAAATTAGAGACAAAATCTTCTTTTTCTCTATTGCAATCATGGTTCAAATCTCTATCCCTCTGCCCTATAGTCGCTCAAAAGAAAATCGTAGTGTGTTTTTCCTCTTTGCCATGTTTATTCTTATTCCAAGACTTTGCTAATATTGGCATTTTAGAAATTAGGTTTCGATTGCTTTTATTAACTACAATCTTGTTTCAAGTTTGCATGAGTTTCTCTATTTTGCATGACCAAGCTTTCTTTTTCTTTTTTTAATTTAGATTTTCTAAATATAATAATTATAATAATAAAGTAGTTTATCTAATTATTTTAAATAAGTATCAACCATTTCTTTTTAATAATTTAAAATAATATATAAATACATGTCTATTGCAATTTAATATATTTGTTTAAATCTAATGGAGATATTGTCTTCCAAACATCCATATAGGAAAACATTTTTTTTATTATAAATTAATATATAAATACATCCAATAAAATACACCATTTAAAATATAATTAGAAAAGCTATTAATTTTTGTAATCAAATCATGGGTTCAAAAGGATTATCATAATAATTAAAAACACAATATTTTCGAGCATCTAACCATCAATCACATTTATTATCCACATAATAATGCATAACAAACCATTCAAGATGCAATATGAGACTACGTGCATGTGTGATTGCATCAGGGTTAACCATCCCAAACAATTCTTGCCAAGTGGGTAGAACACCTCTACCTCAACCGTTCTTGTCTTTGACGAGTACCTCCATTCATTTGCACTCAACTTGACATCAATAGGTTATTTCCCCAAAACATAGCCGAAGCAAAATATCATAATCATATCGATAATTTTTAATACTTAAATCAAATTTCCAATTTACGCAAATATAATTTCATGATAATTACCTTCACTCGTATAGAATTACTTAAAGTAAGATTAATCACAGTAATTGTTCACTAATCAAGAATAATTATATAGTCCATAAAAATGAGATGTGACAGAAACACATCTTATGAACCATGAACTAAACTTGTGCAGGTTAGAAAACATAGTGTGTCGTGTAACCTGCAACTTTATATATACAATGAAATCCTAAAATAACCCTACAACAACATAAAATTAGGAATACCCATTTGTTGCCAAGGTGCACATACCTTTGTCACGTGAAGATAAAGGTTATCAAATCCAACCATTCCTTTGACATAACCTCAAGTAACAAAAAAACACATCTTAAGAACCATGAACTAAACGTGTATAGGCTAGAAAATATAGTGTGTCGTGTAACCTGCAACTTTATATACAATGAAATCCTAACACAATCCTACCACAACATAAAATCAGGAATACCCTTTTGTTAGGGTGCACATACCTCTATTACATGAAGAGAAAGGTTGTGAAATCCAACTATTCCTTTGAGATAATCTCAAATAACCACAAAAACACATCTTACAAATCATCAACTAAATTTGTACAATTTGAAAAAAATAATGTGTAGTTCAACCAAGAACTTTATATATATAGTGGAATCCTAACACACCAAATGAAATTTACTTATTTGTACACAAGTATGAAACACCATAAGATTGGAAAGACACATTGGTTGGGGTGCACATATCTCTATTATGTGAAGAGAAAAGTTGTGAAATCCACTGATGCCTTTGGATAACCTCGAATGACCAATTATGTCCTTCCATTATTGCCACCAACCTTAAATCAATAACATGTTTAAATCTGTTGAAAATATTATGAATCAATATGTGAGTCAACTAGGAGAGGCATAAGTTTGGAACACATCTTACGAACCATGAACTTAACTTGTCCAAGCTAGAAAACATAGTGTGTCATGCAACTTGCAACTTTATATATACAATGAAATCCTAACACAACCCTGCAACAACATAAAATCAGGAATACCCTTTTGTTGGGGTGCATATACCTTTGTTACGTGAAGATAAAGGTTGTCAAATCTAACCATTCCTTTGAAATAACTTCAAATGAGCACAAAAACACATCTTGCAAACCAGAAACTAAACTTGTGCAAGCTGAAACATGGTGTGTTATTCAACCTGCAACTTTATATATACAATGAAATCCTAACACAACCCTACAACAACAAAAAATTAGGAATACACTTTTGTTGGAGTGCACATACCTTTGTTATGTGAAGAGAAAGGTTGTGAAATCCAATCATTCCTTTGAGATAACATCAAATAACCACAAAAATATATCTTACAAATCATGAACTAAACTTGTATAACTTGAAAAAGACAATGTATAGTTCAAGCTGCAACTTTTATATATAGTGAAATCCTAATGTACCAAATGAAATGTAATTATTTGTGCACAAGTATGAAACAACATAAAATTTGGAGGACACATTGGTTGCAGTACACATATCTATGTTACGTGAAGAGAAAAGTTGTGAAATCTACCGATGCCTTTGTAATAAACTCAAATGACCAATTATGTCCTTACATTACTGCAACCAACCTCAAATCAATAACACATTGTTTAAATCTATTGAAAATATTATGAATCAATATGTGAGTCAACTAGGAGAGGCATAAGTTTGAAACACATCTTACAAACCATGAACTAAACTTGTATAGGATGGAAAACACATTGTATCATGCAACCTACAACTCTATATACACAATTAAATCCTAACACAACCCTACAAGAACATAAAATCAGGAATACCCTTTTGATGGGGTGCACATACCTCTATTACATGAAGATAAAGGTTGTGAAATCCAACCATTCCTTTGAGATAACCTCAAATGAGCACAAAAACACGTCTTATAGAACCATGAACTAAACTTGTGTAGGCTAAAAAACATAGTGTGTTGTTCAACTTACAACTTTATATATACAATGAAATCCTAACACAACCCTACAACAACACAAAATCAGGAATACACTTTTCTTGGAGTGTACATACCTCTATTACATGAAGAGAAAGGTTGTCAAATTCACCCATTCCTTTGCGATAACCTCAAATGACCATAGAAAATATATTTTACAAACCATGAACTAAACTTGTGCACCTTGAAAAGCATAATGTGTAGTTTAAGCTATAACTTTATATATACAATGAAATCCTAACATACCAAATGAAAAGTAATTATTTTTGCATAAAGTTGAAACAATATAAAATTGAGATGATACATTGGTTGGGGTACACATATCTTTGTTATATGAAGAGAAAATGTTGTCATATGGACTTGCACGAGGTGTGTTGGAGGGGTTTAGAGCTCCAACAATCCAATGAAACATTGAGATGATTTCCAGGTGTGGGACTCTGCAAGAAAATCAAATCTCTAGAGAGAGGCTAGTTCCTTTGCTGAATGAGAGATTCAGCTATTGCTAAGACTAAACCTAATCTATCCACCATTGGGGAAAGGGGGAAGAAGGATAAAACTAAAATGAAAAGGAGGTGATACACCAGGTTTGAATATAGAACACTCATAGAACTTAAATGCATAAAATAACCAGATACAACTGATAAAGTTACACAGATCTAATAGATTCTAATAGAGGTAAAGAGAAAAAAGGATTGCAAGGAATTAACCATTCATAGACAAACCAGTCTTAGATTACACAGAACTAGAATAAGCATGAAGAGGTAAAAACAACTAGCATCTATTAATCAGAAAGGCACAGTTACAACAGAGGGTTATGTTTGGAGTATAAAAAATGTCTTTGTATCCAACCCTCATTACATCTTTTTTATATGTATATATAACATTTCATTTGATGAGCTGAGTCATCCATTACAATAAATTCACCCCATAGGCTTGTTAGAAAATATCCCTGCCAGAAGGAATGTCTGTCTACCAAATTCAATGCAGAAAATCTCTTGGATCTTGAAGTAGCTAGAGGATATTTGTTGCCTTGAATGCAGGTAGTTGATTCATCATCTGCAACAATAAATGCAAAATATTTAGAAATGGAGTAGCTAAGCAGATCAAATTCAACATTAATGGTTGATGAAGATTTTCAAATAAATTTCTTGCCAAAATCTCCCCATACAGAGCTTTTACAACACTTTAAATATTCAAATTCAAATATTTAAAGCCTACAATACATTATAAACTATGTTTTACTTATTTCTGTCATATCTTAAGATTCTAGCCTAAATTTTACCTTATTGACAAAATCTACATTTTACAAACCATTATGTCTTTGCCTTCTGTATATTTTCATCTTCAGTTGACAACTTTTCAATTTTCTGAACTATGGCTTGTTTCTCCATTTTTGCCCTCATCGGAAAAAATCCACTTTTCTGAACTATTTCCACTTTGTCATTTTTTGCCTTTATTAGCAAAATATCATTTTTTCTAACTTTCCTTTGCCTTGTCTTTTTCATCTCTATTTTTCCTTATCAGCAAAACTATCTTTTCTTGAACTTTGGCTTGGCTCATTATTTGCCCTTATCGGCAAAATCTTGATTTTACTAACCAAGCCCTTTTTTCTTCTTCTCCTTCTCTATTAGCAAAGTCACACTTTTCTAACTTTGGCTTGGCTCCACCTTTTCTTCTTTGTCAGCAAAATCCCATTTCGCCAAACTTTGCCTTTGTTTCCTTTTGTCAAAAAAGTCCCATTTTTCTGAACCTTTGGCCTTGTGTCTTTTTTGCCTTATCGACAAAATGTGTCTTTTGAGAACTATTCCTTGGTTGCCCCCTTTGTTGGTGCTTTCGCAATTTTTTGAACTTGGCCTTACTTCATCTTTTCTACCTTATCAGCAAAAAACCATTGTTATGAACCAAGCTTACCTTTTGCCTTATCGGCAAAAACACCATTTCTCAAACTCTGCCTTTCGGCAACTTTCACCTCTTGCTTCTTTATCAGTGAAAAACCTTATTGGTGAAATTGAGGAATACTAAAATTTTAAAGAGTTCTGCTTTTTCACCGATTCACTAATAAGGCTTTATTTTTCTTTGCCTTAGACATTTTTATGTTTTCTATTTTGCTCTATTAGCAAAATCATCAATTTTCGAACCAAGCCTTCCTTGTCGGCAAAATCCCATTTTGCCGAACCACTTTGCTTTGTCGATGCTTCACTCTCCTTTTGCCTTATCAGAAAAATCACCATCAGCAAAACCTTGAAACTTCAAACCAACATGCCTTAGCCAATTTTCCCTTTATTGGCCCGTTTGCTCCTTCGTGAACCTTTCTTCCTTTCCCTTTGTCAACGATTTGCCCTATCAGCGAACCGTAGAGATTTCAAACCTTTGGAAAGTTCGTGCTTTTTGAACTTCACTGACAAAGCCTTTTGTCTTCTTTCCTCTACCTTCCTTTTATCAGAAAATTACCCAATTGACGAACTTAAGAATTTTTGAACTTTTAAAGAGTTTGTGTCACTGAGAAATCACTGATAAAGGCATTCTTTTGCTCTCTTTTCCTTAGCCAATTTTTGAAGAAACCCATTCACCTGGTCCCTTTGTTGGCAAATCACCGACTCGGTGAACTTGTGAAAATGCAATCTTTTGGAAAAGTTTGTGAAACATGAGAATTGCTAATAAAGGGAAAGAGCTTTCCTTTACTTAGTCGATTTTTGGGCTTTCTTACCTTAGTCAGCAAATCAGCCAGTCGGCAAACTAGTCGGTTCATGAACCTAAAGTTTTGCTGAAAAAGGCCAAAAAAAGGCCAAAAACTAAGGTAAAGACTTAGAAATTTTTGAGTTTTTCTGGGTTTTTGCAAGGATTTACACTAAAATTTGAAGGATATCAGGCACTTTTAAGGGATTTCAATGATATTTTCAAGCTAGGCTATTTGACTCTGGAAAGAGGAAAATAGGTCAATAGAAAAGTTGCTAAATCCTTTGATGCCTTTAGGATAACCTCAAATGACCAATCATGTCCTTCCATTACTGCCACCAACCTCAAATCAATAACACATTTAAATTGGTTGAAAACATTATGAATCAATATGTGAGTCAACTAGGAGAGACATAAGTTTGAAACACGTTGTACAAACCATGAACTAAACTTGTGAAGGCTAAAAAACATAGTGTGTTGTTCAACCCACAACTTTATATATATAACGAAATCCTAACACAACCCTACAACATAAAATCAGGAATACACTTTTGTTGGGGTGCACATACCTTTGTTACGTGAAGATAAAGGTTGTCAAATCCAATTATTCCTTTGAGATATCTTCAAATGACCTCAAAAACACATTTTAAAAACCATGAACTAAACTTGTACAGGTTGAAAAACACAATGTGTAGTTCAAGACGTAACATTATATATATATATATATAGTGAAATCCTAATGCACCAAATGAAATGTAATTATTTGTACACAATCTTGAAATAACAGAAAATTGGGAAGACACATTGGTTGGGGTGCACATATCTCTATGACATAAAGAGAAAGTTTGTTAAATCCACCGATGCCTTTGCAATAACCTCGAATGACCAATTATGTCCTTCCATTACTACCACCAACCTCAAATCAATAACACATTGTTTAAATCTCTTGAAAACATTATGAATCAATATGTGAGTCAACTAAGAGAAGAATAAGTTTCAAAGACATCTTACAAGCCATGAACTAAACTTGTGTAGGTTGAAAAACATAATGTGTAGTTCAACTTGCAACTTTATATACAATGAAATCCTAACACAACCCTACAACAACATAAAATTAGGAATAAACTTTTGTTGGGGTGCACATACCTCTATTTCATGAAGATAAAGCTTGTGAAATCCAACCATGCCTTTCAGATAACTTCAAATGACCACAAAAACACATCTTACAAATCATTAATTAAACTTGTGCAGCTTGAAAAACACAATGTGTAGTTCAAGCCGCAACTTTATATATACAATGAAATCCTAACATACCAAATGAAATGTAATTATTTGTACACAAGCTTGAGACAACATAAAATTGGGAAGACACGTTGCTTGGGGTCCACATATCTCTATTACATGAAGAGAAAGGTTGTGAAATCCATCGATGCCTTTGGGATAACCTCAAATTACCAATTATGTCCTTCCATTATTGCTTCCAATCTCAAACGAGTACAATATTGTCTAAATCTTTTGAAAACATTATGAATCAATATGTGAGTCAACTAGGAGAGGCATAAGTTTGAAACACGTCTTACAAACCATGAACTAAACTTTTTCTTGAGTTGAAAAACATAGCGCGTCAGGTAACTTGCAACTTTATATATATAATGAAATCCTAACACAACCCTAAAATAACAAAAAATTAGGAATTCACTTTTGTTGGGGTGCACATAACACTGTTAATTGAAGAAAAAGGTTGTGAAATCCAACCATGCCTTTCAAATAACCTCAAATTACCACAAAAACACATCTTACTCATAAACTAAACTTGTGCAGATTGGAAAACACAATCCCTAGTTGAACCTACAACTTTGTCTATAAAATGAAATTGTAATGCAACAAATCAAATTTATTTTAACACCCAAAAGAGTAGTTTGACAGAACCCGATGGTAGACTTAATTTTCTCTAGAACAAACTTAAATTCATTTTAGTAAACTAAATTAACTTACCCACAACACTTATCCCGTGTTGATACTCATTTTCACCAATTTTGTTCGCTTGTAACTCATCCCTCTACTCCACTGTCTCTTTCCCACTTCAACTACAAAGAAACAAAATAAAAGCCAAATTACTTCCAAAATTCAGCAAAAAAATAAATTAATTTGCTTATTTACTCACCCAACAAATTTGTTGTCAGTTGGATGTCGTTTCTTTATTCTATCCTCACCTACAACTCCACCCTATTTGACCCCCTGCTTTCACTTCAATGACAAAATAGAAATTACGATAGAAAAGTAAGTCTTTGAAAGTCCTTGTGAAGTGAGGGTCATTGGCAGGAAATAAGTCATCATTGGCACGTCATCCTGACGGAGAAGGGCAAGTGGCTGTTGTTAAACACAACAATGCTCGTAGGTCCCATCATGAGCTCTTTTGTTGGGAATATATGGTCATCAATGTCATTTTGTATGGTGATTTGTATGTTATGATTTCTTAGGTGCATGTTGTTTTGTTGGGAGAATAGTTGCTTCCTATGTAAGATGGTCTATTTTGAATGGAATTTGCAAAATGAGTTATCCATTCTTGACCCTTGATATGAGACAACTATAAGATAAGATCACATGTGTACTAGAAACTTATAGAAATATTCCTAGAGCCCTAAGTCAACTTAACATGTGAACATGTGTGAATAAGTCTTAACTAATGACTAGCTAGATAATGCTACGCCCTTAATATTGGTGTACATAGGGTTATGAATAGTCATCTTATGGCTATCTTAACTCCTAATTAAGTCATTTTATCATTATTATATTATTATTTAGTTAGATAGGTCAGACTAGGTGTTATATAGGGGTGTGTCTATTCATCCTAAGAATAATTAGGTATATATAGGAGGATATGACTCTTATTTCATCATAGATTGTGAAGTGTGTTCTCATTGGAGATATTTGGAGGTTGTCCCCTTGAAGTGGCCTGTTATTCTCAATTATTATCAAGTATTTGCAAAATATTTCATATCATCTTCTTCTATTGTGCAAGTTATTTCATTACAAGTGGTATCAAAGCATGATCTTGGCACCGTAGAGGCAAGGTTTTTTCTCAATATTGGAGGCGATTTTGGGAAGAGCATAACATTCATATTTTAGAAAAAAAATTAAAGATTTTTAAAGGGTTTTTGAAGACCATATTAAAGTAGTTATAGTCTAGATTTCAGAGAAAATAGAGCAAATTTGAGCGAATTATTGTAGAATTACGATTTCTACACAATTTATTTGAGATCTACATATCTCTCACATCCTGTTGAATTGGAGCATAATTTTTATTAGATTTTTGAATACATAATAGAGGAGCCTACAGTCTAAAAATTAGAGAAATTGAAGGAAAAATAAGTGAGTTATTGCAAAATTAGAGTTTCCAACAAATTTGCTCTCAAGGCTGCAAATCTATTAATTTTTTGGAGTTTTTTCTAAGTAAATGGTATCTTTGCCCTAGTAAGTTACAGTAAAAATTTTAGAGAATTTACATTTCATTTGTGTGATTTATTTCAAAAATATTGGTTTCCATCATGATGGGTCGTGCAACAAGAGGCAAAAAGAATGTTGTCACACCGGGGAAATCCTTTGATAAGGATGGGGAAACAATAGAGGATAGTAATCCCAACGAGGAAATAAATAAGGTCAAGGAAGAGGTGTCCTTAATTAAGAAGGATATATGTGACCTAAGAGGAGATATATCAGATATACGAAGCATGTTAAGCGCCTATATGAATGAACGAAGAAAGGAGTTCTCAAGCAACCAAGGTGAAACCTACAAGTCAACTAATACGGGCACAAATTTTAAAATCCTATGGGATCGAGGAATTTGTTTCCAACAGTGGATATGTGCAAGTTCGATGGCAAGGACCCTCTAACATGGATAAACCAAATGGAGAACTTTTTTGAAGTACATCGAATCCCATATGGACAAAAGGTCATGATGGCTTCCCTATATCTAGAACCAGATCAATTCATTTCGTATCGTTGGCTTTGTACTCATCGAAAGAAGAAGGGTCTCACTGTCTCATGGTTAGTTTTTACAAAGGAACTCCAAGCACAATATAGCAACAGTGTGACAGACAACTTCTTTAGCCAACTAGCTAAACTTCAACAAATAGGATTAGTTAAGGATTATATTCAACAATTCCAAAATATATCCTTAAGAGTGGATACAATTACAGAGGAGAACTTGAATGATTTATTCTTCGGTGGTCTCAAGGATCACATTCAACATGAGGTACGCATGTTTTGTCCAAATTCTATCTCTGAAGCAATGAGTATGGCGAGACAAGTGGAGGGAAAGTTTTTGGCTAATAGAAGGGAGGAATTACCTAGTAATAAAGTTGACAAGGCTCTTGCATCATCATTTACTCATCCTATTATGTTGACACGAAGAGAAAAAGGCCAAAGGGTTATGTTTCAACTGTGATGGAAAATATCATAAAGGACATAAATGTGATGAGAAGAAGTTGTTCTATATTGAGGCTACCTATGATGAAGATAAGGATGAAGAAGATCTAGTGGTGGTGGTAGAGGACTCTAAAGATGTCCAACCAAATATCTCTTGTCATGCACTATCAGGTATTAATAACCCACAAAAACTCAAGGTAAGGGGTTTCCTTAAAAACCAAATAGTCATAGTATTGATTGACTCGGGGAGTACACATAACTTCATCAACAAGCAACTAGCAGCAAAGTTAAATTGTTTTGTCTACCCTACCCCCGAATTCCAAGTTATGATTGCAGATGGTGGTATAATCAATTGTTTAGGGAAATGCCATAGTATTAAACTCACCATGGGAGACTACATGATAGATAGCCCTATGTTTGCTATACCCATGGCTAGAGTAGACATTGTTTTGGGAGTTCAATGGCTTACTACCTTGGGCACAATTGAGATGAATTTCTAGAAACTATTCATGTGCTTCTACTCTGGGGATAAAAAATATGAGCTACGGGGTTTACGTGCAAAGAGTCCACAATCGGTAAGTGCACACCAAATGTCACTAAAAAAAGATGTGGATAAAGGTGTGGCTCAATTATTGTCAATGGAAGTGCAAAAGCCAAAGATTCTTGCTTCACCTTTCAAGAAAGTAGTTATAGTTTCAGATCACATGAGGGAACCTAATTTGTATGGGCCTCATAAAGGTTCAACAAGGACTGACAACATCGACTTCAAATTGAGGTTACCTAAATCAAAAATCATACAACCTTTCTACAATATCCCTATCTTGGAGAATGCTAGTAGACTCAAAAGTCCATCCACAACAATGTTACCGGAGCTTGATGAAGAAGGAAGAATCATATTGGAACCAGAGTGCATTCTTCAAACACGAACGAAGAAGCTGAGGAATAGAACCCTCAATGAGTATCTCATCCAATGGAAGAATTTACCAGTTGAAGAGGCCACATGGGAGAATGAGGAGTTCATTCAGAAGAATCCACACTTGATTAGCATTGAGGACAATGCTTCTTTGAAGAGGGAGGGCATGCTATGCCCTTAATATTGGTGTACATAGGGTTATGAATAGTCATCTTGTCACTATCTTAACTCCTAATTAAGTCATGTTATCATTATTATATTATTATTTAGTTAGATAGGTCGGACTAGGTGTTATATAGGGGTGTGTCTATTCATCCTAAGCATAATTAGGTATATATAGGAGGATATGAGTCTTATTTCATCATAGATCGTGAAGTGTGTTCTCATTGGAGATATTTGGAGGTTGCCCCCTTGAAGTGGCCTGTTATTCTCAGTTATTATCAAGTATTTGCAGAATATTTCATATCATCTTCTTCCATTGTGCAAGTTATTTCATTACAGATAATGTGCCTTGCCACACTACAAAGGGGAAACTGAATAAGGAATACCCCTTTTCACACCAACACGTTTGATACAAAAGCATCCAAAGGTGTAGATCAATCTTGCATCACCAAAAAAAAAATCTATTTCTTTTACTTTTGGTTTTTGCGGATACCCATTTGCTTGAATAATGATTCAAAACCTTCAAAGTTTTCAAAAAGGCTAAGAATATTAGGACTTACTATTTTTAGTAACCTTATATCAGAGAAGTTTTTGGCTCCAAAACTTTCCTCAAAGCTTTGAAATAGCAACATAAACATTCTTGGTAAAGTTTAGCCCAAGATCATGTCTCGATTTCAAGATATTAATGTTTCAGTTTTTGAAGTTCATGGAAAAAGTTTCAGAATCAATTTTGAGACACTTAAAGGTTCCGTAACAACCCAAAAATTGGCTAAAAATCAAAATTTCCCTAAATGGGATATTTTTTGGAGCTTTGATTTTTAAAGAGCTTTCTAGCGCATCAAATAGTTCGTCAATCGAATGCTCGGTTCCAAAGTTATGGCTCCCAGAAGCTGTGCTACCTAGTTTCTCAAATTTAAAATTTAACTTCTAAATTCTTTCTTGGGTGGGGAAAAAAGGACAGTTGGGTTCATTTTAGCACCCAAATGGGAATTACACATTTCAAAGCAAGCCGACATTGGGATGAATTACACTAAGTGGTGTCGATGTGTATTTATAACATATTTTTAATAGTTCCAAGGCAACGAAATATTGGGAGTTATTGGCAAGCCATGTTCATGCAAATAAGGAGGTCAGGTAGATATTAAAACATAGATCTAGAAGGCTCTATATGTCAGATATTTCTATTGTAAGATAGTCCATATTGTTGTAATAAGAGGGCATATGACCTTGGTGATTGTATTTTAGATTTGTATCCTTTTATACACAAGTTTAATGAAGAAATTATGAAATAGTTACAATTTGCTTAACTAATCTTTCTTAAGATTTTGTTCTTGTCTATTTGAAATCTATAAATTGTTGTTGTATGTGTTTTGGGTGGATTCCACCCTCATCAAGAGGTATAAGAGCAAGTTATCCTAAGTGTGCAAACAGTGAGACGGTTTGTGCTAGGACCTTGATCTAGGTGGTTTGAAGGTGGAAGCAGAATTGTCGATTTGAGGCATCTTCACACTAAAGAATTTTTACATTAAGTGTAAGAGAAGAAAAATCAAATCAAGATGCCTTCATGAAGAAACTGTGGTGGTAGAAATGTTGTTGTGATTGAAGATGGGTTTTGAGCTCTACAAAGGTAGATCAATGCAATCCAAGAAGAGCTGAGAAGAGGGTTTGAACCGAGAAGAAGAGATGAAAGTGAAGATGAAGATGATGTAGCCCAAGATAATGCATGATCTGAAGAGATTGATAAAAAATAAGAACCTAAAAATGTTAGACTATTGAAGGCCATAACAAAAATTAGAAAAAGGCTAAAGATTGATGTTACTACATATTCTGGCAGCCTCAATCCAGAAAAATTGATAGATTGGATCAACAATATGGAGAAGTATTTTGAATATGAAGAAATAGAATATCCTGAGAGGGTCAAGTTTTCCAGGACCAAGCTCAAAGGTCATGCTATCATTTGGTGGAAGGAAGTACAATTATAGAGGAACATAAGAGGAAAGGAAAAAATCTCCTGATGGGATAGAATGGTTGACAAATTGAAGAAGCAATTTATTCCTACGGCTTATGAATTGGAACTCTTGAAAAAGATGCAAAGTTTGAGGCAGATGAGCAAAACAGTCAAAGAATACACTGAGGAATTCTACAAAGTTATCATTAGAGTGGTTCACTTTGAAGCCAATAAAGAAAAAGTAGACAAATATATCAATGGACTGAAGCCCAGTATTCGAGAAGAACTAAGCCTGGTCAGATTGACAACTATTGAAAAAGCATATTAGTTTGTATTTATGGTAGAAGAAAAGTTGAACAGGAAATTTGAAAACAAACAAAGAGGAAGAGGTCATGGTGGAAGAACTAGAGGAAGATCATATGGAGGTCGTGGACAACAAGATGAGCAAAAGAAAAATGATGATGGAAGCACCAACCAACATAATAGGGGTTAAAACACATATTACCTTAGGGACCAGAATTAGGGATATCAAAGAGGGAGAGAAAGATTTGGAAGAGGACCTATAAGAGGGGGATTCATATGAACATGTTTCAGATGTCGTGAGGAAGGACATATAGCTTATGATTGTTGATAAAATCAAAGAGAGTCAAATAGAAGACCAGAGGGTAATGCTAGAGTTGCCCATGTCGATGAGGAGGCTAGATCTGAACATTCAAAAGAAGTTGAAAGAGGAGAGACCCTTGTCATTAGAAAAGCCTTGTTGAAGGATGAAGGAAAAGAAGAACCTGCCCAAAGGAAGAGCTTATTCAAAACAAAGTGTAAGTTAGGAGGTAAATGTTGTAATGTAATCGCTGATAGTGGAAGTACAGATAATCTATTTTTTAAAAAAATGGTCACAAAGTTGAGCTTGAAAATGATAGATCATCTACATCCCTATAGGATTACCTAGTTGCGGAAAGATCATAAAGCTTTGGTTAATGAACAGTGTCTGGTAAAGTTTAAGATTGAAAATTATCAGGATGAAGTGTTGTGTGACATTATGCCAATGGATGTATGTCACTTGTTATTGGCAAGCTTGTGGTAGTATGATAGGTGTGTTGTTCATGACGGTCATTTTAACATCTATTCTTTGACAAAAGATGGAGTGAGACACAAGCTAAAACCTATGAGAGAAGTAGAGGAAAAGGCTGGTAACACTCCTAGAATTTGTTTGGTAGATGGCAGAAAAGTTTTGGATGGAATAAAGCATGAACACATGTGTTTTGCCTCAATCCCTACAATCAATAAAGAAGAAGGGGAATATGTACCTATAGAAATTGTAGATTTGTTGGATGATTCTAAGATATTGTTTCAAATAATGTACATGAAGGTTTTCCACTAGTGAGGAGCATAAGTCATCAAATGGATTTGATACTAGGAGCTAGGTTACCTACCAAGGCAACCCATAAAATGACTCCTATAGAAAAAGAAGAATTGAATAGACAAGTTCAGGAATTATTGAGAAAGGAGCTAATTAGAGACAGTTTGAGTCCATCTATAGTACCTACAGTACTAGTACCTAAGAAGGATGGAGAATAGAGGATGTGTACCGATTATAGGGTCATCAACAAAATCACAATCAAGTATAGATTTCCTTTCCCAAGGATGGATGATATCATCAATAGCCTGAATGGAGTGAAGAACTTCACAAAGATTTGAAGAGCAGGTATCACCAGATCAGGATACAGAAAGGAGATGAATGGAAGACATCATTCAAGACAAAAGAGGAGCTATATGAGTGTCTAGTGATGCCATTTGGATTAACCAATGCACCATGCATTTTCATGAGGCTCATGAATGAGGTACTGAAAGAATTTTTTGGTAAGTTTGTTATTGTCTATTTAGATGATATTCTAATTTTTAGCAAGAATTTGGAGGAACATTTGATGCATGTTCATTGAGTTTTTGAGAGGTTGAGGGAAGAGAAATTGTTGATAAATTTGAAGAAGTGCAGCTTTGTGAAGAAGGAATTAGTGTACCTAGGATTTGTGATCTCAACTGACCTAAACCAAGAAGTGCCACTGAGGTAAGATCATTCAATCGATTAGCTAGTTTTTACAGAAAGTTCATTAGAAATTTCAGCAGCATATGTGGACCCTTAACTAAAACAATGCGAGGAGATGGAAAAGAATTTAAGTGGATTGTAGGGGCAGCCAAGAGTTTTGATTTGTTGAAGCAGAAAGTTACAAAGTAACTTATTTTAGCACTTCATGATTTTAACAAGTATTTCAAGTAGATTATGATGCTAGTGGAAGTGCCATAGGAGTTGTATTAAGTCAAGAAGGAAGACTCATTGCATATTTTAGTGAAAAACTCATTGATGCTAGGAAGAAGTATTCTATTTATGATCAGGAATTTTATGCTATTGTCCAAGCATTAAAGAAATGGGGACACTATCTTTTGCCTAAGGAATTTGTTTTGCACACTGATCATCAAGCTTTACAGTATTTAAACAGCTAAGTGAAGTTGAATCAAAGACATCTGAAATGGCTTGAATTTTTACAAAGCTATACATTTGTGTTGAATCATAGAAGTGGGAAGTCTAGCAAAGTTGTAGATACCTTGAGTAGGAGGCAAAATTTGTTGGTGGAGATGAGAATTGAAGTTGATGGGTTTGAAAAACTCAACCATTTGTATCTAGAAGATCTAGATTTTTCAAAGACATGGAAAGCTTTCCTAGAGCATGTCACCATGGACATAACACAGTGGTTGGATTACATAATCCAAGATGTCATGTTATTTGAAGGAAGTTAATTATGCATTCCAAGAAGTTCCATGAGAGAGAATTTGATAAAAGAAAATCATAGTAGAGGATTAGAAGAACATTTTGGGAGAGACAAGACAATTGCATTAGTAAGTGAGAACTATTATTGGCCACAGTTGTATTAGGATGTGAAAACTTTTGTATAGAGTTGTAGGATATGTCAGATGGCTAAGGGAGTGAGTCAAAATATTGGTTTCTATCAGCCTTTACCTATACCTAAAAGTGTTGATAACTAAGAGGGGGGGTGAATCAGTTATCCTAATTATTTCTTCTTTTGAACTTTCTTATTAATCAATGCAGCATTGAATCAAACAAACAAACATTACCATGAAATGAGAAACACATGACACACTATTTTTGACATGGAAACCCTGTTAAGGGAGAAAACCACGGGGTGACTAACCCAAAGATTATTCTCTGTTAGAAGAATAAGGAATTACAAAATGGCACTTGCCAATTAGGGCTCACTGCACGAGCACACTGCTCACAAAGAGGCACACTGCCTACAAGGAGACACACTGTCTACAAAAGAATGTTATACAATACTTGAACTGATTGGAAGCATCCACATATGCTAGAGTTCAGTTCTGGTTAGGCTCAGTACACTGATTTGCTGCACTTCATCTTTCCTCTTCTCTTTATTCTACTTTCCTTTCACATACCAAATCTTTCCTACTACTTCTGCTCTGCTCTGCACTTATTCACATATATCATCATCACTACATTCACTCTCACAACTAAATCCATCGTGCATATATATCCGCACAAGTAATTTCATCACCTTTCTAGTCGGCATCCGGAACAGTCTATTTTCTCACAAACTCTGTTCTGTCGGCTGAATCCTTGCACATCAAGTAATGCGGATCAAGCATATACTTGTAGATATCATTAATCATGTTGGCCAAACATGATTCATGCCTTCACAACCTTTACCATTAACAGTAACACATCCAGAAAATAGTCTGATGTTCTGTCAGTCAGTTCTTCCTTTGTTCTCACTGTCACTCAGGAATCTGATACTCAACTATTCATATCTTTTTCCTTGTCCATCATCGGAGGCTAAATCCCTGGAATATACCACTCAAGGTAGTCCTCTTGACTTCCCCAAATCTGCACTGCACCAAGATACTTCCTCTGAGAGATCCGGACCAATCTGTCAGACCTTGCCACATGCTCTGTTCTTGTTCACCGAACCACAACAATCTTCATTCTGACTTCCGGTAGAGACACACCATGACTTGCAGATATGTGGGATGACCTTTGTTTCCATCAATGACAACAACCATGAATCTATATAGTGTCTCTTGCCAACAATCTCCCCCTTTGGCATTGATGGCAACACTTAGTGAAAAATGACTAAGTGTTTACACTAAGCTCCCCCTTGGCTGATGCTCTATCTTTATATACAATTTCTGGAACTCCCCCTTAGTTGGATTCCTCATTTTTCACTGCTCCTCACTCCCCCTTTGACATCAATGGCAAAGGGTAGGGTCCGCACATCAAAATTTTCAAAAATTTATTATACTTGGCTGTATATTACATGTTCACAAAAACTGAAGAATGTCTGCAAAGGATGTCTTCAATTGGATGAGTTCTGGAGCCCAACTTTGCTTCATTCTATCCAAAATTGAAATGTGACCACTCAACAAAAATGCAAAGGATTCTGCCCTCTTAAGATCTGTCAGATCATTGGTTTGGGCGGTAGTCTTGACATCATTTATGGCCTCATGCATAGTTTCTAACTTAGGGATTATAATCCTTCTAAGTTCTCCCATCCAATTAATTATATTCTTCCTTTCCTTTTCAACATTCTTGATTGCATTTGTGATTGCAATAGTTTGACATTCTTGATTTACTATGGAGGAAGAGAGAGGATCAAAACTTTGAGACAAACTAAGTAGTTTGTCTTGTTCCTCTTTTATTTTCTTATCAATTTCTACTGTTGCCTTTGACCAGGAGATACAAAATTTGTAAATGTCACCGCCATCCTTAAGAGCATTTTCTAAGCTCTTTATTCCAATACTCATATTTCTCCTATCATTAGAGATTAATCCTAGTACCTCTGAGAATCTCTTATCCAAAAACTCCTTCCGGACCTTTTCTTTAGCTGATTTTTCTAGGGATTCAAAATGTGTACCAACACTGCTGACTAAGGTTTTGAGATTACCGGAAGAGGAGGCTATCGGATCTTTTTGGACCGATGGCATAATCTTTTCAAGCACTCTGGAAGCAGCCTCTATCAACTCACAGTCTTCCATATGAGACTTTAGGAGTTTTTCATTTGCCTTAGCATTAGCAAATGAAGCTATCTTCATTGTCTGCACCGGAGAGAGGGAACCAAAGTTGAATGGGCCTTGTAGCAACTCTGGTTCATCAATCTCTATTGCTTCTTTGCTCAGAAATTTTTGGACAGTTTGTGCAGTGTCTCTTGCCGGAGATAGATGTTTCTTCTCTTCTGCAGTCTCAGAGCTGTCCATTGGAATTTTCTCTTCCTCTACATTCCCACCACTGACAGTTGTGGTTTTCTCTGGTGAAGTCTTCTGTCCTTCTGCAATCTTTGCACTGTCACCTTCTTTTTCTTTCACCGCTGCTCCTTTCTCTTGTAGTTTCTCTTCTTCTTTGGATCCAGAGACTGTAGGGGAAACTGGAGGAGAGATGTTAGACTGTTCAAGGGCCACTTCTTCCGGAGTAGAGGATTCCAAGTCCACAGCTGTTTCTACACCTAAGTCCTCTACAATAGGAAGATTAAACCTTTTGAAGGCCTTCTGGAGGATCTCTTCTGTATCCATGGCTACCTTGTCAGTCTCACCAAGCATGAGTTTATTCATCCTTGCTTTACTTCTGAACTCATCTTTGCAGTCTTTGAATATTATGTTCATTGTCATGGGATCAATTTGAGGATATTGCTGAATAGCTATCTACTCCCAGATCTCAAGATCTTTTGCCTGGGCATTGTTCTTTCTTATTTCCAATTCCTTCTCTAGACTCTTAGGAATTTCGGAGATAATCTCAATAAAAGCTTTATTGTAAATGTTAAGATACCTTATAGTAGCTTCCTGCAGGATCTTTTGGTCAGCCTCATTGTAGTCATCATAGAATTCAGCCACTGGTTGAAGGTTCCCATCCACAGTGACTGATTTGATTACACTGTCTAGAGACAGGGTGGGCTTTTCAACAAATTTCTCTACCATTTCTTCTTTGTCTTGGCCTATGGAGGGTTTGATGGATCCTTTCTTCTTTTGCTTCTTTATTTCTTTTACTCCCTCATCTGATTCAGTTTCCTCTTCATCTCTTTGACTCTCATAAGCCCTTGTGGCTTTCGTCTTGGATCTTTTGTCGGATGCCTGGACTTCCGGTTTTGAGCTTTTGGTTGTGGGAGGTGCAGATCTTTTTGATGATCTGGTCCGGGTGGAGGTTTCAACCAAAACACTTTCTTCACTTTTCTTTTCTGCCCTCTTCTTCTCTTTCTCATCCCCTTCCTTCTTCTTTCGGTGAGCATCAAGTGCCTCCATGGAGATCCCAAGGCCTTGTGCTATGTGTTCTACTTCTTTTCTAACCTTCCTCTTGATCTCCAGTTCTCTGAGTTCAACATGAATTTTTATACTCAGTCTCAAATGTTCCGAACCTTTCTGCCTTTGGATCTTTAGGCTGACTTAGCATGTGTTGAACATGCAGCTCCACAATCTGTTCATCCACTTCATACCCCATGGGCATGATCCACACAGTTCTTGGTTCTACTGCCTCCATTAGGCACTGATCTGTTTCTACCATAAAGCATACTGTGTCTTTGTACTTTTCAACAAGAGACTGGGGTATTCTTTCTCTTGCATGCATCATGCTCTAGAAGTTCTTGAAATATCCCCACAGGGCTATTTTTCTTGCTTTAGCATCCCCAAGTCCATGCAAATAATCTCTGATTTGAATGGCAACTGGTCTGTCATTCTGCCATATCCATCCACTGGATCCGGGAAGCTCATTCATGTAATAAAAGAAGAGACAAAGGATCAAATTGCCATACTTGAAGGAGTTTTTCTTGTCCTTCTTGATCTTCTACAGATTTTCTAAAAGTTGGTTTAGAAGAAGCTCACACAAGTCATAGTCTGCATTTTCCTTAAGCATTTGATAAGCTGTGTAAATTATAGTTCCGGTACTAAATTTTCCCTACTGGAGTGATAGATTTTGTAACCAATTATCATAGATGCAAATTTGACATCCGGTTCAGTGATGTCTTCAATTGTCATAGCTCTCTTGTCAAATTTAGATCCGGTTGCATCACTAACTGTCTAATTTTTGAGAGACTTGAGAACAGGTAATCCACCGGATGAGTGCAGACCGGTTACAGCCCTAATTGCATCTTTGGTGATCTTGAAAGGCTTGTTCAACCATAGGAAATTATCATGCACTCTACTTATTACATACCGGACCCATTCATCTTCTTCAAAATAGGGGAAATGAATGCACTGTGCAAAGTGCTTATCCCAAATGGCTTTGTACTGAGGTTTAATCTCAAAGGAGTCGTCTATCAACTGTTTGTGATAGATATCCATCAATTTTGATTCTCCAAAGTCTTCAAAATTTGCATGTATGCAAACCCTAATGTCCTCCGTATGTAATACACCATGCGGAACACTAGAGAAGGCTCCTAGGGGATCTACCTCCAAAGATTTGTATGGATGTTTCTTGAATGTGGGGTGAGGTCTATCAGAGATCTTAACAATATTCGAAGTAGCCATATTTCAAAGATTTGCAGTGAGATATTGAAAACGGAAAATACCTTATGCGCCTTTGGTTATACGGAGTGGTTGGATTGATTTCTGTGTGTAATAACTTCTGCAAGTGATCTTCGATGAACTTGATGAATTTTGTTGCAGAGCTTCGCTTTTCGCTTCTTCTTGAGTGCAGAATGAATAAGTGATTTATGAGAAATCCCTTATATTGCTCCGCAAACCCTAATATCTAATGGCAATAAATGCTCGACCTACATTATTCTGGTTTGCCTTATTCAGATAACTTGAAGAACCGGATCAGTCCTGATCTATGAACATCATGTGGATCTTCCAACCATGAACAAATCAAGATGACACATCACAAGGACATCCCAAACACTCTGTCCAATCCACAGAATAAGACAATGCACTTCCGGATCTCTTCGGACCTTTTTGTAATCTTCTATCATTCCGGAGCATCTCCCGGAACAGGCTTACTTGATCGATCACAACTTCTTCACATCTTCATGCGGACCTCTGAAATCTTATCTGGATCATCTCAAGACTTATATCTACAAACCCTTTACTCCGCATCTTGTGCCACATCTGGCACCACTTGATTGGCTGGGGGAACAGGATTTTCTTTGAGTCTCCCCCTGAGCCAGAGCTCACCTTTTAATTTTCGGAAGGAATATCAGCACCAGAGTCTGGTGTGGATCCAACCTCTACATTCTCTGAAGTTTTCTTCACCCAAATCTTTTTCATTTCATTCCTAACTTCATCCGCATTCATCTTTTGTTTCCCCTTGTCTTGATTCTGATTATATACTGGACCTCTTTTGTTCTGATTCTTGCTTCTGCAGACTTTTGCATTATGACCGGACCTATTACAGATTTGGAAAGTAACATTTCCTTGCATATTTGACTGATAACCTCTTGATCTGCATTGATTAGCCATATGACCTACTCTATTGCATGCAAAGCATCTACCATTGAATGATTTGTTTATTTGCATATTTCTGCATTCATGAGACTTGTGTCCATACCTTTTGCAGTTAAAGCACTGTTCGGAGAAGGATGAATTAGTCTGATTCATTCTCTTTCTGCACTGATTAGCTTTGTGACCAAAGTGATTGCAGCTATGGCAGTATCCATTGAAAGATGGATATCTTTGAGCATTGGGCTGTCTTACCGAAGGTCTTCTAGGCCTATTCCTTGGATTTTCTGATCCAAAATTCTTTTGACCGGATCCGGAGCTTTCTCCTTTCTCATATCCCAAACTATACTTGTTATCTACCCTCTTTTGACTTCCAAGAAGAACTTCAAGTTGAGCAGAACTTATCTTGAATTTCTCTTTATATTCAT
Source organism: Cunninghamia lanceolata (assembly GCA_027924645.1). Classification (NCBI taxonomy): domain Eukaryota; kingdom Viridiplantae; phylum Streptophyta; class Pinopsida; order Cupressales; family Cupressaceae; genus Cunninghamia; species Cunninghamia lanceolata. The sequence continues at coordinate 2,120,396 of BSBN01000766.1, read as the reverse complement.
TTGCTATTTGAAGATCTCTTTTGAGAGAGACAATTTGATCCTCAAGTTTTTCTTCATTATCTTTGGCATCTTCAAGATCAGATTCAAGATGTCTGATAATCCTATCCATCTGGTGGCAATCTTCTGATTTCTCTTTAAGAGATTGTCTTAGATTGTCTTCAGCTTTTCTTTTCTCTTCAATCTCTTGAGTAAACTTTATAACTCCTGATTCCATTTCATGTCTTACCATAATGACTTCTTTTGATAACTTTTCACATAACTTGGTTTTCTCAGTCAATTCTTCATTTATATTACTTTCTTCACTTTGTCTTGCCAATTGTTGGGGCAGCTCCTTTCTCTTTTTCATAGAGAGACTTAATTTGTCCTTTAGTTCTCTCATGAATTCGTCAGCCTGTTTGAGTCTTTCCTTTAATTCATTGACTTCAGAGTTTGACTGTTCAAGATCCTCAAGGGCAGTCTTGAATTGCTCCCTTAAACCATATGCATCCATTTGAACTCCCAAATCTTCCTCAAGCTGTTAGGCTCTATTAGGAGGAACTTAGCTCTGATACCAATTGTTGATAACTGAGAGGGGGGGTGAATCAGTTATCCTAATTATTTCTTCTTTTGAACTTTCTTATTAATCAATGCAGCATTGAATCAAACAAACAAACATTACCATGAAATGAGAAACACATGACACAGTATTTTTGACGTGGAAACCTTATTAAGGGAGAAAACCATGGGGTGATTAACCCAAAGATTATTCTTTGTTAGAAGAATAAGGAATTACAAAATGGCACTTGCCAATTAGGGCTCACTGCCCGAGCACACTGCTCACAAAGAGGCACACTACCTACAAGGAGACACAATGTCTACAAAAGAATGTTATACAATACTTGAACTGATTGGAAGCATCCACATATGCTAGAGTTCAGTTCCGGTTAGGCTCAGTACACTGATCTGCTGCACTTCATCTTTCCTCTTCTCTTTATTCTGCTTTCCTTTCACATACCGGATCTTTCCTACTACTTCTGCTCTGCTCTGCACTTATTCACATATATCATCATCGCTACATTCACTCTCACAACTAAATCCATCATGCATATATATCTGCACAAGTAATTTCATCACCTTTCTAGTCGACATCCGGAACAGTCTATTTTCTCACAAACTATGTTCTGTCGGCTGAATCCTTGCACATCAAGTAATGCGGATCAAGCATATACTTGTAGATATCATTAATCATGTCAGCCAAACATGATTCATGCCTTCACAACCTTTACCATTAACAGTAACACATCCGGAAAACAGTCTGATATTCTGTCAGTCAGCTCTTCCTTTGTTCTCACTGTCACTCAGGAATCCGATACTCAACTATTCATATCTTTTTCCTTGTCCATCACCGGAGGCTAAATCCTTGGAATATACCACTCAAGGTAGTCCTCTTGACTTTCCCAAATCCGCACTGCACCAAGATACTTCCTCTGAGAGATCCAGACCAATCTGTCAAACCTTGCCACATGCTCTGTTCTTGTTCACCGAACCACAACAATCTTCATTCTGACTTCCAGTAGAGACACACCATGACTTGCGGATATGTGGGATGACCTTTGTTGCCATCAATGACAACAACCATGAATCCATATAGTGTCTCTTGCCAACAAAAAGGTCATGGGAAGACATTAGCATGGATTTTGTACTTGGTTTGCCAAGGACTCAGAAAGGTCATGATTCTATTTTTGTGGTGGTTGATATATTTTCTAAGATGGCACATTTCATTCTTTGCCAGAAGATAAATGATGTAGTGTATATTGCAGATATATTATTCAAGGAAGTGGTTAGACTTCATGGTCTACCAAAGAGCATGGTTTCAGACCAATATACAAAATTTGTTGGATATTTATGGAGGATATTGTGGAAGAAGTTGAAGACAGATTTGAAGTTTAGTTTTGTACATCATCCATAAACTGATGGTCAAACAGAAGTGGTAAATAGAAGTTTGGGCAACCTTTTGAGATGCTTGGTAGGAGAAAAACCAAAGGGATGGGACTTGATTTTACCACAGGTTGAATTTGCATACAATTCAATTAACATGAGTACATGAAAATCATTGTTCCAGATTGTATGTGGAAGTAGTCCTAGAAATGTTCCAGAGTTAAGGAAGATGGATAACGAGGAGAAGAGGAGTGCAGATGCAAAAGATTTTGTAGAACATATAAAGAATCTACATAAGGAGGTAAAGAAGCATATCCATAAAATGAATAATCAGTATAAGGAGAAGGCAGATTAGAAAAGGATATTCAAAAAATTCAATGTTGGAGAAGAGGTTATGGTCCATCTTAGAAAAGAGAGATTTCCCATGATCTAGGAAAATATAATAAACTGAAGATGAAATTTGGACCTTGTAAGATTTTGAAGAAACATGAATCAGGGAATGCCTATAAAGTTGAGTTGCCAAGTGGGATCAATATTTCACCTATGTTCAATATTGCAGATTTGATAGAATATCATGAAGTATAGATGACAGACAAACAGAAGGATAGTGGCATATCCTAGCAACTATTTCAGAGAAGGGAGAAATTGAAGAAATCTTAGATAGCCGTGTGGAAAGGAGCACAAGAAACAGGTAGTATGAAGAATAGTTGGTCAAATGGAGGGGAAGGCATGTTGAAGATTCATCATGGTTATCCAAAGCAGAGGTTGACCGCATTGGTGTACCTCACATATTGGAGATGTGACAAGGTCATTTCTCAAATTACCTTAGGTGTTTGATGTAGGAGCATCCAGAGGTGTAGAACAATTTTACATCACCAAAAAAATGATTTTTTCTATTTTTTGCAATTTTGGTTTTTGCAGATACCCATTTGCTTGAATAATGATTTGAAACCTTCCAAGTTTCTAAAAAGGCTAAGACTATCAAGACTTACTATTTTTAGTAACACTATATCGGAGAAGCGATTGTGTCTAAAAATTTTTCCAAAGCTTCGAAATAGCAACATAAACATTCTTGGTAAATTTCAGCCCAAGATCATGTCTCGATTTTAAGATATTAAAGTTATAGTTTTTGAGGTTCATGGAAAAAGTTTTAGAATAAATTTTGAGGCACTTAGAGGTTCCGTAACGGCTCAAAAATTGGCTAAAAACCAAAATGTCCCTAAACAGATTATTTTGTAGAGCTTCAATTTTTCACGAACTTTCCAACACATCAAACTGTTCGTTAATCGGACGCCCGATTCAAAAGTTATGGCTCTCAGAAGTTGCGCTACCTAGTTTCTCAAATTTAAAATTTGGAAATTCTTTCTTGGGTGGAAAACAAATGCCAGTTGGGTTCATTTTGGTGCCAAAATGGGAGTTACACATTTCAAAGCAAGTTGACATTGGAATGAATTACACTAAGTGGTGTTGATGTGTATTTATAGCCTCTTTTTAATAGTTTCAGGGCAGTGGGGTATTAGGAGTTATTGGCAAGTCATGTTCATGTGAACAAGGAGGTCAGGTAGATATTAGAAGATAGCTCCAAAAGGCTCTGTATGTCAGATATTTCTATTATAAGACAAATTGTTGTAATAAAATGGCATATGACCTTAGTGATTGTATTTCAGATTTGTAGCCTTTTATAGACAAGTTTAATAAAGAAATTATAAAACAGTTTGCAGTTTGCTTAACTAATCTTTCTTGAGATTTTGTTCTTGTCTATTTGAAATCTATAAATTGTTGTTGTATGTGTTTTGGGTAGAGTCCACCTTCATCAATGTCCCTAGTCGACTCCCCACTTCCGCTTCAATGGTAAAAAAATAAGAGATGACGGAAAAGTGTTTCTTTGAAAGTCCCGGTGAAGTGGCCGATGCCATCATGTCATTGGTGGAAAATGGACCGTTGCTGGTGTGTCATCCTGATGGAAAATAGCAAGTGGTTACCGTTAAACATACCGGTTGGCAGGTCCATTGCGATGCTCTTTTGTTAGGAGAATATGATAATCAATGGTGATTTTTATGTTATGATGTCTTAAGCAATCCCAATTTGTTGGGAAAATAACCACCTCTATCTATATATACACAAATATTTCCCATTTCCAATTTGATTAAGTACATTAAATATAATAGGTTAGATACGATAGTTCCACAGTTCTTAAAAAAAATGTGTATAGCTTTATTTTATTAGACGTCATAATTCTTGGAAAAATGTGTATAACTTTTTTTCGCCAGATGTCAGAATATTTTAAGCTCACCTTTGAATGGATACCCGTCGTAATAAAATTTGCTTAATTTAGATCCTTCTCAAAACAAAGTCACATTCCAAAAATAGTACCGATATCTTAATCATCTTGGGGAAAGTAAAAAACGGCTCAGGGCCCCTAAAATGGAAAGGAGTGACTTGATATTTCCATTGTTGCTTTTCTTGAATTCAGTTTTGGGAAGTCAAAGATTGAAAAAGATTGCCAAGTACTCGGACTCGGATATTTTATTTATTCTTTATGAATATGTTGCGGTTAATATGACGGCTTTTTAGTATTATTTTATATATAAAAAGGTACATCAGAGTCCATAGGAGTTCTAGAACGAATATGCCATTAAATATTGCAGAAAACATTCTCCCAAATCAAACCAACATGCGGATGCCATTAAATATTGACAGCTTATCGTATTTCACAACTATCTTAAAAGGAAGGTTTTTATTAATATAGAATGTGATTTTCCAGTTTAAGATGATATCAGATTCACGTGGAGACATGTAAAGTGATTTACTGAAGCATCATACGTCAAAAATTCAGCTTTGACTCAGAGTTTTGAACGTGGCATGTCAATCATGCTTGTCCTTTCTATTTAGAAAAATAAATAAGACTTCTTAATAAAACTCCTATAAATAAGACATGTCAACGCAGTGGTGATCCCATGGTGATGGAATAAAAGATAAAGACAAAAGTGTCTACAGCAACCCATTTCGTCAATCATTCCCTATCAACAAACCACCTACAAAATGCTATGAGGCATCTTCCTTTTGGAAGATTTTAAGGTGATTCTTTTTTGGCGAAGGATGCACATTTGACGTTTGAGGCATTTGAGGAAAAAATCATATTTTGAACGCTTAAATATCTTAGTGAAAACAAAGTGGTGCATAGTGAGATGGGATTTTAGGCAATGATTATGGAAGGGAAACGATCATATTTAGGTGGAGTTAAAAGCAAATCAATTGTTCCACAATCTAAGAAAGAATATCAAAGATAAAGAGTGAAACTTAGTTTGTAATAAACAAAGATCGAAGAGGTTTCAACAATGGTCACTAGGGGTGAAGGTAACACGAAAATAGTGCCAAAATTTCATGTGAGTCATTGATATAGATTCTAAACAATCGTTTAAAAGGGAAATACTAGTCCCATTGTTTTAGTTGGATTAAATATGTTATGAATGTCAAAGAAAAGATTGTGATTATTGTTGCAACACTCTGTCATTGATGGTTATTCTTAAATATCATCCACTTCAACAGTTAAAAGTTAATTTTGGCCAATAAAAATAAGACAAATATTTACCACTTTTTGTAATGGATGAGAAGTTAAATTACTATTGATTGTTTAACCATTGAAGTGGATGATGTTTAAGTAGAGTTTTTCATGTCCTTGTTGATTGCGTGCAAAGAACTCAAGAAAACTGAGGGACACAGTCTAATTCTCCAATGCATATGACTGGATGAGTGGAAGTGCTAGGACTAAGAATGAACATTAATAAGACACTATGCAAACTAATATGTTATAATAAACCATTTGAAGAAAGGTTTGATGTCGTCGTTGTTCAAACAAATAATGTTTTAGGGTTCTGATAATTGTAGTTTTATACCACTTTTATCAAGCAAAGAAGATAAAAGCCTTTCAAATAAAACCAACAATAGTTATGTTTCTAGAGTGGTGAGATGCTCTCCTAAAGAGAGTGTAAGCACAATAATCTTTTCACATAAACTCCTACAACACCTAGTGGTTACTAATGGAACATCATTAAGTATAAAATGAAGACCACATTATGTTTTTGATAAGATAAGCGGCATAAAAGGGTGTTGATCCCATTACAAAACAGCCAAAAAGGTGCACCAAAGTTCCATCAAGAACCAAAAAGCAGACACCAAACTAACCAACAGACAAAGCCAAAAAAAACCTAGAATAGAGACATCACAGACAGACAGCAGACAATAACCACAGGCAACTACCATAGCCCCAACAGCTAGTTAAACATTAGGTCCCAATCCTTGGCCAGAAACTTGTAGAGGTCCCAGTACTCTATAAGATCTTTATCCCTCAATACCTGTGTAGCAAGCTTAGCATCCTGCAAAATGGCCAGGGTAGTGGCAGATCTATGCATCACTTTCGCTGCAAACTTTGCCAGAGTTTTGAATTTCCTATCCAGCATAGTGATCCTCGCAAAGAGACTATCCATCTCATTATCTTTAGCCGTCGTTTTGCCCTTTCTCTTCAACTTGCTCGACTCCTTCAACGTGTTCTCCACGCTTATAGACTGGGAACCCTTAGCATTGAGCTCAACATTGAGTTTAGGGAAATTACTGGGCCCTTCATCTGCTTCAACCTCCGCATTGTCATTCTTGGTCTCCTTATTGACAGAGAACTCCCCACCCATCAGTTCGGTCTCTGACACAATAGTATCCATCTTAATGTTTTTGTTATCAGAAATATCCTCACCCTCAAGGCCTATAGTATCTTCCTCCACCTCAGAGACTTCCTTCTTCGATGCCAGCCTCTTCGACCTCCTAGTTGATGGCATACGGGGTTTGCTTCTCACCAAGGTAAAGTCCTCATCGGCAGTACTGTCACTACTGCCAATACCCTCTTCAAAGCTAACCTCTTCCACCACCACAGAGACATTCTTTGCCTTATTCTCACTGTTCGTCCCACTTCCTTCCTCTAGGCTACCCTTTTTCTTTTTCTTAGGGGTCCCCTGTGCAGACTCTTCGAGTAAAATATTCCTTTTGATAGGGGTCTTTGCAGAGGTCAAGGGTGTCTGGTCCCTGGTTTTAGGCTTTGGGCTTAAACTGACAATTTTTTTCTTGCCAGAATTAATGGACTTAGTATACTTTTCCGGAGTGACCTATGTTATTATCACAGGGCTAGACACCACAGGACTGGAATAGGGCGGCAGGGGAGAATCAACCCTAGTAGCCATGAGGGCTTTGGGGGACAAAGGCAAGATGGAATTTATACAATTTGAGGATAAGCCCCTAGTGGAGTGAGATGAGGGGTTTGTTGGGGTCTGCGGCATGTTGTTCAATGGCCATCAAAATAGAAGTTTCTAGAGATGAAAGAAGATAAAAGGGAAAACTTATCACTTTGCTATGATGAAAATGGTTGAGCAAGGCAAAATGATAATGGAAGAAGCGTTTGAATCTACCTTCCAACATGAAGTACTTTATGAGCATGTAACATACCTCATCCCATGGCTTTGGCAGCATTTCACAATCAAAACCCCCTACAGACTATGAAGAACCTCCCCTTTCTTTAGAAAGCACGTCATTCCCTCAGGGTCAGAAACTTTACTCTTTCTGGGGTGTTTGGTGAGATCCGTGGACATCCCTGTTGCTAAACCAACCACCTCTTCAGTAACTTCAAAACGAACGTTGCCCACCTTAACCTTTCTGTCCTCCCAAGAATGGAGGAACTATGTCAAGAGGCTTTCATCATGACCCTATAAGCATTCAAGGTAGGAGGCCACCCCGTCCTCCTGGAAAATGTGCCAAAGGGTCTTGTTATGTCTAATCTCATCACAGGATTTAGGTTCAGTGCAAGCCCTGTCACCCCCCATGGCTAAATTACCCCAACTTCTCTTAGGAAAGCTAGCAATGCAGGAAGTAGTAGAAGACTTGGAAACTTTCAAACTGTAAAAAAATATCCCAATCCCTGATATTCATACTCTAATTAATGAGTATAATGTCTTTTTGTCCTTCGGGGGTGGCGTACTTGCTTAAATTTGCAATATGCGAACTATCACTCCTATCCCTACCATTATAACCATTCATTAATAGATCATAATTAAGGGTTATGCATAGGGACTTCGGGTTGGTCACGTGCCCCTTCATGAGAAATCTCTCCTTAGGCATCCACGTCTGATTGAGAACCACCCAAACTTTCATACCATGATGGGTCCCGCCTCTGACAATTCTGAGCTAGCAAGGACCCATCACCCTCTTCTCATCATAGGATTTCAAAACTGAATTGCTATAAAGACACGATCCGAGCTTACCCCCAAAGTACTCTCCAGGAACAAGATCAATCATGAGAAGTCAAGAGCAAGGCCTAACTCCTTTTCAATAAGGTTTTGAATCTGGATGGGTAAATTATATTTGCTTTTCCAACATCTCCACTTGTCCAAGCTTTGTCCCAGGTTAGCCAATCCATCCGCCACTCTGTTACCTTCATGGTAAATATGCCTGTTATCCATATATTTGAACCCAGACATGCAATGTCATCTATGATATCCTTCAGCTTCCATCCGCTAGTTGACCTGTCGAGGGCTGCCTCAATAATGAGTTTAGAATCTCCTTCCAACTATAATTTGTCCAAACCCATAGAGAGAGAAATTTTTGTTAGAAATGAAGGTGCAAACCACACAACGGAAATCTAATTCAAACCTTATTTATGTGCTTTAAACAATGTAGAATCAATGGAGATTGCAACAGAAATTAAAACCCATTACACAAAAATAACATGCATCAAGAACCGAACACATAACACAGTATGTAACGTGGAGAAAACCCTTTCGAGTAAAAAAATCCACCAAGAAAAGAGGCTCCAAGTTGTATTATCTTCAAATATGAGACTACAATACATGCATGTCCTCTCCTCTCCAGTCTTCAATCCAGCGCCACCTATTAATCTCAACTCTGATAAAAATGTAGTACAAATATCCTTATAAAAGGGGGTTGCCTTCTAGGACAAGATAACCGATATAATATCAACCATCGGTTCTATGATCTAATGATGAACGGTCCAGATTTACAATGATAAAATATAAAATAAAATGTGGTTTCAGGGGTGTAGCCCCTGAACCCCCCTGCAACCCCCTGTCATGGGCGAGTTAGTGTCGAGAAACGAATATAAACATATAGTTGAAACAAGACCGCTTTTGGTGAAACCTTTCATCCCTTATGGGTGATTTACAAACAATACTAGGAGTAATTAATTACATAGGATTTACAAGGTTGAAGGCACCTTAATCCTAACAATTTTGAGTCCCCACACCAGAGATAATCCCTCCACAATATTATTGGACTAAATGCCAATGGACTTGACATAAGCAACAATAAAGGCTCCCTGGCTATCTCTGAATATACCACCCCCACTGGCCAGTCCAGTAATCTTTTTTCAGCTCTGTCAAAGTTGAGTTTGGTCCAATCTCTGGGAGGGGGTCTCCAAAGGGTGTTTTGTCTGGTGAGCTTCTTGGAGTTGTCTATCTTGGTTATATCCTTTGTTGATCCCCAGTTCAAGGCAGTCCACACTTCCACTATAGTAGGAGGTTTCTCAGCCATATGCAGAGTGATGTTAGACGTGTTCTCTGAAACCATTCTGCTGAAGGAGTGAAAGACTTCATTAGTGGATTGAGCCTTATCCCAAAAGATTCTATTATTTCTTTCTTTCCACACGCTCTACCCCAGGTGTGGGGGAATTTGTCTCCAAAGCTCTCTAATCTTGGGGTGTGAGAAAGGGGAACTCCAGCTCTGGGTGAAGTCTATCAGGTTTTTCAAGAAGACCCAATCAAGGTTTAGTTTCTCCATAGTACTACCCCATAACTCTTTAGAAAATTCACAATGGAAGAGGAGGTGCTGGATGGATTCTTTCTCTTTGAGGCAGACCACATTATGTTGCATGCTCCATAAAGATGAGATTTATGATGCAAATTTTACTTCATCACACCATTTTCCACATTTAATGTGAGATGAAAAATTTAGTGCGAAGTATTTCAAGGTCATTTTGGCAGCCATTGTTAAGCTAGTTGAGTAAAAACATGATGTTCGGTGTGAAAATAATTGTCACATCAATCAATTTGAGGACTCAATATCTTTACCTATCTAAAGAAAAATACTTGAAGCTCTTCTTCTAAATTTCTATATTGCAAAACTATTTTTTAATAATTTCAAAATTTTGAGCATTTATAAGATTTTGGTAATAATTACAACTCCATTAACCCAATTGCTTTTCCAACCACCTTTAATCGATTGTCTACTACAAGTTAGATGTTTTTTAATAAGCCAAGTCATTGAGAAGGAAATTGGGTTAGGGATGACCAACCATAAAGCCATGTTTAATTCCTTAGAATGATTGTGAAATGTGTCTTATTTTCACTAAAGCAATCTAGTCCTACCACTTGATTCATTTTATCCTCTTCTGGCTCATTTTTGCCACTTGTAATTGCTCCTAATGCATTATTTGTGAAAATCCATTTCTTGTAGCATTTGCTAACCTACCATAAAAGTAAAGTTGTTTATGCAAAAAGAAAATACAAACTTCTCACAACTTTCCTAGGTATGGAATTTGTGGATAATCACTTTAGTAGTAGTAAATTCAACCTTATTCCTATTTCTATTTAGCTGGTACCCTCTTATGCAAAGAAGTTTTCATTGACATAGAGTTAATGAATTAGTATTTGTAATCATGAAAACTATATCTCCATGCTAATTTCTATTTGGGTTTATGCTTATTTTGTGAAAGTAGTTTTACTATGCTTGTTTTGTCTATTTAAAACCAACACCCTGATTTGTTACATTATGGCCCCCCTAAACCACTAGTCCTAGGATCATTTTCACATCTTAAAATTGGTAAAATATTATGCTACATTAGTTAAAATAATCCATTATTTTATAGGATATAAAACCAAATTGATTCTCTTAAGCTAAGACATGGGGACATGTTGAGTTTTACGGGGGAAGAGACACCCTCTAATTTTTTTTTCTGTGATATGGATGTTAAACGTAAATTAGATATTAGTGTAAACCTATTATACATGCATTTAAAAGTGTTCTAAAAATTATCCATGGGTGATTTAATAGTTTACTATTGTTCTGTTGTTATCAAGATATCTTACAATTTTTTTTTAGCATCTTTTGTTTTATTGTACTTTGTTATTGGACTTGATCAACCCAATAACCCTGTACATGTGTTTTATAAAGTATTGTATAGAAATGATATCCTTAGATTATTATATCATGTCATTAATTACCTATGAGTCTATGACAAGGCGATATATGTTGAAATTATTATGACTGGTTTAGATGTTACAAACACCCTATTGATAGTAATAAGTTAATTTACATTACATCTTTGTTTGATTCAAAACTTGCCTTGAAACTTTGTTTGAGTGGTTGTGTGAAATAGCATTAACTCTATTAAAGGGTAATTGTGTACTTGTTTCCATTTAATTATATATTTGTTATAGAAAAAGAGGATATTCATGTAGTCCAGAATGCATGACTATCATCTTGGAATGCATTTTGAGTATATAGATTATATGGTACTCAATGATGAGTAATTGCATAGTATGAGATATACATGTCATTCATTAGGTAAGTGCTATGTGATCACATGATAATACTTTTGTAAATTTTATATTGAAGTTACACCTAAAAGATTAAAACATCCATATTCAAAAGAAGGGTTTACATGAATGACCAAACATGAAATAAATCATGAATTTATTCTTGAGGACATATATGCTAATGCAAGTGTATATATAGCATTTATATCCTCAATAATAAATTCATGATCTATTTCGTGTGAAAATGTACTTATAGTTCTAATCATGCTATTCATTAGCAAAGTATTTCTATTTGATTTTATTTTGATCAAAGTTAAATTAGAACCTAGAATTTGTGAAATAAAACTATGGATGAAATTAAAGTGAAATAGATTCACTATAATATTGGTATTGTTGCATTCACACTTATTTGACTGAATATTTTTGGTGAGTTATGATGTAGATTCAACTTGAGGTACTGAGAATAGTAGTTAATTTACAGGGGAGCAATATTATGGGACTTTTTCTTCAAAATGGAAAATAAAGGTATTTTATGGATAACCCTTTAAAGTTTATAAAAGGATAAAGTTTATTTAACCCTTTATTTAGAAATAGGGATAGAAAAATAAAAGTTATTATGACTTTTTAGGTAAAAGAGGGAATAATAATGAATATTTCAAAAGACCTCTTTTTAAAAGGGGGGAATTATTATATTTATTAAATTATTCTTAAAGACAACCTTTGTGAAAAGGGTGTGATGGTTTAGAAACCACCTCTTAAAAGGTTATATAAAGCATTCATGTGATACTTGAAAAGGGCATGGAAATCACTCAAGGAAGAAGAAGGTGGCCTAGTGGACTATGAGCATTGGAGAAGGGGCACATAGAGTGTGTCCAAGTTGGGGCACAAAGTGCACTTGGGATTGTCCTTACCAGGGCTTGTGTTAAGCACTTGTGTTGAGTGTTTTCTCTATTAAGCATAGCTCTAGAACACCTGTGTTGAGTGTTTACTCTATTGAGCATGGATTTAGAGAATTTGTGTTAAGCACATCATGCTATGTTCTGAATAAGAAATGTTCCTTATGGAGTGTTCCATAGCTATGAGGGCCAAGACCACTAAAATATTCCTATGGTGAGAGTGGTTGATCTAAGTACTCTAATTCAGATAAATACTAAAACTATATATATATAATGTTAATCTAGTTGAATTATGTGATTATGTTATCCAATTTGCTTTGTTAATTATTTACTTTAAAGTTCTTATTAAATTACCACATGTAATTTATATTTGTTATTTACATTTATTTTAACATCACTCCATATTCTAAATTGTCTTAACTCTAGCATTAACTATAATAAATCCGCTACAAATAATTAAATAACTTTGGGAGAAAAGTAGCATTACACATGAAGGTTGAAGTAGTGATTGACAACATGAGTAGTCCACCACTATAATTTCACCCAATAAACACCATCCCTTCATACACATATAGCCTTCCAAGTAGGATGTTATAGACTTCCAATGGCATGATGTCACAAGTGATTGTGTCCTACATGGGTTTGATTGCATGCTTAAAAAGTACATTGGTGTTATACCTTAATATCCTTACCTTGTTGCAACTATCCAAGAGACTATGGTCTCAACTACAATTCAATGGAAAGGCCTAGACGCTTGATTGCATCTTGGGTAATGATATTTTATTGGTTGCCACTATCAATAATGGCATGCATTGATTGTTCATCAACACAACACTTTATATGGAAGAGACACTCACATTCCTATAAAAGTGTCAATTACCACAGTGCTAGTGAAGAGAAATGGTGCCTCATGATTAGTCTCTTCAACTTGCAAGAGATCTAATGTAGTGTGCACAAACAAATATTATTTCACAAAGAATTCAACATCAATATGAGAATTGGTATGGTGGTGATGGCACCATTTATCAACTTATTTCTTCTTTCCCTTGTCCTTGCTCGGCACAATCAATATACAGGATTTATAATTTCGTTTAGATGATTTTGAATTCCATTGTTTTCTAGCACACAAGAATTTTTCTTATAGATGGAGTGTTTTGGAGTGAGTCCAATGTAGGCTCATTTTTTATGCAAAGAAAACTTATGCTTCAACTTGGTCTTAGCTTCAGTTTTGAATGTGTTGCAAAATTATTGCCCCATTGTATCTAAAGCAACGAACTCCATCTTTGAATGAATGTAAGGTAATAACCCACCTATGTAACTGAGTATTTCATGTTTCTCAGAAGTGTTCTTATGCAAGCATGTAGAGTAGTCATGAAACTCGCAAGTGCAGTCTCCAATTGATGCAACTATTGAAACTTCATTTACCCATCCTCATCATCTCTCAGGGGGTAGTATTCTTCCTATAGAAATTTGACAAACAAATCCCATGTCAAAATTGGATCATGATCTCTCTCACATGGATCCAATTTAGCACTAAGTACTAAGTATTTGCCACTAGTGGTACACTAAAATGAACATTTTCCTTGCCACAAAATAAATCTTCTCTACATCACTAAAATTATTGATAGAGAAATATGCTTCTAGTTGTTGCACCTTGTTATCCAATGATATGGCATCAATTTTACCTTTGAACATTGGAATATCCAAGTTGACTTGCACTTTGAAAGGATTATGGGGTTGCATGGAAACATGTTGGTTACTGCATCGTGTTGTTAGTCCAAGTTAAAAAAATGTTCAAAGAGCTCCTATCGTTGTGTATCAAGGGCATCGTTGATCATTTTCTAAATTTTTAGGGATACTTTTGGTGTTATATTTGCATCAACCTTTGTTTCTTACTACAACATTCATCTAAATGCTCAAAAGTTGAACCAAGTGGACAACCTATATTGAATTTATTATATCAATGAAGTATAGAGATATAAATAGAACATAATATGATGGCAAATATTGTATAATATTAAGTATATAATCAAGCCACTTCAAGGGGGAAACCTCCAAAATCTTATAATAAGAATAGAATACATAAAGTGATGATATGGGAGAGCCTTCACCCATCCTTATTTATAGACATAATCAAGTAGGGCCACACCTCTTTTTCCTAATTAGATCAGCCTAAAGAAAAACTACTAATAAATTAAAATATAATTACTAAGTGGGTCATAAGCCAACCCACACATAATTGAATACATGTAAAAGGATAAGGGTGTAGCATGCCCTTACCCTTTAAACAAACATTGTCCTCAATATTGACAATCTAAGGATGTCGTAGGAACACTTTAGTCTCTGATGTTTCACCCTTACTTCGAAAACTCTTCCTCTTGATCAAATACTCTATAGTCACCCTTATCTCCAACATCTTAGTGCACATTTGGAGGAGATTTGTAGACTCCAAAATTATTTTTCTCTCCACATTAACATTGAGTAACTCTATTTGATATGAAATTCGTTGTCCAATGACTTCTTCGATTAGGAAACATGGAATAATAGATCTATTTTTAGACAAGAGTGATTCTTATTTTTAGGTCACACTTCCAATCTTCTACAAGATCTTATAAGTGACATAATACTTAGGGTAATCCTTGGAATGAGTTGTTGTGATAAGATATGATCCTTCTTGCCCCTTGTTTCAAGACTCAAGTTTTGCTCCAAATTGTGTCTCAACACTTGACTTGGTATGACCTTGATCCCTCATACATGAACTTAGTTTCCCTACCTCCTCCATTTGGTGGAATAGACTAATCCAAATGAATGATCCGCCCTTTGGGGCTTATTAACCATCTAAAAGGAAAACAATTCAAGAAAGGTTTCCAAGTATTCGAGGGCTTATGGGACTTGACCAAGCTATAATGGAATTCTTAGAACCACCTTAAGCATGAATACCTCCTCAATCATTCTAATAAGTTTGATGTCTTCAAGATCAAAGAGTTGGTCCCCATCCCTTTCTCTCAATCGTTTTGCTTTCTTCCAATGTAACTTTTTGTACGAACTAGCATTGACCCCAAGCTCATAGCATTTGTTTCTTCCACTTTAAATCCTTCTACCAAAGGTTTCTCCCTTGCCTTTCTATCATGCCTAAACTTACTTCCAAATGGAAGTGTAAACTCTCCTACTCCAAATTGCAGAAACTCAACTTGTAATTGTCGAAGTCTAAAGCCAATGCCAAATCCCTACTTACTGTCTAGAAACTTTTGCATGTCAAATTGTTAATTGGTGTCTGCCTCAAGGTCCTCTAATGCCCACCCACTTGCATGTTTTTTGCCAAGCATAAATTTATTAAACATGCCTTTTGGTATTGTCCCCAATCATAAGATTTGGCAAACCAACGTTGTGTCTCTTCTTGTCATCTTTTTGCATAATTGGTCTTGGTAAACTACACTGTTGGGTCTCTCTATGTCTCATATTGTGGTCTCTAAATCATTTAAACAAATGATTATTAAATTCATTTGGAAACTCAAATGCATGGTTGTTTTCTTTTATTTATTTTATCCTCATGAAGTTTAAGTAAAATTATTCTACTCTTAACCTTTCTCTTTAAATGGTAAATCTTTGTTAGTTATGCAGAACAACTCAAAGTGAACAATGAGATTGAGAAATAGGTCAATGGTTTGTATAAATAGGTTAAGGCTCTTTAAGGTAAACAAGAAAACATGGGCAAGAAGATCAAGAAAATATCGAAAGATTCTAGCAATTTGTCAACCCTCAATAGCACCCTTCACAATGAAGGGTAAATCAATAGGGTCAATTATCATTATTTGCACAATGTTCAAGCTACTACAAACCATATTGCCAACTTAACAAAGATAGATATCGAGTAGCCAATGGTGGAAGAGTTTGAGCTCTAATTACTCCTCTTCCATGCTTTTGTTGTCCTAAATATTAGTTTGATGGTTGTTGCATGCCATCTTAATGCAATTTCATTATATATCTATATGAAAACTCTTATTATTAATTTTTTATTGACAACCTACTATCGCTATTATTGTAATATTTGACTCTTTTTAAAGATTTAATTTAATATAAAAAAATTGAAACATTAGAGGACATTACAACATAAACAAATAAAAAAATTGTTTGATGAAAATATAACATGTAACAGGAGAAATAAAAATGTACATTCTATTAAGAAAATCTAAAATGAATAACATTCTATGAGTTTGTTGGAGATTCCCTTCTTCCCATTCTTGAGGGAAATGTTTCCTATTGCATCGCCCAAAAAATAGAGCTTGAATACATCAACTTCATTGACTACCTTTCCATATTAGAGTTTGATGAAGCCCTTCATTGTATGGCTCTGGAAAAAATCCCAAGAATAGACATCCTTTTGATTGAATTCTATAGAGAACTTTGGCCCCATATTTAAGAAGGTTTTTATCATGTGTACCTAGAAGGCATTGAAAAAGGTTCTCTAGGGGTTGTTATTAACCAAGGCTTGATCAAACTCATCCCTAAAGGCAAGGACAAAGACACTATGAATGGATGACAACCTATTACCCTACTCAATACATTCTACAAAATCATTGCTAAAATGTTAGTGCAAAAAATTAAATGCATTACCCAAGAGATCATGCAGCTAGAACATACCAACTTCTTAGGAGATAGATTCATATTAGACAATTTGGTTCTTGCATGAGAAACTATTGAATTGGCGTAGCAAACAATCCAAGACATGCTAATTATCAATCTTGATTTTGATAAAGCTTATGATCGCATCTATTGGCCTTTCATTCTTAACATGTTAAAATGGTTGGAATTTGGTCCCAAAATTTGTGATCAAAGTAAAATGTTGTTAATGGAGTCCTCTCCCCCCAATTCCCATTGCAAAAATCCATCTGCCAAGGCTATTCCTAGCTCAATTCTTGTTTGTCTTAGTGGCTAAATCTCTCATCTATTTACTTTAGCATGTGCTTTCCATTAAACTATTTCATGGTATCTCATTGTTATCAATGCAAAAGCCCTCAATTCACACTTGTCGATGATAGCATGATATGCATTCAAAAGTTTGATGATGAAGTGACTCACACATTAGATATATTGGAACTTTTTTGTACAACATCTGGCTCTTAGTTGGCCATGCATAAAATTGAGTTCATTATGACCCACCCCAACCCATGACTTCCTTGGATTCTTAGTGAATGGCATGAAGTGAAACATGGCACTTTTACTAGGTACCTTGGGATTTCGGTTGGCATTGGAGTATATCTCAAAGAAATGTGGAATTGGTTCATTACCAAAATAAACTAGACTAACAGATTTTTGTCCATGGTCAAACAAATATAAGTTGCCAAAAAAATCCTCCTGCCCAGCCATGTTTATATCTCATCTTGTTGGCTTCCTTCTAAAAATTGCTACAATCAATTGACCTAATTGATTAGGAGCTTCATCCATCAAACTAAGATCTATGATGAAAGAAAGAGGGGGTTTAGGAATTATAGATGGCATGCAACAAGATGGAAAATATAAACCAAAAGATCTTTGATAAATCTTAATGCATTCAACCAAAAGATATATCCTCACACTCAGGGCATTTGTCTTACTAAATGGATTGTGAGGACTTTGAAAGAGGAGGTTTAGGAATTATAGATCCTCACACTCAGGGCATTTGTCTTACTACTAAATGGATTGTGAGGACTTTGGAAGAGGAGGTCCCTTGGAAACATTTGGTTTGATACCCCATCCAATCTACTTCAGATAGATTTTCATGGAATTTGATCAATTGGAAAGACAAGCTCATTTTGGCCCCTTTTACAAAACTCATGGTTCTACTCCATTTAACTCGATTTGGATAGCATGGCAAATCGCATCGAATAAATTGTCTTGGTATGGTCAATCGTTGAGCCACAACCTAAGCTTTGCTACCTCTTCCATCTAGTGGATCCGCTTAATCCAGCAAGAGGACAAACCCCTTGGCATTATTAAAAGCTTTAAAGGTAAGCACCTTTTTAAAAAGGTATTCAAGTGTTTCATGGCTTGTAGGATTGTGTCACCATCAATTGGAAATCCTGAGTAGTTCAAATCTCAATTTAGTTTGTCTCTACCCAATAAGCACCCACTTTTCAAAATCTAGCAACTTATTACTCTCTAACTTTCTTGTTTCTTGTCTTCCCCTTACCATGATAATTTTTTAAAACACTAGAAGTGACCTAACAAGTGAAGCATCCAATTCTTTTCTCTTAAAACCATTTATAGACATCTCCTTCCTTCAATCTCTCTCACACTCATCTCAATGTTAAATGGAATTGAAAATTCAATCAAACAAAGTGGAATAAACTAAGTTTTCAAATTTGGAAATCTAGAGCCGATGCTCAATCCCAATTGATAGGGGAGAGGGGCCAGTAGTCGCCCACCCTAACTTCGCACACATCAAGCACATAGCTAGACATATCAAATTTTGATGATTTTTTTTTGGGTTTCTCCGTATGCGACCGAAGAGCTTAAAGCTATTCTTTCATCTTGTGGGCACTTATACATTTCACTTTAGGATGTGTTATGTGCACATGGGTCTAAAAATGGTCATTTCAACATGTCACCCCATACATATGCACTGATGTGTCAGTAACCGCTCGCCATCCCCTATAAAAAAAATACACCCCTCCACTAAAAAAGTAACACACTTGATCTCTTTTGTAGTTAGGGTAGGTTTAAAATATGTTTATTAACACCCCACCATAAATCAAGTTGGTGGGGCCTTGAAACTTACCTGCTCCTTTCCTAAACTTAGTGGCACCCCTTTATGTCTATAATGACATATTTACAAATTAAACAAACGCTTTTTTATTTCACTCATTCATGCTAAGGTGAATGCGGTGGCAGAGACGGAAAACACTACGTGTTCCAATTTATTTTACTTTGGGTCCATATACATATTCAAATACACACCAAAAAAAAAATCATTTTAACGAATGTTCTGGATAGTGCGATGGTTGCTTTAGGGTTTCTTCGTGTCTACTGGTTGTCACCCTCCATGCAAGTCACTCTCTATGCAGGTAATGATAGATATCATTTATCCTTGTGATTTCAGAACCGCTTTCTTCCATTCTTTTGGTTTCATACGATGTTTATACAATCATTATGCAGTCATTTACCTTCATGTTGGTCTCATGCAACCCATGATTTCAGTATAGGTATGTAATTTTGTTATTCACATCTGAATACATATTTAACTACACACCGAATGCCTAATCATTATACACTCGTTTACCTTCATTTTTGTCTCAAACAACCTGTGATTTGAGTACTGGTATGTAATTTACTTTCTTATTTTTGCCTATTTTCTCTCAGACAACCCTTGTGTTGTGATTATTTCGTTGTACAGAAGAATATAATGTTATATAATGAGGGTTTTTTTTATACATACAAATGGGTTTGTATATTTTTAAGGGTATATATTTTTGAGGGTTCATTGTCAATGGTTAAGGGTTTCATCATATCATTGTCAACGGTTAAGAGTTTCATTATATCAAGGTTTTGAATGTTTTGAATCCTATGGCTTTGTCTCCATAATAATTTTACAGTCGGATTCTTTCCAGTTTTGACCGAATATTGAATCCTACAATTTTTAAATTATTGTTACATTAAATATTTACAATTGTTTTCCTATGTTTTAATACAATATAATGATGGTTTCATTTTATATAATATATTCACGATTTATATAAAAAGTCTATACACACAAATGGGTTCTTATATTTTTAAGGGTATATATTTTCGAGGGTTCATTGTCAACGGTTAAGGGTTTCATCAAAGCATGGTTTCATCATATCATTGTTAACGGTTAAGAGTTTCATCATTGCAGGGATTCATCATATCATTGTCAATGGTTAAGGGTTTCATTATATCAGGGCTTCGAATGTTTTGAATCCTATGTCTTTGTCTCCGTAATAATTTTACAGTCAGATTCTTCCCAATTTTGACCGAACACTATTTTTTAATTATTGTTACATTAAATATTTACAATTGTTTTCCTATGTTTTAATATAATATATTGAGGGTTTCATTTTATATAATCTATTATGGGTTTATATAAAAAGCTTATAAATACGAATGGTTTCATATATTTGTAAGGGTATATATTTTACAGTGGTATTCTTACCTATTCTGTCTAAGACAACCATTTTGGGTTGGCACAGTTTAACATTTCAACATCTATTAATGTCTATATAACAATTGCATATTTATCAACATTTCAGGTTGGCACTTAACATATAATGGGCAACCTCATTCAATGGATTAAATCATGTCTTTTAATGTATTGTATATAGTTTTACATACATATATATGTGTGTATATATATGCGTGTATATATTGTTGATAACTGAGAGGGGGGGGTGAATCAGTTATCCTAATTATTTTCCTTTTTAAACTTTCTTATTAATTAATGCAGCATTGAATCAAACACAAAAACATTACCATGAAATAAGAAACACATGACACAGTATTTTTGACGTGGAAACCCTGTTAAGGGAGAAAACCACGGGGTGATTAACCCAAAGATTATTCTCTGTTAGAAGAATAGGGAATTACAAAAATGGCACTTGCCAATTAGGGCTCACTGCTCGAGCACACTGCTCACAAAGAGGCCCACTGCCTACAAGGAGACACACTATCTACAAAGTGATAAGAATCACAGTCTTGAACTGATTGGAAGCATCTACATATGCTGGAGTTCAGTTCCGGTTAGGCTCAGTACACTGATCTGCTGCACTTCATCTTTCCTCTGTTCTTTATTCTGCTATCCTTTCACATACCGGATCTTTCTTACTACTTTTGCTCTGTTCTGCACTTATTCGCATATATCATCACACAATTCACATCTTCACAACTAAATCCATCCTCTATATATATCCGCACAAGTAATTTCATCACTTTTCTAGTCGGCATCCGGAACAGTCTAGTTTCTTACAAACTCTGTTCTGTCGGCTGAATCCTTGCTCACCAAGCAATGCGGATCAAGCATATACTTGTAGATATCATTAATCATGTCGGCCAAACATGATTCATGCCTTCACAACCTTTACTATCAACAGTAACACATCCGGAAAATAGTCTGATACTCTGTCAGTCAGTTCTTCCTCTGTTCTCACTGTCTCTCAGGAATCCGGTACTCAACTATTCATATCTTTTTCCTTGTCCATCACCGGAGGCTAAATCCTTGGAATATACCACTCAAGGTAGTCCTCTTGACTTCCCCAAATCCGCACTGTACCAAGACACTTCCTCTGAGAGATCCGGACCAATCTATCGAACCTTGCCACATGCTCTGTTCTTGTTCACCGGACCACAACAATCTTCATTCTGACTTCCGGTAGAGACACACCATGACTTGCAGATATGTGGGATGACCTTTGTTGCCATCAATGACAACAACCATGAATCCATATAGTGTCTCTTGCCAACAATCTCCCCCTTTGGCATTGATGGCAACACTTAGTGAAAAATGACTAAGTGTTTACACTATGCTCCCCCTTGGCTGATGCTCTATCTTTATATACAATTTCTGGAACTCCCCCTTAGTTAGATTCCTCATTTTTCACTGCTCCTCACTCCCCCTTTGACATCAATGGAAAAGGGTAGGGTCCGCACACCAAAATTTTCAAAAATTTTCTATACATAGCCGCATATTTACATACTCACATATACTGAAGAATGTCTGCAAAGGATGTCTTCAATTGGATTAGTTCTGTAGCCCAACTTTGCTTCATTCTATCCAAAATTGAAATGTGACCACTCAACAAAAATGCAAAAGCTTCTGCCCTCTTGAGATCTGTCAGATCATTTGTTTGGGCGGTGGTCTGAGCATCACTGATGGCCTCATGCATAGTTTCTAACTTAGGGATTATAATCCTTCTAAGTTCTCCCATCCGGTTAGTGATATTCTTCCTTTGCTTCTCAAGATTCTTTATTTCATTCAAAACTGCAATAGTCTGACATTCTTGATTTACTATGGAGGAAGAGAGAGGATCAAAACTTTGAGATAAACTTTTTAGCTTGTCCTGTTCCTCTTTTATTTTCTTATCAATTTCTGCTGTTGCCTTTGACCAGGATATACAAAATTTGTAAATGTCACCGCCATCCTTAAGAGCATTTTCTAAGCTCTTTATTCCAATACTCATATTTCTCCTATCGTTAGAGATTAATCCTAATACTTCTGAAAATCTTTTATCCAAAAATTCCTTCCGGACCTTTTCTTCAGCTGATTTTTCTAAAGAATCAAAATGTGTATCAACACTGCTGACTAAGGTTTTGAGATTACCGGAAGAGGAGGCTGTCGGATCTATCTAGATTGATGGCATAATCTTTACAAGCACTCCGGAAGTAGCCTCTATCAACTCACAGTCTTCCATATGAGACTTTAGGAGTTTTTCATTTGCCTTGGCATTTGCAAATGAGGCTATCTTCATTGTCTGCACCGGAGAGAGAGAGTCAAAGTCGAATGGGCCTTTTAGAAGCTCCGGTTCATCAATCTCTAAAGTTTCTTGGCTTAGAAACTTTTGGACAATTTGTGCAGTGTCTCTTGCCAGAGACAGATGTTTCTTTTCTTCTACAGTTTTGTCCTTAGGAGTCTTATCTCCTTCCACATTCTTACCACTTACAGTTGTGGTTTTCTCTGTTGGATTTTTCTCTTTCTCTGTATCCTTGGTGCTGTCAACCTCTTTTTCTTTTTCTGCTGCTTCTTTCTCCTGTAATTTCTCTGCTTCTTGGGATCCGGAGACTGTAGGAGAAGCCGGAGAAGAGATGTTAGTCTGTTCAAGTGGCACTTCTTCCAGAGCAGATGATGCAGCTGTTTCTGCACCTAAGTCCTCTGTAATAGGAATGTTGAACCTTTTGAATGTATTCTGGAGGATCTCTTCAGTGTCCTTGGCTACTTTGTTAGTTTCACCAAGCATAAGTTGATTCATCCTTGCTTTGCTTCTGAATTCATCCTTGCAGTCCTTGAATATCATGTTCATTGTTTTGTGATCAATTGAAGGATATAGCTGAATAGCTATCTGTTCCCTGATCTCAAGGTCTTTTGCCATGGCATTGTTCTTTCTTATCTCTAATTCCATTTCTAGGCTCTTTGGGATTTCAGAGATAATCTCAATAAAAGCTTTATTGTAGATGTTCAAGTACCTTATTATAGCTTCTTGCAGGATCTTTTGATCTGCCTCATTGTAGTCATCATAGAATTCAGCCACCAGTTGAAGGTTCCCATCCACAGTGACTGATTTGACTACACTGTCTAGAGACAAGGTGGGCTTTTCAGAAAATTCTTCTGTCATTTCTTCCTTGTCTCGGCTAGAAGAGGATTTACCGGATTCTTTCTTTTTCTGTTTCTTTATTTCTTTCACTCCCTCATCTGACTCAGTTTCTTCTTCATCCTTTTGGCTTTGATAAGCTCTTGAGGCTTTTGTCTTGGATCTCTTACCGGATCCTTGGACTTCCGGTTTTGAGCTTTTGGTTTTGATAGGAGTGGATCCTTTAGATGATCTGGTCTGGGTTGAGGATTCCACCGGAGCACTTTTCTTGCTTTTCTTTTCTGCCTCTTTCTTTTCTTCCTTAGATTTTCTTCTCTTTTCCCGGCTGGCATCAAGTGCCTATTTTGAGATGCCTAGGCCTTGAGCAATGTGCTCTACTTCTTTTCTCACCTTTCTCTTTATCTCAGGTTCCCTGAGTTCTACATGTATCTTTACACTCAGCTCCTCAAAGGTTCCAAACCTTTCTGCCTTAGGATCTTTGGGCTGACTTAGCATGTGTTGAACATGCAACTCCACTATCTGTTCATCCACTTCATACCCCATGGGCATGATCCAGACAGTCCTTGGCTCCACTGCCTCCATTAGGCACTGATCAGTGTCCACCATAAAGCACACTGAGTCTTTGTAGTTTTTCAACAAGAGACTGGGGAATTCTTTCTCTTGTTTGCATCATGCTTTGGAAGTTTTTGAAGTATCCCCATAGGGCTGTATTTCTTGCTTTGGCATCCCCAAGCCCATGTAGATAGTCTCTTATTTGGACTGCAACAGGTTTGTCATTCTGCCATACCCATCCACTTGATCCGGGCAGCTCATTCATGAAGTAGAAGAATAGACATACAATAAGAGTACCATACTTAAAGGAATTCTTCTTGTCCTTCTTGATTTTCTGTATATTTTCCATTAATTGGCTTAAGAGCAGTTCGCAGAGATCATATTCTGCATTCTTCCTTAGCATTTCATAGGCAGTATATACTGCAGTTCTGGATAAAGAATTTTCCCTGCTGGAGTGATAGATCTTGTATCCTATTATCATGGACGCATACTTGATATCCGGATCAGAAATATCTTCAATGGTCATTGCCCTCTTATCAAATTTTGATCCGGTGGCCTCAGTTACAATGTTATTTTTGACAGATTTGAGGATAGGTATCCCTCCGGAAGAGTATAGACTAGTTACTGCTCTAATTGCCTCTTTTGTGATCTTGCAGGGTCTATCCAGCCATAGGAAGTTGTCATGCATCCTGCTCAGTACATACCGGACCCATTCATCTTCTTCAAAGCAGGGGAAATGAATGAATTGATCAAATTGTTTCTTCTGGATACCCTTATACTCTGGTTTAAGCTCAAAAGCATTGTCTATCAGTTGTTTGTGATAGAGATCTCTCAATTTGAATTCCCCAAATTCCTCAATGCTTGCATGTATGTAAACCCTAATGTCTTCTGTGTGTAAAACTCCGTGAGGAACACTGGAAAATGCTCCTAAGGGATCTACCTCCAATGACTTGTATGGATGTTTCTTAAATTCAGGTCGGGGCCTATCTGAGATTTTTACTATATTTGGAGTAGCCATTTCTTCAAAAGATTTGTAGCAAGATATCGAAAGTGGAAAATACCTTTTGCGTCTTCGGTTGCACGGAGTAGCTGGATTGATTTCTTTATGTAATGACTTCGGCAGGAGATCTCTGGTGTGCTTGATGAATCTTGTTGCAGAGCTCCACTTTTTGCTTCTTCTTGAGTGCAGAATGAGCAAATGATTTATGAGAAATCCCTTATATTGCTCCGCAAACCCTAATATCTGATGGCAATAAATGCTTGACCTATATTATTCTGGTTTACCTTATTCGGATAACCTGAAGAACCGGATCAGTCCTAGTCTATGAACATCGTGCGGAACTTTCAACCATGAACAAATCAAGATAACACATCACAAGGACATCCCAAACACTCTGTCCAATCCGCAGAATAAGATAATGCACTTCCGGATCTCTCCGGACCCTTTTGTAGTCCTTTGTCATTCCGGAGCATCTTCCGGAACAGGTCTTACTTGATGGATCACAACTTCTTTGCATCTTTATGCGGACCTCTGAAATCTTGTCTGGATCATCTCAGGACTGGCATCTTCAAACCCTTTACTCCGCATCTTGTGTCACATCCGGTACCACTTGATTGGCTGGGGGAACAGGATTTTCTTTGAGTCTCCCCCTGAGCCAGAGCTCACTTTTCAATTTCTGGAAGAAATATCAGCACCAGAGTCTGGTGCGGATCCAACCTCTACATTCTCTGAACTTTTCTTCACCCAAATCTTGCTCATCTGATTCCTAACTTCATCCGCATTCATCTTTTGTTTACCCTTGTCTTGATTCTGATTATACACCGGACCTCTTTTGTCCTGATTCTTGCTTCTGCAGACTTTAGCATTATGACCGGACCTATTACAGATTTGGCAAATAACATTTCTTTGCATATTTGACTGATAACCTCTTGATCTGCATTGATTAGCCATATGACCTATTCTATTGCATGTAAAGCATCTACCTTTGAATGATTTGTTTACTTGCATATTTCTGCATTCATGGGATTTGTGTCCATACCTTTTGCAGTTAAAGCACTATTCAGAGAAGGATGAATTAATCTGATTCATTCTCTTTCTACACTGATTAGCTTTGTGACCAAAGTGGTTGCAGCTGTGGCAGTATCCATTGAAGGATGGATATCTTTGAGCATTGGGCTATCTTACCGGAGGTCTTCTAGGCCTATTCCTTAGATTTTCTGATCCAAAATTCTTTTGACCGGATCCGGAGCTTTCTCCTTTCTCATATCCCAAACCATACTTGTCATCTGTCCTCTTTTGACTTCCAAGAAGAACTTCAAGTTGAGCAGAACTTATCTTGAATTTCTCTTTATATTCATTTGCTGTTTGAAGGTCTCTTTTGAGAGAGACAATTTGATCCTCAAGTTTTTCTTCATTATCTTTGGCATCTTCAAGATCAGATTCAAGATGTCTGATAATCCTGTCCATCTGGTAGCATTCTTCTGATTTTTCTTTAAGAGATTGTCTTAGATTGTCTTCAGCTTTTCTTTTTTCTTCAATCTCTTGAGTAAACTTTATAGTTCCTGATTCCATTTCATGTCTTAACATAATGACTTCTTTTGATAACTTTTCACATAACTTGGTTTGCTCAGTCAATTCTTCATTTGTATTGCTTTCTTCACTTTGTCTTGCCAATTGTTGGAGCAGCTCCTTTCTCTTTTTCATAGAGAGACTTAATTTGTCCTTTAATTCTCTCATGAATTCATCAGCCTGTCTGAGTCTTTCCTTTAATTCATTGACTTCAGAGTTTGACTGTTCAAGATCCTCAAGGGCAGTCTTGAGTTGCTCCTTTAAACCATATGCATCCATTTGAACTCCCAGATCTTCCTCAAGCTGTTAGGCTCTATTAGGAGGAACTTAGCTCTGATACCAATTGTTGATAACTGAGAGGGGGGGTGAATCAGTTATCCTAATTATTTTCCTTTTTAAACTTTCTTATTAATTAATGCAGCATTGAATCAAACACAAAAACATTACCATGAAATAAGAAACACATGACACAGTATTTTTGACGTGGAAACCCTGTTAAGGGAGAAAACCACGGGGTGATTAACCCAAAGATTATTCTCTGTTAGAAGAATAGGGAATTACAAAAATGGCACTTGCCAATTAGGGCTCACTGCCTGAGCACACTGCTCACAAAGAGGCCCACTGCCTACAAGGAGACACACTGTCTACAAAGTGATAAGAATCATAGTCTTGAACTAATTGGAAGCATCTACATATGCTGGAGTTCAGTTCCGGTTAGGCTCAGTACACTGATCTGCTGCACTTCATCTTTCCTCTGTTCTTTATTCTGCTATCCTTTCACATACCGGATCTTTCTTACTACTTTTGCTCTGTACTGCACTTATTCACATATATCATCACACAATTCACATCTTCACAACTAAATCCATCCTCTATATATATCCGCACAAGTAATTTCATCACTTTTCTAGTCGGCATCCGGAACAGTCTAGTTTCTTACAAACTCTGTTCTGTCGGCTGAATCCTTGCTCACCAAGCAATGCGGATCAAGCATATACTTGTAGATATCATTAATCATGTCGGCCAAACATGATTCATCCTTCACAACCTTTACTATCAACAGTAACACATCCAGAAAATAGTCTGATACTCTGTCAGTCAGTTCTTCCTCTGTTCTCACTGTCTCTCAGGAATCCGGTACTCAACTATTCATATCTTTTTCCTTGTCCATCACCGGAGGCTAAATCCTTGGAATATACCACTCAAGGTAGTCCTCTTGACTTCCCCAAATCCGCACTGCACCAAGACACTTCCTCTGAGAGATCCGGACCAATCTGTTGGACCTTGCCACATGCTCTGTTCTTGTTCACCGGACCACAACAATCTTCATTCTAACTTCCGGTAGAGACACACCATGACTTGCGGATATGTGGGATGACCTTTGTTGCCATCAATGACAACAACCATGAATCCATATAGTGTCTCTTGCCAACATATATATATGTGTGTGTGTGTGTATGTGTGTATATGTGTGTGTGTGCGTGCATGCGTGCGTGTGTCTCTGTGTGTGTGTATATACATGTATATCTCTATACATGTATATCTATATACATATGTATATCTATAGACATGTAGCCTAGACAGTGTTAACATTTCAGACTGGTACTTAACATTTCAACATTCAAACTCAACAACCAAATTCAATTCTGCATATCATATCATTGAATACAATAGCTTCTACGCATTTATTCAAATTCAAGCTCAACAACCAAATTCAATGCATTCCTTTTTCAAATTTGGATCCATTATAAGAGGAACATTATGCAGAGTATACAATGTTAACATTTCAGGCTGGTACTTAAAATTTTAGAATTTTACAATTGAATACATCTATATTCAATTTTAGTCCAATTTGTTTGAACTAAACTTTACAGCTTCATTCAATTGATTAAATCATGTCTGTCAATGTACTATATATATATATATGTGTGTGTGTGTATACACATGTGTATATCTATATACATATGTATATCTATCTATACATATGTATATCTATATACATATGTATATCTATCTGTACATGTGTATATCTATGTATATATATACACATGTATATCTATATACATATGCAGCGTAGACAATGTTAAAATTTCAGTTTGGTACTTCACATTTCAGCATTTTACAATAATATACATCTTCAATTCAAAGTCTATAGATAATTTTAGTCCATTGTTTGTTGAACATTGCTACATCTTTTCGAGTTGTTTTCTACAAAATGATTAAACCCTCAAACATTTATAATGCACCCTCGAGAATGGATACATATGACATTATATATATACACACATACAAATATATGAATACATGTATATATTATACATGTATTTCTATATGTGTGTGCATTAATTATATAAATTGGAACACATTATGTTTGTCGTCTGTGCCACCACATTCACCTTACCATGGATGAACTAAATAAAACGGTGTCAGTTTAATTGCAAAGATGTAATTAAACACATCAAAGGGGTGTCACCAGGTTTAGGAAAGGGGCGGGTAAGTTCCAAGGCCCCACCAACTTGATTTATTGTGGGGTGTTAATAAACATATTTTAAACCTACCCTAACTACAAAAGGGATCAAGTGTGTTACTTTTTTAGTGGAGGAGTGGATATAGATGATATATACATATATATGGATACATGTATATTTTTATTATGTATACATATATGTATATGTATCACTATATATGTGTGCAATATATAGTTGTATCATTGCACATAGATTCTATTACATTTTTTCTATTATGTGAATGTCTTAAAATGGATTTACATGCAATGCTTGAATTTATTTGGATAATTTGATGTTTGTTCGTTACTACCCGGCATATGATTTCTATGATTGCAAGCATGTGAGAGGTTTATAGAGCACCTTGCATTGTGAGCACTCACTGAAGGTAAAGTCTTATTAGAATTTACTTACATCATTGGTCGTCGAATTATATTATGCATTTGTGTTTGTTTTTTATAAGATAAGTGACAAAACCAGGGTGCTAAACACATTACAGAGTAGCCTCAAAGGCACATTAGAGAGTTAACAAAAGAACCAGCACAACAAAAAGGAACCAACACCAAAAAACTAGAGACAACAGACTAACAATTGAAAGATAGTAAACATAACAGACAAGACACATACAAGCCCCGCAGGCTAGTTGAGAGTTGCTCCCAATCCTCAGTGAGGAATTGGTACATGTCTTCGTATTCCTTAAACTCCTTATCCTTCATTCCATTCCTGGTAAGTTCAATATCCTGTAGCACAACTAAGGTAGTTGCAGACCTATGCATGACCTTGGAGGTGAACCTCGCTAGCGTCATAAATTTCTTCTCCAGCACAGTCACTCTGGTGTTGATATCCTCCTTCTCTTTACCTTTTCTAATAGTCTTCTTACCCTTTCTGATTTTGATAGTATCTTGTTTTTCCTCCAAGCTATTCGTCTTCAATATTTGGGCATTGAACTCAGGGAAGTTGCTCGATCCTTCGTCCATAGTCTCAAGCACCATAGTGTCTTCCTGGTTCTCAACCTTGGTTTCACCATCAATGTTATCCTCAGCACCTACCTCCTACACATAGTACTTTTTCTCCTTGCACATAGGGGTAGGCTTGGCATCCAATCTAGTCAACCTCCAAGTCATAGGAACCCTATCCTTACTTTGGGGCACAGTATACTCATCATCCATCTTGTCTTCGCTGCCATCCCCACCATCCACAAAGTCCTCATCCCCTTCCTCCACATTATGAATCTCCATGCTGGGATTATTCTCAAAATTCACAAAAAGGATATCTTCGTCTTTACCCACCTTAGTCTTCTTGCGAGGGGTGTCACCTTTCACCTCACTGACAGCAAGTTTCCTCTTGGTAGGTTTAGGGCCAGACTTCCCTAGGTCAATTTCTTCCACTTTAAGAGTTTCAGGGCACGTCAACACAGGGGTTTTCTTCTTAGCCAAGGAGGACTTGGCAATTTTGTGGGAGTGGGTGAAATTCTCAGGGGTCACTTCAGTGATGATCATAGGGCTACTATGAGTAGGTCTCAAATTGGGTTTAGGCGTTGTAGAGGGGCTGTCAACGCAGGTGGCGGTGATATTCTTGGGTGGATAGAGGACTAAATGAAACTTATAAAGCCTATAGATAAGCCCCTAGTGGAGCGGAATAGGGGGTTCCTCAGGGTCATTCTTGTGAATTTCAGTGGTGGCTTCAATAGAGGCTTCCAAAGAAGATAACAGATAAAAAGGAAAGCTTATGATTTTACTGCGTCTAAAGTGATTGAGAAGCACAAAATGGTAGTGGAAGAAGCATTTAACCTACCTTCGAGAGTGAAATACTTGAGTATCATATAGCACACATCATCACAAGGTTTGGGGAGCTACCCTCTATCGAACCCACCTTGCAGAGTGTGCAGCACTTCATCCTTTTTGAGGAATAGAGCCAACCCTTTGGGTTAGAGACTTTACTGGTCCTCTTGTGTTTCACATCATCCATGGACATGCCCGTAGCCATCCAAATAACCTCCTCAGTCACTTCAAAACCAATGCCGCCAACTTTGACATGTCTATTCGTCCAAGACCTATCAAACTACAAAGTAAGTTCTCATTGTGCCCTTGCAGGCATTCTAAGAATGGTGCAACACCTCCCTCTTGATAGATATGCCAAAGGGTCGCATTCTTCTTGAATTCTTCACAAGACTCAGGTTCAGTACGAGTCCTATCCCCCCATTTGTAGATAGCTACCCCTCTTAGAAGAAATATTGAATAGAAATGAGGCTCTTTGTAGACTAGTATCTTTACCACCCTTAGCAGAATAAAATCTAAGCGGCAAAGAAACTTTATCATAGTCTATATGAATCTTCGAGCAGCTCAAGGCATGAAAATTAATGGAGAACTTGACACCTCTCTATTTCGAAGTGACAATTTTCATTAAATTCGGCCCATGTGAATTAACATGCCATTTACACTTATGATTACTACCCTCTTGGAGCTTGGTGATATGGAGATTAGGAGTAATGAGCCAATTGCTGAGCACGTGAGTGGCCATGTGATTAACCTTATGGAGTGTCCATGTCATCATGTTGCTTTTACAACACATCAACCAAGTGCAATTTATATTTCTCTTCTCGGATATGAGCCTGACATTCATCTCTTCACTAAGGCTTTTGGTTCCATCACCAATATTATAATCATTATTATCATAATCATTTCTTCTGCAGTACCTAAAGCAAACCTTAGGCCGAGTAACAGAATAGTGTGGGATTAACATCATGGAGTTTTAGATATAGTACCCTGCTCCATACTTAGGAGTTTTTGAATTTGAGGGGGAAGGTTATCGAGCTTTCTCCAACATCTCCAATTGCTCATGTTCTGACCAAGATTGGCCATACTGTCAGCCACTTTGTTGCCTTCATGATAGGTATGTCTTATCTCTTTCTTGGTGAACCCAGTCAGTAAGCTCTTGATGTCCTCAATGATGTCTTTGAGTTTCCATCCGCTATTAGTCCTGCCAAGGATAGCATCCACAATAAGTTTTGAGTCTCCCTCAATTTGTAGCTTATTCAGATCTAGAGAAAGGGCCAATTTTAGGCCCCAAATGAGATCCTGAGCTTCAGCCACATTATCGGTGTTAGGGTTAGCCGGTAGAAGACAATTAAATGCAAATAAAGATTAAATAGAGGAATGAAAATACATAAAAATAATAACAATGAGAGACAAGTTTTAACGTGGTTCACCCAAACTTGAGCTACATCCACCAACAAAGAGTCCAATATTATTATCCAGTAAATCAAAACTGATTACAACAAGCAATCCTTGCAACTCAATACCGCTACAAAATGCTACAATACATCAACGAAAACCCTAACCCTTAGCCACTTTTATCAAGCCTTATGTCAGTTACAAAATAGGGTTTTTTTTATGTCAGCCAATGGAAAAATAACTCCCAACGCCTTTATAAAATAATAAAAAACCATTTGAGGTTTCAGGGGTGCTACCCCCTAGCCCCCATGAGGTCGTTGCCCCTCGACCCCACCCTATATCGTGACAAAAAGCATGCCAGGGGTGTTGCCCCTAGACCCCATAAGGGGCGGTGCCCCTTGATCCCATCTTCAGGGCCCTGCCTCCAAACCCCCGCAAGGGGCACTACCCCTTGACCTCATTAAATAATTTGGGGGGGAAACCGCACTGATAAAAGTGGGGAAAATTTAACCTCCAAGTTTGATTAGGCTTCATATAACAACAATTGGGCTGGGAACCAATGTCCCCAACATAAGCAGCAATGAGTTCTCCATGCTCTCCTCTTATGACACCACATGCACTAGCCCTACTACTTGTCTTTTTCGAAGCCCTGTCAAAGTTGAGCTTGACCCAGTCCTTTGGAGGAGGACTCCAAAAGGTTCTTTTCTTGGATAACTACTTAGAGTTGTCAATGTTGTTTATATCAGCTGTCAAACCCCGATTTTTGGCTATATGTATCTCAAGCTACGTGGGGGGTTCCTTAGCCACTTTCAGAGAGTGTAGATGGAGGTGTTTTCTAAGACCATCCGACAAAAGGAGAAAAAATCTCATTGGCACTCTTCACCTTATCCCTAAAAATTTTGTTGTTTCTATCTTTCCAGACACTCCAGACCAAGTGTGGGGGGATTTGTTTCCATAGTTCTCTGATCCTTGGGTGGGAGAAGAGGGAGAGCCATCCATGTATAAAGTCCGTTAGGTCATCATTATGAACCCAGTCTATACTGAGAGTAGTCAAGGTCCTTCCCCAGACCTCCTTGGTAAATTCACAGTGGATGAGAATGTGTTATATAGATTCTTGCTCTTTCTGGCAGAGAACACATCTATTGACAAATTGGAAGCCTCTCTTGTTGAGGTTATTAGTGGTGAGGATTTTGTGATGTGTTGTAGCCCACCAGAAGAAGTTGATCTTAGGGGTCAAATTTTTATTCCATACCTTCTTCCACAAACTGCTATCCTCACCACTTTCAATCAACATGTTGTAAGTCAATTTAACTGAGAAGGTCCCTTTTTTATCCTGCACCCAAAGCATCTCATCCTCCCTAAGGAATAAAGGAATTATGTGATTCTTTAAAACTAATTGCAGGGTCAAACACCCCTAATTCCCAATTTATCTATCCTCCCAACAGTCATTTATGTTCTTCCATTGCCTGTGTCCCTGATTTTGGGTTGTAATGTAGTTGCTGACAAACCTCTCAAAGTGAGTGATAGCTTTGTCTTTGAAGTTGGTGTTTTCCTGGTTGGATAGAGGAGTCTCGTGCAACCAGTTGTCTTCCCAGAACCTAATTTTGTCACCTTTTCCCAGTTTCCACTTTATGCCTTGTGACAATATTCTTCTAGTTTTGATCATTTTGTTCCAGATGACTGAGCCTTTTGGGAGGCTTTCCCTCTCAATCAACTCAGTTTTTTCTTCATTATGTAGGTACTTGGCTTTCATTATTTGAATCCACTCCTTATCCTCCTTAAGGAACTTCCATCCAATCTTGGCTAGAAAGGCTTTATTCATCACTTGAGTCTTTCTTATCCCAAATCCCCCTTGAAACTTAGGGAGGCAAATTTTGTCCCATCTAATGAGAGACATTCTCTTCTTTTCCTCGACCCCCGTCCAAAGAAAGGTTCTTTGAATTTTTTCTAGTTTGTCTGCTATGTAACTGGGCATTTTGAAGAGGGAGAGTTAATAGGTGGGAATGCCTTGAAGAGAGGCCTTTAGGAGTTGGTGTTTACCAGCTTGGCTCAAGAATTTACCTTTCCAACCTTCCATTTTCTGTTGGATTCTCTCAAGGATATAATTCTAGAAGTTGGGGGTCACTTCCTTCACAGTGAGGGGGAGACCGAGGTAGGTCACCAGGAGGTTGGCCTGGTTATAGTTCATAATCTTCTTAACCTTCTCTTGGAGAACCGAGTTGAAATTAAAGAACACATTGCTCTTTTTGTAATTGATATACTGATCTGAAGCATCAGCATAAGAGTTCAGCAAGTCTTTCCATCTTCTGGCTTCAACAATTGACATCAAGCCAAAAAACATAGTGTCATCAATGAATTGTTGGACAGTCAAAGGCCTAGCCATTGACGTCACTCTAATCCCCTTCAACTCCTGTCTATCCAGGCGGGAGAGGATGTTTCTTCCCATGACCTTAGCCATAATTATGAACAAGTAGGGTGAGACGGGGTCCCCCTGACTAATTCCTCTGCCAACTTTAAAGAAGCCTTGGGGAGAGCCATTGACAAGCACTAAATACTTAACAGTAGTGACACATTCTCGGATCAGGGATATCAACTTGTCCTAAAAATCAAATTTCCTAAGGACCAAAAAGAGAAAGTCCCATGACACTCTGTCATATGCCTTCAAAATGTCTAGCTTGAGGGCCATGCTAGGTATGTTACTTTTGTCCATCAAATGGATGATTTTGTGCATGGAAATGGCAATGTCAACAATCTGTCTACTAGGGACAAAACATTTCAGACAATCAGAGATGAGGCTTTCAAGCAAACGTTGGAGCCTAAGAACTAGCACTTTCATGAAGATCTTAAATATGGTGTTGCATAGACTGATAGGATAGAAATGAACCATTCTCTCTGGGGAGTTCTTCTTAGGAATAAGGGCTATGAAAGTGGCATTAATTTACTTGAGAATTTTAGTTGTTCTAAAGAAGTCCCTAACAACAGCAGTGACATCAAAGCAAATAATTTCCTAGAAATCCTAGAAGAAGGCCAAGGGGAACTCGTCTGGACCCAAGGCTTTGAAAGCACCCATAGAGAACACAACTGCCTTAACTTCCTCCTTAGTAATGGGGGCCAGCATACCATTATTGTCTTCAGTAGAGAGAAGAGAAGGGATGCAATCAAGCAGATCTTCCATGACACACTGATCAGTAGTGTTCCTTTGGTTAGCTAAGAATTTTCTAAAGTAGTTAGAGGCTAAATGTCCCAGATTAGCCTCGGAAGTGACTTCCCTGTTATCTTCATCAATGAGCTTGGATATTCTATTCCTTTTCCTGTGTTCCAAGGATGACTGATGGAAGAACGTGGTGTTACGATCTCCTTCAATCAATCACTGCACTCTAGATTTTTGTTTCCAAAATATCTCTTCCTTTTTCATTATTTCCCTTAAATCCTTTTGGAAGGCCTCTTCTCTAATGAAGTAAGTCTCACTTTTGTCTCCCAAGGCCAAGTTCCCCTAAATTTTTGAGAGACTGGCAGAGATTTTTTTTTTGCAGTTCATAATGTTACCAAAGTAGAATCTATTCCACCCTTTTTACTTTCCATTTACTATGAATGACCTTCTGAGTGAGTCTAAACATCAGAGAACCCTGAACTTGGATGCTCCACCAATCACTAATGCAATCCCTGAAGTTAGGGTGGGAGGCCCACATGATTTCATACCTGAACAAGAACTGTCCTTTCAGGACTCCTTTCTAGGAGAAGAGAAGGGCATTATGGTCAGAGATGGTATGGGGAAGGGAAGTCATAGTAGAGTGTTGAATGATGTCCCAATTAGATGAGACCAAGAACCTATCTAGCTTAACCTAAATCAACTGGTCTCACCTCCTATTGGTCTAGGAGAAGAGTTGGTCGTTAACCTCAATATCCATCAATCCTATCTGAGTAAGGAAGTCAGCAAGATCAGCCATGTTGTCAGAGCAATCAGTGATTCCTCCTGACTTTTCAGATGGGAACAATGGGGTGTTAAAATCATCAACAAGCATCCATTTAGTTATTTTCTCCATATTGATTATGAAAACAAGGTTTTCCCAGAGGTCCTTCCTAGCACTTCTAGTATTAGGAGCATAGATATTTATAATTTTCCAATCTTCCTTATTGACAGTGAGCCTCACTTCTAGATTGTTTTTGGTATGAGAACAATAGTTGTCATTGAGGGTTATTTTCTTCCACATAGTAACTAGACTTCCTAAGGCTCTAGTAGAGGGGTTGATGAGGTAATCAATCAAATGCCAGACTTTGCCAACAATTTTTTTGAAATTTTCTTCATTCATCTTAACTTCCTGGAGCAGTAAAATATCTACCTTATTTTCATAAATGCAGTTCATCACCATGAACTGCTTTTGGGGGCTATTGAGTCCCCTCACATTCCAAGAGATAACTCTCATTTCTTAACTCTCCTAGAGAGAGCCTCTAGGGTGATTTACCTTCCTATAGTTATATCCTTGTTGGCCTCCCTATTTCTTATTTCTCTTTGAGAGGGTCTTCCATCCTTCCCCTCTGTTCCCACATCCGCAGACTTCTTCCCTTTACCCTTCTTTTTGGGGGTAACCTAGCCTTCTTGGTTGGTCCATGTTGAGCTAGGGTTGGCACTAGGTGATAACACTCTGGTAGGAGATATGACAGTTGTGGCCTCTATTTTCTTCGAGTCCTTGGGTTGTTTTGAGTTGATCTGCTCAGTTCTGGGGACCCCCATGGATTCCTTTTCTTTGGGCATCTGGCATCTGATTTGCCCTTCTTCCATCTCTTCTGAGCCTACAGCCTTAGGTTGAACCTATTCTAAACTCACCTGAACATTAACCGAAGGGCACTTCTCCTAAGTACCAATCATGTGTTTTGAGGCCTCTAGGGACTTGATAATGCTAAGAAAGTCCTCTCTAAATGAGTAGTCCTCAATACTCTCCTCCTCTGCCCTTATCTTCTTAGATTCATTATTCCCCAAGAATTTACATTCATTTATCAGATGTCCCGTCCTAGAGTGGTTCTGATAGAACATAGTAGCATTCTCATACTCCAAGGGTTATTCCCAGCTCCCATACTGACTTTAACATAATATTGTTGGGGAGAGTTTTGTTAACATCTACGCTAACACAAAGATGAGCAAATACTAACCGTGTTTTGAGTCTTGTGGTTCCATCCAATGCAATGAACTTCCCAAATGAGTTTATGATCCAAGAGATGATATCCTCATCCCAGTATTCCAGAGGCAGGCAAGGCAACCTGACCCTATAAGCACAAAAATCACACACTGTCTCCACGAGGACCGCTATGATGATTCAAATCCTTGTCACGTACATGTAAGCGTGAAATAAAATCCTTTAAGCAATAGACCTCTTGATGACATGTCCTCTTTTCTTGTCTTGTGTTGTTTCTTCTTTGTTGATTTCCCTCTCTCCCTGATTTGCGACGCTTTTTTGACACTTGTTGCAACACTTGTCGACC
Source organism: Cunninghamia lanceolata (assembly GCA_027924645.1). Taxonomy (NCBI): domain Eukaryota; kingdom Viridiplantae; phylum Streptophyta; class Pinopsida; order Cupressales; family Cupressaceae; genus Cunninghamia; species Cunninghamia lanceolata. Next base: position 2,082,423 of record BSBN01000766.1, on the reverse strand, counting down.
TACATTTTCTAGATTTTGACCTTGATCCTAAGCCTTGTGAGTGTCTTGTAGGTGATTTTTCACCTTTCCCCTTTGTTTTTCATCATGGGAACCTCCTAGAAGCCTTCTAGAGGTCTCTCGATCCATCTCCCACTGTCAATTTTTGTTTCGCCTAACCAATCTAAATCTACCCCTATTATTTCTAGATCTCCCCTAGGATATCCTACAGACACAAGTAGAGATTTGGATTTTTCCACATGACTGACCTATTTCTTGATGCACAACCCATCCTTTTCCTCTCTTCTACAATCTCCCAGCCTATTTTGCTGCATCTGACCCTATCCAGCTCAGATCTCCCCCGGACGACCGAGGGTCACCCCCCGATGACCCAGGGTCGCACAGGGGTGACCCTACTAGAAAAAGGGGCAACCCTACCATTTTTTAAGACGCAGAAAAACTCGAGTTTCTCTCTCATTTTTGTCCATTTTCGCCCATTTTTCTCTCTGTTTACATGGTTTTTGATCCTTGATATAGAGTTAACTATTTAATGTACCCACACATGCATAATTAACTCTATTTGATCTCAAATTAACTCTCTAATCAAACTCATGCATTCCCTCACCTCCATTTCCTCTTTAGTGATAAGCTATCATTGCTTCATCACTCTCTAATTAGCTGAGTTCATTGGGTAATCAACCTTGTTAACTCCCCAATCTATTCTTTTTAACTCATCAATCAAATGGGTTAACTCTTCAATCAATCCCTTCTTCTAAACCTATAAATACCCCCCTCCCTCAAGCACAAAGGGAGGCAAATTCATTGTGCACACAACTCTTGCCAATTTTTCTCTCCAACTTAGCATTCAAATGCTCTTATAGGACTAAGGTGACTTTTGCTTTATTTGTTCATCCAAGCGATTCTATGCTACTTCATTCTATGTCATTGTTCTCAATCCAAGATCTCATTGAGCTCATACATGCTTCATCAAAGCTTCTTTTTGCTTCTTTGGGTCATTTTGTTGTCAAGAGGATCACCTGCTACCACAAAAGGATTCAAGGTTGCCTATCACAAGGATTACTAAGGGTAGTAGAGTCAACAAATCTTCATTTCTTCCAGGTTCCTTCATTGTTTTTGCTTAATTCATAGTAATTAGAGAATCAAATTTGCTCTTGGGAACAATAAAACATTACTTTTTCCTTGATAGTTAGATCTTGCATGTTAGATTAATTGCTTTCATATTTCTAGATCTAGATTGTTAGAAGAAGCATTTTCCCTTTTCATTAGATTAGATTTCATTAAAAACATCAAAAACCCAAAAAATATAGAATAACTTTGCATTAGAAAAGTCATATAGGATTGCACGCATATTTCCTTTTCATAGATTAGAAGCACTTTTATTTCCAAAATACTCTAAAAAATATCAAAAAGATGTTTTGCATATCATTTAGCTTGCATGCATATAGATACCCTAGAATAGATGAAATTACAAACCCTCAATTCCATCATGAGGTAATCACAGTTGAACATTCCAAACAAACCCTTGATTTCATCACAAGTTAAGAACAAAGTCAAAACACAAGTCAAGCCCTAGGTCAACAAAACCCTAGGTCAAAACCCTAGATCTGGTTAACATTAGCAATTACACTTCTTCTATCCTCATTCATGAATGTGCTTAGGAGTTAGACAAGAGTGAGTAAGGGCTATCTATGACGAGATTGAGGAGATCCATCCATGACCACGATAACAAATGTTTGTTCTACCACAAGGAGACCCATTTGTCCTCTTGTTGTTAGAAGAAACTAGACAATTGCAACTGCAATGAGAATTCCTTCGAAGCATTGAAATAGAAGAAGCCATCAACGAAAACAATCGTTTACCCACACAGAGGTGGAATCAAAGGAATCCAAATAGAAGAAGAGAAACTAGTGACCCTTTGGGCCATAGGGTTATCTCAACTACAACAACAATTGAATGAAACATACAACTAAGCACACAACAACAAAGGCCATAGAACTTGCCGACCCCTCTCCGTGAAGTCCAGCTCTCCAACGAGCTAGACCCCTGCCGTGTCTCACCTCCTCTCGACTGGCTAATTCCACGTGAGTGAGAGTGACATGACGGATCGCCCCATGGCAAGGAAAGAAGGGTTTGTGTGTGCACCGAAATCTGACCTGACAACCCCAGGCAACTAGAGTCACGATTTTGAGCATACATATTTTGGTGAACTAGACATGAAGTATAGAATCTTTTGGTTTTGTAGTTTATGTTTCCATTTCAAGAAATTTCAAAACATTTTCACGCCTTTCTTCATAGCCTCTTCGGCTTCCATCGCTTACGCCATCATCCGTTCCATTTATTTTGTGGTGTCTATGGCACCCCCGAATATGAGGGAACCTTACATAAACCAAGGGAACATTCCCTCAACTGAACCAGAAATTCCTTCCTTTGATAGGTATGTGTCACCGCATCCTGATGCACTAATCACCAATTGTTACGACTACAAAGATTCTGACTATGAACAAGATCAAAGAGAATCAAGGGGTTCTCTATCTTTTAACAACCCAGCTTGGGAAAACAACCTAGCCATATCCAACGCACCATATAAAGTGAGAAGGATAAGGTCAAAAATACATCGACCAAAACAACCTTCCACAAGTACATCGAATACTCACCTTGATGAAGAGGTTAAAAGGTTGGAAAGCATCTACAAGAAACCAAAGATGCTTAAGAGGCATTAAGGATTGCCTTACAAGAACAAAAATAAAACGTTGCACAAGAGGAAGCCCATCACTATGAAAATATTCAAAGAGAACATCCTAGAAATGAAGAAACCCCTAGAGCTACAACTCCTGTAGATTTAATCGCAACTCTAGTTCAAAGAATCAGAATCCTGGAAGCAAAGCAAGCTATTCCAGAAAGAAGACTTAAGTCTCACAAACAGGACCAGGGGGCATCTCAAAATCCCCCTACCTCAATTATTATTTGTGATATGCAAGTAATGACACTTGTCTGAACGGGAACCCTCGTATTCAGAACAATCCAAGGAATTCGACAATGGGTTATTAAAAACCCACCTACAAGGTTATTACTAACAACCCTACAATCTCAAAGTGCCTTTTTAGGAATGTATCTTGAATATTTGAAAGAGCCTCTAGACCAAAACATAAGTGTGCAACTACCTCGGCCATTTCCAGATCTCCCGAAGTTCAAAGTAGAAGGAGATCCAAATTCGCACATCAAAGCCTACACCACGGCCATAAGAGAACTCCTTCCTTGGGATGGGGTTGTCGCAAAAATTTTCCTGAAAACTCTTGAAGGCATCACTTTGGATTTGTACTATTGTCTCCCAGAGGCTTCGATCCATTCATTGAAATAATTAATCAGAGAGTTCGTCATGGCATTTGACATGAACAAACTCGTTAAAATAGGGATCAGAGAATTCCTTACAATGAAACAAAAACTAAACAAATCTGTAGCACATTTCATCACCTGATGGAGGCAAGTCCTCTATTCTTCAACTAGTGCTCTGAACATGGACCACCGAGAATTGTGCGATCTCTTCTTGCATGCCCTTAACAAAGACATGAGAGAAGATGTTCAGAAACTACCATACAAGTCCTACGAAGAAGCATTGGAAAGTGCCTTAAGAATTGATCAAGCTGCCATCGACAGTGGTTGAAAAGTCTATGGTTCAAATTGAAAGCTAACAAAGGAAGACAGAAAATAATACCTCTATTGTTAAGATCCTCAAAATCAATAGAAGTGCAACCATAGATGGGGTGACAGATCAACCCCCCATCAAAAAGATAAAAGATGATTACAATGAGAGGGATTACTATCCTCCTAATGTAAATGCCATAGATCGGCCTAGAAATAATGGGTACTACCCTCGAGACACTACCAAAGTTGGAATCGCAATGGAAATGGGAACTAAAATGATAGAAGATATGAGAGACCCCCATATGAGTTCAACCAATTTTTTTCTTTTCATAGAACAAGGGGCCATAGTAGAAAAGCTTGTAGGGAATTTAACATATTCATAGCAAAACTTTCGGAAGACCAACAACAGTTGTTCATAGAAATGTTCTTAAAACCACAGGTCACACCAGATAACAAAGATATAAGACAAAATCAAGTGCCCATAGCACCACAAAATGCAAATATGAGAATCTATCAAGACCTGTTCCCCGCACACAAAGATACAAAAATGACAAATCAAAACAAAGCAACTCAGAATAGTAACCTTGAAGTCCCACCACAACTAGGGCAAAAAGGAGAAACTAGGTTGATGGGATTGGTTGAGATTATGCATAATGAAGAACAAGAGGAGTAAAATGAGAAAATAGAAGCATACGAAGGCACCATTTCGGTAGTAGAGCCAATACCAACTCCAATCAGACCTTATGAGCTCATAGAAGATCTAAAGAAAACATATGCTCACATCTCATTCATTAAATTACTCAAGAACTCCCCTTTACATCGCTCAGCATTGCTGAAGGCAATAGGCCAGAAATATCTTGACCAAATCACGCTGCTGCCTAGTAAACAAATCAATCCTATGGACTACGATATTAGTCCACCAAACTCAGAACTTAAAGGTTGAGGGTTCTTCTCTGACCTACAACAGATGCCCTCTGAGGCAAAGCTAACTAAAAAAGGGGACCCCGCACTATATCTTCAAGTGTGGATCTATGACACATGCATCAAACGAACATTAATCGACGATGGATTTGCAATGAATATAGTTCCTTTCTCCCTTTTAGAGAGGATGGGCTATGGACATACCAACATCACCACTTCAAGAGATACTCTAAGCGGATATGATAATCTGAAAGCAGCCATCATAGGAAAAATTACCCTTCCAGTAACTTTGGGACCCAAAACCATTCTGACCACTTTCTATGTTATAGATAAGGACACGGGATATAACTTGATTCTTAGAAGGCCATGGATACACAGGATGAAGGCTATGCCATCCAATTTGTTTCAAGAAGTTCAATTTTTACACCTAGGGAAAGTATATGTCGCACAGGGAGATCCAGAATCTTTTAGCATGTTAAAGTCAAACACTACAAACAAATGCATAGGTATTCCCATAGACTATGAACTCCCTACCAACAAGTTAACCATCCCAAATCCTACATAGCAGTTGATATGTGTCAAATGGATGGAAACTCCATAAAAGACCATAAACACAGTAGAAATCAAAACTCTAGAGAATGGGCCACCACCAAAGCAAAGGGAAATGGTCCCCAAGGACAAAATGATTGAAATCATGGAGTTGATCAAATGGGATGGACCACTCCAATTCCCCCTAGTAATACTCACAATCAACATCCAAGAGGCCTATAAACTCTTCCCATGCATAGGGGAGAAACTGGAGAGATGTCGTTGTACCTCATCATTTAATCTATTTTTAGATGTCAATAATCTAAGGGCTGTGTCCTCGGCTGTTTACAACTAGGGATTCTACAGTTATCAATTTTCCTAACTAATCTGAACTGTATCTACTAATTGGAAAAGATTAACCTATCTACTTACTAAATGAATTCAAGAAATGCTGAAACAAAATAAAACAGGAAATTACTTAAATCCATCTTGAAAACAGTAACATGCATCTATCTATCAAAATCAATAAATACTTTTCACAACAAAATCTAAAGTAATAAAGCAATGGTACTAGCCTTCCGCCTGTGTGGTGAGAGTGGGCCCTTGCTCCACACCCTTAGGGCTGAAGGCTACAGTAGAAAATCAGCACAAAAGAAGATCACAACTAGAACTAGTCCAATTCATTCACTTTGCATTCATAAAAATATTGCTATCACAGAACTAAGATTACCGAGAATCAGAATAATTCAATCATTGTATATATCTTTTGTTGTTTCTACAAGTATATATATCAAAAGAGTGATGACATATCACTTATCTTATCTATTAGTTCTTCTATGAGATGACATCCATCTCTTTATTACACTAGTTGTTTAACTATGAAAGAAAATCGTGCAAAAAAAGTAGACTTGAGTGGAACAAAAGTCCACTTAGAATCTAAGTTTGAGTCTTAATACATTTGGGCAGCAAGGCCCTGAAAATATAGGTATTGAATCAGTTATATCCATAACTCATGCAAAAACTTTATAAAGATAAAAACTCCAGCAGTTTAACTAAAGGTGACCCTTCACCACTTAGGTGATGATTTGAGTGAAATGAGGGGTGTTAAGATCACTGCTGAGAGTACCTGATCGGCAACTTATGCTGGAAATATGCCCTACTCTTAGTAGGCGTTGGAGTTAACTGTTCCTGTCTACAGATCTGGAGATATGTCTATGGCTCTAGAGATATCTTTGTAGCTCCGGAGATATCTCTGTAGCTTCGGAGATATCTTCATAGCTCTGGAGATGTCTGTAGCTTCCTTTGTTCAACTCTGGAGATGCTCCAGACTCCTGCCCAACTCCGGAGAGGCTTTCCTCATTTCTTCAAAACTTCAGGTGGCATGGTACTTTGGTATTGTCTCTGGAGATCATTGAAGATTATCTCTGGAGATGCACAAAATTGTTGTTCCTGACATCTACACCTATTGATTCAAAAAGAGAGAAGTTTCTGCATTTTTCCATCAATTCCATGCACATTAGTCACTCAATTAGAAATTATAATCTTAAGTAATCTATCTCAATTAATCATTAACTAGAACGATCTTGCTAGCTTATTTGGGTGCAGACATTAGAAAAGATGGACTCAGGAACGAGAAAAAGTGAGCTAAAAAGATGTATTCCATAGGTGCAACTTGGTACTCATCAAAAACCTCATAGAACTGAAGGACTAGTGTTCAAAACACTACGTTAGATCTGAGAAATGCAGACCCACATGCTTTCTCAAATGTAGAGGAAGACATAACGAAAGGTTATACACCATTGTCGCCACTAAGTAAATCACATCTCCTTGATACACCTGAAGAAACAGAATCGTATGAACCTCTCACACCAACGGAGGATTCACATCAACCAATAATGCCCATGGAAGAGGTACATCCCATAGATAATGAATCAACCAATGCTATAGGGGCGTTACCTAGGATGTTCATGGTATCCAAACCACAAGAAAAACCAACCACCTCTGTCTTGGTTCAATCAAATGAACTTGGTGAATGGGAAGCGCCTTGGGTACAAATAGAAATGGTTGAGATATTGCCTAATGAAAATGAAGAAAGCGAGGGTATCTTTCACAGAGAGTGGAAGATGAGAGTGACAGTTGGTATCGATGACCCTATTATTTTTGAACTACCAAAAAGTTACATTGGGTATGCTATGGATATGAGACTAGAACCCAATGGGAGGACAAGTATAAGCTTTGTCCCCCCAAATGAGAAAAGGGAGCCACAAACTCCTCTTGAATTATACCAATTCTTACAAAGAATCCAAGAGAGACCAGAGGTAAAGGTCTACATGCAAGAACAATTCAATCTATTGGCAAAACTTCTAAATTGTGACGGAGTCCTGTATTGGACTCCCTCCCACCAACATGCCTTTTGAGACTTACTTCATCTCACAATGCCAAGAGAGGCCACCGAGTTGGTAGTAATAGACTCGAATGATAAACCATACTAAGGAGGAGAACTTGTCCTAAGGAGAGGTAGCACGAAAAACAAGAAAAGGAGAAAAAAAAGAGCCTTTTCAGAAGACTAGAAAGACCCCTACATGGTTAAAGAAGATATTGGAAACGGTGATTATCTCTTGTGCACAATGGAGGGAGAGGAATTTGGCGAAATGGTCAATGCCTTTCACCTCAAGAAATATTATGTCTAAAAAACAAAAAAAATCATAAAACATAAAATACAAAAAAAATTATAAAATTCAAAATGTCAAAAAAATAATTTGTTTCTTGCACTTCTACATCATTCTATTCATCTTGCATTATAGTTTGTGACTTCCTCTCATACTATTTTCTATTTAGTAAGAAGTATAATGTTGCCTAGATATACGGTATCCTTTTAGGACCTAGAGATCCCATTTTTCACAATTGCCATTATCCCCTTCATTCCCAGTGACTCTAAATCAAAGCCTAGCTATTAGCTTTACACTGATCCTAGTCTTAATGAACCAAGATGTTAGGTCTAAGCAAAGTCAGTATTCAAACCTACAGTTTTCAAATGAAGCTTGCAAGTAGACCTTCCCAATTCTTCCTTAGTAGTAGAGAAGTCCAACCAGATTACAAAAACTTTAGGTGGCGCTCAGCCCCTTATCTTTCTTGGCCAAAAATGTCAGGAAGATCAAAACTCTAAAGGAAGCAATCTAAGATACGAGTGAATAAAAAAATGAGTGATCAAAATAAGAGTGTTGAAAGAGTGAGAATTGAGAGATCAAAGCATTATATATCAAAGTTCCAAAAGCATTAATTTCTTAAAAAGTCAAAGTGAAGATCAGTCTAAGCTCGAAGCCTCAAGGGTGACATTCTAACAGTGAAAGAAAGGTACAAAGCACACATGCACTAGCTAAGCAAAACCAAAGAGTCTAGTAGTCTCTAGGATCATCTTCTATCTAGGGACCCTTGTTCTTTCCCATTTATCCTTTACCCTAGATCTACTTTGCTTGTCATCTATGATCTAAGTCTAGTGAACACCTATAAAACTTGCTACTTGTCTAAAGTTGAAAGCTTATCAATTTGTCTTATCTAGATAAGGATCAGTGTTTAGCCTTTAGTAAAGTCTAGAAATCAGAAGCACTCCATATTCATTTCACCCCCCACTTGAGTTTTCCTAAATCCTATCTCGTAACCTTGAATAGATCTCTCATATCAAGACAACTCTCAATCTCTTGAATCGAAAATCGTATTAAAGAGCAGTAACATTATTTGTTCCACATTGCATTCATGCCAAAAATCAAAAAAAGAGTCTCAAAGCAATAAAGTCAAATGTCATATCTCATGACATTCAGTGAGTGTTATAGTTTCATTTACAGCATTTCTCGTGTTCTTGCATTATCATATTGTAAACCGCATATCATATATATGTCCTACAAAACTACAAACACATGTCATCGTTGTCATACTTGCATTTGTTAAAAGAGTTGCAAAGGTCAAACATAATTAAAAAGTTCCTAAAAACTTCCAAACATGCACAAGAGATGAGTACAAATTTTGATAGGAGAAAACCATAAAAAGATAAACTTCCATAGATACATCCGAAGTTCGCATATGCAAAGGTATCAAAGAGTTAAGACAAAATGCTCTCAAGAAAAGTAGAGGCTCCCCATGAAAGGGGACACAAGTTTCAAGAAAATCAAGTCAAGGGCAGTTCCCTCCAATGGAACCCTCAAGACTTTGTCTCCTTCGTCTACGAGTACCATTAGTCACTCCATGAGACCTATGAGAATGAGGTGCTCTACTATGAGCATGCGATTGTGAAGGCCCTGCCATGCTAGCATCACTTCGTCCAAAGTTAAGGTGAGTCATCTCTCGGAGTACCTGGTTCTCACCCTTAAGCGTGTCAATCTAGGTCTTCAACTTTGTAGTCACCTGGCATCCATGGTAGACATGAGCAAAAATGTTGGTGTGTCGTCCCGTGGCAGCAGGCACACTAGGATAATCTAAAAGATGATCACGAGTCATCCTAGTGAAGGGAGAAGCTAATCCAACATTGACCTCACGAACGAAGTCCCTCCACTCTTTGACATTGCCTGAAATAGCAAAAAGGACCAAGTCAGTTCCACGTGAAAAGAGAAAAGGACAAAGATAAATACAAAAGCAAATAGATGAAAACTTACATGGATTACTAGGCTGCCAATCAGGGTCAAACTGACGCATCACCTCATCTAAATGAGGAGGTCAAGGAACAACAGGAGGACCCTTGAGGGTGTTAGGAATATCATCTGAATCATCAATGTCATCAAAATCCTCATCCTCAGGAGTGGTCTCATCTAACGAATCATTACTATCAGGAACATAGTCCTCGTTAGTGGACTCTGAATCAACAGTCACAATCAGAGATTGGGAAGGAGTCCCTCTCCCTCCCCTCCATCCTCCTCTAGAGACCCTAGTAATGAAGATGCCTGGAGTCAAAGGGGTCTAAACAATGTTTCTCTGTCCAATCTCCCTCATCTCCTAAATGGTCTTGTAACAAGTAGACACTAGGGGCAAGTCCTCAGGGACATCCTCTCCAAACTACTATAGGACACAGTCAACCCAATGAGCCTCAACCAGACCATTACGGTCTGTGATCTCAGAGACCTTGTGACTATGCTCTCTAATCTCACCATCTCAGGCCCAAGCCCCCTCCATGTTGTGATAAGGATAAAAATTCATGTCCTCATCAATAAGAGTAGCGAAAGTGGGTAAAGTAGCATCAAAGTGACCAACATGCATCCACCTCACCACTCTTGGTAACCGTCGGTCTGAAAGAGGAATGTGCTTCTAGTAAGGTTTCATGTGCTCAAATATCCAGGTCATGATCAAAGAAGAGTGGCTAAAAGCAAGAGCCCCTTGCCAAGAAATCTGATAAAAATCTCTATAAACCATAGCCAAGATATCTGGTCCCCAAGAAAAAATTGTGCCCTCCTCGATCTCACGAATGATGGGTTCCCAACACCATCTCAGATGAGCCAAGGCCTTGTCTCCTGATAGCCTCGAAGCAATCAAACGAATCAAGAACCTCCTTAAGAGCGGGATACAGAGTCATGGCACAAAGGTAAGATGAACTCCTATCTAATCCCTAGGGTGATTAACCCCCATAAACATAGCCTAAGAAGCCCTGTCCTCATAGGACTCGCTAACTGGAAGAGATAAAGGTTGTCCCCTCATAGGAACTCCAAGAATGTGATATACATCATATAGAGTGATAGTCCACTCTCTAGAAACTTGTAGGAACATGAATGTGTTTCTATCTACATCCTAGTAAGTCAATATGTCACATCATATATAGGATATAGGATGAATCATAGGTACATGGCAAACTCTAGCAAGACCTGCCCTCTTCATTATAGCACGATCCTCAGTACCCAATGAAGCAAACATCCCAGAGAGTCATCTCTGCTCTCGGAAGGCATTCCATTGGATACGTATGTCTTGCAAAATTAGAAGAGAACTTTAGATTAGACCTCGTAAACTCGTAAAATCCCTAAAAATCGTAAAACTATAGAAAACCTTACACAAAAAAATCACATAAACCTTCAAAATTGCAATAAACAAGTAGATTCAGTTGTTATCTCTAAAATTTGCACCCTACCAATTTACAGAAAATTGGTACTCTAGAGGAACATGGAAACACTCCTAGGCTATGGATAACCTGGAAACTGGAGTGAAGCTCCAGAGAAGGTCAGCTTCCTAAACTTGTATCACCTAAACTAATGATTTCTTGCAGAGAAAAGGGAAGGAGGAAACTCAGGAAAAATTAAACTAAAAACTGAAAGTAAAAGGGTGATATTGTTAGGGTTAGCTGGTAGAAGATATCAATTAAATGCAAATAAAGATTAAACAAAGGAATGGAAATACACAGAAATAATAACAGCGAGAGACAAGTTTTAACGTGGTTCACCCAAACTCGGACTACATCCACCAAACAGAGAGTCCAATATTATTATCCAGTAAATCAAACCGATTACAATCAGCAATCCCTGCAACTCAATACCATTGCAAATGCTACAATACAATCATCTCAAAACCCTAACCCTTAGCCGCCTTTTATCAAGCCTTTTTGTCAGTTACAAAAATAGGGTTTTCTTATGTCGGTCACAAAAATAGGATATTTTATGTTGGCTCTAAAAAAAAATTTGGGGGTTGCGCCCCCGAACCCCGACAAGGATACATGGCTAGTGTACAGTACTTTCCTAATTAGTTGCCACCTACCAACAATCTCCCACTTGGAGACTGAGCCTGGATGACACCGTTGCACGTGCAGCTCCCACTGGAAATAAGCACCCTAGACTCTATTGTTATGTTTTTATTGTTTTCAATCTAGAAGACCAACCGAAGCTAAAGAGGAGCTCAGCTTCTCCCTTGTCACTTCCTTTGTAAACATATCCATTGGATTTTTATTTGTATGTATCTTTTCCAGCCTTAACTGTCCATTATCCAACACCGAACGAATAAAGTGATACCTCAACTGTATGTGTTTCATCTTTGAATGCAAAGCAGAATTCTTTGCAAGATGTATGGCACTCTAACTATCTGTATACAAAGAATTGTTAGCCTATTTTTTGCCCAATTCTTCTATGAAAAAGGTCAGCCATATCATCTCCTTGCTTGCCTCGGTTGTAGCTACATCCTCTGCCTCTATGGTGGATAAAGCAACCACCTTTTGCAAGAATGAGATCCAGCTCACTGTTGTCCCACCTACAGTAAAGACATAACCTGTAGTACTCCGCCTGGTATCAATATCCCCTGCTAAATCTGAGTCTACATAGCCTGCTAAATCAGTATTAGAGCCCCCAAAACATAAGTGTTTATTAGATGTACTTCTCAAATATCTAAGAATCCATTTTACTGCATTCCAATTCTCAAATCTGGGATGACTCATATACCTGCTAACAACTCCTATAGCATGTGCAATATCCGGTCTCGTACATACCATGGCATACATTAAACTTCCTACAACTGAAGCATATGGTATCTTGGACATTTTTTCTTCCTCCTCTTGTGTCTTAGGACACATCTCCTTAGTCAATTTCAAATGACTAGGCAAAGGTGTGCTGACAGCTTTTGCATTCTCCATTGGAATCTCTGTAACACCTTTTCAACATAAGCAGCCTGAGATAAAGTCAATTTTCTATTCTTCCTATCTCTGCAAATTTTCATACCAAGGATTTGTTTTGCTGCCCCCAAATCCTTCATATCAAAGGACTGTACTAACTGATGTTTTAACTCTCTTATGTGATCCATGTTAGACCCAGCTACAAGCATGTCATCAACATATAAACATAAAATAATGTAGCTATCATTATCCAACTACTTAAAATAAACACAATGGTCAGAATTACACTTGTTGCAGCCTTGCTCAGCCATAAAACTGTCAAATTTCAAATACCATTGCTGAGGTGCTTGTTTCAGGCCATACAAACTCTTCTTCAATCTGCACACCTGTTTCTCCTTACCTTTGACCTCAAATCCTTGGGGCTATTCCATATATATCTCCTCCTCCAAATCACCATGGAGAAAGGCAGTTTTCACATCTAGTTGTTCCAAATGCAAATCTTCAACAGCCACAATACTTAAAATAGTACCAATAGAAGTCATCTTGACAACCGAAGAAAATATCTCATCAAAATTAATGACCTTTTTCTGTGCAAATCCTCTTACAACTAACCTGGCCTTAAATCTTTTCTTACCTCCATCTTCCTCTTTCAGCCTGTAAACCCATTTGTTTGGTAAATCCTTTTTACTTGCAGGCAACTTACATAATTCCCAAGTCTAATTTTTCAACAAGGAGTCCATTTCTTCTTTCATAGCAAGCTCCCACTGAACCTGTGTATCCACCTGCATAGCTTCATCATACTCTTTTGATTCACTAGCATCTGTTAACAAAATAGAATGCGAAGAGGGAGAAAACCTTTCAGGAGGTCTACTTAGCCTTGTTGACCGTCTAACATTCACTAGAGTTTGTGGTATTTCTGGTTGTTGTTGCAGAGCATGAGGAACGACTGGAACATCACTATTTGGAGTATCATCCAGCACCACATAATCTTTTCCTTTCTTCTCATGTTGTTGCAACTGATCTTTGTACAACACCTTCTCATTGAATATAACATCCCTGCTTCTCACAATTTTCTGATTTTCAAAATCCCAAAGCCTATAACCAAATTCATCAATGCCATATCCAACAAAGGTACACTTTTTTTATTTTGCATCTAGCTTGGTTCTATTTTCAGAATCTACATGTGCAAATGCTTCACATCCAAAGGTTTTGAGAAAAGAATAACTCACCTTCTTACCTGTCCATGCTTCCTCTGGAATACCACAGCCCAAAGGAACTGAAGGACCTCTGTTAATTAAATATACAGTAGTGTTGACAGCCTCTGCCCACATGTTTAAAGGCAGCCCAGCATGCAATCTCATGGTCCTTGCACGCTCCATTATTGTCCTATTCATGCATTCAGCCACTCCATTTTCCTGTGGAGTCCCTGGAACCATTTTCTGCCTACGAATTCTATTAAAGGAACAATAATCTTCAAATTCTGTGTTGCAATACTCACCGCCATTATCAGATCTAAGACATTTCAATCTTTTACCCGTCTCATTCTCAACCAAGCTTCTCCATTTCTTAAATGTTTCAAATACATCAGATTTATGCCTAAGGAAATAAATCCATACCTTCCTAGTTGCATCATCTATGAATGTAACATAATATCGAGAGCCACCAAGAGAAGATACCTAAGCCGGTCCCCATACATCGGTATGCACAAGCTCCAACTTTTCATTTTTCTTTTGCTTCCCATCCTTGAGAAAACTGACTTTCTTTTGTTTTCCATACACACAACTTTCACGGAAATCCATATTAATACATTTCAGACCTAGTAAAACTTTTTTAGAATGAAGTACCTTCATACCTTTTTCACTCATATGCCCAAGTCTGTTATGCCACAGTGTTGTTTCAGAACCTGCAGCAACTTTTCCAGTCTCTTCCTACAAACTTGCAGCAATTGTTCCTGAACCTATTTGTTTTTTCTCTATAACAGCTAAAGTAGAAGGAACAGTATGACCTGTACAAAGATATAAGGTGCCTACTTTCACACCTTTTTCTACTACTAAGGCACCTTTTGAAACCTTCCAATTTTTATCAGTAAATGTAACAATGCAACCTTGTTCAGTTAGCTGCCCTACTGAAATTAAATTCCTACTGAGCCTTGGAACATGCCTTACCTCTTGTAGTAGCCAATGATTCCCATTTTGCAACTTAATCTTAATTTTTCCCTTTCCAACAATCTGACAGGGTTCGTTATCTCCCAAATAAACCAGCACAAAATTCCCTTGGACATAATCAAGGAAATAACTTCTATGGGGCGTAGCATGAAATGAGGACCCTGAATCTAAAACCCATGAATCATCAGTATTATCTAGGGAAAGAATCAAAGCATCATCTTCAGATTTATTGCTTACCACATTTGCCTCCTTATTGCCTTCTTGTTTGTCTCCTTTATTTTTTTGAGACCAGCAATCTTTCTTCAGATGACCTGGTTTCCCACAGTACGAGCAATCCTTTTGTCCTCTAGTTTGGGATCTTTTATCCTTTGATTTTCCTTGTGACTTCCCATGACCTCCAGAACCTTTTCCTCTCTCCTTTGATCTACTCTGCTTTCTGCATTCAAAACACTGCCTGATGTGGATCCACCTGAGCTTTTCTTACGAATTTCCTCACTCAGAATAACACCAACAACATCATCAAATTTTAGGGTATTTGAACCAGAAACAGAGTTACTAACCGCCATTACCAAACTATCTCAGCTTTTAGGCAATGAACATAATATCAAGAGAGCTCTAACTGCTTCATCAAATTTTACATTTAAAGAAGTCAATTGACTGACAATCATATTAAATTCATTTAAATGACCTGTCATAGATCCACCTTCAACCATTTTCAAATTAAACAAATGCTTCATGAGAAATACCTTATTTGAGGCTGAGGGTTTTTCATACAATTTAGCCAAAGCTTTCATTAGACCATCTGTTGTCTTCACTTCTGTTATATTGAATGCCACCGATGGTGCCAGGCACAACCGAATGGTTCCCAGTACCTTTCTATCAAGAAGATTCCAATCCTTATCAGACATTGTTGCCTGTTTCTTGGATACTCCTTCCAACAACATCCATAAATCCTTTTGATAGAGGTAATCCTCCATCTACATCTTCCATAACTAATAGTTCTACCCATTGAATTTATCGACCTTTAATTTACCCTCGTCCACCATTGCTCCCACTCAACCGTGAGACTTTCCTGCAGATGATAATCAAACACAACCCGCTCTGATACCACTTGTTAGGGTTAGCCGGCAGAAGATATCAATAAATGCAAATAAAGATTAAACAGAGGAATGAAAATACACAGAAATAATAACAGCAAGAGACAAGTTTTAACGTGGTTCACCCAAACTCAGGCTACATCCACCAAACAGAGAGTGCAATATTATTATCCAGTAAATCAAACTGATTACAATCAGCAATTCCTGCAACTCAATACCGTTGCAAATGCTACAATACAATCATCCCAAAACCCTAACCCTTAGCCGCTTTTTATCAAGCCTTTTTGTCGGTTACAAAAATAAGGTTTTCTTATGTCGGTCACAAAAATAGGATTTTTTATGTCGACTCTAAAAAAAAATTTCCAAGGGCTACGCCCCTGAACCCCGGCAAGGATACATGGCTAGTGTACAGTACTCTCTTGATCATTTGCCACCTACTAACAAATACACCTAATTGAAAGGATATGAAACTCAAATTCATGCACTTACTATAATGATAGAAAACATACTTGCACAACTTATTACTGTATATTTATGCATAAGTGTTTCACAAATAGGTCCTAGTGCTCAAACTTTCAAGAAGGAAGATAATTTCACATCCAGAAAGAAATAATTTACAACTTTTGACACAATTTGTAACCTACATTAATATAATTTCTGCATAAAGGCTCTAAATCTGAGACAAAGCTATAAGGAAATAAACATTACCTCACAAATAACTTGATCAATCAGTAGCTTAAGCACAATAATGCAAAGAACAAGTAGGCAAAATCTTCAGTCAATCATACTTAAGGCCTTCACTGTATTTCATATCAAGTAAAATGAGTTACAGAAAAAATGCTAAAAATCTGAGCAAGGATCACAAAAATTACAAGTCTCTCCAAGTAGCATAATCAGAACTAAGAACAAAGAGTCACAAAAAGTGACTATATCCACCACTATCCAAGTGGTTCCACCATACAAGGAGCTAGAAACAAACTTGGGTCGGATGCCAACAAAAAGCCTAGAATATAGGGCCTATATTTTCTCCACAAGAGCTCATAATGAAGGAAAAAGTCCATCATGACCTAGTCTAACATGATGACTCATGAAAACTACTCCAAAAGGACTCTAAAAGTAGTAAAACAACTCCTAGATGCTCTCAAAAGCATTTAACTCAATCAATAATTGTCTCTAAGACTCAGTCAACCTCTCTCCTCAAAGGCAAAACAATAAGCTATATGTTTGGCATGTGTCTTCGAGTTACCTCCACTCTTCTTTATACTTGGCATGGCATTAGGATCCATAACTCACAAGGTCATTACAAGGCATGGTTTATCTATTTTGCATTAAGAAAAGCATTTTGATTTAATGATTTATAATGGTATCATTCAAATCAAATTCTTTACATATCAAATTAATGCAAAATAAATCAAAAGACAAGCATATAAAAGGGTGAAGGTAATTGTGAGTCATTATCTTACTTGACTTTGCAAAGAATAAAAGGAACTCCTCATGGGCCCCTCCTAGTCAAGCACTAGGAATGATGATTCATGATTCTTGACCGTGAGGAACTTTGGATAACAATGATGTTTATTTTAAACAAAGTCAAAAAAGAACTTTTCATCGAATAAGGCTCTTGAGAAAAAGAAAGATGAACCCTAAATCACTTCTCATTCATCAATATGCTTCTTGCTTGTTGCGCTGCCACAGGGGTTTTGCTCTGCATCTTTTCTGGAGGTTTCTCTACTTTCATGAAGGCATTTTGACTGTATTTTTGTTCAAAGAGGCTCCAATAGCCATGGTGAGTTTGATGAACCTGTTTCTCTGAAGCAAAAACGGTAAATCCTTGTCATTTTTGTTATTCTTGCATTAAACAAATGATACATATCTCATTTCTTTCATGGTTGTGATGGAGAACTGTATTTCATGTATTCATGATTGTATCTTCTTGATAGAAAAGCTACAGAAGTTAAAACACTTTGTATTTTCATTACAATGTGCTCCTATGTTCATAATTTCTCATGATTTTGACAAGGGAAAATGTCTCTGTTATCATAAAATAATGAAAAAAAAGGTTTATTTCAGATTTTGTGCTAGGGTTTTAACTGAACAAACCCTCAGTCTCATTTCACATCTTCTTGTAGATATAAAGAATATATATTTTATACTCAGATTCTTTGTACTGTGGCAAAACATTTTTGTATCTAGCTCTCTAACTGAGAAATAAGGGTTTATTTTACTAGGGTTTTGTAAATACCCTCAATACATTTTGTGAATGTCCCTGAAATATGATAGTTGTTGAGGCTTCTAGCATGATTTATAGATATTTGACACCTTTATTCTCTTTTTTCTGTCAATGAAGAAATAAGTTTTTACTTTAACCTAGGGTTTTAAAGGAAACAAACCCTTACCTTATTTTGCCTCTTTCTGTATTTATCACTTATAATTGATCATGCCGAGCATATGTTCCTATAGCTATTCATGAAATGACTCCTATAGATGTTCATAGCATGTGTTCCTGTAGCATTCTGAGGCTTCATATTCTTATGATTGCATATGAATCTCTATACTTTTGTTTATTTTTCATATGCTCTTGTAGCTTTTCAAAAATGGACAAAACTATAGAGATTTTGAGCATGCTCCTTTCTTGTGTGTCAGTCCTTCATCATGACTGCCCTATGCTTATACAAACTATCATCTTCATGACTATTCTGAGGCTATCTCTTTGGTTTTGGACTGTCATACAAAAGGAATGATTATTCTTGCTCTTTACTCCTTACATACCTATGAACCTTGAAGAATAATGAAAGAATAGTGAGTCATCAAACCTTTTTCCACAATGATTTCTTAGCACTGTCAACCTTACTCCTTTAGCAGATCTCTATCCAATAGTTATAGTCCTTTGGCAACATAGGAAAAACTAACACATTTGTGCTCTACAGTCTTGGCATCATTGATCTCTGCCTTCTAGACTACATCCCCATGGTATTGGTGACTTTATTTCCATACTATCCCAGAGAGTCTTGTATGACTGCTATAGATTGCTCCTTGAATTCTTCTAGGCAGTCATGCTCTATGTTGTTGGATTGTCCTTCTTTATGCATAGATGGATGCTCACACAATCATAGGACTGTTCAAGAAAACATAAGACTGTTCATAAAAGGATATAAAATGGAAAGATCTAGATTCCCTACTTCATTATGACTGTCATGCCACAATGGCAATGACTAAATGTTCTCTTGAGGTGACTTCTCTATTTAATGCTCTTTTCATGGCAGTTCCTTGACTGTCATCTCTACTATAATACACAGTCTTCTTGATTGTCTCTGTAGTCCTCATTATGGAGTTGTTATTGGCTACTGTCATCATTAATATCTCTTTGTGTATGATTGTTTCTATCCTTTCAACACAGTCTATGACTGAAAGTACAGTTTGTGAGTGTCTCTCCACATACTGTTACAATTATTGACTAAATTTCTCACTGTCATCTATCTTCTCTACTGCTCCTCATGAAAAGAAATGACTGTTGATAGACAAGGACTACTGCTTATCAGGGGCAGTGATATTTTTTCTACTCCTTTGTCTCCTGTATGTACAAATGGCTACTGGACATAGTTAAAATGACTATTGGTAGTCATCAAATCATCAAGCACAAAGGTGTCTTTGACTTTATCCATTGCATACATTTGTATTCTACTTCTTTCTCCTTTGAAAACTCCAAGACATGGTGGTGCTCTTTGATTCCATGTATCTTGACAATGTCTTCTGTAATGGCTATGAGCTAGGCTCAACCCTTGTGGGAGCCACATTTTCCCCACTCATAATGTAATCTGATGAATGAAACAGAGACATAATTACACCTATAACTGCACATGAAGCAAACTTGTTAGGAAAATAAATGCATATTTTTGATGTGTTTGATGGCTTGATTGCTCTCTAGGACATCCAAGGTTTGCATTGCTTATTTAATGCATTTGGAGATCAGTTTGTACATGCATAGGTGTTTGTTCATGTAAGGTTTGGGACCTCTCATTGCTTAGAGCGTTGCTCTAACATTATTGTTATTGCCAGATATAGGAACTAGGAGTAACATGGAACTAGGAAAGACAAAGGCAGTTCAGGGCAGTAGCAGGACAAGATGACACATCAAAACCAGTCATTCTCAGGCAATGACTGGTCTCCCTCCTTATATGCACATTTACTTATTCATGTACATAATTATCTTCAATTCCATTGAACAAGTAAAGTTAGTCTCACAGCTTGTGTGGGACAATGTACATTTTACATTCAATAAGGATTAATTATTTGTTTAGAAAAAGATTTGTGTAAATCCTTCTTATGCTACATGCACTTATATGAATGCAGTAATTTGATAACATAATCCTTTGAATTATTTCATTTATGCACTTGAATGTAATATAGGAAAGATATGATGAAATGTACCTTTTCAAGTTTTGAATCAAAGCTCTACTTGAATGAGCTACAATGAAATTTAGGTAACATCAGTAACCAAATCATGTCAGATTAGAGTGAAAGGAATGTTAAACAACATCAAATGCAGTCAGAAATCAGTCCAACAAGGTCGCCCCCGGGCAAACCAAGTGCTTTTTAGGATCTCCCTTAGGCGACCCTGTTGCTTTTTAGGATCTCTCCAGGGCAACACTGCCTGACAAAAGGGGTGACCCTAGGAGCAAATCCCTCAAGCAAAAATCACTCTAAAAAGAGCATTTTTTGACTAATTTCAAAAAATGAAAGATCAATCTTACTCTAAACAATGAGACAAACGCAATGCAATAGGAAAAATCATCAAAAATGGACAATTTTAATAGATTTTTCACAAAATTCAAGCTAGGGTTTAGAGAAGAGTTTTTCATTGATTGCATACCCAATTCTCCACAGTTGAAGAAGAGGCGGCCATCTTTGCGATCTCCTCGATGATACCTCTCTATTGACTGCTCACACGAATGATTCTGTTACTGTTTTGCTCCTATTTTACAATTTGGCTCTCTTTGTTTGCCCTTAGCTTAGTTTGATATATGCATTTTAGATTAGTTCTTTTCTTTTATGCATCTGTTTTGTGCATTGTTTTGTGTGCTCTCATCCCTATAGGTCCAAACTGACAAACGCAAGAAACTAGTCGAACTCGAACAATCCATGGTAAGTTCGTCATTTCAGTTTTCATTATTCATTTTGAGATATTTAAATGTCAGACTAATACTAGTTATTGTAGGTACAAATTACAGAATAATTGACAAGGCCTAGTTCAAGAACGGTACCTACCTTTCATGTAGACTACCATCCCCAAGGGGGCAAATATGTAAGCACAAAAATCACGCACTGCCTCCATGAAGACCCCTATGATGATTCAAATCCTTCTCACGTACATGTAAGCGTGAAATAAAATCCTTTAAGCAGCAGGCCTCTTGATGACATGTCCTCTTTTCTTGTCTTGTGTTGTTTCTTCTTTATCAATTTCCCTCTCTCCTCATTTTGCGACACTTTTTTGACACCTGTTGCGACACTTGTCAACTTACTTTTTTTGGGTTTCAACCTTGATCCTAAGCCTTGTGAGTGTCTTGTATGTGAGTTTTCACCTTTCCCCTTTGTTTTTCATCTTGTGCATCTCCTAGAAGCCTTCTAGAGGTCTCCCGATCCATCTCCCACTGTCAATTTTATGTTCCGCCCAACCAATCCGAATCTCCCCCTAATATTTCCATATCTCCCCCGGCAGATCCTGCAGACACAAGTGGAGATTTGGATTCTTCCACATGATTGACATGTTTCTTGATGCAGAACCCATCCTTTTCCTCTCTTTTGCCATCTCCCAGCCTGTTTTACTGCATTTGACTTTGTCCAGCCCAGATCTCCCCCAAGCAACCCTACTAGCAAAAGGGGAAACCCTGCCATTTTTGAAGTCAGAAAAACTTGAGTTTCTCTCTCATTTTTGCTCTGTTTTCACCCATTTTTCTCTTTGTTTGCATGGTTTTTAATCCCTGATATAGAGTTAACTATTTCATGCACCCACACATGCATAATTAACTCTTTTTAATCTCAAATTAACTCTCTAATCAATCTCATGCATTCCCTCACCTCCATTTCCTCTTCAGTGATAAGCTATCATTGCTTCATCACTCTCTAATTAGCTGAGTTCATTGGGTAATCAACCTTGTTAATTCCTTAATCTATTCTTGTTAACTCATCAATCAAATGAGTTAACTCTTCAATCAATCCCTTCTTCTAAACCTATAAATACCCCCTCCCTCAAGCACAAAGTGAGGCAAATTCATTGTGCACATAGTTCAGGCCAATTTTGCTCTCCAACTTAGCATTCAAATGCTCTTATAGGACGAAGGTGCCTTTTTCTTTATTTGTTCATCCAAGCAATGCTACGCTGGTTCATTCTATGCCGTTGTGTTCAATCTAAGCTCTCATTGAGCTCATACAAGCTTCATCAAAGCTTCTTTTTGCTTCTTTTGGTCATTTTGTTGTCAAGAGGATCACCTACTGCCACAAAAGGATTTGAGGTTGCCTATCATAAGGATTACTGAGGGTACTGGAGTCAACAAATATTCATTTCTTCTAGGTTCTTTTATTGTTTTTGCTTAATTCATAGTAATTAGAGAATCAAATTTGCTCTTGGGAACAGTAAAACATTGTTTTTTCCTTGATAGTTAGATCTTGCATGTTAGATTAATCACTTTCATATTTCTAGATCTAGATTGTTAGAAGAAGCATT
The DNA here is from genome assembly GCA_027924645.1 of Cunninghamia lanceolata. NCBI lineage: Eukaryota > Viridiplantae > Streptophyta > Pinopsida > Cupressales > Cupressaceae > Cunninghamia > Cunninghamia lanceolata. Next base: position 2,059,788 of record BSBN01000766.1, on the reverse strand, counting down.
TTCCCTTTTCATTAGATTAGATTGCATTAAAAACATCGAAAACCCAAAAAACATAGAATAAATTTGCATTAGAAAAGTCATATAGGATTGCACACATATTTCCTTTTCATAGATTAGAAACACTTTTATTTCCAAAATACTCTAAAAAATACCAAAAAGGTGTTTTACATATCATTTAGCTTGCATGCATATAGATACCCTAGAATAGATGAAATTGCAAACCCTCGATTCCATCACGAGGTAATCACAGTTGAACATTCCAAACAAACCCTTGATTTCATCACAAGGTAAGAACAAAGTCAAAACACAAGTCAAACCCTAGGTCAACAAAACCCTAGGTCAAAACCCTAGATCTGGTTAACGTTAGCAATTACACAACTTCCTTTATCCTGATTCATGATTGTGCTTAGGAGTTAGAGGAGAGTGGATAAGGGCTATCTGTGATGAGATCGAGGAGATCCACAACCACGACAACAAACATTTGTTCTACCACAAGGAGACCCATTTGTCCTCTTGTTGTTAGAAGAAACTAGACAATTGCAATTACAACGAGAATTCCTTCAAAGCATTGAAATAGTAGAAGCCATCAATGAAAACAATCATTTACCCACAAGAAGTGGAATCAAAGGAATCCAAACAGAAGAAGAGAAACTAGTGACCCTTTGGGTCATAGGGTTATTCAACTACAACAACAATTGAACTAAACATACAACTAAGCACACAACAACAAAGGCCGCAGAACTTGCCGACCCCTCTCCGCGAAGTCCATCTCTCCAACAAGCCAAACCCTCACCCTGTATCCCCTCCTCTCGACTGGCTAATTCCACGTGAGTGAGAGTGACGTGGCGGATCGTCCCGTGGCAAGGAGAGAAGGGTACGTGTGCGCACCGAAATCTGACTCGACAGCTCGAGGCAACTAGAGTCACGATTTTGAGCGTACAGACCCACACCGGCACCGCTCGGTTCAGCTCCAAGGCCGCATTGAAACCAGGTTTCTAGTGACTCAGACAGAGGTTATGTTTGCCATAAATCCAAGGACCACCTGCTAAGATCATCAACAAGTCTTCTTTTGCAGTGAATTTAAAGAGGAAGAGGCCTCCTACCATAGCACTAGTAGTAACACTACCTTTCAGCTTCTACCTAGTAGCAATCCATCGCCTGACCATATCGATGTTAGGTTTAAGGGACTGGAATTTACCGACCAAAGAGAGTTCCATGGAAGAAATGATTTTCTCCATCATGTGATCACGTATTTGGAGGTCAATACTAGATTCTGACTCTGATAGCACGAGTTCAGACTAGTCTCCCTTAGCAAGGTCTTCCTCGCCAAGAAGGGCATTTTTCCAAGCCTGGGGTTTTAGCCCTGAGGCTGGGGAAACCCGCTCAATAGTAATGTCCAAGACAGTACAGGCATCGGGTTCCACTAGAGGGCCTAGTCAGGGGGTAGAGGGTAATTTAATGTTATTTTTATTGTGTTTCTCAACATAATTGCATATAAGATGGCAGTTTAATGAATTTGTGTTTGTCAACACACCACCACTATTGGGATATTTTTCTCTGATAGCCATTACTTGGGTTATTTACATTGTTACTAAATGTGTTTAGATAGATGCACTTGCAATTCAATTTAATTTATTTGGTTATGATGTATGTTCATTACTGTCCCGATTATCATTTATATGTTTGTAAGCATACGACCATGGTCAATGCTTTCTAGAACACCTTTGATCAGGAGCAATCAATTCAGGTAAAGTCTTATAAGACTTTACTCGGGCAATGACCCACTAGGCTTTAGGTTTTTCTTCATAGTTGTTTTAGGTTCTTTTCAATCAATTTCCTTTACTTTACTTCCAATCAATCAATCAATTTACTTTACTTTACTTTAGGTTCTTTTCAATCAATTTAATTTACTTTACTTTACTTTAGGTTCTTTTCAATCAATTGAATTTACTTTACTTTCAATGAATCAATCAATTTACTTTACTTTACTTAAGGTTCTTTTCAATCAATTTAATTTACTTCACTTTCAATCAATCAAACAATTTACTTTACTTTAATTTAGGTTCCTTTCCATCTATTTACTTTCCTTATTGCTTAAATTTGACTCCATTTACATGGATGCTTTAATCAATTCAATTAAGGTATAATTATGTGAACAAAATGTTAAAATAGCATGCTACTACAAGCAAATTATGTAGAGAACTTGTAGTACCATGCTGATTTAACCATTCAAGTCTTTCTTTTTTTCCAAAATAGTTACAGTCATACAAACATACAAACATGAGATCAATGCATATATATTTCAAAAATAACCATTTAAATCTTGATTTTTTTCCAAAATAGTATCATACAAACATGAGATTAGCGCATAGATATGCTAGAAATAACATGAGATCTATGCATAGAAACACTTAAAAAATGTTATTACAAAATATTTTGACAAAATGAGATGTACGCATAGATATTTTAGAAATAGCAAATATCTCCATCCAAAATAAAACCTTCTTCAATTCTACATAAATCCAAGAAAAGGAGTAGGCTATTCAGTTTCTCTAGTAGCACATTCATTTGTAGTCTGAGTTAAACCATGTGGCTCAGTTGTAGTCTGTAGTGATGCAACAATCTGGGCAAGCAAAGCCTGATTAGATTCTACATTTATAAGCAAGTCATTTGAGCTTCCAAGGCTAGACCCTACCTATAGATTGCTTAGACCTGCAAAGGCTGGGCTCAAGATGGTGAACATGTCCATTAGAATAGGATGTTGCACCGGTAGAGAAGAATTTGGGGTACTCAATCCACTTTCATTTACTGATTGGTCCACTTTATTTTTTGTTGTATTCGTCCCTTGAGCAATCCTTGTCTATTCACGTCGAATTTCTCCACCGTTCTCTATTTTTTTAACAGTTTTTCCAATCTTTTTCTCTCTTTCTCTTGTTGCATGACTTCTTTTTCCTCTCCTTCATCTGTTCCCTTTTCCTCTACTATAACTCTTCCTGACAAACTTTCTCTCTCCTGTTCATTGAGCAATTCCATATATGCATCGGATGCTAAGATCTGGGACTGCCTACTTAAACGTAGTACCCATCCTATTCTTACCACCCCTTGCCTGCACCCTTCAAACTGGGAGCTTGAGAAATCAAGTAATTGGTTGTGGCTGCAACTGAGTATCTTGGATGTGTGGCACATAATCTTCTTCCAGATCACCTGTACATTCTTCTTCTTCTGCATTGTCCTCGTTCAGTGGATCCCAATTTGATGTAGTAGTGAAGTAGTGTACAATGTCAACCGGATCATGATCCAGTGGTGAAGGCATTGAAAGGCTGACATCCACCTGACTGAAATTTGTCTCCATTCCCATGTTTCTAGCAACTTCAGCCAGCCATTCTGATTAAGTAACTTGACTTGGCAAACTAAGACCATGCAAATTATAAATTGTATCAGCAGCATTACAAACTGTATCAGCAACATTAAAATTTGTATCAGCAACATTAGGAACTGTATTAAGAGTATTAGGAACTATATCAACAGCATTAGAAATAGTTTCAGCAACATTAGGAACTGGCTGTAGAATATCAGCAGCATTAGAAATTGTTTGACCAATAGGGTTTTAGTGCATTCTTCTTGTACTTTTGTTGGATTCTGTTGAATTCCACTTCTATTGTATGTGTGGATGAATTTCACAACTTGTTCATCTGTATATCCAGCGAATTGCAAGAAGGTTTCAACTGCAATTATCTCGGGATCCTCATCCACTATGAAGGCTCAATTCTCTGCTGCAGTGACCATAGGTTCTTGACTACCTTTATCTGATACTTGGAAGCCATCACTTGGCCTCATGTCTTCTTGAAGCTCAGACCTATTCAATGGTCAAATGCCTATCCTTCGAAACCGACTAATTTTATTGCATGGGGTCAAGGCTTGCTTGAATGCCTTGCTAGCAAGAGTGGCCAACTCTTCTCTTCCAATTTCAATTTGCAGGTGGCTTACCATCCATGCAAACCTTTGCTGTTTGAAATAGGTTTTAAATGGTTAAAAAATACTCACATCTAGTGGCTACAATTTGTGGCTTGTATGTGCTGGGAGGGTGATGAGGTCAATCCCTAAATGTTGTGCTTCCTCTATGGTCTTAAAGGCAACATGGCTTCCATGACCATCAAGTATTAGAAGAGCTCTATTAGTTGGTGAAACCCCTCTAGAGATAGATGCAACAAAATGCTGCAGCTAATTCAGAAATAGTTGTTTTGTCATCCACGCATGTTCTTTAGTAGCCATGCATGCACCCGGCTCACAGTTTGCTATGTAGTTTTTGATATGCCTTTTGGATTTAAATAGATAAAACTAGGTAAATTGCATCTCGATGCACTAACACATGCCAAAATAGTAATCCACTCCCTGCTTTTCGAGATGAGGTGGGGCACACAGCGGGATCCCAATTTTGCTATTACCTGCATGTCGCAGTTCCTGCCAGCTTGTACCCCTGTTTTGTCACAGTTCCATATTCTACTGGACCCATACTGATGTGTCTTGTAATGATTTTCCAGATTGTTGTAGAATGAAGCCACTATGCTTGGCCTTAGCATAATAGCTCTATCAGTGTCCACACCCTCTACAGTGTGAATAGTTAGATCTAGATGCCTTTTCCTAAATCCCTCCCACCATGACCTCCCCAAAATCCCATCTGTGAAAGGATTTGGCCTAGACTGAATGACTTATGCCAAAATAGATTTTAGCTGTGAAATTTGAAGCCCATGGCCTATGTCAGCCATGTCCTTGCACCACTAAACTATTTCTGTCTCCTCCTCATCAGTCAGGATGCTTCGTGGCCCCCTGCGTTTAGTGTTCATGATACCTAGCAACCAGGCCCTCAAACTACTAGGAGGAACTCCCCACTTCTTTGCAACTGCTCTGACAGACATATTCTTATCCTTGACATCAACCATAGCACTCTGGATGTCATTGTTTATCCATATATTTTTGTTCAACCTTGAAAAACCAGTTTGCACAGTAGTAGTTTGAAGGTAATTTGTATTCATTTTGGAATCATTCATATGTGTGGAGGGAAATATACATTCCACAGTAGCCTATTCTAGTTTTGTGGTATGTGTATATTCATCCCCAGATACCACAATGGGAAACTTGACCCCTCGAGGTACTATGATTGTCCTCCTTCCACAAGTTCTCCTCCCCTTTTTACCTCCAACCATAAGTATCTATACACCTGCAAGAAATGCAAATATAATCAGTGCCAGAAGTGATTTGTAGAAATGATGACAGCCTTAGTGCAATGACTAAAAAATAGATTGAGGCATCTATATTTCATAATTGCATTAATAGGTGAATGCAGTGGCACGAACAGCAAAACATAACATGTTCTATTTTATAATGTTCCATTGTGTTGTTCCATTTTGGATTGTGCATTATCAACATTTGAGGGTTTCATCATTCTCCGGTTCCAATATATATTTAGTACAGTAACAGACATGATTTAATCAATTCAATGATGCTGCCCATGTAGCAAACAACTGCAAAAGATGTAGCAAAGTTCAGCAAACAAATAGGACTAAAATTTCCTATAGACATGTATATAATTGTAAAATGCTAACATGTTAAGTACCAGCCTAAAATGTTTCCATTATCTATGTTGCATATGTCTATAGGTATACATATGTCTATAGATCTACATATGTCTATAGATATACAGATATGTAAACAAATATACATATATGTATACAGATATGTAAACAAATATACAGATATACACATGTATATGATATACATATGTATATAGATAGACATGTATATATATACAGTACATTTACAATCTAACCCATTTGTATGTAGAAGCTTTTTATATAAACCCTAGATAGATTATATAAAATGAAACACTCAATATATTATATTAAAACATAGGCAAACAATTGTAAATATTTAATGTAACAATAATTAAAAAATAGTATTCAGTCAAAACTGGGAAGAATCCGAATGTAAAATTATTATGGAGACAAAGCCGTAGGATTCAAAATATTTGAAACCATGATATAATGAAACTTTTAACCATTGACAATGATATGATGAAACCCTAATATGATGAAACCCTTAACCGTTGACAATGAACCTTCGAAAATATATACCCTTAAAAATATATGAATCCATTTGTATGTATAAAATAAAACCCTCATTATATAACAAAATATTATTCTGTACAGTGAAATAATCACAACACAAGGGTATTATAAGACAAAACAGGCAAATATCCACATGTAAAATGGTTCTATACATATACATGTGTGTGTGTGTATTAATAGACATGATTTAATTTACTGAATGAAGCTGTCCATTATATGCTAAGTGCCAACCTGAAATGTTGATAGATATGCAACTGTTATATAGACATTAATAGATGTTGAAATGTTAGGTACCGACTTGAAATGGTTGTCTTAGATAGAATAGGTAAGAATGCCACTGCAAAATATATACCCTTAAAAATATACGAACCCATCTGTATGTATAAAATAAAACCCTCATTATATAACAATATATTATTCTGTACAGTGAAATAATCACAGCACAAGGGTTGTCTCAAACAAAACATGTATATTATGTTGTAGGGATGATCGCACCATCGAGAACATTCTCTAAAATGATTAAGTTTTTGGTGTGTAGTTGAATATATTCTGAAATAGTTTGAGTATATATATATATATGGTGTGTAGTTGAATATGTATTCAGGTGTGAATAACAAAATTACAGACCAATACTCAACTCATGGGTTGTATGAGACAAACATGAAGGTAAACGAATGTATAATGATTGTATAAACAACACCGTATGAAACCAATAGAATGGAATGAAAGCAGTGCTGAAATCACAAGGAGAAATGATATCTATTTCTAATAGAAATTTTATAAATCATGTCTGTTAATGTAGGAGATACATATTGCAAATAGATATATGTTTGTATGTAGCAACATTTGCATAAACTAAAAGCCTTTATATATAGTTTTTGTATCATATTACAACACTACTAATCAAATAATACAAAAATGCAATGCTGAAGATTGACCACCCTAAACTTTCACTATGGCTTCCAGTGGATCAATACCCGAAGGCCTTGAACCACTTCACTTGCTCTCTCAATGTGTGCAGGAGAGAGCAAGTCACCATAATTACTCAGATAAAATTGAAATGTTTCCATATTGTTTCTGAGTATTCCTTCCTGGAATTGTTGCTGAGTTGTTGTTGTCACATTGTTTTTTTGACAGCCTCAACTTCAAACACACCTTCAATCATACTTTCTTCTGGAAACTCATCGAAATAGGAGATTGCATTGGTCACAGTGTCTTTGTGTTCCTCCTTCATGAACTTGTTGGCCAGGTTATTTCCATGACTTTTGTTGTCTAGGATTTGAACAGTCGTGGAGAAGAATTTTTCATATATCACGTAGTTGCATATATGGCCTGCTTAGAAGTGTTGCATTCCTACAACTTGTTGGATTGAAGTGACCAATTGGTCTGAACCAACATTGAACAACTACTTGATTTGGGTCTTGTGATCTTGCAGGCAACCACATCCACTGGCCACCTCTATTGCTTTGTGTTTTTGGAGAGTTCATCATGTCCAAGGGATTTTATAGGAGGGATAGGCAGTTGGTTCACGGGCTCCAATTCAATTGGTATGAGACTATCAAAAAATCTCTGAGGACAATGTTTATAAGATGATCTTCTTGGGTGAGAATATCTAAAAAATCTAGTGTAATCAGATTTTATGTACTTAGAATATATGAATATCTGGAATTTCTTAAGACACATTTTCAAATGCAAGCAAATTGAGTAAGGAAGGACCGTCAATTTTTCAAGAAACCTAATATCAAAGAAGACAGTGAAATGACAAGTCCATATTTTGGAGGGTGTGAATATATATTTTGGAAGTCAAATCTTTATATTGGACAATGTGGTCTTTGAGAATCTTAGTACACTGAACCTAATTAGACATTTACACTAAAGTTTAAACCTATGTAGACATCTACACTAAGGCTTTTAGTCACAATAAGTGAGAAAAAAATAAATATATAATGCATATATACAACTACACTAAAAATATATATATATTGCAGTTTTTAGAACATATATTTTTTAATTCACTAAATTAACCAACATATATACATTTTTGGATTCACTAAAAAATAAACCTATACTCAAATTGTTTCCTAATACTGCTAAAATTGTTTCTAATGCTGCTGAAAATGTTTCAAAATATATTTAATGCAGTACCTATATACACCTACACTAACAAAAACCTATATATATTTGGTTTCACTAAATTAACCAACGGTAATATTAATATATTTCTGAATGGGGTTAATATATATATACTCAAACCCTTAATATATTTTTAAACACAGACAAATGTAAACTCTATATTAATATTACTATTAATTAATATGCTGACAATTCTAATATATAAGTTTAATTTTACCGTAGATGTGTATAGTACAGTATGTATTGAAGAATCATAAAATATAAATATATATGTGGAAACCCTTGGTTTATATATATATATATATATATATATATATGGCATTTGAATAGATTTAACATTAATATTAACAGATACATTTATTTATATTGACAGTTACAAGATATAGATTTAACATTAATATTAACATATACATTTACTTCATATTAACATATTTAATGATGGCATATGAACAGATATTACATTTGTTTCATATGAACATATTTAACATTAATATAGATGACACATGCATAAAGAGGAAGTAAAAGACAAAGAAAATAAACATGAACACAAACATATGCATGAACATTAATATAGATTTAACATGAAAGAAACATATGCATAAAGAAGTAAAAGACACAAAAAATAAAGGAAACATAGCATAAAGAGGAAGGAATATAAGAAGGTGATCTACCAACCTAAACCTAATTCTGGAAGTCTAAAGTCTGCAAAATTCCTCTTGGTAGTAAACAGGGTTTGCAGCGCTCCTTCAAGAAATTTATGTTAAAAATATTCTCTACGCTGCATAATGTTCGTCTTATAATGGATTCAAATTTGAAAAAGGAATGCATTGAATTTAGTTGTTGAGTTTGAATTTGAATAAATACGTAGAAGCTATTGTATTCGATGATATGATACGCAAAATTGAATTTGGTTGTTGAGTTTGAATTTGATTAAAAGCGTAGAAGCTATTGTATTCGATGATGTGATTTATAAATCTCACAGTTTTTCGTATGATTTTGTAATTAAATTAGTTTAATTTTATTTTTTTGTTTAATTTATGTCTGGTTGGGGAGCTTGACACCATTTTGTGTTTGTGTAGGTTCTTAATGTAAATGGATAGGGACTTATTCTAAATGGAGTTGGTGCAAGTGGATGTGATAGCAAGAATGGGAGAATGTGACAGCAAATTGGGGGGATATGATAGCAAGTATGGGAGAATATGTGTGATTGACAGTGATTTGGGATTGGAGTGTTGTGTGTTTATGGTAGCTTAGGTACCAATAACTGTGCACAAAAGTATGTCAGTGTGACCAGTTTGACTTTATTTAATGTCCAAATGGGTGGTTTTTATAAACATTACCCATTGTAAGGTAATCAATAAAGTGTATATTTAAATTGGAAAATCTCCAATTTACATCAAGTTGCCTTGTAAATGCAAGTGGAAGAGTATGTGTGTTGGTTTTTTTCAATGGTAAACTACACAAGGAGTTGTGAACATGTATTGATGCATTCGTGTTAATTTACTAGGTCAAAATTTTACATGTATTGGTTCTTTTTAAAAAATTTATTGGGAGGTCAAGCTCACAAAAACATAGCGGTTATTGGGGCGTGGGCGGCAATTGGCCCCTTTCCCCTCGCATGGAAAGTTCTCCACATCAAATTACCCATTGGTGAATGTCTCACTTTCCATTACCACCCCATTCTTGTCCCTTTTGCATCAAAAACAACTCTATTAAACATGCCTTCTGGCTCTGCCCCCATGCTCCCAACTTGTGGTGCTCCCTCTATTGGCAAGAGACACATTGGAGCTTCATGATTGTTGTCATTGACGGCAACAAAGTTCATCCCACACATCTGTAGGACATAGTGTGCCTATACCGGAAGTCAGATTGAAGAGTGTTGTGGTTTGGTAAGCAAGAACAGAGTGTTGTGGCAAGGTCCGACAGTCAGGTCCGAATCTCTCAGAGGAAGTATCTTTGGAAAGTGCAGACTTGGGAAAGTCACAAGGAGTACCTTGACTGATAAAATCCAGTAATTGAGCCTCCGGTGATGAAAGAATGAAGAGATATGAGGATTCAAGTATTGGAGTCCTGTTTGGCAGTGCAGATAGAGGAAGAACTGACTAGCAGAGCATCAGACATTATTCCGGATGAGATGTTAATGGTGATCAAGATTCTTAAGGTATTATTCTTGATTTGCCGACTGGTTAGATGACTTCTATAAGTATCTCTTTGATCCGCATCACTTAGTAAGCAAGGATTCAGCCGACAGACTAGAGTTTGGACAATATTGACTATTCCGGATGCCGATTAAAAAGAGGATGAAATCCTTTGTGCGGATATATATACCAGATGGATTTGGATGTGAAGGTGTGTGTGGTGTGATTAAAAAGTGCGAAGAAAAGCAGAAGAACAATGTGAAGACAGTAAGACAGGTCCAGAATGTAACAGGACAGCAACATCTAAGAAAATAAGAATGAAGTGCAGTAGATCAGTATATTGAACTTAATCGGAATTGAACCCTAGCATATGTGGATGCTTCTCATCAGTTCAAGTATCTAGTTTTCTTGTATAAACTATTGTAGGCAGTGAGCCTCTTGTGAGAAGTGTGCTCTAGCAGTGAGCTCTAATTGGCAAGTGCCATTTTGTATTTCTATTCTTCTAACAGAGAATACAATCTTGGGTTAATCACCCCGTGGTTTTCTCCCTTAATAGGGTTTCCACGTCAAAAATATTGTGTCATGTGTATTTCCATTTCATGTTTATGTTTGCTTATTTGAATTAATGCTACATTAATTATTAAGAAAGTTTAAAAAGCAGAATTAATTAAGATAACTGATTCACCCCCCCTCTCAGTTATCAACAATTGGTATCAGAGCCAAGTTCCTCCAAAAGGAGCCTAACAGCTTGAGGAAGATCTGGGAACTAAAATGGATATGTATGGTATGAGGGAGCAACTCCAGTCTGCCCTAGATGATCTTGAGCAATCAAACTCTGAAGTCAGAGAATTGAAGGAAAGACTCAAACAGGCTGATGATTTCATAAATGAACTAAAAGAGAAACTAAATATCTCTATAAAAAAGAGAAAAGATCTACTTCAACAATTAGCAAGTCAAAGTGAAAACAATGGTACAAATGAAGATCTGAAGGAGAAAACCAAATTATGTGAAAAGTTATCAAAAGAGGTCATTATGGTAAGACATGAAATGGAATCAGGAGTTATGAAATTCACTCAAGAAATTGAAGAGAAAAGAAAAACTAAAGATGATCTAAGACAATCTCTCAAGGAGAAGTCAGAAGACTGCCACAAAATGGATAGAATAATCAGGCATCTAGAATCTGATCTTGAAGATGCTAGAGATAATGAAGAAAAACTCGAGGATCAAATTGACACTCTTAAAAAGGCTCTTCAAACAGCAAATGAATACAAAGAGAAATTCAAGATAAGTTCTGCTCAACTTGAAGTTCTTCTTGAAAGCCAAAAGAGTGTAGATGATAAGCGTGGCTTGGGATATGAGAAAGGTGAAAGCTCCGGATCCGGTCAGAATAATTCTGGATCAGAAAATCCAAGGAACAGGCCTAGAAGACCTCCAGTAAGGCAACCTAATGCTCAAATATATCCATCCCTCAATAGATATTGTCACAACTGCAATAACTTTGGTCATAAAGCTAATCAGTGTAGAAAGAGAATAAATTAGACTAATACATCCTTCTCCGGACAGTGTTTCAACTGCAAAAGGTATGGTCACAAATCTCAAGAATGTAGAAATATGCAAATGAACAATTCATTCAATGGTAGATGCTTCGCATGCAATAGAATGGGACATATGGCTAATCAATGCAGATCAAGAGGATTTCATTCAAATATGCAAAGAATGGTGTTTGCCACAATTGCAATAGATCCGGTCATTTTGCCAAATTTTGTAGAAGCAAGAACAAGGACAACAGGGGTCCGGTGCATCATAATCAGAATCAAGACAAAGGAAAAGGAAAAGGAAATGCGGATGAAGTTAAAAGTGAGATGAACAAAATTTGGGTGAAAAGAAGTACAGAAAATGTAGAGGATGGATCCGCACCAGAATCTGGTGCTGATATTCCTTCCAGAAATTAAAAAAATTGAGCTTTGGCTCAGGGGGAGACACAAGGAAAAACATTTGTCCCCCAGCCAGTTAATTGGTGCCGGAATTGGCACAAGGAGAGTTATGGATTAAAGGATTCTCAGAGAAACATCTAAAACAAACTATGGTTAAGATATGGAAGATCCGCAAGATGTTTAGAATAAGATCCTTTTGGTTCATCAAGTCATCCGAATAAGGAAAACAAGGCAAACCGGAATGATTTAAGTTGAGCATTTATTGTAGCTTGGTATTAGGGTTTGTGGAGCAATATAAGGGTTTTTCTTATTAAACATTTGTTCATTCTGCATTCAAGAAGAAGCGAAAAGGAGCTCTGCAACAAATTTCCTCAAACCCATTAAAGATCATCTGTAGAAGTCGATTCATCCAACAATCGATCCAGCTCACTCCGTAAAACCTAGAAGCGTAAAAGGTATTTTCCGTTCTCAAATATCTCTCTATAAATCTTTGAAAGATGGGTACTCCGAGTGTGGTGAAGATTTCTGATAGGCCATGCCCTAAATTTAAGAAACATCCATATAAATCCCTAGAAGTTGATCCCGTAGGCGCCTTTTCAAACATTCTGCATCGGATTCTTCCTGTAGAAGATGTTAGGGCATATATTCATGCAAATATTGAAGATCTTGGGGAATCTAAGTTGGCTGATATCTATCACAAGCATTTGATAGATGACTCTTTTGAACTCAAAACTCAGTATAAAGCCATCCGGGACAAGCATTTTGCACATTGGATTCATTTCCCCTGCCTTAAAGAAAAAGAATGGGTCCGGTATATTTTGAGCAGAGTGCATGATAACTTCATGTGGTTGAATGGACCATTTAAGATAACCAAAGATGCCATTAGGGCTGTAACCAGATTACACTCATTTGGTGGGATTCCTGTTCTTAAATCCATCAAGAATCAAACTATGAGTGAGGCTACTGTATCGAAGTTTGACAAAAGAGCAATGACAATAGAAGACATTACTGATCCGGATATCAAGTTTGCCTCCATGATCATCGGTTATAAGATATATCACTCTAGCAGGGAAAATCCAGTACCCGGAACTGCAATCTACACTGCTTATGAAATGTTAAGGAAAAATGCAAATTATGATCTTTGTGAACTCCTTCTCAACCAACTAATGCAAAATCTACAAAAGAACAAGAAGGACAAGAAGAACTCCTTCAAGTATGGTGGGTTGTTACTATGCTTGTTCTTCTACTTCATGAATGAGCTTCCTGGATCCAGTGGTTGGGTATGGCAAAATGATAGACCAGTAGCCATCCAAATCAGAGACTATATACATGCGATTGGTGATACTAAGACACAGAATACAGCACTTTGGGGCTATTTCAAGAATTTTCAGAGCATGATGTAAGCAAGAGAGAGAATCCCCCAATCCTTAGTTGAAAAATATAAAGATACAATATGCTTTATGGTAGAAAGTGATCAGTGTCTAATGGAGGCAGTGGAGCCAAGAATAGTATGGATCATGCCTATGGGGTAAGAAGTGGATGAGAAAATTGTTGAGCTGCATATTCAGCACATGCTAAGTCAGCCCAAGGATCCCAAGGCAGAAAGGTTTGGAACCTCTGAAGAATTAAGTGTGAAGATCCAAGTGGAGTTAAGACAACCGGAAATAAAAAGAAAAGTGAGGAAGTACAAGAGATTGTCAAGAGGCATGGAATTTCAAAAGAAGCACTTGATGCAAATAGAGAAAAGAAAGAAAGGGCAGAGAAAGAAAAAGAAAAAGTAGAAAAAGAAGGTACTCCAGTGGAAGTCCCCTCCTGGACCAGATGCTCTAAGACCTCTGCACCCTCCACTGCAAAGAGCTCAAAGGTAGCAAAACCGGAAGCAAAATTATCTGGAAAAGGAGAGAAGAGAACCAAGAAAAAGGCAACAAGGTCTTACACAAGCCAAAAGGATGAAGAAGAGACAGAATCAGATGAGGAGGTAAGGAAAATGAGGAAAAAGAAGAAAGTATCTAGTGAACCTCTACCGCTGAAGACAAGGAAGAGATGGCAGAAGAATTTGTTGAAAGGCCCACTCTATCCTTAGACGATGTAGTTAAAGCAGTTACTATGGATGGTAACCTGCAACCAATAACAGAATTCTATGATGCATATAATGATGCAGATAGAAAGATCTTGGAGGAAGCCACAGTTAAGTACTTGAACATATACATAAGGCTTTTATTGAAATCATATCTCTCATTCCCAAAAGCCTAGAAAAGGAATTAGAAATAAGAAAGAATAATGCCAGGGCAAAGGACATTGAGATCCGTGAACAGATAGCCATTCAACTCTTTCCTTCAATCACTCTGAAGCAAATGAATATGATCTTCAAAGATTGCAAGGATGAGTTCTGGAGCAAAGCTAGAATGAATCAGCTCATGCTCGGAGAAACTAACAAAGTAGCAAAAGAAACAGAAGAGATCCTCCAGAATGCATACAAAAGATTCAACATTCCTATTATAGAGGACTTAGGTGATGACCCCTCGGCTATAGATGTTGAAGAAGAATCTACTAAGACAATGGCAGAAGAGGCAAGGGAGATAGGTGAGGAAAAAGATTCTGGATCTAAAGGTGAAGAAAGAGTAATCAGTCAAGAAGTAGAAGAGAAGCAAAAAGAAGATGTCAGTCGTAAGGCTGCAGAAGGAGAGAAAACTCCAACAGAAATGGCCACAGATGATAGTGGTAAGGCTGCAGAAGGGGACAAAACCCTGTCACCGGCAAGAGACACAACATAAGCAGTTGAAGAATTCCTCACCAAAGAGATGATGGAATTTGATGAACCGGAAATTCTTCAAGGTCCACTCAATTTTGACTCCCTCTCCCCAGTTCAAACCATAAAGCTGGCATCCTTTACTTCAACAAAAGAAAAAGAAAAACTCCTAAACTCTCACATGGAGGATTGCAAGATCATAGACATTGCATCCAGTGTACTGGAAAAGATCATGTCATCTTTTCAGAAGGATCCCTTAGCCTCCTCATCCGGTAATCTCAAATCTCTAGTAAATAGTGTTAGCACACACTTTGATTCTCTAGAGAAGTCAGCAGAAGATAACGTCCGGAAAGAGTTTTTGGTAAAAAGATTATCAGAAGTACAAGGGTTAATAACCAATGATAGGAGAGTTATGAATATTGGGTTAAAGAGCTTAGAAAATGCTCTCAAAGATGGCGGTGATATTTACAAATTTTGTTTATCCTAGCCTAAAGTGACCAAGGACATTGAGAAGAAGGTAAAAGAGCAAGAGGATAAACTATTAAGTCTATCTCAAAGCTTTGATCCTCTATCCTCCTCCATAGTAAATCAAGAGTGTTAGACTATTGCAGTCATTAATGAAATGAAGAAGCTTGAGAAGGAGAAGAAAAACAGAATAAGCAGATTGAATGAACTTAGAAGAATAATTATCCCTAAGTTAGAGGTCATGCATGAGGCCATAACTGATGCTCAGACCACAGACCGGACTAGTGATGTGATAGATCTGAAGAGGGCAGAAGCTTTTGCATTCCTGTTGAGTGGTCACATCTCAATTTTGGACAGGATGAAGCAGAGATGGGCAACAGAAGTTGTACAGTTGAAGACAACGTTTGTAGACATACTACAATATATGTAAGTATAACCTATTTATATACTTATACGGCTAAGTAGAGTTCAATTTTTGGGAATTTTGGTATGCGGACCCTACCCTTTTCCATTGATGTCAAAGGGGGAGTGAGGAACAGTGAAAAATGTGAAATCCAGCTAAGAGGGAGCTCCAGAAAAGTGTACATTAGAAGAGAGCATCAACCAAGGGGGAGTATAGTATAACACTTAGTCATTTTTTACTAAGTGTTGCCATCAATGCCAAAGGGGGAGATTGTTGGCAAGAGACACATTGGAGCTTCATGATTGTTGTCATTGATGGCAACAAAGTTCGTCCCACACATCCGTAGGACATAGTGTGCCTATACCCAAAGTCAGATTGAAGAGTGTTGTGGTCCGGTAAGCAAGAATAGAGTGTTGTGGCAAGGTCCAACAGTCAGGTTTGGATCTCTCAAAGGAAGTATCTTTGGAAAGTGCGGACTTGGGAAAGTCACGAGGAGTACCTTGACTGATAGAATCTAGGAATTGAGCCTCCGGTGATGAAAGAATGAAGAGATATGAGGATTCAAGTATTGGAGTCCTGTTTGGCAGTGTAGACAGAGGAAGAACTGACCAAAAGAGCATCAGACATTATTCCGGATGAGATGTTGATGGTGATCAAGATTCTTAAGGTATTATTCTTGATTGGTCGACTGGTTAGATGACTTCTATAAGTATCTCTTTGATCCGCATCACTTAGTAAGCAAGGATTCAGCCGACAGATTAGAGTTTGGGAAAATATTAACTATTCCGGATGCCGACTAAAAAGAGGATGAAATCCTTTATGCAGATATATATACTAGATGGATTTGGATGTGAAGGTGTGTGTGGTGTGATTAAAAAGTGCGAAGAAAAGCAAAAGATCAGTGTGAAGACAGTAAGACAGGTCCGGAATGTAACAGGACAGCAGCATATAAGAGAATAAGAATGAAGTGCAACAAATCAATATATTGAACTTAATCGGAACTGAACACTAGCATATGTGGATGCTTCTCATCAGTTCAAGTATCTAATTTTCTTATATAAACTATTGTAGGTAGTGAGCCTCTTGTGAGAAGTGTGCTCTAGCAGTGAGCTCTAATTGGCAAGTGTCATTTTGTATTTTTATTCTTCTAACAGGGAATACAATCTTAGGTTAATCACCCCATGGTTTTCTCCCTTAACAGGGTTTCCACATCAAAAATATTGTGTCATGTGTATTTCCATTTCATGGTTATGTTTGCTTATTTGAATTAATGCTACATTAATTATTAAGAAAGTTCATAAAGCAGAATTATTTAAGATAATTGATTCACCCCCCCCCCCTCTCAGTTATCAACAATTGGTATCAGAGCCAGGTTCCTCCAAAAGGAGCCTAATAGCTTGAGGAAGATCTGGGAACTAAAATGGATATGTATGGTATGAGGGAGCAACTCCAGTCTGCCCTAGATGATCTTGAGCAATCAAACTCTGAAGTCAGAGAATTGAAGGAAAGACTCAAACAGGCTGATGATTTCATAAATGAACTAAAAGAGAAACTGAGTATCTCTATAAAAAAGAGAAAAGATCTACTTCAGCAATTAGCAAGTCAAAGTGAAGACAATGGTACAAATGAAGATTTGAAGGAGAAAACCAAATTATGTGAAAAGATATCAAAAGAGGTCATTATAGTAAGACATGAAATGGAATCAGGAGTTATGAAATTCACTCAAGAAATTGAAGAGAAAAGAAAAACTAAAGATGATCTAAGACAATCTCTCAAGGAGAAGTCAGAAGACTGCCACAAAATGGATAGAATAATCAGGCATCTAGAATCTGATCTTGAAGATGCTAGAGATAATGAAGAAAAACTCGAGGATCAAATTGACACTCTTAAAAAGGATCTTCAAACAGCAAATGAATACAAAGAGAAATTCAAGATAAGTTCTGCTCAACTTGAAGTTCTTCTTGAAAGCCAAAAGAGTGTAGATGATAAGCGTGGCTTGGGATATGAGAAAGGTGAAAGCTCCGGATCCGGTCAGAGGAATTCTGGATCAGAAAATCTAAGGAACAAGCCTAGAAGACCTCCAGTAAGGCAACCTAATGCTCAAAGATATCCATCCTTCAATAGATATTGTCACAACTACAATAACTTTGGTCATAAAGCTAATCAGTGCAGAAAGAGAATAAATCAGACTAATACATCCTTCTCTGAACAGTGTTTCAACTGCAAAAGGTATGGTCACAAATCTCAAGAATGTAGAAATATGCAAATGAACAATTCATTCAATGGTAGATGCTTCACATGCAATAGAATGGGACATATGGCTAATCAATGCAGATCAAGAGGATTTCATTCAAATATGCAAAGAAATGTTGTTTGCCACAATTGCAATAGATCCGGTCATTCTGCCAAATTCTGTAGAAGCAAGAACTAGGACAAAAGGGGTCCGGTGCATCATAATCAGAATCAAGACAAAGGAAAAGGAAAAGAAAATGCGGATGAAGTTAAAAGTGAGATGAAAAAATTTAGGTGAAAAGAAGTACAGAAAATGTAGAGGATGGATCCGCACCAGAATCTGGTGCTGATATTCCTTCCAGAAATTAAAAAAATTGAGCTCTGGCTCAGGGGGAGACACAAGGAAAAACATTTGTCTCCCAACCAGTTAATTGGTTCCGGAATTGGCACAAGGAGAGTTGCGGATTAAAGGATTCTTAGAGAAACATCTAAAACAAACTGTGGTTAAGATATGGAAGATCCGCAAGATGTTTAGAATAAGATCCTTTCAGTTCATCAAGTCATCCGAATAAGGAAAACAAGGCAAACCGGAATGACTTGAGCATTTATTGCAGCTTGGTATTAGGGTTTGTGGAGCAATATAAGGGTTTTTCGTATTAAACATTTGTTCATTCTGCATTCAAGAAGAAGCGAAAAGGAGCTCTACAACAAATTTCCTCAAACCCATCAAAGATCATCTGTAGAAGTCGAATCATCCAACAATCGATCCGGCTCACTCCATAAAACCTAGAAGTGTAAAAGGTATTTTCCGTTCTCAAATATCTCTCTGTAAATCTTTGAAAGATGGGTACTCCGAGTGTGGTGAAGATTTCCGATAGGCCACGCCCTAAATTTAAGAAACATCCATATAAATCCCTAGAAGTTGATCCCGTAGGCGCCTTTTCAAACATTCCGCATGGGATTCTGCATGTAGAAGATGTTAGGGCATATATTCATGCGAATATTGAAGATGACTCTTTTGAACTCAAAACTCAGTATAAAGCCATCCGAGACAAGCATTTTGCACATTGGATTCATTTCCCCTGCCTTAAAGAAGAAGAATGGGTCCGGTATATTTTGAGCAGAGTGCACGATAACTTCATGTGGTTGAATGGACCATTTAAGATAACCAAAGATGTCATTAGGGCTGTAACCAAATTACACTCATCTAGTGGGATTCCTGTTCTTAAATCCGTCAAGAATCAAACTGTGAGTGAGACTACCGGAGCAAAGTTTGACAAAAGAGTAATGACAATAGAAGACATTACTGATTCAGATACCAAGTTTGCCTCCATGATCATCGGTTCTAAGATATATCACTCTAGCAGGGAAAATTTAGTACCCGAAACTGCAATCTACACTGCTTATGAAATGTTGAGGAAAAATGCAAATTATGATCTTTGTGAACTCCTTCTCAACCAACTAATGGAAAATCTACAAAAGATCAAGGACAAGAAGAACTCCAAGTATGGCAGGCTGTTACTATGCTTGTTCTTCTACTTCATGAATGAGCTTCCTGGATCCAGTGGTTGGGTATGGCAAAATGATAGACCAGTAGCCATCCAAATCAGAGACTATATACATGGGATTGGTGATACTAAGACACAGAATACAGCACTCTGGGGCTATTTCAAGATTTTTCAGAGCATGATGCAAGCAAGAGAGAGAATCCCCCAATCCTTAGTTGAAAAATATAAAGATACAATATGCTTTATGGTAGAAACTGATCAGTGTCTAATGGAGGCAGTGGAGCCAAGAACAGTATGGATCATGCCTATGGGGTATGAAGTGGATGAGAAAATTGTGGAGCTGCATATTCAGCACATGCTAAGTCAACCCAAGGATCCCAAGGCAGAAAGGTTTGGAACCTTTGAAGAATTAAGTGTGAAGATCCACGTGGAGTTAAGACAACCGGAAATAAAAAGAAAAGTGAAGAAGGAAGTAGAAGAGATTGCCAAGAGGCATGGAATTTCAAAAGAAGCACTTGATGCAAATAGAGAAAAGAAAGAAAGGGCAGAGAAAGAAAAAGAAAAAGAAGGTACTCCGGTGGAAGTCCCCTCCCGGACTAGATCCTCTAAGACCTCTGCACCCTCCACTGCAAAGAGCTCAAAGGCAGCAAAATCGGAAGCGAAATTATCTAGAAAAGGAGAGAAGAGAACCAAGAAAAAGGCAACAAGGTCTTACACAAGCCAAAAGGATGAAGAAGAGACAGAATTAGATGCGGAGGTAAGGAAAATGAGGAAAAAGATGAAAGTATCTAGTGAACCCTCTACCGGTGAAGACAAGGAAGAGATGGCAGAAGAATTTGTTGAAAGGCCCACTCTGTCCTTAGATGATGTAGTTAAAGCAGTTACTATGGATGGTAACTTGCAACCAATAACAGAATTCTATGATGCATATAATGATGCAGATAGAAAGATCTTGGAGGAAGCCACAGTTAAGTACTTGAACATATACAATAAGGCTTTTATTGAAATCATATCTCTCATTCCCAAAAACCAAGAAAAGGAATTAGAAATAAGAAAGAATAATGCTAGGGTAAAGGACATTGAGATCCGTGAACAGATAGCCATTCAGCTCTTTCCTTCAATCACTCCGAAGCAAATGAATATGATCTTCAAAGATTGCAAGGATGAGTTCTAGAGCAAAGCTAGAATTAATCAGCTCATGCTCGGAGAAACTAACAAAGTAGCAAAAGAAACAGAAGAGATCCTCCGGAATGCATACAAAAGATTCAACATTCCTATTATAGAGGACTTAGGTGATGACCCCTCGGCTACAGATGTTGAAGAAGAATCTACTAAGATAGTGGCAGAAGAGGCAAAGGAGACAGGTGAGGGAAAAGATTTTCGATCTAAAGGTGAAGAAAGAGTAATCAGTCAAGAAGCAGAAGAGAAGCAAAAAGAAGATGTCAGTCGTAAGGCTGCAGAAGGAGAGAAAACTCCAACAGAAAAGGCCACAGATGATAGTGGTAAGGCTGTAGAAGGGGACAAAACCCTGTCACCGGCAAGAGACACAACAGAAGCAGTTGAAGAATTCCTAACCAAAGAGATGATGGAATTTGATGAACCGGAACTTCTTCAAGGTCCACTCAATTTTGACTCCCTCTCCTCGGTTCAAACCATAAAGTTGGCATCCTTTACTTCGGCAAAAGAAAAAGAAAAACTCCTAAACTCTCACATGGAGGATTGCAAGATCATAGACATTGCATCCGGTGTACTGGAAAAGATCATGCTATCTTTTCAGAAGGATCCCTCAGCCTCCTCATCTGTAATCTCAAATCTCTAGTAAATAGTGTTAGCACACACTTTGATTCTCTAGAGAAGTCAGCAGAAGATAAGGTCCGGAAAGAGTTTTTGGTAAAAAGATTATCAAAAGTACAAGGGTCAATAACCAATGATAGGAGAGGTATGAATATTGGGTTAAAGAGCTTAGAAAATGCTCTCAAAGATGGCAGTGATATTTACAAATTTTGTTTATCCTGGTCTAAAGTGACCAAGGACATTGAGAAGAAGGTAAAAGAGCAAGAGGATAAACTATTAAGTCTATCTCAAAGCTTTGATCCTCTATCCTCCTCCATAGTAAATCAAGAGTGTTAGACTATTGCAGTCATTAATGAAATGAAGAAGCTTGAGAAGGAGAAGAAAAACAGAATAAGCAGATTGAATGAACTTAGAAGAATAATTACCTCTAAGTTAGAGGCCATGCATGAGGCCATAAATGATGCTCAGACCACAGACCGGACCAATGATGCGACAGATCTGAAGAGGGAAAAAGCTTTTGCATTCATGTTGAGTGGTCACATCTCAATTTTGGACAGAATGAAGCAGAGTTGGGCAACAGAAGTTGTACAGTTGAAGACAACTTTTGCAGACATACTACAGTATATGTAAGTATAACCTGTTTATATACATATACGGCTAAGTAGAGTTCAATTTTGGGGAATTTTGGTATGCAGACCCTACCCTTTTCCATTGATGTCAAAGGGGGAGTGAGGAACAGTGAAAAATGTGAAATCCAGCTAAGAGGGAGCTCCAGAAAAGTGTACATTAGAAGAGAGCATCAACCAAGGGGGAGTATAGTATAACACTTAGTCATTTTTTACTAAGTGTTGCCATCAATGCCAAAGGGGGAGATTGTTGGCAAGAGACACATTGGAGCTTCATGATTGTTGTCATTGATGGCAACAAAGTTCGTCCTACACATCTGCAGGACATAGTGTGCCTATACCAGAAGTCAGATTGAAGAGTGTTGTAGTCTGGTAAGCAAGAATAGAGTGTTATGGCAAGGTCCGACAGTCAGGTCTAGATCTCTCAAAGAAAGTATCTTTGGAAAGTACGGACTTGGGAAAGTCACGAGGAGTACCTTGACTGATAGAATCCAGGAATTGAGCCTCCGGTGATGAAAGAATGAAGAGATATCAGGATTCAAGTATTGGAGTCCTGTTTGGAAGTGCAGACAGAGGAAGAACTGACCGGCATAGCATTAGACATTATTCCGGATGAGATGTTGATGGTGATCAAGATTCTTAAGGTATTATTCTTGATTGGTCGACTGGTTAGATGACTTCTATAAGTATCTCTTTGAACCGCATCACTTAGTAAGCAAGGATTCAGCCGACAGACTAGAGTTTGAAAAAATATTGACTATTCCAGATGCTGACTAAAAAGAGGATGAAATCCTTTGTGCGGATATATATACTAGATGGATTTGGATGTGAAGGTGTGTGTGGTGTGATTAAAAAGTGCGAAGAAAAGCAGAAGAGCAGTGTGAAGATGAAATATACCAAGCCAATTTTTTTCACTTTTCCAATTACAATAAGCAGAGCAATACACAATCGTTGAAGTTAGCACTTAAACCAAAACGATGTGGAATTCAACTCTAACCAAGAATGTACACCAGGATGGCGTGATCATATGGTCAGAGGATCTCTATGCAATGCTAAAAAGGAACTCTAACCAAGAATGCGCCTGATGGTGACGAGCATATGGTCAGAGGGTCTCTATGCAATGTTGATAAAGGAACTCTAACCAAGAATGCGCCTGATGATGACGAGCATATGGTCAGAGGGTCTTGATGCAATGCTGATACAAAGAACTCTAACCAAGAATGTGCCAGATGTCGACGAGCATGTGGTCAAAGGATCCCTACCACTATTATGCTGAAATAACTTGACGTCAAGAACGCGCTTTCCAACCCGAAGTGGAATTGGAGCTACCATATGACGGAGATGCAAGGTATTATAAAGCAAATATGAGAAGAAGTATGAAGTGTTGACAGTACTACTGTTCAGCTTACAATAATTAGAGACTTCCAACCCAACTCAAATGATAGAAGTTAGCAAACTGAAATGATGGATCAACAACTTGAAAAGACCAAACCAGCAACATAAAACCCTACAAAAATGCTCACACCTCACTCATTTCTCAACCAAATGACCTCAAATCTAATGCAATGCACTCCTATGACAATGGCGACCAAGCTACACACCAAAGACCACTCTTAAACCCAAGTATTTATTTAGCACAGTTTCCAATGCACTCCAAAGAGGGCGGCCTGGCAAGAAGGGTGATTTCCTTCTAGAAAAATCAGATTCTTCATAATAAAATCTGCAAATTGGCACAATGGGGCGCCCAGCATAGACAAAGGGAAATATGAAATACCTAGAACAAATGTATTTTTATTTTCAGATTTATGAATGAAACTACAGATTCAGCCCTGTTATCAGCAACTCCAAAAATGACATAAAATGCAAATAACTGAACTACAAACAGAACTCAAGCTACAATGCAAACCTCACTACAAAAAATCACTACTATCAGCAAACCTCTCCCTAGGTGCTATCTGTCAAGCACGAAGTGAGCCCAAGCTAGGAGGCATTCATTCCTCGAAACAGTCTCAGAACCATTACGGCAGCATAACATTATCAAGATTTCGGATGCCGAAATGAGAGCACTCTTCGTCCTTTTATACTTTTCCAACTGGGAGTCTAAAATCCTCTTACATATGGGATAAAACATGAGAGGGAAAATAATATAATCCTCTTCAATTCTTTTTCAACCTCAACATTAAGTCGTTGAGCCTAGGCACCAAGGTCCAATATTAAATAATAAAGTTTAATTTACGGACTTTAAAACGGAGGCCAAGATGATGTCGGAAACCAATGATCTATAGCTCGTTGGAAAGGTCTTGACAAGACGAATCCAACCCCACTCTCAAAATCCCGTTCTGGTGCCAATCCCGAACTTACTAAAAATAGTAAATTCCTGAATGTCAAGAAAAACACATCCCTGCGAAGCTCTCTGAAAACCTAGAAAGAAACTGCCAACCAAACCATGTTCCACGAACAAAAGTAACCACCAAAACATGAAACCCCAATTTCAATCTCCGAGTAACCTACGGGTCTCCGGAATAGGCCAACGGTCAACTGTAAAAGATCAAGCTGGAAAACGGAACATTACAGAAGACAGTAAGACAGGTCCAGAATGTAACAGGATAGCAACATCTAATAGAATAAGAATGAAGTGCAGCAGATCAGTATATTGAACTTAATCGGAACTGAACCCTAGCATATGTGGATGCTTCTCATCAGTTCAAGTATCTAGTTTTCTTGTATAAACTATTGTAGGCAGTGAGCCTCTTGTGAGAAGTGTGCTCTAGCAATGAGCTCTAATTGGCAAGTGCCATTTTGTATTTCTATTCTTCTAACAGAGAATACAATCTTGGGTTAATCACCCCGTGGTTTTCTCCCTTAACAGGGTTTCCACGTTAAAAATATTGTCATGTGTATTTCCATTTCATGGTTATGTTTGCTTATTTGAATTAATGCTGCATTAATTATTAAGAAAGTTCAGAAAGCAGAATTAATTAAGATAACTGATTCACCCCCCTCCCCCCCCTCTCAATTATCAACACCCTCTTCTCCACGCTCCCCTCTTTTCCCACAAGCATGGTCATGGAAAATAGTGCTTCTTGGGATTTCCCCCACTCCAAAATGTCATCACTCATACCTATAGACATGTTATCCTCAACTTCCTTTGGAAGTTCCGCTGCTTGGTTGTCTTCTCTCACACCTTTTTGCCCCTTCAAATTGAAATCCAGATGGTCTGCTCAAATTTATCCCTCCAAATCAACAATTTGCTCGCTATTCTTTAAGACCGTTGAAAGATAGAACTCGGTCAAGATGCTCCAAATTTCCAATCAAGCCATGTTTCAGCAATCAAATGTTTAAGCTTTGTTGAAGAACTCTGCATTTGAGGACCATTTCTGTGTTGGAAGAAACCATTCTCAGCCTTCATACTCAGTTCCAGAGTGATGGAAGATTGCAGAATACTGTTGGGACTCTCCACATGAAGCTACTTTACTATATTTCAGCAAGAGGAGTTTGCTAATCTTCATGTTCAGCCCAAGAAACGGTACCTCCAAGAGTTGGCTCTATATTCTTTCAGTTGATGGCCTGGGTCTCACATCTCCAAGTGAGAGAGAATATGTCTGTAGCTGCCCACAATATGGTAATTGCAGATTTGTTCTACAGGTTGAGAACGAGAGAAGGGGTGGTGCAGCTTTGGACTAGAGTTCCAAGTTGGCCTAATCTACATGCCTAGTTGATAGGGCCACGGCCTGATCTTAGGCATGATGTAACGGTGTTTTACAGTCAATGTATGGCATGCAGTGGTGGAGGTTGTTGCCCTGTTTGGACTTTGCCCAATATAATTTTATGTTAGGTAACATGACATTTGTTCTTTGAAGGTTGTTCTGGCCCATCTCTGTTCACTTAGAGACTTGTTTATTATTGTCCTTTTTTAGATTGTTTTATCTGGTGCTGCTGCATTAAACTGCTATTTCTTGCTGCTGTTCAATGTGGATTGTTACAGTTTGAGGTGCTTGTCAGCGCGAGTCTGTAAACTTCTATTATTAATCCAATAAAAAAAATTAAAAAGTAAAATGGCTTTTATATGTATCAGCTAATCAGAACTGTACCAAGTTGCCAAAATGAGAATAGAGAAAGGTCGATTGGTGTACAGCACTGACTAGAAAATTGCACCCATAGTGTGCAGCAAAGTGGCTCGAATAACTCATTTAGTGGCCAACACATTTTTTTTATTACAGTGAAAAAAAGTTAAGAATTTAAGATCCAATTAGTTGTTTAATTGGTGTGTATGGTAGTGATTGGTATTGAAAATTTATTTTTAAGGTACTGTTGGTGCTGGTTAGGGCCAGATGCAAGAAGTGGGCAAATTTCCAGCTTAGTACCCTATGTCAAGGTAATTTGGCTGAATGTGATTATGATGAAACGAGGATTGCATAGTTTCTTTAAGAATACTGGTCTGAATGTATAATCTTTGATGGCATTGTACCCCATTTCAAAGTACTAAATGTCATTATGAAACATGAACAAGGATTACTTAGTTTCTTCATGGCATAGTACCCTATGTCAAGGCAGCTTAGCCAAATGTTGATTGATAGATCATAGAACGAGGATTCGATGATTTTTTAAAATATATTAAAGATTAAATGCATAAATTTATGTCAAGTGAAAATGCTACTGTATAATTCACTAGGCAAATAGATGTTTTGAAAACCAAATTTTATGCATGGTTGTAATGCAATCTAACAAGAAAGAGACAGGAGATCTAAAGAAATTGAAGTGTATTTGCAAGGTACCTGATTTTCTACACAACCACAAAGTTCATTATAGGAGTTCATTACCATTGCCAATTCAAGCTGGAGAAAACTGAGGTCTGTGCAAGGTTCTTTAATTTCCAAATCGCTATTATTGAGATCTGCACTAAAGGAATAGTCAAGAACCTACATGATGTCGAAAAGAGTTTGAAATTGGAGTTCAGCAATCAAATGTTTACAATATTGAATTACAACATCCTATAAGCTTGTAGAAGAGACAAATGAATCAGGAAGAAAAAACTCAGATGTTTTCAACTTCAAAGTCTGAATCTAAAATCTTGGTAGATTGTGAGTTGAATATCGAATCTTTATTAGTACTAGAATGACCTTTTAAATTTATAGTAAAAACAAATTACATTCTGGATCTTTATGTAACGACGTAGTCATCCTCAAATAGGGCCAGCAATAGAACACAGAGGGTAAGATTGAGAAGACTTGTACATTTACAACCAATAACAATTGCAGTCCCACTGGGAATTACAGCCAAACTAATTCTTTTATCAGTTTACTTAGTTATAAGGTACTGCATTTGAAGGCAAATAAAACAAACAATGGTGATCTGCTGATCACAAAACAAACAAATATGCAAAAGCTCCAAATTGACTTGATAGAAGAAGAGGTAGGGCATCTATTATAGAGGTTCAAATTACAAGTACCCATTATGGCACACAACCATATTCACCAATAACCCAACTACAATACTTATTACAAGCAAGAAGACAAAAGAAAGGAATCCAAGTCAAGGAAGGCCACTAAGTCAAGCCCAATGGGCATTATTGCTGTCAGCAATCCCACGTGGAATTCCAGTTGAACCAATTCCATTAATGGGCTAGTTAGTAAGATAACTATGGCAGCCCCACTAGGAATTTCAGCCAAACCAATTCCTATAATGGGATAGTTAGATAACTATTGCAGTAAAAAAAAAAATTTAAAAAGAGAGAAATAACTGATGTTTTTTACATTTAAAACCATACTAATAACATATAAAGTGAGAGCATGAAAGTAAACAAGACTGTACACTATGAATTTTGAAATATGGATTTTTCTCATTAATTTTGAGATCGCTAATTATAGATAATGTAATATAAATCCCTTTAACAATGTTAATAAATGACTGTCAGAATGATAATGAACCCTTAATGCAATAGAACACAACTAATGTAAACACAACCTATTAACCATACTGTTCTCCTTAACTATCAAGTCCAAGAGACTAATCTATACACAAAATGGTAACTACAGTTCACATCAACAGTCTCCCTAACCTCTTCAAATAACTCTTAAATTTACAGCAATGACAAGTGTTTCAGGTTAGCAATGTCCTGTCTTAACAAACATTTCATATTAATCATTTTGATCGGTAATATTTCCTATAATGTTGACAGCAGTATTGATGCCCATATTAATTGATCACAGTAATAATAATGATGCTATTAAACACCATACTGATCAAGAAAGTACAGGTCACAATAATGACAGAATGCTACTGATCAATGATCATAAGAAGATTACTAATCAAAAAAGGATAGTTATGTCAAAAGACAATGATGATGACAAAATCTCAAACAATACAACATTATTACCAACTGATATGTAACAATGAAAATTGCCAAACAATTGCCAAAAGAAAATAACTATTTTACAAATGAAATAACAACAACTATATGCATTGATAAGTACAAATGACAGCAAGTCCATGACAGCACTAACATCTGTGATGCAATAACGATGACAAGTCAAAGGATTCATTTGTCTAGTAATGACTATGCTCATGAATCATAAATAATGACAGCAGTGTTTGCTGTTGTCAAAGGCAACAGTGATATTCACTAATCACAATAACAAAAGTCATGTTCCCTATTCACAAGGTTTTCAAAACCGATTATACCAAGTGTCTTCACAACTGTAGATAACTATGTTCATTTTTGAAATAACAATAACAGTAATTGTTGTGGCCCTTTTACAAAAGATCTAACTGCTATACAATAATGGCACCTAGAAATCTTAACAGCTACTTACACCATTCAATGTGTATAACCCATTTATAAAAGTTCCAAAGAAGAATGATCAAAAAATTGCAGGTCTGATGATCATATAGAAAAAAAACTAATTTATTGTGATACTACCAGTGATATTTGATCAATAATTTTGCAATATATTGGTGAAAATTTCAGTCAAAGTCATAGTCAAAGATATTTTGAAAAACTCGTGATATTTTCAAGAAAATGTCAGGAACCCTGCTGAGAAAAGATATATCGGGATATTTGAAAGATATCTGCTTCTATGGAGAAAGCTTCTAATTCTCTTTATGAACAGTTACAAAAAAAATCACAGCAATGGTTACTATTTATCAGAAATTTTGAGAGGAAGAAAATGTTTGGCCGAATCGCCAATTGGAAGGAGCCACATCGTACATGATGAGAATTCTTCCGTCACTGCTTATCAGTTTGAATGACAAACTCTGCCTAGTCAGATATGAATTACTCTGCCAATTTGCTCCCCGGTTTCTGCTCATTTGTTGCCATCCAGTGTTTGATCCTTTTATCCATGCTGCACTGATATCTCCTGTTCCCCCAACATTGCTTATCAGCACTAGCTCCAAATAGTCTCTCCCATTTATGCTAAAATTGATCCCCCCGGTCTTCTTGCAACCAACCCTGAAATCAAACCCAATATGTTCAGTTCATCTATTGCTTACATTGATTGGACAATATAAATTTATGCACAGAAGAAGAAAATTGGTGTACCTGTTATAAACAACGGGTACAATTCCAGCACTGTAATTAGCAATCTGCAGGAAGGCAGGCTGTGCCATGTCAAAATGTCGAAGAGGCAAATTGCACCACCCTCCATTGTCATTTGGCAGGGCATTATTAGGTGGGCAAAAATTAGTGGCAGTGATTGTAACAGATGTGCCAGGGATACACCATTGGGGAGCTTTTGTAACATCACAGATAATTCGGTAGCAAGCTCCACATACCGCCCCATTGTTAAACAGAGCACTGCTTAGAGCAGCAGTATTTGTGCCAAATCCAAAACTGTACATGTTGCCATACCCACAGGCATCACCTGTAACAACAACAACAATTCAGCCTACTTACCTTCATACAATCTCACAAACAAGAAACAAAGAAAGTATATACTAATGTCCATAAATGACCAAATAAGTCAGCGGGACTGTATGCTAATTTTACTAACAAGAGAAGAATAATGATAACTCAAACTCTTGCCATAGATTTTCACGGAAACTTAGAAGAGTAGCTAATTAAAACTCACCCAAGTTTCCAGAGGCATTGCTCCCACCATTAAATGCAGCATGCCCTGCAGTCCACCCACAGATTGGCACTCCTCTTAGAACAAAAGATGCTAATGCATACACCACCATCAAAATTTTCACTGCCATTTTTTTCAAAGCCTTGTTAAATCCAACTAACTGGAAAAACTGATATAATTTTTTCCGCTCAATACCCTTTTATGGAATAAAAAAAATTCTGGAAAAAAATGTGTAACTTTAATTCATCATATGTCATAATATTTTAAGGACACCTTTGAATGGATAACCATCGTAAAAAATTTGCTTAATTTAGGCCAGCCCTGAGTACTGAATGGCTGATGGATCCCACTCATGGTAGAAGTGGTAGTTCTAGAGTATATTAATCTCCTACATACATTGCACCCTATCATCCCACACAGTGACACCCTGACACCCTAAACCATCATCCTTCTCAAAACAAAGTCAGACATTATTAAAGGCTTAGTACTGTACCGATATCTTTATCATCTTGGGGAAAGTCAAAATTGGCTCAGGGCCCCTAAATGGAAAGAGTGGCATGGAATCTAGTGTTGCTTTTAAGTTTTTCTTGAATCCAGTTTTGGGAAGTAAAAGATTGAAAAGGATGCCAATTACTCAGACTCAGATATCTAATTTATTCTTTATGAATATGTCGTAGTTAAAATGACAGCATTTTAGTTGAGAGGGCTCTATTATATTATATATAAAAAGGTACATCACTCAAGAGTCCAGCGGAAATTCTAGACCTGCTTACTCAAACCAAGATGCCATTAAATATTGCAGAAAACATTATCCGAAATCAAACCACTATGCCATTAAAAACAGAAACAGAGTTAAGAGAATACAAATTTCCCATAAGTGTTTCCTCCTCTACATTATGCCATCTAGGCATGCATTCCAATTCTTCTTTTATGAGGTTTTGGTTTCCTGGCTCTACATGAGGTCTTTGAAGCTTTGATTGTTCACAAGACAACTCCTTTTTTGCATGGTTCTCCTTTGCTACAAAACAAATGTATGTGCTTCTGCTTCTTTGCTCAGTCTCTCTCGTTCCTTATCTGAGAAAGTGATGATCTTCTACTCTCTTTTCATCAATAATAGGATTCTCTAGACATTCCTCTAGCTTCTGACAGTCCTCTAGCTGCTTTTGGTGTGTTCTCTAAAACCAATAACTTCATCACAAGTGAGGCTCTCAAAGATCTCCATCTTTGTTGCAACTCCCTCTCTAATGTAGATTGCTTCCACTGCTACAACATCTTGGGCCAGCTTGTGTGATAGGCTGCATTCCTCTTCCCTGCAGTCTTCAAACTCTTCTCCTCTTGCATTGTAATCTTCAATACCTTCCTCTTCTTCGGGGTAACACAACTCAAAAGCTTCATCCCACTCAGTATCTTCATCTTCATCCCAATCATCTATATCTATTTTTTTGAAACTCTTGGATAATCACATTTAAGGATCTTCTATCCACTAATAATTTT
Organism: Cunninghamia lanceolata; assembly: GCA_027924645.1. NCBI lineage: Eukaryota > Viridiplantae > Streptophyta > Pinopsida > Cupressales > Cupressaceae > Cunninghamia > Cunninghamia lanceolata. The sequence continues at coordinate 2,028,121 of BSBN01000766.1, read as the reverse complement.
GCCAACTCTTCAAGGGATTTGATATTTCCCTGTTCTAATAGTTCTATCCCTTGGCAGCTAATCCTTGACCTTTTTTTCGTCATGTCATTATATTTTAAGGGCACCTTTTAATGGATAACCATCATAAAACAAATTGCTTAATTTAGGCCAGCCCTGAGTACTGGATGGCTGATGGATCCCACTCATGGGAGATGTGGTAGTTCTAGAGTATATTAATCCCTTAAATACATTGCACCTTATCACCCCACACATTGACACCCTGAACCATCATCCTTCTCATAACAAAGTCAGACATTCCAAAAGGCTTAGTGCAGTATCGATATCTTTATCATCTTGGGGAAAGTCAAAAACGGCTCAAGGCCCCTAAATGGAAAGAGTGGCATGGAATCTAGTGTTGCTTTTTCTTGAATCCAGTTTTGGGAAGTAAAAGGTTGAAAAGGATGCCAATTACTCAGACTCGGATATCTCATTTATTCTTTATGAATATGTTGTGGTTGAAATGACAGCTTTTTATATGAGGGGGCTGTCTAGAGGAAATTCTAGACCTGCCTGTTGATGTGTTTTTCTTGCACATGCAAACTCAGAATAAAATACTAAGTATTCTAACCTCTCTTGAACAAAGTCTCTCGAATGCTAAACAATGTGATCAATCGAGACAACTCCAAGGTTCCTTATTCGTGTTTTGCTACGGATAGACTCAGTAGTTGATGTGATCATGTTGGTAATCACAAAGGGACTTACGCTGAGTGTGCTCCTTACTCCACCCAAACATGTACTCTTTCCTTGTGAAATGGAACTTCTAACTGTCTATGAAAGAAAATGAAAAAAGGCAAGGGTTGAGAAAGCTAATCTAAGGACAATGAAGTGATGGATCATGTCAAGATAGACAAATTCCTCATATAACCTAACTCCACTTCGCCATGAGGACCAACAACTACACAAAGTTCGGTGCAATCTTCTAAGGTAGCTCAAGGATTTTCAAATTGTGAAGCATTTATCCAAACACCCACAGCTAGCGCAGCTTGAACAATCTTCACAACCGAACTAAAGCATGTAAAGGATCAGGCTAACTTTGCAAAGTGAGTTGCCATCGGCAATCCACAAAAAGTATGAACCATTAAGGAATTCATCAAATATCTTAACATATTGGCATCACATCAATAAACTTCTAATCTAACTCTACTTGGAAACATCTCTCCACATCCAAGAAATTAGAAACCATGTTAACATTCCGCACCCACACAAAATCACCATGAAACAACCAATAATGAGTTTGTATTGATCCTGGAAGTATTTTGATAACAATTTCAATGTCTCTTTGATGACTTTAAGAAGTCTCCTCTACTCTACTCCTACCGAACTCTAATTCTAATGTCCTTTTACAAATGAGAGAAGTGAGCTTTATATAGAGCTCAAGAATTACATGAAGGGCCAAGACTGATTTAGCAATCAACGGTCGAGATTGAGACAACAAGGCAGTTTGTTACAAAATTTGTCATTTTTAGAACATGAAAAAGGCAATGAAGGCACATTTCCCAATGTGATAAGCATCTTTGGAGCATCTTTATGGTGGGCCCTCTTGAATGAATGACATCGCAGAATGTGATTGGCTTGATGATGTGTACGTGCCACCTCAGCATCTTCAAACGAACTAGTCTGGTTCACCTCATGTTCACTTTACTTAGAATATTTTCTTCTTGTTGTCTTGATGTAACTCATGGATCGCTTTGATGATCATGCTCATCTCTCATCTTGTGATGTTGTTGTGCTTGTACAGGACTATGCCTCTAGATAGTTGCATGGACTCATGGAGTAGACTAGTGCCTGATGAGAGTTCTTATCTGGCACATGATATGTGAGATTCTGGATGATGACCTCCTTCAAGATGTGCATGGTGAAGTGACCCCTTCCACTAATCCTCGCCTCGAATGGATGATGAACTACACTTGTAACCTTGATCATCTTAGACTAGCTCCCCTTCGAATGGCGTTGATGTCTTCCTCATCTAGACATACGAAGTCTTCAAAGTAAGATAAACTTGATGTAAGAGCTCTCCTCCATGTGGTGATGATGACAAACTTGAGCAACTTTACTCCGCCTTCCAAACTTCTCATGTATGAGCTCTCGCCATTCACCTCCTTGGACCCTCCATCTCCTACAAAAAGAAACATATCAAATTAAGACTTGATATAAAGGATTTTCAATAACAAATTACATTTATCTTATGCATGTGGGATCAAAAAATGGCATTTCAAAACATACCCTTTCATGTGAAATCCATGCCTAAGTGCCTAGGCGGGTTTAGAAGGGTAGTAAGGAATGTGATGTGAATTTTGAATGAATCCAAGACCTCCTCTCTAGGCCGCCCATGCTGGGCGGGTTTAGAGGTGATAGGTGGAGGACATCATGTGAAGAGGTGACATTATCCAGATGAAGGGCCCAAGGCCGCCTAGCATGGGCGGGATTGGAGGGCTAGTAAGGATTTTCATAACTTAGTGATTTTTAACTTGATTTTGACAACATAGAAACCCTTCACTTGTGTTATTGATGGTTTAATCTCCTTGAATGACATGTAAAACTCTTGGAAGCATGGGTGGATGTAGGGTAAGTGTATGGAGTGAATGATGTAGAGAAGATGCACGATGGTGGGATTCTCTTGACAAGGCAGTCCTGAGAGTGTGTGTGGATTGCTTCACTTTGTTCATTCATCTCCTTATGAAGACCTTTCTCTCCAACTTCCTTAAGACTTAGCTAATTTTTGAGGTGTTTTTTGAAGTTGAAAGACACATCATGGATGTTAAGTGATGATCTTGTCCACATGTCATAGTGAAAACCGCCTAGGAAGGGCGGGATTGGAGGTGTTGCTTGGATTTTGCAACTTAGAACATTTTGCACCCTTCTAGACCTGATTGCCTCACCTATGAAGTGCTTCATTTTCATCCACTCATTGATTTCTCCTTGCAAATTTCATTGTCTTCACTCTGAGCGGCTTTAGAAGCAGTGTATGGAATGTTTGATGTGGGACAAGACACAGTCTATGGGCACCTCTTGACCGCCGAGGTAGGGCGGGTTTAGAGGTGACCCTTGGACTATTCCTCAAAATAACTCAAAAGACATTCAATCCTATGAACTTTCATCAAATCTTCATAATCTCATTGTACTTCAACTCAAAATATTGCAAACTTGATAGGTTTTCTCCTTGAGTGGGTTTGAGGGTGGTGTCTGGAGAGTGTCATGTGCAGGAGGTGGAGTTGTCCAAGCATAGAGCTCAAGGCCGCCTAGCATGGGCAGGATTGTAGGTAGGGTGTGGATTTTCATAAGACTTAGCCAATTTTTAGACTTCACTCTCTTTGAATGATCCTCTCAAGATGTGAAGCATCATGATGAGTTAGAGAGTAAAGATAGGGTAGCTGCATTGCTTAGACATCAAAACTCCAAGCTGACCTCTCTAGGCCGCCCAAGTAAGGCGGGTTTGAGAGTAGGTCTTGGACTTTTGTCACTTAGAAACTTCTCATTCCTTCAACTTGAGTATCTCCTCTCCTTGGTGCCATCTTGATCATTGAAATCAAACAAACTTAACAATTTATGTTATTCCTCACCCTGAGCGGCTTTGGAGAGAGTGTTTGGAGTGTCTCATGTGTCAGGTGATACAATCCACAAGGACCTCTTGAGGCCGCCCAGGTAGGGCGGCTTTAGAGGTGACCCTTGGATTTCATCTTAAAACTCTCTTGATGCTTTCAAACTTTTAAGTCTCCATTGGAATTTCATCACCTTCTAATGTTTTGTGTTTGAAACACTTCAAAACTTGATCACTCTCTCCTAGGGCGGGATTGTAAGTGTTGTCTGGAGAGATCCATGTCAAGGTGAAGACATCATCCATGTCCTCATGCCAAGGCTGCCTAGGTAGAGCGGGTTGAGGAGTCACACTTGGAATGTAACTTTGACTTCCCTCAAACTCATAAACCTTGCTTACCAATCATCATATCTTAGTGCTCCGTGCATGAAAAACCTCAATACTTAAACCATTTTTCTCCTAGGGTGGTTTTGAGGACAGTGTCTGGAGAGTGTCACCTGGTGGAGACATCATCCATGAACACCCTGTGAAGCCGCCCAAGCTGGGCGGGTTGGGATACCACCCTTGGATTTTGTCTTGAACTGACTCAAAATCTCTTCTAAACATTGAAAATTCTCTCCCTAAGGCGGATTTGGAGGCAGTGTATGGAGAAAGTGCATGATCACAACCTTGAATCCAAGACCCCATGCCAAGGCTGCCCAAGTAGGGCGGGTTTAGAAGGTGTGCTTGGAATGCAAGTCTTGTCGCCATATCAAAAATGTCCTAAATGGAAGTATATTGAAAATATGTTTAAGTATAATATACTTTAAATATTTATCAATATACTTCCAAGATGTTTGAGATGGGTCTCAGATCCATAGGATTTAACATGCAAATTCTAGATTTTGGAGGATCCACCAAATTTCAGACTTAGCCAATTTTTAGGATTTCAGGACATCAGGCTTAGTGATCTTTCATCATTCTTTCCAATTAATTCATCCTTGTTGGGAGGAGTTTAAGTAATGCTTGGTTTGGAGATGATGCATGGAATGTTGCTTGTAATCTACTTAACTTTCCTTTAACTTGCAAACCTTGCTTGAAATTCATCATTTCTCAGTGCCTTGTGCTTAAAAACCTTCTAACTTAACCATTTTCTCCTAGGGCGGATTTGAGGGGTCTATTTGGACAAGTGCATGTGCATGACGTTGAATCCATGACCTTGTGCCAAGGCCGCCCAGTCTGGGCGGGTTTGGAGGTGAGGCATGGAATTTTCATCAAAATCTTAGTTTTTGACTCCATCATCACTTCCTAACTCTCTTCAATCAGCAAAAACTCGTGAAAACATCCTAACTTTCCTTGGGCAGGTTTGAGGGTGTTGTTTGGACAAGCTCTCCTGATGGTGAAGACACTGTCCAAGAGGACCTTGTGAGGCCGCCCAGACTGGGCGGGTTTGGACATGGAGTGAGGAATTTTTTGCCTTAGTCAAATTTTGGATTTTCCTGAATGGAAGTATATTGAAAATATGTTTAAGTATATCTTTCTTATACTTTAAATATTTGTCAATATACTTCCAGGATGTTTGAGATAGGTCCTAGATCCATAGGACTTAGCATGCAGATTCTAGATTTCTGAGGATCCACCAGATTTCAGACTTAGTCATTTTCAGGATTTTCAGGATATCAGACTTAGTCATTTTCAAGGTCTCAGTGGCATGCATCAGGATGAAGGCATATACACCTCTTAGCAAGAAACTGTCGAGACATGGGCAAAACAACACTACCAAAACTCTACAAGCTTAGAGCAAAACTAAACTTTAAAGCAAAATGAAGCAAGAAAGAAAAAAAAAGAGGGGGTCCCCATTTGCAATGGGGCGATGTGTGATTACATCACAACATCTAGCGCAAATCCGAATAAATGTTCCTGAACATTTCAAAGAAAAAGACTCAATCCAGACCCAAAAACTTCGGATAATTAGTCCTAATTCAATCATTTAGCTAGGACATATACTCGAAAGGGAAAAGAACGAAAAATTGGGTTAAGACACTTCGTCCTTCGATTACCACCATGTGTGCAATGTTCAACAAACATTGATTCTCCCAAGTATTCGAATGATAAACAAGAATCAGCGAATTGAACCCTTCTGTGTACACCCACATGTTAGGTTGAACAAACATAAATACCCATGCCAAGGCATTGCAAAATACACTCTTTGATAAATAACATGAATGATCAAGAAATCGGAATCAAAAGCTTAGAACGACCATTCATAAGTCAAAGACCCAAGTGTGTGCAATTGCGTTCATTTCCGTCCCTTAGAAGCTAAGATCATCCGAGTTCACTTGTCTTATGCTATGTAAGTTCATGGATGGCAGACGAATGAAGGGGTATATATACATACGGGCGAAATGGATAGTGATGATATGAAATGGAAATGGTAATGGTAATGGAAATGACAGGATGGATAGGTGGAATGAGACAGTGTGTCTCTACGCATGACGCCTGTTTGCCAGGTTTTCATCATGGTACTTATCCAAGGCGCCACCAGAGGTGGTTTTCACCTATGGACGAAAGGATTTCTCTTTACTATTTTTTTTTTTTTCATTTTTTTTTTTTTTTGCGAACAGGATGACAATTACACATGGCGCCTGTTTGCCAGGTTTTCACCATGGTAATGGATAGGAGGAACTCAAGAGTCTGATTCTGTGGATAACACAATAGTCTACACAAAACCATGTCAAGTCAATATGTTCACTGATGTTGGCAGGAAATGACTAATGGACGGGAATATAGATGGAAATAGTGGACTATGATGTGGATTATGCAAAACAAGTAGATTGAAAATACATCCAAAACATAGACCAGGCGAATGGTGGGATATGCCGGTTAGCGGGAAATGTAGGGAAGTGGATGGTATATAATGGAATCACGATCAATGTTTGCACGTATCAAACTAAACTTTGAAGCTTGCAAGGGAAGGGAAGTGTATTTAGGAACGGGAGTGATGGCTAGTGAATGTAACTTCATAGTGACTTCATATCCCACGCAGACTTAGAATTTTCTTTTGATTTCATTTCGTGGTATGAAGTGATAGATGGAATGGAACGGAATGAGGTGAATGGAAATGGATTCTTCGGATGCGAAAGCCTCTTTGGAATCGACTTCTTTGACTTAGGTACCCAGACTTTTACTTTTGCTTTTGGAAATATGGAATGACATAGCCTTTGAATATACTGTGCTTGGATTTCTGGCATTTGTGCTCTAAGGCATAAAGATCTGTAGGATTTTTGGGAATTTGTTTATTTCATGGGTAAAAGCATCCAAATATTTATTTCTTGAAACTATGGGATGGGCGGAGGGATTGCAAGCTTCTCATTTAGACGACACTTACATTCATTGACCATGATCAGGAAATGGGGAAGTGGATAAGGGAATGTAGGTATATGAGTGAGGCAAATGGAGGTAATATGGATGGTGGAAGGTGTGTGTGGCCAAATGCTTCTGGAATTTGCATAGTAACGAAGGTGGAATGGATACACGTGTAATGGGTGGATAATGGAAAACAATGTTTTAGGCGAAATGGATGGGAATACCAACATCTTGACCTTGCTTTCTATGTAGTGGCTAAGGTCATATGAATGGATATTGACATGTATAGACTCCAAATGCCTTGTCCATAGAGGACTCAAACCTTTACCCTGATAATTCATTATTGGGAGTTTTGAGGTGAAAAACAACACTATATGGAGGATTCGGACATTAGACTCGAGTTCATTATTCAATGGAGAAGGTAAAGTGGATGGAGACCTTTATTATGTATAGGAGGCGATGAATTGAAATGGAATATGGAGCATACGGATAGATGCAATATAATGGAATGAAGTGGAATCATGAACTATCTCACTTAATTCAAGCTCACCAAGACTCACTTAGAACTTCGGGACTATTAAGATGTGTAAATTTATGAGGCCCTTAAATACTTCAAGTCATGCTAAACAATGGATTCTTCTTCCAATAAACAAGCAGTCACACTGTTCAATACAAACCATGGAGTCCACAATAAACTTCCAATTCATGACTCAAATTTCTCAAAAGAAGACTAGGAGATATCAATAATTCAATAGAAAAATATGTGTAATCGCAAGATATCAGTGTCAAGACACAATTCATAATTCCTTTCTGAGTCAAGTACAAATCCTAACCTCGTGAAAGAGTTAGAGAAAATCATCCTTAGATTCTAAAAACTTTTATGAATATTTATCAAAGAAATGAACTTAAACATATACCAAATTATGTTTCTTGAAATTTCATCGCCTTTTCACAACCTGGGAACCCCATAAAATGAACGTATAGCTAAACAACCACTACTCTACGAAAAGCAAAATCTAAACTAAGGCAAGCAAGCGAGCATAACAAACTGAACTAAAGAAAAAAAAAAGAAAAGAAAACTATGTACAAAGAGCAGACAAGACTCAAAAGACATAAGTATATACATGATCTAGCATGATTTCTCAGAATGAACAAGAGTAGCAATGTGCAAGTGACAGTTCGAAGTTTTGCTAATTTATCTTTAAATTCAGAAAAAACATCTTGCACGATATGATTCTCATATTCAGACAAAATCTCACACAAGATTATCAATTGTGGCAGTTCATCAGGACCATGATTTATCCACACACAAGTTGTTTTTCCTAAATTTCCATAAACAAATTCATATTCTTCAAATTCACAACTTGGAAACTCATAATCATCAAATTCAAAAAAATTTCAATCAATAGCAGGGAAAGATACAACCTGGTGGTCTTCGCCTTTGAATGGATATTTATGCTCGTCGCCTGCCAGCATGTTCGGAGGTCGAAGTTGGTGGTGGATCATCCCACTTGCATCCGCAACATGCAGATCATCATTATGATCAATAGTGGGCATATCAAGATGTGAAGGTGAAAACAATTGAATTTCAAAAGCATGGAACATTTCACTTGTAAATTTGAGGTCCTGAAATCGAGTAAGTCTGATATCCTGAAAACTTGAAGAAATGGCTAAGTCTGAAATCTGGTGGATCCTTAAAAATCTAGAATCTGCATGTCAAATCCTATGGATCTGAGACCTATCTCAAACATCCAGGAAGTATATTTCAAAATATTTAAAGTATAGGAAATTCAGAGACTGAAAAGTTGTCTAAGTGCGAAATTCAAAGACTTAAATCTATTTTGAAATATACTTGAATTTCAAAGACTGAAAAGTTGTCTAAGTGCGAAATTCCAAGCACACCTACCAAACCCGCCCAATCTAGGCGGGAATAACATCTGGGCTTGGATTATGTCTTGTCCATGAGAGTATCTCCATGCACCTACTCCAAACCCGCCCAGGGAGAAAATCAAGAAAAGTTTGCCAATTGAAGAGTGAAGAAACGATGATGAACAAGTCTAGTTTCAAGCAAATGTGGAAGAAGAAAACACCTTTTGAACAAAATCCAGACCTCACCCCCAAACCCGCCCAATCTGGGCGGCCTCACAAGGTAGTCATGGACAATGTCATCTTCACCAGGAGAATCTCTCCACACAGAGCCTCCAAATCCGCCCAGGGAAAGTTAGAACATTTTCACGAGGTTTTGCCAATTGAAGAGAGTTAGGAAGTGATGATGGAGTCTAAAACTAAGTTTAAGTTGCAAGGTTCAAGACAGAAAACACATTTTGATGAAAATTCCATGCATCACCTCTAAAGCCGCCCAACCTGGGCCCCCTCAAGAGGGGGTCTTGGATTTTTCCATGTTCCTCATGCATCTCTTTCCAAGCTAAACTCACAAACCCGCTTAGGAGAGATGACATGAAATTTGCAAGTGTAGAGACGGAAGGTGATGAATAACACTAAGTTTTGAACAAAGACATGGATAACTTGCAAGTTTGGAACACGCATGAAAGATTTTAAGTGAAAGTCCAAGCCTCACCTCCAAACCCGCCCTACCTGGGCGGCCTAGACATGAGGTCTTGGATTCCTTGGTCTTTGCATGAACTACTCCACATTCAACCCTCCAAATCATTCAAGAGAAAGATCTTAGGAAACTTGCAAGGAAAAGATGAAGATGATGATGATGATAAAGGCAAATTGCAACCATGGAAGATAAGGAGCTTGCTCAAAGACAAAGATAAGCATGTTTTAGTCAAAATCCACACCATACTCCCAAACCCGCCCTACCTAGGCAGCCTAGGGAGGTGAGCATGGAATCAAGTGTTTGAGCACTCATGCCACTCATCACTTGCCTACCAACTCCACCCACCTACTTCCACACGCATGCAAGTCCAATAAGGAGGTGAAAATCATTGAAAATCACAAGTATTGGAGTCAAATCCACACATCACCTTCAAGGCTGCTCATCATAGGCGGTCTCCACCATTGCACATGGAGAATACCTCAAATGCCACTCAGATCACTTCTTGACTTCACTCAAATGAAGGTAATTTACATGAAGAACATGAAGAGAACACTAAGTCATGCTAAGGAGGAAGGAAAAGATCATGAAAATGAAGCAAGAATTGCCTAAGTATAAAAATCCTCACACCCTCTTCCAGCCCACCCAGCCTGGGCGGCCTAGACCATGACCCTTGGATTTTCATCACACATTCCTCACAGGCCCTTCAAACCTGCCTGGCTAGGTCAGCCTAGGCACTGAGACAAGGAATTTCACACATATCAATCCATACTACCCCGCTAAACCCACCTAGGCACTTAGGCATGGATTTCACGCGAAAGGGTATGTTTTGAAATGTCATTTTTTTGATCCCACATGCATAAGATGAGTGTAATTTGTTATTGAAAATCCTTTATATCAAGTCTTAATTTAATGTGTTTCTTTTTGTAGGTGATGGAGGATCCAAGGAGGTGAATGGAGAGAGCTCATACATGAGAAGTTTGGAAGGTGGAGGAAAGTTGCTCAAATTTATCATCATCACCACACGGAGGAGCTCCTACATCAAGTTCATCTTACTTTGAAGACTTCATAAGTCTGGATGAGGAAGACATCAACGCCACGCATGAGAGGGAGTCATCTTCCAGTGATTCATTTCACGCACCAAAAGGACAATCATCATGTAATCTACTCCAAGGACTCGTGCACAACATATCTTCTACTTCATGCAATTGTCCAGAGGCATAATCCTGCACAAGCACAAGGACGTCACAAGATGAGAGATGAGCATGATCATCAAAGTGATCCATGAGTTACATCAAGACAACAACAAGAAAATATTCTAAGTGAACATGAGGTGAACCAGAGTAGTTCGTTTAAAGATGCTGAGGTGGCACATACACATCATCAAGCCAATCACATTCCGCCATGTCATTCATTCAAGTCCAGGTCATCTATAACAAACAAGTGGATAAAGAGGGCCCACCATAAAGATGCTCCAAAGATGCTTATCACATTGGGAAACGTGCCTTCATTGCCTCTTTCATGTTCTAAAAATAACAAATTTTGTAACAAACTGCCTTGTTGTCTCAATCTTGGCCCTTCGTGTAATTTCTGGAGTCTATAAAAGGCTCATTCTTCTCATTTGTAATATATACATTAGATTAGTAGAGTAGAGGAGACTCTTCGAAGTCATTGAAGAGATATTGAGAGATTGTTGTAAAGATACACTTCAAGATTAATGCAAGCTCATTGTTAAATGTTTCATGGTGATCTTGTGATTTTGAAATGTTAGCATGGTCTTCATTGTCTCCAAGATGGTTAAGAATTGTTTCCAAAGTAGCTTAGTTGATAGATTAGAAGTTCATTGATATAATGTTTCTTATGTGAAGATATTTGATGAATCCCTTTTGGTTCATACTTTTCGTGGATTGCCGAAGGTAACTCACTTTGCAAAGTTAGCCTGAACCTTGTTTGCATAAGTTCAGTTGTGGATGCTCATTCAAACTACGCCAGCTGTGGGTGTTTGGATGGAAGTTCACAACATGAAAATCATATGATTACCTTAGGAGATTGCACTTACTCCGTGTAATTGTTGGTTCTCATGGTGAAGCGGAGCTAGGTTGTGGAAGGGAATTTGTCTATCATAGCATGTGCATTATATCATTGTCCTTAGATTAGCCCTCTTAACCCTTGCCTTTTGCCTTTTCTTTTTGTAGTTGATTAGAAGAAGTTCCATTTCACAAGGAAAGAGTACATATTTGAATGGAGTGATGAATAAATTCTGCGTAAGTCCCTTTGTGTAAACATCATTATCACATCATACCACTGAGGCTATCCATTGCAAATCACGTACAAGGAACCTTGGAGTGTTCTTGTTTGATCACGTAGTTTAGCATTCAAGGCGCTTTGTTCAAGAGAGGATAGAGCACTTGGTGTTTTATTCTAATGTTGTTGTCAAGAAAACATCATCAACAGGACCTCCTCTAAATCTGTACATAGCCCTTCTGCTCTTACTCCACAGTCTGCATATTCGTGGCTCTTCTCCTTGTTATGATCTTTTGTCTCTTTCTCCTGTTGTTTGGCTGCTTTCAAACTCCTCCAGCTCTACATAAACTATGCAGACACTTTAAGCACCTGCAAGTTCTTACCCCAAAATTATATATTTTGTCAAGAATCAACCTCACACAAGTGGTTATATCTCAGCATATAAACTTCTCCTATAAATCTCCACATAAAGACTTCACTTCAGAATATGGACAGCAACCAGAGATAACATGAGTTAATTGTAACATACAAAAAAAGACTAGAATTTACGAACCCCTCCTACAAGCGACTACAATTGAATTCCAAAACTTCACAATACTAAGATTTGACACAAAAATAAGACTAACTTATCACAATCTGCTACAACTGAACATTCATGATCTGCTACAAAACTTTGAGTACCATGAATATACTATCAACTCAAACCAACAACTTCTCCTAAAACATTCTTCTCCAAAAGTCATCGAATCTTCTTCTCATACTCAGTTAAACGTTTGCATTGTTTTTATCTAGCACAGAAGTCAAATGTCCACACCGCAGCAAAGGCGACTAGCAACACCCTTTCAGCCAATCAAAGTGATGCAGATAAAGCCTCTACTCCTGCAAATCAGCACCCACTGAAGTCTAAAGATCTCACTGTAAACTAAAAAAATGAATATAGCCATTATCCTATTTCAAAGAATCAAAATTTAAAACTGCAGCACTGTATTTTTATTATATATCAGATCAGAATATAAAATTGTTACAGAAAATCTGTGTAGTCCCTCTTCTTCTACCTCAGCCCAACGCCTACTCAAACAAAGCCTTATTTTCCCTATATAAAAGAAAGCTATACACCCCCTCCCCACCCCCCCCCCCCCCCCCCTTGCTTAACACCACTAACACCACTAAAAATAAAACTGACAACAGCCAGTAAATTGCAACAATAAAATAGCCCATAAAAAGAAAAGACTAAAAGAAGAAAAAGGTCCTGCTGGAAACTGATGCAGTGGTGGAGAATCCCAGTCAGTTATGGGAATCCCTTACATTATCTTCCCCATCTTTGAAAGATGCTGGACCTCATGGTTCAGAAAAGTCTGATTTGGAAAATTTCAAGAGGTCTGCTTTAGTGACCCAAGTGTTGTTGGAATCAGGTAAACTGACCCATTTAACCAAATACATTTTATAATCCTGGGATCTTGTAGCAACAACCTTTGTTTCCACTATCTTCTCAATCTATTCCCTCTTCTTCTGGAATAAATGATTGATCAAATATTTCAGCATGTTGTCATCACAAATTTGTTCACTACCAGAATTGTAGGGGTAAAAGTCTGCCACAATGAATATGGGACTGATATGAGATATCAAAACCTTCAAGCAGACCTAACAAATAGGCATTCTCATTAATCTTCTTAAGGATTTTGCATGGCCCCACTTTCTTTGGTTTTAACTTGTTGTACATGCCTTGGGGAAATCTTTCTTTATGCAAATACACCATAACTTGATCACCTTCCTCATACACTTTCTCTCTCCGATGCAAATCAACATCCCTTTTATATTGCTCATTGGTTAGTTGCAGCTGATGCCTCACTTACTGTTGCACTTCTTCGATATGTCTTGCAAAGCCCATTGCATCTTGAGTCACCCACATCCCATCAAGAAGATCTATAAGATCAACAACTCCCTTAGGATTGCTCACAAAACAACTTGGAAGGTAAACTTTCCAGTAGATCTATTAACGCTAGAATTAAAAGCAAATTCAGCTTGTGCCAAAACTAGATCCCACTACCTCAGATTCTCCCCAACTAAACATTGAAGCAAATTACACAAACTTCTATTTACCACCTTTGTTTGGCCATTTCTTTGGGGGTGGTAAGATGAACTATACTGCAGTTTACTGTCAACTTTTCTCCACAAAGTCCTCCAAAAGTGACTCAAAAACTTTGTATCCTGGTCACTAGTAATAGTCTTGGGCAGTCCATGCAAGTGGACAATCTCCTTAAATAACAAATCAGCAACCTTACTTGCATCCGTACTTTTTTTGCACGAGATAAAGTGGGCCATTTTAGAAAATCAGTCCACAACAACAAAGATAGAATCATTTCCTCATTGAGTACAAGGCAAACCCCCCAACACAAAATCCATGGAGATGTCAATCCACGGTCCCTCAAGAATTGGTAAGGGTCTGTACAAGCCTATGTTCTACTGTCCTCCTTTAGAAACTTGACAAACTCTACGTGTAGAAACAAACTTATTCACATCTTTCCTTATTTGAGGCCAAAAAAATTTCTCACTTACCAAACTGTTAGTTTTGTCCCTTCCAAAGTGTCCCCCCAAGCCATTTGAATGCACTTCCCAAATCAGCTTTTCCCTCCTAGATCCTGTGGGTATACAAAGCTAGAGTCCTCTGAACAAAAATCACTTTGTCAATAAGTAGTCTTTAGAGTATTCATTTTTGTAACAGTAGGACTGTTGAGAGCAGCAATAACTTTGCTGAAATAAGAATCAACTGCATACTCTTCCTTCATTTCTTCAAACCCAACAATCTCATTGGTCATTGTGACAAGTAGGTGATGCCTCCTACTTAAAGCATCAGCCACCACATTAGTTTATCCATTCACATGTTGTACTACAAATGTATAGCTTTGCAAAAAAGACACCCATTTGGTATGCTTATGTGATAATTTGACCTAAGAGTTGTTATATTTCAATGCTTGATTGTCAGTCAACAAGATGAATTCTCTATGTAACAAGTAGTGCCTCCATTGTTTTAGAGTTTGAAAAATAGTATACATTTTTTTTATCATAAGTACCATACCTCTTATTAGCACCATTTAACTTTTCACTAAAATTGGTAATCGGCTTACCTTCTTGACTCAACACACATCCAATGGCTACCACAAAAGCATCACACTGAATGGTAAAAATCTTCTCAAAATCTGGTAATGCAAGAATCGGGGCTTCTGTCAACTTTTTAAGTTGCTCAAAACTCCTCTCTGCTGCTTGAGTCCAAGAAGAGGTCTTCCCTTGGTGCAATCAGTCAAAGGAGCACATATCCCGCTGAAATTTCTAATTTAATCTTTTATAGAAGTTTACTAACCCATGAAAACCTCTTATTTCTGTAATGCTTTGAGGGATAGGTCATTCAAGTATAGCCTTAATCTTTTTAGGATCCATGCTTACTCCTTCTGCTGAAATCACATTTCCAAGGAAACTAACTTGTCTCTACAAAACTCACTTTTTTCAAGATTTACAAACAATCTTTCCCTTCTAAGTGTATCAAACACAAGTTGTAGGTGCTTCAAATGTTCTTCCATGTTCTTGCTGAAAATCAAAATATCATCAAAATAGATTATAACAAATGTTCCAATGTAGGTTCTAAATACCTAGTTCATGGTGGGCATGAAAGTAGCAAGGGCATTAGACATTCCTAAATGCATCACCAAAACTGATGTAGATAAAGCCTCTGCTTCTGTAAATCAGCACTCATTGAAGTCTAATGATCTCAAAGTAAACTAAAAAAAATGAATATAGCCTTTATCCTATTGCAGAGAATCAACCTCCATTGTTGAGAGCATCTATGGGGTTGAAAGACACTCCCAGGGTGTTTATTGGAGTGGCTTCATTTCAGGGGTCACCATTGAGCTTATTTGTACAAAGTCAGTTGTCGCGGAAGCATTTGCAAGGAGATATCTCTAGATTTTTGGCACCATAATTATTGAATAGGAATGAGGAATGCATTGCAGGGTTTGGCACTGACTTTTGTTGAGTTTTAGTGGGGATTCCAGCCTCCATACTGGTTGTACATCTACCCAAGATAGGCCGTACGACCCAACAAGCTATTCTAGAGTTTTGTGGAGTTTTTGGACTGCTTCCACCCTCCAACCAAGCGTTGAGAGATTGCAGACATAGGCAAAGGGTTTTGATCAGAGTTGAGGGAATTTTGAGATGTATTGATGTTGCTGTCCACCATTGCTAGGTCGTACCAACAAGCAGTAGGGACGTGGGTCTTGTAGACTTCACCATTTGCAGAGTTTGTGCATTGTAATCACTTGTGCTAATTTATACACCAGTTCTTGAATAGTTGTTTGCATTTTCATGGTGTAAAGACCAAGTTGATAACTTCCAGTCTGTTGTACCTTCATTTCTAGCCTTGTACTTTCTTAGACAGCGAATGGGTATGTTGAAACCCTAGCTATCTTGAATATATTTCATGTGGGTATTGTTCCTATATGCTTTGTAATACATTTCCATCAAATACAAGCATCTGGGTATCTCTATTTCATTATATTTTCGAAAATATGTACATGCATGTTTCTATGTCAAAAATACAAAAACCCCAAAACGCACCCGGTATCAGCTAAACCACAGAAAACCAAAAAAATGATCTCAAATAGGGGTGGGTCACTACAATGGTATCAAAGCTAGTTTTCCTGTCATCTTGTTAGATTTCTATAGTTGCATGTCAGTTGTGAGACTACCCATATACTTGCATGTCAATTTTCATGGTCAAACAATGATTGCATATGAGTTTCTATGAGAGGTAGTGCCAGAGAGCAGAGATACCTTGAAAGATTAAGGAAGAAAGAAGCTGAACAAGAACAATGGGAAGAGTGGCCTTCAAAGCTTGAGGAACAACAGATAGTACTTTACAATGAAGACAAAATTGTTACAAAAACCATGGGTGATCGAGAAGGTAGGTCTAGTAGAGACCCTCACGATGAGGGAGGAATTGATATGGCTAGTATGTTGCATGCATTGAATGATTTGGCTAGAGGGCAGCGTGCCATGTTTGACAAAATGAATCGTTCACAAACAGAACTGACCCAAATCCTTGCCCATTTAGTACCTGGTAATAACGGGAGTAATGACAATAATAATGGTGGAGTTGCTCAGAATGCCAAAGGGAACAATGGTAATAATAATAATAATGCAAACAATGGCAATAATGGAGAGCACTCGGTTAACAATCAATTTACTCAGCAACGTACCTTTGCTGGATCAGCTAGCATGAGGCCTCTAATGCCTCAGTTTATTCAGGAAAACAACCCACCGAAGGAGGTTCACAAGCCTACTAAACAGGTTTGACATGCTCAGTATTGGAGAGATTGGAGAGCTATGAATGCAAGGTTCTGTGCAGATATGCCTTTTCAGGCTTACTTGACTTTCAGGGAGCGAAGTAGACCTCAAGGAGAAGGAGGAGTGAGGCAACGGATTCAAGATCTGCAGAAGAAGAAAGGAAATATGTCCATTCCCTATTATGACCGCTCAGGAAATACTTCAGCCAGAGCTTGGGTTCAAAAAGTAGATACTTATTTACAGCTTAATCCTATGACTGAGCGGGATGCCATTGAGTATGCTACATTGCATTTGGATGGGAGTGCACACGAATGGTGGTACTATGGTCTAGTCACATTGGGCCATGATCAAAGTGTTTCCTATGCAGAGTTTACTGATAGGTTGATTGATAGATTCGACAAAGAGGACCCTAAGTTACACTTCAAGGGCTAGCCCAACTCAAACAGTTTGGAGGAGTAGATGCATATATTTCTGATTTTCAGAGACTGTCAATCATGATCACTGAAATTTTAGAGTGGAGCCTCATTGTGCTATTTATTGATGGTCTACCTGAACCCTTAAGAGGATGGATTAAGGGGTTTGATCCGCCTACAGTTCAGAAGGCAATCAAGAAGGCCAAAGATATGGAATTCTCTTCCTACAGAAGTAGATTCGAGTTAAAGGGTTTCTTGCACAAGAAGGATAAGGACAAGAAGAGTTTCCCTCGAGACATCATCCCACAAAAGAAACCAGCTCCTCGCCTTGATGATGATGCGTTGAATGAGTATAGGAGGAAAAAGTTGTGCTTCAAATGCAAGGGGCCATGGGATCCCAACCATAAGTGCCCAATGAGGGGGCAAGTTAAACAACTGGAGTACTATTCTGCTGAAGAAAAAACATCAGAAAAATCAGACCAGCAAAGTGATTGGGAGGATAGTGATGTACAAAAGACTTCATTTCATTCATTCACTTTGGCATATTTTCTATAAGTCTGAGCTTTGCTTTGTGACCAAGGGTTTCGAACCAGCTGCTTTGGAGATGAAAACCTCCATTGTTGAGAGCATCTGCGGGGTTGAAAGACACTCCTAGGGTGTTTATTGGAGCGGCTTCATTTTAAGGGTCACCGTTGAGCTTATTTGCACGATGTCAGTTGTCGCGGAAGAATTTGCAAGGAGATATCTCTAGATTTTGGCACCATAATTATTGAATATGAATGAGGAATGCATTGCACGGTTTGGCACTGATTTTTGTTGAGTTTTAGTGGGGATTCCAGCCTCCATACCGGTTGTACATCTGCCCAAGACAACTCGTACCACCCAACAAGCTATTCTAGTATTTTGTGGAGTTTTTGGACTGCTTTCCACCCTCCAACCAGGTGTTGAGAGATTGCAAACATAGGCAGAGGGTTGTGATCAGAGTTGAGGGAATTTTGAGATGTATTGATGCTACTATCCACCATTGCTAGGTTATACCAGCAAGCAGCAAGGATGTGGATCTTGTAAACTTCACCATTTGTGGAGTTTGTGCATTGAAATCACTTGTACTTATGTATACTCCAGTTCTTGAACAGTTGTTTGCATTTTCATGGTGTAAAGACCAAGTTGATAACTTCTAGTCTGTTGTACCTTCATTTCCAGCTTTGTACTTTCTTGGACAGCGAATGAGTATGTTGAAACCTGTTGTGACCAAATCACACATCGCCCCATTGCAAATGGGGACCCCCCTTTTTTTTGAATTCCAGTGCTTTGCTAAGTCCAGGATGATGTCCTTTGCATGATGAAGTCAGTGGTGTTTGAGTCTTAGAGCCCCTTGATGACCTGATCCTGATGTTTGAGACCCTGAAAATGACTAAGTTTGGTATCCTAATCCTAAAGATCCTGAAAATTGGCTAAGTCTGAAATCTAGTGGATCCTCAAAAATCTAGAATCTGCATGTTAAATCTGGTGGATATGAGACCTATCTCAAACATCCTGAAAGGTATATTGAAAAATATTTAAAGTATAAGAAATTATACTTAAATATATTTTTCAATATACCTTACCTTGGCGACTTACATTTCTAGGCGCAAATTTGCTCTAATACTTAGGCGCGATTGCAGAGACCCAAACTAGTGCCTTCAGTTGATCATCATTAGCGCCTAGAGGAGAATGCACTTTCAACCACATCAGAAGAAGGCGCCTTGATTGAAATTGACATAAAAGACTTTAAGTATCCAAGAATTCGACAAAGGAGTGATCTAGGAGTCTAGGCACCCTCTTCCATGTTCAAACAATCATTAGATTGCGCCTTGAGTTGAAGTGTGATGTTTAGGCGCCCATCCTTGTTGCTCTTGCCACTTTGGGCGCCTTGATGTGGATTAGGTGATGGATAGCGCCCAAGGTGATATAATCAAACAAGGATGTAACCAAGTGTTAAAGAGCCTTGAAATAGCAAAGAATAACTCATATCACCTTAGGCACCCTTCATGCTTTGAAACACACAACTTTGAGTGCCCAGGTAACAAGTTCAAGAATGCAAGTATGATAAGTACATTGCCTACCCTACATTGGCGCCTTGGAAGGTGGTAAGTGGGTCATCATCGAGTGAAGAGTGTCTTGAGTTCAGAGAGTTTAAGTAGATCATCAAAATGGCGCCTAAGGGAATTTGGAAGTGGATTAAGAGTTTGAGGCGCCCTTGGCCGTTGATATCAACATGTATTAGCGCCTAGACTAGCAAATCATTAGTGGAGCGCCTTATATCAAAGTTCCTCGAATGGATTGGTGATGAAGATGATTTTTGGCGCCTAGATTTAGGAGGAGGAAAACACCATTCAATTAGCGCCTTAGCATGAAGAGATGTTCAAACTAACCCAAAGTTGCGCCTTAGCATGAAAGAGCATGATATGTTTAAACTAACTCCTATCATGATGTTTGAGATCCTGAAAATGACTAAGTCTAATAGCCTGATATCCTGAAACACTGAAAAATTGGCTAAGTCTGGAATCTGGTGGATCCTCCAAATTCTATAATCTGCATGTTAAATCTAGTGGGTCTGGGACCTATCTCAAACATCCTGAAAGGTATATTGAAAAATATTTAAAGTAAACTTATACTTAAATATATTTTTCAATATACCTTACTCCTTGGACTTCCTTTTCTGGGCGCATTTCTCTACTCGCAATGACTCCAGATGGTGCCTGCAACTCAGGGCGCCTCCCATCATTCCAACCAACTTCAGAATTGCGCCTTGACATGAGATGAATACAATAGCAAACCACTTTGAGCGCCTTGATTGAAAAGTTGTCAAAACTCCGCCTTAGGGTGATAGGCGCCCTTCATGCATCGAATTATCCTTTGCGGCGCCCTAGTATAGAAGGAAATGTTTAAACACTCCAAGTTGCGCCTAGGAGGAATAAGGATTAAAGGTTCAGTTGTAAACAATCTAAGGTGGCGCCTAGAAATGGGGAAGCCAAAACCATGGTTTATTGATTCAAATCAGCTTCATAATGTTGGGCGCCTTGACTTGTTTCCCCATACCACCATGAGCGCCTAAGGGTAAGTTGTGCGAAATGATTTTATTGAATGGGCGCCTAGGTGTGGGAGTCCTCCCAAAGCATTTACTACATGAAAATGACAAGTATGAAGCCTCATTAGTGTTAGGCGCCCTTTTACCCATCTGCAAACCATTTCTGGCACCTTGGAAGGAATTACATCACAAAGCACCTTTTGAATGAATCTTTTAAGTGGGAGAAGTTTTTTAAACCCTTGCAATTGCTTGAAATCATTTAAAGTTATGAATGTGGGACTAATTTGTGTTAGGCGCACTTTGTTCCTATTTTTACCTATATTTGCGCCTAAGCTTGAAAAGGATTATTACATGTTTAAAGTTATTCCTATCTTATGAAGTGATTGATATATTGTTTATCTTGTCTTGTAGGATCATCAATCAAGGCTAAGGAGTTATCCAAGGAATCACCTTCAAGCGAGGAGTAAGGAGCATCATGCTAGCCGCCTTTGAAGATTATCAAGTTGCATCATTGAAGGAAGGAGTGTTGGTGAAGCTAAGGAGTCATCAAGGACAAGTACCTGAGAAGTCTTCAAGTTGCAGAGGGAACACCACTCTAAAGGATCAACCTCAAGTCTCCTACATCAATACATCATGTTGGATCATATCAAGTTCAAGTGTACTTCATCAAGAGCAACATGATTTGAAGCATTCATTTATCCAAGCTTCAAGTTAAGATCTCTCAATCTTCAAAGATTCATCCAAGCTTCAAGTCAAGATTCATCAAGTTTCAAATTCTTCTAATGCCTTCAAGTCTCCTTGAGGGGTCATCTACTACACTCCGAAGGGTCACTTCAAAGATCATCCTGCTTCTACATCAAGCAAGGATATTCATCCATCATACTTCAAGCTCCATTCAACCTTCAAGTCCAAGAGATTCTCCTACTCTTCATGAATGAAGATTATCATACATTCTACTTCAAGTCAGCACATCTCTACTACTCCACTCTTTAAGAAGAAACATCAAAGAAGATCATCATGTATCCTGCAAGAAGAAGAAACATTACAAAGTCAATCAAATGAGCTACAAGTATCATACATCCAGTTGCAAGGAAATGTACAAAGCAAGATCAAGCAATCACATTGAATACATCACACAAAGATGATACAATTTTCAAAGTATGCTGAGTTGGCATCTATGTGGCGAGTACACATCATTCAATTTTGATTAGCCGCATTATTTAATGCATTCAATGTATCATTTAATGAAAGAAGCCAAAGGGATTCCTATGTGGAGGAATATTTTAAATGCTTTCACCTTACCTTATCACATTGGAAAACGTGCCTTCATTGCCTCTCTCTTTTATGCTAAAAATAGCAAATTGTTGTAACTACCTCTGAGGTGGCACGATCTAGACCCTTGGCTATTGAATTAATCTTAGCCATTCATTGTAAAACTGGACACTATTTAAAGGCCTTGTTGCCTCATTTGTAACAGATAGATTTTGGATTTTAGGAGTAGAATAGGAGACTCGAAATTTTCTGAGAGGACTTGGAATTGTTGTAAATATTTCTCAAGAGTAATGCAAAGACATTGGACCTACTTGTTTGGTGTTAAGTGTTATCTTGTGGAGTAACATGATTTCTTGTATCTTGATTAAATGGAGAGATGTTTCAAAATAGATTAGAAGTTCTTTGTTGTAATGTATGTTGTATTGGATATTTGATCAACTCCTAGCTCATGCTTTTAACATTCATCGCTGGTGAATTGTTGTGTAAAGCTAGTCTGAGTTTAATTTGTATAAGTTCGATTGTGGATGCTTGTTTGAGCTGCGTCGTCTTATGGGTGCTCATATGAACCTTCATGATTTGAAAACCATTCGCAAACCTTAGGAGATTGCACCAACTTCATGTAGTTGTAGGCACCCTTGGCGAAGTGAAGTTAGGTTTGATTCAGGAGTTTGTCTGTTCAATACATCATCATTGCTTCATTGACCTTAGATTAACTTTCTGAACCCTTAACCTTTTTCATTTTCTTTATCATTGAGACCTTGTATATACATCATCCACACTGAAGGAGAGATAAGCTAAACAAATGAAAGAAGAAAAATCTAATGTAAGTCCCTTTGTGTTTAACAGCAAAATCATACTTAGTCACTGAGCTGTCTCTTACAAACTCATCAGAAAGGAACCTTGGAGTCATCTTGTTTGATCACATAATTCAACATTCGAGAGGCTTTGCTCAAGAGGGAGTCAGATACTTTGTATTTCACTCTAATTGTTGAATTGTCGAAAAACAATCATCAACAAAACCCTAGCTATCTTGAATATATTTCATGTGGGTATTGTTCCCTTATGCTTTGTAATACATTTCCATCAAATATAAGAATTTGGGTATTTCTATTTCATTGTATTTTCGAAAATATGTACATGCATATTTCTATGTAAAAAATGCAAAAAACCCAAAACGCACCCAGTATCAACTAAACCACAGAAAACAAAAAAATTGATCTCAGATAGGGGTGGGACACTACAATGGTATCAGAGCTGGTTTTGTTGCTAGCCTGCTAGATTTGTTGCATGTCAGTTGTGAGACTACCCATATACTTGCATGTCAATTTTCATGGTCAAACAATGATTGCATATGAGTTTCTATGAGAGGTAGTGCCAGAGAGCAGAGATACCTTGAAAGATTAAGGAAGAAAGAAGTTGAACAAGAACAATGGGAAGAGTGGCCTTCAGAGCTTGAGGAACAACAGATAGGTACTTTAGAGTGAAGAAGAAATTGTTACAGAAATTATGGGTGATCGAGAAGGTAGGTCTAGTAGAGACCCTCACGATGAGGGAAGAGTTGATATGGCTAGTATGTTGCATGCATTGAATGATTTGGCTAGAGGGCAGCGTGACATGTTTGACAGAATGGATGTTCACAAACAGAACTGACACAAATCCTTGCCCATTTAGTACCTGGTAATAACGGGAATAATAACAATAATAATGGTGGAGTTGATCAGAATGCCAGAGGGAACAATGGTAATAATAATAATGCAAACAATGGCAATAATGGAGAGCACTCGGTTAACAATCGGGTTACTCAGCAGCATACCTTTGCTGGATCAGCTAGCACGAGGCCTCTAATGCCTTAGTTTATTCAGGAAAACAACCCAATGGAGGAGGTTCACGAGCATACTGAATAGGTTCAACATGCTCAATATTGGAGAGATTGGAGAGCAATGGATGCAGGGTTCCGTGCAGATATGCCTTTTCAGGCTTACTTGACTTTCCGGGAGAGGAGTAGACCTCCGGGAGAAGTAGGAGTGAGGCAATAGAATCAAAATCTGCAGAAGAAGAAAGGAAATATGTCTAGTCCCTATTATGACTGCTCAGGAAAAACTTCAACCAGAGCTTGGGTTCAAAAAGTAGATACTTATTTATGGCTTAATCCTATTACTGAGCAGGATGCCATTGAGTATGCTACATTGCATTTGGATGGGAGTGCAAACGAATGGTGGTACCATGGTCTAGTCACATTGGGTCATGATCAGATTGTTTCCTATGTAGAGTTTACTGATAGGTTGATTGACAAATTCAACAAAGGGGACCTTGAGTTACACTTCAAGGAGCTAGCCCAACTCAAACAGTTTGGAGGAGTAGATGCATATTTTTCTGATTTTCAAAGACTGTCAGTCATGGTCACTGACATTTCAGAGCGGAGGCTCATTGTGTTGTTTATTGATGGTCTATCTGAACCCTTGAGAGGATGGATTAAGGGGTTTGATCTGCCTACACTTCAGAAGGCAATCAAGAAGGCCAAAGCTATGGAATTCTCTTCCTACAGAAGAAAATTTCAGTCAAAGGGTTTCTTGCACAAGAAGGATAAGGACAAGAAGAGTTTGCCTCAAGACATCATCCCACAAAAGAAACCAGCTCCTCGCCTTGATGATGATGCATTGAATGAGTATAGGAGGAAAAAGTTGTGCTTCAAATGCAAGGGGCCATGGGATCCCAATCATAAGTGCCCAATGAGGAAGCAAGTAAAACAACTGGAGTACTATTCTGCCAAAGAAACAACATCAGAAAAATCAGACCAGCAAATTGATTGGGAGGATAGTGATGTAGAAAGTGCAACAGAAGAGATGCAAGATACATAGGATGATGATATACCTATAGCCCATCTTTCTGCTATTCAAAAAGAAGGTTCTTTCAGGATTTAGGGAGTCTTGGAAGGACAAAGGGTGACCACATTACTTGACATAGGTGCGACTCATAACTTCATCGATGAGGGACTTGTGGCGAGAAGGGGACTCAAGGCTGAGGAGTTCAAAGTCAGGGTTGCAAATGGGTTTGTCATTACATGCAAGAGGAGAATCCCAAACTTAACTATTAAGTTAAGTGACTATGAGTTCCAAGCAGAATACTATGTGGTCAGTATGGGTGACATGGATGTAGTTCTTGGCATGAAGTGGCTTCATGCAATAGGTGAGTTCTACCTTAATTTGAGGACTATGGAAATGAAATTCGAGGTAGATGGACGGAAGCATGTTCTCAGAGGAATGTCAGATGGTGGACTTCGTGTGGTATCACTTAGGAGGATGGAGAGACTGCTCAGACATGATCAAGTTGAGTGGGCAGCTGAGTGTGTCATTATGCCTACAGCTACGGAGCAGCCCAAGCAGAATTACCACCCGGATATTCAGAAACTGATAACCAAGCACAGTAAGGTTTTCAGTAGTATACCACCAGGGAGGCCTCCTGATTGAGGCATAAAGCATGTCATAGAACTGGAAGAAGGTGCCAAACCAGTCATCATAACTCCTTATAGGCACCCAAAAAGATTGAAAGATGAAATCGAGAAAACCATTAAGGAGCTTCTAGAGATGGGGCATATCAGACCGAGTAAGAGCCCTTTTGCTTCTGCAATAGTGCTAGTGAAGGATAGAACATGAAGAATGTGCATAGACTACCAGGCTCTAAACAAGAAAACTATTAAGAACAAGTACCCATCCCGCACATTGATGAGCTCATCAATGAGCTACACGAAGCTTGTCACTTCTCCAAGATCGATTTGAGATCTGGATACCATCAGATTCGAGTGAGAGAGGAGGATGTGGAGAAGACAGCATTCCCATGCCACTATGGGCATTTTGAGTTTCTAGTTATGCCTTTCGGCTTAACCAATGCACCTGCCACTTTCCAGTCCTGCATGAATAGGGTCTTCAAAGAGCAGTTGAAGAAATTTGTCCTCATATTCTTCAATGATATATTGATTTTCAGTAGGACATGGGTGGAGCACCTCCAACACATTGAGGAGGTACTGAGCATTCTTGAGAGGGAGTCCTTATATGCCAAGGAGTCCAAGTGTGAATTTGCCATGACTGAGCTTCTCTACTTGGGACACATCATCAGTGTCGAAGGTGTTAGAGTAGACACTGAGAAGATCAGGGCAATTCTTGATTGGCCACCACCCACGAATCTCTCATAGCTCAAGGGATTCTTCGGGTTATGTGGGTTCTACAGCCAGTTCATCAAGGGGTTTTCACAGAGTGCAGCACCTCTGACAGACTTGACGAAGAAGGGGGCATTCGTTTGGTCTGATGAAGCACAATAGTGTTTTGACAAGTTTAAGCAGATCATGAGTACTTGTCCAATCTTGGTCATCTCAGACTTCACCAAGCCTTTCGAGCTTGAGTGTGATGCCTTAGGAGAAGGCATAGGAGTTGTTTTGATGCAGGACAAGCACCCGATTGCTTTTGAAAGCAGAAAACACAGGGATGTAGAGCGAGGTTACAACATTTATGATAAAGAAATGTTAGCCATAATGCATGCCTTGGCTAAATTCATGCAGTACCTAGTGGGCAACAAATTCATGGTTAAAACAAACCACAACAGCCTCAGACATTTCCTGAATCAACATGATCTCAACAACAGACAGCATAAGTGGGTGAGAAAATTGCAAGCCTACGACTTTGACATAGTTTATTTCAAATGGAAGAAGAATGTGGTAGCTGATGCACTCTCACGGAGACCTCACTTGTACTCATTAGGTGAGATTACCGTTGATTGGAGAGAGTGGATATCAGCAGAATATGTGAAGGATAAGTGGGCCACTAGGATTATTGATTGTACCATTCAGGACAGCAGGTACACCATTGTAAATGACTTGATCGTTTACAAGGGGATGATCTAATTGGTACCAGGATCGGGTATGAAGAAGAAGGTAATGAGAGCTTTTCATGATGTTCCTACAACTGGTCACCTGGGATATTTCAAGACATACAGGCAAATCCGAGAAAGGTTCACATGGAAAGGGCTCAAATCAGATGTATGCAATATGTCAAAGAGTACCCCACTTGCCAGCAGAACAAACAGGAACATTCTTTTCTAGCTGGTTTATTGCAGCCCCTACCATTCCTAGTCAGAAATGGGAATGTATTTCAATGGATTTTATCACGGGCTTGCCTAAGGCCCTAGGCAAGAATTGCATCTTTGTTGTGGTTGATAGACTGACGAGGTTTGCCCATTTCTTTGCACTTTCAGCCACATTTACAAGAGCGCAGATCGCAGATTTGTTCTTCAGGGAAGTATTCAGGCTTCATGGGCTACCCAGGAGTATAGTTAGTGACAAAGATAGCAAGTTTATGAGTCACTTCTGGCAGGAGCTATTCAGGTTGAGTGGGACTAAACTCACTCCCAGCACTAGTTACCATCCACAAATAGATGGGCAGACATAGATCCTCAACAAGTGGGTGGAAGGATACCTCCGTAACTACATTGCAGGGCAGCAGAAGGCATGGGTTAAGTGGTTACATCTGGGAGAGTATTGTTATAATACTACTTACCACATGTCCATACAGATGTCACCTTTCATGGCCCTTTATGGATATGAGGCTCCCAACTTCCTGGATTTGCTTTTCGGGGACAGTAGAGTACCTAAGGCCAAAGATTTACTTAAGGAGAGCTAGGACATTATGAAATCCTTGAAGGAAAATATCCAAAAGGCGCAAAATCAACAAAAACAATATGCGGATGAGCACAGAGTTCAGCGTTCTTTTGAGGTAGGTGACATGGTGTATTTGATGCTACAGCCATATAGACAATCCACTCTCAAGAGGAGTGGTGCAGAGAAGCTCAAGCCACGATACATTTTTTTATCATAAGTACCATACCTCTTATTAGCATCTTTTAACTTTTCACTAAAATAGGCAATATGCTTACCTTCTTGACTCAACACACATCCAATGGCTACCACAAAAGCATCAGACTCAATGGTAAAAATCTTCTCCAAATCTGGTAATGCAAGAATCCTGGCTTCTGTCACCTTCTTTTTAAGTTGCTCAAAACTCCTCTCTGCTGCTTGAGTCTAAGAAGAGGACTTCCCTTGGTGCAATCAGTCAAAGGAGCACTTATCCCACTGAAATTTCTAACTAATCTTTTATAGAAGTTTACTAACCCATGAAAACCTCTTATTTTTGTAATGCTTTGAGGGATAGGCCATTCAAGTATAGCCTTAATCTTTTCAGGATCCGTGCTTACTCCTGCTGAAATCACATTTCCAAGGAAAACTAACTTGTCTCTACAAAACTCACTTTTTTCAAGATTTGCAAACAATCTTTCCCTTCTAAGTGTATCAAACACAAGTTGTAGGTGCTTCAAATGTTCTTCCATGGTCTTGCTGAAATCAAAATATCATCAAAATAGATTATAACAAATCTTCCAATGTAGGGTCTAAATACCTAGTTCAGGGTGGGCATGAAAGTAGCAGGGGCATTAGACATTCCTAAAGGCATCACCAAAACGGATGCAGATAAAGCCTCTGCTCCTGCAAATCAGCACTCACTGAAGTCTAAAGATCTCGAAGTAAACTAAAAATGAATATAGCCATTATGCTATTGCAGAGAATCAAAATTAAAAACTGCAGCACCGTATTTTTATTATATATCAGATCAGAATATAAAATTGTTACAGAAAATCTGTGTAGTCCCTCTTCTTCTACCTCAGCCCAACGCCTACTCAAACAGAGCCTTATTTTCCCTATATAAAAGAAAGCTAATAACACCACTAAAAATAAAACTGACAACAGCCAGTAAATAGCAACAACAAAACAGCCCCAAAAAAGAAAAGACTAAAAGAAGAAAATGGTCCTGCTGGAAACTGATGCGGTGGTGGAGAATCCCCCTCAGTTATGGAAATCATCGGTTACATTACGAAGACAAACTAAGGAGTGTAGGAGAGCAACCAGCGACTCCTCCAGATGCCTAATCCTAACTTGCTCTCGTGGTCGACAGGAGACTCTGTTTTTTTTTTTATTAAGACTCCAGAAATGGGACATTCCCTACAATTCAACCTCCAAATAAACATAGCCCTGAGGAAGTCCGAATCTGGGCCAGAAATGCCATCTAGTACATACCCCTCATTAATTCCACTAGAAGCTTGTTCATAAGACAATATTAAGACCTACCAGATAAAGCACAGATTAGCAGAACAATATAGCATAGAAATAAAACCACAAGCTTGCAAGAATGAGTACTCGGGCACCAACTTAACCAACTACTTGATGTGGAACCTCCAGTGGCATCAACAAGCAAGCACTGCTTAGATGGATGTTCGATCTTACTTCCACTTCCTGGTTTGTTTCTTCTTAGGCCAAACGACAATGTCACTGCCCTAAACAGAGCGCTCATTGGAGACCTTTCGGGAATGCTATGATACCAAACTGATGCAGCGCCTCAGCTCAACATAGAAGGATTCAATATTCATCAGCAAACACACAGCCTACAGATAAACAGTATAACAGTATATCTGTATGCATGAATATCTACTGCAATATCTTATATTTACAGATAGAAAGGCTTTAACATAAGTCTGTCTCCAGAACCCAACAAATCCGACTCACCGCTAATCCATTTCCCCCTATCCTCTATCCCAAATCATTACATATCTTCAACTGTTTTCACCTCTGTTTCTTATTCGGTCACAAAAACCCTTTCCCCCCTTCCAAAACGCATGCCCAATGCCCATATCCTATTTTAATACCAATTCTCCAAAAATAGCATTCACGTGATAGCTGTAGCCCTTAAGTCTGAGCGATTACAAACTACTTCTAAAATTAGCAATTACTGATTCTGAAATCGGTTTACATCACCAAATAAGTTAGGTGGACTGTATGCTAATTTCACGAACAAAAGAAGAAATATGATGAATCAAACTCTTGCCATAGATTTTCACGAAACATGGAAGAGAATTAAAACTCACCCAAGTTTCGAGAAGCATCGCTTTCACCATTAAAACCAGCATACCCTGCAGCCCAGCCATGAATTGACACTCCTGTAATAAAAAAAGATGCTGATACACACACAAAAATTGCCGCCCGCATTTTTTTCGAAGCCATATTTGGAAACTGATACTCGATTTAATTTTGTCCCCTCAAATTTAAGGAGCCTTTGAATGCGAACCGCAATGAATGAATGAAGAAAACGGCGCAAAAAAACGACCTAGAACAAAACTGGAACAAGTGTTTTGTAGGATAAATATAACTAGCACTTGCACATAGGAGGGTCAAGGAATACGCCGATAAGAACAGCCGACGAGTTCAGAAAATTTTCCGTCGTGAATTTTTACGGCGTGAGACAATTCCTAGCACTATAATGCTCTCACATATAAAAGCCTATCGGCTAATTATGGGAGAAGCGGAGAATTGGCAATTTAACGCCCTCCATGAATAGATTTATGCCACATGATTCATAATTTGGATAAATCTCCGCGCATGATTCCCAATGCTACGGGATTCTTGAAAGCAAGCAGGGCATCTCTCATGTGGGAAACGTAGCAGTGAGCAAGTTCGGTATTATCAGGGCTTAAATTTGACAGTCGATTTTGCCTGTCAAGCTATTTTTTTATGACAGTTATCTATTCAATGGTGCCCTTCAGATACTATGACATGCTTTAGTATAAGTAAATCATATAAAAATTAAATATATAAATCATCATAATCCTATATAAATTTTGACAGTTTGTCCAAAATCTCTCCTTTCATATGATACAGTCTCTTTAAAATTTCGATTGTATTTTACAGTAGAAATGCCTAAATACAGCTATACAACTGTCAAATTTAAGCCTGGAAGCTAAGGGCTTAAATTTGACAGTTGTATAGCTGTATTTAG
Source organism: Cunninghamia lanceolata (assembly GCA_027924645.1). Taxonomy (NCBI): domain Eukaryota; kingdom Viridiplantae; phylum Streptophyta; class Pinopsida; order Cupressales; family Cupressaceae; genus Cunninghamia; species Cunninghamia lanceolata. The sequence goes on along the minus strand of BSBN01000766.1, from coordinate 1,997,439 downwards.
AATTTTTGCTGTAAAATACAATCAAAATTTTGAAAATACTGTATCATATGATTGGAGAGATTTTGGACAATCTGTCAGAATTTATATAAGATTATGATGATATAAATATTTGATTTTTATATGATTTACTTATACTAAGACCTGTCATACTATTTGAAGGGCACCATTGAATAGATGACTATCATTAGAAAAAAATTGCTTGACAAGCAATGTCGACTGTCAAATTTAAGCACGCTAACTGGAGGTCGTTGTGTACCAAATTCGTCAACCTTTGAACCATCCAAAATGGGCAACAGAAACGTCAGCCTCATCATGAGAGTTAAAAAAAAAATGCGCTTTCCGTTTATTATACTTGTACTTTACTTTCGACGGATTTATAACTTAAAAAAATATAAATCTACTTTAAAAAAATTTGTACATTAAATTATTTCTGAGTTATGGATAGTTAACATTAATATAATATTTAAATATTTATTTGAAATGATTGTGTTTTTAAATATATATGTTTTTACAATTGATTTGTATTTTTTTTTTAAAATTATAAGTCAAAATGTATATTAAATATAAAATTGAAATATTATTGTTTATTATACTAGTATAGATATTTTAAATACACCTATCAATTTTTGAAACTATTTTATTTACTTCACATTACAACTATTTTATTTATTATATAGGACTTTCAAAACCAATTATTTAATTATTTAAGTATCTTGTTGATCAAATTTTTAACTAAATTAACAAATAAAAAATATCTCAAATTAACAAATCAAATTTAAACTTTTTATTTATTAATACACTACTAATTTTTTTATATAAATTAATTAAGATTCAAACCTTGTATAAAATTTTGGTTGAAATCTTTGTTTTACCTCCTTATTTTGGAAATATCATATTTATTCTTCAATATTAATATTTTATTTTATTATTAAATATTAATATTAAAGAGATTAATTTGAAGTTATTTTATTTATTTTATTTATTTTATTTTACTTCATTTTACTTCAAATTGATATCTCTGCACATTTTTCTTCACTCAACCCTATGTCCATCAATTTCTCAACTATAATTAACAAATTAAAAAAAATATCAAATTAATAAATGAAAATATTTCTTTTTTAATCCATAAGCTTTTTAACACTTTTGAAAATGAGAAGAATGATGATTATCCAAAATTGTCCATATCTTTATTTTTAAAGGTTTTGGATTTATAATATTTATTATTAAATATTAATAATTTGACATGTAAATGACCATCAATTTTAAAGTAAAAGGTAAGTGTTTTTTTTAACACACTCACGTGTTGTTAGAATGCCTCTGGGCATTAATGAATATTTTTTTAAAAAAAAATTAAAAATTTATTTTCAATTAAGATAAATAAAGATATTATAATATATTATATTTCTATTAAATTAAAATAGTGTAAATAAATTAATTGATTGGCTAATTATTTTTTATTATAAACAAACTACACTAAGTTAAAATTGAGATAATATACTAAATTAATAATTTTTATTATATAAATTGTGTTAAAAAATAAAATTATTACTAAAAGTTTAGTTGACCACATCTTTTGTAAATAAACTAATACTTAATAAAATTAAAATATTATATTTAAAAAATAAAATAATATATAAAAAAATAACATAATAAATGTGTTAAAAATTTTATGACATAAAATTTATGTAGGGAGAGCAAGATCACATGTTTGTCTATGCGACTAATGAAACCCTTAAGCTCATGGGCTTACCTATTAAATTAGAGAGATAGCGCAAGTGATAGTAATTGGCAATGCCTAAAGCCCCATTTGTCACTAGAGGAAGAAAAGAAAGAGGCAACAACATAAAATTTTAGATATGATATAATTTAATTCTAATAAATTTTAAATGGGATAGAATTTCAATTATGATACATGATTTTTAGTTCTAACTATTTTTATTTGATCCCATTCAACATTGCCAACACTTTAGCTTTATAGTTTGTGTTGCAACCAAGAAAGAACATGGCCTCTTTGGCAAACTACCATCTTCTATTCTAAAAGTGATCTTGGCACCCATAGGGCCTAGATTACCTTTGGCCAATCATCAAAATTTATCTTAACATTCTCAGATTTTGGAGGAAACTAATGCACCTTTTTGGACTAAGTTTTTATCTTGATCACCCATTAATGGTGGATGCATGCCATCTTTGTTTTTGTGTCACTTTACTAGAAAAAAATCATTGTAATAGGCAAGTTCTACAATAGATACAAAATTATGTAATTCTTAAGAATATTATTCTCAATTCAAAATTGTGTGAATGGACTGCACACAAGGAGGGGCATGAAGGTGCAATTTGTAACATTGCTCCCTAGCGTGTCCTCTTTATCTTGATGATCTCACAAGGCTAGTTAAGGGAAATTACCCATAGTAGAGCATGTCCCAATAGTTGTGAGTGCATTGGGGCATTAAAAGACTGTATTTTAATGCTATAGCACTATTACTTGTCACTTTAAACTTTTTGGTGTTGATTATTGTTACTGCTAATGAAATGTGTAAAGGAAAATAATATTTCCTTAGGGTTAATCTAGGCTAATTAAATAAATGCATACAATTAAACACAAGTTAAACTAGATTAAATCAATGACAATCAGGAATGATAAAGCATGTAAAATAATGTTATTTTGGGAAATTGATTATAAAGAGTGTTCTTAGCTCTTGAATGAGGAGAAGGTATTAATGTTGATATCTTGATTCGAATCAATTCGTCATAAGTTCTAGGATCTTGCAATGTTCATCCTTAAATGCAGTGCAGACTTGGAAATCTACACAAGTCGATTCTGTGCCTGGGGATCAACTTGACATGCTTGGACATTAAGACTTTGACACAAGCCACAATTGGGTTGCCACTACAATTGGCCCCTCCTTGATGGTCAATGTTGTTGCATTCATTTACTACGATTGTTCAACACCAAAAAAATAATGCCAATTTTACCTAACTCTAACAAAATTGCACTCTAATCAAAAAATTATTAGCATTCCCATTGAACCTATGGGTCCAATTGCTAGTCTCTTATCCTTTATAAAATTTAATTGTTAAATCAATTATTCTTGAGCATAAAATTTGTAAATTGTACTTACCCAAAATTAGTGTCTTCCTTGAAAGTGAAAATCTTTTTATCTATACAAAAGTATCTTCGTTGAAAGTAACCTACTTTTTATCTATACAAAATTTAACTTTATTTACTACAAGGAAAGTTTGATAAGATTTAATTAACAACTAAACCATATTGAAGTGTAGCTATTCAAGAACGCTTCATCAAGTCTTCAAGCTTCTTCATAAACCACAACAAACATAGATATTCCAAAAAAATAGAGTAAGGGGCCTAGTGGAGACATCAAGCGGGTAAAGTTGGAAATCTTTGACAGGGATATTTCAAGGATAATAGGGTCTGATATTGGGGACTACCCTATTGAGATGAAATCTAATCATAGGCTTCTCTTTGTTAATCTTAGCATTCTCACAAACAACTAACAAAGAAAGTAGGCTCATCACATGCAAAAGAAAGTCCATCTCCAGGGTAAAATCCCCATGAATCAAGAAAATTAGGAACTCTTAATAACAACCCTTGAGAAACATCTTCAATATGCAAAGAATAACATGGGGAACAATGCAACCCATGAGTTAAGTGACTATGTGTATATAGTAGTATGTTGATCCCTTTAATTCTCAAGGCCTTAAGTGCTTGTAAAACATCTCGACCTAAGAATGGATCTGCAAATACTTTCCTAAAAAATCCATGGTATAACAAGATTGCAAAGCTACAAAAAGATCTTTGAAAGAGTATGGGATGAACAAAGAAAGACAGAAGACTTATGAGAATTAATACAATCCAAAAAAGAAAGATATGTGAACACAAGAAGGAAAGAATTAATTTCTCTCAGAAAACACAATCCCAAAGGCTTTTGGAGGGAAATACAACAAAAGAGAAAACAAATAGAAAATAATATCACAGATGCTTGATATGGTTAGATTAGGTGAAGCTCCTCTATAAGCAGGCCCAAGATAAAGACAGCCCTCCCATAATTAGCACATCAATTGAGCTCTTATCTATGGAAGATATCAAACAAGGCATAAAGGGTCTAGCAGGAGGTAAGGTGCAAGATATAGATGGGCGACAAGCTAAATTTTTAAAGTGGTGAGTAGAGACCCTTGCAATACACACATCAAAATAATTTTCAATGGTGTCACCCAAGATGGATTTCTAGTGGAGTGGATGACTAGTGTTGTTATTCCTCTTTATAAAAGTGGAGATATTAATAACCCATCTAATTATCACACTATTATGGTCAATCCTCTTCTAAGAAAACTTTCAAGAGCATGATAGAACAAATAATTAGTAGCTAGTAAAAAAGAGGATAAAAGAGCAAAAGGGCAGGCAAGCTTTAGACTAAAGCACTCTACCATTGATCACTACATCACTTTTAGGCAATTGATTGAAAAAATATGGGACACTCAAGGAGGAGAAGGTTTCTATTACTTTGTTGATTTTAAAAAAGCCTTTGACACGGTGTCAAGGGACAAACTTTAGAACGAGATGGAGGAACATGGAATGCCAAATGAGTATAGAGTAGCAGTTCATAGATTTTATGAACAAGTTAGACCTAAAATTAGAACAAGAGAAGGAATGAATGTTTTGGAAGCAACATTGGCATCAAACAAGGATGCCCTCTATCCCCCCACTTTGTTTGGATTATAGATTGATAAACTTGAGGAATGGTTAAACAAAGTGTCACATCCCAATTATTTCACTTAGAATCAAATAGTTTATTAATGTATTTAATTATAGATTAGTGAATAATCATGAAAATAATTTGATTTTGTTGATTATTTTTTAATGAAATTAGAAATTACTAAAAAACTCTCTCAGGATTGGAGAGAAAGGGTATCATCAGGAGAGGGTTCTATTGATGGTCTGTTTAACACACACATGCAACACAGGCAAGATGGGATTCAACTTGCCTCTCCTGAAAAGATAATTGATACAAAAGAGGATCAACTATCTCTAAGGTCTAGGGAGTTGGGTCGCACCTATGCTGTGCAAGCACAAGGTAAATGTGGACAATTTAACAAGGGGTCTCAGTTTTCTGATAGTTATTCAAACTGGATAAGGATTGATCTACACTTATTGTTGTTTTTTAAAAGAAAAATTAAAATATTATAAGGGATATGAGAAGTAAATAATGCAACACTTGTATTTTTTACCTTTATATCAACACATCCATCAAAGAAATTCACTAACTGTAGTATTAAAATCAGTTTTGTAAACTCAATCATTCATATTATAAGTGCAATGGTCAAAGTATTTCCAAAATAAATAATATTGAATTATAAATTTTCTAACTACTCTATTTCACACGCAAATCAGAAGTAAAATTCTGAATTTAAAGCCTATATTTCAGAATTTCTCAGATAAATACTGAAGTAAAGAATGATGTTCAAAGCACTACACCAGATACATGAAGATAGATCCCAAGGAATTGACAACCATCTTGTATTAATTTCTTCAAACTTGAATACAAGAAAATAAATCCAACGATGGACAACGGAGATATGAATCTATTTCCAAAAGAGCAATCTCCTCTATGCTAAAATACTGTAAAAACTAACTGCTAGAAAACTTGAAAATTCTATTATGGACCGACATCCTAATTATTCAACTTTCAGACCCTTGAACAAAATGCCTCCCTCCCTTTTATAGGCATCCCAAAAAGCACAACATAACAATGTTAGAATACTTGCAACACATTTTTTCCTTGTTCTTATCACCAACCTCATGCAACTCAAAAAGCAATTCCAAAATAGAACTAATTTTGCATGTCAATTTCTAAGTTGACTTCTCAACTCAAAAATATAAAAAAAAGACATCCCGTAGGGCCCACTTTATAAAATAGTGGTTCCCTTTTTACAAAAGTGGATATACAAGATTATTTGACACCAAAAATTATCTAAGTCTAAAAATAGACTCAGTGAGCGCTGGACGCCCTTGTAGAAGAATGAGTCTTCTTATACTCAATGAAATTTGACAAAAGTCGGTCTACTCTATCCACCTCTGGGTCATCTAACCATTCATATCTGAATTTGAAGGCATCAAAGCACTGAGAAACGTGTTCACACTTTCTCTCCATTCTGCTAATGTCTATCACCGCCAACTTAAAATTAGCTTTGGATTCCACAAACTTATCCAGTACATTCTCATCAAGACCCAAATTTTTTAACAAGTCATCCATTTTCTTTTTGAAGCATTCCTTCACTTTATCCAATGGCTCTAGTCTAAACTTATCATGTCAATAAAATTTTGAACCCGCAACAAAAGTTTTAAAAATGACAATGTATTCATATATTTCTTGCTACAACATCAGCAATGTAGGACGATACTCAGCTATCTATTCAATCTTATACTGGATGACCTTTAAACAAAAATTGACAAAACTGGGCTCCTCATCTTGCAAAATGTCAAATTCTACTAACTCTTCCTGGGTCATTTTCCCAAACTGTTTCATAATTCTCAAAATATGTTCTAGCTTTGTATCTTCTTTCTTATGATTTTCAACAAAAGTATATATCTCTCTTTCCAACCTACAAGCTTCATCATAATATGGATAGTATTTATCAAAAATACCAAAAGCCTCTTCTAAGAATTTAGACACCCATTTGTCAATCACAAATGATTTCTCCTTCATAGCTTGTAAAGCATCAACCTCTTGCTTTGTCATTAAAACAGGAACATTTGTTGCAACTTGTTTTGAAATGGGTGCTAGAAGACCCTTGACAAATGACTTCATTTGACTCGGTTGTAGCTTCAAACTATCTTTAGTCTGCTTGTCTTTTTCCATTCTGGATTTTACAGTGTTGTAGGCAGAGTCAAATGAGGCAATTTCCTCCACACGGGTTTGCTTTCCCAGATTCACTCTTGTGATTTGGTAATCTCCAGCTTGCATCTCCCAATCATCTCTATCTATTATATGTGTGGCAATATATGCAATCCTTTCCCCTTGATCATTTATCTTTGAAGGCTTAATAACAACTTGTTGCTTTTTTGCTAAATTTAAATTGAGCCAAGATGGTGGTGCTAGAGCTTGTAAGGTCTAATCAATTAGATTTTGTGTCGTCTATTGTTGTTGATCATATTTCTCATCTACTTTAGCCTCCTATTGTTTCTCTTCCTGATGAAGTTGATCTTTAGTAGACTTTAAAGACTCTACATGCTTAGAAGAATCAACTTTCTTTCCTTTCAATTTAGCAGAATCAATCAATTCCTGTTGCTCTTCTGGGGTTAGCACATGCTCTTCTCGAAGACTCTATTCTTCTTGCTTTAAGGGAACATTCCCAGCTATATCTTGACTTTTGTTGACTTCTTCTCTTTCCTCTTCTTTCTGAGGACTTTGCCTCCCCTCATATTGTTGTTCTTCAATCAGCTCTTATTCAGGCACCTCTTCATCAGGGTTTTCTTGTTCAACATATTCTTCTATGGTCCTTTCTTCTTGAGGTTTGTCTTGCTCATATTGTTCCTATTCTATCTTCTTGATCTCAAATTGTCCTACCTTAGTTTTCTCTCTAGAGGTGGAAGGTGGAAATATCACTGTGCCAAATGTCTCTTATGGCATTTCTATTCCGACAGTTTGCTCCCCTTCACCTAGGTGTTGGCCAATTGTGGATCTCGAAGGAATGATTTAAGCAAAAGGCTTAGCTCCTAGGCTAGATGTTATTCCTGATGCTTCTCCTTTATACATCATGGAAGTTTCATCAAACTTCTCCTTTACAACTTTGAACACATCTTCCGGAGAAGTAGTGTCAATAGAAACTCCACTCTTTGTAGTCTTGGTAGGTTTTTCCTATGTTTTTTGTCTCTTGGTGACTGGTGATCCTAAAGTACAAGTCTCACCTTTACCTTGTTTCTTGTCTATTAGAGCGGGTGGCACAAAATTACGTAGCCTTATGTCTATCCAATTCATGCTCCTTTCAATTACATTGGCATTGAATTCCCTAATGGAATTCTCTTCTTTCAGAGACCAACTGATAGGATCCAATTATTTCTCGTCAATAGTATCTAATTGATACATTGGGTCTAATACAATACCATCATCAAAAAACTCCTCTGGTATGTCATCCCTTAAACCAAACTCTCTCAATAGAAAAAGCAGTAAGCCTAGTGTATTGCTTCTTTCTCATGTTAAAATCATCCTTATAATTAGCCCAAAAATCTTCAAGGGAATGTTTATGCTTAAAGTCCATTGTAGGAAACAATTGGTTTAGATTACCTATAGGATCAAAATCCTCTCTAGGCTCATATACTTTCAAGTTAAGAGAATTTGACTCTTTTGCTATTGTTTTAGCTACAACAATTGAAGGACATTTATAGAATCCTAGCTCAAAAGGATATTTCACTCTTGACTTATGCTTTCTTCATAGCTTCAAATGTACCTCATTGATCTGTCAGGAGAACTCCATCAAAATCATTTTATCATTGCAATGCCTTGGAAGGAGGAATGGTGCTCTTTTAAATCCTACAATTGTGATGTATTTAGATCAAGGAAACTGGATGAACCATTGCCCCCAAGTCTTGATAAGATCCATGGCCTTTTCTAGCATTCTCCAAGCCAGATCACCTATCAATTGCAAGATGATTGCATAGAGAAAAGCATCATTGACCCTTTTAAAATGTTTTTCGGCCTCCTTCATTTCCAACTAGGGATAGTAATCCCAACCTTATTATGTCCAAGGCTTGCTCCTCTGACTTCCACAACAGTCAAACCTAGAAAATTTCCTACCCTGGCAACTAACCAAATGATGTAGGATGTCATATAAAACTTCTTGGTTTGTACCACATACATGAGTTGTGTATGTATATTATCAGAAACTATGGTGGCGCAATCCAACCAGGCCTCTCATTTGATGGTGAAATAGATAAATTGGAAAATCCATGTTTCATAAGTCCTTGACTCTTCCCTATCAAGGGCTCTGCTTAGTAAGGTAATGACATCAGAAACTTCTCCTTGAAAGTTTACTCGTGTCAACTTGGAGGGCACCTTGGAAGTAGACTTCTTGAGCTTTGATAACTAGTGTTTATTTAGATATCCCTTATTACCACTAACATCCTAGCTATTATACCTAGTAGCCTCAACAATTGTTAGCAAGTTGGCCTGCCCATGCATTGGCATGTCAAAAACCAATCTAATCATAGGAGTTGTGATATCAAACAATAGATTTCCATTTGATTCAAAACACTTCCTCTCCTCCAGGGGTTGTAATGATGAGCTAGAGTGAGGATAAGCTCTGCGCATTGGACTACCAATGGGAAGCTAGCCACATGTCCCAATCTGGACCCTGCAATCTTCTTTGCTCTTGGGGTGACATCCTCCCCAAATGTGTCATGCTTGAATACCTCTAGGTCTACATGATCTAGTTCTGTGTCAATAATATTCATAAGTCCACTTTTGAACTTTGAATCTTTGGGAACCCCTTGGAATTGGTATTTCATGGTTACAAGTAGTTCCTTTTTCCTTTTATGTTTATTTTCTCTCTTTGATTGTTGTGCAAATCCTTCTTCTCTTGCCTCTTCCTCAATCTCTTCAATAGACTTGTCAAAATCTGACACAGTTTTCTCACTTTGGTAGGTGGATGTTTCTCCTTCACACATTTAATCAACATATAAGAGCAAGAGGGATATATAAAACCCAAGAAAATTTGAAAAGACCACTAATTCTAAGCAATTAGAGTGTTTTTGTGTTCTGGTGGGATTGCGAGACCAAGTCAAAAAATTGGACCATGGTCCAAAAACGGCCTTGGGTCCCACGGTCCTAATCATCTTTTGATCAATGGATAAAAATCAGCTTTTAGGTCTAAACTACTTAATGGGTCAAAAAGTCACTTTGGGCCTGATGTCCCGAAAAGGTCATCTTCTCTTTTCGCGGGGTGTGGGAGTCATTTTGGTTTTCGCATTTTTAGACTTTAGGTCGAGAGGCCTTTCGAGGCTCGAGGTCCTGAAAGTTCATATGACTTGTATCTTTTAGAACTGGCAGAGTTTGGGGTGAAAAATAGATTTTGCACTTTTAAGGGTGTTGGACCAAATGACCTTTCGAGACTCAAAGTCCCGAAAGGTCTTTCTGACTTGGTGATTTTCAACTTACGGGGGGTGGGACTAAAGTCAGATTTTGGACTCAAAAGTCTCAAGGTCAAAAGACCTTTCGAGGCCTAAGGTCTCGAAAGGTTCTACTACTTGAAGCATTTTAGGTTCTTTTGCGGGGAGTGGAACTAAAAATGACTTTGGGATTTTGAAGTTTAAGAGGTCAAAGGACCAACTGGGACCTGAGATCCCGATTGGACCTTTTTGACTAAGACCAGTTTGGCCAGTTGATTCAGAAATGCAAGTTTATCCTTAGGGCCCAAGGTTCTAAAGGGAAGCTTTTTAAATTTGAACAAGTTCCATAGGGTTTCAAAATGTCTAAATTGGGATTGAAATGTTTTCAGGAGGAAAAGTAGATTCTAACATGGGTCCACTTATTTGAAAAAATGCTACTACTAAACTAAACCCTGGGAACTACAAACTACGCAGAATTACCTTAAACCAAAACACAAACTCTAAACCTAACCTAAACTAAACCCAAAACAAGAAAATAGAAAACAACATTAACAAAAGAACAAGGAAAACAAAACAACACAGGGGAAAACCCTACCTCAAAGACAAAATGGAAGAAACGAAAGCAGACGGATGCCCCCACCTGCGTAACCGTAGTAGTGGAATGTCTCCTACCAATCTTGACTAATAGAAAACTTCGTTGAGTGTTTCTATGTGCTTAAGGGTTGATTAATAGGTGAGAGAGAGTGATAAAAGGAAGTAGAATGGAAAAGAAACAAGGCAAAATGTCTTAAATACTTGACATGGAAAGAAGGGACACCACCATTAATGCAGTAGGTTGTTGGGGTGCAAGGATAAAATCAAATTTTGAACCCTAGCCAAAAGGTCCATCAGGACCTGAGATCCCAATGGGGCCAAAAGGCTACGAGACATGGGGTGAAAAGAGGAAGTTGGAACCAAATTCCAATGGACCTAAGAAACCCCAAGGTCAAAAGATCAATTGGGGCCTGAGGCCCTAATTGGAGTGAAGGAAAAGGGTCCCAAAAACCAAAAGGGGCCCGAGAACCCAAAAGCCTGGAAGTGAAAGAACTTCTAGATTCAAACAAAGAAGGCTTCAAAACACAAGTTTTGAAGAAAAGAGTGACTCCCAAAAGGGAAAACTAAAAGATGAAAGATGATCCAAGGATCACAACAAGACAGACAAACAAACAAAAAGGACAAAAGGAAGGGGGTCTCATCCTAAGAAAAAGGTGGGGGGAGGTATGCAGGGAATAAAAAATGGTGAATCAATTAGGGAAATGCTCTATAGCATTTTGGAGTAACGACATCAAGACGACATTTGAAACTTACAATTGTGTGCATGTGATTCATTCCCTTCAAAAGCTTCACCTAGATCCAAAACCCTGTAACTTGCTCCATCAAGCTATTTCATAATGATTATATTCTACGCATGACGCCTATAAATGAGTTTTCATCACGGTACTTGTCCAAGGCGCCATGAATTATGGTTTTCACCAGAGGATGATTTTTTCTCTTTACTGTTTTCTTTTTCTTTTTCTTTTTCTTTTCTCCCTTTTAGAATGACCAATGAGGTCAAAGTGCCCTTGCTAGAAAAATTTCTCCATGCTTTCTCCAATCTAAGGATAGATTGCCTAAAAATTACACTCCTTGGGAAGCATCCTCATAACATAAAACAATGAACCCATGTACACAATGAAACTTGACATTCTGAACCCATCAAATGAAACCTTGGAAGTGCACCTGTGTTTATTCTGCTTCAAACTGTCTCACCAGCTAAAGTGTCCCATCTCCAAAAGGGTTTATCTTTATAAGGATATTTCAATGTTCTTAGGGAAATTTGATCAAGAAGGCAGAGCTAGTAAACAATATGGTATGGATGGAGGGTGGGAAATAAAGATCTTTAATGGAAGACCTGAATGTTTCCCTCTATATTTGGAGGCATTAGTTTCCTTTTGACTACCTAAATGATGGGGGAAAGGAATGAATGGTTAGATGAAGGCCAACAATGGTGTCCTAAGTTTGTTATTTAGGAAGTAGCCTACTACTAGTGATTATTTAAGCATTCTAACAGAATAAGAAGTTATAGGATATATGAGGAATTTAATAATTGGAATGATATATTCCCTATTTGATGTTCTGAACAATGCTCGAAGTGAAATGGGATCATTAAATGTTATTGGACTGTCCTAGCATAAGATGAATATTTGAATTATGACAGCCAACAGATTGGGAAATAGGGTTGATTAAGTTAGGTATGAGGGACAACTTTGTGGGGATGGATGTGGTTGATGGAAAGGAGAATGAAATGGTGATAAGAACATTTGAAGAACCTCACTCCAATAAACCCAAACAAATGGAGCTACCTTAACCAATGCTTGTTCGCAAATGTTCTAGCTGTTGTTCATCTCTGTAGAATTGAATGACATTGCTCCTAAATGCTAAAAAGAATTTCTAGACAACCCTATTTTTGTGTCATACCTAAAGTATAGAATTGTGAAGTATGAGGGCGAAATCAATTTTGAAATTTTGGGAATTTTGAAAGATTCAATGTCATGTCATAGATGTGAAGTTGACAAATGTGTTCACCTTTGGCTCTGCAAGACCTCATTTTTATATCACATGTATCAAATGTTGAACAACTAATCTTTGACTTGTCATAACTTAGTTTATTATGGGTTGTAGTATATGAATAAGTGGATTTTGATATCAACACATAGTTGATCATAAGTACAACTTTCACCTTTGATTTATTTGATGCAATCGATACTGTATTCTGGTGAACTGATTCATTCCTTTTGAATGATGAGTGACGATTTGAAATTGCACTACCTCCTAATGGAACCTTGCGCAATACTAAGATGAATGTGAATCCCCTATTCTAAAGAATATAATCACCAAGATTTTCACTTGAATAAGGTCATTACAAGATCCGAATCCAAGCTAACTTTTGAATGTTAAAATGTGTATATAATGTATCAAGCTCTTATGATGTCTCTCAATCTTCACAACAATGTAGGTGTTTATAAAGGCTTTGTGTTTCCAAAGCTCATGAGAAATGGAAGTAAACAGAAGACCTAAAGGGAAACAATTGATTATATACTAAAAAATACTAAACAACAAGATCCTTACCAAGTCACCCTAATATTAAGCTACACACAAACCCCTCCTAGAGACAAGAGGGACTGACAAACAAATGAACAAATGGAAGAAAGAAACACCAAATGACACAAAAGGGATGAAAACAACCAAGAACAACCAACCAAAATAAAAGACACATATCCTACTATAATACAAAAAGTTCTAAAAAACATTTCAAGGACCAAAATAATCCTTGAGAAACTATCCAATGACAGGCAATGGGACAGGTTCTCTAGTTAATGAGCTCATCCTGAAAGTGTTCTCCCTGAGAATCTTAGAGATTTGATAAGGGCCAAGCCACAAATTTTCAAATTTTTTATGGTCACACTTCTTTTCTTTGGCTTTATCCCATAACAAAACTAAATCTGAAATTCTAAAAGCCTTTATTTTAGCCTTTTTGTCAAACCATGTTTTGACCACTACTTGATGTTTGGAAAAGTATTGTAGGGCAAGATCATGTTTTTCTTCTGGACCAAGCAGGTTCATGAACCTAGCTTCTATCTTGTCCTCGTTGATTAAAAATTCTTTCATAAATTTGAGGACTGGGATCTGAAGGTTCACTGGGAAGACCATGTTTAGTCCGTACACAAGTTGGTATGGAGAAGTTCCTAGAGAGGCTGTAGTTTTGGTTCTATTTGCCCATAAGGCAAACTTAAGCTAGGTATGCCAATCTCTAGGGTTCATCTCCAGTAATTTATTGATGACATCAATCAAATTCTTATTTGTGGGTTCTGCCTCTCCATTACCTTATGGGTAATAATCAAAAGAAAACTTTAAAACTACTTTATGTTCAAAGGACCATTGCATTGCCAATGATGGCATGGTTCGGTGGTTAAGTCGCTCAGGATGTAGTGGCGGCCACCAGAGTTCAAACCCCCGCTGGGCCAACGAGCTCGCAAGGCTTTATGCCTTCGCTGGGCCAATGAGTTCGCGGGTTTGAAGTGTTCTTCCTAGGGGATGAGGTCCCCCAGTTGTGGCCTCACCGGTTCATTGCTCCGGGCAAAAGCATTTGCATGGAGCCGGAGGGCGTGTCACACCAGCATCGCCGGTCACGTTAAAAAGTTTACCAAGCGCATTTTTTTTAAAAAAAAAGGACCATTGCATTAATTTAGCTTATGAGAAAGTAGGGCCATTGTCACACCAGAGTGAAGGGTATCCCAAACATTGTAATGATGTTATCTTTGAGAAACTTGATAACTACCTTAGTTGTGCAATTCTTGCAAGCTTGCGCCCCCTTCCAGTGGGTACAATAATTTGTGCAATCAAAATAAATCTATTGCCTACAAACAAATTTGGATTAATCACGCCTACAAGATCTAAGGCCCGTTGGGTGAATAGTCTTACCTCGTTTACCGTATGCAAAGGCATAGCAGGATTCCTTTCTCTAGAGGCAGTCGTTTGACATATGTGATAGGTTATGGCATGTTGATGTGTGCCTCTAAATATATGTGGCTAGTAATAACCTAATCTGAGGATCTAATGTGATGTTGAATCATCTGAACCATGTTTGGTGCCATATTTGCCATGAAATTCTTGAAGAACATGTCTTATTTCTTGTTCAGCCAAACACCTTAAGTAGACACCTTCAAAATTCCTTTTAAACAATGTTGCATTTTTTATCATGAATGAGCACTTTTCAACCTAAGATCTCTCCTTTGAGTGGAATTCAGGTTGTTCGGGCACTTATTGTTCAAGAGGAAGTAAACTATATCTTTGTACCATTCATCTTTGGTGATGGCCTCAAATGTATATTATCGATAAATTATTTGAGAATCAAATTTTGCCATGGTTTTGGACAATCCCTGTCCTCTTACAAATTTTATTGGTTGAATCTCCAGGTCAAACTCCTACAAAATTACCATCCATTTGCCCCTCCTTTCTCCCAACTCACTTTGCATCAGAAGAGGCTTCACAACATGGTTTGGGATGATTGCAAAGATTTTGCTTCTAAGAATGTAATGTTTGAATTTCTTAACTGCTCTTACCAAAGTGAAAGCTTATTTCTCCAAGTAAGGATATCATACTTTAGCATTTTTAAATGGGGAGCTCATCAAAGCAATGGGTCTTTCATCTCTAGCCTCTTTCCTCTGAGTAATAATAACTGCACATGAATAGTCAAAAGCGAATGAATAGATATAGAACGATTGTAAGTAATATGGGCTAATCAAGACTAGTGCCTTAGTGGTGGACTTCTTGATCTGAGTGAATGCTAATTTAGCCTTTGTGCTTCGCTCAATCTTAGCTTCCTTTTTCATCATATCATTCAATGGCTTCACGATCTCAATAAACCCCATTATGAACTTCCTTACAAAATTTACCTTCTCAAAGAAAGATCTCATTTCCTTTTTGCTGCCTAGCATGGGCAATTTCAAAATAAACTCTGTTGGTTTTTTCCCAGACTGGATGCTTACTCCCAGATTTCCCTACAAGGTAGCCATCATTGATCAATAGGACTCCCGGGCTAGGGGCCAACAGTATAGGAGATAGACTCTATAAATATCTCCTCTTCTTCTTTAGGCTCTGCAAAACCAAGGGGGGTATTCCCTACTCAACATCTATGAAATGCATCTTTGTATTAGCTTGGATGTTGACATAGAGTAGATAAATCCTCTCTTATGCAGACCAAAACTGTGAGATAAGTGCAAAGGGGCTAGCTTTGGGCCTATATTTAGTTGTAGACAGAGGATTTCAGTCCTAAAACTACTTCTAAAGTCCTAATGGTTGTTTTGGAGTTTGATTTTGATGTTGTGTTTGGATGTAGAGCTGGACCTGGTGTATAACCTCAACACAGAGCTAGATTGGTGCCTATCCAAGGCTTGGAGTCAGTAGACATACACATGCAAATGTTTAACATAAACATAACAAGACTGGATTTCAAGGAGATTTCATCATATTTGCCTTACAAATATATCCCAGAACAGAGTGTTTATACATCTCTACTTATGATATCCTTACTGCAATATACTTTCCTCAATACTTGACCTGAAAACAGTTTAATCTATCCCTTGAACAGAAGTTAAGAGATCAAGCATTCAATATAGTAAACCTATACCTTAGAACCCAAGACACCCCTTAGATATCCAGATTCAAAAGGAAAGCATATTCAATACAGGAGACAAACAACAAAACACGTGCAATATAGCATTACTCATCTAAATCAACATGAAACCAATGAATTTATGCACAAAACATAAGGCATGAGACTCATAAACTCACAAAATCCACTGCACAGAGCAACTAGGTCAGTTGTATTGTATTACAGAGCCAGAAAATGTCCAACTTTCAACAACCTTAAAATGGGTCACAGAGTCTGCTTAAATAACAAGAAAATGTACCCAGCAAATTAATTACATGGGAGGCCAAAAATCCCGCCAGATACACTGCACTGAAAAATGGCACTCAAAATCATAAATGCAACAGGGGACAAATCATGGAGAAGCTAGAGAAGGACGAGGAACAGGTGAGATTGGAATCTGGGCCGCTGCTCAGGGACTTCTCTCATCAATCGGGTGGTTGACCTATCAACTCGACCCATACTGCCACCACAATCTGCCATTAATGTTTCATCTACCTGTAGCCTCTAGAAATGCAGCCATGGCAAGTCCCTGGAGTTTTCCCGCCCAAAAACAGTCACAGATATACGGGAAAAAACCCTTGTTGCAGGTTCAAAATGTGGCCGTTGATCAAAAACCCAGCCGCGGAGATCAACGGCCCCCAAAAACATTGAAAAGTCACCTGCCAATGATATTGTGCCATGTAGACACTTGAAATTTCTATTGCTGGGACTCATCACTCCTCCGTCTTGCCTGCCGAGAGCCTTTGTCAAAACCTCACGCAGAATGCGACACTTGGCAGCATCTGCGATATCCATGAAACATTAGAGACCCTTCCATGAAAATCCAGCAGAAGTCGACACATGGTAGGTTCCGCGAAGCCTCACTAAACTGTGTCTCCAGACTGATGTGGCCCCCACATGTGACACTTGGCACCTTCCGCCACATTCATGAAACATACTGTGTCACACCTTAAGTGTCCCTCGCAAGTGACAGCTGTCACAACCCGCAGCATTTGAAACACGAGACACATTGAAAAGGGGCCCACAACCTCCCGCTCGCCATCGTCAAAGGAAAACAGGGGCAAGCCCACGGAAGCTAACACTTGTCAAGCTCCGCAACCTTCTTTTGAAACATTTAGAAACTTTTGAAGCTCCCGTGGAAGCCGCCACGTGGCGCCTTCCGCGAACTCTTGAAACTCAAAGAAACTTTATAGAAACTTCCCGGCGGAGGCCGACACTTGGCGCTTTCCGCGCATCTGGAAACTTTATAAAGGGGCTCCTGAAACTTCAAGAGGAGCCTGCCACTTGGCAACATTCGTAGTAGCAACTGTTAACTGGGACCCACCTTCTCTTCGCCACACTCAAAAACAAAAAGAAACAATCACGGAAGCCGACACTTGTTGGCTTCCGCAGCAACCTCA
The DNA here is from genome assembly GCA_027924645.1 of Cunninghamia lanceolata. NCBI lineage: Eukaryota > Viridiplantae > Streptophyta > Pinopsida > Cupressales > Cupressaceae > Cunninghamia > Cunninghamia lanceolata. The sequence continues at coordinate 1,979,687 of BSBN01000766.1, read as the reverse complement.
AGGGGCACGTGGCATCTTCCGCCCCTGCCTAAAAACTTTTAGAAACTACGCTTCCGCAAGTGACACGTGGTGTCTTCTGCATGGTCTCTTGAGTTACACTTAGGGTCTTTCAGAAACACTGGCAGATGCCGCCACCTGGAGCATTCCGCGGCATTCTTGAAACAAGATAGAAACTTTATAGAAACTTTGGCAGAACTCAGTCGGAAGCTGACACGTGGCGCCATCCGCAACAATTAACTTAGAAACAAAAAAGACATAGCTTCTGCTACGTGGCACGCTCCGCATTAAAGCTACATTCAAAAATAAAAGCGCGGCAATAAACTGGGGCTCGACACATGGCGGATCCCGCGGCGTTTGATACATGAAACCCTCGCAGCCACTATTAGAAACATTCAGACACTGAACCTGCGACCCAATATGCATTCAAAAATGCATCTGACTCATTTTTTATCATTTTCGAGGGACCGAGGGTGATTTCACAAGTTTGCCAACATACATTTCACCTTTGCATACATAGAACTTAACAATTTTCTCAAATGCAACAGGAAAAATAGTTAAACAATGCATGTGGGCCAGGGAACAATTTAAACCAAGGCACTAAGGGTCTGAAGGAAAATTCACAGGAACTTGCAAATTGGAAGTCAAAACCCTAACCCTAGGTGAACACCACCAGACTCCACCCTTTTCAGATCAATTAAAATTCCTTTTTGAGATATGATATGGCTTAGCAACTTTCCTTCTATGACTCCAAAAATACATTTCTTGGGGTTTAGTGCATATCGCCTACACCTTTCTAGTATCCTTCTCAAATCTGCAGCATCATTATTTCTATCCTTCGAGAACATCATGAGATTGTCCATATAGATGATAATACACTTTCCTACTAGATCATTGAATGTTGTGTCCATTGCTTGTTGAAAGGTGAAACTAGTGTTTATCAAGCCAAAAAGCATCCTTATGTACGCAAATGTTCCCACTTGGTTGTGAAAGTAGTCTTCATGGACTATCCTCATATCTCATAAGAACTTGATTGTATCCGCAATACCCATCCAAGAAGGACATCATCTGAGATCCATTCATAATTTGCAACACTTCATCCAATGATGCAAGGGGTTAGTTATCCCTTTTTGATGCTTTATTCAAGTTCTGGAAGCCTACACATAACCTTATCTCTCCATTCTTCTTCCTAACATGTACCAAATTTTCTACCCACATAGAATGCCTTACTGGAAAGATGATCTTAGAAGCTAGCAACTTTTGTATTTCTTTGAAGATCAAAGGTTCAATTAGAGCATTAACAGGTCTCTGCTTCTATCAAAAAGGTTTTATGTTTGGCTTTAATAGGATTGTATGAGTGATGATGAAAGTGTTGAACATTTTCAAATCCTCATACCCCTAGGAAATGACATCCCTGTAATCCTTCAATTCCTAAATGATATCTTCCCTTTCTTTGCTATGATAGGTTTTTTGATGAAAACATTCTTTTTGACTTCGGCTTCCCCTAGGTTGTAGGTTTCATATTTAACGCCTTCAGAATTGGAAGTCACTTTCTGTTTTGCTCTTGGGTCTGAGTAAAAAATCCTTTCTAAGGCCACCATACCTTTTGGTATGCTATTGGTCTTCAATTTGATTACTCCTTCATCGTCCTCTTTGAAAGGTTCTCTTTCAAATTCATCCACAATTTGGCCCTCGAAGACTACTGAATTAGTGATGAATTCTAAGATATGTTGGTCATCTTGAAAGACCTAGAGATTTCTTAAGTTATCTGGTACTGCTAGTGCTGGGAAAAGCTCCACATAGAATCTCCTCAACCTTGAATGTATCATTGGTTCAAGAGTTCTGGAAACCACTACAAGTGTATTTGAAATGTGATTCTTCCTTCTTGAGATGACCTTTATGTCAAAAGTCGCAAAGTCTTTGATAAGGCTCCATACCCTATTCCTATAAGTTATAAGCCTCTTCTCATGGCAAGCATACCGACTTCTTACCTGTCTTACCACCAATTTTAAATCTCCTTGCACTTTGAGGCACTATACTCCTTTCCTATGTGCAAAAATCAAACCTCAAATTAATGCCTCATATTCAATCATATTGTTAGTACAATTAAATTACAGTCAATAGGATGTTAAAAATGCTTTTTCCTTTGGGGCTCACTAATTCCACTTCTGCCCCAAATCCTTGCTTAGATTGGGAGCCATCGAATCTCAAGGTCCACATCTGATCTTCTGGTGATATTTGTGCCTTATGGACAGGCTCTATGTCCTAAACCTACTGAATAAGTATTTGTTCAGCTGTTGGGGCAGGCAGGCTTGATTCTTCTTCACTTTCCACTGAAGAAGGGATTTCTTCTATCAAGACAGTCAGGTCTTCTTTTAATTGGGCTAGGTCCACCAGGCCTTATCCCCAAGAGGTTTCTTTAGGTGTGTTCAGTACTTGTGTATCCATAACAACAACGCTAGGTTGTCCATCTACATGTTTAATGGGGTAAGCATATGTTTGTCTTGTTTGCTAATCACTATGTATGCTAACCATCTCTTTAGTGGTGTCTCATCTAACTGGCAATCCTATGTTGCATATGGTTCTAGCATCTATTGATGAGGACTATGGATGTTGTTTGTCGTAAAGGTATTTTCACAACATCGACACACACTGCACATGTTAGTTCTAAATGATTGCACTAGTGAATTCAACACAAGTTCAGTAGTAACAAATCATTGATGCTGATGTTGTCTCCCAGCAGAGCCTTATTCGTTTCTAGTTTCTAAGCAAATTGCTCACACTTGGAATACAAATCCACACCTCTAGTTTTCCTATTGCTCATGGTGTCTTGAGAGAACACAATGGTGGTCAAGATTCCATCCACCCTATAAACTCCTGGTTCAGCTTTAGTATAGGCCACTTTGTTGTGATGTTGTATTTTGTGATCATGTGTTTTAACCTGGGTTCACTCTCAATCCTAATCTGGTTCTGATTTCCCCTCCAAGGCAACCATAAATAGGAAAAATTAGTAGCAAAATATTTGTTCAATCTTTTAGACCAATCCTTGCTCAATAACATCCCATAGGATTTGGGAATGTCTACCACTTGAATGTCAATGTGTTGTTGAATCCTGGGATCAAACACTAACTATATATGCACATCTCTAAGTTCTGCTATCACACTCACCTGTCTTATCTAGTTGTATCACCTTTTTCTAAGTGGGAGTTTGTGTTATTATGATTCTTTTCACATTGAATAGGGCATCACATTACCAAATGCTCCCAAATCTACCAAGCAGTTATGCAAATTCTTCCCAAATAATCTTATATCAAGGAGGAATAGAGGAGAGTCTAATTTCCCTTATACATCATTGTGTAGGAATTGACTGTAGCTACTACTTTTGCTTTAACTTTAGATGAGTTTGGCTTATCCAGAAATTTTATCAAACCTTCTCTCTGATCGAGGCAATTTTGAATAATGTCAAATATTGACATGTTAGACTTTGTCTTCTTGAGGTCTTCAATTATGTCATATTTCATATCTACAATTGAATGAGACTTCATGAGTATCATAGGATTCAGCCTTGGTTGTCTTTCCGCCTAAACTCGAGGTGGTAAGGGATTGTTGCTAGATTTTGAATCAGGCGGTGTAGGTCCATTACTAGGAGGTATGCCAGTGGTAAATGGACCTTGAGCCTTGTTCCTCAAGAAATAATTGTTCTTCCCTTGTTGAAGGGCCTGGACCTCATAAGTTTCGTCAGATGGTTTGTCATCCTCTTTGAAAGAGAAGACGTAAGTATCCAAGACCATGGTTGTGTTTATGTTGTTACTATTTTCTTGGGCTACATTGTAAGAAGTCTGAGAATCTGCATGTGCAATTCTAACCATCTTTTCCATCTGAGGGCAATCTAGCTCCGAATGGTCTGCTATGTCATGCATCCTACACCAATTAACCATATGGTTCAACTCATCCATGTTCACTGCACTAGATGTATTGGTAGCCCCTTGGTTTCCTTCATTTGACTTGTTACCTAAATTTGTTACACCCCTTTTGTTAGGTCTTGTATTCCATTGTCTATTGAATAGTCTCTGATTATAATTTTGATTCTAGTTTTGGAAATTACTTTGACTCAAAAAATTGTTCTAATTTTGAGCCTGTGGAGGATTTAACCTAAACTGAGTGAGCTCATTTGTGACCTAGGACAAAGTCTTTTTGAGGGATTCAATTTCAGATGTTAGATGCATAATCTGATTAATAACTAGTTGGTTTACCTGTACATTGGCTTGAACATTGTTTGGAGCTGCCTGAGTCATAGGAAGTTTCTCAAAAAATGAGCTTCCAATGTTAGTAGCAGGCATTTGATGGTTATTTTGGTTTAGATTAGGTAACGTTATCATAGGTGTATTAAATGCTTGGTTTGTGGATTGATGCATGGCTAGAGGTATTGGGTTTAGCAAGGGCATGTTACTAGTAAGAGAGTTGTTAATTTTAGGTAGCTGATTTGATCCTCCTAAGAATCCTAATCAAGGTATAGAACCATTAATTCCCCTAGGAGAGGGATCAATCTAGTGCTACAATTCAATATCTAGTTTGTATGTTTTAGCGAGAGTATCTATGTTAGTTGGGGTCTGAGTCCTTCTCAGGAATAGACCTGTCAGAGGATCAATTACTTTTAAGTAAACTTGAATGGTTGCATCTTCTGCTACTGTGTAGGGGGGAACTAACCTTTTGTACAACCTCTGAAATTGAGGATTTCCAATTGTGTGACTGTTTATCATCCTAAATGATAATCAGTTCCTGGCTATCGTTACCAAATGCCCAATTGAGTTTTTGGTGACCTTTCATTTAGAGAACTCCTCAAAAGTCATTTATCCTCTACAGTTACATTTTAACTCTACCAAGCTTAATAATTTGATTTACATCTTAAGTTAATATTACTGGATTTAATAACAATTTATAAACAACCAATTTATAATAATACAGTAATTCAGATATCAAAGATCATTGAATTCCCTAAAATATACAATTAAATATATTGGGTATCGTACATGTTTAGATCTGGTTTTAAGCTAACATGGTACTCTAATTAAATTGGATCATACTCTAATTAAATTGGATCAAACACCCTTTTGGGTTTGCAAACCCCTGGGAGAACTTTGGTGTTCCTTTGACATTTCACAGATGTGAAACGTCTAGATAAACTGATTGGAAAGGATAAATGATAGAGGAATTTTGTCAGATCTTGTAGTTGCAACTACCCTGGTATGTATGCAAAATGTGGAAGCATAGACAAGGCATGTGAACTGTTTGACAAAATGCCTCAAAGAAATGTGGTCTTATGGAATGCCATTATGTAAAAAATAGATCTGTTGATCAGGTTTTAGAAACTTTCAGCTTTGGAACAGGGTGTGTACATCCATCAAAGCATAATGGAAGGGGGATTTTCGTCAGATATTAATTGAAAAAGTGTATAATTCTTCTATATTAATGACAAATTAGAACAAAAGTCACATAAAAGACTCTAAAGAGCCCTTATTTAATCAAATGTCAAAACTCAATATCAATGTATAAGGAAAAAGTGCCCCATTAGAATATTGCAAATTTTGAACATGAAAAAGTGCATTAGGTGATAAAACTACACCCTAGAGGTGTTGAGAACAAGTTTCAAAGTGAAAGCATATGTGAAATTGGTTGTGGAGGTCTGAAGGCATGGCAAGGAGAGAGAAAAGGGAAAAGGCAAGTTAAAAATAAGAAAAGCACTCTCTTATCTTTATAAAAGTGTTTGTTATGTTATAGTTAGTCATTGATAGCATGGATTTGAAGCAAAGCCCAATTGGAGAAGATTTTACAACTTCCAAGTGAGTGTTAGTGGCAAATTCCTTGAGATTCATTTGTAAGCATCAAAGTGCAAAACCCCATTGCTAGTCCTCAAGCTCCACACAAGACAAGTATTTCTAAAATCATTGGTGATTATGAAGGGGTTCATATGGCAAATTTATTTTTGTTTACAAACTCTTCATAGTAATCTTTTACTATTTGTAAGCATTAAATAACAATCTTTGCATACAACATAAGGTGACAAAGTACACAATAGATACAAAATACCTATGGTTTCAAGGGTATCAAAGCAAATTTTCTAACAAAATAGTAGATTGGTATAGATTTTCTAGGGTGTCATCAGTGATTTGCTTATTGTTGTCTATGGTTACAATTGTAAAACAATGAGTTTCAAGCTCCTACTACATGCTTTTATTGTGGATTTTCGTTCTCAAAGGCACATAACAATCACCAATTATTATTTTTCCATGGAGGAGGGTTATGATGGTTTATGATAGTTTTATCAAAATCTTTTTCATGGTTAAAACACACAAAAAAATTTACTTGCATGCCCTAAGGTTTTAAGAAGAATCTAAGTTACAAAGTTATTTAGGGATAGTGAGGCTTTGACATAAAGAATAGTGAAAGAGAAGGTTTTCAAAAATATAAAACAATAGTCATTTCATACATTTTCAAATGGTGAATTCTTCATTGAATTTAGTGTCTAAATATCCAAAGATCAAGGAAACTGAGATAGGACATGGCAATGTGCAAAGAGTTGGGGTTGGATGAATGCATCAAGAAAGGAAATAAAATTGCAACAAGAATTTGAGACAATAGTCTCGTTGAGCCATCCTCTTCCAATTTTTAGGCAAAATCAACAATTCATTGTTGCTTGCACCAAACATTATAACCCTAAGAAGAGGGAGATATGGTCAATAAGTGGTCAAGTTCTTTGCCAACTTGATGACTATTGAAAGGATTTTCAATTGGTTATTATATGAAGAAACTAAAGAAATTGACTTGGAGAAATGTAAGGAAATATGTAGTACAGAAACCTTTAAATGTCAAAAACATGTCAATAAACATTGGTTGAAAGAAAGTAATAAATGTAATGAATTCAAGGAAGAGCTTGCAATCAACACCGCCCTACTCAATTGAGTGACGGGGTAAGATGAAAAAATGTTTACGATGTGGATTTTCTATATCGTGAGCACAATATACAAAAGGAAATTTTATTCGGATTGGGACATTTTAATCAATGATTGCATTCGTGGGAAATTGATAAAGTCTAAGCAAATGCAAGGATTTCACAATGTTATATTATTTGGTTTATGCTTTCGTAAGACTAAGATATTTTTTTGAATTGTCAAGAGAAGGGTTATTCTACACCACTCGTATTTATAGAAATTTCCCACAGTTGGAGCTTAGTGAATCCTTCCAACATTATTTCAAGGTAAATAACTCTTTCTTGATGCATTATGTTAGAAAGATGGATGAGCAACTCCATATTCAAATCTCAAAGCAAGCCTTGTGGTAGTAATTTTAGAGTGGGTAGATTGATTCATTTAGTTTCCTACTTTCAACTATATCAAGGTCCACAAGGCTTGCTTATTTTCCCTACATGGTCCATAGGTATCCCAACAATTAAAATTGGGCTTAGGGAGTTTTATAAGAAAATTTAAGAGATTTACTTGTTATTGAAGGATCGACATAAGAAAGAAAATGGTTTCCCTATTCAATTGGGCATTTACAAATGTAAGAATTCCATTCATTCTAAGGACATAGGTGATGAAATGTTTAAATTTAACCTTAAGATTTTTTTATGAAAAACATACTTATGATCTTTGGAGCCTCCTCTTTGAAATGTTCGGAAGCAAATTTCAACACATTACATAATATAGAGGATGTTTGGGCTAATTGTGATGGTGAGTATGAGGTGAGAAGAATAGTATATACTTAGATGACTATAAAAAATATGGTTATCTTTACTCTTGAGGAAGTACCTAAAGACATTTTACATTCAAAATATGAGGCTTTGTCTCCACAATTTATAGTGGCAAATATTCGTAGCCTTTACTTGTGATCAATTAGTTTTTCAAGGAGAGTACTTCTATCCCTGACATGACCAAATGAGTGATGGATAGAAGTAGAATGTTCTCACAAGTGAAGAGGTCACAAAAACTAGAGAAAAGAGGCAAAATTCAGCTAGCTCTTAATGGCCTCTACAAATGAAAATATTGTCTTCTTCATCTTCCTTGCTCACAATGCCAAATTTAGAAGTTGTTGGTCATGGCAGGGGTAAAACAAAAGAAAAAATTGAAGTTATCCAAGACATATATGTTCAAAATGAAGTTCAAAAAATTCCCAAGTTGACTTTGGTTTCTACAAAAGTACAAAATATCCTACTTGCCTGAAGTTAAATCTAAAGCCTAAGATTATGTCATCTATTTTGATTTATGTTTCTTGTGTCACTCCTCCTATTTCTCCTCTTCCTAGGAGTTCTTATTTTCAATTCCCTTCAACTATACTTTTAGATGTTGCCTTGACATTTAAACCTAAGAGATCCTCCATTCCACCTCTAATTTCTTCTCCACTTTATCTATAAAATCCTCACCTCCTAATGTCCTTGTTCCCATTATTTAATTTACCAAGTCATCCCCTATCATCACTATTCCTTCTCCTAGTCATCCTAGAAGATAAAAGTAGGAAAGAGAATCTTAACCAAAATGGATAAGGTATGATGCACATAGAAAGGGGAAGTTTATTCCTTCACATCAAATTGATTTTATAGAGCTTACCTCTATTCTTTTTGAATCAACATGGTCTAAGAGGTCAAAGAAGTAATCTAGGATGGAGAGCACATAATGATATTTGATCATTGGGATGATATTTCCTCTTAAAAGAAAATCAGTGTAGGATGTTGAGCCCTTAGATTTCTAAGTGGTTAGGATAGACTTAGGAAAATGGTCGTGGCAAGGCAATGTCAACCTTTTAAATATAACTCCACAAAATCTTAAGGAAAGAGTTCTCAAGGATGGTGAGGATAAAGCTACCCTAAAAGCTAAAAAATATCTCAAGGAATTCATTACTCATCTCCTTTACCCTAGATCAAGCTCCACAAGTTTTGAGCTTCGGGCCACAGAGGAGCTTGAGCTTTTATTTTCTTATTTGTAAAAGTTATAAACTTTCAAAAAACAAATCTTTTATTTTTTATTAAAACCTCAAAGCTTTTTGTTATTTTTATATTAAAATTTTGAATGTCAAAATTTTGAATATGACTCTAATGCCCAATGAATGTATTATTTAAAATTTTCTAGGATCAATGCTTTTTAGAAAAGATCCTTTGTGGGTCCTCAAAACTGTAGTGGATTTTCCATTATAGGCACTGCTATGTTCTTTCAGTCTTTCTATGTTTGTGCCCTAAGGAATGTCATAGTTTTCTTATTTTTCATATTTAATCCCCTTGTTTTCCTGCTTCTATGCTTTGGTCCCTTTCTTACATGCTAGGATAATCGCATGAAAGGCTAGTATTCACGCCATTGGTTGCGAGCTCGTGATATCCCTCTCGTCAGATTAACTTGTGGAAGCACGCCATTGGCCCAACTCAGTGCCCGGATAATTGACGTCATCAATAAAGCAAAAGGTTCTCCAAGGTGGGACCCAAGCAATAGCAACATCAAAAGGTCGCGGCTATGTGACGTCATCGCAGGTGTTTGTATGATTTGCCAGATCATCTCCCTCACCTGACGGCCCGTGACAATAAATAGAATGAGGGTCCCACTTTGAAGCTAAAGGCCAAAGGGAGGATTTTTATGGACAAGATAGGTAGTATAATTAAATAAAAAAGATAAAACTATCTCTGCTATTGAAGTAATGGTCATTACTTCCCGCGAAGGAGCAACACTCAAAGTGTGCCAAATCTTCATAAAAATTATATGTATGAGAAAATTAATGAGGATTGGATTTATCTGAAGATTGTGTGCACCTTCATTAATTTCACTTAATTAAGGTCAGCTACTGGCTTAACGGTGATATTTGTTTTCTTTCTTTATGTCCTATAAAGTGGGGTGCTCTATAAGAAAAGAAAGAGGCATTTCTCTGATTTACAATTGAGCCAAACTCTAGCTTAATGTGAAGAAAGAAAGTTTTCTCACTTCTTTCTATGTAGTTAGAGATTTTGTTTGCATTCCATTCATAACTAATATTATAACTGTGTCTCTGGATCACAGATTTTGTTTGCATTCCATTCATAACTAATATTATGATCTTGAACGATGAAGTTGTAATTATTGTAGTTCTGAATCATTGTGTCTTGCCTATGTAATATTGCTTATCATCTATTTAAATTATGATGATCCTTATTGACTATGTTGTCATGAGTTAATTCCTTATGCTCTAAGTACGTGGAAAATTTCTTTCTAGCTTATGGCCTTTTACAGTTCAGTATTTTAGTTAATCTTTTCAGTTTTATTTTTCCCTTTTGCTAAGGTATTGTGTAAGCCTAGAGGGCAGGGAATTGAACCTCATCTGAAGATTGAATATCCAAGTTGGTTATGATGCCCTTAGCCCTTCTTTCCATTGTTGATAGTACCAGGTAGTGTACATGCGAGGTGCAAGCCCTCGAGCATCAAAAGGCTACCAACAGTACTATTTATCACATTGCTACTTCTTATTACCCTTATCTTAGCTTGGCATGAATGATGTGGATGCTTTGGTATTTTGAGAAAATAGTTTTGGATTTTTTTTTTGTTTCTACACAAGGTTAATTTTACTTTTGCATAGAGGGCCTTAGAGTTGAATCTTGCACTAGACTATTCTTGTGTGAGGAAAACGTCTATTTAAGGTTGCTCTTGGGGTCAATTTTGGATGCATTGTAGAATGCTTTCTCCAATGTGTTTGAAGTCAAGAATTCCATTATAGCACAAATATAAGGTGATATCCCACTGATGTATTTGAGCACTTTATGTTGCTCTAGAATTTTTCTTATGAAACCATGCAAAGTACTAATTGAACTTAAATTAGTATACTCAATGGTTTACTCCTTATGCTAACACAAGTGATGAAACTTAATGTACTCATGTCCCCATAGTGTCTAAAGGGGTAGTATTCCTCCTACAAAGTGTTGATAAAGAAATTCAAAGTCTAAATTAGATCATGGTCCCATTTGCATTGTTCACTGAGTGTTTTCCACCAATGGGGCACAAAAATGGACATCTCTAATGTTGCAAAAGAAATTTTGTCATTGAAATTGTTGACAAAGAAATAGGCTTGTAGTTATAAAACTTTGTTATCCAATATTTTAGCCTCAATCTTGACTTTCAACGTTAGGATATTTAAATTGAGTTGCAATTTGAGAAGGCTTTGTTGTTGTGCAATAACATGGTGTTTGGTATGTGTTGGCATAGATCTAAGTTGACACATATTTTTGTGGAATTGCCTAAAGAGTTCTTGTCGTTGCACCTACAAGAGTTATTTAAATCATCTTTTAGACATATACTAAAATCTTGGGTGTGTGTTAATTAGCCATCTTAATCTTGCTATGACCTTCATTTGGATACTCAAATGGACAACCTTCCTTTTGTCATTTTGTGAATATATGTACGGGCATGTGCAAAACACTAATTGGATGTCATGATTTGGATCCCAGGTGGTCAAGGGGAAAATCCTATCTTAATAAAAGACAAGATTATAGATTATGCAGAGGAAAATAAAAAATAAAGTAATCCAGTACACAATCAAAATAGAGTGGAATAATTTTACCAATAACGTACTATTTCTTTTCAAACATAAATGAATAGGGTACAATTGAATGTCATAGATAGAAAGGCTATGAATGAGAATTCTTGTGACTAAAAAGAGGTAAACACATCAAACCAATTTGCCTATAATATTCAATTATTCAACCTCAAACATTAAGGATCAAATATCTATGTGTATAATATAGTTACAAAATGTGATGAGAAGATGAAATAGTTCTTATCCAAAACTGCTTCACCTTCCAATTGCTTATCAATTGAGTTCCCTTAAAGATATAATATTTCCACAGTCCATGTAAATGTAACAAAATGCTTCAAAATTGTAATTATGTGGAGTTTTTTTGCATCAACATTTTGGATCACACTCAATGATCCATTATCAAAAACTCTACAAAATTTCAATCTACTATAAGCTTTTGTTACAATTAAGCTCCCTAATATTTGGCATGGTTGAAAAAGAAAATTATGGATGCCACATGTAAATGATTGTTTACTATGAAATTACCACTAGGTGGGGCCCAAAGGTGCATTGGTCCATGCACAATAGCACATAATGACATGGTAAATTACATGCAAGGCGCATGTGATGTTGATGAAGCTCACACATTAGCACATTGCTACTAAGACATGTGTTTGCACAATATGTTGTTGAGACATGTGCAATCTTCTTTGAGTCTTATGCAGTTGCACACTTATCACATATCTACTTTTAACTAGTTGAGAATTTATGTTTGAAAGGAGATGGTTGTTTGGGTGAAAAAATTATGATACAAAACATTATGCAAACACTAACGTAAATGAGCAAGTTGCAAGGTTTTTTTGTACTTTTTTGTATTGTAACAAGTTGTTTGGGTGGTGCCATATTTGTTGGGAATTCAAGATGAAAATACTACAATATTAACTTAAACAATGTGTATGTAAATCTGAAATTAGTTTCCAAGATTACCCACGATGGTGTTTATGTGATTAGCACATTCAATAATAGTAACATGAAGAAATAAACACACACCACATGACACCGTATTTATGTGGAGAAACCCTTGCGGGGAAAAAATCCACACCCAAAGAGATCCAATACTTGTATTAATCTTTCAAAGAATCTTAGATCAATACAACATTTCTCTCAGAATTTCAACAGCACTTCGTTACTCCTCCAACGTACAAAAATATCATGCATTCTACTAACCCAAGGCACCAATTTATAGAGAAGCTAGATGTGAGAATACCACCGTAGTATCTCAAAACAAGTGGCAAAACCACATGTAAAAACCATACGCCCCCCTTAGTGGACAGCCTACAAACTTAGTAAAAAATAATAAATCTTTACATGGGCGCCCAACCCATAGCCAATGAAATTTGGTCAAGACTGAGTACTCAATAACTCACCGATGACTAACATCCACAACATGCAAACCAAGGTACGCCATTTTGGATGACATGCAAAATACATGTACCAAAATGCAAGTTCAAATAGACCCCACCTCCAAAATAGATGCCCAAAAGGAATCCTCTTACAATATGCTTTGTAACCGCCACGGTTGACTAGATCCACCTCTATGAATTCAATTACAATTTGTCATAGACAGATAAATATTAAATATTTTATCTCTCATGAGCTTAAGCATACAAGAACACATTCCAAGGATCATGGAGACACATAAAAATGACTTAGGATTGCAAGGTTAATGTCACCTTATCCTAACATTCTCCCACTTGAGATTATAAATTGCAATTAAATCCATAAGGAAACATAAAATAATAATCAAGTATAGTGATCAAGGCCCATAGCCTGCTTGCACCAAGAGAACTTAGTTGTGGTTACTGGCTTTGCGAGAGAATCTGCAACATTATCCAAAGTGTCAACTTTTTCTAGCAAGACTTTACCATTCTCAACCATTTCTCACAAAAAGGGATACTAAAACTCAACATGCTTAGTACGAGCATGATACATAGTATTTTCAGCCAAACATATGGCACTCTAACTATCACATCGAATCCTCACAATCTTGCAATCAAAACCAATACCTGTACCAAGTCTCTATAACCATACCACCTCCTTAGAGGCATGTGTAGCAACCATATACTTTGCTTCTATTATGGAAAAAGTAATTGTAGGTTGTCTTTTACTCATCCAAATCACCACACCTCCAAACAGAGAGAAAACATAGCCTCTAGTGGACCTTTGACTATCCAAGTCACCTACTCAATATGCATCAACAAAACCCTATATGTCCAATGACTTCATTACATCATCAGTACCATGATAAACCAAACAATAATTAGAAGTTCCTCACAAATATCTAAACACCTTTTTAACAAAAGTCTAATTCTCTCTACCAGGGTTAGACATAAACTGGCTCAAAACTCCCACTGCTTGGGAAATATCTAGTCTAGTGAAAACCATTGCATGAAATTTCTTCAAAATCATCATCATAATTAAGACACATGTCTAAACTAAGCTTAGTACCAACGGAAAATGGAATATTTATTGGCTTACAGTCCTACATTAAATCTTCACAAAATGGTATCAACATACTTACTCTGACTTAACCAAAGCTTTTTGTGTACCTGATCCCTATTGATCTTCATCCCAAGAATATATTTAGTAGCCCCCAAGTCCTACATATCAAATGTGCCAGAAAGCTAATTCTTGAGCTCTCTAATCATCACCTTGTTGTTACCCATAAACAACATGTCATCAACATACAAGACAATAATCAGTATTTGATCATCAATAATCTTAATATAAACACAATGATCCTCCTCACTCCTAACAAAACCTAACTTCGATGCAAAGGCATCAAAATTATGGTACCACATCCTAGGTGATTGTTTTAGACCATACAATAACCATTTTAACCTACAAACCAAGTGTTCTTTTCCTTTCACAACAAAACTATCATGTTGTCACATATAAATCTCCTCCTCAAGATACCCATGCAAAAAAGAAGTTTTAGCATCCATTTGCTCTATTTCAAAATCACAAGCATCAACAATAGATAAAAGGAATCTAATAAAAGATAAATTAGCAACAGGAGATAAAATTTCACCAAAATTAACTCACTCTCTCTGGGAGTAGCCCTTGGCCACTAGTCTATCTTTGTACCACTCTAACTGACGGTCTACACCAAATTTATTTTTATATAACCACTTGCAACCAATGGGCTTTATTCCTTTGAGAAAACTAACAAGATCCTAGTGGTATTGCAATTATCCATAGTGGCATCTCCTCCTGCATGGCCTGCATCCAAGACTCAATATCCTTCAAAGAGAGAGCCTCCCTGAAAGATCTAGATTCATCGTCAGTACTCAACAAAGCAAATACACAAGGGAAATCTGGTGGGCTATACTTGTCAACTGGATTTTGTTGTCTTGTGGACCTTCTCAAGGTAGGATTAATGGGCTCTGCATGTTCTTCTATATGCTCATATTGCACATCATTTAAACTTTTTGAACCCTCTTCTTCTTCTCCATCCTTTGATCCATCTAATTGTTCTTCCACATGTGCATCTTCCTTCTTTTATATTTTTATCTTGAAGTGCATTGTTTTATTCTTTTCTTTCTCCTTTGGTTATTCTTCACTTGAATAAGCTCTAAACTCCCTAAAAATCACATCTCTAGAATGAATCATCTTTTAGGTTAGAGGATTCCAAATCTTATAACCTTTTACATTCTCTCCATAACCTACGAAGATGCATTTATGAGGCTTTGGATCCAAATTACATCACCATTCTTGAGGCACATGAACAAAAACCTCAAACCAAAGACCCTTAAATATGAAATAGAAGACTTTCTACCTACGCACACTATATAAGGAGTTTTATCCACAAGAGCTGAACAAGGAGATCTATTAATCAAATAACAAGTAGTACTTACAACCTCAACCCAAAAGCATCGATCTAGCTTCGTACCACTCAACATACTTCTAGCTATTTCCATTAAGGTTCGATTCATTCTTTCTAATATCCCATTTTGTTGGGGAGTATAAAGAGTGGTCTTCTGTCGAACAATACCTACATGCTTACAGAATTCATCAAATTCCTTAGAAGAATATTCACCACCATTATCTAATCTCAACACCCTTATCTTATAATCTGTTGTTTTCTCAACTAAGGCTTTAAATTCCTTAAACTTAGTTGAAACCTTAGATTTAACATGCATAAAATAAATCCAAGTGTATCTTAAGACATCATCAATGAATGTAACATAGTATCGAGATTTTTCAAAAGATTCAACATCCACTGGTCCAAACACATCTGAATGAATGATCTCCAATAATCTCTTAACTTTATTAGTTCCACTAGGAAATGATGATCTATTCTATTTTCCAAACACACAATGCTCACAGAAATCATTTTTGCCAACAAAGTAATTAGAAAGATTGTCAACCAACTTTTTATTAAGAATTGTCCTAAGACCTTTTTCACTTACATGACCCAGTCTATGGTGCCACAACATACACACATTTTTAGTGCCAGTCACATTGGAAGAATTACAAAAAGTGGAGGCATTAATCCTAAACAAAGTCTCAATTCGAGATCATTTAGCAACCACCAAATTCCCTCTTACCAACTTGCAACCAGACTTCTCAAATGTCACATGCATTCTAAAATAATTCAACTTTGAAATAGAAAGCAAGTTTCTTGCAAGTCTTGGAATATGTAAAACATCATCAAGGGGTTTAACCCTTCCATCACTAAAACACAACTTTACTTTTTCCTTACCAAAAATCTTCTTAGTGTTGTTATCACCAAGGAAAACTTCTCCTCCATCATAAGATGAATACTTAGAAAACCACTCCTTGTGAGGAGTCATATGGTAGGAGCAACCTGAATCAATAAGCCAAGCATCATTACTATAGTGTTAGCTAAAATAAACGAAGCATCATTATCACCGTCATCTGAGAATTTTTTTGTGGAGGAGTCTGCACTTTTTTTTCTTGTTCATGCATTCCTTCTTCACATGTTCCCATTTCCCACAGTTCCAACATTTTACTCTCCTCTTCCCAGGGGCTTTAGAATGTCCTTTAGACTTATCCTTCTTATTGTCCCCTTTAGGCCCTTTTTCTTTGGACCTTCCTCACACATGCAAGGCATCTTGGGAGCCTACATTCATGGACTTTCTTCTCATTTGTTCTAAAAGAAGTCTAGCAATGATATTATCTATATTTGATTTTGTACCTCCCACTAATAGCAACAATTAGATTTTCTCAAGATTCGGGTAGAGAACAAAGTAACAAGATGCATTTGTCTTCCTCTTCTAACTTAACATTTATAGATGGAAGCTAACTTAAAAGTAAATTAAAAGCATTTAAATGATCTACAACAGAATCACCATCCTTCATTTTCAATGAATATAACCGTCTTTTGTGATACAACTTATTAGTAAGACTTTTGGTTTGGTAAATATCACCTATCATCTTTCACAACTTGTATGTGGTAGGTTCCTTAGAATCATTCAGAAGGACAGAATCTACAAGACACAATTGTATGGTTCCTCGTGTCTTCTTGTCAAGTTTTAACCAATCTTCTTCAGACACTCCAGATGGCTTGTTGGCATTGGAAACTACCAACCACTGATCTCTTTCTTCTAAGAGATCTTACATCTTCAACTTCTACATCTCGTACCTAGATCCATTAAATTTCTCAATATCTAGATGGGAGGTAGAAGCCATGGTATACAATCTTCACAAATATGTAAAACACACAATGCAAAAGCTCCTACTACAGCCAAGAAACCTTCAGCACTTAAGAGAAAGGCAACCCTCTCTCAACAAAACTGTTAGCTTTGATATCAAATGTTGGAAATTCAAGGTGAAACTACTGCAATATTAACTTAAACAAAGTGTATGCAAATATGAAATTAGTTTCCAAGATTACCCACAATGGTGTTTACGTAATTAGCACATTCAACAACAGTAATATGAAGAAATAAACACACAACAAGTGACATTGTATTTATGTGGAGAAACACACAATAATATGAAAAAATCCACAACCAAAGAGATGCAATGCTTGTATTAATCCTTCAAAGAAGTTTACATCAACACAACATTTCTCTCAAAAGTTTGGCAGCACTTCGTTACTCCTCCAACTTGCAAAAATATCATACATTCTACTAACCTAAGGCACCAATTTATAGAGAAGCTGGATGTGAGAATACCACCATATTATCTCAAAATAAGTGGCAAGACCACATGCAAAAAACATACACCCCCCTTAGTGGACAACTTGCAAACTTAGTAAAAAATAATAAATCTTCACATGGGCACCCAACCCATAGACAATGAAATTTGGTCATGACCAAGTGTTCAATAACTCGCCGAGGGCTCCAACCGCTCACATGAACAACATGCAAACCAAGGCACCCCATTTTGGATGACATGAAAAATACATGCAACAACATGCACCGAGACGTGCAAGTCTAAATGGACCTCACCTCTAAAATGGATGCCCAAAAGGAATCTTCTTACAATATGCTTTTAAACCGCCACCATTGACTAGATCCACCTCTATGAATGCAATTACAATTTGTCATAGACAAATAAATATTAAATATTTTATCTCTCGTGACCCTAGACATCCAAGAACACATTCCAAGGATCATGGAGACACATGAAAATGACTTAGGATTGCAAGGTTAATGTCACCCTATCCTAACAATATTTATTGGAGAGCCACTCTAGAGTGACTCAAAATCGAGACTAATGGTATCTATGCCACTAGTGCCCACCATTGAACCATAACCCTTGGGCTACACCAATTAAGATACTTAACATTAAATAATGAATTGATGTAATATTAAATCAAAGTGTTAATATCTAATTCTAGATAGAAAAGATGAGATTGGTGTTGATAATGATGTTATGTGCCAAAGTGACAAAAGAAAATTGTAGATGTTTTTATATTATTATCTAATTTGTACAAACAATAAGTTAAGATATTCAATCACAAGATGACATAGAAGATGTATAACAATTAGATAATATCATTGAAAATTTTACAATCCTTTTAATATACATAATATGCTAAAATAAATTGATTCACTTGACATATTTTTCCCTTTAATTACATAGTCCAAATAAAAATAAAAATTAAATCATAACAAAATTTATTAATTGTACTTTTGTGTATGGTTGACACAAGAATTGGCACCAATGCTAATTCTAAAGAATTACAAGAATATTGGAAATTAAAAATAAATGTGAAAATGCTAGTGCAATGCTGCATGATGCTCAAGTTAAATTGTCAACCTTGTTACGAGCTAATGGTTGTAGTAATGGCATTAAATGTCAAGCAATGTAGATAGAAAGAGCAAAAGGTAATTGTAAATGTTGAGTTTTGCTTAGTTGTTATGAGTAAAAAGTTGAAAATGTAAATTTCCAACTTGCATCGATCCAAAATTAATTTGACTTTGACTAATGAGGTATAATATACATAAGAACAATTGGCTACAACAGTTAGAATTTGGAAACATAGTCAATTATCTTATTTGTCATTCATTCTTTCAAAGTTTTTTGATCTAAAATTTGTAGTAGAAAAGACTAGTGAGAATAAAGAATGTGGGGGCTTGAATCTACTAAAATATGAGGAGGAGGGAATTGATACAAGAATGTCTAACAAATCATGGAATTTGTGATGCTTTATATGGATTTGACTTTAAGAGACCCTTCAATGTTGGTTGTTTGCATGGATGGAACCTCATCAAAATGACATATTTAGCCCTAAACCATAGTTATGAGAATTTTTTATGGATACTTGTTGATTCATCCTATTTCTTGCCATGGTGAGGTTATCCTCCAAGATGAAGAGGGTGATTTTTGTCATATTATTTGTTTGTGGAGATGGAGCTACATAAAAATCTCATCTCCATTCTTAACCTAGATTATGAGCAATTTTTGTGTGCCTATAGTTTCATTTTATTTCTTACCTCAGTTAAATTATTTTTCAAAATATTGGTTACTACATCATTGATATCAATACATTGTTTTTTAAAACACTTATAAATTAGACTTTTGCATTAAATATTTATAGAATTATAAGATTCATAGTGATGGTGATCTCTCCACTATTAACAAATGTTAGACGTGTAGATTAGAAGCTCCCAAGACTAGTGGACATGTTCTCTTCAACTCTAAACAAGTGATCTCTCATTAATAACTATTATAATCTTGCAACTCAGTGTTAAGTTGATTAGGCAAGGATGTGCTCTTTTGGGGAAGACAATGACCTCCTCACATAACACTCCCCCTCTAAATCCAAACCCTCTTTTCAAATCTACTATTTCTCATGAAAAATCAAATTTGTAAGGAAGATCTATTAGAATTGGTTTAGCACCATACCAATCGAACAATTATCAAGCTTCTTTCCAAACCAAAAGGAAAATGATTATTATCTTAGGTTATCTTAAGATGAAACCCTACTAAAGATAAAAAATTCCATGGATGAAATGGATAATAGACTCTTGTTGCTTAAGGAAAAGGCTCTTATTTGTAGATTTTTAAGGGCTTTCCCAAGACCCAAAACTCTAAAAATTTGTGTAAAAAAACTAGAAAACCCTTGGTTATGTAGATATTCTCATGATGCCAAAGGGATGCTTCATATCCATCTTCCCCACAAAACAAGAAAAGGATCTAGGTTCTCAAGGAGGCCCTTGGTTTATGATAAAATCAAGTTTGTTCATGAAGCATTGGTCTCTGGTATCTAATCCTACATAGGATTTTCAAGCATAGTTCTAGTATGGATCAAGTTACTCCTACTTCCTAGTGAATATTGGAAAGAATCCACCCTTTACAAATAGACATAGCAACATGAGAACACACTCTTAATTTTGGTTTTACCTAGTGTTCTTAACTATACAAGGATTTGTGTTAATATTGATCTAAAAAACCACTGCCCAACTATTACCTAACATATGGGAGCAATCAATATATCCCTTTTTAGTGTAGAATTTATCATCAACATAGTCATTTGGCCAAAGATTGCTATACACATCAACCATGAGAACAAGGAAGCTACCCTAAGAGATCAAAGCAACAATCTCTCATAAACCCCAAAAACAATCAACTAGCCTTACCAAAGAGGTACAAGTGTCCAATGACAAAGACAAAACCTCGCAAATCAAAGACAAATCCAAAACAACCTATGCATCCAAAAGGAAACTTTGATAGGCTAGAAGGAACTATTGATGGATCTTTTGACACACCTAAAATAATTCTCTTTTAAAAGGATATAAACCCTCAAGGCTCCTTATTCTTATGTAAAATTTACTGATTTTATTAGAGTGTTACAAGCCAATACCCAAAGTTGTTGCGTTTGTTTTTCAATTTCTAAAGATGCACATTCATTGTCAAAATTGCCCTAACTAGAATGTTTGATTAAATAGTTTGAGTTCATGAGTCTTACCAGTTTAAATCACATATATTTCCCACTGGAAAATTTTGCTTTGGAATTCAAGAAAAATAAAAATTCCCCATCTTTAACACTGGATATAAAGAAATAGCAAGACACAAAAGGCAAGGAGAAAAGAAACGCAGAGTGCATTAGGTTTGCCATTGAATTTGCGACCAACGGTGCGGCAACCAGTCTCAAACACACAATGCAAGCTTCCAAGGGAAAATATTTGAAAGATTTATGCTCCTTAATCAGCCACGAGTGTGCGTGCAAATAATTTATAGGATTAGTTTAAAACCGATCTACATTATGAATTAATCTTCAAATAACACAAATAAAAAGGATGATTCCCTGAATTGACTCATACTGATCAATCGATTTACAAACAAAATTTAGTTTTGGATAAATAGGGTTCCAAGTGTGCACACCAGTTCTCCTTAAAACCACTGAATAGATTTCTTTATCTAACCTTCCCTCTTTTACAATACAAATTCATCTGACTTATAATACTCTCGGAGATTGTTACAGTTTTCACAAAATGACTCCTCGATTTCCAATTTTGTGACTGTTTATCATCCCAAATGATAATTAGTTCCTGGCCATCGTTACAAAATGCCCAATTGAGTTTTTGGTGACCTTTCATTTAGAGAACAACTCAAAAGTCGTTTATCCTCTACAGTTACATTTTAACACTACCAAGCTTAATAATTTGATTTACATCTCCAAGGTTTTAAGTTAATGTGACTGGGTTTAATAACAATTTATAAACAATCAAATTATCTCTCACAATAATACATTATTCACATATCAAAGATCATTAAATTCCCTAAAATGTACAATTAAATATATTGGGTATTGTACATGTTTAGATCTGATTTTAAGCTAGCATGGTCCTCTAATTAAATTGGATTAAACACCCTTTTGGGTTTGCAGGCCCCTGGGAGAACTTTGGTGTTCCTTTGACATTTCACAGATGCGAAACATCTAAATAAACTGATTTGAAAAGAGATCTGATTTGAAAGGATAAATGATAAGAGGAATTTTGTCAGATCTTGTAGTTGCAACTGCCCTGTTAGACATGCTTAGACCAGGCGCGTGAACTGTTTGACAGAATGCCTCACAGATATGTCATCTCATGGAATGCCATGATTGCAGGATATGCAAAATGCGACAAGGCATATGAACTGTTTGACAGAATGCCTCAAAGAAATGTGTTCTCATGGAATCCCCTGATTGCATGATATTCACAAAATGGATTTGTTGAAAAGGCTTTAGAAACATTAAAGTAAATGCAATTGGCTGGTGTAAAGCCAGAAACCTTTGCCAGCACCCTCCCAGCCTGTGCCAAGTGGGAGCTTTGGAACAGGGCATGGACATCCATCAAAGCATAAAGGATAGAGGAATTTTGTCAGATGTTATAGTTGCAACTGCTTTGATAGACATGTATGCAAAATGTGGAAGCATAGATAAGACATGTGAACTGTTTTTGACAAAATGCCTCAAAGAAATGTGGTCTCATGGAATGCCTTCATTGCACGATATGCAGAAAATGGATTTGTTGACAAGGCTTTAGAAACTTTCAAGCAAATGAAATTGGCAGATGTAAAGCCAGCATCCTTCCTGCTAGTGCCAAAATGGGAGCTTTGGAACAGGGTGTGGACATCCATCAAAGCATAGTGGAAGGGGAATTTTCGTCAGATATTAATTGAAAAAGTGTATAATTTTTTTTATAGTAATGACAAATTAGAACAAAAGTCACTTAAACTACTCTAAAGAGCATTTGTTCACTCAAATGTCAAAACTCAACATCAATGTATAAGGAAAAAATGCCCATGAGAATATTGCAAATTTTGAACATGAAAAAGTGCATCAAGTGATAAAACTACACCCTAGAGGTGTTGAGAACAAGTTTCAAAGTGAAAGCATATGGGAAATTTGTTGTGGAGATCTAAAGGCATGCCTAGGAGAGAGAAAAGGGAAATGACAAGTTAAAAATAAGAAAAGCACTCTCCTATCTTTATAAAAGTGCTTGTTATGTTATATTTGGTCATTGATAAGCATGGATTTGAAGCAAAGCCCAATTGGAGAAGATTTTGCAACTTCTGAGTGTTAGTAACAAATTCCTTGAGATTCATTTGTAAGCATCAAAGTGCAAAACCCCATTCCTAGTCCTCAAGCTCCACGCAAGGCAAGTATTTCTAAAATTGTTGGTGATTATGAAGGGGTTCATATGGCAAATTTATTTTTGTTTACAAACTCTTCACGGTAATCTTTTACTATTTGTAAGCATGAAACAACAATCTTTGCATACACCATAAGGTGACAAAGTATATAATAGATACAAAATACCTATGGTTTCAAGGGTATCAAAGAAAATTGTCTAACAAAATAGTAGATTGGTATAGATTTTCTAGGGTGTCATCAGCAATTTGCTTATTGTTGTCTATGATTACAATTATAAAACAATGAGTTTTGAGCTCCTACTACATGCTTTTATTGTAGATTTTTGTTCTCAAAGGCATATAACAATCACCAATTATTATTTTCCCGTAGAGGAGAGTTATGAGGGTTTATGATAGTTTTATGAATATATTTTTCATGGTTAAAACACACAAAAAAATAACTTGCATGCCCTAGGGTTTTAAGAAGAATCTAAGTTACAAATTTGTTTAGGAATAGTGAGGCTTTGGCATAAAAAATAGTGAAAGAGAAGGTTTTCAACAATATAAAACAATATTCATTTCATACATTTTCAAATGGTGAATTCTTTGTTGAATTTAGTGTGAATATTCAAAGATCAAGGAAACTGAGATAGGACATGTCAATGTGCAAAGAGTTGGAGTTGGATGAATGCATCAAGAAAGGAAATAAAATTGCAACAAGACTTTGAGACAACAGTCTTGTTGAGCCATCCTCTTCCAATTTTTACACAAAATCAACAATTCATTGTTGCTTGCACCAAACATTATGACCCTAAGAAGAGGGAGATATGGTCGACAAGTGGTCAAGTTCTTTGCCAACTTGATGACTATTGAAAGTATTTTCAATTTGCTATTGTATGAAGAAACTAAAGAAATTGACTTGGAGAAATGTAAGGAAATATGTAGTACAAAAACCTTTAAATGTCAAAACATGTCAATAAACATTGGTTGAAAGAAATCAATAAATGTAATGAGTTCAAAGAAGAGCTCACAATCAATATCGCTCTACTCAATTGAGTGATGGGGTAACATGAAGCAAGAATGTTTAAGATGTGGATTTTCCATATTGTGAGCACAATATACAAAAGAAAATTTTATTTGGATTGGGACATTTTAATCAATGATTGCATTCGTGGGAAATTGATAAAGTCTAAGCAAATGCAAGGATTTCACAATGTTATCATATTTGGTTTATGCTTTCGTAAGACAAGATATTTTTTTTAATTGTCAAGAGAAGGATTATTCAACACCACTCGTATTTATAGACATTTCCCACAGTTGAAGCTTAGTGAATCCTTCCAACATTATTGCAAGGTAAATAACTCTTTCTTGATACATTATGTTAGAAAGATGGATGAGCAACTTCATATTCAAATCTCAAAGCAAGCCTTGTGGTAGTAATTTTAGAGTGGGTAGATTGATTCATTTAGTTTCCTACTTTCAACTATATCAAGGTTTTCGACTTTACTTATTTTCCCTACATGGTCCATAGGTATCCCAACAATTAGATTGTGCTTATGGAATCTTATAAGAAGATTTAAGAGATTCACTTGTTGAAGGATCAACATAAGAAAGCAAATGGTTTCCCTATTCAATTAGGCATTTACAAATGTATGAATTTCATTCATTCTAAGGACATAGGTGACAAAATGGTTAAATTTAACCTTAAGATTTTCTATGAAAAACATACTTATGATCTTTGGAGCCTCCTCTTTGAAATGTTAGGGAGCAAATTTCAACACATTACAAAATATAGAGTATGTTTAGGCTAATTGTGATGGTGAGTATGAGGTGAGAAGAATAGTATATACATAGATGACTATAAAAATATGGTTATCTTTACTCTTGAGGAAGTGTACCTAAAGGCATTTTACATTCAAAATATGAGGTTTTGTCTCCATTATTTATAGTGGCAAACATTAGTAGCCTTTACTTGTGATCAATTAGTTTTTCAAGGAGAGTACTTCTATCCCTAACATGACCAAATGAATGATGGATAAAAGTAGAGTCCTTACAAGTGAAGAGTTCACACAAATTAGAGAAAAGAGGCAAAATTTAGCTAGCTCTTCATGGCCTCTACAAATGAAAATATCGTCTTCTTCATCTTCCTCGCTCACAATGCCAGTTTTAGAAGTTGTTAGTCATGGTAGGGGCAAAACAAAAGAAAAATTTGAAGTTATCCAAGACATATATGTTCAAAATGAAGTTCAAAAAATTCCCAAGTTGACTTTGGTTTCTACAAAAGTACAAAATCTCCTACTTGCTTGAAGTTAAATCTAAAGCAAGTAAGATTATGTCATCTATTTTGGTTTATGTTTCTTGTATCCCTCCTATTTCTCCTCTTCCTAGGACTTCTTATTTTCAATTCCCTTTAACTGCACCTTTAGATGTTGCCTTGACATTTAAACCTAAGACATCCTCCATTCTACCTCTAGTTCCTTCACCACTTTATCTATAAAATCCTCGCCTCCTAATGTCCTTGGTCCCATTATACCAAGTCATCCCCTATCATCATTATTCCTTCTCCTAGTCATCCTAGAAGATAAAAGTAGGAAAGAGAAGCACCAAAATGGATAAGGTATGAAGTACATAGAAAGGGGAATCTTATTCCTTCACATCAAATTGATTTTATAGAGCTTACCTCTATTCTTTTTGAATCAACACCTAAGAGGTCAAAGAAGTAATCTAGGATTAAGAGCACATAATGATATTTGATCATTGAGATGACTATTCCTCTTAAAAGAAAATTAGTGTAGGATGGTGAGCCCTTAGATTTCTAAGTGGTTAGGATAGATTTAGGAAAATGGTCATGGCAAGGCAATGTCAACCTTTTTAATATAAATCCACAAAATCTCAAGGAAAGAGTTCTCAAGGATGGTGAGGATAATGTTACCCTAAAAGGTAAGAAATATCTCAAGGAATTCATCACTCATCTCCTTTAACCCATATCAATCTCCATAGGTTTTGTATCACAAATTTTACATTACATAAAATTAGCAAAAGCAATTAGACCAACTAGTCACACATAGAAAGAATACAGAGAAATGGATTGATAAAAATTGTCTACATGGGTCTAATATGCTTAATAGATTGCTTGATTTGTTTCCTAGAAAAAAATTTATAAGGCATGATATTTTAGAACTGGAGAATGACATGATGGGTAGGGTTTCAACCTACAAGAGTTTCATGGAAAAACTTAAACTTACTCATACCCTTGGATCTTTAAAATTAGTTGTGATGGGTGTGGTGGCAAGTCATATAGAAGATCAAATATTTGCTTGCTTGGAGCATTATAAATTTTTAGTTTGGATTCTTAGGTTGTCATCGTATTGAATAAAAGGCTAGGTTGGATCAAATTAGACAACAAGCTACCTCTTTATTGGCATCTCTTTCATGTACTTTTGTTGAAGAAAAAGGTATAGTAGTTGAACATGAGGTGCAAGTTAAGCTATAGAGATTAATAAAGGATACATGAGGAGGGGCTCAACATGTTGAGAATATGGTCAAGTTGTCCACCATTCCTATAAATGTCTAGGATGGAAATGAGGAGGTGATTGAGACATTGATAACCAAAAAACTTCCTCACACAATGATTTTTTATTTAATATAATTTACTAACATTATTGGGGAAACATGGAGAGTTGCACCCGACTCAGGAAATCCAATGCTCACCTTTGGGAATCTTACAAACAAAATAATAATAGCCTCGATTAAACCTCTTACAAGTTGTCATAATTTTGTTGGGATAAAGTGCCATTAACCTTGTAAATTCCAATATTGTATTATTCCATGTATTATTTGTAATTTGTAATTACCCATAAGGAGATGTACAAGTTTCACTAGCAGTGGTAAAAATTATTTATTGTCCACGATAATTATAGATTTACTGCATCGGTAAGTTTTAGAGTTACTGGCGGTAGTTATGGGATGTAATTTACTATGGTAAATGGTAATTGGTCAAAGTGGGGTGCACATGAGGAGGAATCACCTGTTTTTAGTGTTATGATGCATGCTATAGATGTTGTAAGAAGGTGTAAGAGATTCTATGACAACTGTAAGTTGTCATAAGAATCTATGACATTTATGACAACATATGATGCGTCATAAGATGTTGTAAGTGGCTATTTTTGGCCCCTAGGCGTTCAAGATTGCATGGGCATCGTTTGCCAAGTGTAGGATGCATGTATGATAGCTTTTATGACCCCGTAAGAGCCTATTTTTGTCCATGAACACCCAAGGTTGTGTTGTTGACTCTCGACAAGTGTTATGAGCTTGTAAGAAGTCATTGAATGTTGCATGGGTGAAGATTCCAAGGTGGATACCCATCTTGAGGTTGTGTAAATTCTATAAATCCATGGCATAGTAGATGAGATGCATATAACAGGTTTACAGGTATGCAGGTGCTGCCAGAATGCTATCAGATTGAAGACTGAAGGAGAGATTGGTGGTGTTATTGTATTGTAAATCATTTTCAGATTAATACAAACATTGGGCCTCTTTCCTGTGTGGAGTTTTTTACCTGCAAGGGTTTTCTCCACGTTAAACATTGTGTTATGTGTTCAAGTTTTCTAATTTTATATTTCTATGAAACATAGTTTCATTTCTTGTTACAATCTCCATCAATAATACACACTAAAAAAATTGCAAAAATTTATTTGAATCAGATTTCCATTGAAGTAGTGTTGCTTTCATTTATAACATTTGGTATCAGAGCCTGGCCAACTTTGACTCCTGGGTGGTAGTGTGGAAGCTGTAGCTGTAGTGGGAGATTTTGTTGTGTTGTAGATCTTGTGTTGATATTATGGCTAGATCCACTGTTGCATCAACCTCTCGATTGGACATTGAGAAGTTCAAAAGAACAGGGTATGAATTATGGAAGCTAAAAATGGAAGATTTGTTGGAAGAAAGAAACCAATGGTTGGTTGTTCAAAAAGAGAAGAAACTTAATGATGACTCTCTGGATGAGTGGGCAAAACTGGATAAGAAGGCATGGGGAACCATCCGTTTGTGTCTGACAGATTCTGTCCTATTGAATGTCGCAAAGGAAGATACTGCACACAAATTGTGGAAATGATTGGGTGAGATCTACTAAGCCAAGAGTATGGTAAATAAACTCTATTTAAAAAGGAAGTCGTTTTCTTTGAAAATGAAAGAGGGTGAGTTGATTGCAGAGCATTTAAATTCTTTTAATTTGTTGATGAGTCAGCTTGCTTCAGTAGATGTTGAAGTTGATGAGGAAGATAAATGCATATTACTTCTTTGTTCTTTACCTGAATCATGGGAAAATGTCATTTTAGCTATCACTGCTAACCTCGCAGATCTGAAGTTGGATGCTCTTGTTACAGTTTTACTAGCATAGGAATTGAGGAAGAAGAGTTTGAATAGTTCAGGTGATGCTCACAGTATCAGGGGAAGGTCTAAGGAAAGGGGACCTTAAGGAGATTAGAAAGGGGCTAAGGACAAGTCCAAGGGTCATTCTAAGACTCCTGTTAAAAAGAACATAGTTAAGTGTTGGAATTGCAGTAAAAGGGGACATGTGAAGGAGTGCAAAACCCCCAAGAAACAGTGGGAGAGTGCTTCAGATAAGTCCTCGAATGCAGCTGAAGATGTTTTACTTTCTGCATGTAATGTTGTTTCTAATGATCATTGGTTGGTTGACTTAGGATGCTTGTTTCATATGACCCCACATAAGGAATGGTTCTCCACATATGAAGAATATGATGGAGGTAATAGCTACCTTGGTGACAACTCTTCATATTCGATTGTTGGGAAAGGAAAGGTATGGTTGTGTTTCAGTGATGGAAGGATTGAAACCCTCCTTGGTGTTTTGCATGTTCCTGGATTAGCTAGAAATCTGATTTCAGTTTCAAAGTTGAATGATTTGGGAATGCATGTGACATTTGACAATCATGGCTGCAAATTGGTGAGAAGGAACTTGGTGGTAGTGAAAGGGAAGAGATTCAGAAACTTATTTAAGCTTGAAGCCACTACAGTTTGTAATGCCTCTTATGTTTCTGAGGCTTTTGAAAACACTTGTATGTTGTGGCACCGTAGATTGGGCTACACAAGTAATAATGTACTGAAAACTATTAAGAATAAAGAATTGTTGGATGGTTTCTCTTATTCTAATTAGCACTTTGATTTATGTGAGCATTATGTGTTTGGTAAACAAAACAGAAAATCATTTCCTTGAGGAAGCAATAGAGCAAAAGAGAAATTAGAAATTATTCATACAGATGTGTTTGGGCCTATGGATAATGAATCTATCAGAAAATCTCGTTATTTTGTCACCTTCATTGATGATGTATCCAGATTTACATGGATTTATTTTATGAAACATAAATCTAAAGTTTTCACTAAGTTTTTAAGGAATTAAAGTCTTAGTAGAGAACCAATAAGGTTTAAAGATAAAAATATTAAGATCAAACAATGGAGGGGAATATTGATCTAAGGAATTTGCTGAGTTTTGTAAGCATGTAGGTATAATCAGAC
Source organism: Cunninghamia lanceolata (assembly GCA_027924645.1). NCBI lineage: Eukaryota > Viridiplantae > Streptophyta > Pinopsida > Cupressales > Cupressaceae > Cunninghamia > Cunninghamia lanceolata. Next base: position 1,950,047 of record BSBN01000766.1, on the reverse strand, counting down.
AAAAGACAACTCCGTATACACCAAAGCAGAATGGTACTGCAGAAAGGATGAACTGAACAATTATGGAAAGAGCTAGAAGTATTCTTAGTGATGCATAGTTGGATAAATGCTTTTGGACAAAGGCTATGTACTGCTTGTTGCTTGATTAAAAAAATCCCCTTGTATGGCTCTTGATTCAACACCTTATGAAGTGTGGATAGGTAAGAAACCTTTTGTTTCACATTTAAGGGTTTTTGGCTATGAGGCTTTTGTTCATGTGCCTAAGGAAAAGTGATCTAAGTTGGATCCAAAGACTGAAAAGTGTACATTCATTGGATATGGTGATAATGTCAAAGGTTATAAGCTTTAGAATCCACTAACCCAAAAGATTATCTTTTCTAGAGATGTTATTTTCAAGGAACTTAGAGTTATTTCTGAACCTGAGTAGCCAAAAGAAAAAGAAGAAAAGGTAAAGAAGGTGCACTTTGATTTAGAGCAACAAGTGTTGGCAAGAGACACTGCTACGCATGACAGGTGTTGTCATTGATGGCAACTAAGTCTATCCTACACATCCGCACAAACAATTTGTTCATACCGGAAGTCAGAGTGAAGATTTGTCCAAGTCCAGGTAGTTAGAAACAGAGCATGTGACAGGGTCTAGTATCTGGGTCCAGATCTCTCCGGTGGTAAATCACAGTGAACTACAGATCTGATGGAGTAATAAGGATTGTTAGGACTATCTAAATCTAGGAATTTAGCCTCTGGTGATGAAGGATTCAAAAGTTATAAGCATATGAGTATCAGGTTCCAGTTAGTCAGTACAGTCAGAAGAAGAACAGGCCGACCTAGTATTTGATCTTAGTCCGATGAAGAAAAGTTGTTGGTTAAGAAATTTGTGATGATCAGTGGTATTGGTTGACATGATTGATGATTTGAGAACACAAGATTTTGGTTTGCATTATTGTTTGTGTATGGATTCAGCCAATAGAGCATAATTCTTAATAAATGTTCTAAGTTTTCTTGATGCTGACTACAATTGATTGAATCTCTTGATGCGAATATATATAGCCAATGGATTCAAGTGTTTTAGTACATAAGTGTGATGTACAATATGGAGTAAGTACGAAAAAGGCAGAAAGAAGTGTGAAGGTGAAGATCTAAGGTCCGAATCATGGCAAAGCAGTAAACAGGGCAGAATAAGGATGAAGTGTGTAAGATCAGTATTCTGTACTTAACTAAAATTGAATTCTTGCATTGGTAGATGCTATTCATTAGTTCAAACATTCTGTGATATTGTTGTAATCATTTCTGTAGGCAGTGAGCCTCTTGGAGCAGTGAGCTCTAGGCAGTGCGCCCTGAAGGCATGTGCCTTCCCCACTTGTAATACTTTTAATAGAGTATAATTTCTTGTGGGTTAACCCCCACCGTGGTTTTTCCCTTAATTGGGTTTCCACATAAAAATCCTGGTGTTATGTGTGTTGATTTTGTTTCTGCTCATGTGTTATTGATTCGTGTCTTCATGTTTATATCATTCATCTATAAATAAGTAGTAAAGAAGTTTAAAGTGCAGCAAAGGATAAAAGTTTTTGAGACAACTGATTCACCCCCCTCTCAGTTGTCTGCTCTTATTTCAACAATTGGTATCAGAGCAAGGTTCCTTGAAAGAAGTTTAACAGCTTAAGGAAGATCTGGGAAGGTATTAAAATGGATTCATACAACCTTCAGGAACAACTTAAACTTGCTTTAGAAGATCTTGATCAGTCTAGAGCAGATGTCAAAGAACTGCAAGAAAACCTTAAAGATGCTGAAGACTTCATTGAGACCTTAAAAGAGAAATTGAGCAAATCAAATGAAAAGAGAAAGGAGCTACTTCTTCAACTTGGAAATAAGAATGTAGACAATGACATGGATGATGCTCTAAAGAAGAAGACAAAGGAATGTGAGAAGCTAGCAAAAGAAGTTTCTGTTCTAAAACATGAAATGGAATTTGGGGTGATGAGGTTAACCAAAGAAATTGAGGAAAGAAAGAAGACTGAAGAAGACCTGAAACAAACTCTAAAAGAAAGAACAGAAGAATACTACAAATTGGATGGAATTGTTGGCCATCTAGAGTCTAATCTACATGAAAGCAGAGACATCGAAAAAGAACTTGAAAGGAAAATTGTCATTCTCAAACATGAACTAGAAGTTGCAAATGAGTACAAAGAGAAATTAAAGATAAGCTCAGCTAAACTTGAGGTGTTGCTTGGCAGTTAGAAGATGGCAAATGATAAGCATGGTCTGGGATTTGAGAAAGGTGAAAGCTCTGTATCTGGTCAAAGAAATCATGATGCAAGAAATCAAAGAAAGAATCCTAGAAGACCTTTGGTAAGACAACCCAATGCTCAAAGGTATCCATCTTTCAATGGAAATTATTTCAAGTGCAATAAATTTGGTCATAGAGCTACTCAATGTAGAAGTAGAGTGAATCAAAGTAGTCCATCCTTCTTCGATCAATGCTTCAATTGTAAGTGGTATGGTCATAGATCCAATGAATGCAGAAGTATGATAATGAATAACTCTAACAATAGAGGAAATGGCAACTCCTTTAATGGCTACTATTTTGCATGCAATGGATTTGGACGCATGGACAATCAGTGCAGATCAAGAGGGAATCAAGTAAATAAGCAAAGAAATGTTGTGTGCTTTAATTGCAATAGATCTGGTCATATTGCAAGATTCTACAAAAGCAGGAATAATAGAAAAGGTCCAGTAAATAGAAACCAAAACATACAAAGACAAGACAAAGGCAAGGGTAAAGTTGATGTGAATGAGGTCCAGAATGAAATGAGAAAAAAAATGGTAAAGAAAGGTGAAATGAATGTTGATAATGGATCCACACCAGAATCCGTTGCTGATAATTCTTCCGGGAATTCAATTAGGAGCTCTGACTCAGGGGGAGCTGCTTTGAAAATCTACTTCTCCCAGCTAGTGAGTGGGTACCCGAATATGGCACAATGAATGAAGTTAAAGAAGCCTATTGTAGATCTATTAAAGCTAACTCCGGAAGAAAAGAAGCTAATGTGATTGATTGCGGAGCAATTGAAGATCGACTGTATGCAAAAATAGTGTAACCAGATGTGTTAGGGCAGAGCATTTATTACAATAAAGAATTAGGTTTTGTGGAGGATAAAAGGTCATTCATTCAAGCATTTGGATCACTTTGCATTCGAAGAAAGCAAGCAGAAGAGCACCTGAGCTAAGATTTCAAGGATTTGAAGTGCAACCGACGAATTCATCTGCTAACCCTAATTTTGTAAAAAAAGGTACCTTTCTGTGAAGCTTGGAACTTGTAATCTCTTTCAATGGCTACACCTTTGATTTTTTATATCATTGAAAGGCCCCGACCAAAATTCAAGAAGCATCCACACAAATCAATAGAAGTTGACACGTTAGGTGCATTTTCAAGTGTTCCATATGGTGTATTACATGTTGAAGATATTAGGGTCTATATTCATGCGAGCATAGATGAATTTGGGGACTCACAATTTGTAGATTTATTCAAGAATCATCTAAGGAATAAAATTCACAATCTTAAACCTGAGTATAAGGCACTGCACGATAAACATTTCATTTAGATTATGTGGTTTCCAACCTTTGATGAAGATGAATGGGTCCGGTATGTTTTAAGCTGAATGCATGATGAGTTTATATGGCTAATGAAACCTTTCAAGATCACCAAGAACGCCATCAAGGTCGTGTCAAGGTTAAACTCATCTGGTGGACTACCAATGTTGAAGGCTATAAAGAATCAAACTGTGACTGATGCAATCGGTGCCAAATTCAACAAAAGGGCAATGACTATCAATGACATTATTGATCTGGATGTTAAGTTTTCTTCAATGGTAATTGGTTACAAGATTTATCACTCCAGCAGGGAGAACTCTATTTCTAAAACAGCCATATATGCTGCATACCAAATGTTAAAAGAAAATACAGATTATGACATGTGTGAGTTATTGCAAAACCAACTAATTGAGAACTTGAACAAAATCAAGAAAGACAAGAAAAACACCTTTAAATATGGTATATTGGTTTTGTGTCTATTTTTCTACTTCATGAATGAGGTACTTGGAGTAAAGGGTGTGCACTTGACTAATGACGAGCCAGCTGCTATTCAGTTAAGAGATCATCTACACAACATCGGTGACTATAAAGCATAGAAAACTGCAATATGGGGATACTTCAATAATTTTCAGAGTATGATGCATTCAAGGGAAAGAATCCCTAAATCAGTTGTTGAGAAGTACAAGAATGAAATATGTTTCATGGTGGACACTGATCAATGCTTAATGGAAGCAGTAGAACCTAGAACTATTTGGATCATGCTTATGGGGTATGAGGTAGATGAGAAATTTTGAATATGTATGCTCAACACCTTTTGAGCAAGCCAAAGGACACAACAATTGAAAGATTTGGGACATATGAGGAGCTAAGTATGAAACTGCATGTTGAGCTCAGAAAACCTGAAACCAATAGGAAGGTAAGGAAAGAAGTTGAGCAGTTGGCTGAAAACCTAGGCCTCACCAAGGAGGCTGTGAGGGAGAAGCAGAATAAGAAACAAGGAAGTGCTCTAGTAGAATCCTCCTCCACATCAAGGACTACTAGGAGATTTGTTGCTGCCCTTGTTCCCCCAAAACCTACCAATCCTGAGAAACCAAAAGGTAAATCATCCAGAAAAGAAGGGAAAAGAGTGAAAAATAAGGCTGCCCAGACATATAAAAGCATGAAAAATGAAGAAGAAGAAACTGATTCTGATATTGAGATCAAAGAGTTGAAGGCCTCAAGTACAAAAGTAGCCAAGGTAACTAAGGAGAAGCCCTCCAGAAGCAAAGGGGCAAGCAAGAGGCAAAAGACTGAAACATATGTTGAAAATCCTACTCTCTGTGGATGACATCATCAAATCAATCACTGTAGATGGGAACTTAAGGCCAATGACTAAATTCTTTGATGATTATAGTGATGATGATAAAAGGGTTCTAGAGGAAGCAACAGTCAAATATTTGAACATCTACAATGAGGCCTTGATTGAAATAACTTCTAAAATTCCAAAAAGTCTTACAAATATTCTGGAGTTAAGAAAAGAAAATGCAAAAAGTAAAAACATCGAAATTAGGGAGCATGTGTTAAAAAATTTGTGCCCTCATATTACTCCAGATCAGATGAACATGATATTCAAAGAAGTGAAGGATGACTTCAGAAGCAAGAAGAGAATGAATAAACTCATGCTTGGTGAAACAGATGAGATAGTCAAAGATACTTAGGAGATTCTTTTGAATGCATTAAAATGACATAATCTTCCTATTGTTGAAGAAGAGATTGATGATGGGATTGACTCCTCAATTCTGGATGTTGAAGAATTGAAGTTCAATGAGTGGCAAACTGAGTTAGATGACTCCTCTGTTTTGGAAAAGGAAGCAATTAACAAGGAAGATGAAAAGATGACAGATGAAACTGATGATGTAGGAGGTATTCAAACTCCTCCGGATCAATCCAAAGAAGATACAAAGATGAATATTGAAGCAGATGGTTAAATTGAAGATAATTCATTGAAGAATTTAGAGTATGAATTAGAAGAAGCTAAGGACAAAGAAGCAGAAAAGGCCAATGAGAATAATGGAGAAGAAGAGATTGCAAATCTTGATGGAGAGCCCAAGAAGGACAACCTGGTTGACAGTACTGGTAAGGATCAAAAAGATACATCATCATTTTGGGCAAGAGACACTGCAAAAATAGTGAAAGAAATTCTAGAAAGAGACAAACAAATTGAACAAGATCCGAACATTATACAAGGTCCAATAAATTTTGATACCTTATCTCCAGTACAAAAGATAAAGTTGGCTTCCATTGCTCAAGCTAAGGCCAGAGAAGATATTTTGAAGTCTCACATAGAGGACAGTGAGCTACTTGGTCTTACATCTGGAATATTGGAGAAGATCATGCCCACTTTTCAGAAGGATTCTTTAGCATCTCCATTCGGCCAATTGCAAAGTCTAATAAACTCGGTAAGCTCTCATTTTGAATCTCTAGAGAAGTCTGCAGAGAACAAGGTTCAAAAGGAATTCAATGATAAGAGATTTGATGTTCTAAAGGGGTTGATTGGAGTAGATAGAATGGTGCTGGATGCCAGTGTAAAGAGTATTCAAAATGCTCTTGCAGAAGGAGGAAATTTATATAATTTTTGCTTATCCTGTCCTAAAGTTATAGAGGACATTGAAGATAAAATAAAAGTGTCTAAGCAAAAACTATCTAGTGTATCTAAATCCTTTGATCCTGTGACTGCATCAGTGACAAGCAAGGAGGGTCAGGTGATTAGCTTGATTGAAGATATGAAGAAATTGACAAAAGAAAAGGAGAACATAGAGGCAAGGATGAGTGAGCTCCAGGGACTAATTTCCCCCAAAATGGAAGTAATGTTCAATGCTCTGATCGAAGCCCAAGCTGCAGCTCAGTTAAGTGACCCAATTGATCTGCGGACGACAGAATCACAAGAATTCCTATTCAGTGGCCACATCTCAATTTTGAACACTATGAAGAAGAGCTGGGATAGTGAGATGGCATGATTGAAGAACATTTTTGGTGATGTACTTAAGTTTATGTAAATAAGACTTAAGGACTGTTTGTACATATGCGACTTGGTATATAGTATTTTTGTGTAAAATTTGGTTGCGGATCCCACCCTTTGCCATTGATGTCAAAGGGGGAGTGAAGGGTAGTGAAAAATGAGGTATCCAGCAAAGGGGGAGCACTAGAGGATAGTGAAAGGCATAAGTGTACAAAGTAAAGTGGAGTTGTTCCGATACTTAGTCATTTTTCACTAAGTGTTGCCATCAATGCCAAAGGGGGAGATTGTTGGAAAGAGACACTACTACGTGTGATAGGTGTTGTCATTGTTGGAAACTAAGTCTATCCTGTACATCCACACAACACAATTTATTCATACCGGAAGTCAAAGTGAAGATTTGTCCAAGTCTAAGTAGTCAGAAACAGAGCATGTGACAGGGTCCAGTATCTGGGTCCAGATCTCTCTGGTGGTAAATCACAGTGTGTTGCGGATCTGAGGGAGTAATAAGGATTGTCAAGACAATCTAAATCCTTGAATTTAGCCTCTGGTGATGAAGGATTCAAAAGTTATAAGCATCTAAGTATTAGGTTCCAGTTAGTCAGTACAGTCAGAAGAACAAGCTGACCTAGTATTTGATCTTAGTCCGGATGAAGAAAAGTTGTTGGTTAAGCAATTTGTGATGATCAGTCGTATTGGCCAACATGATTGATGATTTGAGAACAGAATATTTTGGTCCGCATTATTGTTTGTGTATGGATTCAACCGACAGAGTTGAATTCTTAATAAATGTTCTAAGTTTTCTTGATGCTGACTACAATTGATTGAATCTCTTGATGCGGATATATATAGCTGATGGATTCGAGTGTTTTAGTGCATAAGTGTGATGTACAATATGGAGTAAGTGTGAAAAAGGCAGAAAGAAGTGTGAAGGTGAAGATCTAAGTTCTGGATCATGGCAGAGCAGTAAACAGGGTAGAATAAGGATGAAGTGTGTAAGATCAATATTTTGTACTTAACCAGAATTGAATTCTTGCATTGGTAGATGCTATTCATCAATTCAAACATTCTTTGATCTTCTTATAATCATTTATGTAGGTAGTGAGCCTCTTGGAGTAGTGAGCTCTGGGCAGTGCGCCCTGAAGGCATGTGCCTTCCCCATTTGCAATACTTTTAATAGAGTATAATTTCTTGTGGGTTAACCCCCACCGTGGTTTTTCCCTTAACAGGGTTTCCACATAAAAATCCTGGTGTTATGTGTGTTGATTTTGTTTCTGCTCATGTGTTATTGATTCATGCCTTCATGGTTATATCATTCATCTATAAATAAGTAGTAAATAAGTTTAAAGTGCAGCAAAGGATAAAAGTTTTTGAGACAACTGATTCACCCCCCCTCTCAGTTGTCTGCTCTTATTTCAATAGCAAGATGCACCTCAGGAAGAACAGAATAATGGATTAGGGGTGAAGAAGAAGAAGAAGACTCAAGTAGTTCTGATGAAGATGAGTTTGTTGCTACAAAAGAAGTTGGTGCAGATGATCATGCAGAAGAACGAGAAGAGTCTCTTACTCCACCCTTGAGGAGATCCACAAGACAATGAAATCCAATTGATAGGTATAGCCCACCAGATTTTTGTTGTGTATATGCTTTATTGAGTACTAACAATGAACCTAGATCCTACAAGGAAGCTATTTATGTAGATGATAGTGAGTCTTGGCAATTAGACATGCAAGAGGAGATGATGGCTTTAGACTCTTGTAACACCTGGGATCTTGTCCATTTTCCCAAAGGAAGAAAGGCCATAGGATGTAAGTGGGTATTCAAGAAGAAGTTTGGAGCAGACAAGTCATTGGAAAAGTAAAAGGCTAGACTGGTAGCCAAGGGCTACTGCCAGAGAGAGGGAGTTGATTTTGGTGAGATATTTTCTCATGTTGCTAAATTGACTTCTATTAGATTTCTCTTATCCATTGCTGCAGCTTACGATTGGGAGATTGAGCAAATGGATGTTAAGACTACGTTCTTCCATGGAGATCTTGAAGAAGAAATATATATGCAACAACCTATAGGTTTTGAGGTAAAAGGAAAAGAACATTGGGTTTGTATGTTGAAGAGGTCTCTCTATGGTTTAAAACAGTCCCCTAGAATGTGGTATCAAAAGTTTGATTCATTTGTTTTGAAATTGGGTTTTGTTAGAAACAAGGAGGATCATTATGTTTACATTTATTGTGTTGATGATTCTATACTGGTTATTGCTTTGGATGTTGATGACATGTTATTTTTCAACAATACTAAGGGTATGATCAGTGAGCTTAAAGCCCAACTTTTAGGTGCATTTGATATGAAGGATCTTGGAGCTGCCAGGTATATTCTTGGAATGGAGATAAAAAGAGACAAAGGTAACATAAAGCTTTGGTTGTCACAAAGTATGTTAATACTATTTTGCAGAGGTTTAGTTTGCAGGACTATAACCCAGTTAGAGTTCCTTTACCCATTGGTACTAAGCTTTCATTAGATATGTGTCCAAAGACTGAGGATAATTTTTAGGATATGTCTAATGTGCCATATGTTAGTGTTGTAGGGAGTTTGATGTATGCAATGGTTTGTTCTAGACCAAATATTGCCCAAGCAGTGGGAGTTTTGAGCAGATTTATGTCTAACCCTGGTAGACATCATTGGAACTATGCGAAGAGGGTATTTAAATATATTGCAAGTACTCCTAATCATTGTTTGGTTTATTCTGGTACTAATAGTGCTAATAAATCTTTGGACATATAGGGTTTTGTTGATGCAGATTGGGCAGGTGACTTGAATAGTCGAAGGTCCACTAGCGGCTATGTGTTTACTCTGTTTGGAGGTGCATTGAGTTGGATGAGTAAGAGGCAGCCCATAGTTGCTTTGTCCACCACAGAAGTAAAGTATATGGCTGCAACTCATGTCTCTAAGGAGGCAATTTGGTTGAGAAGATTATGTACATGTATTGGATTTTATTGCAAGATCATTCAGATTGGTTGCGATAGTTAGAATGCTATTTTTTGGCCAAGAATCCCATGTATCATGCTCAGACTAAGCATGTTGATGTTTAGTATCACTTTGCTCGAGAGTTGGTTGCAAATGGAGACATTGAGTTGAAGAAGATAGATACTCAGGAGAATTTTGCAGATTCATTGACCAAACTTGTGAGCACAGAGAAGTTTGTGTGGTGCAGAGAGGCCATGGGCCTTGTTTCTAGTGCCTGATTATTTTTTATTTAATTTTCTATGGGTTGATTTACAATGTATAATGTCAAGTGGGAGAATGTTGGGATAAGGTGCCATTAACCATGTAAATCCCAATATTGTATTATTTGTAATTTGTAATTACCCATAAGGAGATGTACAAGTTTCACCAGCAGTGGTAAAAATTATTTATTGTCCACGGTAATTACAGAGTTACTGCACTGGTAAGTTCTAGAGTTACCAGCGGTAGTTACGGGATGTAATTTACTATGGTAAATAGTAATTGGTCAAAGTGGGCTGCACATGTGGAGGAATCGCCTATTTTTAGTTTTATGACACACGTCATAGATGTTGTAAGAAGGTGTAAGAGATTCTATGACAACTGTAAGTTGTCATAAGAATCTATGATATTTATGACAACATATGACGCGTCATAAGATGTTGTAAGAAGGTGTAAGAGATTCTATGACAACTGTAAGTTGTCATAAGAATCTATGATATTTATGACAGCATATGACGCGTCATAAGATGTTGTAAGTGGCTATTTTTGGCCCCTAGGCATTCAAGCTTGTATGGGCATCTTTTTCCAAGTGTAGGATGCATGTATGATAGCTTTTATGACCCTGTAAGAGGCTATTTTTGTCCATGGACGCCCAAGGTTGTGTTGTTGACTATTGACAAGTGTTATGAGCTTGTAAGAAGTCATTGAATGTTGCATGGGAAAAGATTCCAAGGTGGACACCCATCTTGAGGTTGTGTAAATTCTATAAATCCATGGCATAGTAGATGAGATGCATAAAACAGGTTTACAGGTACTCAGGTGCTACCGGAACGCTGTCAGATTGAAGACTGAAGGAGAGATTGGTGGTGTTATTGTATTGTAAATCATTTTCAGATTAATACAAACATTGGGCCTCTTTCATGTGTGGATTTTTTTACCCGCAAGAGTTTTCTCCACGTTAAACATTGTGTTATGTGTTCAAGTTTTCTAATTTTTCATTTATGTGAAGCATAGTTTCATTTCTTGTTACAATCTCCATCAATAATACACACTTAAAAGATTACAGAAATGTATTTGAATCAGATTTCCATTGAAGTAGTGTTTCTTTCATTTCTAACAAATTTGCTAACATTAGATGGTCCAATATTAGTTGATTCCTTACAACATGTAAGAGACTAATACTAACAAATTCCTTACAACATGTCATAAGCTAATAATAAACTTGGCTACCCACTTTTCACTTGTTACCTTGCCAAGGTAAAACTCACATTATTAGCGGTACTAGTAACTAAATAATAACCATTGTCATTGATCCCTTCATCTCTTATGAATAAATTTACAAAATTAACACCCTAACTCCAAGGATGTTGGAACTCTTCAAGAACCTTGGAACTTTCCAAGAATAGTGGAAACTATGTCATAAGATTTACAAGGTTGATGTCACCTTAATCCTAGCAATTTGTAGCTTGAGTCATGGACACTGTAGGATTTAATCTAGACTCCTTAAAGGGAAATAAGAAGGATAGTGAGATCTTGGCATAAACACACAAAACACAAACCCTAAGGGGCAAAGAAATAAAATGATTTTCTAAAATTTTATTTAATCTAACAAATGCAATAAAGTGACAATAAATAAATTAGCCTAGCTAATAGAGTTGAGATAGTAATAACACAAAACATGCTTCTCAAAATGATAAAGGAGGGAACATGGACTTAGATTCTTAAGTTGCAATAGAGTACTTTGTTGTGAACTATTCTCAGTGATCCAAAATGTTGCTCTATGATTAGATCTATAGATATATTTCTCTAATAGATTGCAATATTATTTGTTCTCTACTCTAGTTTAATTTCAGGACTATGAAATTGATATTCATACTCACACATATTACTTTCGTTCCTCAAAATGGATAATTTTCTTCATAAATGACCCACACTCACTTGATCACCTGAAACTTGTTCACCTTGGTTATCCAAACCTATGATTACAACTTGGTAGTATCTATGGACAACATTGGAGTTTTTTATGCAATGGATATTCTTATTACTAAAACTCCTTGAGTGGGTTTAACAATTTAAACAATGATTTAAGACACACAAGTAATCGTGTAGTATACCTACTCTATCACTAAGATGGTGTTGCTATCCAATGATAAAATGATGTGATATGATGCTCTCTAAGTGATAATGTGATTATTAGAATTGAAGATGCTTGATGGATCTTTAATGTTAAAAGTGAATTAGGGTTTGTCCTTTTATACAACACCCTAATGCATAAATCACATATTTCATGCTCAAGTTAGCAAGTAAAGGCTAGTAGGGAGGAAGTCAATTTGAAGCTATTTTGAAATTTGAGTTTAGAAGTTATGGGTTCAAAACCACAACTACAAATCTAAACCAACTTTAGATCTACACATATGGAATTCACTAGGTCATGGAATGAAAGATTTGTAGATTGGATCAAGATCCTAGGGATAAATGGAGTCTCATGAAGGCTTTGGTGAATTGCTAACTTCTACACAAAAATATCTACTTGTACATTAGTCGTCATATTCGAGACAAACAAGTCAAACTAGACATACATATACATATATATGTAAATGTATGTATGACTACACACACATGTAGGTTTTTTAAATATAAAAATTGCACAAAAAATGTCAAATTATAGATCCAATTTTTTTAAGAATGAATTTTAACCCTAAAAAATATATTTAAAATTTATATATTTAATGAGATAAAATGTTGTCTGCATGGTTTTCGATTTTTTAGTAATTATTTAATTTTTATCGCATTGGCCCTTATTCTTGGTTGAAAGTTTAGAATTCAAATTTAGGGATTGATGTTTCGGGGGCTCATTAGTTAAGGAGGGTTTAACATTTAGGGTAGAGGGTTTAGAGTTTGTGGTTTAGGGTTTGAGGTTCACATTCAAGGTCCAAATTTTAACTTTAAGGGTTCAACTTTCAATGTTTAACATTGATATTGAATGGTCTATATTTAATACTCATTGTTTCATGTTCAAATTAAGTTATTGATTTACATGGTTCAACAGTAAGGTTCATTTGTTAACATTTCAATAATTAAGGAACAAGTTTATACTTTTAGGGGTTAGGGTTGAGTTTAAGGTATAGAATTTAGGTGTGAAGGTTCAATATTTTAGGTTCTTGGTTGAAAGTATAGCATTTAAATTTAGGAATTGATGTTTAGGCTTCACAATCTTAGGCTCAATACTTAAAGAGGGTTCAACATTTAAGGCTGGGGATTTAGGGTTTCGGGTTCACACTTGAGGTCCAAATTTCAACTAAAGGGTTCAACATTCAATCTTTAACATTTAGATTTAGTGCTCTATATTGAGTACTCATTATTTCATGTAAAAAATTAGTTATTTATTTACATGGTTCAACATTAAGGTTCATTGTTAATGATTCAAGAATCAGGGCATAAAGTTCAACCTTTAGGGGTTAGGGTTGAGTTTAGGTTTCAAGGTTTTAGATTTTGGGTTCCTGGTTAAAAATTTAGTGTTCAAATTAAGGGCTTGATGTTTAGGCTTCACACTCCTAGCCTCATTACTTAAGGAGGATTTGAGATTTAATTATGAGCATTTAAAGTTCAAATTTAGGGTTTGGGGTTCACATTCAATGTCCAAATTTCAACTTGAAGGGTTCAACATTTGATGTTTAACATTAAGATTTAGTGGTCTATATTGAGTAATCATCATTTCATGTTCACATTTAACTTTTTATTTACATGGTTAAACATTAAGGTTCATTATTAATGGTTTAATAATCAAGGCACATGGTTCAACATTTAGGGGTTAGGGTTAAGTTTATGGTATATAGTATATAGTATAGGTTTCAAGGTTTTGGGTTCTTGGTTGAAAGTTTTGTGTTCAAATTTAGGGCTTGATGTTTAGGCATGATAATCCTAGGCTCATTACTTAAGGATGGTTTATCATTTAGGGCTGAGGGTTTTGAGTTCATGATTTAGTGTTTAGGGTTCATTTGGAGGTGTTATGGTCTTGAGTGTATAGTGTTGATTTTTCTTAGTGTGATTGGGCATGTCTTATTGTGGTATTGTATTATATGAGTGTTGTTACTTATTATGATTAGGTCTTATGTGATGTGCTTTATGATTATATGATTTCTAAGTTCTTGAATTGATGTGTTGTAATGTATTGGTTTCTTTAGTATGTTAATGTGGTGAACATGTGTTGTGAAAGTGGATCATCTTGTATAAGTTGTTTGGACTATTTATTTGATTGTATATGTTACATAAGAAAATGTCCCCTTGGGGGCTTTTCCCTCTTAAGGTTTAGCTCCCGGGTCCTATAGAATGCATTTAGAGCATCTTGCATGATTTTAATAACTCTGGATGAGAAAACCCTAAAGTTTCATGGAAAATAGGACTTAGGGGATGCATTTATGACAAATCATGCCTAAAATAGGGGAGGACTTGGGTGCCTATGCCCTAGTCCTACCCTATTTTAGGTCAAGACCAATTTCAAAGTGTCAGTTTATGACTGTTATTTAGGTCCTATGTCGACACAGTAAGTTTGAATTATGAAATTCTTAGCGGGAATGTTTGTAGTTGCATATATAAGCATGATTAGTGATTCATTTGTAAACTAGATGGGCATTAGATGATTTTGGCATACTTGTGATTCTAGAGCATTCAAAATATTCATTGTGTGGCATAGTAGAGCATTGTTCTTGTGTTTGTATTTGCAGATTTGGCACCCATCTCCTCATGGCATGAACAACATCTTCCTTCCATGAGATCTTCACTACAAGGTGATATCAATTTTGTTTTCAATCATTTATCATTTGGATTTTGCCTCTATCCCATAGGGATACACACTCTTTATCTGACAACAGTGTTCAGAAGACTTGAATGTCTCTCTGGGGCTTGACTGAGGCAAGCCTCTAAACACCACAACCCCAACCCATTTTCCTATGATTGCAGGTTATAGGTTGCAAAAGCAGAAAAAAGTGGAGTTATAGGAGAGTAGTGCAGACTGTTAGAATTGTAGATCAGAGAAGAAAATAGGGAATTGGACTCGGGCACCCGCTCATTAGTCCTTCGGATACCACAATGGGAAAATATCTAGAACAGCAGGAACAGGTTGCAGACAAGGTTTCCAGATCTTGACAAAAACTATGGCACTGGACTAGGGCACCCGCTCATTAGTCCTTAACTTTTCTGCTTTCTGAACTTTGAAATCTAGTATGCATTTGGTTGTCATTTGATATCTCTGTGTGCAGTCATTTTCCGTAATTTGTCTGTTTGTTCACGAATTCATGTAATTAGGGTTTTGAGCATAATTGGGCTTAATTTAACAACAAAATCATACAATTCCATCTTCCCCTATGTTCCAAGTGATAGAAGGCCTGTAGTAGGTTCCTCTACTTAGCTAAAAGTCCTTGAATGTTTAGTGGTGAAAGGAGGATCAAGACAAAAACCTAAACCCTTTTAAGCATCTAATCCTCTTCATTTTTCACCCTAAACATTTTGGTGAACCAGTGTTTTAAATGAATTTTGCACCTTCCTAAGTGTTATACTTTAGGTATACATTCATTTTAGTCATTCATATCATTCTTCATCTTATTGCATTTGAAAAATTTAAAAAAAATTGGCATTTTTAGCTTACATTTTCAAATAATTTGAATTAGTTGGCATTGAAATTCAATAAATTTCTGTAATTATCATCATATCTTATTTAAAATACATAAATTCTTCATTCATCATTCATTTAGATTGCATTTTCATGCTTAAATTGATGAAGATTGCTTGAAATTGTGCATTTTTTCATATAACCTAGTTTTGCATTAGCTAGGGTTTGTAGTGAAAATCTTGTTTCATATTTTACTACAATTTTAAAACAATAATTAGGACTTATTTCTAATTGTAGTTTTGCATCATAGTGGTTTGCTTGCAAAATTTCATGCCTAGGGTTTAAAAACCTTGATTTTTCACTAGATTTGGCCTTATCGTCTCTCTAGATTTGCATCTGTAAAGGATTTTTCTGCACTAATTGGATGTTATCAAGATTATTATATTCTTCCCCTCCTCAAATTATTTACAACTCTCTTTTTATTGGGCCTTTGCATTGAAATTTGGTGAAAAATTGCATATTTTGCCTATATTTTCCCTAGGGTTTGACCTAGATTTGCACTCCAAGCGTGTTGTGATGGATTTTATGGTTTTAGGTGACTTATATTACTTTTATTATCTTGTGAATCTCTTAAAATTCTTTACAACACCCATTTTATTGGGTCTTTGCATTGAAAATTTGTGAAAAATTGCATATTTTAGTGTATTTTCATTGGGTTTTGACTTGTCATCATTCTAGGTTTGCATCAAAAGTGTGTTGTGAAGGATATTATTGCTTTATCAGACTTATATCAGACATATTACTTGAATCCCTTCATAAATTTCCTTACAACACCTTTTATTTCACTTGTTTGCATTGAAAAAAGTTGAAAAAATCAAGCATTTTAGGTCATTTTCATACATAGTTTTGCACTTGTCTCTTGCATAACTTTTGAAAATATTTTAAAATCTTATTTTACATTGATGTTACAAGACATTTAATTATGGCATCTTCATCTCATCGCTCTTTGGTATCTTTACATGCATATAATCAAAAACTTCGAGAGCTTTTACAAATTTCTTAATATGAATCCTCATGTTCTCACTTACTTACATGCTATGTATCACAAGGATATATTTAAATGCTCTTCATTTGAAATCCTTGACTATGTATCTGATAATGACAACTTCATATCTCTCATGAGCACATACCCTTGGGTAGTAGAAGATTTAACAAGACACATTGAGAATAATGAGTGTGAAACTCCTCTTAACGCGTTGGAATTCATAGCTAAAACATGTGATGATGACATAGAAAATGATTCCTCCTATGAGGATATACTAACAAAAGAGGATGAAATCATTGACACATTCTTAAACATTACCCTACCCTCTTTGGAAAATGAAACACCAGTAGATAAAGGGCTCCCTCTCAAGAAGGATTCTTCATGGGTGGAAAAAGACTATTCACCTAATGATCATTTGGTGCATGAGACCTCTACGGATAATCCATTAGACCTTCCACCTTTGATTGAAAATTCAAGAAACTTCGATGAGAAGACTATGGATAGCTCTATTATGCCTAACAACACCATACCTTCCTCTCATCCCAACACTCTCCCTGGCCAAGATGTAGCATTAGTGGATGAGAAAAGGTCTCTCACATTAAATCCTCTAGGGTTAGATGTTGGGTATAATCAAGAGGAAAATAGTGTTAATTCAATATTCACTAATAGACTTTGTAGCAATCTTCCTAAGATGATTGTGTGGGGCGGACCTAGTGCACCTTCTTGCTTGAAACTAGTTATAATAGTTCGAGGACCACCTCGACCTGAGGATTACATCGACAAATATGAACAACAAATTTCTCAACCGAGTCAAGTTGTTCAAAATGTGTTACAACAACCACACCACAATGTGATTAATCACACATATAACACTCATAATAACAAGCAAAGTAAGAAAGCACCGCATGTGCCTGTCTCTCTTCCATGTTCTCAACCTATGCTCCCTCCACCACCTCGTCTTACTCATAAAAATGGTCAAGAATATGATCTTGTCGAACAGCTTTGTGCTACTCTGACTAAGATCTCTCTTTGGGATTTAATACAAGCTTCGCCTACATACCATGGAATACTCCAAGAAGCTTTACAAAAGGTGATTGTACCACCTACTGTTAAGCGGAATGATGTAGCAGTTCTATTGGATTGTATGCATGCGACAAAAATAGATATGCTCTTTCAACTACATGAAATACCATCGATAAACGATGAATATGATCCACTTATGATCTTTGTCACAATAAATAAAATGTTGATAAAGTGAGTTATGATTGACAATGGATTGGTGCTTAATGTTTGTGGTATTGATTTGTTACATAGGATTAAGATTGATACCTCTTTGATTAAACCAAATATAACTAGCATTCGTGGCTTTGATAATGTTGCAAAACAAACTATGGGCAAAATAACTTTACCCATAATGGTTGGACCTATGACATTAAATACTCTCTTTCATGTTATGCATGGTTCTCTCTCATATAATATGATTCTAGGTAGACCATGGATTCATGCCATAGGGGAAATTCTGTCTACCCTTCATAGATCAATAAAGTTTATTTATCAAAACAAACTCCACACTGTGAAAGTTGATCCTGAAGCGGATAGTTTTTTACATATTGAAAAGCAAAAACAATTTAACAATTATACAAATCTAAATAGCTTACGAGTTGAGTCATCAATGCCTCTTGCCACAGATAATGTTGTGCAAGACCCTCAACCGTCGAATGCACTTTTTGGTGATGATCGGGGTTCATTGGATTTTAATCCCTATAGTTTAGGGGAATATAAATTTAATAGCCCTGACACATCGAAAGTAGCATCGATCTCTAAGCAAACTTTGGAAACACCTAAGAAAACCAAAGCTTCCTTGATAGAAAACAGAGACAATACTCTTACTTATACTACAAATTATGAGACCTATGAGCCTTCACCATCTTCTAAAGAAATGGACTCTCTCTACAGTCGTGGACTTCAAATATTGTACAAAAATCACCACTATGTAGGTAATGGATGTGGTGTAAATCAACAAGGAATTAGAGTACCTTTACAAGTTGCTAGAATTAACTACACAACTGGTATTGGCTACTGTTCTTTGAAACCCACCAAAGCCTCTTGTCATCCTAAACTCGATGTTAATACAATTTCAATAGGACCAAATCAACATGTGAGATATCTTGAGCTGATAGGCCACACCTGTTGTAGCAATTATTATAGTTGCTCTCAAGAGTGGCCTCCTCCTAGATATGTATGTTCTTAACATTGTGATGAATCAGGTAAGTATTTCTAACCATTTACCTCTGTGTTGTGTTTCCCCCGTGATGTGTTATGTGTTGTTTAAGCCTCCTTGGATGACCCTTGACTCTCTTGTAAGGTCCAAGATACCAGGAGACCACCTCTGTTGTGAGCCTTCTTCTATTTGTATCATCATTCTTCTATATTGCTTCTCCTCTATTTTCACTGTTGTGTGTTGTGTCTTATGGACATAGCGTTGTGGTTGGTGACTTGGGGGCACCCTCCTACATGATTGTCCCTAAGGCACTTGTTTCTATTGGCAAGAGACACTGCTAGGATTCATTAGTGTTGTCATTGATGGCAACAAAGTATATCACGCATATCCACAGTACATAAATTACTCATACCGGAAGTCAGATTGGTGACAAGATGGTCTGGTAGTCAAAGAACATAGCTTATTATAGGGTTTGATAGTTGGGTCCGGAACTCTCTGATGGTGAAACCCAACATGTTGCGGATTTGGATAAGTAACAAGGAATATATGAACTACTGTATTCTAAGGATTTAGCCTCCGGTGACAAAGCATGTGAAAGATATGAGCATTTGAGTATCGAACTCCAATTAGACAGTGCAGACAGAGGAAGAACTGACCAACAGGGTATCAGACCTCTATCCAGATGTGCAAAAGTTATTGATCAAATAGCTTGAAGTGTTGTATGATTTGGCCGACATAAGAAATGACCTCTATGCCTAAGTTTTTAGTACGCATCATCAATCAAGTATGGATTCAGCCGACAAAATAGTAACTTGCAAATATCCTAAGTGTTCTTGTTGCCAACTAGAAAGTTGTTGGAAATCCTTGATGCAGATATATATACCCGATGGATTCAAGCTTGTGAGTGTGTGTGTGAGGAGAATATAAGAAGAGTGAAGAAAAGTAGAGATAAGTGTGAAGACAGCAATCCAAGTCTGGACTATGACAGAATAGTAATACTAAATAGAGGAAGAATGAAATGTGTTAGATCAGTTTATTGTGCCTAACTGGAACTGAATTCTTGCATATGCAGATGCTTCTCATTAGTTCAAACACTTGGATACCTTTTGTAAGTTTTGTAGACAGTGAGTCTCTTGTAGGCAGTGAGCCTCTTGTGAGCAGTGTGCTCGGGAAGTGAGCCCTAACTGGTAAGTGCCATTTTATACTCCTTTATTCTTTTAACAGAGAATACAATCTTGGGTTTGTCACCCCGTGGTTTTTCCCTTAACAGGGTTTCCACGTAAAAATCCTTATGCTATGTGTGTTAATTTCATTTCAGTTCTTATGGTTGCTCATACTTTCATGTTTTGATATAGCACTATATGTTAAGATAAGAAAAGAAAGTAAAAGTAAGAAAAGTTTTAGATAACTGATTCACCCCCCCTCTCAGTTATCTGCCTTGTTTCCAACAGTTTCTCCTCTCTTGATTTATTGTTTCCCTTCCTCTAGTGTTTCTATCTAGCGGGCAGATGACAAAAAACATATTATACTGATGCAAACCTAGTATCCCTTTAGGGAGTAATAAAAAAATATGACTTAGTTCCTACATGACGATGGGGTTGTTATATTTTATCCGATGCTTGGCTAGTAGAATCACCCCGTGTGATCTTGATGGTGTCTTATTGCACTTACAAAAACATAACAATACTGCTGCTCCATGCACTTTGTGTTGGGATAAGTTGCCATTAACTTGCAATCCTAACCAATTCATATGTCTTCAAAGTTCTTGGAATGTGTTCCCCAACACATTAAGACTTTGAGAGATTAATTATTTATTAATTACATCACTTTGACTTTTACAATTAAGTTCTAAATGGATAATGTCAAACTTGGGTGCCCTTTGAGATGGGAGCCATGAAGAGCTTGTTGACTTCTCCTAAGTCTTAAAATAGAGTTTGATAACTCCTAGTGAGTGGGAGTTAGACTTGGGTCTTATTTTTAGACTTGGAGTTGTGCTTTTTTATGTACATGAGTGGATAATGTTGAGACACCTTGCATGAATATAATGTTGGAATTAACTACAGTGTTAGAGATGCATGAATTGGATATTGCTTGCATGTGGTTAGAATAGCTTGCATGGAATTGCATGTTTTTGCATGTAGCTTGCATGTTGTTGCATGTTGTTGCATGTACTTGTATGTTGTTGCATGTTGATGCATGTTGCTCATATTGACTTGCATGTCACTTGCATGTGGTTGCATGTGGTTGCATGTTGTTGCATGTCACTCCTATAGACTTGTATGACCTTGCATGTTGTTGCATGTCACTTGCATGTGCTTGCATATCACTTGCATGTGCTTGCATGTTATTGCATGTCATTCCTATAGACTTCTATGACCTTGTATGTTCTTGCATGTCAGTTATATGACCTTGCATGTAGTTGCATGTCAGTTTTGTGAGATTACTTGCAGAACACTCCAACTCCAGAAACTTGCAGGATGGTACATCTTAGTGATTCAAGAAATGGGTATTAGTTGCATGTTGTTGAAAATGCTTGCATGTCAGTTTTAAGATATTACTTGTAGGACACGCCAACTATTGAAAGTTGTAGGATGGTACATCTCAGTATTTCAGGTAATGGGTATCAGTTGCATGTTGGATCCAGTGTTTGCATGTCACTTGCATGTACATAACAAGATATTTCAGAATAACCTTGGGGACATCAATCTTGCATGTTGTTTGCATCATGATTTTGATGTGTATTTGATCACTTCAGTTATCAAAAACTCATTGGGCAAGTATGGATGTCCAAATGGAGGAGTTTTTGATGTTGCTTTTATTTGGTGATAAGTTTGATGTTGGGATAGCTCTATTTAGCCATCTTGGGCGCCCACATCATGAAGGGACAATTAACTCAGTGTTTGGACTTTGTTTGAGTTCAGTCTTCTCAATTCAAGTGAGTTTGATTTTTGCATGAGCTTTGGAAGCTATGTTATCAAGTGTAATTGATTATATTTTGAGTTTCAAGCTTTTGAATTTAGAAGTTGTTGAATTACAAAAGGGTTTTTTATTTAATTGAAAACCCCATACATTTTATAGAGAGTTGATTTGAGGAAAAAAGACTTAGAAGAAAAAAGCAAAAGTTTTTGGAAAAAGACTTAGAGAAAAAAGCAAGAATCTTTTTGTGAAGTGCATCAAGGACTTAGAGAAATTTCAAGTATTGAATGTAATCTTTTTCAAAGAGATTTAATACAAGTAGGAAACATCTTTGGGTGTGGAGTTTTTTCTCGAAAGGGTTTCTCCACGTAAATACTTTGCAAGCATCTTCTCTTCTATTCTCTTCTCTTCTACATTGGATTGAATGTGCAAATCAATTGTTCATTAATTGTTACAGATTAATCTTTATTTCAACTTTGCATACACAAAATTTTAAATTTTATAGCAGCAGTTCTACCTTCCATGCACTTTGTCTATCTTGAATCTTGTTTCTCTATGTAATTGATCATATGCATTGACATTGTTGTTGTTGGCAAGAGACACTGTGTGGCTTCATAAGTGTTGTTATTGATGGCAACAAAGTCTATCCCACACATTCGTATTACATAATATGCCTATACCAGAAGACAGATTGAAGATTGTTTTGGTCTGGTAAATAAGAACAAAGTATGTAACAAGGTCCGACAATTAGGTCCAGATCTCTTAGATGGTGTAACTCAGTAAGTTGTGGACTTGGACAAGTCAAGAGGGGTATCATGACTACTGTATTCCAGAGATTTAGCCTCCGGTGATAAAGCAAGAAAAAGATATGAGCATCTGAGTGTTGGTTTCCAGTCAGGCAGAGCAGACAGAGGAAGAACTGACCGGCAGAGTATCAGACTTCATTTCGGATGAGTAAAAGGTATTGATCAAGTAATTTGTGGGATTATACATTGTTGGTCAACATGATTAATGACTTCTATGCTTAATCTTTTGATACGCATCACAAATCAAGCATGGATCTAGCTGATAGATCAATAACTTGCAAATATCTTGAGTGTTCTTGTTGCCGACTAGAAAGTTGATGAAAATCCTTAATGCGGATATATATACTAGACGGGTTCTAGCATGTAATGATGTGTGTGTTGAAGGTGTGAAGAAACAAGGTGCAAAGAAAAACAGGGATAAGTGTGAGAACAGCAATTCAAGTCTAGTATGTGACTGAATAACAACATTGAATAGAGGAAGGATGAAGTGCATCAAATTAGTATATTGTGCCTAATCAGAATTGAATTCTTGCATTTATAGATGCTTCTCATTAGTTCAAACACTTGATTATCTTCTATAAGTTATGTAGACAGTGAGTCTCTTGTAAGCAGTGTGCCTCTTGTGAGCAGTGTACTTGGGTAGTGAGCCCTAATTGGCAAGTGCCATTGTATACTCCTTTATTCTTTTAATAGAGAATACAATCTTGGGTTAGTCACCCCGTGGTTTTTCCCTTAACAAAGTTTCCACATAAAAATCCTTGTGTTATGTGTGTTAATTTTATTTCTGCTCTCATGATTACATATGCTTTCATGTTTTGATATAATACTGAATATTGAGATAACTAAAGAAAAGAAAATTAAGGAAATTTTGAGATAAATAATTCACCCCCCCTCTCAGTTATCTGCTTTGTTTTCAACAATTGGTATCAGAGCAAGGTTCCTCTGAACAAAGCCTAACAGCTTGAGGAAGATCTGGGAATCTCAATGGATGCATATAGTATGATGGAACAACTTCAGTCTACACTAAATGATCTTGAACAATCCCACTCTGAAGTCAATAATTTGAGAGAAAGACTCAAACAAGCTGATGAATTCATAAATGAGTTAAAAGAAAAACTTAGTATCTCTGTGAAAAAGAGAAAGGAACTACAAAAATTAGCCAATTAGAGTGAAGTCAATGATACTAATGAAGATCTAAATGAGAAAAATAAGCTATGTGAGAAGCTGTCAAAAGAAGTCATTATGGTAAGGCATGAAATGGAATCAGGGGTTATGAGATTCACCCAAGAAATTGAAGAAAAAAGAAAGATTGAAGATAATCTAAAACAATCCCTCAAGGAGAAAATAGAGGACTACCACAAAATAGATAGAATAATCAGGCATCTTGAATCTAATCTTGAAGAAGCTAGAGACAATGAAGAACAACTTGAGAATCAGATAGACACTCTTAAACAAGATCTTCAAACCGCAAATGAATACAAAGAAAAATTCAAGATAAGCTCAGCCCAACTTGAAGTTCTTCTTGAAAGCCAAAAGAGGGTAGATGATAAGCGTGGCTTGGGATATGAGAAAGGTGAAAGCTCTAGATCTGGTCAGAAGAACTTTGGATCAGGAAATCAAAGAAACAGGCCTAGAAGACCTTCAGTGAGGCAACCAAATGCCCAAAGATATCCATCCTTCAATGGATATTGCTTCAATTGCAACAATTTCGGTCATAAAGCAACTCAGTGCAGGAGGAGAATGAATCAGAATAATCCATCCTTCTCTGGACAATGTTTTAAATGCAAAAGGTATGGTCACAAATCTCATGAATGCAGAAATATGCAAATAAATAATTCATTCAATGGTAGATGCTTTGCATGCAATACAATGGGACATATGGCTAATCAATGCAGATCAAGAGGATATCAATCAAATAAGCAAAGAAATGTTGTATGTTACAATTGCAATAGATCTGGTCATATTGCCAAATTTTGCAGAAGCAGAAATCAAGATAGAAAAGGTCTGGTGGAACATGATTAGAAACAAGATAAAGGCAAAGGTAAAATAAATACGGATGAAGTTCAAAAGGAGATGAGCAAGATTTGGGTAAAAAGGAGTACAATGAATATTGGGGATGGATCCGCACCAGAATCTGGTGCTAATATTCCTTCTAGAAACTAAAAAGGTGAGCTTTGGCTCAGGGGGAGTCATAGAGAAAAATAATTTCCCCCAGCCTTTCAGCTAGTGCCTAAATTTGGCACATTGAGTAAACATCTGACATTGCGGATTAAAGGGTTCTCAAAAAAAACTCCAAATAACCTTCAGTCAAAATGTGAAAGGTCTGTATGGAGTTTTGCAAGATTTATAACCACTCAAGTTAATTCGGTTCTGATAGCTATCCAGTAAAGCAGAATTTCTTAGACAGATCCAGTATGATTCAAAATTGAAATGCTTTGATCTGCGGACCCATGACATGATTAAATAAAAGAATATACATTGTCAATCCTCACTGACAATGATTCTAAGTTCTGCACGGTGATTCAAGAAAATCTCTCTCAAAACAGGGCAACCAGATAACTTAAGTTGTGCATTTATTAAAAAAGGAAATTAGGGTTTGCGCAAGGATAAAAGGGTTCTTTCACTCATTATTTACACACTTGCACTCATGAAGAAGAAAAGAAGAGCTCTGCAAAAAAAAGATGCTACAATTCACTCAAGATCAACTAAAAATTAAATTCAACCAGCGACTCGTTTAGGCTCCTGCTTCAAACCCTAAAGCATGAAAAGGTACTTCCATTCTAAAAATCTCTCTCTGAATCTCTTGCAAAATGGCTACTCCAATGGTTGTCAATATTTCTGATAGGTCGACACCTAAATTCAAGAAACACCCTTACAAATCTCTAGAAGTTGATCCCTTAGGCGTGTTTTCTAGCATTCCCCACGGAGTATTGCATGTAGAAGATGTTAGGGTTTATATCCATGCAAACATTTAAGAATTTGGAGACTCAAAATTGATGGACATTTATCACAAACAACTAATAGATGAGAATTTTCAACTCAAACCTAAATTCAAGGCCTCCGGGACAAACACTTCGGACATTGCATACATTTTCCATGTTTTGCAGAAGATGATTGGGTCCGGTATGTTCTAAGTAGGATGCATGATAATTTTATGTGGCTAATGAGGCCATTCAAGATAACTAAAGATGCCATTAGGGCAGTGACCGGACTGCATTCATCCGGTGGATTACCTACACTTAAATATGTGAAGAACCAAACAGTAACTGAAGCCATCAGATCTAAACTTGACAAAAGAGCAATGACCATAGATGACATCACAGATCTGGATGTCAAGTTTGCCTCAATGATAATCGGCTACAAAATCTATCATTCGAGCGGGGAGAATTCTGTGTCTAATACAATAATTTATGTTGCATATCAGATGTTGAGGGAAGATGCAGATTATGATCTATGTGAGCTTCTTCTAAATCAGCTATTAGAGAACTTGTAGAAGATCAAAAAGGATAAGAAAAATTCCTTTAAATATGGTAGTCTAATACTATGTTTGTTCTTCTATTATATGAATGAGCTACCTAGATCAAATGGTTGGGTCTGGCAAAATGATAGACCGGTTGCAATTCATATCAGAGATTACATGTATGGACTTGGTGATGCTCAAGCCCAAAACACAACTCTCTGGGGTTACTTCAAGAACTTCTAGAGCATGATGCAAGCCAGAGAGAGAATACCACGGTCCATAGTTGAGAAATACAAGGACACAGTTTGCTTTATGGTTGACACTGATCAATGTCTAATGGAGGCAGTTGAGCCAAGAACTGTATGGATAATGCCTACGGGATATGAGGTCGATGAAAAAATCTTGGAGCTGCATATTCAACACTTGCTAAGCCAACCTAAGGACACTGAAGCAGAAAGGTTTGGCACCTTCGAAGAGCTAAGTATAAAAATACATGTTGAGTTAAGACAGTCAGAGATGAAGAGGAAAGTAAGAAAGGAAGTTGAAGAAATTGCCAAAAGATTTGGCTTATCAAAAGAGGCAGTAGATGCAAATAGAGAGAAAATGGAGAAGGCAGAGAAAGAGAAACAAGAAGCAAAGAAAGGAAATGTTCCGGTGCAAGCCTCCTCCCGGACTAGATCTTCCAAGAGCTCTACACCTGTCACTCCTAAAAGCTCCAAGGCTACCAAACCGGAAGTCAAGCCATCTAGCAAAAGTGAAAAGAGAATGAAGACCAAAGCCTCAAGAACATATACAAGCCATAAGGATGATGAAGAAATAGAATCAGATGAAGAAATAAAGAAAATGAAGAAGAAGAAGAAAACATCCGAGAAGTTCTCTGCTAGCAGAGATGAGGAAGAGAAGGCAGAGGAATTTGTTGAAAAGCCCACTCTTTCCATTGATAACATCATCAAGGTAGTTACTATGGATGGGAACCTGTAGCCGATGACTGAGTTCTATGATGCATACAGTGATGCCGACAAGAGAATTCTGGAAGAGGCTACTATTAGGTACTTGAACATTTACAATAAAGCTTTCATTGAAATTATATCATTAATTCCTAAGAGGCTAGAAAAGGTACTTGAGCTGAGAAAAGAGAATGCAATGGCAAAAGACTTAGAGATTCAGGAGTAGAAAGCAATTCAGCTTTATCCTTACATCACTCCAAAACAAATGGACATGATTTTCAAGGAGTGTAAGAATGAGTTCCAGAGCAAGGCAAGAATGAACAAACTTATGCTTGGAGAAACAAACCAAGTAGCAAGTGAAACTAAAGATATCCTTCAGAATTTCTTGAAGAGATTCAATCTTCCTATTGTAGAGGAAACAGATGAAGAACCTTCTACCATGGATGTTGAAGGATTAAATGTAATCAATGAAGAACTTTCTGACAAAGATGTTGAAGGATTAAAGAAAAAAGATGAAGAGAAGTCTGAGGACTTAGATTCCTCTATTCTAGTAGAGGAAGTTCATGAAGCAGCAAACATAGGTGACATCTCTCCTCCAGATCCCACTGCAGCTATGACAAACATTCCAGACTCTGAAGCTGAAGGAGAAGGTAGAAGAGAGGAGAAGAAGATTCAAGAAGAAGAGGTTAAGGGAAAAGAAGAAGAACAAGCAGAAAAGACTAATGATGATTGTTCTAATATTCCAAAAGAAAAGAAGACTCATTCACCAACAAGAGACACTGCAAAGATAGTGAAGAACTTCTTAAACAGAGAAATGATGGAGCTGGATGAACCTGAGCTGTTTCAAGGACCACTAAATTTTGACTCTCTCTCTGGTTCAGACAATGAAAATATCATCTTTTGCTCAAGCCAAAGCAAAAGAAAAACTCTTGAAATCTCACATGGAGGATTGTGAACTGTTGGAGATTGCATCTGGGATGCTGGAGAAGATCATGCCATCCTATCAAAAGGATCCTTCGGACTCACCATCCGGTAACTTGAAAAACTTAGTAAATTTTGTTAACACTCATTTTGAATCTCTTGAGAAATCAGCAGAAGCAAAGGTCCTGAAGAAGTTTCTAGGAAAAAGATTCACTGAGGTGCAAGGACTTATTGCAAATGATAGGAGGACTCTAGATATTGGAATAAAGAGCCTTGAAAATGCTCTCAAAGATGGTGGGGACCTATTCAAATTTTGTCTGACTTGGCCTAAAGTGACAAAAGATATTGAGGAGAAAGTAAAAGAGCAAGAAGAAAAACTATCAAGCCTAGTTCAGAATTTTGACCCTCTTTCCTCCTCTCTAATGAATCAAGAATGCCAGGCTATTGTTATCATAAATGAAATAAAGAGGCTGGACAAAGAAAAGAAGAACATAATGAACAAAATGGGTGAACTCAGAGGGATAATTATCCCTAAGCTAGAGGCAATGCATGAGGCCTTGACAGATGCTTAGACCACAGCCCAGTCCAGTGATCCAATATATTTAAGAAGGACAGAAGCATATGCATTTTTGTTGAGTGGTCACATCTCCATTTTGGATAGGATGAAGAAGAGCTGGGCCATAGAGTTTGTACAGCTGAAGACTACTTTTGCAGATATACTTAAGTATATGTAAGTATAACATATGATTTATATATACTTATGCGGCCATGTATAGAATATTTTTTGCAAAATTTTGGTATGCGGATTCCACCCTTTGCCATTGATGTCAAAGGGGGAGTGAAGAGTAGTGAAAAATGTGGAATCCAGCTAAGGGGGAGCTCTGGTAAAACAGTGCAAAAGATAGAGCATCAGCCAAGGGGGAGTTACTACGACACGACTATTTTTCCCTAAGTGTTGCCATCAATGCCAAAGGGGGAGATTGTTGGCAAGAGACACTGTGTGGCTTCATAAGTGTTGTCATTGATGGCAAAAAAGTCTATCCCACACATCCACATTACATAATATGCCTATACCAGAAGACAGATTGAAGATTGTTTCGGTGCGGTAAACAAGAATAGAGTATGTAACAAGGTTAGACAATTAGGTCCGGATCTCTCAGATGGTGTAACTCAGTAAGTTGCGGACTTGGACAAGTCAAGAGGGGTATCATGACTACTGTATTCCAGAGATTTAGCCTCCGGTGATAAAGAAAGAAAAAGATATGAGCATCTGAGTGTTGGGTTCCAGTCAGGCAGAGCAGACAAAGGAAGAATTGACCGACAGAGTATCAGACTTCATTCTGGATGAGTAAAAGGTGTTTGATCAAGCAATTTGTGGGGGCCAACATGATTAATGACCTCTATGCTTAAGCTTTTGATACGCATCACAAATCAAGCATGGATTCAGCCGATAGATCAATAACTTGCAAATATCTTGAGTGTTCTTGTTGCCGACTAGAAAGTTGATGAAAATCCTTGATGCGGATATATATACCAGATGGATTCTAGCATGTAATGATGTGTGTGTTGAAGGTGTGAAGAAACAAGGTGCGAAGAAAAGCAAGGATAAGTGTGAGAACAACAATTAAAGTCTGGTATGTGACTGAATAACAACATTGAATAGAGGAAGGATGAAGTGCATTAGATTAGTATATTGTGCCTAACCGGAACTGAACTCTTGCATTTATAGATGCTTCTCATTAGTTCAAACACTTGATTATCTTCTATAAGTTCTATAGATAGTGAGTCTGTGTGCCTCTTGTGAGCAGTGTGCTCAAGCAGTGAGCCCTAATTGGCAAGTGCCATTGTATACTCCTTTATTCTTTTAACAGAGAATACAGTCTTGGGTTAGTCACCATGTGGTTTTTCCCTTAACAGGGTTTCCACGTAAAAATCCTTGTGTTATGTGCATTAATTTTATTTCTACTCTCATGATTACATATGCTTTCATGTTTTGATATAATACTGAATATTGAGATAACTAAAGAAAAGAAAATTAAGGAAATTTTGAGATAACTGATTCACCCCCCCTCTCAGTTATCTGCCTTGTTTTCAACAATTGTTTATCATGATTATATGGACACTAACACTTTTCTTGTAGGGATGTGTTTGTGGGAACATTTGGTGATCGTAAAGTACATGTCACATCCGAGGGACATGGGCCTTTCGAGAGTTCATGTTCCCTTGTGTGTTTTCTTCCTACCTTAACGTACTTGATATCGGTACCTGATATCAACCACCTTAAGGTGGGGGCATATATAAGGTAAGTTGTCTGTTGTAGATGCTAGTAAAGCGTGTTTGTTCTCAGGTGCAGTCTTAAAGACTGGTGGCGATGAGTCCCACCTGCACTCTGATATTTGTTTGAAATCTATTGCAATCATTTAAACCCTCTGCAGAGGCACAATATCATGTATATCCTTTTTATCTTAAGCCCTATGCAGAGGTGGGGATGGTGTATTTCTCGTGGAGAGTGCACATCGTGTCATTTTCAAAAAGTCCTTTGCAGAGGCGGGGAGCAGTTTTGTGACTAAATCAACCCTTAAGCGTGTCTTCAGTGATTGTTGTGGTGAAGCGCAATCGTCGGTGTGTGCCTGTAATGTACCTAAGATGGTGATGAACCTAGAAATAGGAACACTCCATCACTTGTCTACCGTGTTTTTTGCATATCTTCCAAGTGTATGTGTTTTGCGTGTTTGTTCCCAAGCAAAGTCTTAAAGACCGGTGGCGATGAGTCCCTCTCATGCTTTGGGATTTGTATGGCGTGTTTGATTTGTATGGAATGCTTGATTTGTTTTGCATGTCTATTGCCCCATATGCAGTCTTAGAGACCGGTGACGATGAGTCTATCTTGCATTATGGGTGGTGTGTTTACTTTCCTTGTACCTGCATCTCCATTTCATATATATATGAAAATGAAAAAGAAAAAGAGAATCATTCACTGTCTTCACTGCATTCATTGTCTTCACTATGTTTTATGTGTCTTCAATGTTGTCTCCTCCGTGTTTTGCATGACTGTAACTATCTTCTTTGTGTTTTGGGTGCCTGTTACTGTCTTCATTGTGATTGGCATGTCTTCTCCATGTTTGGCGTGTTTGTTGTGATTGTTGACCATGCTTTAATGCATGTATTGGCCTTGCATTTAAACATACATTAAAGTGGGGGCTAAATGTTATGTCGAAAAATGTCCCCTTGGGGGCTTTTCCCTTTTAAGGTTTAGCTCCTGGGTCCTTTAGAATGCATTTAGAACATCTTGCATGATTTTAATAACTCCCGATGAGAAAACCTTGAAGCTTCACGGCAAATAGGACTCAAGGGATACATTTATGACAAATCCTACCTAAAATAGGGGGAAGAATTGGGCGCCCGCGCCCTAGTCCTGCCCTATTTTAGGTGAAGACCAATTTCAAGCTATCAGTTTATGACCGTTATTTAGGTCTTATTCCGACACAGTAAGTTTGAATTACGAAATTCTTAGCGGGAATGTTTGTAGTTGCATATATAAGCATGATTAGTGATTCATTTGTAAACTAGATGGATATTAGATGATTTTGGCATACTTGTGATTCTAGAGCATTCAAAATATTCATTGTGTGGCAGAGCAGAGCATTGTTCTTATGTTTGTATTTGCATATTTGGCATCCATCTCCTCATGGCATGAAGAGCATCTTCCTTCCATGAGATCTTCACTACAAGGTGATATCAATTGTGTTTTCAATCATTTATCATTTAGATTTTGCCTCTATCCCGTAGGGATATGCACTCTTTATCTGACAATGGTGTTTAGAAGACTTGAATGTCTCTCCGGGGCTTGACTGAGGCAAGCCTCTAAACACCACAACCCCCAACCCATTTTTCCATGATTACAGGTTACATGTTGCGAAAGTAGAAAAAGTGGAGTTTCAAGAGAGTAGTGCAGACTGTCAAAATTGTAGATCAGAGAAGAAAATAGGGACATGAACTAGGGTGCCTGCTCATTAGTCCTCCGGATCCCACAACAGGAAAATCTCTGGAACAACAAGAACAGGTTGTAGACAAGGTTTCCAAATCTCGACAAAAAATGTGGCACTGAAATAGAGTGCCTGCTCATTAGTCCCTGACTTTTTTGCTTTTCAAACTTTAAAATATGGTACGCATTTGATTGTCATTTGATATCTCTATGTGCGATCATTTTCTATAATTTGTTCGTTTGTTCACGAATTCATGTAATTAGGGTTTTGAGCATAATTGGGCTTAATTGAACAAAAAAATCATACAATTCCAATCTTCCCCTATGTTCCAAGTGATAGAAGGCCTGTAGTAGGTTCCTCTACTCAGCTAAAAGTCCTTGAATGTTTAGTGGTGAAAGGAGGATCAAGATAAAAACCTAAACCCTCTTAAACATCTAATCCTCTTCATTTTTCACCCTAAACAGTATGTCTATACAAATGTAGAGGTGAAATGACCTAAAAAATAATCACTACACCTTGTTTATTCTTCATGCTTATAGACTATCCATTTGGAGTACTTCATTGCTAGACTGATGATTGGGAAAGAAAGGGATTCCTCTTATCTCTAGGTTCAAATACCTTCCCCATTGATAATTAGAGCTTGGAGGAGTAGCTTGTAGTTTGAGTTAAAGATTTCATATGTATAAGACCATTTTTTTGGACATTTGTGTTGTCATTGATGTCAAAGGTGTTGTAAATGTTGTCATTGTTGTTGATATGCTCTACAATTTGGTGTCAAGGTATTCGAAGAGTGAAATCACTGTCATGTCATGTTAGAGCATTTGAGATATGTGAAGGATAGAGTCATGTATCATTGGTTTGTCAGAATATTGCTTTCATATCTATTGTATCTGAAGGCATGATGCATTTCCAGTTGAATGGGATGTTATCATATATGTTTATGGAAGTTTGTATAAAGTTTTTGTATGTGTACCCAATTACTATATTTCTAATTTTGGCTCCGCATTCTACCGCATTGATGAGTTATGATATGCGGTTTTGATGATAGGT
This sequence comes from Cunninghamia lanceolata, assembly GCA_027924645.1. Lineage (NCBI taxonomy): Eukaryota > Viridiplantae > Streptophyta > Pinopsida > Cupressales > Cupressaceae > Cunninghamia > Cunninghamia lanceolata. The sequence continues at coordinate 1,917,293 of BSBN01000766.1, read as the reverse complement.
AAAGCTACATATGAAGTATCATATTCCATAGTTTCAACTGTCGATCTACATCATAAAGAAAGTAAGTAGTAATAGAGTGTTACTGTGTTTATTGGCTGACAGTGTTGATGGTGCCTATTGGTTGCACCAGAAGAATATAACATGTGACCGCTGGAGGTAGCATGCAGATGTTTGTTGGGACTAGATAGGTCTACATTGGGTAATGCATAGCGTGTCCTTTCTTCTGGAGTAGCATGTGGACTTTTGGACCTAGTCTATTACACGTTTGATTAAGGATTAATGTTAAGGCTGACTTGCTAATGGATTTATCTTATTCTAGGCTGACATATGAATGTAATTAATATTGCAATTCATATATATAGTTGTTTTGGAATGAATGTGAGTAGTGATGAAATGCAAAAAGTATGAGATAGTTGAGATTTGAGCAGAGAACAATGACTCTATGAGCCAAAATGTATCACTCATAACAGAGATAGTGTTGCGGAAGGGTTTTAGGCATCAGAATCAATCAAATGTTGCTGTAGAGGTGAATGAACTATCATAATTAGTCAAAAGTGCCAAGAAGATGTTGTGGAGGTGAATGAGCCATTAGATTCAGTCAAAAGTTTCAATGTAGAGGTTGGTACCTCATTTGCTATGTGTTGTAACACATAGGGGATTGGTGTCTCCATTGGGTTGGTGTCCATAAATCATTGAATCAAGGGGTTGGTGCCTCCTTTGAGTTGGTGCTCATAAAACAGGGGATTGGTGTCTCCTTTGGGTTGGTGCCCATAAAATTACTGTGTATTTCATTTTTATTTGTGAGGCTAGATTTGGACAGTAGATCCAAGCAACTGACTCATAGTGGTTTTCCCATCTTGGGTTTCCACGTAAATCTTGTGTTATGTGTGTGTGTTCTTATGCTTCTCATAATTTAAATGTTTACTTGTGTTTGCAAGCATCTTAATTTTAAAGGTTTTTGGATATATTGATTCACCCCCCTCTCAGTATAACTATGTGTTCAACAATTGGTATCAGAGCTAAGTTCCTTGGAGAAGCTTAATAGCTTGAGGTAGGTCCAGGATGGCACACACAACAGTTCAAGGTCTTTCTTCAAACAAGGCACCACTTTTTGATGGATCCAATTATGCATTTTGGAGAGTAAGGATGGAAGCCTATTTGATGACTTTAGGGTTTGATGTTTGGCAATCTATTATAGATGGCTATAAGATTCCAGAAAATCCTCCAAGAGATCAAGTCGGGAAGAGAGCATGTGTAACTAATGCAAAGGAAAAAATTTCTATTTTTGAGTTTGTGAAAATAATTTGCATTGCGGGACTACAAATAAAGTTTGGGACATTAAGTTGTACAATATGTATGAAGGAGATGATAAAGTCAAGGAGGCAAAACTTCAAACCTACTGGGGATTGTTTGAAGGTCCGAACATGAAGGAGGAAGAAGATATTGTTGCATACCTACTCCGAGTTGATGAAGTAGTCATTACAATTAGAGGACTTGGTGAAGAAGTAAAGGAATTATTGATTGTTAGAAAGGTACACAGATCCCTTCTCCCTAAGTTTGATTCAAAATTTTCTACAATAGAAGAAGCCAAAAATATGAATAGTTTGACTATAGATGAGCTACATGGGACATTAATTGCATATGAGATGAGAATTGTGAATGACAAATTTTCAAGAAAGGAGGCAACTTTCAAGGCATCAGTGATGAATGTGGATTCAGATCTAAGTGAAGCTTTTGATCTGGAAGAAGCAAACTTTGTGAGGAGATTAAAAGGAGGTTCCGACAAGTATAAAAGGTAAGTTACATTTTAAATGTTTCAATTGTGGTAAAATTGGGCACATTGCTTCAAAATGCAAACTAAGAACTGGCAGCAAGAATAAGAATAGCTTGTATGCTGAGGAAGAAGGCTACTCATATGATGAATATGATGAAGACACTTTCAGAAGTGAAATTAAATTTAAGGATCTACTTATGGCAATTGAAATAGATAATGTGAATTCTAGAAATGAAGATGATGAGGTGAATCTTGTGGTAAAATTGCATTGTGCTGACAAAGAAATCAAAAGGATAAAGAAGAGGATTGCTAAAGAAGTGAAAGCCAAAGAAAAATTATCTTAGAACATTAAGAAGGAAGAAAAGATGGTCATTGATCTGAAGATTTAGGTGAAAGAGGCAAAGAGGATAGAAGAGGTTATGATGGAAAGGTTGCTAACAAGAGACAAGGACTATAAAAGACTTGAGACATAAATTTTAACAAACAATTAGCTAAAACTGAAGTTTGGAAAAAGTACTAAGATTATAGATGAGAGGTCATTGCACATCAAGACCGGTATTGGATCTAATGAAAATTAAAATAGTAAAGCAACTAAGCAATCCATGAAGACAGTAGTGAAGGTTCTAGAAAAGAAGGGCTGTGGAAGTTTAGGATCAGAATAGACCAATATGACAGAAGACAACAAAAAGGGAGATGATGGTTTTGTTTCGGCTCACAGACAAAAGAAAAGATCCGAAAGACATAATCCAGAAATGCAAGTATACAATATTAGGTTCAATCATTTTTTGGTTACTGCTTTAATTGCAATCATCATGGACATAAGGCAATGGACTACAGAAGGTTTCCTACAATGAAAAATGATTTTGTGAGCAAAAATGCATTTACTCCTTTGGTTGATTTCAATATCATGTGCTACAAATGCAATAATTTTGGACATATTGCAAAACATTGTAGAAGTAATTTTGTGGAGATTTCTAAACTGGATAGAAAGGAAAACAACTCTGCTAACCTGAGGAATAAGTCTAAGAAAGTGTGGAAAAAGAAGAAAGAGGAACAGAATTCTAAAAGGTCAATAATCCCGCATACTACATTTCATGATCAATCTAAGATGTGTGACGGATCAGGAGATAAAGACTACAATATTGGATTTAGTGTGGAAGAATGTAAAACCATAGAAGGAAGTTTCAAAGAGCCTGTTGTGGACTATTATAGCATAGAAGGTGATGATCTCATTGAGACCGAGGAAATAGAATGCATGTTGGGTAAAAAAGATGAAAACTGGCTTGAGTATAAAAAGGAAGAGTTTGATAACACTTTTGAGTTCTTCAAACATAAGATGAAAGGGAGAACTCTCTCCTATTTGATGTTCTAAATTTGGCATAGGTTTAGGAAGAGTGTTGACTCCCTTCTGCAAGAAGGCATGGTGGTCTTGTGGTGAAGAGATGAAAGGTTCAGAGGGAGAGAAAGGAAAGAAAACCAAATTGCTTGAAAGAAAGATTTGGATGTTAATCCTATGAAGAGAGATTTATGGCAGGGGGAGTTTACAGAAGTATTCTTGTGGTCCTTTGCCATTGATGTCAAAGGGGGGGAAAAGTATGCCAAAATGCTCGGATGATAGAACTTGCTCAAGTGTTATTCGTAGGAGGAGCATTTTTATGGTTTGCCATCAATGGAAAAGGGGGAGATTGTTGGACATTTGTGTTGGCATTGATGTCAAAGGTGTTGTAAATATTGCCATTGATGTTGATCTGCTTTGCCATTTGGTGTCAAGGTATCCAAAGAGTGAAATCACTGTCATGTCATGTTAAAGCATTTGAGATCTGTGAAGGACAGTCATGTATCATTGGTTTGTTAGAATATTACTCTAGTATCTATTATATATGAAGGCATGATGCATTTCCAGTTGAATGGGATGTTATCTGGTATGTTTCCAGAAGTTTGTATAAAGTTTCTATATGTGTACCTAGTTACTCTGTATCCAAGTTTGGCTCCTCATTCTACTGCATTGATGGGTTATGGTCTATAGTTTTGATGATAGGTAAATCTACATATGAAGTATCATATTCTATAGTTTTAGTTATTGATCTACATTAGAAAGTAAGAAGTAACAGAGTGTCACTATGCTTATTGGCTAACAGTGTTGATGGTTCATGTTGGTTGCACCAGAGGAATGTAACATGCGATGGTTGGAGGTAGCGTGTGGATGTTTATTGGGACTAGATAGGTCTACATTGGGTAATGCATAGCGTGTCCTTTCTTCTAGAGTAGCGTGTGGGCTTTTGGACCTATTCTATTACATGTTTGATTAAGGATCAATCTTGAGGCTAACTTACGAATGGATTTATCTTATTCTAGGATAACATGTGAGTGTAATTAATATTGTAATTCATATATATAGTTGTTTTGGAATGAATGTGAGTAGTGATAAAATGTAAAAATTATGAGATAGTTGAGATTTGATGAGAGAACAGTGACTCTGTGAGTCAAAGTCAGTGTTGCAAAAGGGTTTTGGGCATCAGAATCAATCAAATGATGTTGCGAAGGTGAATGAACCATCAAAATTAGTCAAAAGTGCCAAGAAGATATTGCAGAGGTGAATGATCCATCAGATTCAATCAAAAATTTTAGTGCAAAGGTTTGTGCCTCATTTGGTATGTGTTATAACACATAGGGAATTGGTGTATCCATTGGGTTGGTGCCCATAAATGATTGAATCAGGGGGTTGGTGCCTCCTTTGAGTTGGTGCTCATAAAATAGGGGATTCGTGTCTCCTTTGGGTTGGTGCCCATAAAATTACTGTGTACTTCATTTTTATTTGTGAGGTTGGATTTGGACAGTAGATCTAAGAAGCTAGCTCACAATGGTTTTCTCATCTTGGATTTCCATGTAGATCTTGTGTTATGTGTGTGTGTGTTCTTATGCTTCTCATGATTTAAATGTTTACTTGTGTTTGGAAGCATCTTAAGTTTAAAGGTTTTTGGACATACTAATCCACCCCCCCTCTCAGTATAACTGTGTTCAACACATTTTTGTGTATGTGGTGAATTGGCTCATTGGCCTAATTGTACTTTTGTAACTATTATTATGGGTTGTAGTACTTGACCCAATATACTATGGAATATAGAATGATGTACTATTTTTTGGTTATGCTATCTTGTGTACTTATGGGATTGTTTGATTAATGAAACTCACTTTACAAGTTCTTTTTTATATTTACATTCCTAGTAATGGGATATGTTTGCAAATAACGGTAAAGTATTTTAAAGAAAAGTTTCTAGCCACTTTTTGGGGTATGTTACAACTTGGTCCCGAAATACTCTTTCTATTAAGTGTCAAGAAAAAGAGGCAAACCACAATCTCCCATTTTGAACTTCTTAAGACAACTCTAATTAAGCATTGGTGATGTTTACGGGGCTCATACTTTTTGTGACATACAATGTAATTTCTTGGTAGACATTTACAAATATTTGTAACATGAATGTTGTTGAAATGTGTCAAACAACTGAGAGGGGGGGTGAATCAGTTGTCCCAAAAACTCAAACACTTATGCACTTAAACATTAATCACTTGTCCATAGTTATTATGATTAAACAATGAATGCATGAAATCAGAAACTTAAACACAGATGCGACATTAAACACAAGAGACACCAAATTTTTATGTGGAAAACCCCAAGGTGGGGAAAAACCACGGAGAGGATTAGCTCTCAAAATATATTACAATCTTTGAAAAATGATGTTCAGGCTTGGTCACTCCACATGCCTAGAACATGTTGGCCCACTACCATGAAGGTACAACTAGGTCTTGCAGGCTCACTGCCTCAACCCTAAACCTAGAAAGATTACAATGAGGGTTGTTAAACCCTGTTGACGGTTCACTACCAGGCTCACTGCCAAGATCAACATCTTCATGTCTGAGATTAATACATTGAAGTACAATTTAGTTCATATGCTCTGCTCTACCTTTCCACCTCTTTCTTTATCTTCTCATCTTCGTACAAAGACATCTTTTCCATGACTCAATTACAAGTATTTATACACTTCATCAACCTTGGAATGATCATCAAGTTCGGCATTACAATCATCAACCATTGGAACAATCTCCAAGGTCAGCATTACAAGCATTTATAAAATAGGTCTTGACCTAATACAAAATTATGCTAAGGAATTGTAGTATAGATGTATGCGGAACATGCCACGCCTTAGCTGGGACTCAAACACGATCTTCCATGCCACAACATGCTTCCATAATCTTCAAGGGATCTCTGCAATCACTAGAATTAACCAAGTCAGCTAAGACTGGTTACACGCTACGTTATCTAGGAATAATCTTCAAACACGATCTCAATTCCTTAACGTGGACCAATGTATAGGTAGGAACATGATCAGGAGGTATCCGCAAGCACATTGAAATCACCAGGAGCAACTGCACAAACTCAAACCACTTTATTCATGAGATTCTTCACACCGGAGCACATGAACTTCACTATCTTCAACTGTCATAAAAGAAAGATAGCTTGCAAACCACCAAAACATGAACCATTGCAATTGTAGGCACTTATCATCATCCCAGAGTTCCCTCTAGAACCACAGAGCAAAACACTTTAATGTGAAGGAATGCAGAGCAAAATACTTTCTCTCAGGCACCAATGAATAATCAGAAAAAGCAGGTTTTAATCTGTTGAATGTAACTCACTCAAATCTTCATACTGGAGGTTCAAACTCAGGATTTAGCATCTTTAGCCATGCTTCTAAATAACTTCCAATCTGCAGACCAAGATCTTCAGTCAGCAAGAGATGCAGAGCAATCTTCTAGACTATTCTTCAGTATGCAACTCACTATCTTCACTATGATTCATTGTTTACTTTCTGATTCTTCCGGAGGGGCTAATTTTCTCAATATCATCAACATATAAAGCTTCTAAACAAATAACAGAATAGGATACAGTTGACATCAATGACAACAAAGATATGTTGACATCAATGACAACACCGATTAGGCACATACTTGGAACAATCTCCCTCTGTCATTGATGACAACATATGATGTGAAAAACTGCAACATCCATCAAGACAAGATTCTCCCCTATCTCTTTACACATCTGCACTCTTTCTCCCTGAGTTTTTCACATGATTTCTCTCCCCCTTTGACATCAATGGCAAAGGGCACATACTTGCACTCTTCTGCTCTAATCCAATCTCTTTTCTAAACTTTCTGACTACTCCCCCTGAGAAGTAGCCCTAAAAGCATCAATCTAGATCTGGGGAAGGAACTCTAAGCACCACCAGACTGATGCACTCTTATGCATCTTAGTTTAGAGAAGGAAGGGTAATAACCCCTAACTTTTGGGAGGGAACTGCTCTCTCATTAAAGACAACATGCGAGCTTCTTATTTCTGATTCCCAGTAATTTGCCCTATGCCTTCTTCTTCTCAAGCTTTACACTCTCCTTTTTTTTTCCTTCCTGTACTTGGCCTTTTACGTTGCTCTTCCTCTTCTTTTAATCTTTCCAACCTTTCCTACCTTTCCATTTTGACCAGAGCCTTTCCTTTAACCTCCTTGGATTTTTCTTCTTGGGTTTTTGCTTCTTAGATGCAGCTGAATTGCAGGTCCTCCTTGCTTTTGACCCTCATCATTCATGAACACATCATTATTTGCATCAGCATTTGCATTGCCTTCTACTATCTTCTTTTTGCCTTTCTTCCCCTTCTTTTTCCCTGTAAATTGAATCACATCATCCACTTCGTTGTCCTCATGTTTTTTCTCTGATGTAGAATTGTCCACTGATTTACCTCCTTCCCCATCTTCTGCATTTTCTTACCTCTGGCCTTCTTCTTTCCAGAGAGAATAATGGCATCATCATCGTCATTATCATCATCCTCCTTTACATCAGCAAAGGATCAAGTTTCTTCTGACTACCCTTCTCCGTAGATACAATCGATTGAAATTTCTTTGCAATGTTTCACATTAGCTTATCTTCTTCCGGTTTCTCTTTCACAGGGTTTGTCTTGTTGAATTCAACGGTATATCTTCATGCTGGATTCCAGCACCAACTTTCTGGCTAGCAGATTTAGATTTTTGACACTGTCCCCTTGAGCCAAAGCTCTCAATTTACTTCCCAGAGAAAGTATCTGCACCAGAGACTATTGTGGATCCATCCTTGATCTTAGTAACATCCTTCTTGATCCAGATCTGATTCATCTCTTTCTTGGTTTCTACTAGATCAATCTTCTTTTTACCTTTGTCTACTCTCTATTATGTTTTCCTTTTTACTATGGGATAGTCTCTCTCTTCTTTTTTGTTTCTACAGAATCTAGTAGAATGTCTGGTTTTGTCGCAATTTAGACAAATAATATCTCTCTGACCTTGATTTCTCCTATTATTTGAACTTGGCCTTGATATGCACTGATTAGCCATATTCCCATATCTATTGCATGTAAAACACTTTCCATTGAATAATTTAGCATTCATTGGATTGATTTGATTGTTTCTTGACACACTTTTACACTTATTTTCTTTATGACCAATTTTCTTGCAATTGAAACATTGACCAGATAAAGATGGAACATTTTGATTTATTTTACTTTTACACTGAGTAGCCCTATGACCATACTTATTGCATTAAAAATAGTAACCATTGAAAGATGGGTACCTTTGAGCATTTGTTTGCCTGACCAGAGATCTTTTAGGTCCTCTTCTTTCGTTCCTTACCAGATGGTTTATGCCTTTCCCTTCTCTAGATTTGACTTGTTCTGAATTTGAGATTTCTCCCTTTTCAAATCCCAAGCCTTGCCTATCATCTGGATAATTTTGACTAGCTAGCAACTCATCACATTTTGCAGAGCTTATTTTGAATTTTTCTCTATAGTTGTTGATTGCCTCTGGATCAGACTTCAAAAGTACAACTTTTTCTGCCAATTTCTCACATTCTTCTGACTTTTTTTTTCACAACTTGGCTCAGATGATCCTCTATTCTTATTTTATCTTCATTTTCTAGACTCAATTCTTCACTTTTGCTTTTAAGACTTTGTTGGAGTTCCTTGATTTCCTTATTTAGCTATTGGATGCAACTATTTACTTCTACCATATTTTCTTTTGAGTCCAAGTTTTCTTCCTTAGACTTTTTAATGTCTTCCAGAGCAATTTGGTGCCTTTTTTTGTCAATAACAGCTACTTTTGATTCAACACTAGCAATCAAGCATACATCACATTTTGTTTTATCAGTGATGGTCGAGGAACCTTCTTGTGCTCCATTCTATAGTTCCTTATTGATTGAATCAGAGTACTTTTGAGTGTGTTGGTGTTTCAATTTGCACCTCTAGAATGCGAGTTGGAAACGGATAGCTATGCATAGATAAACTGCTCTCCTATTGGAAGGGGAAGTTCCCTTTTTGCTGATGTTCGCTGAAAAGATAAATAAAACAAATTTTGCCTATCTTCTTTTTGATTCTCAACTACGAGCACAAGGTTATAAAACTCTAAACGCTACAGAAGAGGTTTTTTCCTTTTTAAAACTTCTACTACAACTAGGCTTTAAACTAATGACGCTTTTAATCTTCTAAGTAAATTCAAAGCAAAGGGATTAAAAGTGGACAAGGAATGATTGTTTTAACACAAAAACTTAAGTAAATTTCTCCCAAATTTACATCACAAGACTCATAGTACTTTAATGATGAAAGATGAAATACAAGTTACAGAAGCCACACATATGATGACAAAACTTGATGATCCGAGAAGAATATCAGAGCAAAAATAGGCATGAGACTTCTATTCAATATCATAAAGTTAACACAACTCCAGGACAGCAATACTATAACAAAAGGCAGGCATACGGCAAGCGACCAAACACTGGAGAACAAATTACACAAAGTGAAAAAACACTTGGAATAACAAAATCTGCAGGCTAGAATAGGCACAACAAATTTGCTATCACAAAAGTAGCTCCATTACAATGGGCAAGGCTTCCCTTATTTATACTAAATCAAAGTAGTAGGGAACCCTAAAATCTCCTTGATTAACCCTAACTTGCCAACTCGCAAGCTTTATTTCTATTCTAAGACAAAGATACAACTAACAAACGTTTTAAAGTAATTTGCTTTAAAGCAAAGAAAAACTCTAACTAATACAAAGTGATTTCTTTCTAAATATAGAATGGATGAGCTTAGGATGAAAGCAAATGCTTTAAAACAAAAAGCATCTGATTTAAAGTTGCTTTCTTTTGAAAAGCATCCTCATCAACATCTTTGCTTTTTGGTGATGTCATCCATTGATATTCTGGGAAACAATATCTTCTAAAAAGTGAGTGACCGCATCTTTGCCAGGAACACTGATACTCTCTAGAATGATATTCTGATTCTCTAACATTTCTTCACCATTTGTAACCATCTGAAGAAATTCATGAACTTCTCCTAAAGCCTTGTCCAACTTCACTGTTATTGCAGCAAAACGACCCATCTTGCCGGTATTGATATCATCATTAAAATTGTTGCAGACGAGAGTCTGGAACTCTACTTGCACTTCCCTGAGATCATACAGGGTACCATCTTCTTTTTCATATGAACACGGGATCTGAGAAACAAAAGATCTCACAAACTTGAGAACATTCACTACCTTTTCTTTCCATTCTGTTAACTCTGAAATTATACTGTCATAAGTTTTTACTGTGAAAAGATATTGTGCTTTCCAAGTAGAAACTATCTTCTTATCTTCAACTGAATTAAAAAAATCATGTGCTATCTTCAAGTCAGAGATAATAATCTCAAACATCGGTCTATTTTCAACCATAGTCTGCTGCAATCCTTGGATGCCTTGGCGTAAATCATGAGCATTGTACTTTAATTGATAAAACTCTGAAAGTACAACTCTCCCTTTAGTCACAAATTCTTCCATCCAATTACTCATGTGCCTCCCATAGAGGATCAACTTACTGAATTGTCACTGATCGCTGGTGATTCCAAATTTGGTAGAAGCAATAAATCAACCTGTGATGCGGCTTTGAGAGCTGCCTTATCTTCTCCATCTTTCAACACCCTTTCCTTCAAATTATCCAATGCAACCTCAAAGATATTTACATCTGTATGCCAGGTACTCCTACCAAGGTTAGCTTTGACAACCTTGAAGTCATCAACCTCAATATCATCAACACTTCTATCTTCTGGTGGTGTTGCAGTTTCAAGGATTATTTCTCCATCCGCATTTTTTTCAATGCAAACCTGCTTCTTCAGCTTCTTGTCTGGTGTGTCTTGGTAGACGCTTTTAAGCTCTATTAAATCTAACCGATATGAAGGCTTTCTCCTCTTCCTTCCCAGAATGTTTTCAAGCCAGGATGAGCCATCTTCTCTTGGAAACTTGGTTCTAACTTCATCAGCTCCTGATGAACCATTATGTGTATCAGAGTTACGAACCGGTGAATCTGGCTCTAAATCTATGTGGATAGGAGAAGTGCTCGGTGAAGAAGGTGGAGAGACATGATCTGAAGGTAATGCTTCAACATGCGGTGTTGGTTCAACAGGAACTTCTGATTCAACTGCTGGTTGTTCCTGTTGGACATGAGCTAGAGACTCATCCTTTTTTCTCTTTAACTTAGCCATTTTTGTTCCTTCTGGAAGAACACTCATAGCTTTAACCCTTCATTTTGGTTTGGAAGTGGAAGGTTCTGATGGTTGTACAACTGGTGGCTCTGCTACCAGAATGTCCTCCTTCTACTTATTCTTCAAGAATATCAAACTATTTTTTAACAACTCGACTTGTTCTTTCTTCAATGGAAGTGTTCTCTTTTATTGACCAATTAACTGGCGGCAATGGTTGTTGCTCAACTTGATCCCTAAAATACATGGGAAGTAGATCTTCACCATTTTCTGTCAAACCCTCTACATCTTCTGATAGTGTATCAGACATCTGCTGAAGAGTAAACCTGTTGTAACTACGTTCTCGCACTTCAAGCTCATCAGCACAATTAGCCTAGAAGTCTTCAACTACATGCGTATGTGCACAATTTTGACCAAGGTGTGATGTAAAAACACCACGAGGATCATATGAAGACCTCCTGTCAAAAAACTCAAGACCATACTTGGATGATTCATTACCAATTACCTTGGCATCTGCTCCAGATCTGCATCTGTAAATACTCATCCCAATTGGAAAATTTAAAGTTGCCTTGCATCTGCTACGCAAAAATATATGAACTTCATAGGCTTGCCTTAAAAATTCCATAAATGCTATTTCATCTGTAGGATATCTCGACAACATAGCTGGCTCTCTTGAGAAGCCATATACTCTAATGTAGAAAAAAGTGGGAAACTGGATAAACCAATCATCCCATTCTGTCATTGCCATTCTAGCATCTACTAAAAATTGTATATGCAACTCATTATCCATATCTCGCACTGCATGCATCAGGAATGCATCATTTACCCACCTGTAATGTCGTTCAACCTGAGAAAGTTCTAACTGCGAGAAATGGTGATACACATGTTGAATACCTAGAATCCCAACAACATTCAAACCTCTAAATTGACCCTGAAAAGCCATCAAATACACAAGGTATGACATCATGTGGAATTCATGAGCCCTTTGAAAATCAAGTATTTGTTGGTGGAGACTATCACTGATGAGTGTCGACCAGTCATAGAATTCGGTTCCATCAACAATCTAGGACATAATGTAAAACATCCAAGGTTGGAACTTCTAGCATCTGCTTGACCCGTGATTCAACTTAGCAGAGTAATCATTATTGCATGTTCCTCCTTGAACTCTCCACGTCCAACATTCTTTGGCATGACTTTCTGCTTTTCCTTCAACCACCTCTGAGCAATCTTTTTCCGGTACTTTTCTTTATCATTGTTCCAAACCCTCTTGCATTCTTCAATTGAAATAGTTAAGTTTTCCCTCGAGACTGGTATTGAAAAACACTTCTCAATGTCGTTCGGCCTCAGGCTATAGAGCACACGTCCATCTCTTGATTAGATTTCTCTTGTGACCAAATTGTAATGCGTCATACAAGCAATTACAAATTTGATACTTTGCACTGTGATGGGGAAGGATGTTGTTGCAAGCAAACTAGAGTGTCCTAGATTCTTGATAGCATTATTTCCTGCATCCTCCAAAGAATGTAAATTGATCACTAGAAGTACTTTATGCAAGTCTGTCTCAAAAGTTCTTAGGTTATCGTGAACCAACATCGTCTTGGGCTTGATTTGTGTTGGAGAGTACTGCATACTGAAAGATTTGAAAATTGACTGTGAACACGCCTATGTCAAAAAAATCTTGGACAAATGGCTGAAAATTACTTGCTGACTCTTAGAAAAAAAATAGAGTGTGAACAAAAAAGCTGGCACATGGGTTTTGTAGGCAATTCTATTTTGAAGCAACCTAGATTGTCAGATTTTGAAAAAGCGGAGACTTTCCTGAAAAAGTAGCAAAAAAGCAGATTCCCGAAAAAAGAAAAACTCCCAATCTTCAAGAGGATGAAATACTGGATGACCCATCTCGATGAAAACTGAAAAAGCTTCGGTCCAATTTCTGAAAAATGATCCCCTAGAAAAAAGGACCCTGAAAAAGTGTGCCTCCCTGCTTTCTCATCCTGAAACTATGAAGAACACTGAAAAAGCACTTCATTTGAGCCTTCGAATCTTCGTTGAAAGAAAAATAAAAATCCTTCCTCTGGATGCAACCTACAAAAGATAATGAAATAAAGAATCCAAATGCTTGTCTTTATAGATCTTTAGGGCAAAAAAGTAGCTTTCTTTGTGAAAGAATAAAACTTGGATCTCATCCATGAAGAAAGCAACTTTTAAAGCGCAAATCCAAGTGGATGTCTTCGAATAGGAAAAATCCTTATTTTGTAGTTGCCTATGGCTTCATGTGTAAGATGATGAAAAATATCTTCTTTTGATGATGTCATCGAACATGCGGGTTAACAAAGATGTTAGCCAATTTTCTTTGTTTTCGACACTTCTACACTCGTTTTTGAATCAAGTATGGCCTGTCTCCGACTTTAACAAGATGACAAAATATCATTGTTGACTAAAAAAGATGACTGATCCTGACATTTTGGAGACCTATCAACTGTGATTTCATTCCCAGCCTCGGATGGACGATCTAACGTCGTTCAATTGCGAATTGGACCTCTTGAAACGACCACCAGACGAAGTTCTAGAAATGACTATCAGAAAACACTGTCAAACACAAAAAAAATTCTCTCTGGTGAACTTAGGCGCCCCTAGCCTCCAGGGGCACCTGGATTCTCATGCCTTAACCATTTTTCTGAAAATTTCAACTTTTTCAACTTTTCGATTTACCTAAGTGTTCTGGTGGCTGTGACCTCCTATTTGGCTATCGATTTCTATCTATTGGGACAAAACTAATTCTGACGATCTGGTAGATAGGCAGGCCTGATGAAAATTGAGTTGACTGTAATCTTTGTCTGCCTCGAGAAACGTGCCAAACTGATCTTCTGCGAACTGGACCGGGCTGACGGAGGAAGATTTTCATTTTCCAAAAAAAAACTTAGAAAATATTCTAAGTCTAGTGGGTTTGGGTGCCCCTAGCCTCTAGAGGCGCCTCACTTTTAATGCCTTAGAAAATTTTTGGAAATTTTCATGCCATTTCTTATTTTCTGTGCCAACAACCTCTGTTTGATCTTCATTTTTGGTTGTCTAGATGACTGCTGAGGCAGGACGGGGAATGATTTGAGTAGCCTAAACACATCTGTGATGAAATCCTAGCTTTTACTGATGTCTGACTAAGTTTGAACAAGTTTGACCAACTGGGAACGAGCTGACGAAGGCACTTTTGACGTTTCTCAAATAAGGTGAAAAAAATCTAACACCTAAGAAGTTGGGTGCCCCTAGCCTCTAGGGGCACCTAAAATCCAATGCCTTAGCCAAATTCCTGATCTTCAACCTTCGTTTGCAATTTGCTTTGTTTTGCGTGCCGACAGCTGCTTCTTGAATGTCAATTTCAATGATTCATCGGTCAACTGCCACTAGATGGTGAATGAACTGGGTAGCCTAGGTACATCTGATGAGTTTTCTAGCTTTTTAGGGCCTGATGATCAAAATGACTACTTTTACACTCATTGGAACTGACTGACGGATGCACTTCTTGCATTTTCTTGAAAAATGTAAAAAATTTCTAACACTGGTGAGACTGGGTGCCCGTAGCCTCTAGGGGCGCATGGATTCTCTAGACTTAGCCAAATTTTATGATTTCCAAAATTTCTCCTCACCTCGGATCCATCCTACTCCGTTTTGTGTGCTTCATCGAATCGATGATTGTTCGTCAGTTCTACGTCGTTGGAACAACGTTGAAAACATGAAAACGAGCTCTGGCAGATGAACTTCCTCCATTGACGACTTCAGAGCTCATGCTTCACCTTCCAAAAAAGTAGAAATGACCCAGTAGAGAAATCTTGACCTTTTGCAGATTCGGCCTGAACCACGCTGATCGTGAAGCAAAATCGACCAATGAGAATCAGGCACGACACCTGAATCAGAGATTCTATTTTTAGAAAGTTTTGCCAGCATCCGTATCTCAAGAAACCTAGAAAACCTAATTTGACGTCTATTTTTAGAAAATTTCTATTTTTAGAAATTTTGCTTTTTTTACTTTTTGACGAAAAATTTTCTAGACTTGCTCAAAATGCCTTAAATAAGCAAAAATTGTGATTGGGTACAACAGAGTGTTCTCATTAACTTTGGCATTTGTACTTTCAACAATTTTTCCCAATCTATTGTTGTAGCAGTGGTAGGCTTTGTTCCAAAATGAATATCCGAGAAAGATGCCCTCCTCAAACTTGCCATCATCCTTTTCCATTTTGATAAGGCATTTGCTTCCAAAGATTTTGAATTATTTCACAGTGGGTATTGTTCCATACCATAATTCAAAAGGAGTCTTTTCATTTTTTGCTTTTACCTGAACTCTGTTTAGTGTGTAGACAGTAGTTTGAATTGCCTCCTTCCAAAATGCTTCTGACAGATTTGCCTCTTCCATTATTAATTTTGCAGTTTCCTGAATAGTCCTGCTTGCTTCTTCCATTATTTTATTCTTAGCAAAGAGTTGTTTCTCTATCCAATGGGTTTCATGGAACATATTGAAATTATTGGAGGCAAACTCTTCTTCCTTACCAATCCTCAAACACTTGATTTTCATGCTTAGCTCATTTTCAACCATTTCTTTAAAAGCTTTGAGTGCATCTAGAGTTTCTGATTTATCTTTGAAAAAGCTAACCCAAGTCATTCTAGAATAATCATCAATGAAAAACATAAAGTACCTGTCATCATGAAGGCTTTGTATTCTTGTAGGACCACAAAGGCTTGCATGGATCAATTTCAGTCATTCAGTGGAAGATTTTTGTAGTACTCTTCTTGACAACCTTTTATCTTGACATTTTCTACAAATGATGCTATCTGAGAAATCAACTTTTGGTAGATCTTTTACAATTTGAACTGAGCCTGTCTTTACTAAATCATCAAGATTTTCATGACATAGTCTTCTATTCCAAACCCAACTTTCATTGGTCTGAGTTGTGAGCTCAAGAATGTCACTTTTTCTGAGATGATAGAGATTCTCTTCTATCCTTTTTCCAATGGCCATTGTAGCCCCAGAATTCTCTTTGATTTCAAAAGTATTATTCTCAAATATAAGACCGAATCCCTTTTTGCATAATTATCCAATGCTTAAGAGACTTTGCTTTATACTTTTAACATAAAAAAACATCAGTAGTTTGTCTATTTCCAAGATTGATTGAACCCTTTCCACATATTTCAGCAGTGCATTCATCTCCAAACCTAACTAGCCCTCCATCATATCTTTCCAAACTTACAAACTTATTTTTATCACCTGTCATGTGATTTGAACAACTACTATCAATCACCCAACAATTCTCACCTTGGAACATAGCTTCATTGCTGGTGCATACCTCTGAATCAGAACACCTTAGATTGTTGACACTCTTATCTTCATATAACGCTTCCTTAGACAAATTGACTTTATTATCTCTTGATGAGCATTCAGGTGCATCAGTAAGTAGTTGTTTTTCTTGAGGCTCCATTCAAGATCTCCCTCGAGTTGTTAGACTCTTTCCCAAGGGATGTGGCTCTAATACCAATTGTTGAA
Organism: Cunninghamia lanceolata; assembly: GCA_027924645.1. Lineage (NCBI taxonomy): Eukaryota > Viridiplantae > Streptophyta > Pinopsida > Cupressales > Cupressaceae > Cunninghamia > Cunninghamia lanceolata. Next base: position 1,900,403 of record BSBN01000766.1, on the reverse strand, counting down.
ATATGTCAAACAACTGAGAGGGGGGGTGAATCAGTTGTCCCAAAAACTTAAACACTTATGTACTTAAACATTAATCAATTGTCCATAGTTATTATGGTTAAACATTAAATGCATGAAATCAGAAACTTAAACACAGATGCGACATTAAACACAAGAGACACCATATTTTTACCTGGAAAACCCCAAGGTGGGGAAAAACCATGGAGAGGATTAGCTCTCAAATTATATTGTAATCTTTAAAAAATGATGTTCAGGCTTGGTCACTCCATGGGCCTAGAACATCCTGGCTCACTGTCATGAAGTACAAGTAGGTCTAGCAGGCTCACTACCTCAACCGTAAACCTAGAGAGATTACAATGAGGGTTGTTAAACCTTGAGGTCTATTAAACCCTACTGGCGGCTCACTATCAGGCTCACTGCCAAGATCAACATCTTCTTCATGTCTGAGATTATTACATTGAAGTACAATAGTTCCTCTACTTTGCTCTGCCTTTCCACCTCTTTCCTTATCTTCCCATCTTCGCACAAGGACATCTTTTCCATGACTCAATTACAAGTATTTATACACTTCATCAACCTTGGAATGATCATCAAGGTCGGCATTACAATCATCAACCATTGGAACAATCTCTAAGGTCTGCATTACAAACATTTACAAAATAAGTCTTGACCTAATACAAAATTTTGCTAAGGAATTGTAGTATAGATGTATGCGGATCATGCCACGCCTTAGCTGGGACTCAAACACGATCTTCCACGCCACAACATGCTTCCATAATCTTCAAGGGATCTCTGCAATCACTAGAATTAACCAAATCGGCTAAGACTGATTACACGGTACGTTATCTAAGAATAATCTTCAAACACGATCTCAATTCCTTAATGCGGACCAATGTAAAGGTAGGAACATGATCAGGAGGTATTCACAAGCACGTTGAAATCACCAGGAGCAACTGCACAAACTCAAACCACTTTATTCATGAGATTCTTCACACTGGAGCACATGAACTTCACTGTCTTCAACTGTCATAAAAGAAAGATAGCTTGCAGACCACCAAAACATGAACCATTGCAATTGTAGGCACTTATCATCATCCCAGACTTCCCTCTAGAACTGCAGAGCAAAACACTTTAATGTGGAGGAATGCAGAGCAAAATACTTTCTCTCAGGCACCAGTGAATAGTAAGAAAAGGTGGGTTTTACTCTGGTGAATGTAACTCACTCAAATCTTCATACTGGAGGCTCAAACTCAGGATTTAGCATCTTCAGCCATCTTTCTAAATAACTTCCAATCCATAGACCAAGATCTTTAGTCAGCAAGAGATGCGGAGCAATCTTTTAGACTGTTCTTTAGTATGCAACTCACTGTCTTCATTGTGATTCACTATTTACTTTCTGATTCTTCTGAAGGGGCTAATTTTCTCAATATCCTCAACATATAAAGCTTCTAAACAAATAATAGAATGGGATACAGTTAACATCAATGACAACAAAGATATGTTGACATCAATGACAACACCAATTAGGCACATACTTGCAACAAATGTTTTGTATGGCCTAAATACTAACCTATCTTGTAGCCAAGAAATTTGTAGATTTTTTAATAATAAAATTTGTTGATGGTGATATATATATATCACATGATTTAAAGAGCCACTACCATATTGCCCACTTATGTAATGTAATTGAGATTATTTTATAATTATTTTTATTTTTAATGACAATGGAGTTGCTTCCATTCAAATGTTCCCTACTATTATATGCATACACAAAAATATTCATTTGTAATTTTGGATGTCCCTTGGGACCTCAAGTGTGATACTATTAATGATAGTTACAAATTGATTTATCTTTTATAAGAATAGAAGGTGCTTCATAACAAATTCCTTTCTTCTATTGTAAACATTAAAAATAAACTCATGATAAAGACTTATAATAACTTAGAAAATGAATGTTTCCTTATAATCATAAATTTGTCAAATGCATTTGCATGAGATGATGAATTAAAGTTCATCATTCTAGATTATTTCCAAGAAAAACTATTTTTCTTGCTTTCATTGTATGCAAACGTGTATGATTATGATAACATTCTATTTTAAATCAACTAAACAAAAATTGTTAGCCACGACTCATAAGTCTTTGGACATTATGAAATGGATCCCTGTAATTAAATTTTGACATGAATCAAGTACAAGAATTCAAGATTCTTAATGTAGTTGTGATTAAGGATTGTAAACAAACATTAGATGTGGCATATGAAATTTAGTCTTCACTAGCATTTGCTAGATATGCGACTAGTGCAAAATTATTCAATTCCTATCTTACCAAATGGAATTTAAATTTACTACCATTTGTTAGGTTTGATACAAGTGAATAAAGTAGTCAATTTGACCATATTATGAATATAATTATAATATTCCTTTCAAATTTATGATGTCTTCCATTGTGTTTCTCTAAAATTCCCCTCATCCCTTCAAGTTCCTCTTGTTTTAAATCCTATTGTCACTCTAAGCATTTATAAAATGTCCTATTTAGCTCTATCCTAACCACCTTCAAACCCTCATCTCATTAGTATTAATTTAAAATCTGATCATGCACAATTTTGTAATGCCATGAATGTGCAATTACAATGCAATATAAATTGTTATTTTATTTTTACATATACAAATGTTATCTCTTCTCTCTAACATCAATCTAAAAACCTCATTATGAGAGTTTTTCAAGTGCCATGCATAACCACTAATTACAACATAAACACACTTGTCATTTTTTTACTTCATTATAAATTATATTGATTTCTTTCTAATTAAAACCAAACAAATTGAAATCAAATTAAATTAAAAAGTGTCTATGATTTCACAAATCTATTAGCTATTTCACCAAGCAAAGGGATATGAAACAACATTAGAAATATCTAACCATAAATGACACAAAATCTACATACACTTATATAAAACTACACATTGAATCTAGAATGTGTAATTAAATGCTTAACCTAACATAGGCAAAAGACAATACAAATAATCGAAACAAAAGAACTATACAAAATGGCAAGGGTAATTGTGAGCCCTCCTCTCCCATTTCTTATTACTCAAGCATCTTTCCATTTACTTGAAGTTTTCCTCACCTTTTGTTTTTCACTCTTTCTCCACCACCTCCTCCAACTTTTCATTTCATACATATGTAGGTTTTATGAAATCAATTCAATTAAATGCCCATGTCATCATAAAATAAGTCTTTGACAGATACCACAACAATGTATATAAACTGTAGTGATCTCCATTGTAGTCTATGCATCTAATTTTAACAAGCCAACATCATAGTCTAGATTTCCAAATAATCAAAACAAAAAAAAAAACCATTTTCTTCTAGTACCTGAAAATGCAACCTTGTTCCTTGATTATTAGTGCAGGTCTGACATGGTGCAATTATTATAGTGCAAGCCAATTTTTCATATCACTTCATTTAGCATCACCAATAATCTCCACAACAACATTCTCCTAGCTTAAAATGATGCAAACAAATCTCATCGCTCACAACAATTTCTCTTGCAACAATCTTGGAGATAAACTTCGTTGCATTGTGATAATCAACACATACAAGAAGGTTCTTAATGACTTTCATAGTTGTTCTAGGGGGTGTGTCTAACAGAACAAAAGCAATTAACAGCTTTTCACTATGGTGGTAGAGAAATAATTTATTTTCCTCTTTTCCCACATCACTATGTAAATGTCTTGAATATGGAAAATACCTTGTTGCCTTCATCTCCCAAGCCAATTTCTCCACCTTTGCATAGATCTCCTATGTACGTGGATGTGATTTCTCTCCTACATGAAAAGCATGTACTATTTTTTATGTATGAAAATGGGGATGATCAAGTTGTGTGTTAATTAGATTTAATCAAACCCTTCTTCCACACATACATTCAAGGACATAGATCGAGCTAAGTCACAACTATGATAGAGGACTCAACTATAGGTCTGATGTAATAATGAGATGCTTGGAAAGATAGAATAGATTGATGTTTTGTTAAAACCCTAGTCTGATTAAGATCAAAACCCTAATTATGAAAAATCGTAAGCAAACGAACAAAACCCAGCAAATGTTCGCACAAGAGGACACTAAATGTAGATTAGATACATACCATATTTTGGATTTCAGGATGCAAAAACTTTGGGGTCAAAAGAGCGGGCACCCAAGACCAAGGTAGTACTTTTTTTGAGGACTTTAGGATATTTTCTACTACAGCCTGCAACCACTTCAGAGATTTCTGACACTACAAAATTAGAGGTCAAAAGAGCGGGCGCCATTGACCTTTTAGGGATATTTTCTGCCTTTTTCTTCAGATATAAAATCTTTATGCTCTACACTAGTTTCCTGCAACTCCTCTCCACAAGATTTGACACATGTCACTTGCAATCACAAGAGAGGGGTTGGGGGTTGTGGTGTTTAGGAGCTTGCCTCGATCAAGCCCCAGAATTGCATTCAAGCCTTCCAACACCGTTGTTAGATAGAGAGTGTGTCCTTGCAGGATAGAGGCAAAAGCAAATGATTGATAAATGATTGAAGCACAAAGTAAATGTCACCTTGGAGATGAAGCTCTCATGGGGAGATTAAGATCTTCTATGCCATGAGGAGATGGATTGATGAAGACAAATCTACAACAAACATGAACAAACACAACACAATACTGCTCTGCAACATAATGAAAGCCTTGAATATCTTTAGCACAAGATCACAAGTTCGCATTATTCATCTAATTGTAAAATGAAGTCCTAAACATGCTTATATATGCATTCCTGCTAAACATTTGTAATTCAATTTGAGTAGGCCGACAAAGGGAAACCTTTTAACGGTCACTTTGTGGTTATTTAAAATTGAGACCCTGATAAAATAGGGTAGGACAAGGGCATGGGCGCCCTTGTTCAGGGACCTATTTTAGGGCCTATTTAAGATTTAGGATCCAACCCTAGTTCCCATTTGACATGGGTTTCGAGGGATTTTACTCCAGGATTCATTTTTAACATGCATGTTTAAATTTAAAGGACCTAGGAGCTAAACTTAGGAGGTAAATGTCCTAGAGGGACATCTTATGACATAACATTTAGCCCCCACTTTAATGTATGTATGATCTTACGATCCATACATACATTAAAGTACAGTCAAAAACACATTAGACACGCCAGGCACTTGAAGCTAAGGCATACACAAAGATTGAGAAACTATTTCTAGCCCCTAGTCTTAGGTAGGCACTAGAAGACACATCACAAACATGCAAAACACAATGAAGAGAGTAGAAAGCACGCAAGACATGGAGAAGATAGTATTGAAGATGCGCAAAACATGAGGAATACACTGATATAACATTTTCATAACATATTCATAACATCTTCATATACATATGCATGGAAATAAAATTGCAACATAAAACCCCGAGTGTGGGTGCCAGGTGGAGACCACATAAGGGGGGAAAACATGCCAAACAAACCTCGAGTGTAGGTGGAGCTCGTCGCTACACACACACACAAGAGGGAAAAACACACCATACAAAGCCTGAGTGGGGGTTGACCATGCAAGGTGGAAAACACAGGGAAGACGCACAGAATACACAAGCATCATATATCATGCCATATACATACTATATGTTTTAAACATGACAAACAAGGTGATGGAAGGAGCTTATTGCTAAGTCCCACCATTTCAAACACACTACAAACACACATAATAGTTGGGCTTATGCCACAACAACCACCAAAGACACACTTAAGGGAGGATAGTCTCAAGATCTAACCTTGCCTCCGTAGAGGACTTTTGAAATAAAAGGATGTACACTAGCTCAAAAGATACACCATCCTACCTTCCGCATAAGGGCTTTTGAATAAAAGGATACACATTAGCTCAAGAGATACGTTATCCTACCTCCACAGAGGGCTTCTTTGATAAAAGGATATGGTATCCTGCCTCACGGAGAGGGCTTTTTTCTTGCAATATAAATAAAGATGTGTACTCTCACCGAAGATACAACATCCCGCCTCACAGGGAGGGCTTACAAACATGCTTCATTAATACCAAAATCATCAGACAAATAACCTTATATATTTCCCCACCTTAAGGTGGTTGATGTCATGTACTGATATCAAGCACATTAAGGTAGAGAGAAAACACACAAGGAAACAAGAGCTTTCGCAAAGCCCATGCCCCCTAGGTGACATGTGCACATGATCGCTGAATGTTCCCACAAATAAATTGATATGATATGATAAGATAAGATAATGAGAGGTTAGAAATCTTACTCTAAGATAATAACCCAAGCAATTCATTGAAGATATGCATGAAAATAGTCACATCAAGGACCAAGGCTTACTACGGGTTTAGAATTGAGTACAATTATTGGGCTATACTGCAGATACCTTAGAACTGAGTGTAGCAATAAGGTGAGATACCAATCAAAGTGTGCAAGAGCAGATTGAGTGGATTGTAAAATGTTAGTCACAAGAAATGCCATAAGATGAAACATCACACGGAGTGATTCTACTAGTCAAGCATTGAATATATAAATCAACCCCATCTTCATGTATGGACTAGGTCCATTTTTGCTTTTTGCTTGCTGAAGGGACACATAGTCTGTATCAATTAGTTGTTTGTTTTTTGTCATCCACCAACTAGGTAGAATCACTAGAAGAAGGTAAATAACAAATTGAGAGGGGAGAACAAGTGCCTTAGGAACACCACATAGGAGGATGCCCCCAGGTCATCACCCACAACGCTATGCCCTTAAGACATGACACACAATCATAAAATAGAGGAGAAGAACAATAGAAGAATGATGATACAAATAGAAGAATGGTCACAACAGAGGTGGTCTCCTTATATCCTTGACCTTACAAGAGTATCAAGGGTCATCCAAAGAGACCTAAAATATATATAGCACAACACAGGGGAACACAGTACGAATCTAAAAACATATATATCTAGTAGGAGGCCACCCTTGAGAGCAACTAGAATAGGTGTTACAACTAGTGTGGCTTAAAGAGGGAGAAATACTTACCTGATGCATTGGGATATTTCCTAGCAGACATTCCTTGTCCATCAACTTAGGATATTTTGCATGTAGTTTTGGTCTTGTTGATATTGTATTAACATTGAGTTTAGGACAATGAGAGGTTTTGGTGGGCTTTAAAGAGCGGTATCCAATACTAGATGTGTAGTTAATTCTAGCAACTTGTAAAGGTATTCTGATTCCTTGTTGATTTACACCACAGCCATTACCTGCATAGTCACAATTTTTGTACAAAATCTGAAATCCAGAACCACAGAGAGAGTCCATCTCTTTAGAGGATGGTGAAGCTTCGCAGGTCTCATAATCTGTAGTATAAGTAAGAGGATTATCTTTGTTTTCTACCAAGGAGACTTTAGGTTTCTCGGGTCTTTCTAAAGATTACTTAGATGAGATCGATGCAACTATTGATGTGTCATAGTTATTGAGTTTATATTCCCCCATACAGGAAGGAGTAAAATCTAATGAACCCCAATCATCACCAAACAATGCATTTGATGGTTTAGAGTCTTACACAACATTATTTGTGGCAAGAGGCATTGATGAATCAACTCATAAATGGTTTAGACTTTGCTAATTGTTAACCTGTTTTATCATTTCGATATGTAAACAGTTATTTGGGCAAGGATCAAGTTCCACAGTGTAGAGCTTGTTTTGATAAATAAACCTTATTGATTGATGAAGGTGTTGGGTGAATATTTTATCGTTAACTCACTAATGACAAAATAGTTATATCAGCCACAGCTATGATGAGACAAAGTCTCTCCTCTCAGCAAGGGGAGGTTCCCTCTAGTTGCTTAACTATTACAAACAAATAACTTATGAAACTTATGTACACTAAACACTATATTTGTGATTATTCCATTTCATCTTATTCTCTTTTTTCAGAATAGATGCTTCTACCTCAAGATGATGACTTCAATGAAACTAATATTAAAGAACTTATAAACTATCACAAAACCACAGAAACATAAAGTTTTCTGTCACCTCACTTACTACTTGCAAATAAAATTATTTGAAGTTGAATGCAACCCAAAGTCTTCACTCTTCTCCAAGATGGTATAAGTAAATTGATACAACAACTTGCAGCACAAAGTCTTCAAGCTATTTTACTCTCATAAACATAAACACAATCCTCACAAATGTTTTGATAACACAAAGTCTATCACAATCAAATTAAGAATGCTCTTTAATCACTTGAAACAATCTCCACACTTCAATTATTATCAAAGAAGATTATGATAGTATGACGTAAGAACAATGCTATCATAACACAAATAACTCCAAGACAAAGGTTGGAATCGAACTTGCTTTATTGTATTGATAAATATTTGATAATTGATTCTCACAAAAAACACAAAGTCTTGATTTGCTTTTCAATCCGCCAGAGTTTCCTTGCAATAGATAAAAGATAAAAATTACAATAGAGGCCCTCTTTATTTATATGGAGGAGCCTGGAGCAAAAATAGGAAATCTACAACTACTTTGACTTATTCAATAAAAGAGTCATATTTGACTTAGGATTTCCTTTGTTCCATATGTAATTACATTTTATAAAAATACATATGGATATGTCCAAAACTAATTACAAATTACATATACAAAACTAAAAATAAACTAAGGCATGAAGAAGAATTTTAGTTGCCACCATCATTCTTCTTCAGGAAATTCTGGTAGATAGTCTTTATTGCTTCCATTTCACAAACATCTGGTCCAGCTATATTGTCTAAAATAGTATGTGCCCTGACAATTGCATCTTTGACTGCCTTTATCACTTTTTCATGCTTTCCAAGGTTATCTTTCAAATTCTCAAAGGTTGAATGATAATCATAAAGAGTATCCATTAAAGCAACTGAAAACACCTCATCTTCAAAATTCTTTTGAACCATTTTCTCAAAAGCATCAATCGTTTCATCCGCAGAAAGGAACTTGTGATTTTCACCTGTTAGAGCACATGGTAGCTCCTCTAGTCTATGCAAAAGTGAGACATCACTGTCTTCACTGATTTCTCGTACTTGTGACAAAATCTTCAAGCAAGCTTCTTAACACATTAATGCGATGAGTCAAGGATTCCTTGGTCTTGACATATGATTCTTGATTTGACATGACACCAATCACAATCAAATTCTTTGTCTTCATTTTCTACATCTCAACCCATTCCTCTAAAGTGTCTTCTTGGTCTTGAAGTACCTGAGATAAAGAATCAACAAGATTATCCAGCTCAACTCTTGCCTTTTCCATTTTTTCTTTCCTCTCTATTGTAGTCTTCAAAAGAACTCTGCCCTGTGTCAACAATCAGTCCAGAATCTCAACAACAACTCTTCCTCTTGTTTGAACCTTTTCCACCTTTTGAATCAAAGGATCTTCAACAGTGACTGCCATCGGTTCCACAATTTCTGATGACTTGACTATCTTTTGAAGAACGGCAGCGAGCTGCTCAGCCTTAGCTTTATAATGTTCTTTTTCTTTCTTTTCCTCATCAAATTTCACAAGCAAGGAGCCTGTTGTTTCTTGAAAATATGATTTAAGGCCTTCATGAGTCAGCTTACCTAATTCAACTCTAGAAACAATGTAATCATTTACATCAAAAGTGTCTATGGTGGCATCAAGAAGAGGTCTTGCAATCTCTGCATATCTGATTCCTTTGTCATCAATAAGCCAAGAGACAGTCTTAGGCTTTTTCTTTTGAGCTTTTGTCTTAGCAGGTAGCAACTTCCCAATATCAATGTCATCTAGTGAAATAGTCTGCTTCTTTCTTTTTGGTGTGTAAGAAGACAACCATGGAGGTAGTGTTTTAACATTAACATTTGGAGATGAATCAATTGTCTAGTTAGCAAGATCTATGATGGCACCTATTATGGTAACAATTGGAGTAGTGGTGGTAAAAACTATACCTATAGTATCAACATTTTTCTCTGAGCTATCAAGAAAATGATCCAAAACAATTTTCTCTCCAATATCAAAAGAAGGAGAAGATAAACTAGGTATTGAGCCAGAGGAATCAAAATTAGTTCCAAAACTAATCTTTACAGAAGGGGGGGTAGAATCAGAAGATACAATAATAGGATAATTGAGAACATTAGAAACCACTAGAATATTAGTAGAAGCAGAAATATGAGGCGAAGTTGTAGAAACTTGTGGCTCTTGGGAAATATCTTTTTGGGGAGATTTTTGAAAACCACCAAGTTGTTCCTATTCTACATCTCTTTCTATTTCTTGTTCCTCATCACTTTCATCAGTTGGCTTCTCACTCATCTCTATATGTTCAGTATCTGGTTCTTCCATGTCCTATTGTTCTATTTCAACATTTTCAGCTTCCATATTATCAACATTCATTTCTCCAGTACCTGGATCTTCCACATTAGAACTCTCTGCAACTTCCTTTGCCTTACCTCCTTTAGAAATAAACTTGATCCTTGGTTTTGACACCTTGGAAGAAGGAGTGTCACTTTTGTTCTTAGTCCTATTTTCCACCTTCTTTCCGATTTGTTCTTGAATCTTCGTCTCTGACCCAATAAGGAACTCTTTCAAACTGAGACCCTTGCTCTAGAACCATATATTGGTGTTAGTTAGTATAGGTTGGAATATTTTCCTAAGGGAAGTCTCTTCTTTCACTGACCACTTGATTTCTTGCAAGGCTGAAGCTTCAATGTTTTCAATGTTGTACTTAGGGTCTAAAACATCACCCTCATCCTCCATCCCTTCCAGAACATCAGCTAACCCCAGTTCTTCTATCTGACTCAGATGCAATCTGCAGTAATCCAATTTTCTTATCTCATTTTGGGTCCTCAATGTTGGGAATTAATGTGTCTTAACCTTTGCAATTTCCTAGCATTAATAATTTAATTATATATTTAATTATTGCCTAATGTTGTATTTTGATTGCACATTCAGTTCGGTCACATAGTTGAGATGGCATGGTGACATGTCAGCTTACTTGGAATGTGACTTGGATGGTCAAGTCAATTCTACATGGATTTGGGTGTCCCATATTGAGGTGGCATTAATTTTCCATGTGTCAGCATCTTTGGTATGTGGAAGGCAATATTCCATATGACAGAATCTATGACGCGTAAGGGCCAAGTTTGGAGATTCCTATGACGAGTGTTGACAAGTGTCGGTTGGCATCTTTGCATGAGAGAAAGGCATCTTTGGGTGCCCAAGTTGGGCTATGACATGTTGTAAGTAGAATATGCTATATTTAGCATTGTATGATGGATTGTCTTACAACTTTCAAGATTGCTATTGTGGGCAGATTTTATGATGGTTGTAAGTCGCGTAAGAGAATCTGTCATAGTCTATTTTTAGACTGGAGCGTTCTACATTGGGAAAGTCAAATCTGCCATGTATGACAGATGTAAGGGATGTAAGGATAGTAAGGACAAGTGTAATTTGATGTTGGAAATGGTCATTTGACCAAGGTGGAGGCCTATCCCAAGATGCTCTCAAGATATGCCTTGTAATCTCTATAAAATGCATAGTTGGGAGTTGTAGTTGCATACTATTTTTACAGGTACTGTTATGCTACCGGAATAACTACAGAATCGACATCCGTGAACTCTTGGAAGACTTGCATTGCAAGTGTATTGTAAACTATTGTTGTTTTGATAATACATTGTGCAGGTTTTAGAGTGTGGGGTTTTTTACCTAAAAAGGTTTTCCCCATGATATATCTCGTGTCACCTTCTTTCTGTGTTGTGTTTCTGCTGTAATCTTTATGTTATTAGTTTAATGTTGCTGCAATTCTAAGGATTAAAATGAATTTGCACTCCATTCCCCTTATTAGATTGGTGTAGGAAGTGTGTTTCGTGTACCTTGCTTCCTTTCACTCAAGTCGGCCCAAATATCCTCTATCATGGGAACATGAAACACTGATATCCTTTTAATCTTGTCTTGTACTTTTCAGAAATCAAAATAATTTCTCTTCTTGAATTGTTTCATTGTAACCAGTTGCATCTCTGCTTCAAATGCCTTAGCCTTAGTAGCGAATTGAACTGAATATCTTCCAATCTCCACAGGGAACTTAATCCCTGACTTTTTCAATTCCATTTGTTTATTATGTACAACAATTAGATGTCTACATAATTCCATTACAATCACCTTATCACTTGGATCTATAGGCAACATATATGGGTAACCTGGATAGTATCCAACTCTCAAATAAGTAAAAGTAGGAAATTGGAGAAACAAATAACCAAAGGTATTAACAACTTCCCATGCTTCATCAGATACTCTTTTCTGTTCTAGCTCATTATTCCATAAGCACATAAAAATTGAAAAGAAGGCATCATTCACCCTCCAGAAATGGTGAATAGACCCTTTTAGAGTTAGTTATGGATAATAATGAAAAACTGGCACAAGCCTCCGATCCCCATCCTGAGTAAGACCTGGAAATATCATCATGGATGCAGCAGCATATACCAAATAGGAGGTCATATAGAACTTGAAAGTAGTATTGACCTTAAGCAACTTATCATGTAAAGCATTGCTAATTTGCTCCCCCCAGAATATCTTTTGTTGCCCTCTGAAAATAACCTTGGTATATGTGTACATCCATTCATGGAATTTAGAGGAAGAAGAAAGACCTCTGATTCTACTCAACAAAGTGATCAGATCACTAACTTCTTCTACAAAATCACTCCTCGGAAGTTCCTTGGGCCATCTTGATAGATTGCTCCTAGGAGTTTTCAACCATTTGCTATTAATGTGGCTCTTTGCAAATTCCACATCAGCATCAAAATCCTTCTGACCTTTAGCAAAGTCAATTTCCCCAACATTCTCTATGGGTGGACACATGAAAATCTTATCAAAGAACTCGACATCTAGTCTTATGATAACTTTCCCCTGAGAATCAGTTACAATTCTGGTATCCTTATCATAGTGACTTGCCACTTGGAGGACAACCTATGGATTATGAGCAGCAACAGGAAAAGATGCAACTAGATGTATATTTCTATCAATGATCTTCTGCATATAGCAGGGAGGATTATCTTGTTTAGTTCTCTCCACAAATTCTGTCATATCCACATGTCCTATCTCTGTATCCCTTATCCCATCAACATTGGACTGTACTGAAGTGACAGGGAAAACCCCTTGGTATTGTTGGAATAAGGTGCCATTAACCTTGTAAATTCTAATATTGTATTTTATTCCATTTATTATTTGTTATTTGTAATTACCCATAAGGGAATGAGGTAGTCTCATTGATAGTTGTAATTTCGGAGTTACCGGCGGCAGTTACGGAGAGACATTTATAGTTGGCAAATGTAAAAACTCATAGTAAATGAGGATAGGTGTGCTCCCTTGAGGAATATACTATTTTTGGCATGTATGACAACTGTCATAATGTTTGGTGAGTGAATCTATGACAGCTGCAAGTTGTCATAAGATATGTGATTCTATGACGGATATGTTGTACATTTGCTATATTTAGCCCAAGGTTCCTATCTTGGAAAGATACTCTTTTGTGGAATCTATGACGGCTATGATGTGTCATAAGATGTTGTAAGAGGCCAGATTTAGTCTTGGGCCTCCAACCTTTTGCATGGCTATTTTTGGACAAGTGTAAGATGCTTGTAAGACGGTAATTAATGTTTACAGGTTGGAGAATCTTAGGAGAGAGAAGGTCAATGCCTAAGATGAGTTAGAAAATGTTTCTATAAGTATTTTCCATGTATTAGTTGCTGCAATACAGATTTTAGATACTCGGGTGCTGCCAGAATGCTGTCAGATTGAAGACTGGTGGAGAGAGTTGAAGTGTTTTTGTATTGTAAATCATTTTTAGATTAATACAAACATTGGGCCTCTTTCTTGTGTAGATTTTTTTACCTGAAAGGGTTTTCTCCACATTAAACATTGTGTTATGTGTTCATATTTCTGATTTTGCATTTCTGTGAAGCATAGTTTTGTTTCTGTGTTACAATCTCCATTAATAACACACAGTTAAAGATTGCTGAATATTATATTGAATCAGATTTCCATTGAAGTAGTGTTGCTTTCATTTCTAACATTTGGTATCAAAACGTGGCTAGCTTTAACTCTTGGGTGGTAGTGTGGAAACTGTAGCTGCAGTGGGAGATTTGGTTGCATTTGTTTTGTAGATCTTGTGTTGTTATTATGGCTGCATCCACCGTTGCATCAACCTCTCGAATGGATATTGAGAAGTTCAACGGAACGGGGTATGAGTTGTGGAAGCTGAAAATGGAAGATTTGTTGGAAGAAAGAAACCAATGGTTGGCTGTCCAAAAAGAGAAGAAACCTGACGATGTCTCTCAAGATGAGTGGGATAGACTGGATAAGAAGGCACGGGGAACCATCCGGTTGTGTCTTTTAGACTCTGTCTTGTTGAATGTCGCAAAGGAAGAGATTGTATACAAGTTGTGGAAATGGTTGGGTGAAATCGATCGAGCCAAGAGTATGGTAAATAAACTTTATTTAAAAAGAAAATTATTTTCCATGAAAATGCAAGAAGGTGAATCAGTTGCAGAGCATTTAAATTCTTTTAATTTGTTAGTGAGTCAGCTTGATTTAGCACATGTTGAGGTTAGTGAGGAAAATAAATGTATCTTACTTCTTTGTTCTTTACCTGAGTCTTGGGAGAATGTTATCCTTGCTATCACTGCTAACCTCGTGGATCCAAAGTTGGATGCTCTTGTTTCAATGCTACTATCATAGGAATTGAGGAAGAAGAGTTCAGATAGTTCAGGGGATGCTCTCAATGTCACGGGAAGGTCTAAGGAAAGAGGACTTAAAGGAGATCAGAAAGCGGCTAAGGACAAGTCCAAGGGCTAGTCTAAGACTCCTGGTAAAAAGAACAAAGTTAATTGTTGGAACTGCGGTAAAAGGGGACATGTGAAGGAGTGCAGAAATCCCAAGAAATAGTGGGAGAGTGTTTCAAATAAGTCCTCGAATGTAGGTGAAGTTTTACTTTATGCATGTAATCTTGTTTCTGATGATCACTGGTTGATTGACTCAGGATGCTCATTTCATATGACCCCGCATAAGGAATGGTTCTCCTCATATGAAGAATATGATGGAGGTAATATCTACCTTGGTGACAACTCTACATATCTGATTGTCGGGAAAGGAAAGGTATTGTTGTGTTTCAGTGATGGGAGGATTAAAACCCTCCCTAGTGTTTTGCATGTTCCTGGATTAGCTAGAAATCTAATTTTAGTTTCAAAGTTGAATGATCTAGGAATGCATGTGACATTTGACAAGCATGGCTGTAGATTGGTGAGAGGGAACTTGGTGGTAGCGAAAGGGAAGAGATTCGGGAACTTGTTTAAACTTGAAGCCACTGCAGTTTGTAATGCCTCCTATGTATCTAAGGCCACTACTAAAAATACATGTATGTTGTGGCACCGTAGATTGGGCCACACAAGTAATAATGTACTGAAAACTATTACGAATAAAAATTTGTTGGACGGTTTCTCTTATTCTGATGAGCACTTTGATTTCTATGAGCATTGTGTGTTTGGTAAACAAAATAGAAAATTATTTCCTTTAGGAAGCAATAGAGCAAAAGAGAAATTAGAAATTATTCATACGGATGTGTTTGGACCTGTGGCTAACGAATCTATTGGAGAATCTCATTATTTTGTCACCTTCATTGATGATGTATCCAAATTTACATGGACTTATTTTATGAAGCATAAATTTGAAGTTTTCACTAAGTTTAAGGAATTGAAAGTCTTAGTAGAGAACCAATCAGGTTTAACGATAAAAATATTAAGATCTGAAAATGGAGGGGAATATTGCTCTAAGGAATTTGATGAGTTTTGCAAGCATGCAATTATAATCAGACAAAAGATAACTCCGTATACACCACAATAGAATAGTATTGCAGAAAGGATGAACCGAACAATTATGGAAAGGGCCAAAAGTATGCTTAGTGATGCACAATTGGATAAATGCTTTTGGGCAGAGGCTATGTGTACTGCTTGCTACTTGATAAACAGATCTCCTTGTAAGGCTCTTGATTCAACACCTTATGAAGTGTGGACGGGTAAAAAACCTTCTGTTTCACATTTAAGGGTTTTTGGATGTGAGGCTTTTGTTCATGTGCCTAAGGAAAAGTGATCTAAGTTGGATCCAAAGGCTGAAAAGTGTACATTCATTGGATATGGTGATAATATGAAAGGTTATAAGCTTTGGAATCCACTAACCCTCAGGATTATTTTTTCGAGAGATGTTATTTTCAGGGAACTTAGAGCTATTTCTGAACCTGAGCAGCCAAAAGAAAAAGATGAAAAGGTAAAGAAGGTGCACTTTGATTTAGAGCAGCAAGATGCACCTCGGGAAGAACAAAATGATGGATTAGGGGGTGAAGAAGAAGAAGAAGATTCGAGTAGTTCTGATAAAGATGAATCTGTTGTAACAAAAGAAGTTGGTACAGATGATCATGTAGAAGAATGAGTAGAGTCTCTTACTCCACCCTTGAGGAGATCCACAAGACAATAGAATCTAGTTGACAGGTATAGCCCACCAGATTTCCATTGTGTATATGCTTTATTGAGTACTAACGATGAACCTAGATCCTACAAGGAAGTTATTTCTGCAAATGATAGTGAGTCTTGGCAGCTAGCCATGCAGGAGGAGATGATGGCTTTAGACTCTAATAACACTTGGGATCTTGTTTGTTTTCCCAAAGGAAGAAAGGACATAGGATGTAAGTGGGTCTTCAAGAAGAAGTTTGGAGTAGATGGGTCATTGGAGAAGTACAAGGCTAGACTGGTAGCCAAGGGCTGCTCCTAGAGAGAGGGAGTTGATTTTGGTGAGATATTCTCTCCTGTTGCTAAATTGACTTCTATTAGATTTCTCTTATCCATTGATGCAGCTTATGATTGGGAGATTGAGCAAATGGATGTTAAGACTGCATTCTTGCATGAAGATCTTGAAGAAGAAATTTATATGCAATAGCCTATAGGTTTTGAGGTAAAAGGAAAAGAATATTGGGTTTGTAGGTTAAAGAGGTCTCTCTATGGTTTGAAATAGTCCCCTAGAATGTGGTATCAAAAGTTTGATTCATTTGTTTTGAAATTGGGTTTTGTTAGAAGCGAGGAGGATCATCGTGTTTACATTCATTGTGTTGATGATTCTATACTGGTTATTACTTTGTATGTTGATGACATGTTGTTTTTCAGCAATACTAAGGGTATGGTCAGTGAGCTTAAAGCCCAACTTTCAGGTGCATTTGAGATGAAGGATCTTGGTGCTGCAAAGTATATTTTGGGAATGGAGATCAAGAGGGACAAAGTTAACAGAAAGCTTTGGTTGTCACAAAGTAAGTATGTGAATACTATTTTACA
Organism: Cunninghamia lanceolata; assembly: GCA_027924645.1. Lineage (NCBI taxonomy): Eukaryota > Viridiplantae > Streptophyta > Pinopsida > Cupressales > Cupressaceae > Cunninghamia > Cunninghamia lanceolata. Next base: position 1,883,035 of record BSBN01000766.1, on the reverse strand, counting down.
GAGGTTTAGTTTGTAGGACTGTAATCCAGTTAGAGTTTTGTTACCCATTGGTACCAAGCTTTCATTAGATATGTGTCCAAAGACTGAGGATGGTCGTGAGGATATGTCTAATGTTCCATATGCTAGTGCTGTAGGGAGTTTGATGTATGCAATGGTTTGCACTAGACTAGATATTGCCCAAGCAGTGGGGGTTTTGAGCAGATTTATGTCTAACCCTGGTAGACAACATTGGAACTATGTGAAGAGTGTGTTTAAATATCTTGCAGGTACTCCTGATCATTGTCTAGTTTATTCTAGTACTGATAAATCTTTGGACATATAGGGTTTTGTTGATGCAGATTGGGCAGGTGACTTGGATAGTTGAAGGTCAACTAGTGGCTATGTGTTTACTCTATTTGGAGGTGCAGTGAGTTGAATGAGTAAGAGGCAGCCTATAGTTTCTTTGTCCACCACAGAAGCAAAGTATATGGCTGCAACTCATGTCTCTAAGGAGGCAGTTTGGTTGAGGAGACTGTGTACAGGTATTGGTTTTGATTGCAGGAACATTCAGATTGGTTGTGATAGACAGAGTGCTATCTATTTGGCTAAGAATCCCATGTATCATGCTCGAACTAAGCATGTTGATGTTTAGTATCACTTTGTTCGAGAGTTGGTTGCAAATGGAGAGATTGAGCTGAAGAAGATAGACACTCAGGAGAATGTTGCAGATTCATTGACCAAGCCTGTGAGCACATAGAAGTTTGTGTGGTGCAAAGAGGCCATGGGCATTGTTTTTAGTGCCTGATTATTTCATTTGATTTCATATGGGTTGATTTACAATGTATAATGTCAAGTGGGAGAATGTTGGAATAAGGTGCCATTAACCTTGTAAATTCCAATATTGTATTTTATTCCATTTATTATTTTTATTTGTAATTACCCATAAGGGAATGAGGTAGTCTCATTGGCAGTTGTAATTTTGGAGTTACCGGCGGCAGTTACGGAATGACATTTACAGTTGGTAAATGTAAAAACTCATAGTAAATGAGGATAGGCGTGCTCCCTTGAGGAATATACTATTTTTGGCATGTATGACAACTGTCATAATGTTTGGTGAGTGAATCTATGACAACTGCAAGTTGTCATAAGATTCTGTGATTCTATGACGCATATGACGGATATGTTGTTGTACATTTGCTATATTTAGCCCAAGGTTCCTATCTTGGAAAGATACTCTTTTGTGGAATCTATGATGATTATGACGCGTCATAAGATGTTGTAAGAGGCCATATTTAGTCTTAAGCCTCCAACCTTTTGCATGGCTATTTTTGGACAAGTGTAAGATGTTTGTAAGATGGTAATTAATGTTTACAAGTTGGAGAATCTTAGGAGAGAGAAGGTGAACACCTAAGACAAGTTATAAAATGTTTCTATAAGTATTTGTCATGTATTAGTTGCTGCAATACAAATTTTAGGTACTCGGGTGATGTCGGAATGCTGTCAGATTGAAGACTGGTGGAAAGAGTTGAAGTGTTGTTGTATTGTAAATCATTTTCAGATTAATACAAACATTGGGCCTCTTTCCTGTGTGGATTTTTTTACCCAAAAGGGTTTTCTCCACATTAAACATTATGTTATGTGTTCATATTTCTGATTTTGCATTTCTATGATGCATAGTTTTGTTTATGTGTTACAATCTCCATTAATAACACACAGTTAAAGATTGCTAAAATTTATATTGAATCAGATTTCCATTGAAGTAGTGTTTCTTTCATTTCTAACAAGTATTTGTACTTCATGATCTTAGCTTTGGATGGATACGGATTTGACATCAACTTTGAAGAGAACATTGGAAACGATGTAGATCACAGCTGCTTGATGAAAATGCAAAAGTTCATGATCTCATAGTTAGGGGAAAAATTGGTAAATTAGGAACACTGAGAATTAATGATCATGTTCATAGGAATACATTTGAAATGGCTTGAGAGCGCACAAGTCAAGAAATTTGGCAAAAACGGGCTAAAGGCATGATTTTTCAAAAATCCCAATATTAGGAAAACATTTCATGGAGTCATGCATGGGCGGTCAATTTGACCGCTCTTGCATTTAGGGTAAATTGTACTTGAGTGTAAGGGAGGTTAGAAAGACCGTCTCTATAGGTGGATAAAAACTAAGCTTCATGTAGGAGCGGTCAAAATGACTGCCCTTACATGTGAGGGTAAGATCTTTCGAATAAGTGAAAAGGTGATTAATTCAACCGCTCTTGCATGAGGGTATATAAGCAAGGTAAGTGTTTAAGCGGCAATTTTGCCCACTTATGCATGTAGGGGGAACAATACATATAAGGTTTGTGTAGGGGCGGTGAAAATCATTGCCCTTACATGAGGTATTGCAAACATAAAAGGCAAGAGGCAAGGGCAGGGTTTTTGACCGCCCCTGCACATCACCTACTCAAACAATCTAGATGTATCAGCGGGGTTTTTTTCCGACAATACATATCAGTAAACAAACAGGTGGGGGCGAAAAACATCACCACCCTCACATAACTAAAGGAAAAACCTAAGTCAATTGATATGGGTGGTAAAAAACCCCGACCTCTATTAACGATTCATTTTATAACAAAATGTAAAAAACTAGGGCATCCAGAAAAACAACTATTTCTACCACGACTCACACAAAATAAAAACAAAGCATTTAAACTAAAATAACAACTAAAACCAAAAACCCTAAAAATGACATTGAAGGGGGAAACCATGAAAATTACAAATGATTCTTGAAAATTTCAAACAACAAGAAGAGTTTGATACTTAACAATATTTCGCCAAAAGAAGGAACGATTAAAAGAAGAAATCATGACACAAAAACATGAACAAGACTTACCCGGTGGCAAAGAACCCAATTTGAACTCAAGTAGAACTCCAGATCCGAAACTTGCCCGCCAAAGACGTTCAACAACTTCACAAGGGTTTTGACCGGATTGGGAGGATATCAGAGGTAATGAAAACAAAGATAAAATGAGATTAAAAAGAAAATTAAAACATATAAACCCCTTTCAAAATGTTCACTCGGAGTGCATTTATTGCACTAAAGTGAACTTAAGTCGCACATGAGATGTTTCAGCGGTAGTTTTTACCGCTCGCGCACACTTGGAAAAGGAAAATGCACTAGCGGTGGTTTCAACTGCTCTTGCATGTAAAATAAAGGAATATGTTCGGGCAGTCATTTTGACCGCCCTCACATGTGAAACAAAAACTAGACACATGCATGGGTGTGGTTTTTGGCCGCTCCTGCATGTTGTCTATAAAAAATTTCTAACACTGGAAAAGGGTCAAATTTGATAATTTGACAAGCTTAAAACTCTAGTCGATTTTCACGAATTTCACAGAACTGTCCTAGGAAAATGTTACAAGCCGCTCTTAAGTGTCAGATGACCACACATGAGATCAAAGTATCATCCCTTGAAATGTGTGCTTAGAGTGTAGGCTACGGAATGGGCAAGTTCCGTAGGGGTCGTCGTACAAAATGAGCACATCTGATTTTGAGAACAACAACTGGCTCTAACTAGGGAACTTCTTTTGATTGTTCTTTGAAATGATCAAAGGGAGAAAAATTTAGTCTCTAAGTGCCTTCATCCATGCCATTGGGCTATAGAGTCAAGCGAACAAAACAAAAGACACAGAAAGCCCAAAAATGACAAAGAAAAACACAAACTATACAAATGTACAAGTGAACTTATCTGTCGCTTCATGGATTGAAAAGCTTCAGATGTTGTCTGCTAAGCGGCAAAAAGAATAGTGTCCCATCTTGATATTGTAGAAAGAAACTATTTTCACCACAGAACTGGTGAATGATAAATGGACCTCTCCATAGGGAATCAGATTTCCCATGCATTCCCTTTGGCTCTCTCCTCTTGTCCCACAACAAGACTTGATCCCCAATTTGAAAATCTCTGGCCTTTGCTTTCTTATCAAATAGCGTCTTGACCTAACTTTGATGTTCAGCTATACGGTCTACAACCATAACTCGCTGCTCTTCAAGTTCAGAAAGGTACATTATGCATTTATCAATAGAACTTTCAAAAGTTCCATTCTCAACCGCCTTTGCCAACTTCAAAGCTAGCAATTCCAAGGTGATCGGTATCTCTGCATTCAAATCATATAAAAGCTAAAATGGTGACATACCAATAGCCCTCTTTGGGGTAATTCTATCTGCCCATAAAGCATCAAACAATGCCTTATGCCATGTTCTCTGATTATCATCAACCAACTTTCTGATGAGAGTAACCAGATTCTTATTACTTGATTCTGCTTAACCATTCCCTTGCAGATAATAATTAGATGAATGTGAAAGAATAATTCCATATTTAAAGCAAAAACTAGTAATCTCATGAGAAGAAAAACATGTAGCATTATTTGCTACAATCTTGTTCGGGACTCTGAACTGGGATATGATATTTTCTTTGAGGAACTTACACACCACTTCAGAAGTAGCATGCTTAACTGGAATAGCTTTTACCCACTAATTGGTGAAGTAATATGTTGCCATAAGTACAAAATTGTGTCCTGCACTTGATGTTAGATTCACTGCACCAATGAAGTCAATGCCCCATTGTTGAAAAGGTTCCTCAATTACAACTAGTTTCAATGGTAGTGCAACCAACTTTGGTCTACCCACAAAATGCTAACAAAGTCCATAGTTACGCACCCAGCTGTATGCGTCTTGGAATAAGGTCCACCAATAATACCTGGCTCTCAAAATCTTATGAGCTGTTACTGGTGCTGAGAAGTGTCCTCCACATGCCAAATTATGGAAAGACTCCAGTAACTTACTTTCTTGTGCTTTATTAACACAATGGAGGAAAACTCCCTCAAGACTTCTCTTATATAAACCATTATCCCATAAGACAAAGTTCATAGCCTTAAGATTGATAGTCTATTTTTTCTTGTAGGACAAATGAGAAGGGCACTCACCATATGTGAGAAAATAAGTGATATCAGAATACCACTCATCAGTTGTAGTAACAAAAAGGACAATTGGAACTGTAAGCACAAAAATCATGCACTGCCTCCATGAGGACCCCTATAATTATTCAAATCCTTGTCACGTACATGTAAGCATGAAATAATATCCTTTAAGCAACAGGCCTCTTGATGACATGTCCTCTTTCTTGTCTTGTGTTGTTTCTTCCTTGTCGATTTCTCTCTCCCTATTTGCGATGCTTTTTGACACTTGTTGCGACACTTGTCAACTTGTGTTTTCTTGCTTTCAACTTTGATCCTAAGACCTTGTGAGTGTCTTCTAGGTGAGTTTTCACCTCTCCCCTTTGTTTTTCCTCTAGTGCACCTCCTAGAAGCCTTCTAGAGGTCTCCTTTTCCATCTCCCGCTTTCAGTTTTTAGTTTCGTCGAACCAATCCAAATCTCCCCCTATTATTACCAAATCTCCCCTCAGAGATCCTACTGACACAAGTGGAGATTTGTATTCTTCCACATGACTGACTTGTTTCTTGATGCAGAACCTTTCCTTTTCCTCTCTTCTACCATCTCCCAACCTATTTTTCTGCATCTGACCCTGTCTAGCTCAGATCTCCCCCAGGTGACCCATGTTGGCCCAAGGGCGACCCTACTGGCAAAAGGGGTGACCCTACCATTTTTTAAGCCACGGAAAAACTTGAGTTTTTCTCTCATTTTTGCTCTGTTTTCACCCGTTTTTCTTTCTGTTTGCATGATTTTATATTCCTGATATAGAGTTAACTATTTCATGCATCCACACATGCATAATTATCTCTATTTGATCTCAAATTAACTCTTTAATCAATCTCATGCATTCCCTCACCTACATTTCCTCTCCAGTAATAAGCTATCTTTGCTTCATCACTCTCCAATCAGCTAAGTTCACTGGGTAATCAACCTTGTTAACTCCCCAATCTATTCTTATTAACTCATCAATCAAATGAGTTAACTCTCCAATCAATTCCTTCTTCTAAACCTATAAATACCCCCCTCCCTCAAGCACAAAGGGAGGCAAATTCATTATGCACACAACTGTTGCCAAATTTTGCTTTCCAACTTAGCATTCAAATGCTCTTACAGGATGAAGGTGCCTTTTGCTTTATTTGTTCAACCAATTAGTGTCACGCTGCTTCATTCTATGTCATTGTGCTCAATCCAACCTCTCATCGAGCTCATACAAGCTTCACAAAAAGCTTCTTTTTGCTTCTTTGGGTCATTTTGTTGTCAAGAGGATCACCTGTTGCCACAAAAGGATTCCAGGTTACCTATTACAAGGATTACTAAGGGTATTGGAGTCAACAAATCTTCATTTCTCTTAGGTTCCTTCATTGTTTTCTTTTAATTCATAGTAATTAGAGAATCAAATTTGCTCTTGGGAATAGTAAAACACTGCTTTTTCCTTGATAGTTAGATCTCGCATGTTAGATTAATCACTTTCATATTTCTAAATCTAGATTCTTAGAAGAAGCATTTTCCCTTTTCTTAGGTTAGATTGCATTCAAAATATCAAAAACACAAAAACATAGGTTAACATTGCATTGGAAAAGTCATATAGGATTGCACACATATTTCCTTTTCATAGATTAGAAGCACTTTTATTTCCAAAATACTCTAAAAAATACCCAAAAAATGTTTTGCATATCATCTTAGCTTCCATGCATATAGAAACATTAGAATAGACGAAATTGCAAATCCTTGATTCCATCACGAGGTAACCATAGTTCAAATGATATAATCAAACCCTCAATCCCATCACGAGGTAAAAACAAGTCAAAACAAAGTCAAACCCCAGGTCAACAAAACCCTAGGTCAAGACCCTAGATCTAGTTGAGGTTAGTAATCACTCATATACCTCTCTTTTGATTCATGAATGTGCTTAGGAGTGAGAGGAGAGTGGGTGAGGTCTATCCGTGATGAGATCCAAGAGATCCATCTAAGACCTCAACAAGAAGCAAGCATTTAACCACAAGGAGACCCATTTGTCCTCTTGGTGTTAGAAGAAACTAGACAACGCCAGATACAACAAGAACTCTTACAATGCATAGAAGACAAGAGGACATGAACAAAAATAATCATTTACCCACACAGAGGTGGAATCTTAGAAATCCAAATAGAAGGAGAGAAACTTTGGGTCATGGGGTTATCTCAACTACAACAACAATCAAACGAAACATACAATAAAGCACACAACAACAAAGGCCACAGTACTTGCCGACCCCTCTCCGTGAAGTCCAGCTCTCAAACGAGTCAGACCCCTGCCATGTCTCGCCTCCTCTCGACTGGCTAATTCCACGTGAGTGAGAGTGACGTGGTGGATCGCCCCATGGCAAGGAGGGAAAGGGTCCGTGTGCATACTGAAATCCAACCCGAAAACCCTAGGCAACTGGAGTCATGATTTTGTGCGTACAAGAACATCTTCAACCTCAACTTCTTCATCACCTATATCTTTTGGGACATTATCAGCAATCAGCTGACACAAACCTCTCCCACGCACAAGCTTGGTGGGTTTAATATCAAGATCAAATTCCTAAATTTTGGCAATCCAATTGCCTCTCTTAGTCCCAAACTCCTATTGAGTCAAGATTGATTGTACTATTATATCTAGCACCAAAGCAACAATATGTGAGTTCAATATGTAAATCTGAAATGTTTCATAGCCTTTACTGCAGCAAAAGCATGTTTCTCCATGTTAGAATACTTGAGTTCATGAGCTTTCAATGGACAACTCATGAATGAAATTGGAGATTCTACACCTTCCTCATTCTGCTGAACTAGAATTGCTGACAATGTATGCTCTAAAGCATAACTATACATAATGAAATTTTTGTTGTAATCAGGACATACTAAAATTGGAGCATGGGCTATAGCTCTTTTTATGTCCTCAAATGTTGCTTTACCTTTCGCACTCCAACAAAAAGTGGTCTTACCTTTCATCATATTAACAATATGACGAGTCTTCTCTGTGAACTTTGGAATGAACCTTCGCAGGAAATTTACTTTCCTAAAGAAAGAATGAACGATCGTCTTACTTGCAGGCAAAGTAAGACCTTGGATGGATTTGACTCTTTCAGAGTATATCTTGGTTCCTTCTGTAACCCCAAAGATTGACTTCTTTGGGTTAAGAGAAATACCATTCTGACGGCATCATTACAAAACTTGCCGCAAGTGGTAAGTATGATCTTAATGTTTCTTGGAGAAAACAGTCAAATCCTCAAGCTATACCACAATGAACTTACCCATTTAATCTCTGAATGCCAAGTCCATTGCTCTCTGGAATGTAGCACCAGCGTTGATCAACCCAAATGGCATCCTACGATATGCAAAAGTGCCCCATGGAGTTGTGAAAGCAGTTTTGTACTGATCCACTTCACTAACCTCTACCTGATTGTAGCTGAAAAACCATCCAACATAGATAGCATCTCTAAACTAGTTATTGTTTGTAACACTTGATCCATTATGGGCAAATGGTAGTTATCTTTCAAGGAAGATTCATTTAGATTCCTGAAATCTACACAAATACGGATTTCTCCATTTTTCTTCCTTATAGGAAAAATATTTGCAATCCAAGTTGAATGATGAATAGGAAAAATTATCCTAGCATTCAACATCTTTTGAATTTCAGCAAGGATAGTACCTGATATTTTAGAATTGTATTGCCTCTGCTTCTGTTTATGAGGCAATAATCCCACCTTGAGCAGAATCTCATGTTGGATCTCTTCTGGTCTGATGGACTTCAAATCATCATATGAATATGTAAGCACATCGATATAATGGCGTAGAAGTGTTGTGAACTTGAACTTTTCATCATCAGTGCAGCATTTCCTAATATTGACCATCTTGGGATCTACTTCTGTATTCAGGTTTACTTGTTCAAATTCCATTGACGAACTTGAATCAAGTTGTTGCTTTTGTTTGATATAACGATCATGTTTATCAAAAATCCTTTCAATGGAAACTAAACCTTTTGGAATTTTGTTTCCTTTCAATTGAAGAAACTCTTCACCAGTCTTTGAGTTTACTTTGAAAACATATTCTCAAGGCAGAGAATCACTCCCCTCAAAGTATAGTTCATCAAAATTATCTGTTTTCTCTAGAAAAGCTATAATCTGATTGTCACCATTAAAAACTTGCCAATGGTCAACATTATCAGGTACACTTGGCCAGAAAACTAATTCAATAGTATACTTATCACCCTTAAATCCCTTATGCGGGACCATAAGGGTAGTTGATATGGCCAAAGAGTCGACTCTATCATTATATTCTCTAGGAACAACAGAAATATCAAATGCATCAAATTTATCAATGCATTCACATACCTGATTTTGGTAATGCTTCAACCTTTCATTTTTTGTCTGGTACAAATTTCTTACCTGACAAACAATCAGCTCCACATCTCCTTATGCATGAAGATTTCTAATTCTCTTTGTACAAGCAGCCTCCATTCTGAGTAAAAAAGACTTGTACTCAACAATATTGTTGGTATTGTCAAATTGTAGCTTATATGAAAAAGGAAAAATATCACCTTGCGGAGATATTAGGACTACTCCAGTCCTGGATCCTATGGAAGAATAGCTACCGTTAAATTCTAGAGTCCAAATATCATTTGAACCTTCTGGTTCGACATCTCTGTGATCAGCAGACTCTTCACCTGAAGAAGAAGAAGAAGAATCTTCCATCACCAAACTTTCATTGAAACAATCATCTAACGGACTATCATTTGACAAGCTAGAAGGATATTCCATAGTCAGGAAATAGTTACCTAAACTTGAAGATTCAAATAAAATTTGAGCTTTTGGGTCTTCAGATTGAGTGACAATATATTTTTCTTCCCTTTCAGGAAGCAATTTCTGCATGACACCTTTGATAGGTATCCTTGCTTCAGATAAATCCATGTTAAGCTCTCCTCCTACATCTTTACTGAAGTTTCATCCCAGTAAAATACCATATGAAGCGGGGATATCAGCAACTAGGACAGTCATCTTTATTCTTTTCTCCGGAAAAGCTACGAATGTGAACTGTGCATCCTTAATCTAGCCTAACAAAGGCACCTGTTTGTTTTCCATTGAAAACACCTTCCAAAGGTCTTTGTTAGAGTCAATCCTAGAGCATCTGCTACCTTGGCAGGCATAACATTGTCAGAAGCTCCCGAATCTATGACACAATTACTAAGTTTGTGACCATTGCTTAACAAAGAGACATAGAAAGGTTCAATTTTCCCTAAAGCAATAAGAGGAGTGGTAACTAGGTTATTTTGAGAAGACCTAGCCTTTGAGGGGTCAGGAATAGTCTTGGAATTACCTTGTCCTACAAAGGTAGTTTTATTTTTAACAAGTTCAGCTAACCTTTCAAATTGGTCGAGGTTAGCTTGCAAATATTCCACCTCAGACATTTGAATTTTGGTTTTCCTAGCATGATCAATTATATCAAAAAGATAAAATGAATTGGGCATAGAAGTAGGAAAACTTTCAATTTGAGGTTTCATTGTGGAAGTACTGGTCTAAGGAATAGCAGCAGAATAAGTAGGAGTATTAGAGGAACTTACTTGTTTTTGACCAGTCAGATCCTTTGATTGAAAAGGTAAAGGAGTTCCTCGCTTAGCAATAGAAATTACAGGTTGAGGATCTTCTTTTAACTTACCTTTATCAGTCACTTGATGATTTGACTGATTTTGAGATCTGGTGAAAATAGCATATGCTCCACCATATGTATCTTCTCCTCTTTCTGCCTCGTCCTGATAATTTAGGAACCCAATGTTTGAGTCACTAGCAAATTCTTCTTCTCCTTCCATAAAGAGATTGGCACTATTTTCCTGATCCAAGTCAGGTTGCGGAAAATTTTCATGCTCAACTTCATAGTAGCCAACTACTGAGTTGACTGGCAGTGCTTCTATGGCAAGCCTTCCTTGTGTTGGCAGAAGCCTATTCTGCCCTTGGTTTCTAGTAGCATTGCCCTAATATTGAGCATTGGGAAATGTCCTTCTTGGTATGTCCCGAAAAGGAGGAGTGGACATATTTTGAGACATCTAATTTTTCAAAGCTAGTAACTCATTGGCTAACTTTTGCACCATAGGATCTGTGGTGCTTGTGGAAGATACATCAGTAGAGGGCTGACTTCTACTTTGGTTGGAATCCCTTCTTATCTTACCCCCAAGAATAAGATCATCTTCGACCTCAATAGCCAAATTTTGTGCTATAGCAAGATCAGTGGGATTAGCCTGCCTTAACAAAAAGCTTACCTCAGGAAGCTAGGTGTTGATGAAGAAGCATTTCAGATTCTCCGTCGTTGGTTGAGTAGTTGCTGGAATCCGATTTGTTAATTTGTTGAACTTGGCAATGAATTCCCACATGGGCTCTTGCGGTTCTTTCTTCATCTATGTTAGCTAAACTAACAATGCATGTGCATCTTCAGCAAGCTTAAACCTAGCTTCAAACTTGGTTTTAAGAGTATTCCATCCATTGATGGTTTGGGTTGGAAGATGATAAAACCAATCCGCAGTGACACCTTGAAGCGTTTCTAACAAAAGTCTCACAGATACATCCTCGTACTCCACCCCTAGCACACCACATGCTATGCAAAAAGTTGGAATGTGTTCATCAGGATGAACTTTCCCATCATCATAGAATTTCAAAAAATTCTTTCTTGAACTACGGGGTAGTTCATGCAATGGTGGTGTCAAATTCAGGGGTCCAAAAGAATTACCCCAAGGGCCTTGAGCTGCCATTGTACGTTGGTTGAAGGATGGGATAACAAACCTTTGAGGAATCTGTGTATATAATACTCTATTAATATTTTACTAGAAGCTTCACCTAGTATAGGAGACCTAGTGTTGGTAGGAGGCAAACTCCTTGTACGCTGAAGTCTTGGTATCGGAGGTAAAAGACCAAAATTATTTTGCTACATTAACTCAAACATAGGATCAATAATTCCTTGAGCTCTTTTACTTCTTGTATACCTTGAGTATGCAAGAATGTAATATACTTAACAAAGATAAAAATGTGAACAAACTTATTTCAAGCAATGAGGCCGGAGTGCTTCAACTCAAAGCGTGAGGCTCTAAGTTGCGCATTTGATCCCCAGTAGAGTCGCCAAAAAACTATTGGGTGAATATTTTGGCGTTAACTCACTAACGACAAAATGGTTATATCAGCCACAACTATGATGAGACAAAGTCTCTCCTCTCAGTAAGGGGAGGTTCCCTCTAGTTGCTTAACTATTATAAACAAATAACTTATGAAACTTATGTACACTAAACACTATATTTGTGATGATTCCATTTCATCTTATTCTCTTTTTCAGAATAGATGCTTCTACTTCAAGATGATGACTTCAATGAAACTGATATTAAATAACTTATAAACTATCACAAAACCACAGAAACAAAAAGTTTTATGTCACCTCACTTACTATTTGCAAATAAAATTATTTGAAGTTGAATGCAGCCCAAAGTCTTCACTCTTCTCCAAGATGTTATAAGTAAATTGATACAACAACTTGCAGCACAAAGTCTTCAAGCTATTTTACTCTCACAAACATAAACACAATCCTCACAAATGATTTGATAACACAAAGTCTATCACAATCAAATTAAGAATGCTCTTTAATCACTTGAAACAATCTCCACACTTCAATTATTATCAAAGAAGATTATGATATTATGACGTAAGAACAATGCTATCATAACACAAATAACTCCAAGACAAAGGTTGGAATCAAACTTGCTTTCTTGTATTGATAAATATTTGATAATTGATTCTCACAAAAAACACAAAGTCTTGATTTGCTTTTCAATTCGCCAGAGTTTCCTTGCAATAGATAAAAGATAAAAATTACAATAGAGGCCCTCTTTATTTATAGGGAGGAGCCTGGAGCAAAAATAGGAAATCTACAACTACTTTGACTTATTCAACAAAAGAGTCCTATTTGACTTAGGATTTCCTTTGTTCCATATGTAATTACATTTTATAAAAATACATATGGATATGTCCAAAACTAATTACAAATTACATATACAAAATTGAAAATAAACTAAGTCATGAAGAAGAATTTCAGTTTCCACCATCATTCTTCTTTAGGAAATTCTGGTAGATAGTCTTTACTGCTTCCATTTCACAAGCATCTGGTCCAGCTATATTGTATGAAATAGTATGTGCCCTGACAATTGCATCTTTGACTGCCTTTATTGCTTTTTCATGCTTTCCAAGGTTATCTTTCAAATTCTCAAAGGTTGAATGATAATCATAAAGATTATCCATTGAAGCAACTGAAAACACCTCATCTTCAAAATTCTTTTGAACCATTTTCTCAAAAGCATCAATCATTTCATCCGCAGAAAGGAACTTGTGATTGTCACCTGTTAGAGTACATGGTAGCTCCTCTAGTCTATGCAAAAGTGAGACATCACTGTCTTCACTGATTTCTCGTACTTGTGACAAATCTTCAAGCAAGCTTCTTAAAACATTGATGCGATGAGTCAAGGATTCTTTGGTCTTGACATATGATTCTTGATTTGACACGACACCAATCGCAATCAAATTCTTTGTCTTCATTTTCCTCATCTCAGTCGATTCCTCTAAAGTGTCTTCTTGGTCTTGAAGTACCTGAGATAAAGAATCAACAAGATTATCCAGCTCAGCTCTTACCTTTTCCATTTTTTATTTCCTCTCTGTTGTAGTCTTCAGAAGAACTTTTCCCTGTGTCAACAATCGGTCCAGAATCTCACCAACAACTCTTCCTCTTGTTTGAACCTTTTCCACCTTTTGAATCAAAGGATCTTCAACAGTGACTGCCATTGGTTCCACAATTTCTGATGACTTGACTATCTTTTGAAGAATGACAGCGAGCTTCTTAGCCTTAGCTTTATAATGTTCTTTTTCTTCCTTTTCCTCATCAAATTTCACAAGCAAGGAGCTTGTTGTTTCTTGAAAATATGATTTAAGGCCTTCATGAGTCAGCTTACCCAATTCAACTCTAGAAATAATGTAATCGTTTACATCAAAAGTGTCTGTGGTGGCATCAGGAGGAGGTCTTGCAATCTCTGCATATCTGATTCCTTTGTCATCAATAACCCTAGAGACAGTCTTAGGCTTTTTCTTTTGAGCTTTTGGCTTAGCAGGTAGCAACTTCCCAATATCAATGTCATATGGTGAAATAGCTCACTCTTTCTTTTTGGTGTGTAAGCAGACAACCATGGAGGTAGTGTTTTAACATTGACATTTGGAGATGAATCAATTGTTTGGTTAGCAAGATCCATGCTGGCACCTGTTATGGTAACAATTGGAGCAGTGGTGGTAAAAACTATACCTGTAGTATCAACATTTTTCTCTGAGCTATCAAGAAAATAATCGAGAACAGTTTGATCCCCAATATCAAATGAAGGAGAAGATAAACTAGGTATTGAGCTAGAGGAATCAAAAATAGTTCCAAAACTAATCTTTACAGAAGGGGGGTAGAATCATAAGATACAACAATAGGAGAAGTGAGAACATTAGAAACCATTGAAATATTAGTACAAGCAAAAATATGAGGCAAAGCTGTAGAAACTTGTGTCTCTTGGGAAATATCTTTTTGGGGAGATCTTTGCAAACCACCAAGTTGTTCCTATTCTTCATCTCTTTCTATTTCTTGTTCCTCATCACTTTCATCAGTTGGCTTCTCACTCATCTCTATATGTTTAGTATCTGGTTCTTCCATATCCTGTTGTTCTATTTCAGGATTTTCAGCTTCCATATTATTAACATTCATTTCTTCAATACCTGGATCTTCCACATTAGAACTGTCTGCAACTTCCTTTTCCTTACCTCCTTTAGAAACAAACTTGATCCTTGGTTTTGACACCTTGGAAGGAGTGTCACTTTTATTCTTAGTCCTGTTTTCCACCTTCTTTCCTGTTTGTTCCTGAATCTCCATCTCTGACCTACTAAGGAACTCTTTCAAACTAAAACCCTTGCTCTGCAATCATATATTGGTGTTAGCTAGTATAGGCTAGAATCTTTTCCTAAGGGAAGTCTCTTCTTTCACTGACCACTTGATTTCCGGCAAGGCTGAAGCTTCAATGTTTTCATTGTTTTACTTAGGGTCTAAAACATCACCCTCATCCTCCATGCCTTTCGGAACATCAGCTAACCCCAGTTCTTCTATCTAACTCAGATGCAATCTGTAGTAATCTAATTTTCTTATCTCATTTGGGTCCTCAGGTTGGCTCAAATATCCTCTATCATGGGAACATGAGACACTGATCTCCTTTTAATCTTGTCCTGTACTTTTCATAAACCAAAATAATTTCTCTTCTTGAATTGTTTCATTGTAACCAGCTGCATCTCTGCTTCAAATGTCTTAGCCTTAGTAGCGGATTGAACTAAATATCTTCCAATCTCCACAGGAAACTTAATCCCTAACTTTTTCAATTCCATTTGTTTATTATGTACAATAATTAGTTGTCTGCATAATTCTGTCAGAATCACCTTATCACTTGGATATCTAGGCAACATATATGGGTAACCTAGATAGTATCCAACTCTCAAATAAGTAAAAGTAGGAAATTGAAGAAACAAATAACCAAAGGAATTAACAACTTCCCATGCTTCATCAAATACTCTTTTCTGTTCTAGCTCATTATTCCATAAGCACATAAAAACTGAAAAGAAGGCATCATTCACCCTTCGGAAATGGTGAATAGACCCTTTTAGAGTTAGTTGTGGATAATACTAAAAAACTGGCACAAGCCTTCGATCCCCATCCTGAGTAAGACTTGGAAATATTATCATGGATGCAACAACATATACCAAATATGAGGTCATATAGAACTTGAAAGTAGTATTGACCTTAAGCAACTAATCATGTAAAGCATTGCTGATTTGCTCCCCCCAGAATATCTTCTGTTGCCCTCTGAGAATAACCTTGATATATGTTTACATCCACTCACAGAATTTAGAGGAAGAAGAAAGACCTCTGATTCTACTCAACAAAGTGATTAGATCACTAACTTCTTCTACAAATCACTCCTCGGAAGTTCCTTGGGCCATCTTGATAGATTGCTCCTAGGAGTTTTCAACCATTTGCTATTAATGTGGCTCTTTGCAGATTCTGCATCAGCATCAAAATCCTTCTGACCTTTAGCAAAGTCAATTTCCCCAACATTCTCTATGGGTGGACACATGAAAATCTTATCAAAGAACTCGTCATCTAGTCTCATGATAACTTTCCCCTGAGAATCAGTTACAGTTCTGGTATCCTTATCATAGTGATTGCCACTTGATGGACAAACTCTGGATTATGAGCAGAAACAGGAAAAGATGCAACTAGATGTATATTGCTATCAATGATCTTCTGCATATAGCGGGGAGGATTATCTTGTTTAGTCCTCTCCACAAATTATTTCATATCCACATGTCCTATCTCTGTATCCCTTATCTCATCAACTTTGGACTGTATTGAAGTGACAGGGAAAACCCCTTGGTACTTGTACTTCATGATCTTAGCTTTGGATGGAGACGGCTCTAACATTAACTTTGAAGAGAACACTGGAAACGGTGTAGATCACAGCTACTTGATGAAATTGCAAAGGTCCATGATCTTGCAGTTAGGGGAAAAATTGGCAAATTAGGGACACTGGGAATTAATGATTATGTTCATAGGAATATGCTTGAAATGGCTTGAGAGAACGCAAGTCAAGAAATTTGGCGAAAGTGGGCTAAAGGCATGATTTTTCAAAAATCCTAGTGTTAGGAAAACATTTCAGGGAGTCATTCATGGGCGGTCAATTTGACTGCTCCTGCATATAGGGTAAATTGCATTTAAGTGTAAGGGCAGTCAGAAAGACTGCCTCTACAGGTGGATAAAAACTGAGCTTCATGTAGGAGCAGTCAAAATGACCACCCTTACATGTGAGGGTAAGATCTTTCGAATAAGTGAAAAGGCGGTCAATTCAACCGCTCTTGCATGAGGGTATATAAGCAAGGTAAGTGTTTAAGTGGCAATTTTGCCCGCTTATGCATGTAGTGGGAACAATACATATAAGGTTTATGTAGGGGTGGCGAAAATCTACCCTTACATGAGGTATTGCAAACATAAATGGCAAGAGGCAAGGGCGGGGTTTTTGACCGCCCCTGCACATCACCTACTCAAACAATCTAGATGTATCAGCGGGGTTTTTGACTGGCGATACATATTAGTAAACAAACATGTGGGGGCAACAAAAATTGCCACCCTCACATAACTAAAGGAAAAACCTAAGTCAATCGTTATGGGTGGTAAAAACCCCCAACCTATGTTAACGATTCATTTTATAAAAAATCGTAAAAAACTAGGGCATCCAGAAAAATGGCTATTTCCGCTGTGACTCACACAAAATAAAAACAAAGCATTTAAACTAAAATAACAACTAAAACTAGAAACCCTAAAAATGACATTGAAGGGGGAAACCATGAAAATTACAAACGATTCTTGAAAATTTCAAACAACAAGAAGAGTTTGATACTTAACAATATTTTGCCAAAAGAAGGAACGATTAAAAGAAGAAATCATGACACAAAAACGTGAAAAAGACTTACTCGATGGCAAAGAACCCAATTTGAACTTGAGTAGAATTCTAGATCCGAAACTCGTGTGCCAAAGACGTTCAACAACTTCACAAGGGTTTTGACCGGCTTGGGAGAATATCAGAGGTAATGAAAACAAGATAAAATGAGATTAAAAAGAAAATTAAAACATATAAACCCCTTTCAAAATGGTCACCCAAAGTGCATTTATTGCACTAAAGTGAACATAAGTTGCACGTGAGATGTTTCGGCGGTAGTTTTTACCACTCGCGCGCACTTGGAAAAGGAATATGCACTGGTGGTGGTTTCGACCACTCCTGCATGTAAAAGAAAGGAATATGTTCAGGCGGTCATTTTGACCGCCCTCACATGTGAAACAAAAACTAGACACATGCATGGGCAGGGTTTTTGGCCACTCCTGCATGTTGTCTATAAAAAAATTCTAAGACTGAAAAAGGGTCAAATTTGATAATTTGACAAGCTTGAAACCCTAGTCGATTTTCATGAATTTCGCAGAACCATCCTAGGCAAATGTTACAAGCTGCTCTTAAGTGTCAGATGACCACACATGAGATCAAAGTATCTTGCATCGAAATGTGTGCTTAGAGTGTAGGCTACGGAACGGACAAGTTTCGTAGGGGTCATCCTACAAAATGAGCACATCTGATTTTGAGGACAACAAAAGGGTAGACGAAACCACCCCCGTGGCATGGATCCACAATCTACCAAGAATCATATTATATGAAAGTGAACCATGCATGACATGAAAAAGGGTAGATAATGTCACAGGACCAACCTTTACAGGTAAGGTTATAGTACCTACAAATTGTCTACCAAAATTATCAAAGCCACGAATGCTAATCTTATCCGATTTGATTAAAGAAGTGTCGATCTTGCTTCTGCATAGCAAACCAATGCCACAAACATTAAGATCCAATACACTGTCAATCATAACTCGCTTTATCACTTTTTATTTATTGTGACAAAGATTATAAGAGGATCATATTGGTTTTGAACCTCAATTGACGGTAATTCATGTGGTTGAAACAAAATATCCATTTTTGTCGCATGCATACAATCTAATAGAGCTGCTACATCATTTGGTTTTATAGTAGGTGGTACAATCACCTTTTGTAGAGCTTCTTGGAGCAGTCCATGGTATGTAGGCGATGTTTGTATTAAATCCCAAAGAGAGATCTTAGCCGAAGTAGCACAAAGTTGCTCAACAAGATCATACTCTTGTCCACCTTTATGAGTAGGACGAGGTGGTGGAGGGAGCATAGGTTGAGAACATGGAAGAGAGACAGGTACATCTGATGCTTGCTTACTTTGCTTGTTATTATGGGTATTGTATGTGTGAGCAATCATGGGATACTACGGCACATTTTGAACACCTTGACTTCTTTGAGTGATTTGTCTTGCATAGTTTAGAATGCAATCCGGGAGTCGAGGTGGTTTTCGATCACCTTGGACCATCATCTTTGGTTTTAAGCAAGAAGGTGCATTAGGTGCCCCTCGCACAATCATTTTAGGAACATTGCTACATTTATCTAGTAACCCCTTAGTCGGTGGAATAAGCCTATTAGTGAAGACTGAATTAACATTATTTTCCTCTCGATTATGCTCAACATCTATCCCTAATGGATTTAATGTGAGAGACCTTTTCTTACCCAACAATTCTTCTACTTTTGAAGGGAGAGCATCAAGGCTAAGGGAAGGTACAATGTTGTTGAGGAGATTGTTGGTGGTCGTATGTTTAGAGATTAAAGTAGAGATATCCATAGTCTTCTCATCCAAGGTTCTTGAACATTCAACTATAGGAGGAATAGGATAACTTATGGAATCATCATCATCATCATATATTTTAGCTATTAGTTCCAAAACATTAAGAGAAGAAGAACTTTCACACTCAGCATTCTCAAGAGCATTCACAGAAATATACTTTGTTAGATCTTGTACTACCGAAGGGTATGTATTCATGAGATCTATGAAGTTTTCAAAGTCAGATGTATAATCAAGGATTTCAAATGAAGAGCATTTAAATATATCCTTATGATACATAGCTTGTATATACGTGAGAACATGAGGATTCATATTAAGAAATTTGTAGAAATTCTCAAAGTTTTTGATATATGCATGTAAAAATATCAAAGAGAAATGAGATGAAGATGCCATAATGAAATGTCTTGAAACATCAATGTCCAATAAGATCTAGTAAGACAAGACATGCAAAGTTTTATGATACTTCATACACCCTAGATGTAAGACGATTTCGCACCCAAGCACTTGTTTGAGGGAAACAGGTACTAAAAGATACATAGAATCCACAACAAATAGAGTGGATATGAGGAAAGAGTACAACACAACAAGGCTAAGTTGATGATTTTAAAGGTTTTGATCAAAAAGATATGAATGAGGTGTGCAAACACATAGTGTTGAAATACACACTGTGTAATTAAGAATATGTCAATTTTCACACAATTTAATGAAATTATGCAAAGTTTTCAAATGAAAAATGAATATATGCTTGGATATGAGTGCAAGATCTGAAATGCAAGATATTTAGAATGAATGCAATGAAACAACACCAATCTATGCTTGTTTATGCACCTAAAATGCTCGATTTTTTCACTTTTTTCAATGCAAATGCACAAAATATGTAATGAAATTAGGAGAATGATGAGGGACAGCAAATTAAAACCTTTTAATCAGTCCAATAATGCAGAAAAATTTGTCACAACACACCAATATTGCAATGCTAGATGAAAGATTAGCCAAAATGTAGTAAAAATGCAAGGATTTTTTAAACCCTAATAGTGAAATTAAGCCATGAAACTATGTGAAATGATGAATGAATGGAATCTAATCAGATTTAATGTGTAAAATAGCTCAGATCAGATTTGAAAATGATACCAAAATCTTACAATGCTCAATGCAAAGTGAAAATTAAGGAAAAATGAATGAATATGCTTATTTTTGTTGAAATACACAATGTGTAAATGCAAAATTTTGAAATCTAAGTGCAAGAACAAATGCAAAATTTTGAAATATAAATGTAAGAATTGTTACAAGTATGTGCTAATTGGTGTTTTCATTGATGTCAACATCTTTGTGTTGTCACTGGTGTCAACCGTGTCTTCTGATGAAGTTAGTATTGTTTAGTGTTGTTTGATTCAGTTGCTTTGCTAAAAGGTAGTTTGGATGCTTTGTATAGATGATAAAGGTGTTGAGAGTATGCTTATGTAGTTGGGTTTACAAGTGATTTTGAGAAAATTTGAATAATACTGAAAATAGTGTGTTGAAGGAGCCTTCCGGCTTACAGTATAGTGCTCAAGTTTTTGCTCTGCATTTCTTCTACGTTGGAGATCTGAGTGTGCGGTTTGGATATATTGTTGAGAAGTGGTGTAAGATGCTAAATCTAGAATTTGGTGCTCTAGATCACCATGAAGTGAAAGTTGTGTTCACCAGTTTGAGAACAGGATTTGACAGTGTTTCTAATTTGTGCAGAGGCGTCTGGGAGAAAGTATTTTGCTCCACATTTCTCCACAAAGTGGTTTCAAGTGTTGCAGTTATGGATTTAAGCCTATAATGTCCTTATATACCTTCTATCCAAAAGGTTTATGGTATGATGCTCTGGAAAGCAAGTTCTTGTGTAGTAGAGTTCGACAGTGTTGGTTGTGAGCAGACAGTGAGCCTTCTTTAGATGAAAGTTGTTGTGGATGAATTTGTTGATTTCCAGGTGACCTCAAGTTGTTCATGGATGTTTCTAGAATGTGTTAAAGCTTTAGGCATGGTCTGCAAGTTATGGTTGGGATTGTGGAAGCATGTGATGAAGAATCTTTTATATTTATAGTGTTTGGCCGACCTAGAAGTTTGTGTTGATTGTGGAGTTAATTTGATGATTATGTGAATGTTGTGTAGCATTCTTGGATAGATTTGGGTATGAGATAAGGATTAGAGTGGTTCTCCTTCATTCCCTTATGTCATGGAATGTTTAGATCCAGACCCAATTCAAATTTTGTGTGTTTGCTAACCTTGGAGACTGTTTCAAGGATTGAAGATTGTGTTGCCAAACTTGAAGATTGTTTCAAGGTTGATGGTGATATAAATAAGTGTCAAGAGTTTGTGTGTGAGTGGACACACATGGTAGAGATGAAATTTGTGATGTGAAAGTGATAAAAGGGCAATAAGAGCTTTCATGAGTTAGAGGACTGGATGCAGTGAGCAGAAGGTGTCTACTATCTTTCGGTATAGATGCGAGGGTGATGATTGTTGTGCTTCATTGGACTTGAACCCATGCATGTGTTAGATGCAATTATATCAGTGAACCTCTTCTTCTTTCTTCTTTCTTTTTCAGTGGGCAGTGTCCACTTGGACAGTGAGCATTCTTTGTATGGCAATGAGCCTCTTGTAGTTCGGTGTTGCTACTACTTTATATTGTGAGCTAATCCTCACCGTGGCTTTTCCCTTTTAGGGTTTTCCACATAAAAATTTGTTGTTCTCTTGTGCATTGTGTTGATGTGTTTAATTTTCTGTTATTTGATTTTCATGTTTAATCTTCATAACAGATTAAGGGTTTAAGTAAACTAATGTGGATGTGATTATGCTTATGAGGGTTTGAAATTTTTGATACAACTGATTCACCCCCCCCCCTCAGTTGTCTTGTGCCTTCAACAATTTATATCGGAGCAAGGTTTCTTTGAAGAGAGCTTAACATCTTGAGGTAGATCTGGGATGGCGCACAAGAAGGATGATACTATTACAGCTAATTTTGAGGGTTGTGTGAAAGAAAATTCTCTGGAGATAAGTCTTGATAATGAATATACTCTTCATACCAGACAAGAAAAGAACTTTTGGGTTATTGATAGTAGTTGCTCAAATCATATGACCGGTCATAAAAACAAGTTTGTTAAATTTGAAAAACTTGATGAAGGACTAGTCTTTTTTTGTGATGACTGTACTTCTGAAATATGTGGAAAAGGCTCAATTAGTCTTGATGGAAAACATATTACTGATGATGTTCTTTATTTCAAAGGCTTAAAGAAAAATCTTGAGTGTTGGACAATTGTGCAACAAAGGATACAATCTTATGTTTCAGGATGATGGCTTTGAGATTAGAAAGAAATCTAAAACTTTGTGTAATGAAACAACTTGCACAATATCTGAATATAATAGTAAATATGCTACAAACACTTGCTAATAATATGCCACTTTGAGGGGGAAACCTCCAAAACCACTTCGAGGGGGATACCTCCAATAGTCTTCAATGAGAACACAATACTGAATATGATGAAATAAGACTCACTACCTCCTATATATATATACCTATTCATGCCTAGGATATCACCTAGGCTGACTTAGATGGGCCTATATAAGCCTTAGGCTGACCTAAACAACTAAATAACAATAAACTAATAATAATATGACTTAATTAAGAGTTAAGATAGCCACAAGCTGACTATTCATAACCCTATACACACTATAGGATTAAGGGCATAGCATGCCCCCCCTCTTCAAAGAAGCATTGTCCTCAATGCTGACCAAATGTGGATGCTTTTGCATGAATTCCTCATTCTCCCATGTAGCTTCCTCAACTAGAGAGTTCTTCCATTTAATGAGATATTCTATGATTTCCCTTGTCCTCAGCTTCTTGGTGCGTGTTTGAATAATTCTCTCAGAATCCACAACTATTCTTCCCTCCTCATCAAGATTAGGTAACTTAGTCTGTGCTACCACTTTATTCCCAATAACCTTCTTCAAGTAGGAAACATGAAAAACTGGATGAATTTTTGTTGATATGGGAAGCTCCAATTTATATGCTACATTGCCAATCTTCTGCAACACCTTATAAGGACCATAGTACTTGGGTGCCAGCTTGTTAGCTTTATGTTGTTTTAGAGACATTTGCTTGTATGGTTGTAGTCACACAAAGACCCAATCTCCCACTTCAAAAGTTCTTTCACTACGGTGTTGATCAACTTCTTGCTTCATTCTGTTTTGTGCCATTGCCAAGTTCTCTCGAAGACTAGCCAATACCTCTTGCTGATGATGGATGTGTTCTTCGACTGTGTGAACCTTTGGTTGTGCCCATAATGAAGAGATGATTGATGGTGGGTGGTAACCATATAGTGCTAAAAATGGAGACATCTTGGAAGAAGTATGGAAAGAAGTGTTGTACCACTATTCTGCTAGTGGTAGCCATTGCACCCATCTCTCTTGTTTATCTGAATCAAAACAATGGAGATAGCCTTCCAAGCATTTGTTGACCACTTCTGTTTGTCCTTCTGACTGGGGGTGATATGATGAACTACGAGAAAGCTGAGTGCCCAAGCATGAAAACAAGTCAGTCCAAAAATTACTTGTAAATATAGGGTCACGATCACTGACTATAACTTTCAGAGTCCCATGCAGTTTTTGAATAGTATTCATAAAAGCTATTGCTACAGTGCTTGCTACCAATGGTTGTGCCAAAGCACAAAAGTGACCATATTTGGTGAGATGATCCACAACAACCATGATGACATTTTTTCCTTCAGATCTAGGCAAATTTGTGATGAAATCCATAGGTACCTCCTCCCACCTTTGACTTGGGATACATAAGGGTTGTAGAAGACCCGGAGTCTTAACTGTCTCCCCTTTATGTTGTTGACATACCATGCATTCAGCTACAAATTTTTGAACATCCCCTTTTAGCCCTTCCCAAAAGAAATCTTGCTTGATTCTATGATAGGTTTTGAGGAATCCTGAGTGCCCACCTATTGGAGAAGCATGTAGTTCTTCCAACACCTTAAGCTTAAGAGTTGAATTCTTGCAAAGGTATAACATCTCCTTGTACAATAAAATATTTCTTTTCCATGAAAATTTGTTAGACACACTTGATTCCTGTTGGAGTTTCTCAATGAGCCTTAGAGTATCTATGTCCTCCCACTCTTCTCTTGCCTCATTTACTCAGTCTACTTGTAACATGGAAATGGCAAATAAAAATGACTCTTTGGGTTCATCACGCCTTGATAGAGCATCAACCACAACATTCTCCTTGCCTTTCTTATATATGATCTCAAAGTCATATCCCAACATCTTTGTGACCCATTTTTGTTGTTCTTCAGATGATAACCTCTGTTCCAAGAAATATTTGAGACTATCATGATCTGTCTTGACCTTAAAGTGTCGTCCCATTAGATAAGGTCTCCATTGTTTGACTGCATGCAAGATAGCCAACATTTCCTTCTCATAAACTGGCTTCAACAAATTCTTACCTTTGAGTTGTCGACTTTCAAATGCTATGGGTTTTCCTTCTTGCATAAGTACTGCTCCTATTCCATGTCCTAAAGCATCACATTTAACAACAAATGTTTTAGAAAAAATTGGGGTAGCTAGGACTGGAGTTGTGCACATGGATTCCTTTAGTTTCTCAAATGCCCTTGTCGCCACTTCATTCCATTGGAAAGCATCCTTCTTTAACAAGGATGTGAGAGGAGATGCTATGCTACCATAATTCTTTACAAATCAGCGATAATACCTTGTAAGCCCTAAAAAACCTCGTAAGTTCTTAAGGGTCTTAGGAATTTTCCACTCTACAATTGCTTGGATCTTATGAGGGTCCACCTTGACTCCCTCATGTGACACAATGTGACCAAGGTACTCCACTTCTTTGACACCAAAGATACACTTGGATGGTTTAGCATACAACTGATTCAGCTTCAAAATGTCCAACACTTGATTTACATGTTGCAAGTGTTCCTCCCATGTTTTACTATATATTAAGATGTCATCAAAAAATACCAAAACAAATTTCCTCAAAAATGGCCTAAAGATAGAGTTCATCAAACTTTGAAATGTCGACGGTACATTAGTGAGACCAAAAGGCATTACCAAAAATTCATAGTGGCCCTCATGGGTTCTAAACGCTATCTTATGTACATCCTCATCTCTAATTCTAATTTGATGATAACCAGAATGGAGATCAAGTTTTGTAAAATAAATAGCACCATTAAGCTCATCTAACAAATCATCAATTACTGGAATAGGAAACTTATCTTTTATGGTGAACTTGTTAAGCTTCCTGTAATCTAGACACATCCTCCAAGTTTCATCCTTCTTACGCATCATTACCACAGGAGATGAGTAAGCACTTTGACTATGCTTGATAATGCCTGCTTCTAGCATCTCCTGAACTATCTTCTCAATCTCACTTTTTTGAGCATATGGATATCTGTAGGGCCTGATGTTGGGTGGTTGGCTCCCTGGTACTAGTTGAATGGCATGATCATGATCTCTCCTAGGAGGCAATCCTTTTGGCATCTCCCCAAAAACTATAGAGTGCTTATCTATAATTGCTTGTAGATCCAATGGTGTAGAAGCCTTTGAGTGATATGCTTCTAATGAAAATAATTGGGCTACCATCCCATCTACCCCCTTCTTCAACATCTTTTGCATTTGGTAAGAACTTACTATCTGTGGTGACTTTGCACGCATCCCTCATAATTCTATTGTTCTTCCCTCTGATTGAAAGCGCATGAATAGTTCTTGGAAGTTCAATTCAATTGTTCCCAAAGTGGTGAGCCATTGTACTCCCAAAACAATATCTGCTGCACCCATTGAGATAGCATACATTGGACAATTAAGATGATAATCTCCCATGGATAATTTAATGCTATGGCATTTTCCTGAACAACTAACAGTACCGCCATCGGCAATCAAGACCTAAAATTCTGGAGCTAGATATATAAAACAATTTAGACGAGTGGCCAACTTTTTGTTGATGAAGTTATGAGTGCTACCTGAGTCTATCAACACTGTTACTTTTTCTTTCTTTAAGAAACCCACTACCTTGAGAGTTTGTGGGGTACTAAAACCTGAAAGTGCATGGCAAGAAATGATTGGTTGAGTATCTCTTGACTCCTCCTCTATCTCATTGTCACTCTCTACTATTGGTACCTCTTCTTCTTCCTCACTTGGCCCTTCAATATAGAACAATTTCTTTTCAGTGCATTTGTGTCCTCTACTATATTTGCTATCACAATTAAAACATAATCCTTTTGCTCTCTTCTCTTCAATTTGTTGTGGTGTTAGCCTAGTAGGTTGTGGAAGTGACTATGTAGGAGTGCTTTTATCTCTTATGTTTATAAAACCTTGCCTTTTATTAACCATAAATTTTTCCTCTACTTGCCTTGCCATAATCATTGCATCTGAGATGGAATTTGGACGGAACATGCGTACCTCATATTTAATGTGATCCTTTAAGCCACCAATGAATAGCTCCAACAAATTTTCTGTAGACACATTTTCCACTCTTAAAGACAAAGTACGAAATTGATGAATGTAATCCTTGACCATACCTGTTTGCCTTAATTTGGTAATTTGGCTGAAGTAGCTATCCATAAGATTTTCACCATAATGAGTAATGAGTTCTTCTTGGAAAACTGACTAAGTGACAATGCATCATTTTGCTTTCTTTTCTTCACATAGCAAACGGTACCAAATGAATTGATCAGGTTCCAAGTATAAGGAAGCCATGGCCACCTTTTGCTGACATGGAACATGGTGGATATCAAAGAATTGCTCCATTTGACAGAGCCAATTGGTAGGATCTTGACCATCAAACTTTCGCATATCCAACTTTGGTGTGAAATTCCTTGCCATAAAATGAGTGGTGTGATGATCCATCTTGAGATTTGATTCAAACCCAAAAACACCCTTCCCTTTTGTAGAATCCTCTTCCTCCACATCTTGGTGTTGTGACTGCTTATGTTTGGAAAGTATCTCCAGAATTTTCTCAATATCACATGACTTCGCCAACCCTTTCATTTGTTCACCCATAATGGACAAGATTTCACCTTTCATCTCGCTATTTTATTTATGAATAAGTTCAAGTATATTTTAATATTCTTTTTTATCAACATCCTCATTTTCCACCTCCTCCTTGCCTGGAGTTTTTCCCGGTGTGGTAACATTCTTTTTGCCCCTTGTTGAAGGACCCGTCATGATTGGAAAAAATAATTTTGTAATAAATCACACAAAACAAATCAAATCAATCTAAAATTTTTACTGTAACTTACCAGGGCCAAGATCTCACTTCCTTGAAAAAATTGTGAAGAAATTCAAAATTGTACGGCCTGGAGAGAGAAATTGGTGGAAACCCTAATTTATAAATAACTCCCTTTATTCTACTCTAATTGTTCTCAAATCTAGACTATAGTAGCTTCACTATTATATTGAAAAACCCACAAAATATCTTTCAGATATTCAACAAAATAAGAGAGATATACGCTTCTCAAAAAATAAGGGCAGAAACCCTAATTCTGCTATATCTCGCTTAATTTTGCTCCAAATGCTTTGAATTCTGGACTGTAGTAGCTTCAATATGTTCTTCAAAAACCCTTTTAAAATCAGAAAAAAATTTGCCAAAATTTGAAAGTTATGTGCTTTCCAAAATGACCTCCAAATCAGAAAAAAATTGCCTAGTTTTTGTCTTCACGGTGCCAAGATCATGCTCTGATACCACTTGTAATGAAACAACTTGCACAATATCTGAATATAATAGTAAATATGTTGCAAACACTTGCTAATAATATGCCACTTCGAGGGGGCAACCTCCAAAACCACTTCGAGGGGGATACCTCCAATAGTCTTCAATGAGAACACAATACTAAATATGATGAAATAAGACTCACTACCTCCTATATATACCTATTTATGCCTAGGATATCACCTAGGCCGACTTAGATGGGCCTATATGAGCCTTAGGCCGACCTAAACAACTAAATAACAATAAACTAATAATAATATGACTTAATTAAGAGTTAAGATAGCCACAAGCTGACTATTCATAACCCTATACACACTATAGGATTAAGGGCGTAGCACTTTGGTAGCTGTAGGATAAAGGACAGATGGAAATTTTTATCATCTCAAAGAAGGTGATGATTATTGTTTTATGACTCAGATCAATGAAAGTTGGCTATGGCATAGAAGGATGTGTTACATCAGTTTTGATAGTCTAGTGAAGATAAGTACAGTCCAAGCTATGACAGACCTACCAAAGATCATCAAACTTCCTAATGTTGACTGCAAGGAATGTCAAGTTAGAAAGCAAGTGAGGAAAAGTTCTGAAGTCAAAGAACAAAATTCTACTGGACTATTGGAATTGGTGCATACAGAACTCTGTGGTCCTACCAAAGTAAGGAGTTTTCAAGGTGATAGGTACTTCATGTTGTTAATTAATGACTATTCCAGAATGACATGGGTTATTTTTCTTAAAGAAAAATCAGAAGCCCTAGATAAGTTCAAGACTTTCAAAGCTATGGCTAAGAATGAAATGAACATGAAATCAAATACTTGAGCTTTGATGGAGAACTTATTTCAAATGAGGTTAACATCTTCTGTGAGGATCATGGGATAAAGAGGCAATTATCTTCTCAGCTGAGTGGAGCAATTAAAAGGAAGAACATGACAATTTAAGAAGCTACAAAGACTATGTTAAAAGAAGCAAGCCTATCGGAAGTTTATTGGAGGGAAGAAATTCAGACTGTTGTCTATGCACAGAACATAGTACAAGTAAGAGCGGGTGATATAAAGACTCCCTATGAACTATGGTATGGAAGGATTCCTATTGTTAAATATTTCAAAAATTTTGGAAGCAAATGTTATATTAGAAGAAATGAAGATCCAAGAAAATTTGATGTAAGGTATGATGAAGGTATTTTTCTTGGGTACTCTAACAAAAGTAAAGCTTATCAGTGCTATAACAAAAGGCTAAGAAAGATTGTTGAGAGTGTGAATGTTAAGGTTGATGAAGACATACAGAAGATTTTTGAAGTTAATAGATATGTATCAGATTCAGATGAGTTATCTTGCAAAGAAGAAGAAAATGTTGTTGAAAGGGAAGTACAGACTAAAGAAAAGGAGGTATAGGTTGAAAAACAAGAAGCTCTAGAAGGAATCCCTAGAACTCCCAAGTATGTGCAGAGGCATCACACTGAAGACCAAATCATTGGTGATAAGAGAAAATATGTATTGACAAGAAGGAAAGTTGTTGAAGAACAGGTAAATCTGTGTTTAGTTTCTAAAATAGAACCTAAAGTAGTGGTGGAGGCATGTAAGGATAAAGAAACTTCTGCTGTTGAATTCTCAGAAGATGAATGTATGTCTGTTAATAGTGAAAAACTCAAGATTGCTTTTGAAGACCTAGAAAGGACTGAAGAAGAAATTATAGATTTGAAGTAGAATGTCAAAGAAGCAAATGAATTTATCAAAAAATTGAGAGAACAAGTCAAAAAGTTCAAACAAAGGCATGGGGAAGTTAGTGAACAATTGAGGTTAGCAAATGAATCCATGATTGGTCTAAAGGAGCAAGTTGAAGAGAAGGTAAGAACTGAGGAATGTTTGAAATCAATGGTGAAAGGCAAATCTGAAGAATGCACAAGGCTCGAGCAAGAAGTTGTGAAATTAAAATTAGATCTGGAGAAGGCGAAGAACTATGAAGAAAGATTTAAGATAAGTTCTGCAATGCTTGATGGGATGATTGCAAGTCAGAAAAATCTTGATAATAAAGAAGGCTTAGGGTTTGGAAAAGGTGAAAGTTTAAAATTAGGTCAAGCATCAAAAGCTGAAAATAAGAAGAAAAATGGCAAGAAGTTCTAGAATTGGAAGAAAGGAGCTAGAAGACCACTGATCAGACAACCTAATGCTCAAAGGTATCCATCCTTCAATGACTATTGTCGTTCTTGCAACAAATTTGGACATAAGACTACACAATGTAGGAGCAGAATGAATCAAAATGTTCCAACTTTTTTTGGTCCATGTTTCACCTGCAAGAAAGTTGGGCATAAAGCTATTGAGTGCAGAACTCAAAGAATGAATAGCTATAACAATAATAGAATGATTCAACCCCTTAATGGCAACTGTTATGTATGCAATAGATTTGGACACAAAGCAAATCAATGTAGATCCAGAATGAATGGAAGGAACAATGGTCAAAAGAATGTGGTGTTCTACAATTGCAGTAAGCCTAGACACATCTCAAAGTTCTGCAGAAACAGAAGCATGAAGAAGGACATTCTGATAGAGAAGAACAAACCAGTATAAAGAATTGATTTGGCAGAGACTAAGAAGGAGTTGAGTAAGATCTGGATTAAGAAGGATGTAATAGAGGCTAAGAATGTATTAGTACCAGCCTCTAGTGCAAATGGTTCCTCCGAAAACTGAGTTGGAGGATACCTCTCAGGGGGAGCAGGTAGTGGTGTTAATGATTATTGCAGATAGGGGGAGTATATAGAGCAATTGAGGACAATGCAAGTATGTGCAGTATCACAATCAGGGGGAGAGAGTTTTGAAAAAGTATGTCACCCTTTTCCATCCATGTCAAAGGGGGAGAGAGTTCATGTGAAAAACAAAGGCACAGGAAGAAAGTAAGATGTGTAAAAGAAAGGGGGAGGGTAAGATTAGTGTAGAGTTGTGTCATGATGGTTTTTCATATCATATGTTGCTATCAATGACAAAGGGGGAGATTATTGCAAGTATGTGCTAATCGGTGTTGTCATTGATGTCAACATGTATGTGTTGTCACTGGTGTCAACTATGTCTTCTGATGAAGTTAGTATTGTTTAGTGTTGTTTGATTCAGTTGCTTTGCTAAAAGGTGGTTTGGATGCTTTGTATAGATACTAAAGGTGTTGAGAATATGCCTATGTGGTTGGGTTTCCAATTGATTTTGAGAAAATTTGAATAATACTGAAAATAGTGTGTTGAAGGAGTCTTCTGGCTTACAGTATACTGCTTGAATTTTTGCTCCACATTTCTTTTGTGTTGGAGATCTGAGTGTGTGGTTTGAATATGTTGTTGAGAAGTCGTGTAAGATGCTAAATCCAGAATTTGGTGTTCTGGATTGCTGTGAAGTGAAAGTTATGTTCACTAGTTTGAGAACAGGATTTGACAGTGTTTCTAATTTGTGCAGAAGTGTCTGGGAGAAAGTATTTGCTCCGCATTTCTCTGTAGAGTAGTTTCAGGTGTTGCAGTTATGGATTTAAGTCTATAAGGTCCTTATCTACCTTCTATCCAAAAGGTTTGTGGTATGATGCTCCAGAAAGCAAGTTCTTGTGTAGCAGAGTTCGACAGTGTTGGTTGTGAGTAGACAGTGAGCCTTCTTTAGGTGAAAATTGTTTTGGATGAATTTGTTGATTTCTAGGTGACCTCAAGTTGTTCGTGGATGTTTCCAAAATGTGTTAAATCTCTGGGCATGGTCCGCAAGTTATGGTTGTGATCATGGAAGCGTGTGATGAAGAATCCCCTATATTTACACCGTTTGGTCGACCTAGAAGTTTATGCTGATTGTGGAGTCGATTTGATGATTATGTGAATGTTGTGTAGCGTGCTTGGATAGATTTGGGTCTGAGCTAAGGCTTAGAGTGGTTTGCCTTCATTCCTGTGCGCCATGGAATGTTTAGATCCAGACCTAATTCAAATTTTATGTGTTTGCCAACCTTGGAGACTGTTTCAAGGGTTGAAGATTGTGTTGCCGACGTTGAAGATTGTTTCAAGGTTGATGGTGATATAAATAAGTGTCAAGAGTTTGTGTGTGAGTGGGCATGCATGGTAGAGATGAAGTTTGTGATGTGAAAGTGATAAAAGGGCAGTAAGAGATTTCATGAGTTAGATGACTGGATGCAGTGAGGAGAAGGTGTCTACTATCTTTCGGTATAGATGTGAGGGTGATGATTGTTGTGTTTCATTGGAACTGAGCCCATGCATGTGTTTTGATACAATTGATACACCCCCCCCTCTCAGTTGTCTTGTGCCTTCAACAAGAACACACAATGATGAAAAACTACAGTCAAAATCAAATTTGAATGAATGTTAAAGATGAGTAGTAAAATCTGAAACAAGATTTTAGCTACAAACCCTAGCTTTTGGAAGAACTAGGTTATGTAAAAAATGCAAATTTTCAAGCAAACCCTAGCAAATAAAGTATGTAAATGCAAGGTAAATGATTATAAAGTGATGGATAGTTGTAATTTATCTCAGATCTTATATAAATATCAAAGACTTAAAAGATTTAGATGATATGCAATGAAAATAGTGCAAACTATGCCTAAATGCAAGCCTAAGATGCTTGATTTTTTTTAAAATTTTAAATTTTTTTGCAAAATTTTTAAATGTATAATGATGAAAATGATATGTATGAATGCAAATCTAATGTACAACACTTAGCAAGATGCAATGTTCAGCAAAACACAAGTTCACCAAATTGTTATGTATGAAAATGGGGATGATCAAGTTGTGTGTTAATTAGAGTCAATCAAACCCTTCTTTCACACATACATTCAAGGACATAGATCGAACTAAGTCACAACTGTGATAGAGGACTCAGTTATAGGTTTGATGTCACTATGAAATGCTTGGAAAGATAGAATAGATTGATGTTTTGTTAAAACCCTAGTCTGATTAAGCTCAAAACCCTAATTATACAAAACCGTAAGCAAATAGACAAAACTCGACAAATGCTCGGACAAGAGGACACTAAATGCAAATTAGACACATACCAGATTTCAAATTTTGGGATGTGGAAACTTCGGGGTCAAAAGAGCGGGCACCCAAGACCAAGGTAGTACTTTTTTTTAGGGCTTCAGGATATTTTCTGCTACACACTTCAACCACTATAGAGATTTCTGACACTACAAAATTGGAGGTCAAAAGAGCGGGCACCCTTGACCTTTTAGGGATATTTTCTGCCTTTTTCTTTAGATCTTAAATATTTATGCTCTACATTGGTTTCTTGCAACTCCTCTCCGCAAGATCTGACACCTGTCATCTGCAATCACAAGAGAGGGGTTAGGGGTTGTGGTATTTAGGAGCTTGCCTTGGTCAAGCCCCGGAATGGCATTCAAGCCTTCCAACACCGTTGTTAGATAGAGAGTGCGTGTCCTTGCAGGACAGAGGCAAAAATAAATGATATGATAAATGATTGAAGCATAAAGTAAATGTCACCTCGGAGGTAAAGCTCTCATAGGGAGATGAAGATCTTCTACACCATGAGGAGATGGATTGATGAAGACAAATCTGCAACAAACATGAGCAAACACAACACAATATTGCTCTGCAACACAATGAAAGCCTTGAATATCCTTAGCACAAGATCACAAGTTCACATTATCCATATAGTTGTAAAATGAAGTCTTAAACATGCTTATATATTCATTCCCGCTAAACGTTCATAATTCAAACTGAATAGACCGACAAAGGGAAACATTTAAACGGTCACTTTGCTGTTATTTAAAATTGGTACCCCGACAAAATAAGGCAGGGAAAGGGTGCAGCGCCCTTGTCCAGGGACCTATTTTAGGGACTGTTTAAGATTTAGGATCCACCCCTAGGTCCCATTTGACATGGGTTTCAAGGGATTTTACTCCGGAATTCATTTTTAACACGCATGATTAAATTTAAAGGACCTATGAGCTAAACTTAGGAAGTAAAAGTCCTAGGGGGTCATTTTACGACATAACACTATTTTATGGCTTTCAATCTAACTACATCCAGGGATATTTTTAATTCCTTTATCTTTCATTAATCTCCTTACCATTTGAATCTCACACCACTTGCTCACTTCTTCATGGATGTTTGAGAGAAGAACATAAGTCAGTATTTTTAGGATCCAAATAAAAAAGCAGCATCGGTGTAAATACTCCTAAGCCTATATTCATATGTGATTTGTAGCACCAAGAAAACACATCCACACAACCACCACGGGTTTAATTGGCACCTTAATGATAAAATTTAGGGTGTCCTCAAGGTAGCTAGCAGGGGCAAGGAGGACAACCATGCACACATAATGATCAATTGTAGATGTAATGCAATATGGGTTACTCATGTGATTGAAGTGTGTGCGACTCTCATCCACTAAACCTGCATGGTTGCATGCACATAAAACACAAACAAAACTTATAATGTCAAGGTATGTTCCAAAGTGCTTCATTAATTCAATGATTTTGAGAACATCCTAACAAAATCGATTTTGAGAACATCCTTGCAAAATCGATTTTGTGCATACCCTGGAATCATTGCATTCCATGAGACCACATTCTTTGGGGCATTTTGTCAAACAGCTCACGTTCCTTGTGAGCTTCCACATTTTCCATCCATGTCTACCAGAGCATTTCCATCTATAATATCTGACAAAAATCCCCCTTCCATTATGCTTTGATGGATGTCCATACCCTGTTCCAAAGCTCCCATTTTAGCACAGGCAGGGAGGATGCTGGCAAAGGTTGCGGAGTCTGGCTTTACACCTGCCGATTGCATTCGCTTGAAAGTTTCTAAAGCCTTTTCAACAAATCCATTTTGTGCATATCCTGCGATCATAGGTTGCGGAGTCTGTTGCCACGCATCAGCACCTAAGCACATAAACAAAAGAAAATTTCATCGTCAACTTCATATAGCATAATTTGGTTAAATATAAATAAACAAAATCCAATTTAAAAGTATGATCAGATTTGGGACTCGGAGAATAGAAATCTTTTTGAAAAGACAAAATGATTGCCGAAAAGTATACAGATGCGAAAATTTATAAATTCAATTTTAATACTTTGGCGAATCCAGGACTCGGGAGATAAAATAGTGAACATACTTAGAGCCTTCCAAGAGAATTCGGAGACAATAAAAGATTGCAATCGAGCTATGAATCATTCAAAATCCAGGCTTTTACCTTTATTGCATCATGCTAACAATTCTAGACCCCACAGGACAGATGTTCAAAGTAGAGAAGATACATCAAATACAAGGTTGTCATTGTTTTATTCATTCAAGCATATACCACACTGGTAACTTACCAAAATACAGACTTGAGAAACATAGCCACTATAGCAAGAGGGCCAAAAGTTGTTTGAGCATAATGCATTGACAACTTCTCTTTATCCTTTAATTTGTTGCCCTAAAACTGCACCAAGCCCACCCCATAAACCCTGTACCCAATGGTAAAATGATGGTGAAACTTACTAGCAAGAAGTAGAGTAGACATTAAGACTACTTTTAGACTACTAATAGTCTATTCAACCTCTTTTGACCATAAAAAATGTTCTTCTTAGAGGTCGGTTATTAACAATTAATGGCATAAAACTTTTGATGTCTCTCTATAAAATCCAATTAAGCCAAATTACCCTTAAAATCTTACATGTAGTTGAAGATGTGCTAGTTTTTGGGTGCCTTAATCTTGATATGATTTTCACACAAAGCCTTTGTTGTTATGATTTTATCATGATATTCCAAGGAAGTTTTGACGGTCTATTCAAATTTCATCCATAGTTTATTAACTTATTGAATTGCCAAAAAAAAATATGTAAATGATTCAAGTTCCTATTAGGGTCTTGTAAACTAGCATAACCATTAATTCTTGAAATGTTGGTGGAAACTGCATGTCAAAACGAACTAAAAATTCTATGGGAAAACTGCATGTCAAAACAAACTAAAAATTATATGGGAAAACTATCAATTGCTCTAATTATCCTTGGTAATTGGTATATTATTTTTGCAAATTCAGATTTGAATGACTACTTCAAAAGGCAACTTTTCACGCTGACCTCCTTTCTGATTATCTCCTATAGTTTCTCCTAATTTTGTTCTTCCAAGGAAATGGAGTAGTTTACTTAAATAAATACAATGTTAGCTTTTGTCAAATATAAAGCACAACAATAGCCACAACTCAAAAGAACATAGAGGCCTGTAGATATCAGTTCTTGACAACACAGAACAAGTCATATAACCTAACTTATTGCAGTCCATTGGCATACACATCACAACAATATTCAACAAATATCTCATGACAAATGTTAAAATGCAATATATATCACAAATGAAAATGTACACAAATCATTAAGTTGGGTTACTCTTCTCTAAAATAATGTGTGAATTAATAATAAGAATAGTTGATACCTCGATGAAGACCTTAGTTTGGTCTTTCTATAAGGACACAACCACAAGTTACAAGTTCCATGTCAACAGTTTTTGGTGTTGAACTTGTTACACCATAATACTAGATCGAGTTCATCTCTCCATGTAAATAAATAACAAGGAAAGCTTGTAACATCCATATCCACAAGTGCAAAGTCATAAGTTCCATTCTAAAGCATTTCTTACTTTAATAATAGGTGTTATCCTAGGGGAAAAATATATGTGCCCTCATATTGATGCAGAGGGAAAACAATAGCAAGGACAATGTCTACAGAATTCCACAAACCCCCTTCTATGGGATTTCAATCTATACCCTATTCTTTGCCTTCACAAACCTACACTAGTTTCAAACCCTCAAGAAAGGCCTAATTGGGCTACTTGAATGACAAAACTTTTATTGATGTCTTCTAGTGCTTCTTAAATCTTCAACACATTTTCCAGGGTCTCATCAAACCCTCATTCTTCTGAGACAGACTCAACAATATCAAATTTTCAATAAACCCTCAACACACTAGGGTTTTAATAGTCTTTTGTAACAGAGAACACAGTCAGGCCTTCCTTTTTCACACGTGTGAGGGTGTCAAGGGCTGAAACTTGGTGGATACTTGGTCAACAACCCTATGAAGATCCTCAAGCAATTTGGTGGTTTTTCAAAGGTTCAATCAAAAGTTACAGATGTTTGAAGGTCGCTGAAAACCTTAGGACCGAGATTGGATAGTGGTAGTTTTTGAGCTTGTTCTTACACAAAACACCTAAAAACCATCATACAATCAATGCATTAGCTCTTTAAAACAATATTCTCACAAAACATTCACTCTCAGGTCTGACACCATCCTCCACATGTCTGTACAGGCCTGTATTCAATCTATGCAACAACAGAAACAATAAAAAAAATCTAAAAAGATGCAATGAACAGGGTATGCATGAGAAACTAATCAAAATCTTCTTGGAGAGTCCTCCTTCTTCCTCATACGTGAGAAAAACAATAACAACCAACCTCCAAATTAGTTACAAGATCATTTATATATGTGTTTCTCTCTAAAACCTAATGATATTATCTCAAAACTTGAAATTTCTGCCCTAACAACCAACCTAATAATGAAAAAAAACAATGTAAAAAGAGTTTACATGGTCTTCTAAGACCTTGTTTGACTCATTAAACCTACTTCTACCCTTGAGAATCAACCCCAAACTCTCTAACAAGCCAAAAACCTTTAGAAAATTAAAATCTAGTTTTGGCAGGAAAATCTAAATTAGAATTTCTAGGACTTCCTAAGAACTCTAAGCCATTGGAAATGATCCCAATGGACCCTAAATGAACTTCAAACACTCGATTAGGACTCTTAACATCAAAATGATCCTTAAAAACACAAACTAGGACTCTTGACCTCAATTTGACAGTAAAAACATGAACTAGAGTGATGCTTCTGCATCAGAAGACCCCTCTCACTATTGTGCATGGTCCACAACTCTTTTGAATGAACACACCTTGGGATTCTACTTTATATGTGCTTCCAATGATATTAAGGCTAGAGTGTGCCTTTGAGGATTTGGATGAATTTGAACCTCCCAACAGTTGAATGGACTCTCATGCAGAGTTCAACATGGTTGAACATTACAATGAGTACAATCAAAATTGTTTAACCAAATTATCTAAAAATAATCATCATCGAATGTAAACATTTTCAATATGTTTGAAACTACACAATAAACGAAGAAAATGATAAATGTGAGGTATAACTACTTCCCAAATTAAAATAGATACATTCTTTATTGTTAATTGCATTATATATTTCTAACAAAGATTCAATGTGATCAACAAATTATTAGCGTGCCCATTGAACCTATGAATCCAATTGCTAATATTAAATTACTAGACCCTTCCTTTCATGCCATATTGGTACTCACTATATACAAAATAAACATTTGAAGTCCCATAAAATTCAAATACACTTCTTTATATTTAAACTTTACACTTCAAATTTCAAATTCTCTTTTATTACGTCAAAGGCATTCCCTCTACAAGCGCGAGTGACCTGACTTGCAAGATCAACTATTGATACTATGTAATATAGGATGCAAGACTATGGAAATAATTTATGTCATTCACTAAAAAGTCTACTACATCATGCATCATCAGATGAGAATGATTCAAAAAACTCATCTCTGCTTCACCGATTGGCGGAAGTAGCTCGAGCTCTATAAGCATCAGACATGCGACTGATTGAAATCACTAACATTTTAAAATGTCAAAATATATTTAGCCAAAAGGGAGTACAGAAGGGTGTATAATGTATGATGCTTCGAACACCAAAGCAATTTTAGGTGTCTTTAATTTCCATCTCCAAAGTGCTTTATCATTAGAAAATGAATAAATAGAACCCTAATCTAATAGTAAGCCTCAACATTTTTTTGATCCAACATATTTCCAAAAAGTATAACAATGATTTAAACAAATTTTAAAATTTTTATATAGTGAATTATAATTTTAATATATGATAATTTATAATTATTATATATTGTTTTACAAATATTAAATATTTAGGAACATCCTAAATTTGTAATAGTTATTTATTATAACACTAGTATATTTATATTTAAAAAATATATCTAAAGTATGCTGAGAGATATCCTTCTTGGTGCCTATTTTTTTATCAATTTACCGCACTCCCTTTCAGCTCACCTCAAATCCTACAATTTGATATGTTTGTTCTACATGTGAAAAAAATTTAAGGAGGCAATATAAATAGATTGAATGTGCGTCTTTTCATATGTCATTCCGCAACATTTCTTTCTTTCATCTTAGTGCATAGTGATGGCTTCTTTGAAACTACCATAAACCTTTCTTTACATCCAACATGTAATTTGTTTTTTTTCTTTTTTTCTTCTAATTCCTTTCACCTTCTTTTTTTTTTTGGTTTTTTTAATTTGTGGAGTGACTATTAGGTTTTTTAATTAAGATTCTAGATTGGAATCTTATAAGTTTACATAGAAATTTGAGAATCTTTCAACTCCCATTGTGCTGTGAATCTAGGAACGCCTCTCGGTGTAATAATATTATTAATTATAATATTTAATAAACAACAATTAAAAAATAGTGAAGACAACTACCCTTTGAGGAAAATTTGTATAGCAATTAGACTAGAAATCTTCAAATAAACCTTAATTCGTATAATCCAAATTGTAAAATATCTACACGTCAAAATAATGTTTGATGCAACTTTAGAAACCACCATAAACCTTATAAAGAAACTACTCAATTCTATAGAAAATTCCAATATACCACAAGCACTGTTCGATCCCTATGCGATTACCACTTGAAAACTTTAATTGACATGCAAAAGATTGTGAGCTAATTAATCCCTTAACCAACAATAGCAAAGAGCTCTTTCTCTGTTGACATTGAATACCTATTTTTTTTTGTATTGAAGAAATGTAGATTACAAAAAATGAGTAGTCTTAAGACTACAGAATAAAACTAAATTGGCATACACAATGATAATGTATATATATTATTTTTATTATATATTTATCTATTATATAAAATCAATAGTAAATATTTATTATTATATATTATTCTATATAATATAAATTAGTAAATATAATATATAATACAACTTTTATAGTACTATTTAAATTAATCTATAACAAATATAACAACTTAACTAATCTTCCATGGGTTAAGCAGGAGGGAGGGTGAGCATGAAGGAGAGAGGTAGGGGGATATATCTAACAACTTAACTAGCCTTCCATGGGTTAAGAGGGAGGAGGGAGGGAGGTAGACAGATAGAGTGAGTGGGGGTCAAGGGTAGGGTAGGGGATACATGTATATATAGGGAAGGCGAGTAGGAGGGAGAGAGAGGAGAGAGGTAGGGGGATATATATCTAACAACTTAACTAGCCTTCTGTGGGTTAAGAGGGAGGAGGAGGGAGGTAGGTAGAGAGATAGAGCGAGTGGGGGGTCGAGGGTAGGATAGGGGATACACGTATACTATTTAAATTAACCTATAACAAATCTAACAACTTAACTATTCTTCCATGGGTTAAGCAAGAGGATGTGTATCCCTACCCTACCCTTGACCCCTTGCTCGCTCTATCTTTCTACCTCCCTCCCTCCTTCTCTCTCTTAACACATGGAAGGCTAGTTAAGTTGTTAGATATATATCCCCCTACCTCTCTCCCTCCCTCCCTCCTACTCGCCCTCTCTCCCTCTTAACCCATGGAAGATTAGTTAAGTTGTTAGATTTGTTATAGGTTAATTTAAATAGTACTATAAAACTTATATATTATATATTATATTTATATTTAATAATTTACATTATATTGAATAATATATAATAATAAATATATAACTATATATATATTTGTTGGTAAATTCAAGAATTTTTAGCCTAGCTTGAGCCAGAGAAACTACGACCGAGGAACCTCTTGCCAAGGTATTATTACCTTATCTACTTTAACATAGGCAATCCAAATATGCGATTTTGGCAACCCAGTAGAGGCACAAAGCTTGCAAGCTCACTTGGCCTAGCGAGGGTTTGAGCCTTGGTGATGTGATAGTAAGACCAAGTTTTTAACGAACACACCATGCTCTTATCGATAGGGATATATACATACACATATAGTGTATATATACACATACATGCATACATATATGTGTGTGTATATATGTATGTGTATGTACATACACACGTATTTATGTATGTATGCGTGTATGTATCACATACATACATATCTTACATAACTACACACATACAATATATATGTATGTGTGTGGGTATGTAAGGTATGTATGTATGTGTGTATGTATATACATACACATTGATACATGCATATGCACATGTATGTATGTATGTATGTGTGTGTGTATATGTACGGACATACATACATATATAGATATGTAGGTATATTATACATACATACACATTTATATGTGTATGTGTATATACATACACACATATACACATATACACATGTGTATGTATATGCACACACACACATATATGTATGTATATATACGCGTGTATATATACACACATACATACATATGAGAGAGAGACCCAAGGATATAGAGAGGGGGAAAGGGAGAGAAGAACATAGAAGTGGAGAGAGAAAATTTGAGAAAAATTGAGATAGAGAAGTGACGTGTATATATATATATATATGTCTTTGTAATTGGATAATTTGTATTATTGTCAATTGTCAAATCAG
Source organism: Cunninghamia lanceolata (assembly GCA_027924645.1). Taxonomy (NCBI): domain Eukaryota; kingdom Viridiplantae; phylum Streptophyta; class Pinopsida; order Cupressales; family Cupressaceae; genus Cunninghamia; species Cunninghamia lanceolata. The sequence continues at coordinate 1,841,361 of BSBN01000766.1, read as the reverse complement.
ATTATAGAACACATGTGATGATATCAACTAATGCATAGTTTCAAGGTCATCTCTTAAAATTTTGATTAAAAAATGTTCTTCAAATCCTTTTTTCCCTTGTAACAAGCTTCACAATCTCTATAAATGGATCGATTCTTCTCACTATTGTTACAAACAAGATACTCTTTAACATAAATCTATGTAATTGATATAATCATTTCTTATGGATACTACTATCTAAACCCAAATTCTTAGATCGTACATGTTTACCTCATTCATGTGGCCTGCAAGATTAGTGATTGTCTATTACTTTTCTTTATCATTATGACCTTTGATATTCAATGTTTGAAGACATCAAAATCATTTGCTAAAAAAGGATTTATACGTATCACAATGCACCCACATTCAATGCACCCACATTCACTTTGACAACAAATATATTGCCAATTTCCAGAGGAGGATGGAGTTGAAAGAGCTCAAAGATTCCATAGATTCGATGTAATTTCATAAGATTTTAATGGAAAAAAAAAAAATTCCAATCTAAAAAACTAAAAAAAAAGTTATAATGTATAGCATTTAATGCCCTCTGGAGATCACTCTTTCAATTTATGGCGTCTATTACATACTCTCCATTACAAAAATTAAAATAGAAAAACCCCTCACATACTCTTCAAAAACAACAAAAATTAAAATATGTTCTTTGTTTTTTCAAATAGAAAAACCCTTACATACTCTTCAAAAACAACAAAAATTAAAATATGTTCTTTATTTTTTCAGCACAAAAATTAAAACAGAAAAACCAAAACCCCATTAAAATAAAAATATGTTTGGATACAACATAAGTATATTAACAAATATAAGGTATTTAAAATATAATACACAAATGTCAATTTTGGTTTAATTTATTCTCTGTACAATGTACTAAATTATTGATATAAATTTTGCAAAATACAAACTGTATTGCTCCATAGGAATAGTAATTATCTTGTGCTGCAACATATATGTATCAAAACCTTCTAGATTTGACAAGATCAAAAATAAAAGATTATGTGAATAGGGTTTTATCTAGAATCTAAAAACAATTGTAGGGAATCAATGATCCTTCCCCCTTTTTTTTCCTTAAAGGAAACGCTAGCTCTTCCAAAAGGATAAATCAGAGACAATCCTTTGCTCCTTCTACCTCTAGAAATCCTGCATGCATAGGGTTGTGTGCTTGGAAAATCTTTAAGTAATAAGAACTCATCTGCAACATAAAAAAAATTAAAAGAATGACATATTTAGATATTCTTTAGCAGAGCTTCTTCCCTCAAACCTGCAATAGAGAATAGTGAAAAGGTAAAAAGAAAAAGAATGAAATGATACAATTTAAGGAATAAATTTATTTTAGTAAGTTCTAGAAAATCATTTCTTTCTAATGCATAAATCTACTCCTTAAAAGTAGCTAACAATTTCCCATTTGATGGATTGATTTATTATAACATGCCTTTTTAAATTAATTTAAGAGTGAGTTATAACATTTAAATTTATATTTAAAAATGATTTTAAAAAAAATCTCAATATGCAATCATATGCCTAATTTTAGTTATTATAACATGCCTTTTTAAATTAATTAAGAGTGAGTGATAACATTTAAATTTACATTTAAAAATGATTTTAAAAAAATTCAATATGCAATGATATCCCTAAATTTTAGTTTATAGATTGCTTAATTAGAGGATGAATTATTATGACGTGCTTTTTTAAATAATTTTAAATAATTTTTATTTAATGAAAAAACTATTAGGGGTTAGTCACCATTGAGAACAAATGAAATGAGTGTTGGTTGATGTAATAAATTTATTGTTATTTATTTTTAACTAGTATATTTATATTTAAAAAATATATATCTAAAGTACGCCGAGGGATATCTCTTTTCCATAGTTTATTTGAAAATGAAATTGGAAAAAATTAAAAAAAAAACCAAAAAAGAAATTGAAAATAAGAAAATCACAAAAACTATGGAACCAAAAAACAAATTTGGAAAAAATAAAAAATAAAAACCAAAAAAGAAATTGGAAAAAATAAAAATTAAAAAATTAAAAAAAAATGGAAAAGATAAAAAATAAAAATAAAAAGAAATTGAAAACAAGAAAATCAGTGGAACCAAAAAAGAAATTGGACAAAATCAAAAATAAAAACCAAATTTTAATTTTAATTTTTTTTTACAATTATTTTTTTCATTTTTTCCAATTTTTTTAGTTCCATAGTTTTTGTGATTATCTTAGTTTCTCCTTCAACGGTTTCTAATTTCTTTTTTTATTTTTGTTTTTTATTTTTTCCAATTTCTATTTTTTCTAGTTTCTAATTTCTTTTTTTGTTTTTATTTTTGTTTTTAATAAAGATTCTAGATTGGAATATTATAAGTTTACCTAGAAATTCCAGAATCTTTCACTCCCATCCGTGCTTTGAATGTAGAAATGCCTCTTGGTGTAATTAAAATTATTAGTTATTTAATGATATTTAATTTACTTTTTGTTTTTCTATACAAGCTTATATATATGGTTGATTTTATTATTTATTATTAAGATAAAGAGGCATTTAATTAATTATTTATTAAATTAAAGCTAGATGCTTAGTTAAAACTTATAATTAAATTTGAGTTTAACTTTTTAATTAAATTTGACTTTAATTTTTTTGCCTAATCACTCTAAGGTGTCAAATGACATTTTGAATTTATTTTTTTAATTTTGGAGTGGTTGATGAGGTCTTTAATGATGGGTGTTGATATTATTATGATGGAATTATAATTTTTATTAAAATTATAATTAAGGTTTGGGTTAAAAAATTGGGTTAGATTTACAATTAGGGTTATGGTTAGGTTTAAAATTAAGGTTGAATTAGCATATATTTCTATAAAGATAAATATGCTAACCTTAACACTAATTTAAATCCTTACTATTACCCTAACCATACATGGAACCCTAACCCTAATCATAATTTGGTACATGAATGAAACATTAAATGTAACTAGATTTATAAATGTATTCAAATTGTATTATATATTCAACATGTAATATTATTCTAAAGATCAAAAGAAGGTACATAAAGTAATTATTTGAAGATGATCATAGATTCATAGAGGCTTGAAACTGTATACTTCATACTATTATCAAAGAGGCTATTGAGAGGCCCTGTGACTGAAGCATTCATGCTAGAAATAGCTGAATCCTCTCCATTCAACATATTAGAATTAGGCTAATTTGGTGGAGAGGTCTATATTAAGGATAGTGAACAAAAACAACCTTTAAGCAAAGAGGTCTCCTTATTTTTTGTTTAACTATGCAATTCGATTATTTTACACTTTAGGGTTAGAATTAAGGTTATGGTTAGAAGTAAAATTATGGTTAATATTAGGAATACAATTAGGGTTAGGGTTACAATTACATATAGGGATAGGATTAGAATTATAGATAGCGATAGAGTTCCGGTTACAATTAAAGCTCAGGTTAGAATTGGGGTTACAAATTATTATAGTTAGGGTCTAGAAATAGGATTTAGGTTAGGAGTAGGGATAGAACTAAGATTAAAATTAGGGTTAGGGTCAGGGTTAAAATTAGGGTTAATATTGGCCTAAATTTTAGGGTTAGGGTTACAATTAGAATTAGGGTTAGGGTTTGAGTAAGAATTAGTGTTAGAATTACGGTTGGGGTTAGGATTATAATTAGGGTTGGGGTTTGGGTTAGGATTAGAATTAGGATTACGACTATAATTAGGGTTAATGTTAGAATTCAAGTTAGGGTTAGGGTTAAAATCACAGTTAGAATTAGGATTAAGGTAAGGGTTAGAATTATTATTATAGATTTAAGGTTATGATTAGAATTAAGGTTAGGGTTAGGGTTATGAAATTAAATTTGACTTTAATTTTTTTCCTAATCACTCCAAGGTGTCAACGAGTTGCCATTTTCACTTAAGAATGCGAGTAATTTAACTCTTAGTATCATAGTTGTTTTAAAAAATAGTTTCATTGTGTTTATGCCCATATGTGCATGTGTGGGCATTACATAGGTGCACCAGAGGATGAAGGATTTGATTTTGGAGTTGTGGGGATGACACTTTGAATTGATTTTTTGTTTTGGAGTGGTTGATGAGGTCTTTAATGATGGGTGTTGATATTATTATGATGGAATTATAATTTTTATTAAAATTATAATTAGGGTTAGGGTTACAAATTGGGTTAGAATTACAATTAGGGTTAGGGATAGGGTTAGAATTACGGATAGTGATAGAGTTCAGGTTATAATTAAAGTTTAGGTTAGAATTAGGGTTACAAATTATTACAATTAGGGTCTAGAAATAGGTTTTAGGTTCTAGGAGTAGGGTTAGAACTATGATTAGAATTAGGGCTAAGCTTAAAATTAGGGTTAGTATTGGCCTAAATGTTAGGGTTAGGTTTACATTTAGAATTAGGGTTAGAGTTTGAGTAAGAATTAGTGTTAGAATTACAATTTAGGTTAAAATTAGGATTAGGGTTAGGGTTATGATCATAATTAGGGTTGGGGTTTGGGTCAGGATTAGAATTAGGGTTACAACTATAATTAGGGTTAATGTTAGAATTTAGGATAGGGTTAAAATCATAGTTAGAATTAGGATTAAGGTAAGGGCTAGAATTATTATTATAGATTTGGGGTTACAATTAGAATTAAGGTTAGGGTTATGATTAGGGTTAGGGTTGGAATTTCATATAGAATTAAGTGAGGATTAGGGTTAGAATTATAATTAGAATTGAGGTTATAGTTTAAAGAAGGGTGGCAATTAGAATGAGAATTAGGGTTATAATAAGGGTTACAATTAATTTTATGATTAGCGTTAGAATTAGGGATACAATTATGGTTATAATTTTATATAGGCTTATGATTAGGGTTGGAATTAGGGCAAGCTTCATGTTAAGATTAGATTTATAATTAGGGTTAGAATTAGAATTAGGGTTAGTATTAGGGTTTGGTTTATTGTTGAATTAGGGTTAGGGTTCAATATTGAGATTAAAATATTCCTTAAAAATAGGTACCCTAATTCTAAATCCAACCCTAATTCTTACCACAACCACAAGATTACACGTAGTATTGTTTTATAAGCCTCAAAACCCTCAATCTAATTGTATTTCTAAATCTAATCCTATTTAACATAATTCTAACCCTCAAAACTCTAATGCTAACCCTAACTCCAATTCTAACCATAATTTTAACCCTAACCCTAATTGTAACCCTATTTTTTACCTAAACACTAACCCTAACCCTAATTTTAACCCCTAACTTTAATCCTGAATATAATATATAATATAATTATAATTATAATATAATATAATATAGAATTTTAATTATTGTATATATTATAATTATAATTATTCTATATAATATAATATAATATAATTATTATTATAATATATTTAATCTATATTATAATATTATATTATATAATTATAATAATTCATATAATTATATAATATAGTTAGAATTAGGCTTGCCACTCAGGATGCTACTAGCATACCTATATTAAAAAAATATAGGCACCTCGTCGATGTACTTTAGATATATTTTTTAAATATAAATATACTAGTGTATTTAATGTTTCAAACAATATATGATCATTGAGCAAATAGATCTCATGCATTGCCCCAGTCTATGTTGAAAAAATGATAAACTATTTACCCACTATTTACCCATTGCACACCTCCTAATATTAAAACTATTTACCTTCCTATAAATTTGTTTAGATTTACTTTTTATTTCAAATTTAATTGATAATTACCTTGTCCACCCTTATCGGTGTGCCCATTGCGCGATTAGGAGGATTGCGACAGTAGATAAACAAGTAAAGCTAACGGCGAGAAAACGCAACCCACAGAAACCAAATTCAAGACAAGATAATGTCTTATCCTCGTCAACTTACTCTAGCTGTTATTACTTTTTGCAAGTGAATTAACAATTTCAATGGCAGCACTGTTGCGGCAGCCTTATTCCTCTTGCCTTTCTTTTCAGCCAACCATCCAAACGTCTTTCAGAAATTCAGGCAAAAGTATAAGTAGTATTATCAATGTTAACAGAATTTGCAGAACCAGAGCTTTAACAGAGCTTGAGGAAAATGGAATTCCATCCAATCCAACACTAGCAGGTCAAGTCCCAAAGCAGCATGTGGTTACAGTGCATGACAAACAGAGAGGAATTACTCACAAATTTCAGGTTCCTGAGGTTAGCATATTTGTTTTCTTCTCTCTTAAATTGAATGTATGCCTCATACTCTTGACCAAGTTTTCAAAATTCCATCAATGGGTACTTTCTAGGCTCAGTTGAGAAAAAACTTGGGAAAATTTAAAAAACTTGGTAAATTCTTTTTTCTGGGTATTTTATTTTTAACTTACTAAATCTCCTTTTCTTAGGGCAACCTTTGCTTAGTTGTCATGACTAGGTGTATCACTCTTCCATAAATTTCACATGGGACTTGCAACGGTCCTCACCTGTTGGGCATATGCTGCAGCCAGCAAGATGAATGCTGTTTTTTAATCTAATTCCAACATTTTACCATGTTTCCTGGGATTGAACCTGGGGCTATATTATGGGAGCACCGATATTTTTATCATCTGGGACAAAATTCATTTGGGTAGGGCAAACCCGTAGTCCTGGTGTGCAGATGTAACATAAATGGTCTATTACCATGTTCACACCTGCAGCAATTTGTTTAGAGGAGGACCTTGTTCTCGAATGCAATTGGAGAATTCCCCTGGTTGTGCTGGCATTGCATTCACTTTGGATGCGACAGTAGTGCCCACTGGGGGTGGTGAACTGTGTTGTGAGCTTGGTGAGCTTCATTGGAGGCCGAGGTTCAAACTCTGATGATGTTAAGAAGTGTGTGCAAGCATTTCAGTTTTAAACTTCATCAGCTGAAAATCAAGATAATTGAGCTCATCATATTCTACTTCTTTCCAGGAACCTTTGTTTCAATGCGAATTCTAGCCAAAATGCTATTTCTTTCAAGTAAAATGATCTACAGGGCAACATTTTTTAAATTTCATGAATGCACACTTTCAAGTTTTCAACCTAAAACGACAAATGGGGTAATGATTTATAAATTCATGAATGAGTGTGTTTTAAGAGATTTTTTTATGGGTGAATTGAAACACTCACCTCCCCATTAATTGTGGGAAATGCACTATCAATCTTGCCATCTGCTAAACACCAGGAATGCGTCATCAAGATTAGAAGTTTAGAACACCTTTTGGCTTAGAACAACAACCGAGGGATTTTGTATTCTCACGATTTTCATGTAAGATTTGAGACTTGCATTTGCACAGTGGTTATAACATAGGGAGCATGCTTGGCTAGGCTTGAAGGTGGATCATTGTTACAGAAATTGCTTTTCCTTGTCACTATTCCATGGCATGCTGGACTATTATTCCAATATAAATTTCTCCAAAAACAAAATAGGACATGTTCAATCTTTGTTTCAAAAATAAATTTCAAATTGAGCTTATCTCTTGATTTCTAGTGTTATGTCGAATGCTTCTTGTTGGATCTCAGCTGGCTTATTTAACCAACTAGATGTGAAGTTCTCTGTACCATTCTTTTTATTTAATTTTGCTTTTTATATTATGTGTGGTTTACATGTTAGTTAGCAAGGCATATTCAACTGATCAAGTTGAGAAGAAAATACACTGACTCTTACCTTCTTAGTAGGCTTTTGTACTTGTCAAGAATCATCTGGTTGTAATTAACTCTGGTGACAACTATCAATTACCATTTGCTCCAGATTTGACTAGTGGCCAATATGGTTCTGTTCTAGACCCTGGTTGTGTTCTGTTAGAACCTAGAATCCTCTCATGCCTACTAGTTATGCTAAACCTTCCTTCCTGATCAGTTACAGCTTCAGTCTCTTTTATTGCGAGTTTATGTGATACTCTTTCCAACCTTTCCTCTGTTGTCCTGATTTCTTTGTTAAATTAGTCCTACAGGGAGTAATGTAGGCAAGTTACCTTCTCACATTTCTATTGTCCAGGGATGTTAAACCTGGGCCAAGTGATTGTTACTGTATCATTGCGCCTGTGATTGATACTTTTGTTCTCTCACAAATAGCAAGGTGCTGCCATGATCCAGTTGCAAAATCTGAAGGAAATATGATTTGGGATGCATCATACTTTGGTGAGATGTGATTGATTAATTTTCTATGGTCTGTTTGTATTTTTCCCATCCTCTTTATCCATACACTTCCCATTCTGGCACAAATACTTAGGTCAAGTAACATTTATGTGCTCTTACTGTGTCCTTTAGGCACTTGATCGGAACTAGGCCATTTATGCAAGATCATCTTACCGGAAGTCAGTTGATATAATCTTGTATGCTAGTTATTGCTGTTGTGCTGTTCTTTACAAAGAGCATGGACAGGTGTTTAGTCCATGAACCAGTCTTTGAACTGTTTTAAATCAGTCTCCAGTCTTCTAACAATACATGCTTCAACTTCAACTCAAATATCTTCTCTGCAGATTTGCCAGATACTTCTCCCATATTTGGATACACGTGTTCGTGTATTGGATACTTGCTATGGATACAATACTCTCAGATATGGCATGGGTACTGTATCTAGACATATCCATAAACAAGCCTATATTTGGGCTGTATCTAATACATTTGGATACAACACCACACTGTCAGGTGCCACATTTGGTTTAGGGTTTATGAAAAACATTCAGAATTTGCAAAAACAATAAAATATTAAAAAATGTATGCACACACACAAGCACACACATATTTCACTAAAGACACAAACATACTATAACAAAATAAACATTGTAAACTAAAATATAAAACCAAAATAAATATAATTAAATATTTTTAAAGTTACGTTCTATACCCTTATATATATAAATAATTGAATATATGCATGTTTCTATAATTGGGCCATATTCGATACATTTGATTACAACACCACACTGTTTAGTGCTGCATCCAGTTTAGGGTCTATGAAAAACATTCAAAATTTGCAAAAGAAATAAAATATAAAAAAAAAGTATGCACATGTGCATGCGCACACACACACATATAGATATCACTAAAGACACTAACATACACGAACATACTATAACAAAATAAATATTAGAAACGAAAATAGATATAAATAAATATTTTGAAAGTTATGTTCTATACTCTTAGATATATAAATAATTGAATATATATATATTTTTATAATTGTGTATTTGTATTAGGGGATCTTGAAAATTTGCTGTATCCGTGTTCGACATCATATCCATTTCCATGCAATTCTGCTTTTCTGTAATTCATAATTTTACTGACAGAAAGAAGAGTTCTTCCTGAGTCCACATAAATTTTCTTATGCATGCCATTCTGGAGTTGCACTTTTAATGAGCATGTCTTGCATTTAATGCCGCCATCATCTCCTAGAAACATCCTTTTTTAGAGAGACAGATCATAAGTTATGAATTATTACCTGTATGGATTTATGCGGTTGTTTGATGTCAAATCTAACAAAAAAGATCCTCTTCCTCCCATTGAAAATGCTAGATCTGCCATGAATAATGTCTGATCTTCGTCATGGAGGGTTACATTCACTTGCATCTGTGGCCTCTTCTCATCCTTCTTGTTTCTTGCAGTAATTGCAAGTGTTATTTTAATTTGATGGCTTAGGGAACCTTAAGGATCCTTATTTTGCTTCTATTCACAAAATGTTTGTGTTTGAATGTCTGTCAAACAAGGCCATGGATGGTTGGCAAACTTCTCTTTCCCTTCATTTTTCTTTTTCAAGAAGTGAAACAAGGACTTGGTCCAGGCTTAACATCCCACCTTCATCGCCCAAACATTATAGTAATAATTTAACTGTTGTAGCTGGCTGGAAAATTTGTCAAAAAATAGACTATCTGCTTTAGAAATTCTGGTCCCAACTCCTAATTGATTCAACAAAGATTAAAAACCATTGATATGGGCACTTATGCTCCCACCTTTGAGCATGGTCAATGAGAAGATCTACATCCGCAGAAACAGTTTGGAGGCTCTTGCATGCATTTGAACCAATGTGTGCAAAGCTTCCTTTGATGTCTTTGAATTAATCACATGCAGCATCTGCAAATCTTTCATATTGAGAAAAATGATTATAAATTCCTTTGCTTCTATTTGCTCCCACTTTGCTGTAACATCTGGTGAAATGAATTCGCTCTCCATCGACTACCTTCCATTTATCTTTTCCAAGACATTATCTTCATTGTGTGCTTCTAGAATTGAAACCCTTGCATAATTTTTTTGGATAGTATGCAACTTGGTTGTGGTGATGGTCATCCTGATAATGCTTGGTTATTATTATCTGGCTAACATATCAATTGCATACAATAACGAAACTAACAGTGCATACCAGAGAGGAATAGAATATTGCACAAAAGAAGCTTTACTCAATAGAGTTTGTGTACATACGTATAAACCGGGAAGGCCAAGCTAAAATCAGACGATTTACTTGTCTACACAAAAGGAAGCCAATGGTTGTTGGTTAGAACAAAGCTGTTGGGAACTGCTACAACTAAGCATGAACAACTAACTTGATGCCGAGTTAATTAACAAGAGAGTTGACTAGCAAAAGATTACAAAGCCAACTGATGCTAATTACCTCATCCCTCCTATTGGCCCACCTTTCAGTTTGGTCCTTTTGGGTGCCATTGTGCCCTTGTGTTTGTATACATATCATGGTTTGTGCTTCATCTTCAGATCTTTCCCTCAATGTTGCCATGTTCTATTAGGGTTTGTTGTTCTTGGTTTAGGGTTTTCCTATGCACATAAGGCTTATGTTAGTTTGTTGCATTCTTGGCCTGGGGGTCTCGTGTGGCCATGTTATGGTGGATTGTGCTTGTGTCTATGAATTTGGGGTTGCAGTTAGTGTGTTCCCATGGCCCTCATTGTCTACCTTTTGTGTTCTGCAAGTCTTCGTATGTGTGGGGGTATTATATCATGTCTTTGGTTTTGGCCTATAGACTCTTCTCATGGTTGCCTTTCAGTCCCTAGTTTAACCCTAATATCCTTGCCTTTGCCTTTGGTTTGCATAAACTCATACTACATTAATGCCAAAGTTCATATATCTTGCCTACCTAATACCCCTGCACTTTTGGTTCTAATCACTCGTTGACTGCTTGCTTTTGGTGCCCACTTAACTTAAAGCATGCGCTTTATTCCTTTTATTGTCGGCACTACCCTACTCGGTCATTGCTATTGCCTATAGTCCTTTGCCTTGCTAGCCACTTTGCTTTAAGCCCTCGGTTTCCTTGTGACCATTGCTATTGCTATTGCCTAGTGCTTGCCCTCTTGCATTGTTCATTGGATGCATGTCGCCTTTTGATTGTTGGTGCATGACGGCCTGTAATAACCCACGCCAATTTTTTTTATTTTTTGCAATATATAAATGCAAATGCAACGTCCTGACACTTTCTGATCACCCAGTTCCCGATATGGGCAAGGTGAGAGCATATGGTGTTTTGGACCACTCTGCATTTCTTATTTGAGATCTCATTATCACCATTACTTCGTCCTTGTTAGGTACGTCAATCATTTTGATGTTGGCTTGCTTCGGATAGTTACCATCTCCATGATTGCTTGGTCCACACCATTGGAAGAGAAGTTCGGGAGTGCCTTGATTGGTAGGGCAATCTCTTGCTAAATGGCCCACCCCACTTGTTGCACTTTTGACATTGTATAATTTGTTGGCCTTGGCCATCATACTCTATTTCTCTTTTGGCTCTACCCACATTTTGGCCTCTGTTGTCTCTTTCATCTCAATATCCACTAGGTGATGCGCTTGTAGATGCGTTTGGGGAGGTGTTCAGTGTTGATGGTTCTCCAAAGAGTACCTGGGCGCTCTTATTTATTAGATTGTATTGGCAATCTGTAATTGAATGGCCTACGACTTGGCATATTTCACAAAACATCCTCTTGGGACAATTAGTTTTGGTGTGACCTATTTTACAGTCAATGCACCAAAGGCCTCTCCCTTCTTTTGTGTTCGTCTTTAGCTCTTTCATCCTTCCAATCATGTCTCTATGAAGAGCCTGCACGGATCATGCTTCAATGTCATTTGAATTAGAGTCATCTTCACTTTTCCTCGAGTAGGAGGATGTCTTGTTTTTGCTGTCTATATCAACTGCCTGGTTATACGCATCCTCATATGATGACGGAGGTACTATTTTCATCTTCTTCTATAGTGAGGGTATCAACTGTTTGATGAATCGTTGCTTTTTGAATGCATTGGTTGGTTCCTTGCCCAATCTGCTCAATAATTCTTTGAACCTCCTATCATAGGCTTGTACATTTTCATGCTTACCCTATTGGGTATTATAAATTTCAGCAACAATCTCGTTGTTGTCCTTCAATAGTTTGAACTCATGTTCAAATGCCTTCCTTAGTCTGCCCCTTGTGGCTTTTTCAACATTTAGAATATTGGTATACCAATCAATTACCACTCTTTGCAATGTGGCTAGGAAACATCTCATCCAGAACCCTTGGTCTGTCTGCCCATTTGCAGTCCATATGGTAATACATGTTCTACAGTGCCTTAGAGGGTCTTCAAATCCATCTCCGCTAAACTTAGACATTTTCTGCCTTTTTACATTCGTACGCGCTAGAAGAGTCACCATTGCTTGATGTGACTATAGTGTTTGGAACCTTCTCCTTAAGAAATTTTGGTCTAGACATTCCGTTGCTCCTTGAACACTTTCGTACATGTCCAAACCCTTGACTGGTTCGGAGACTTCTGTGATTTGAACACTATTGCCACCTTCAAGTTCTTTTCTTTCCACTCCAATCAACCTCGGTCCACTCTTTGTTTGTACACTCTTAGACATGTGTAGTCGGTTGGATACTCACGTTTCTTCGTTCTTGACTACGGCTCCAACTCATGCTTTAGATCCAGATTGCGCTTTGTTTCTGACTTTCACTTTGGATTGATGGATTTTTCGATTCGGCTACTTCTTGCAGCCTCCTTTGTTCTTGTTGTTCCACCAACCGGATGGACTGTTTGACTTCATGGTCTGCACTTGACAATGCTTTAATCTTCTCTCACCTTTATTTGGGCTTAATGGCATTAATTTTGTCGGTTTCTAGTGTAGTCCTCAATAGGTATTGACTAAAATTGGTTATATGTGAATTTGACCTGATTTCGTATAAGCAACAACACCAAATGTGTACTGCTAAACAATTACACTACTAATTGCAAAAATAAATAAAACATGATGGAACATAACCAAATAATTGATGATGAAAATCAAGGAACGCTTTCTGTCAGAGTAGTGCTTGTACAATCCAAATGTAGATCAGGGAAAATCGTGTATACAATTAGACTGCCTTCCCTGACCAACAGAAACATATTTAAAGTGTCCAATGGTTGCCAAATAGAATACAACTGTCAACAACCATTGACAACTAATCCCTAACAACTACCCACAAGCTGACAAATACATAGTCAGGCACAAACATACTAAAAAAATGTAACAATTTAATTTATATACACTGCATGGATCGTGGTCAACCAAATCAAACTCCAATCTTTGCATGTGACTCAGTCAGAAGGCATTTGAAACAGATGTTGAAACAAGGATTTCCTTCACTAGAGAGAGGCAAAGGCACTCTCAACCTTCCTGGCCAAAGTGAACTCCTTATTTGGCAATGCGATCAATCCAGGGTCACACGATCTGCCATGTGATGATGGGTCTAGCAGAAAATCAAGAAAGCTTTTCATCTTTAATTGTCTATTTATATGCTTGCTTAAGTACTCTATGCCCACTCTACAACACTGAAAGCACTTCTCCCCTCTCATTGTTTGATACTTCTAATCACTCATAATTCATTCTTTGTGTTGGCTTAATCACTCATTGTGGGAGTGCCTATAGTATTGTTGACTGAGGCTATCTCACTCATTACAGGAGGGGTCATATGCCTGCAGAAAGTAATTTGGACAGATGGGAATGGGTGCTAGTAGAGAATAAACTTGTAGGGGGTTCAGCTATGTCAGGGACTGTTTCTTTATGGGCCAACTCGTCCAGGAAGGCTAATTGCTGGAATTTGAGCTTTATGCGAGTGTTTTTGGTATGAAATTCTGCCTGGAGCATTATCCAGAAAGGATTTCCATTCATTCTCATGCTATTCTCATTCAAGAGGGAAGGAAATTGTAAGCCCAGGAATTCATACAGATGTGTTGCTAGGGAAAGGAATTTATACTTTTGGAATTCATTCCTAATGAGATTTCCTTTGAACATTGAAAGGAATTCGTTCTTAACGAGATTACCTTGTAGGGAAAGGAATTCATACCTACTAATGTGGGCACATCTAGAACTCAATACCAACAGATGCAAACACTAGCAAAGGAATCAGAATTCATACTAATTAGGAAGGAATTCATATCAGTATCTGAACCAACCACATTGAGCTCTAGTGAGTAGGTCTAGTGATTGATCGGTTTTTGCAGAGAGGTCTTTTGGTTTGGCATTGATTAAAATTTAAAGGATTGGGGTTCTTTCTCAGAGGGACTGGTTGAGGGCCCGAGTCCATTAATCTTTTGCAGGGGAGGATGCACCATATATTTGTGTACTTGACGGCTATGGGGCTAGGACATGATCCTGAAATCCTTGTAATCCGGTACACCTAGAGGACCAAAATGATGCTTATAGAGGTGGTTCACTTAAATGATGGATGCTTAAGAGTGCCCAAGAGAATAACTAGAAGTGGGGGAGAACTGAACTAAGTAGATGATGCTTATAGAGGTGGTTCACTTAAATGATGGATGCTTAAGAGTGCCCAAGAGAATAACTAGAAGTGGGGGAGAACTGAACTAACTCCATGCTTGTTCATTTGGGCTCACTAACTGGAAGAGCGGAATTTGGAATACTCCATACTGGTGAAATCCAATAATCTATACTGCCATACAATAACTGGACTAAAGAAGTGTTTCAGGACCTTCTGGTTCCCCCACTCTTAACATCTTCATGCTCATAAGACAAGTTTATAGTTAGCTTGCCTCTCCAGTCATAACTAGCTGTAACATCTTTGATTCAAACTTGTCTCTGTGCTTCAACTCTGCTAAACCATTGGCAGCCCCACTACCTTTGCAAGAGTATTCCCCTCACTGGTTAGACTAGTTCTGCATACCCTTCCTTCATCGTTTGGCATTGCCAAACCTCTAATAGATCGGGTTGTTTTGTACCTGTGCTTCCACTTCCATTCCTCTCCATGCTAAAATCTCCTAGACAACTGGATGCAAATCTCTAACTCTGTTTCTATGTGGTGTCTGGTCTTCTTCACCCTCTGTCATTCCCACATCTTTACTGTTGATCCATTCCTCATCAACAGGTTCTTCTATCCTCTACCTTCTCCTGTTGACTCCCCTGCTACCGTCAGGATGATCAGTTCCATCTGTGGCAATTCCTCAGATTTGTTCTCTTTGAAAATCTATCGCAGTCTGCTTCACATCCTATGAACTTTTAATTTTACCCATTTTGGATACATTTTCCTTGTCTATTTAGTTGACTAGAACTTTATGGATGAACTACACAAACGGAGAATCTCTATGGGTTTGACAGGGAATGGGAGTTCACACAGATGATAGGTGGATTCAATTGTTACAATGCTGCCATAAATATAGACCGTAAACTTAGCTATTATAAAACACATAAAACTACTCAACCGTAAACATTGTGGTATAGAATCATCATATAAAACAGAGAAGACAAAATGGAGAAATGAATAGTCTTTTTTAATTGTCACAAGACAAAGTATAAGGATATAACATCGTTGCCTGAATTATAAGGGAAATCTGATGAAATCCATAATACATAAATCATCTCCCCAAGTCGCATATATCCTTTTCTTTGTGATTAGATGAAGATGCAATGATTGGGAACAACCATTGTCGAGGAATCATTGTGCTGTATGAAAATTAATAGTCTATCATTCCTCAATATATTTACATAACACAAATGACTTTTTTGTACTTAACTTTCTAAATGTATATCATTTGCTCTCTAAAACCCCTATGGAGAAGCTACTTACAGGCTATAGTGTTTACGTCTTCATCCTTGAAAGACACTTGAGTATTTGAGGAAACAAACTACATGATGAGATATTGGTCTTGAGGAGGAAGCATGGATAGACGAGGGAGTACAGGAATACATTAACAATGTGTGGGTATCACACTGAGCATTTGTGATGATCTAGAGGTCTCTGACAGTGATGATGCGACTGATGTGACTGATGCTTAGCCATTCTTGTAGTGCCCTTGATTCACATATATCCTTTTCTCTGTGACTAGCTGTGATGATTGGGAACAGCCACTGTCAAGGAACCACTGTGCTGTATGAAAATTAGAACAACTCAATAGTCTATCATTCCCCAACATAACACAAATGTCTTTATTATACTTTATTTATATTTTACTTTCTAAATATTTAATATTATATCATTTGCTCTCTAAATCCACATATACAGAAGCTACTTGTAGACTATAACGTTTATGTCTTCATCATCAAAAGGCATGCGAGTACTTGAGGGGACTGACAACATGATGAGATATTGGTCTTGAGGAGGAAACATAGATAGACGGGGCAGTACAGGAATTATGGGTGGGTATGCCACCGAGTGTTTGTGATGATCTTGAGTTTGCTGACAGTGATGATGCGACCAACATGACTGATACTGAGCCATTGTTGCAGTGCATGGAAGAGAGCATGGGCTATATAAGTTTGACTCCTTGCTTGCTTCATGCTTTTTTCAGTACTTGCATTCTATCAGAGTTGCATCATTTTAATTTGATTAATTAGTGTATAGTGAGGCATTTTTAATGGGTCCACCCCATGTACAATACAACACGTCATCCACTAAGGACCAACACAACCAACACAACCAATGTCCACCATGGGACTTGAATGCACGATTACTTGTTTATCAACCAACAAGCTAACTGCTGCACCATGTGCTCACATGCATCGTTGATTGGTACACTTTGATTTAGTTATTCCTGATGATCATTTTTTATTTTTGCTTGGTACCTCAGGAATTTTTAGGTTGGCCCAAACTAGTAGAGGCCACAAATGTGCACCTCATGAGGCTACAAATAGGGGACCTCATCCCTTGCATTAACGAAAACGGTCTATACTCATGAGTTCAGCAGTCTAGTAGGGGCACAAAGCCTGCAGGCTCAATGGCCTAGTGAGGGTTTGTGACACTTTGAACCTTGGTGGCAACATCAACAATGCCATGATTTAACCATCACACCATGCCCTTAATGGCATGGAATCTTGGATTACAAATTGATGGGAAAATATTTTTGTTTCATCATAATTAGTTACGATAAGTTTAATTTACTTTATATATTTATTTATGTATTTAATGGGAGGCTACATTATGTTGGGGATGGAAACATCCCCTGCAGTCTTTCAAGTTACAACACACCTGTGATACCTGTCCTCTGCCCCTTGTGATCTTTGTACTGGAAGGTGGGGTGGCACATATCTTTATGTTTATCTCTTATCTTTGGGTTAGAACATTTATATCTAATTTACCAGGCTTGGGTTTTTCTATACTAAAGATACATCCAATTGAGTCAATTAACGGTTATGATCTATAGAGTAAATAGTAAGGGCAATCTAAGAAAGCCGAAAGGAGAATCTTTCAAGTTTCAACCATTAAATTATTCCTTTTATATCTCTCTAGCTCTAAATACATACGGACACCTAATGACTTTATGTGATACTTTTTCTAAATGTTTTGTCCTTTGTTACCCATTTTGTGTGTTTGTGTATATGAGAAGGGACTTGTGGGATAGTGGGTGGAGCTTTAGAATTTTTGACTAATCGTTTAGAATAGTGCAACTGCAAATAATGCTTGTTCCACTTGCAGGACCAGTATATATTGCAAACTGCAGAGGATCAAGATATATCATTACCATTTGCTTGCAGACATGGTAATGTTTCATGGTTCTTTTGTTTTCTTTGAATGCTAGTTGTTCAGTAAATCAAATCCTATTCCTGAAGCTTATATCTTGCTTATGTTTCAGTTTTAATAAAGAATCCTTAGGTAGTTGGCTAATGGAAGATTCCGTAAACAAACTTGTGTGAATTTTAGCTTGTATGAGAAGTCCTATTTTGAGGACACATATCTTTCCATCAACCATATCACAATTAAATGAACTGTTTATTTTCTTGTAATATTTTCAGAATTGCTAATAAATATAATACATATTGGTTGGGCCATGTTTAATAATTCATCAAAACTTGATTGTATAAAACGTTTTATACTTAGTATATGCTCAATCCTTATATAATGAATAAATTTGTCTAGTCATAGTTATTAGGCCTAACTTTTGGAAGACCACTTTGAATCAAATGCCAAGTTTAGCA
Organism: Cunninghamia lanceolata; assembly: GCA_027924645.1. Lineage (NCBI taxonomy): Eukaryota > Viridiplantae > Streptophyta > Pinopsida > Cupressales > Cupressaceae > Cunninghamia > Cunninghamia lanceolata. Next base: position 1,822,982 of record BSBN01000766.1, on the reverse strand, counting down.
TATTCATGTCATTCAACATTCTAGCCTTTTTGGTTATAATACACATGGAATTGATGGAAAATGTAATTTATATGCTGGTTATCCATTATAGGGCATTACAAACTCATGATAGCCTTCCGAAGCTGCAAATATACTTGATAAAGTGCTATTGGCATACACTTAAACATGATTATTAATCAAACATCAAGAATGCATTAGACATGATTGATTGATTTTTACTTTTTGTATTAGATTCAACAACTTCAAATTATTCCTTACCTATGTAAGGAAGCATTCAGTGTTATGCATGAGATCCATTGCCAACACATTTCCTATAAAAACAAGAATACCTCACTCTTGTTCAATCTCCCGGTTTCCAACTATATTCTAGGGTAGGAAAAATCTGGTTAGCAATTACTTGTTCACATGGGTGTCTGTTTGTGCAATTGTGTGATTAATTATGTTTGTGAACTCTTTATAATTGCTCTGCTACTCATGGACGTGTCTTGAAATGCCATAGCTTTATACAATAGGTTCAGTAATCAAGCAGTTACCTTTCTAATCTTAGTGCACAATTTGCTGTACTTGAGGTTATCATAGACATACCTTCATATTTTAAGTGAAAGCAAAGTCTGTCTGTCTGATAATATCTGCCAAATTAACAAGATGACGCATGCTGGTATATTACTATTTGTATATTGCATTAAAACCCACTTTAGTTGGTATGACAAATGAATGTCATTTAATAAAGGTTAATAATAAGTTTTATGTACAGAATTGCAGGCTCAAGCAGGCCTCTTAATTAAATTGAAAAACTGATAACATTGTTAACTAAAATAACAGCACTGAGAAATCGACTTTACAAATAAATTATAAGCGGCTAGATAAATTTGAAAGTTGAAGAAAACAAAATATTAGCACAATGATTGGTTCAGAATCAACCAAGGTTAAACAGATAATTATAGGACTGTAATAAGCTGCAATGTTGAGAATAGAAGAAGACCAAAAGGTATGTTTATGCCTCACCCCGAAATATCATTCATGTCTGAAATGTCTGTTTAATTTTATTGTTGATGTCTGATTCGAGTGTAGACAGCTGCAATGAAATGGTCAGCATATGGGTACGGGTATCAAAGCTGCTGTTGTACTAATAACTGTATGATCACAATAGAAAAACTAGGGATTTTCTGTTCTGAAGTAACTGTCAAGCTATCTGCTGAACTTTGAGCTGACCCTGGTTACATGCCTGTATACAGGTGAACACAGCTTCTTAGGAGATTTTTTAGACTCTACTGTGAGTTTACTGGTCGAAGATTGAAGGACAACAATTGTTGTCCTGAATTTATAACTGCTAGAAGGATCACAGTAGATTAACATGTAGAGATATAGTCATGGATAATCAATTCACAAATTGTAGGGTTATAATTATGAATAATCAATTAACAGGTTGTATGTCTATAATCACAAATAATCGATTAACAGGTTGCAGGACTATAACTAGGATAATCTGTAGTTCATATTGTTGATTTTGGTAGCTAGGTCGGATCCCTTCTAGAGACCGACCTAGTCATAAAATGCTGAATGGCCTACCGGCCTTAGCATTTTGAGATCTCAGATTGTATTATCCGATTAAGGCAGGCCCCAATTGGGCGAACTCACCATTCTATGTATCTTGAAATTACAAATAGGTCAGGACCTATTTCAAATGTAACGTATATGTAATTTGGCGCCAAAACGTTTGTGCGATCTCATATAAATGAAGTGACTGGCAGTCACAATCCACAACAATCACTTACCGAATTCTGCTCTGCGAAATCAGCGATCTACTACAAGCACAGTGAAAGGGCTCCGCCGTTGGTTGAACCGTTCAACAGGTTCAACAGTTCAATGGTTCGACAGTGCAAGGGTTCCGCCGACAGTTGAACTGGTTCAACGGTTCAACGGTTCAACGAGTTCAAAGGTTCTATAGTGCAAGGGTTCTGCCGACAGTTGAACTGGTTCAACGGTTCAACGGTTCGATGGGTTCAAAGGTTCAATAGTGAAGGGCTCTGCCGATGGTTGAACTGCTTCGACGGTTCAATTGATTCAATGGTTCAAAGGGTTTGATAATTGAAGAAGAGGCCATGTTGTATTTTGATATCTATGTTTCATGCCTTAGCTGGGCAAAGTTGTAATATGTTTCTGTTCTTAATATAAATCGGATCTGAGATTTTCTTGCTGGGTTTTTCACCTCCAAGAGGGAGGTTTTCCCAGGGTATGTGTGTTATGTGAGCATTTATGTTTCATTGTTTCTTACTGTCAATCTGAATATTAAAATTAACATGGTATCAGAGCTAAGTTCGAATTAGTATAATCAGATTTGCAGTATTCAGTTATTTACATTCTGCTCTTATCATTAAAGATCAGATAAAATGGCTCACAGTCTTAGGGTTGAAGACAGATTGGATGGGGCTTCCAATTTCACATCATGGAGAGTCTGCATCATGCTTGCGTTGAATGAAAACGACCTTGTAGACTTTGTGACCAAAGAATCTTCCGAGCCTGAGGCAGAAGGAGAAAAGACCCAATGGAGGAAGAAAGATCTTCAAGCTCAGAAGATCTTAATTGATTTAGTAAAAGATCACATTGTTCTCATCATCTCCAAGCTGAATACAACAAGCAAAATGTTCAGAACCTTGGAGGAGATGTATGAAATCAACAACACTAGTCGTGTTCTAGCTTTGAAGCAGTAGCTTCATCACATCAAGATGGTTAAAGGTGAATCCGTCATGGCTTACTTCATGAGGATTTCTGATTTGAGAGATCAGCTCTCATCTATTGGAAAGATTGTTGATGAAAATGATTTAACTATGCTAGCCCTCAATGGTCTTCTAGCATCTTGGGAATCCTACATTCAAGGAATTAGTGCAAGAGCTGATCTGCCCAAGTTTGACAGATTAAGGGCTGATTGTATCCAAGAAGAGTCTCGACTCGTTGCTAGAGGAGTTATCAAAAACACTCATGAAGACAATCATGTCCTTGCTGCCCAGTCTTTCAAGAAGAAAGGAGGCTATTGGAAGAAGAACAATTTCAAGAGGAATAGAGATCAAAGGTCTAATCCATCTCATGATTCGAAGAAAAAGAAAAAGGACCTGTCTCACATCAAGTGCTTCAGGTGTGACAAATTTGGTCACTATGCAAGGGACTATTTATCCCAGTCTAAGCAACAAGGAGCAAACTTAAATGAAGTCTCAAATCAGTCGAATACTGAAGACTTCCTTTTCATTTCTGCTTTGTCAAGCAATGTACCCTCAGACAGTGATACTTGGCTGATTGATAGTGGCGCATCTAGACAAATCACCGGCTATCGAGAGCACCTCTCAGATTTAGTGGAGAAAGAGTCTAATCTTCATGTGGTCATTGGTGATGATGCTCGCTATTCTGTGAGAGGTTTTGGTACTACTTCCCTTAATTTAGATTCTGGAATTTCTCTTCACCTCAGTGATATTTTGTTTGTGCCGGGAATCAAAAGAAACCTTATCTCCATATCAGCACTAGAAGATAAGGGTTATCAGATTGCATTTTCTGAGGGAAGGGTGCTTGCATGGCCTAAGAAGTCCAGCATCAAATCAGCTCGTGTCATTGGGAATAGGTAGGAGAGCCTGTATAAGCTTTCAGCACGTCCAGTTCAAGCTCTCATTCATGAAGCACCGGAGTCAAGCGAGCTATGGCATAGAAGACTTGGACATCTTCATTTCCAAGCCCTCCCCACACTTGAGAAGATAGTTAAAGGTATGCCTAAACTTAGTCATATTCATGATAATACATGCAAAGGTTGTGCTATGGGTAAGAACACTAAGAGTCCATTTCATCAAAGTGAAAGTAGGTCTAAAGAGAAATTAGCTCTTGTGCATTCTAATTTATGTGGACCTATGTTTGTTGCTTCCCCAAGTGGATTCTTGTATTATGTAATCTTTATAGATGACTACTCTAGGAAAACTTGGATTTACTTTCTCAAATCAAAAGAATTTGATGAAGTTCTAAGTAGATTCAAAGAATTTAAAGCTTTAGCTGAAAATCTATCTGGGAAAAGAATTAAAGTTTTAAGGTCTGACAATGGAGGTGAATACACCTCGGGTAGTTTTCATGATTTTTGTGTTGAGGCAGGGATCAAGAGGGAGTTTTGTGTTCCCTACAACCCTCAGCAAAATGGGGTTGCAGAAAGAAAGAACAGATCCATAGTTGAGGCAGCAAAAGCTATGATTCATGATCAGGATTTGCAGACTTTCCTATGGGCCGAAGCATCTAGGACTGCTGTCTACATTCAGAATAGATGCCCTCATCGTGTATCAAAAGATATGACTCCAGAAGAAGCATTTTCAGGGATTAAACCTGATATCAGTCACTTGAGGATCTTCAGGAGTCCAGTATATGTCCATGTACCCAAAGAGAAGAGAACCAAGTTGGAACCTTCTAGCAAAAGAGGCATTCTTGTGGGCTACAACGAAACATCCAAAGCATTTAGAATTTACATTCCAGGTCAGAAGTTTATTGAGGTTAGTAGAGATGTCACTTTTGAAGAAAATATTGCACTCAAAAGATCTAAAGGCTCAAGTTTAGAGATTGACAATGAAGTCCATGATAACCCTCAAGACATGGATATTGAGCATGATACTGAGATTCAGAGAGAGTCTACAGAATCTGAAAATCATGATGATCCAAGTGAACCTTTGGATCCTACAGATGGGCCTAGGGACATTACCATGAGTAAGAAGAGACCTCTCTGGATTCAAGAGGTAGAAAAGTTTGTAGCTCCAAGTGGCACACTTAGAGAAAGAAGGAGACCTCAGAAATTCTCAAACTATGTTGCATTGATGTGCAATCTCATTGAGACTGAACCTTCCAGCGTTGAAGAGGCCATGAACCAACAAACATGGAAGAATGCTATGGATGAAGAATATCAGTCTATCATTAAGAATGATGTTTGGGATATTGAGCTTAGACCCAAAGGTAAGTCTGTTGTATCTTCCAAATGGTTGTTTAAAATTAAACATGCTGCTGATGGAAGTATTGAGAAATACAAAGCTAGATTTGTGGCTCGTGGCTTCTCTCAGAAAGAAGGCATAGATTATGAGGAAACCTTTGCCCCTGTTGCTCGATATACTTCCATCAGGACTATCATTGCTATTGCCGCAGCTAAGGGATGGAAGTTGCATCAGATGGATGTAAAGACAACCTTCCTCAATGGTGTTATTGAAGAAGAGGTCTACATTGAGCAACCTGAAGACTTTGTGATCCATAAGAAAGAATCTCATGTATGCAAATTGAAGAAAGCATTATATGGCCTTAAGCAGGCCCCCCGTGCTTGGTATGAAAGAATTGATAAGTACTTGGTAAGCCTATGATTCTGTAAGAATGATGCTGATCCTAACCTTTACTTCAAGGTATTCAATGGTGAAATGTTGATTTTGGTTTTATATGTTGACGATCTATTCCTAACTGGAGAAGATCATCTCATTCTTAGATGTAAGGAAGAACTGACTTCAGAATTTGAAATGAAAGATCTAGGTCTCATGCATTTCTTTCTAGGGTTAGAAGTATGGCAAAGACCCAATGAAATTATTCTAAGTCAAGGAAAATATACCATTGATATTTTGAAGAGATTTGGAATGCTAGATTGTAAACCTATGCCTACTCCTATGGAAACTAACTTAAAGAAGTTGAGTGAATCTGCAACTAGGTCTGATCTTGTGAATCCCACTGAATATAGGCAGCTAATTGGATCTTTGATGTATCTAGTTAACACTAGACCTGACATTTGCTATGCAGTGAGTGCCCTTAGCTAGTTTATGTGCGAACCCAGGCAGATTCATCTTGTTGCAGCCAAGTATATCTTGAGATATTTGCGTGGTACAGTTGGACATGGATTGAAGTACTCTTCCAACACAGTCATTACCTTGGAAGGCTATTCTGATTCTGATTGGGCAGGAAGTGTCACTGATAGAAAGAGCACTTCTAGAGTTTGCTTCAGCTTGGGATCCACCATGATATCCTGGTGCAGCAGAAAACAGTCTTCAGTAGCATTGAGTACTGCTGAAGCAGAATATATTGCAGCCTGTGTGGCATCTCGAGAAGCAGTGTAGCTTCGAAAACTCCTTGCAGGTTTGTTTGGACAACCCTGAGAGCCTACAATTATTCACAGTGATAACCAGAGCTGTGTGAAGCTCTCTGCCAATCCTGTGTTTCATGACAGATCAAAGCATGTGGAAACTCAGTATCACTATATCCAGGATATGGTGCAAAGGAATGCTATTCAGCTGAAGTACATCAGCACTGATGAGCAAACAGCAGATGTTCTCACCAAACCCCTTGCGCGAGTGAAGCTTGCATATTTTCGAGACAAGCTTGGAGTTGTGGAGAATGAAGCTCTAGCTGAGAGGGAGTCTCAGCATCAGTGATACATTATACTGTATCTTCCACCCTCTGTGAGTAGGCATGGTGGATCCACCCTCTACGAGTAGGCATGGTGGTAATGCACTCTTCTTTGGGAGAAGTTTGAGGTGAAAGCCCTCTTCCACCCTTTGCGAGTAGGCATGGTGGAGCCACCCTTTGCAAGTAGGTATGGTGGATATCATGGGAGAAATTCCATGATGTGCTTGTTCATCCTCTGGGAGTATCTATGGTAAACGTCATGAGGAGATGACAATAAGCACTTATGTTTTCATCCATGGGAGTAGCCATGATGTTAGTCACTATGTGACTTGATCCTTATGAAGGAATCCTCCCTAGCTAAGAGGGAGTGTTGATTTTGGTAGCTAGGTCGGATCCCTTCTAGAGACCGACCTAGTCATAAAATGCTGAATGGCCTACCGGCCTTAGCATTTCGAGATCTCAGATTGTATTATCCGATTAAGGCAGGTCCCAATTGGGCGAACTCACCATTCAATGTATCTTGAAATTACAAATAGGTCAGGACCTATTTCAAATGTAATGTATATGTAATTTGGCGCCAAAATGTTTGTGCGATCTCATATAAATGAAGAGTGACTGGTAGTCACAATCCACAACAATCACTTACCGAATTCTGCTCTGCGAAATCAACGATCTACTACAAGCACAGTGAAAGGGCTCCGCCGTTGGTTGAACCGTTCGACAGGTTCAACGGGTTCAAAGGTTCGACAGTGCAAGGGTTCCGCCGACAGTTGAACTGGTTCAACGGTTTGACGGTTCGACGGGTTCAAAGGCTCAACAGTGAAGGGCTCCGTCGATGGTTGAACTGGTTCAACGGTTCGACGGTTCAACTAATTCAATGGTTCAAAGGGTTCAATAATTGAAGAAGAGGCCATGTTGTATTTTGATATCTATGTTTCGTGCCTTAGCTGGGCAAAGTTGTAATATGTTTCTGCTCTTAATATAAATCGGATCTGAGATTTTCTTGCTGGGTTTTTCACCTCCAAGAGGGAGGTTTTCCCATGGTATATGTGTGTTATATGAGCATTTATGTTTCATTGTTTCTTACTGTCAATCTGAATATTAAAATTAACACATATCTCGTGTATTGTGGAAATCCAACTAGCTTAACTTGTTGATCTTATTTTGGCATCTTCCTATTTGATATATGTCTTGGAGGATTCAAATCAAGCCAGTATAAATTGGAGGTTGCTTGTGTCTCCATTCTATAAACTTAGTTGTGATGAATATAGTGAAAACAAATCTAGGAAATGTGGGAACTGAAGGTGTCATTTACAACATTCGTGGTTTTGTTAATGTTGATATCATCACTAACAACATTACAAAGGCATTGCATTACTTTGTGGTCACCCATCTTCATATAGAAAGTGAATCACTCACACTACCAAATACCTTAATAAATCTCCTACCAAATCACAACTAAATCCTATCAATGAGCCTCATCAGAGATGCTTGTTGGTGTTTTAAATTTTGTGGTATACATCCCTCTATTTATTAACCAGCAAGTAGATGACTTGGGCAAGAATAAGTTCTAACCTATCTGATGAATAAGACTTTATATTTGTTAAGGGAAAATTGGAGAAACATGAATAATCAATATATCAATATCAAAATACCCAAAACTCAACGAAATACAGAAACAAAGAGATTAACCGAACAAAAGAACTTCAAAAACCTTTGCAAACCTCAAAGCTTCATAGCTTCCGTTGGTTGCCTATCTCAATCGATCTTGCATGTATGAATAAGGCCCTCAGAGAGTGCACTTCCTTGCTATGATTCCAAGAATGTCAATTGGGAATCGCTGTGATAATTGCTTTGCAATGAAGATGAACTTCACAACAACGATAGTAGTATGGTAACGAGTGTGATCACAAGCAATGAAGGAATTGGTGCCAAAGGCGCACTGTAATTCCTACAGAGTAACAATACTTAAGGCTTGGATGAATGAAATGGAAGAAGAGGGTTCAATTTATAGATTTGAGAGAATGAAGACCAACGGTATAGAAAGAATGAGAAGATCAACGGTATAAAAACCTTGAGGAACGTGCGCGAATAAGAAGACAAGTGACACAAAAAACTTTTTTCTAATTTAATAGATATTGATAAAAACAAGGTTGATTGAGTCAATTAACTCAACTTGTGATTTGCTTTTGCATGATTTGAGAGAAATTAAATAATAAATTATTTAATTGTGTGTGCATGAAGAAGAAGACTTATTTTTAGAAGATTTGGAAGATATTTGAAGAATTAGAAGATAAGAAAGCAAATTAAATAAATAAATTTATTTAATTGTTTGTGCATGATTTGGAAGAATAAATAAAATATTTGATTGTATTTTATTTTTGGAGATTGAGAGGATTTAAATAAATTTGATTGATTTATTTAAATTTGGAAGAAGAATTGACTTAATTAAATGTTTGGAAGAATTTAATTAAATAAAGGATTTTATTTAATTTTGACTTTAGAAGAGAGAATTAAATATTTTGATATTTAATTAACTTAGAGGAATATGAATCGAATAAATAAATTTAATTATTTATTTATTGATAGAGGAAGGTAGACTTAAATAAATATTAAAAATATTTATTTAGACAGAGTCGTGTTATTTTTAGGTGTATACAATATTAAATGCTGCAGGAGGTTGTAGGTCTGTCATTGGGGCAAGACTTGTTATGTACTAGATTAAATTATTGTTATACACCTAATTAATTCCAATTAGTTACTAATAGTTGCTACCAAGAGATGTGACCCATCACCTTAATGGGAAATGTTGTATCGAATGTTTCCCGTCATACACTTATAAATAACCTATCACCCTATTCATTCATTTTTGATTACCTATTATTGTTTTCTTATTCTATATTCAATATGTACATATTACATATTTATCGTGTACACTCCTATTAGGTACATGACAAGTGGTATTAGAGCTAACTATCCTGTAACTTATGGTTTGCAAGATTCTTTTGGTGTTTACTCTTGAACTCTGAACTTGTTTGTTTAAATTTCAAGTCTATAACCGGGGAAAAACGTCTCTGGCTTGTGGCCAATTTCTTTGTGTTTCACCATTTTTTTAAACAATGAAAGAACTTAAAAAAACATATAATTCCAAAAAATATCCATTATAAGTCAAAGTCTTTATCCTAACCAATTGAATTTCATGCAAAAAAAAGAAAGAAATCAAATTCCGAATTAGGAAAAGATTCTTAATTTTTTTTAATTAAATAAAACATATCGAAAAAAATCTAAAACAAATGAGACATAGATAGTCAAAGCATCTGAAATAACATAAGCTTATATAAAAAAAGGAGGAAAACGTTTGAGTTTTAAATCACATACAAAGTTTTAATCCTTAAACTTTAAGAGAAATAAAAGAAAGTAAAAAGAAAAAGAAAAAAAGGAAAAGAAAAGAAAGTTGACTGAGTATTTATATATTAATAAAAGGGTATAAGTCAAGTATATGCAAGTTGAGTGTTAGTTTGCACATATACTCAATGCCTATCAAGATTGTCTTGGATGGATTGAGCTCGATTATGTGTTTTTACACTCGATATTTATCAAAGTCATATTGGTTAGATATTCTTATCATGCTTTAACATAGGAGGGTTTGTATAGACCTAACTAATCTAGATTACTATTGAAAATCACTACTAAGATATGTGACTTATCACCTGGATGGGACATGTCCTATCAAGCATGCCCCTTCATCCCCATATAAATAACATCACCCTATTCATTCATTGCACCTATCTATTATTATATTTTTATTGTATATCCAATATATGCATTTTACATGTTTATTATGCATGTACCTGTTAGGTATGTGACATCTATATTCTATAACTATATTTCTTGTAAGATTGATTTATAACGTTGTTATTTGGCAAATTTAAGTCATCTTTGCTTATGAGCATCCATGACATACTTAGTGAAACTCAATCTGTTCATGTTGATGGCTCTATAGCAGAGTGTGTAGCTGCTCTACTTCAGAGATTTGTGTTGCATGCCATGGAGATTCTAGTGCACAATTTATATGGGGATGATTATTAGTGTTGGGATCCGGGTGGCGACAGGCTTGGCACTGTTGGCACAACAGTGTGGTTGGATCCCGGTGAATTAATTCACCACTCTCAGCCTGGTGAAGGTTATGTCAGAGTTGTGTAGGGGAAGTTAGTGGGTAATGAGTATGGCAGACTTCCATTCTGACTATGGGATCTAGGGATCGATTTGGCTAGTGGATTGCTTCTTTCTTCTGTGGGGGTTGACTTAGTTACAGGATACAGTGGTATCATGTTGACACCACATGATTTGGATGGGGATCCTTTTGGTGCATTAGGATTCCAGACTAAGCTTATTGGTGACTTACACAACATGTACAGTGTGCAGAGAGCCTACAGTTACATTTTTTATTTACTTGTACATGAGCTGATATTGATGCACAAACTTGGTGCGCATGAGTTGGATAGCTGGCATGATGTTTATCTTCGCGCAGTTGTGTTTATGCTGGTGCTACAGGAGTTGTTTAGAGATGTGTGGGACATTTCACAGTTCTTCCTTTGGGCCTCCAATGGAGTGGAGTTTCTTTGTAGTGGAGATTGCTTGGGGACAAGCAATTTCAGGGAGGGCGGACTGTAATGTCCCCATTTTTGAGAGCATTAGAGTTTGGAAGATTAGCCTATCATTTGACCCTCGTAGGCTAGTGTTGTGGATTAGAGGGTCCAGTTTGGGCATTAATGAGCTCTTCAGGTGGCAGTTAACAGTGTTTTCCTCTCCAGATCGTTGGTATATTCTGAGGCTAAGTTATTCAGGGGATTCTGGCTTCATTTGTATGCACTTACGATTTATAGTAAGACGTGTTTGATTGAGTCCAATGTTACTATTTTTGGAAAGGGTACTTGGTTGAGTAGTGGTTTCAGTGGACGACCTCCTGGGTCTGACGGAATCGAAAATTGATGATTATTGAGGGAGATATGTTATTTTAATTATTATTAAAGTGAGACTTTGATAATAATTAATTATGAATTAAAGTGCACATCATTAAATGTTACTTGACTTTATTATAAAGGTTATTTAATGATTATTAAGTCAAGTTATTAAAAAGTGCATATTATAATGTTTTAAGTTTACTTTATAATGAAGGGGTTATTAATGATATGAAGTTAATTTATAAAGTCAAATTATAAATTACCTCTCTTGGGCGCTCACTTTATGAATGACATTAAAAACAAAAGCAAGTGCATTTAATGTTATATTAAATGATTAAAAAGCACATAGAAAATCGTGCCATCTTGGAGAGAAGTATAAAAGCATTGGAAAAAGCATAATTCATCATTCTTTTGATCATTCAACATTTGTCTTTTCTGAAGAAGCTTTGGCTTTGAAGAAGAAACCTAGGGTTTCACTGTAATATCAATCTTTGAGAACGTAGAGTCTCTTGGATTGTGCTGGTGGCTTCACACGGATGTCACATTTGAGCTTCATTGAAGGATTTACATAGATTCAAGGGTTTCGAAGATTAATCAAGTGTAGATCAAAATAAGGGTTTGACTTTAGAAAATTACAAGAGATTGAGAAGTTTTCAGATTATTAAAAGAGCAATCTTTGGAGGGTTTTAATGCTCGTTCTAAGAATCCTGAGCCGTACCATCTTAGAGGCATTTGGGGTTCATTTGCTAAGAGTATTCCATTGTTTCACATCCTATCCACTTGGGAATATTGTTGTAGCTATTACAGTACCATTTGTATTGCTCGTTGATGAATAACAAAGGAGAAATGAGCATCTAAGTTGCTGTACCTTCAGTTTTAGACTAGTATTTACATGAACATCCAATGGGTATGTTGAAACCCTAGTTTCCTTGAGCATATATTTTTTGGGTATTGATGTTTTAGATAATAGGGGATATTTTATGAACTGGGTTGTCAATATTTTGTGAAAATACTGAATATCCAAGTTGCTATTAAAATTTGGAATTTTCAGCTATGTATTCTGTGTGTAATGTTTAGTTTTGAGTTGAAAATTATTATTGCAATATCTTCTATTTTGCTGCATTACATTGTTGTGCGAAATTGCAATAGAGATTGTTCCATTTGGGGTGGGACATTACAGTGGTATCAGAGCGGTCTCCTGCCATCTTGTTGGGTTTTTAAAAATATTCAGTGAATTAACATCTAGCATCATTTGAGTGACCAACACTCATCAGTTTCAGTTATGGGTTACTACAGTATTGTAGGAAAATCCAAAGAAGAAATTGAATAGGACGACATTAAGCTCAAGGAAGGCTATGAACAGGAAGCCCCTCGATTCTTTGAGGACTATCAGAGTATGTCAGATGATTTTAAAGCACAATACTCTCTTAATGATTATCTGAATTTTGTTGTCACCTTGAGTCCTGAAAAGATTGGATTGGTAAAGTATATTAGGAGGGTGTATAAGGAGAAAATTTCATCTAAAGGGGCAAAATTCAGTCATGGTCACAGTGTGAGCAGGTATGGTGGAACTTTCAATTCATATAATGATGATGGTTCTATATCTAAACTCAATGGACATGTTATAGGAACTCCTATAATGAGCAAGAACGAAATGAGAAGGCAAGGTCTATGCTTCTCCTGCAAAGGATTTCGGGAGCCTAACCACCAATGCACGGATGAAAAGGCAAAAAAACTTGAAGTAGAAAAGTCAATCACAAAAGAAGAGCCAAAGGAACAATCAGCAAATTTGAAGTTCACTAAATCAGCAAGTAAGGATCCAAAGAATGATTTTTACGATGTTAAGGAAAAAAACCACTAGATGCTACTACAAGTGAAGTGAACATGAAATTCTACATTGGTGATGTAGAGATTGTTCTTAATCAGCCGCATGAAGGTTTGGATTCACTTGATGATCCATTATTTGAACATAGCATTACCTCATCAGCTCAACATCATAATTGCAAGGAATCAGATTGTGAGTTGGGTGTCTTTGAAGATGTTATTGTCAAAGCACATGAAGAAACCACAAAAGGGTATGACAACGATTCTGATTTTTGTAACAACAGTCATATTCCTTTGCATCATCATGAGATAGCAGCCATTCCATGTGAGGATGATGGATGTGTGGAGTTCCCTAACAATGACACTCAAGATTTGGGTGTTAAAAATGATTTATGTCATGCACATTCAAGTCACAGCAAGTCTGATTTTGCGAATCAGACCTTAGGAGATGTGGACAAGACATAAATTTTGTGTGATGGGTGGTTACAAAGAGTTAAGAAGGCAAAGTTATTGGCTGCCCAAGCAAAACAGCGTTTGCAAGAGGTCAAGGAACAATGCAACCAGCTAGATCAAGCAAAGAAGCAGAGTGTGTCACACCTTAGATCTCTAATTCTTCCAAGAGAAGAATGTGTAGAAGTTGAGCATGCAAAGGAGTGTCTTGAGGTGACCAAACAAGGAGAATATGCAGTTATGTGTAAACAAGAGAAGAGGTATGATTTAGAAAACTTTATTGGTACACGTAGCTTGCATCTTGAGTCTCATGAGATACCTCTAGTTGAGAGCCCATTTAAGGCTCAAGTCCTAGAGTTGGGTGAACAAGTAGATTATATACTTAGTGGATCAGCCACTAATGTGACGACTATACATGTGGATGAAAACACGGGTGGCTCAAATTTGTGTTGGTTTATGAGCATTCATGACATACTTAGTGAAACTCAACTCGTTCATGTTGATGGCTCTATAGCAGAGTGTGTAGCTGCTCTACTTCAGAGATTTGTGTTACATGCCATGGAGATTCTAGTGCACAATTTATACGGGGATGATTGTTAGTGTTGGGATCCGGGTGGTGATAGGCTTGGCACTGTTGGCACAATAGTGTGGTTGGATAGTGGTGAATTAATTCACCACTCTCAGCCTGGTGAAGGTTATGTCAGAGTTGCGTAGGAGAAGTTAGTGGGTAATGAGTATGGCAGACTTCTATTCTGGCTATGGGATCCTGTTGACGATGTTTTCTTGACAACAACATTAGAATAAAACACCAAGTGCTTTATCCTCTCTTGAACAAAGCATTTCGAATGCTAAACTACGTGATCAAACAAGAACGCTCCAATGTTCCTTGTACGTGATTTGCAACTGATAGCCTCGATGGTATGATGTGATAATGCTGTTTACACAAAGGGACTTACGCAGAATTTATTCATCACTCCATTCAAATATGTACTCTTTCCTTGTGAAATGGAACTCCTAATCAACTACAAAAAGAAAAGGCAAAAGGTAAGGGTTAAGAGGGCTAATCTAAGGACAATGATATAATGCACATGCTATGATAGACAAATTCCCTTCCACAACCTAGCTTCGCTTTACCATGAGAACTAACAATTACACGGAGTAAGTGCAATCTCCTAAGGTAATCATATGATTTTCATGTTGTGAACTTCCATCCAAACACCCACAGCGGGTGCAGTTTGAATGAGCATCCACAACCAAACTTATGCAAACAAGGTTCAAGCTAACTTTGCAAAGTGAGTTACCTTCGACAATCCACGAAAAGTATGAACCAAAAGGGATTCATCAAATATCTTCACATAAGAAACATTATATCAATGAACTTCTAATCTATCAACTAAGCTACTTTGGAAACAATTCTTAAGCATCTTGAGACAATGAAGAACATGCTAACATTCCAAAATCACAAGATCACCATGAAACATTCAACAATGAGCTTGCATTAATCTTGAAGTGTATCTTTACAACCATCTCTCAATATCTCTTCAATGACTTCGAAGAGTCTTCTCTACTCTACTCCTTATAATCTAATGTATCTATTACAAATGAGAAGAATGAGCCTTTTATAGACTCCAGAAATTACATGAAGGGCCAAGATTGATTTAGCAATCGACGGACGAGATTGAGACAACAAGGCAGTTTGTTACAAAATTTGCTATTTTTAAAACATGAAAGAGGCAATGAAGACACGTTTCCCAATGTGATAAGCATCTTTGGAGCATCTTTATGGTGGGCCCTCTTTATCCACTTGTTTGTTATAGACGACCTGGACTTGAATGAATGACATGGCAGAATGTGATTGGCTTGATGATGTATACGTGCCACCTCAGCATCTTTAAACGAACTAGTCTGGCTCACCTCATGTTCACTTTACTTAGAATATTTTCTTCTTGTTGTCTTGATGTAACTCATGGATTGCTTTGATGATCATGCTCATCTCTCATCTTGTGACGTCCTTGTGCTTGTGCAGGATTATGCCTCTGGACAGTTGCATGAAGTAGAAGATATGTTGTGCACGAGTCCTTGGAGTAGATTACATGATGATTGTCCTTTTAGTGCGTGGAATGAATCACTGGAAGATGACTCCCTCTCATGCGTGGCGTTGATGTCTTCCTCATCCAGACATACGAAGTCTTCAAAGTAAGATGAACTTGATGTAGGAGCTCCTCTGTGTGGTGATGATGACAAATTTGAGCAACTTTCCTCCACCTTCCAAACTTCTCGTGTATGAGCTCTCGCCATTCACCTCCTTGGATCTTCCATCACCTACAAAAAGAAACACATCAAATTAAGACTTGATATGAAGGATTTTCAATAACAAATTACATTCATCTTATGCATGTGGGATCAAAAAATGACATTTCAAAACATACCCTTTCGCGTGAAATCCATGCCTAAGTGCCTAGGCTGACCTAGCCAGGCGGGTTTGAAGGGCCTGTGAGGAATGTGTGATGAAAATCCAAGGGTCATGGTCTAGGCCGCCCAGGCTGGGTGGGCTGGAAGAGGGTGTGAGGATTTTTTTACTTAGGCAATTCTTGCTTCATTTTCATGATCTTTTTGTTCCTCCTTAGCATGACTTAGTGTTCTCTTCATGTTCTTCATGTAAATTGCCTTCATTTCAGTGAAGTCAAGAAGTGATCTGAATGGCATTTGAGGTATTCTCCATGTGCAATGGTGGAGACCGCCTATGATGAGCAGCCTTGAAGGTGATGTGTGGATTTGACTCCAATACTTGTGATTTTCAATGATTTTCACCTCCTTATTGGACTTGCATGTGTGTGGAAGCAGATGGGTGGAGTTAGTAGGCAAATGATGAGTGGCACGAGTGCTCAAACACTTGATTTCATGCTCACCTCCCTAGGCCGCCCAGGTAGGGCGGGTTTGAGAGTATTGTGTGGATTTTGACTAAAACATGCTTATCTTTGTCTTTGAGTAAGCTCCTTATCTTCCATGGTTGCAATTTGCCTTTATCATCATCATCATCTTCATCTTTTCCTTGCAAGTTTCCTAAGATCTTTCTCTTGAATGGTTTGGAGGGTTGAATGTGGAGTAGTTCATGTAAAGATCAAGGAATCCAAGACCCCATGTCTAGGCCGCCCAAGTAGGGCGGGTTTGGAGGTGAGGCTTGGACTTTCACTTAAAATCTTTCATGCGTGTTCCAAACTTGCAAGTTATTCATGTCTTTGTTCAAAACTTAGTGTTATTCATCACCTTCCGTCTCTACACTTGCAAATTTCATGTCATCTCTCCTAAGTGGGTTTGTGAGTTTAATATGGAAAGAAATGCATGAGGAACATGGAAAAATCCAAGACCCCCTCTTGAGGCCGCCCAGGTAGGGCGGCTTTAGAGGTGATGCATGGATTTTTCATCAAAATGTGTTCTCTGTCTTCAACCTTGCAAGTAAAACTTAGTTTGACTCCATCATCACTTCCTAACTCTTTTCAATTGGCAAAACCTTGTGAAAATGTTATAACTTTCCCTGGGCGGATTTGGAGGCTCTGTGTGGAGAGATTCCCCTGGTGAAGATGACATTGTCCATAACTACCTTGTGAGGCCGCCCAAGTAGGGCGGATTTGGGGGTGAGGTCTGGATTTTGTTCAAAAGGTGTTTTCTTCTTCCATATTTGCTTGAAACTAGACTTGTTCATCATCCTTTCTTCACTCTTCAATTGGCAAACTGTTTTTGATTTTCTCCCTGGGCGGGTTTGGAGTAGGTGCATGGAGATACTCTCATGGACAAGACATAATCCAAGCCTAGATGTTATTCCTGTCCAGACTAGGCAGGTTTGGTAGGTGTGCTTGGAATTTCGCACTTAGACAACTTTTCAGTCTCTGAAATTCAAGTATATTTCAAAATATATTTAAGTATATGCCAGATATTGAATTTCCTATACTTCCAGGATGTTTGAGATAGGTCTCGGATCCATAGGATTTGACATGCAGATTCTAGATTTTTAAGGATCCACCAGATTTCAGACTTAGACATTTCTTCAGGTTTTCAGGATATCAGACTTAGTCGATTTCAGGACCTCAAACATGTGTCAGGATTGATCTTAGGACCTCATTCGCACCCACTTAATCCATATCAAGCTACCTGGGAGAAAGAGTCATTGTCCAACTTGTGGAGGAGACGTGATTGCATGACACTTCCTACGGACTTCTACAAGCTCAAGATTGCAAAAAAAGGGGGGTCCCATTTGCAATGGGGCGATGTGTGATTAGGTCACAACAGATCCAGGGATTGATTTGGCTGGTGGATTACTTCTTTCTTCTGTCGTGGTTGACCTGGTTACAGGATACAGTGGTATCATGTTGACACCACAGGATTTGGATGGGGCATTCTACAGGATGATCTGGGATCCCAGCATTCAGTTGAGCATTGATTGCAAACTTTGGGATCCTTCTGGTGCATCAGGATTCTAGACAGAGCTTACTGGTGACTTACACATGTACAATGTGCAAAGAGCCTACAGTTACATTTTTTATTTACTTGTACATGAGCTGATATTGATGCACAAACCTGGTGCGCATGAGTTGGATAGTTGGCATGATGTTTATCTTCGTCAAGTTGTGTTTATGCTGGTGCTATAGGAGTTGGTTAGAGATGTGTGGGAGATTTCATAGTTCTCCCTTTGGGCCTCCAGTGGAGTGGAGTTTCTTTGCAATGGAGATTGCTTGGGGACAAGCAATTTCAGGGAGAGCGGACTGTAATGTCCCCATTTTCAAGAGCATCAGAGTTTGGAAGATTAGCCTATCATTTGACCTTCGTAGGCTAGTGTTGTGGATTAGAGGGTCCAGTTTGGGCATTAATGAGCTCTTCAGGTGGCAGTTAACAGTGTTTTCCTCTCCAGATCGTTGGTATATGCTGAGGCTAAGTTATTCAGGGGATTCTGGCTTCATTTGTATGCACTTACTATTTATAGTAAGTCATGTGGTTGATTGAGTCCAATGTTACTATTTTTGGAAAGGGCACCTGGTTGAGTAGTGGTTTCAGTGGACAACCTCCTGGTTCTGACGGAATTGAAAATTGATGATTATTGAGGGAGATATGTTATTTTAATTATTATTAAAGTGAGACTTTAATAATAATTATTATGAATTAAAGTGCACATCATTAAATGTTACTTGACTTTATTATAAAAGGTTATTTAATGATTATTAAGTCAAGTTATTAAAAAGTGCATATTATAATGTTTTAAGTTTACTTTATAATGAAGGGGTTATTAATGATATGAAGTTAATTTATAAAGTCAAATTATAAAGTACCTCTCTTGGGCGCCCACTTTATGAATGATATTAAAAACAAAAGCAAGTGCATTTAATGTTATATTAAATAATTAAAAAGCACATAGAAAATTGTGCCATCTTGGAGAGGAGTATAAAAGCATTGGAAAAAGCACAATTCATCATTCTTTTGATCATTCAACATTTGTCTTTTTTTAAGAAGCTTTGGCTTTGAAGAAGAAACCTAGGGTTTCACTATAATATCAATCTTGGAGAACATAGCCTCTCTTGGATTGTGCTGGTGGCTTCACATGGATGTCACATTTGAGCTTCATTGAAGGATTTACATAGATTCAAGGGTTTCAAAGATTGAGAAGTTTTCAGATTATTAAAAGAGCAATCTTTGGAGGGTATTAATGCTGGTTTCAAGTTTCCTGAGCCGTACCATCTTAGAGGCATTTGGGGTTCGTTTGCTGAGAGTATTCCATTGTTTCACATTATATTCACTTGGGAATATTGCTGCAGCTATTACAGTACCATTTGTATTGCTCGTTGATGAATAACAAAGGAGAAATGAGCATCTAAGTCGCTGTACCTTCAGTTTCAGACTGGTATTTACATGAACAGCCAATGGGTATGTTGAAACCCTAGTTTCCTTGAGCATATATTTTTTGGGTATTGATGTTTTAGATAATAGGGGATATTTTATGAACTGGGTTGTCAATATTTTGTGAAAATATTGAGTATCCAAGCTGCTATTAAAATCTAGAATTTTCAGCTATGTATTATGTGTGTAATGTTCAGTTTTGAGTTGAAAATTATTATTGCAATATCTTCTATTTTGCTACATTACATTGTTGTGCTAAATTGCAATAGAGATTGTTCCAATTGGGGTGGGACATTACATAATCAGAGAGAAAACTTGCTTGGACTCCCAAATTAGTGAGCCTTATGATGAAGAATGTTAAGATATTACTGTATAGAAATGTGGTTTGGTGATAGTCTTCTCTAGTCCCTTGATCTGAGTGGAAGATCAACTTGAGGGTTTTTTATGTGCCTTTTCTTTGTGTCCGTGTGGAGTCAAGGGGCAGTGCCCTGACCCAAATTGGTGATGGCTGTACAATCAGTGATTCCAGCAGCATCAAATTGTATCATGTGACCAGTGGCCAAACAACTTTATTTAGCCACTTGCTGATTGGGTCTCAAACAGAAGTCAAAACCTATGTGGATCATAAAATGATCTATATTCTTGACATTTTCTGTACATCTTCCACATTTCCATATGATAGACCAAGAGGAATCAAATCATTCTTGCATTTCTTGGCAAAGGGAGAAGAGACTATAAGATGTATGCCATCTTCTAATCCTACAAAGCTTGGCATTTTTGTCTTCCGCATGAAATTTAAATTGGCCTGTTTTAGTGTACAGAGGTTCCACTACATCCATGAAGAACACAACTGTTCTCACATCCCCATTCTTGGGGCACCATTGGGGCGAATGAATCTAGTGTGCTTTGGCATTACAGACTTATTTCAATTTGTTTTGCATTTCTTTTGTCTCAATACACATCTGAGACAGCATATAATTCTTTATACCAAGCATTATGGTTATGTATTAGTACAATTCTGATTGCAGTTCTCATTGGCAACAGCCACAACACTATTCCATATGTGAATAAATTTATGTTTTTCCTGCACTTTAATTGTTGTTTAGTTCTGCTATAGCACACCAAGTTATTAAACTTTAGCATGTTGTCCCCCAAATTGCACCTGAGATCTGGATCGACATGAAGGTTATTACTTATTTCACCAATTTTTTGTAAGTGTTTCTAGTTTGTCATTATAATTAGGTATTTCAGGGATGTTGCTCAAGATTGGGTACTTGTGGCTTTATCAAGACTATTGTGCAGCCATGTCTTATGCATATATCATGAATTATTTATGATATGTGTGCATCGTATTATTTTCCAATAAGCATCATAACATTAAAAAGAAAGAAAAATTTGTCATTATATTTCAAATAACAACACTTTAAAGAATAGATATAAGTTAGAGGATATAAAGCAATAGAAGACTAGGCAGTTTGGCTTCATTTTAGGCACCGAAGTCCTCAAGAGGTATGTTGACGAGTCCTCTTTTTTGACTAATTTTGTATAGGTTCCTGCTTCATTGTGTGAAGACTTTTGAGTTTTAAGACTTAAAGAATGGAGTGACTGTAAAACCCTGTTTAACATGCCTTTGTATGGAAGCTAATGTCTCATAAATTCCTGATTGCATTAATCAAAAGGTCATAAGCTGTCCTATTTTACCAATTATCCGTTTACGTGTTCCATTTAGGGCATAGTATTGTTTTAAATGGCTTCTTGGACAATCTTTTGGGATTTCTTCACAATATTATGGCTCTTTTTTACCCAGTCAAACTACAGTGGACCATTTAATTATAATCTGAGCAGGATTATTGCTGTTTTGATAGTTTAATTGCCATCGGTAGGGTTATAAGTTATAACAGATTACTTATAGAAAATATAAGTCTAAATTACCATTTTATGTTGATCATTTACTGTAAATCCCATGTATATAACTGCCACAACTTACTGCTTCACCATGGCACAGCCCCACATACAAAATTATAAGCATTTTTAGTTTTGAATTTCTTGCTCTGATTACTTCTTTCTGTGGTGGTTTCATTTTGACATTAGGTTTATGAAATGGACAGGATGTTGTACAACATGTGCAGTACGTGTGAAATCTGGAGTGCTACGCCAGCCTGAGGCTCTTGGAATTTCTTCTGAACTGAAGTCTAAGGTTACTTTATTAGATGCAATTATTATTTAAACAGTTGATGACCTCGAGTTCAGTGAATAGGAATCACATGATTTCCTGTTTAAAAAAGGTTTTCTTTCAATGGACTTATTGTTGAAGCATGATAACACATCAATAGAATTCGCCTTTTGCATTCATTATGTAAAAGAAGGAAAGTTCTTTGAGGTCTAAGTGAAGCTTCAATGTTATTCAATTCACAAATGTAAGACTTGCATGTATATTTCTTGAAATTTTGAGGAGGAAAATATCTTGTGGAATTCCTCCAAATATGTTCGAATCGAGTAAATTTTTAAGTTGCTTCCTAAAACTTATTTCAAAGATAGTGAGAATGCCGAGTTTGAAATCATTTCTCTAGAATTTCAAAAAATGGCGCTTAAATTTCAAGAAGTCTTAATTTTGGAATTACTTTATAAATTAAATAAACAATTAGCCGACTCAGAAGATGAATTGGTTGGAATAAAGTCCCACACCTACTGCGTGCAAGACATACTTGCTGGCTTCCTATAGAATGAGGCCATCAACATGCAAGTATTCTAGAAATCCACCTAAAAGGTGATTTGTTTCACACTATTATTCACTGATATGAACTTTTCTGATCTTATATAAGGTTCCATTTCCAAATTACTTATATAGTTTTTTTTTCCCAAAATTTACATTGATAAAATGAGGATAATGAAAGTAGTATATACAACAAGGGATCTTTGGTTTGCACAAGTGGCCTTTCTGGATTAAGTTGGAAAAAGACAGTTAGGATGATTTCTTGAAAGACAAAGACAGTCTTAAAATCTCAAGGATGACCTGTTCATATTTCATAGAACTACCCAAACAGATGAAACCTTGTTTCCTCTTTGACTTTTGAAACTTGTCAAACATTTTAGCCACATTTTAAATTTACGCTGTGATGGGTAGATAAGAACATTAAAATCTTTTAGGGATCCATATTACTAGAAACATTGATAGTTATGCTGCATGCTAACTTCATAAACATTGTGCAATGCATGTTAGAGTTGGTAAATGGAATCTTCCTATTGCTTGTGTAAGTGCTACCCAACTTGATATGTAGGTAGGCCATTAATAGATTTCCTTGCTCATACTAAAATTGGAAGGTTCCCCTAGTTTTTTTAGGGGCATTCAAAGGGATAGATAAAACAAACACAATGATGAATTAGACTCTCTCATTACTAGTAATAGCCCTTGATATCTTAATCATTTCAGGTTCAGGCTTTGATACTGACTGTACATAAGAGTTTCTGACATATTACACCTTTCTTCATTTTCCACAGAGTGGAAACATGTAATAACTCTGTTTCGTTTGTAATTGATTGAACCACAGTCCAGTTGTCACAAATTCACAATTATTTGTTGGCATTTTCGCCTACAAAGTTGATTCTCCTCGTTTCTATTTTTCCTTTACTGTGACAGTTGACATTCTTATGGATAAGGATTGATGTTATCTTTGCCATCTACTTGCTATCTAACATCATTCTCTTTGGATGACTGTTTTTTTGAATTTCAGTTACTAGTTCATCTCTTGATGATGACATGTTTGTTGAATTGCGGTGCATATGAAGCTTTATTTGTTGTAATTTGTGACTGCTTATGGTTGTATTCTCCAATTATTTAGTGTTAGAAATCAACATTTCTCTCCCTTGAAAACCATATATATATATTTGACAAGGAATTGAGAGTTTCTTCAAACTTAATTGCTGTAACATTCCTAGATGGCATATTTCCTCAAGGATCACATGTATTATCATAAATGGTTGGGAAAACTTGGGATGTCTCATAGGATAGATTATATACCAAAGCTAGAGTGGGTATTCAATATCCCTTTTGTGTCAAAAAGATATGGACCCTTTCTTGAAGGTTATTTGATGCATAATCCACGGGTCAATTTATTGATACTGCTCATTGCCAGCTATAAGCTTGCAACCTTAAGAAACTTTGAAGATAATTTCAAAATTTTAAGCTATGATTCGATTCTTAAAATTTCAATGCATTTCTATGGTTGTACAGTTTTGGCGTGTTGTAAATGCATTTTTAAATTTTTTCTGTTGGTAAGTACTAAATCAATTTCAAAGATAAATTAATGTTATATTAGACTGCTCTTGTCAAGTACCAAGTTGAGGAAAAACTGACAGGAGCATAATATTGACCTTTGGATGTTTTTTCCCTGTATCCACTGTAGGGTCTACATTATTTAGTAATACAATGTTTGGAAGACCAGTTTATACTGGAAATTTTCTGAACTGTCTATTCCTACACCATCTTTACTTACAGACATAAGTCTTTTTCCTTATCACATAACCATGTTATGCCCAAACAAGATAAGCACTAGCATGACATGCTAACCTTGAGAACTATGCTATGAACTTGTACAATATGCTCATTAGTAAGATTTTAACATGAGAACATTTGTTGATATTCTAGAACTACGAAAATTTCCAATATCTTTCGGAAACAGAGAGGGAGAAACAACTCATGGTAGCCACTATCTATTTCGTAAATTTCTCATATTTACTACAAAGCCAAAGATAGATTGGTTTCTTCCAACTACATGGGATAGGGCCTGATAGGTCAATAAGCCTGAATAGGTACTAAATAATTATTATAATTCACTTGAGCTAAATTCCTGCTTTGGACTGTATAACATACTTCACTTGATATATTTTATATGTGGGAATATCTTTGAACAAAAACTTGTATATGTGCTCATTGCCAATAGTAAGATTATATTGTATACAATAAACAAGCATTTATTTGGCTGTGTTCATTGCTTCTCTGTAGAAAGATTTTACAAATTCTACTTTTGTATGGATGGCTTGAGCTTATTTTCTAGAGTTTATGCATATAAGATTTTCTGTTGATATCCAAGACTACAAAAGGTTAAGTTTACACCCTATGTTTACAAGAATTTCTATCATCACTGATAACGTTACTTGCCTTTCTGTTTTTAGGGATACGCTCTTCTCTGTGTTGGTTTTCCAGCTTCAGATCTTGAAGTCGAAACTCAAGATGAAGATGAGGTATGTACTCTAACCTAATCTTCTGATTCTTTTATTTCTCATTGGCTATGGAGATGTTGAAATGAAGGGGATACACTTTTTGACTAAGGAAATATATTTTTCTCATAGTAAAGCTTTTTCTTTTTTGAGATAAATTGCTTTGTTCCTATCTGAATTGTATTTATTCATTTTTCTACTACTTTATTTTCATTTTAAATTTGTTATCTTGTAAAATGCACATTGTATCAATAAGGGGTCCATATTTGTTGGTTAATTACCACTTGTTATCAAAGGACAAGCGTAACTTTAATGATAATTATGGATAGAAGTTTATAACTATGAGTACAAGTACACAGAGGGGTGCAGTATCAAATTGTTGAACCAGTATTGCAGACTTCTTTGATCACAATACCCTTATAGAACGTAAGCAGTCAATGGGACCAATTGGGAACTTGGTGGAAATTCCCTTATTTCCCTCAACATTGCAAAATGGATTTTGAAGCTTGACCCTACAATGCCTTTTCTTATTACAGTTATTATAAATCAGAGAGTGAGTTAGACATGCATGAAGAAAAAATAGCAAAAGATATATTTTATTATTTGTCTCTCTTCTGATATGTCCTTTGACCCTATACCCATTTAAACTCTTCCAATATGGTTAGGGTAGGTGTAACTTATAAAGTGTATAACTACCCAACACATATGACATGGCACTGAAGATGTTTTGTTAATATCAATAATGTTTCATTAAATGCTAACAAATACTAATGTTTGGGTGCACTGTCTGCTATCTCCAACACCCCATCCCAGCTGAAAGCTCAAACAAATTATCAAATCTCGAAACATAAATACCTTCACTTTTCATTGGCAAGTGAGACGGCCTTTTCACATTTTTCATTGAGGATTACTGGAGACTTGGAGACCAATTATTGTTTGTAAGTACTATACGTAATTTCTTCTCATGTACATTTCTCTTCTTTAGCAAAAACTAGACACCATAACACATCAATAAACTTGCCGAAAGCAATAGTGATTGTCAGAGACCAATTCTCTAGGTTTGCGATCATCTGAGACAACTATTGTACACTTCCCATGAGTGACCATCAGAGGCCAATCCTCCTCCACCATGATTTTCAGAGACCAATTATTCAACTGTGACTTTGATGAAGATGCTCCTGACTTATCTGAATAGTTTCTACTTGTGCTGAAGTCTCAAGAGGTTTATTTTGTGTTTTAAATTTATATTGTGCCAGAACATTCTTAACATGGGTATCAAGGCCAAGGGGTTGAGCTTAATTGGTTAAAGCATTGAGTTCTCATTGTGGAGACCCAAGTTCGAATCCCAAAGGGACATTTTATAAGTGGATTTCTAAGTTATGACTCTTGGTCTTCCATTGTTGGCTTCTAGTGTGGAGGTGGTTTTTAAATAAGTGGATTTCCAAGTTGTGACTCTTGGTCTTCCGTAAGTGGTTTCTAGTGTGTTTTCTCGAAAAGAGCTTGTACTAGTCTCATGGTTGTGCTTGCAAGAGATTGTATTAGTCTCATGCTGATGCTCAGTTGAGAAGAATATTTGTAAACAATTAGCAATATAAAAAAAACATGGGTATCAATACCTTGACACCACAAACAGTATGCCAATAAGTCAAAGTTCATAATTTTTTACTCACTCACTTAGATGTTGTGCAGATGCTTTTGGTTCTTGAGTACTTTTATTGCTAGACATTGTGCATTTGAAATTTGTCTCAAATGCTTATATAAAAATTTGGTCATACTTGCAGTTGAGTTATTTAGTAGGGTGCATGTCTCAGCCTACTTTATTAGACATTTCTTCACCATAACAATGGACCTTCACAGTTGCAAATGGCTTGGCTTTTGGGATGAATCTCTTAAATCAAGCCCCCATCTCTTGAAAAGTTTGTTCATCCACATTGGCTATAGATGCATAGAATCTAGCTTGAGTGTTTTTCTCCTTATTTTCCAGCCACTGCAGGATACAACCCATTCCTTAGCGTCTTGAAACAATGTAGGCTACTGGAGCCTTGCAAACCTTTGTAGTAGTACCATTTGGCACCATAGACCTTTCTATAAATCCATAATGACCTTCTCTTTGGATTCCTTGAAGTTCTTGCCTCATTGCAAAAGTGCATATGATTTGTTCGATTCCTATCTAATTCAAAACACCATTAATCAACTAGAATGATCTTGACTTTGTAAGTATATCTTAAATCTTTTGATTAATTAAACATAGCTTTTAATATTATGGCTTTTAGTTCATTTTACTAAGCCCCAATTCATTAATTAGCTAGGAGTGGCTTGTTGTTACCTCACCTCACGCTTATTAATGGAGTTATTTGCACAAGGACCTCCATGTCTAGTAACCATTCATCCGTTTCTTTCTTTCCAAATGAAAGACAAGGAAATGTAGTCCAAATGTTAATCTAAAAATATTTGACACATTTTTTTGGAATAAATCTTTTTCTCAATCTTCTTCCTTTTTGCTTTGCTCTTTCCTTTGGCAAAATTTGCCATTGATTAAAGTTCCCACTATTTTTAAACCCACACCATTTGCTTACTACAATTTTTGCCAGATGAAAGCTCAAATAAATCAATAGCTATATCAAAACTAAAATACTAGAAAACTAGGTTCTTTTGTTTATAGGTATGTACTTGTACGAAGTAGTAAGTCCTAATCCCAATCTGGTGTGCATATGTATGCACTTGATGTACCTCTAAAACTAGATCCTACTTGGGTATTGTAATGTCCCCTTCCTAGGTGACACATGGATGTGCAGTGGTTGGCCTATTATCTGGGTTCCCGTAGGTCAGTAGAGTGGTTAGAGGACCTATCTAGAGGCAGTGGAGCTTGGCAGGAAGCTTTACAGGCCATTCTAGACAGTTTGCGGCAGTTTCCTATTTTTTAGGAAGGGTCCCTATTTTTTAGGGTTTGACCAGGAGGCATCAGGGGACCTCGAGGAGCATTTTGGGAGATTTGGTCACAGTTCCTATTTTTTAGGAGGTATCCCTAATTTTTAGGAGGGGACTGTCACTTAGCCTGTCACATGGCGACCTCACCTATATGGCACGTGCATCATTAGTTTTCAGTTCCAGATGGCTAGGTGATGGAAATGGAATAAATGTTAAATGAGAATAAAATAAAGTGATTAATAATGCCACTTTATAATAATAAAGTTAAAAGGACCCCCACCTAGTTGACATAATGTTGTTTTAAAAAGGTGGCCTTTTTCACAATGCAAATTGGAACCTCAACTTGGGCGCCCAACTTGGAGGAATGAATATGCTTTAAAAGATGCTTTTTGAGATCCATTTTTGTCCTAAAGTGGATGCCACCCTTGGGGACACTCATAAAGTGAGTTTGGCTTCTATTTTTTTGGTTATCTATGGCATTTTGACATTCAACCTTTACAGATTTGAACTCTGAGGAAGAGTTGCAGCAGCATCCAATCCTTTGGGAACAAAAACTCTCAAGGATTATTGTGGATTGGAGGACAACCCAATTCATCTTTGTGGAGGACTTACTTTGGGTCTTCGTTTGGGCATCATTGGACAAGTTTTAGGTGATGATATTGCAGATCTGAGCTTGCAGCAGTGTTATATGAGCAATATCTTTCAGATCCATCACACCCAGTTGCATGTAGAGCCTCCCCAGGCCAATACCACCATATGTATGCATTTAGATTTGCAGATCCAGCTTCTACAATGAATATAATGTGCCAATCTGATGGGTATGTGACTAAATATCATAGTTGGTGTTTTGCTGATTATTAGTTTGCTTTCAATTCCTTGTTTGTCATTGGATCTTATTTGCATGTACATCTTTTGCCATCCTTGGCAAAACTACACATCTCAAGAAAACTAAAACCCCTTCTGCATCTTCTGTCTAGTCTATAAGATCACAAAATAATAAAAAAAATCATAAAACAATCAAAAATACAAAAAAAAATTCCTATTTCAGCAGTAGTCAGAGTTAGAACCAGCAGGGTTCTTACAATGGTATCAGAGCTTTGACCCTGCCATCCTGAAGGGTTAGAGCTTCTTATGCATCCAGGACAGGTTGATCCTCACAGGTTTTACACACGCAGAAGAGTTGCATTACAGGGAAACCAGTTTGAGGACATACCATTGGAAACAATGGGTGACAGGGAAGGTGGTGGTCCATGTAGAAATGAGGTTAACAATGATGAAACAAAAGCTAGAAATATTATGAGAGACCTTGCAACAGGGCAGCAATAGATAGCTGATGTGTTACAGCAGCTTACCACAACTATTGAGAATATGACCCCTCCGAGGAGGCCTAATCATGAACAGGAGGAATTTGGTAGTGTTGCTGGAGCTCCACGGGTAAGGACAACACCCTCACGCACCTATGATAGGCCTACACGCCCTACATTCGTGAGGAATGAACCAGAAGAGGGAGACGCGGTTGAGGAAGGAGGAGATGTAGCCTTTGTTCATAATGTCATGACACTACATGATGAGTGGGAATTATTACCTCAGCCAGTTAAGGATCATCTAAATTTTGACCGATTTATGAGTCAAAAGAGAGAACACAGCAAGCTTAGGTAGGACAGAAGACGTAGGCAACAAAATCACGATCTTAAGCGTGCAACCGACAAACTTACACTTCCTACTTTTGATGGCAGCGGTAAAGTAACAAGGGCATGGATTAGCAAGTTGGATAATTTCTTGACACTCCGTCCTATGACGGAAACAGATGCAATTAAGTTTGCAGCACATCATTTAGACGGGGTTGCCTATGATTGGTGGCATCATGGAATGGTTACTTTGCAACACAACTTGATCACCACATATCAGGAATTTGTTGATAGTTTGGTTGAACGATTTGACAGGAAAGATCCAGAGTTGTATTTCAGAGATCTGGCTCAGCTGAAACAAATGGGCAGTTTGGAGTCTTACATCAGTGAATTTCAGAAACTCTCAGTAATGGTCATAGGTATTTCAAAGAGGAGGCTTATTATATTGTTCATTGAGGGTCTTGTTGATGAGGTTTTTTTGACTACAACAACATTAGAATCAAACACAGAGTATCCTATCCTCTCTTGAATAAAGCTTCTCAGACGCTGAATTTCGTGATCGAATGAGACTGCTCCAAGGTTCCTTTTGTGTCAGGTCTTGACTGGTGTGGGATAGACTCAGTGAAATGATGTGATTCGCTGGTAATCATGAGGGGGACTTACGTGAGATTGCTCCTTCGTGGACATGGAATTCACTCCTGGGACTCGGAATTGTGGGTGAATGGAATTCTTTCACAAGTGGACAACTTGGAATTCCTAGGTTCCACTCTTGAAGAGGTGGATGATTTGGCAATGAGGCTTTGGAAAACTAAACCTAGCGAAAATCTAAAAGAAAATGCAAAAGATGGGGTAAGGGTTTAGGAATCTAATCAATGGAAATGACGGCAGTTGAAGATGGAAACTGGAACTAGTCCTCTGCTTCGTCATGAGACAACAACGAGGTAGGGATGGTGCTATCTTCTGAGGGGGGAGTGAGGATTTTCAAACTGCTCCTGCAAGGGACATGGAACTGAAACATGCAGAACAGTCGAAGTTAGACTTTGAATTAGTTCAGGCTAACCATGCATGGTGATTTGCAAGCCACAGATCACCAATGGTATGAACAAGCAGATTGAATCATTCAACAGTAATAATCTCCATCATTCTAACTAATGAAATACTGAAAGAAAGTAAAAATGAAACAACTTAGATCTTGGAGCTTATGATTTGCTTCAAAGAAGACAAAAAACCATGCCACAATCCAAAGAATATCGAGGACACCAATCTTCAATGTCCATATATTGATTTGGGAATGTCTTACAACAATCTTGCTGATTTTTCAAAGTTCCTTTGCTCCAAAAATGAAGTGAAACAGAAAGGAACAGCTAACTAACTACTTGCTCTAAGAGCATAAAAAATGAGAGAAGAAAGAAGACCCTTTCAAATGAGGCCCCTCAGCCCTTATATAGGCAAGCATAATACAAAGAGGTGAGGAGATCAGATCTCCTTGAAATCCATGCAAACCCTAAAGGGATAGGGATGAATATGTCATAGGCTCCATGGGATGCTACCACCTGTCCTAGACGCCACCTGCTTTGGATGAAAAGTTGCCACTTGTCCTGAACGCCAGGCTGACTAAGTTGCTTGGTAGGTAGGTGAGACCAGTCAACTGTCTGTTTGTCCTGCTCCTTGGTCGCAAATTCCATGGTGTCTTGGAATCCACTTGTCCTGGTCGCAAATTCCACTTGGAACAGGATTTTGTGACCAGGAATGATTTTCTTCTTGGGCGCATAATCCAGGGGGTCAAGGAACTTTTGTTGTGGAATTCCTTCCAGGCTGGAAATTAGGTCAATCCTGATGGAATTCTTGGAGTGATCCATGGAATTTTGTCTCAGTGCTGTGTACTTTGGAATTGAAATTCCATCCCTGCTATTTCTTCCTTCGCACCGGTACGGATCTTGCTCTTGGCGTGGATTCTCGTTCTTCTCGATGGATGGTGAACTTGAAGTGCATCCTCCGGGTTGTCCAAGGATTGACCCTCTTGTCCGGAACCAGGAATCCCTGATACTGGACTTGGAGTGATCTCTCCCATTCCGCCATCCTTGATGCAGGCATTCTCTGTGTCATTTGAAATCTTTGGAAGGACATCTTGATCTTCCTTATCCCTTTGTGCGAAGTCTCCCTGTCGTCGAACTGGAATCTTTGATGTTGCCTTCCCTTCCCTCGGTATGCATGTGTAGTCTTCTTGTTATTGGAGCTCCTGGATCCTGAAATGGTCATCCTACGACGCCTGAACTCTCTGTATCCATCCTGATTATCCTGGATCGTCCTCTTGTCCGGAACTAGAATCCTTGATATTGGACATGAAGTGTATTTTCTCTTTTTTTCTTGTGGAATTCACATGTAGTCTCCTCGTCTGGCGTTGGAAGTAGTCCTCCTCTCCGGTATTGGAACTCCATGATGTCTGAGATAGTCTTTGATCATCCTTGAGCTCCGCCTTCATGGAAGCTCATCCTCGTCCTAGATTCCTGTGAAACAAGGGAAACCTCGAGTAGTTATGATGAACAAGGTCCTTAAATGCAATGCAATCAAAAGATAAAACATGAACTAAACTTGCATAATTGATCAAATTAAATTATGAATTCCTGAATAAACAACGGCTTTTCTTCACTTTTTGGTATCCTTCACACTTGGACCATCCTTTCCTTTCATTCTAGGATTACCAGGCATGCATAGGAGGAATTTCTAGGTCAGGGAGCAATTTCCAGTTGGTTCAGGAGTCCTTCCTGTCCAGGTCGCATTTTTCACTGTCAACAGGAATTTCCTGCTGCCCAGGTCGGGGATTCCTTCTGGTCGGGGATTTTCAAATGTCGGGGATTTCCTGATGTCCTGGATTTCTTCCAGTAAGGGATTCCTTCCAAATTCTCTTGTCCAGATTTTGCTAAGTTTTGGAGATCCTTTCCTTGATGAATTTCATGAAGGTTATTGTTTCACTTTGGACAGGAATCACCTGCGGAGGGAAATGGAATCCATCTGGTATATCTTCCTGCAAGTTCCGGAGTCCAGTTGTTCAGTTGCATCCTCAGGTTGGGTCAGGGGAGTCCTCCTGTTGGCCAGTTGTCCAGGAGCGCAATTTCCACAAGGTCAAGGAATTTGTGACCTGGAACAATTTTATCCAAGGGCGCACATTCCCTGAGGAACAGGATTTTGCGCCTTGGACATTAAACTTCCAAGGGCGCACATTCCCTGAGGAACAGGATTTTGCGCCTTGGACAAAAAACTTCCAAGGGCGCACATTCCCTGAGGAATAGGATTTTGCGCCTTGGACAAAAAACTTCCAAGGGCGCACATTCCCTGAGGAACAGGATTTTGCACTTTAGTCTTTGCATGTCCAACCTTCAGGATTTTGGTTGACATATCCTTTTCCTTCAATTTAATTTTGGCAAAGGGTGAATTTTAGTTTGTTTCATTAGAGGTTTGATCATTGACACAAGATTCGGGGCACAGAGTTTTCGTTTCTTCCATCCTCATCAAGGAATCTCCCATTTTCATGGCGAAATACGGAGTTTTCGTTTCTTCCATCCTCAAGGAATCTCCCATTTTCATGGCGAAATATAGAGTTTTTGTTTCTTCCATCCTCCTCAAGGAATCTCCCATTTTCATGGCGAAATACGGAGTTTTCATTTCTTCCATCCTCAAGGAATCTACCATTTTCATGGCGAAATATGGAGTTTTCGTTTCTTCCATCCTCAAGGAATCTCCCATTTTCATGGTGAAATACGGAGTTTTCGTTTCTTCCATCCTCCTCAAGGAATCTCCCATTTTCATGGTGAAATTTGTAGAAGGTGAACTCTAGCTTCTTTATGGAGGTTCAATGACGACATGGGATCCGGAACACGGAGTTTTCGTTTCTTCCATCCCCTCAAGGAATCTCCCATTTTCATGGTGAATTTTTCAGATAGTCAGGGAGGAATTTCCTAGGTCGCACATTTCAGTACCAACAGGATTCCCTCTGTCCAGGTCGCACTTTCTAGGCTGAACTAGATTCTTGACCAAGAGTGCAAAGTCCTCCTGGTCAGGGAAGAATTTTCCAGGTCGCAAAATCCACCTGGTCAGGGAAGAATTTTCCAGGTCGCAAAATCCACCTGGTCAAGGAGGAATTTTCCAGGTCGCAAAATCTAGACAGTCAAGGAGGAATTTTCTAGGTCGCAAAATCCAGACAGTCAAGGAGGAATTTCCTAGGGTGCAAATTCCTGTAGGAACAGGATTTTCCTGTAGGGAATTTCCTCTGTCAAGAATTCCTCCAAGGCAAAAAGTCGCAGCTTCAGGGTGGGTCTTGGAATGGAATGATCCTTGAATTCCTTGTTTTGCAAATTTCACTAAGTGAAGGAATTTTCTTGTTCGGAACTCTTGCAAGGTAGAAGGTCTCCCTTTTGGAGTGGGTCAAGGAATGTTCAGTTCAGGAATGTTCCTGTCAAGGAAAATCTAGTTCAGGAATTCCTTCCATCAAGGAATATCCAGTTCAAGAATTCCTTCCTGTCAAGGAATACCCAATTCAGGAATTCCTTCCTGAGGATCTTCCAAGTCTCAAGTTGGACTAGGTCTTGGGTTTTCCTGCCTTGAACTGTGGAATTTCTATTCACTCTGGATGAAGCTTCTTGACATTTGAACGAGGATTTATACCTTGGAACGAGGAACTGCCTCTTTTATCATGGAACCCCTATAGTCATCTTTGGAATTTTTCATTACTTCAAGTTAGGGATCGATGAGTTTCGACAAGGAATGACAAGCCCTCGGTGCACTCCGGACTCTGGATTTAGAGCCCTGGAACAGAAATCATGGTGGGTTTTGGAGTAGGACCCTAGACAAGAACTTCGGACAAATACCATCGGAATGGAGTTGCGAACAAGGACCTCCAGATTCTGAAGTTTGAAACACGGATTGGAATTGTGGAACAAGAATCCAGATAGACCTTGCAATGGGATTCTGGATAGGAACTTTGGAATAGGATTCCTGGATAGGAACTTTGGAATAGGATTCCTATTCAGGGGTCTGGATTGGACTTCTGGATTAGGACTGGGGTATGGAACAAGATTAGCACTGAGTGAAGGATTAGGATCTTTCTTACGGAATGGACTTATGCCATGGGTTGGTCAGTTTTGATCGAGGTTCATGATAGTCAGGGTTTCACTTATCCTCAAGAAAACTCACTACTTCAAGCATTCCTAATGTTCCCTGTGAACTAACTGCTCGGACATTCTTTCCTAGCTTCATGTATCAGGGCAAGAAACTGCAAGATCAAAGCAAAAACGACGGCAAAAGTGAGAAAAAAGGGGGTCCCCATTTGCAATGGGGTGATGTGTGAAAACGTCACAACAGGTCTTTATGAAACCTATGAAGGGATGGGTCAAGGCATTTGATCCCCCTACCCTACAGGAGGCTATGAGGTAAGCATGTAGTATGGAACTTTCAGCTCCTCATACCAAGTTCACTCCAAAACCAACCTCTTCATTTAGTGATAGTACATCAGCCCCAAAGAAATCAGAATATGTTGACCAAAAGAAGAATTTTGCAGCTCCTTTGGATAGGGAAACACTTAATGATTTGCGTAGAAGGAAGCTATGTTTTTATTGCAAGGGTCCTTATGATGAACGACATGAATGTCCTCTACGGCCTAAGGGTAGAAATAGACAAATGGAGTGGTTTTATGAGGGTGAAGACGTGGCTGATATGACAGACCAGCAAGCTGATCAAGAGGATCCAGGAGCTGAATATTCAGGAAAAGAAGTTGAAAGTGAGGGAGAAGCACACTTATAGGAAGCTCACATGTCTAGCATGCAAAAGGAAGGGTCTTTTAGGTTGCGTGGGATCTTGGCTGGTCAAAGAGTCATCTCTTTGCTTGATACAGGTGCAACTCATAATTTCATAGATGTGATGAGACCATAAAGTGTCTCATCTTTAGTCAAATAAAAGCATATATTTTCTCTTCATTAAATCAGTTTTTGAAGTGGACTTGAGTATGGGTTTGAAGATTTTTAGCTAACTATCAAATAAACTTGTCTAAATGCAACAATCAATGCCATGCATGAGTTTATCTTGATATTACATGTTCACCTCGAGATCAGCAATTATTTTATCAATAAAGTGAAGAGAGTCTATATTATGTTAAGTTGCAGAGTTTCAGAGTTGTAGAGCTCCGGAGATGCACAGAGCTCTGGAGATGTAGAAGTCAAAAAGGCAGTTTCAGTAAAACTGCAATATCTCTCTCATTTCTTAATGAAATTTAGAAATTCAAAATGATCTGGAAAGTTGGAAGTTAGAGGAACAAAACCCATAAATCATTTGAGATCTAGTAAAACAAATGAGCAGTTTATGACATAAGTTGACTGTTCTGCAAGCTCTGGAGATGTTCTAGAAATAATTTATGAAGTTGCTGCAGATTCTTCCAATCTACCAACACACACTCCGAGATTTTCTGAAGGATAGATTGACTATAATTACTCCTAAATTAATGGATTTAATTATGAGTAATTATTCCATGCAAAGAATACACACTTAGTGTCATTGCATGTCTTTCTAAAAGACTGAATGTTTTGCTTTGTAATCAGCAATTGTATAATCAGTTAACTAAATGAATAAGTTTAGTTAACTAGATAAATAAGTTTAGTTAGCTGCATGAATAAGTTCTCTACTCTAGAGAGACTCTCAATTAGAATTTAATAACCATAGTTATATATAGAGAACTATGGCATAGAATAGGGGGAGGAAGTTGTAAAAGAATTGTTTTGAAGAAAAAGAACTCTGTTTTTTTTCAGCAGCATGTACTTTGGATTTTGAAGGTTTTGAATAAAAGTTGTCCTACAAATTTGTTGATTGTTGGAATTGATTAGTCTCTCTGGAGGAAGGAGCAAGGGCCCACTGCAACCGAAGGGCAGAGATTACATTGCTTAGTTTCATTAGTTGTTTTGCTGTTCTGCAGTTTCTTTATTCAGAATTACTTTTGTTGTTCTTGCTTTATTCCAGAATTAGATCAGCAGCTCAAGTTATTGCTTTCCTTAGATTAAATTGTCTTTTTCAGCAGAGTTAAACCCTAGTCTGTTTCATGCAATTGTTGTCAATTCCCTTTTGTAGAAAAGATTGCCATGCAAGTTATTCCTTCTTCCTTTTGCATACAACCATGGACACCGCCTTGGATTGATATTATTAAAATTAAATGATGAGGACTGCAACGACCCTCATCAAGATGCACGGTTAGTGGCACAACGTGGGATTCAAACTCAAGAGTTTGAAGGCATACGAGTGAATGTTGCTGATGGCTACACTCTCAAGTGTGTGAGAATGATTCCTGATCTTCGTATGAAACTAAATAATTATGAATTGAAGGCTGATTTTTATGTGGTCAATATGGGAGACATAGATTTGGTACTTGGCATGAAGTGGCTTCATGCAATTGGAGAGTTTACACTCAACCTTAGAGACATGGAGATGAAATTCCAGGTGAATGGGATAAATTATGTGTTAAAGGCCATCAAGGACAGCACCTTGAAGGTGATCACTCTCAGGAGAATGGAGAGACTCATTAGAAATGACATGGTGGAGTGGGCAGCAGAATGTCGATTGATGCCTTCTCATAATGAGCAGCAAAAACCAGCCTATCATCCAAAGGTTCAGGAGCTCAGAGTCAAGCATGCAAAGGTATTTAGTGACATACCACCTGGTAGACCTCTAGATAGAGGCATAGAGCACATCATAGAGTTGGAGGAGGGCACTAAGTCCATTATGATTACACCTTACCGGCTCCCAAAGCGTTTGAAAGATGAAATTGAAAAGACCATCCAGGAACTGTTAGCTATGGGACACATAAGGTTGAGTAAGTCTCCTTTCGCTTCATCAGTTGTTTTGGTGAAGAAGAAAGATGGTACACTCAGGATGTGCATTGATTACAGGATGTTGAATAAAAGGACAATTAAGAACAGGTATCCCATTCCTCGCATCGACGAGCTGATAGATGAGCTTCATGGAGCTTGTTATTTCTCCAAGATAGATTTGAGGATTGGATATCACCAGGTCAGTGTCAGGGAACAGGATATCGAGAAGACTGCTTTCAGATGTCATTGTGGACACTACGAGTTTTTGGTTATGCCGTTTGGCCTAACCAACGCACCAGCTACTTTCCAGTCCACTATGAACAGGGTCTTCCAGTCTCAGTTGAGGAGATATGTTCTAGTGTTCTTTGACGACATATTGGTTTACAACAGATCTTGGGAGGAACACATGGCTCATCTGGATACTGTTTTGGGCATAATTGACAGGGAGTCCTTGTATGCCAATGAGTCCAAGTGTGCATTGGGCATGGTAGAGTTTTTATATTTGGGCCACATTATCAGTGCAGAGGGAGTTTGCATGGATCCTGATAAGGTTCATGCTATTATTGATTGGCCTACTCCTGAGAATTTGACTCAACTTAGGGGATTTGTTGGTTTATGCGCTTTCTATCGTCGGTTTGTCAGTGGTTTCTCTAGGCATGCTGCACCACTTACAGATTTGACTAAGAAAGGAGCCTTTGTTTGGACACCTTTGGCACAGGAGTGTTTCGAGAAGTTCAAACAGTTGATGACTACTTGCTCATCCTAGCTCTACCGGATTTCACCAAGCCTTTTGAGCTTCATTGTGATGCATGTGGAGAGGGCATTGGTGCCATGATTATGCAGGATCGTCATCTGATAGCTTTCGAGAGCAGGAAGCTACGAGGTCCTGAGAGGAGCTATAGTATTTATGACAAGGGAATGTTGGCTATCATGCATGCATTGGCCAAGTTCAGGCAGTACCTTGTGGGCAGTTAGTTCTGTGTCAAAACTGACCATAATAGCTTGAGGCATTTCCTTAGTCAGCGGGACCTAAATGACCGTCAACAAAAGTGGGTCAGCAAGTTACAGTCGTATGATTTTGACATCTCCTATTTCAAAGGTAGTCAGAATGTTGTTGCTGACGCTTTATCTCGTCGTCCCCATTTGAGCTCCATGGCAGAGATTTTAGAGGATTGGAGACATTTGATCATTGTAGAGTATGCCACGAACCCATGGGCTTCTAGTATTATTGATGGGACAATACAGGATAGCAAGTACTCTCTTGTGAATGAGCTCATCATTTACAAAGAGAATATTTTTGGTCCCAGGTTCAGATATGAAGAACAAGGTGTTGAGGACTTTCCATGATTTACCTATGGCTAGACATCCCAGATACTTTAAGACCTACAGGCAGGTACGGGAGAGATTCACTTGGAAGGGTCTCAAATCTGATGTTCTTCGTTATGTCAGGGAGTGCTCTATTTGTCAGCAGAACAAACAAGAGCATACATATCCTGCAGGATTGCTTCAGCCACTTCCTATTCTTGAGAGGAAGTGGGAATGCTTATCGATGGACTTTATTACAGGCTTGCCTAAAGCCCAGGGCAGAGATTGTTTATATGTAGTGGTTGATCTGCTGACGAAGTATGCTCACTTCTTTCCGATTACAACTACATATTCAGCTACACAGGTAGCGGATTTATTCTTTCGTGAGGTGTTCAGGCTGTATGGTTTGCCTCGGAGTATTGTCAGTGACAGGGATAGTCGGTTCATGAGCCATTTTTGGCAGGAGCTTTTCAGATTGTGGGACCGAGTTGACGAGCACTAGCTACCACCCGCAGATCGATGGACAGACAGAGATTGTCAACAAATGGGTGGAGGGATACATGCGGATCTACATTTCCGAGAAGCAGAAGGCTTGGGTTAAGTGGGTGCATCTTTGTGAGTTTTGCTATAATTCCACTTACCATATGACTATTCAGATGACACCTTTCAGAGCCCTGTATGGATATGATGCGCCTAGTTTCCTTGATTTATTGCTGAGCAATTGCAGAGTGCCTAGCGCAGGGGATCTGTTACAGTAGAACCAGGATATTATGAGGGCTCTTTGTGACAATATGCAGAAGGCTCAGAATCAGCAAAAACAGTATGCTAATCAGAGGAGGGTGGAGCGATCATTTGAGGTTGGGGATATGGTGTATCTGATGTTGTAGCCCTACAGGCAGTCCACTCTTGGGAAGAGGGGCGCAGAGAAACTCAAGCCACGATATTATGGTCTGTTCAGGATTATTAGGCGAATAGTCGAAGTGGCTTATGAGTTGGATCTACTGGCAGATAGCCGAGTGCACAATGTGTTTCATGTGTCACACCTCAAGAAGGCGCTGGGGCAGCATATAGTTCCTTCTACAAATTTACCACCCTTAGATGATGAGGGGAAGTTGGTTTTAGTACCTGAGGCCATCTTGGATTCTAGAGAGTGCCATCCTCGGAGACGGATTATCAGGAAATATTCAGTAAAGTGGAGGGACTTGCTAGTGGAGGATGCTACTTGGGAGAGAGACTATTTTACAACATCCAACATTGAGTTTGCATGAGGACATGCAAATTCAGGGAGAGTGGACTGTAATGTCCCCTTCCTAGGCGACACATGGATGTGCAGTGGTTGGCCTATTATTTGGGTTCCCGTAGGTCAACAAAGTGGTTAAGGGACCTATCTAGAGGCAGTGGAGCTTGGCAGGAAGCTTTACAGGCCATTCCAAACAGTTTGTGGCAGTCTCCTATTTTTTAGGAAGGGTCCCTATTTTTTAGGGTTTGACCAGGAGGCATTAGGGGACCTCTAGGAGCATTTTGGGAGATTTGGTCACAGTTCCTATTTTTTGGGAGGTATCCCTAATTTTTAGGAGCAGACTGTCAGTTAGCCTGCCACATGGCGACCTCACCTATATGGCACGTGCATCATCAGTTTTTAGTTCCAGATGGCCAGGTGATGGAAATGGAATAAATGTTAAATATTAAAGTGTTGACTTTAATATTTAATGAAAATAAAATAAAGTGATTAATAATGCCACTTTATAATAATAAAGTTAAAAAGACCCCCACCTAGTTGACATAATGTTGTTTTAAAAAGGGGGCCTTTTTCACAATGCAAATTGGACCCTCAACTTGGGCGCCCAACTTGGAGGAATGAAGATGCTTTAAAAGATGCTTTTTGAGATCCATTTTTGCCCTAAAGTGGACGCCACCCTTGGGGAAACTCATAAAGTGAGTTTGGCTACTATTTTTTTGGTTATCTTTGGCATTTTGACATTCAACCTTTACAGATCTGAACTCTGAGGAAGAGTTGCAGCAGCATTTAGTCCTTTGGGAATGAAAACTCTCAAGGATTATTGTGGATTGGATGACAACCCAGTTCAGCTTTGTGGAGGACCTACTCTGGGTCTTTGTTTGGGCATCATTGGACAAGTTTTAGGTGATGATATTGCAGATCTGAGCTTGCAGCAGTGTTATATCAGCAATATCTTTCAGATCCATCACACCCAGTTGCATGTAGAGCCTCTCCCAGGCCAATACCACCATATGTATGCATTTAGCTTTGCAAATCCAGCTTCTACAATGAATATAATGTGCCAATCTGATGGGTATGTGACTAAATTTCATAGTTGGTGTTTTGCTGATTATTAGTTTGCTTTCAATTCCTTGTTTGTCATTGGATTTTATTTGCATGTACATCTTTTGCCATCCTTGGCAAAACTATACATCTCAAGAAAACTAAAACCCCTTTCTGTATCTTCTGTCTAGTCTATAAGATCACAAAATAATAAAAAAAATCATAAAACAATCAAAAATACAAAAAAAAATTCCTATTTCAGCAGTAGTCAGAGTTAGAACCAGCAGGGTTCTTACAGGTATGCCCTAGGTTTTT
Organism: Cunninghamia lanceolata; assembly: GCA_027924645.1. Classification (NCBI taxonomy): domain Eukaryota; kingdom Viridiplantae; phylum Streptophyta; class Pinopsida; order Cupressales; family Cupressaceae; genus Cunninghamia; species Cunninghamia lanceolata. The sequence continues at coordinate 1,781,947 of BSBN01000766.1, read as the reverse complement.
GCTTAGATGAACGTAGGGCTTACATGGAAAGGATCTCCCATGCTCCTTGGATGTACTTGGGGTGAAGCTGGGGTGGCACAGCCCAAATTTTAAAAAAATCATAATGAAAAAGAACTCCTAACCCAAAAAGCAAACACAATACTAACGTTAACACAAATAATGGTAAATTTTATATGTTTTGTGATTTATGGTTAATTTTGTGCAAATTATGGCTATTTTTTATATTTTCAATCATGTTACGCCCTTAATCATAGTTGGGTACCCCTACGTCTCCTTAATCATAGTTGGGTATGGAGAGAAAATTATTTTGTGTACATGAAATCCCCAGAAATTGAGGGTATGGAGAGAAAATTATTGTGTACATGAAATCCCCAGAAATTGATGGTATGGAGAGAGGTACATAATCCATGTTCCTATAATGGAGTTTCTTGGCAGCTATGTTCCGTACCCAGGCTGTACTGAACCTGGGTAAAAATTAAGATCAGTAAAGTGTCGTACCCAAACCTTGAACCCATACTTGAACTGGCAACTTAGTATAAATACCTTACCTTCTAATGAGCAAGTGAGATGCTCTCTTTGCAATTCTCATTAAGCACAATTGGGAAAAATTTGTCTTTTGTAAGTACTGTACTAATTTTCTTCTCATGTACACTTCTCTTCCTTAGAAAAAAATATACATTAGAACATGAGAGACAATTCTTGTATACTTCCGACTAGTGAACATTAAAGATTAATCCTTTTCTACCATGATAACCAGAGAGCAATTATTTACTAGGACTTAGATGAAGTACTTTTTGACCATTTTGAATAGTTTATAGTTGTAGTGAACTCTTGGGAGCTTCACTCTGTTATGAATTTCTATTATGCCTCCAATCACAAATAATTAGACAGTTAGACTTTGGTTATTATGAAATTTGCCTCAAATGTTTCCTTGATCGTTTCGACCTTGGGCATTTGAATACTTTGACCGTGTGATTATGCACTTATATTAGAACTTTGTAGTATGTTCTACTGAGTTTTTTAGCAGGGTGCCCAGATTAATCCACTTCATTAGGTACTTAATTGCTATAGGATGATGTATATAAATTGTCATGAATGACTCAAATTCTTAAATGCAACCATAGAATCGACTCAATCGAGGTTCCATATTATGAAAAGCTATTGCATCTACATAGGATATAGAGGCATAAAATATAGCTTGGGTGGCTTCATTGTTCTTTGGTAAGTATTGGAGACTCTAATCCATTCCTTAGCATCTCAAAACATTGTAGGCTATTAGAGCTATAAGAAGCTTCTTGGCAGTAGTGTCTGGCCCCAGAAGCCCTCCTGCAAATCCTTCGCAACCTTCCCTTAAGATTCCTTGGATTTCTTCCAGCGTTTTAAAATGACATGATTTGGTCAGGCCTTATCTTATACAAAGGTCATCAATCAACTAGAACAACCTTAAATTTAACAATCCTCTTCCTTAATTATTTATTTTATTCTTTGCTTATTTGTATAAGGATATTCTTTATCATTCTTGAGATTACTTAGCTTCCAATAGCACCTTAGTATACTTTTTTGGAAGTGGCGCTCCTATTTGTTTCTTGGGTATAGATTTCACTAGAATTGGTGCTTCCAATTTCATTTACATTTTTGGATATCATCACAATTCTCTGAAAATTATGAATTATTCTGCATTGTTTTCTTGAAATATTTGCATTTATGCACTTTGGAGCATAATATTGGTATCGGAGCTATCGCAATTTGTCATTAATTGCATTTTTGGGTACAAGTAACAAAAATAAGAAGAAAATAATTATAATGAATTCTCTGTCGTGATTGTTCTTTTGAAAGTGAGTCAATCATATATATCTCTTATCATGGTTAGCCGTGCTTAATCCATGTGGTGGATGGTTCAGAAATATGGTGCCTTAACAATGGATTTAACCAATTAAGATATTTTCATCAATTTTTTAATTTCCACTTTGCTGCTTGCATAAGCTGGTATTCACCCATGCATTGCGTTTTATGTGGCTGTCACAATAACATTGACTTTTATTTTAGGTTTGTAATTTATAGTGTTTCCAAATCTATGGTTGCGAGTTTGCAACATTATTTCACTTTAAAGTTTGCAATTTATGGTGTCTTGCTAAATCTATGTGTTCCAGGTTTGCAACATTATTAATTTATTTTATTTCTTTTAGTGATAAAATACTTTGGTGATTATTTGGCCCTTTTGTGTCAGGTTTATTGGCTTCAATTTGGGCGGTATTTTGCTAGAGGACCTGTTGTGAGTTTCCCTAACAGACATCATGTCATAGTTTATATATTTCAAATATATTCAAAAAAATAATATTCCTTTTAGTCAATTAATGTAATGTTACACCTTTGTTATGCAAGATCTTGAAAAGGAAAAATATTTGAAAACTACAGTCTATAAGTGTTGGAAATGTATGAAGAACTGGGAGGTGCAATATCTGATTATTTAGAAGGTCCTTGATTTATTCCCTGGGTCTTGCCAATTGTGAAGAATCAAAAAGTTTCAGTGATAGAAACTAGGTACAATATATCCTAGGACCACAAACTGTCCATAATTTACAAATCAGTACCCTTACCATTCTAAAGGAGTAGACAGAATAAAATGTAATGTGAGGCTTAGGGACTCCTATACTATTTCATTATTGTACTGATCATGAAGTATGTGCCTAGGCAATGTTAGGTGAGTGAGAGGAGAACCACATTATCTGCAAAAAGCAGTATAGAGATCAAAATATGGTGTAATGTACAACTATTATCAACATGGTATGTTTTCCCAGCTCATCTCTATAAATACAAAAGAGAGTTAGCAAGAGAGGAGGCCCCTGTCTAACTAAAATGGTATTTACAAAACCAGAAAGACCATGGGAAGTTCAAAATTGACCAACAATCCTCTCATAGTAGAGATCCATGATAGCAACGATTAAAGAATCTGAGATACCAGTATTATACAACTTTAAGAATAGATCATGTTTGGTTTTTATAGTACCATGGCTGATATGGAAGGAGAGGAATGAAACGATTTTTAGAGACAGAAGCATAGGGACACACCAACTATAGAATTAAAGTCTAGCATTGGTAACACTTTCCACTGTCTAGGTCTGGCAAAGCAGAACTTTATTGTCTGATCAAATTGACATAACAAATTTGAAATGGGATGCCCCACAATGTGGTTCTTTGATATCCAATTTTAATGGAGTAGCTAATAGTAAGCTCGGTGAAGCTGGTTATGAAGGATTCACTTGCAACGGTGATGATAAATTCATTGTGCCTTTGCCAAGAACTTGGAACCTACATTTAACAGTATGGCATAATTCACAGTATTAGTCACTAGTTTACAGATAACAAATAAATTGAACTCGGAAAATATATGTTTTGATGATGATTTTCTTATGGTGATCAGCACTATGAAAACTGCACTATGTTCGAACCTGAAAGTGAAAGAACTCATGGAAGAGGCAGTATAGGTTCACTAAATAATCCCTTTTTTGCCCACTGTTTTAGAGAATGCAACAAGTCTGAATTTTCTTGCAAATATAAAGATTGATGACAGGGACGTGGGTCAAATTGTTCAGCTACAAAATGTTTTTGTTAACTTACATAATGATCTGGAAACCAAAATTCAAGACAAAACAAAGAAAATTACCCATTCTTGTGAGTAGTGAATCACAAATTTAAATGATTAATTTCTAATCCAAGCACTTAAGTGGAACTCCTAAGTTGCACTGTAAATCCAGTTTAAACAAGTAATTCATAATTGTAGACCTTGCTGAGTTAGTTGCACTTGAAATTCAATTTAAACAAGGAATTCATTATTGTAGGACTCTTCGAGTCTGCTACAATTGTCCTCGATTGGGAAGCACAGATACTTGGTCCCCTCACTATTATTGTAAGAAGTGGATCCACAGTGAGAGCTCATTCATATGCCAAATTAGGAACCAATGGAATCACTTCAAACTTTTGGCCAAGGAAGGGGCAAACAAGAAATTGGACGGGGCTTTGCCAAGTAAGCTGGTGTGTAAAGACAATAGGGATGAAATGGAAGGGTGTTTATAGACAAGACACCCTAACCACTCTGCCCTGCTTGGTATTCACTCCAAACATGTGCTGGTTAATTTATCTCAGTTGAAGATAGCTTACTTGTGTAACACTAGATTTGTCTGTATGTGTTTGATCCATTGGACACATGGCAATGTTTCTTGTTTGGAGTGCAAGGAAAATATGTATTAATAGTGAATAGGGACTGCTTTACATTGTTTCACATTTATTAGACACTTCTCATGTGCATATTTATTTCAATGTGGTGCCAACTAGCTGGGCACACTTAAAGGAAATAGTAGAGGGCAGGAGAGAGTTATTCGCAGAACAACGATTATGATAGTAACATCCACCCCTTGCCTACGTAAGGGATGCAAACCCAAAGTGCTAAAGACCTTGATTGTGACCATTCGCAAAGTATTACATCTGCAGATACTGAGCTGCCATAACTTTCCACAGTGTTGTGGTGAGAGATTTGAAATTTATTAAACCGGTCTATTTTCAAATGTTTGAGATGCATGGTGTTCATTTCATTGGTGTGCCAGTGGAATTTAAGTTTGAAATTTCTGATGAGAATTGTCCCAATGGCACTAAAGTGGTGGTGTTAATCTCCCTGACAAGGCAAAGCTCTATTGACAACAACAGTAGGGAGTTATGGATGCATCACAATGTGGCTATGACATGTGCAGGGCTTCACATGGTAGATGTGGCCATGGAGGTGCAGAGAGAGCCAAAGCAACCTCATCTTATTTGAGTTGGAATTCTATCATACCATTCTTACATGATTGGATAAGATCACTACATGTTTGGAGAATCAGATGTATAAGCTTAATTGCCGCCTTCTGAGGGTGGAAAGTATCATCTGCAACTACCGTGAGAGTCAGATTATTGCAAAAGTAAGAGCAGACTGGCATTTAGCAAGATATTCTAGAAGTATAAGACCTTAAGATCAAATACATGGCAATACAGGCCTATAAAGGGACAAACTTATGAGCAAGAAAGGCGACGCTATCATTTGTTGCAATTCCAATTGGCTGGGAATAGGCTATAATGTGCTCATCATTGAATTTGTGAATAATTTGGCCAATACTAGCCTGACCCAGCTTCCATCTAGGTACTCCATCAAAATTAAGCTTGAGCAATGTGGGGTCTAGTGGTTGCCAAACTCTCTCAGGTTCTGTTGTGATGTTTTCACACATCGCCCCATTGCAAATGGGGACCCCCTCTTTTTTTTTTTTTCCGTTTTTGCCGTCGTTGCTTTAAGATTTTAGTTTTTCTCTAAGTTTGTAGGTTTGGTAGTTTAGGTCTGCCCAAGTCTCGGCAAGTTCTTGCTCAAAATCCATGAAGTGATTGAAGAAATTGACTAAGGAGTGGAAAACTGGCCTAAGGGATCCATATGCCTTCACCCTGATGCATGTCCCTGAAATCCTGAAATTTACTAAGTCTGATGTCTTGAAGCCCTGAAAATTTGACTAAGTCTGAAATCTGGTGGATCCTCAAAAATCTAGAATCCGCATGTTAAATCCCATGGATCCGGGACCTATCTCAAACATTCTAACGGTATATTTCAAAATATTTAATGTATAGGAAATTCAATATCTAAAATATATGTCAGGTAGGGACCTTCAAAATCTTTTTCGCAAAATCCGGTTCATCAAGGAATTTGTCCAAGAGGGAGTGAAATCCGTGTCGAAAGTTGTCCAAGACTTGCCAAAATCCGCGACTCAGTGCAAAGTGCGCCTTGGACAAGGAATTCCAAACATGAGAAATCCACAACTTGCCAAAATCTGCGACTCAGTGCAAAGTGCGCCTTGGACAAGGAATTCCAAACATGAAAAATCCATAAGGTGCCAAAATCCGCGCCCTTCCAAGTCACAAAATCCGTGTGCTCTAGGAGAGAGAATGCACTCCAGGAGAGAGAATTCGCTCCAGGAGAGAAAATCCACAACTCGAGATTTGAGATAAGAAAAAATCCAACCTAGTGAAACTTTCAACAAGAAAAATCCAAGGGTTTGAAATGCGATCAAGAATTTATCCACCTCTTCATGAAAATCTTGCTCAAGGGATTCATCCACGACTCCAAGGAAAGTGCACCCTTATTCCAAAGAATTCATTCCATGAGTTTGTAAAATTTGCGACTTAGAAAGAAAAATCCAAGACTCCAAGGTGCTATCACGATAGAATCCAAGACATGCCCAAAATTGCACCTAAAGGAATGAATCCATGAACTCATGAAATCCACGCTGGAATTTGTCCACGACCCTCTAAAATCCGCACTGGAATTTGTCCAAGAGTAGGTGAAATGTGCGACAAGGATAATCCAAGACCACTTGAACGGTGCGACAAGGAAAATCCACTCCTAGTGAAACATATGACTTGGAATTTTTTCCATGACTTAGCAAAAAGTGTGACCTAGGAGAAAGAATTCCATGACTCAGTGGAAATCACGCTCAAGGATGATTATCCACAACCCAAGAAAATATGTGACATCTTCCAGACAAAAATCCACGACATGATAAGTGCGACAGCGAATTTCAAGGTATTAAATCCGGATAGACATGAAAATGGCGATCAAGACAAGAGAATCCACAACTTAATGAAATGGGCGACAAGGAAACAATCCAAGTTGATGAAGAAATCTATCCAAGACCAGAGGAAAAATGCGAAATTCCTTGAGGAGATAAAATGTGTGACTTGGATAGCAAATTCCTTGATCCCATGAAAAGTGCGCCTAAGAAAAAATCCTTGGCATAGCGAAAATTGCTACTAGGATAGAGGAAGAAATTCCTTGATCTTGTGAAAATTGCGCTCCAAGACAAGGATGAAATCCACAATACCCTCAAAAGTGCGCCCAAGACAAATCTAGTGCCAGGAAAAATCCATGAAGAACATGAAAATCCTCCTAAGATTCCTAGCCGACTTGAACACAAAATATTGAAATTCAATGAAAATCTTAGGAAAGTGAAGAAAATCTTTGATTTACTTAAGAATTTGGAATGAAATTGATCAATCATGCAAGTATATTCTATGTTTTATCTTAGTATTGCATTGCATTTAAGGATTTTGTTCATCGTGACTACTCGAGGTTTCCTTTGTTTTACAGGAATCCAAGATGAGGATCACCGTCCATGAGGAGGATGCTCGACGTTGATCCATGCCCTTCAAGGAGGATGCCAAGAATTCAACGCCAAAGACAAGGACCCAAGTCAAGTGCAACACAAGAAGGAATTTCCAAGTCCAAAACACATTTGAGGGACAATTGTTTGGGATATGTTGAGGTGGCATCCAATCACCATCAACCAATCAAAGCATGCCAAGTGGCAGCAAAAGGACAAGATAAGGTGGCGCCCTAGTACATGTGTCAGCTGTTCATTGGCTAGAATGTTGGCAGTCTTATCTACTTTCTCATTAGTGTTTTGGTTGACCTAATCTTGGCCATTGATTCCTTGAATCAATCTATGCCCTTCATTGTACTCCTTGAGCCCTATATAAAGGCCCATATGCCTCATTTTCAGGATTCATTAGAGATTAGGGAGGAAGGAGAATAAGAGAGGGGAACAAGAGTAATAACTACTGTAATATTTCTCCATCTTTGAGAGCAATACAACTTCAAGACATTGGTGAATTGTTGCAAAGACATCTCCAAGTTAATACATAATCATTGAAGTATGGTGTTTATGGCATTCTATGGATGTGTTAGCATGGTTTTCTAGTTTTCTTGAAGCAAATCAGAAGCTCCATTGTTGCAGATCTATTTGTTTTAATTTCAGTTTCATTTTCAGTTTTCACTAATTAGATTGGTGGAAGATATTGACATTGATGAATGTTGAAACCCTTTATGTTCATACCATTTGTGATTTGTGGCTTGCAAGTTGTAGTGCATGGTTAGTCTGAACACTTTGAAAGCTTAACTTCGATTGCTTGTTGCATAATACATGTCTATGTTCTATGTATGAGTAATCTGAAAATCGTTATTGAAATACCTTAGAAGATTGCATCATCTTTGTGTAGTTGTTGTCTCATGGCGAAGCAAAGCATGGTTGTGGTTTCACTAAGTCAATAGCAATCCTTGCATCAGAGTAGATTTTTAAACCCTTTCCTCTTTTTTCCTTTTCTTTTAAGTCTGTTTGAGGAAGTTTCCATTCATCCACAAATCCAAGTCCAAGGAGTAATGAATTTGATCCATGTCCATGAAGAAGGAGTGATTTAGCGTAAGTCCCTTTGTGATTACTAGCAAGATCACATCATTTGACTGAGTCTATCCTTGTGCACGTCAAGATCTGACATTCAGGGAACCTTGGAGTAGTCTCACTCAATCACAAAGTTCAGCGTTTGAGATGCTTTGTTCAAGAGAGAATACTCTGTGTTTTATTCTAAATGTTGCTGCTGTCATAAAACCAACATCAGCAGGTTCCTCTTGAATCCACTTGGATTGACAGTGAAACAAGATATTCTAAACATTTTTGAGGTGGCAGTTGGTCATTATCACGGAGAATACCCCTGTTTCAAGCTTGGATAGATTAGCTAGTGTGGTTGCAAAATTTGGACAAACAAGGAGAGTTAAGTGCATTCAAACAAGAAACTCAACCCAAATTAAACGCACACCTTCAATTTGAGGAAATGGAGGAAACAAACAACATGCAAATGTAGCATAAACACAAGCATTATATCTCCATGATGTTTGGGATGTGTTGCAAAATGAGTTGTAATGATATGCAATGGATGTTGGTTGCTCTCTTGCAAAGGATTATCCAACAATAAATCGCATCAAAAGAAGCCATCTCAAAGTGGCAATACACGATGGGAGCAGAAGAACAAACAGAAACAACATGGCAATATTGCTGAAGAAGACTCTCAAGAAGAGGAGTATGTATTTTCTGCTCACACTTCTGAAGATATTTCACAATCAAATTCCATTTGGTATGTGGACTCAAGTGCTACAAAGCACATGATTGGACAAAAGGAGTGGTTTTTCACATTGAAACCCCATCATGGTAAAGTTTCTCTTAGAAATGACACAACCTATGATATCCAAGGTATTGGTGAAGTCTCCTTGCAGTTGGGCATACATCGTTGTAGGCTCATTAAAGTCTTATATGTGCCAGGACATACCAAAAATATCCTATCTGTCAATCAATTTCTTGACCACAACTTGAGGATTGAATTTGACAAAAATAATGATAAAAAGGTATGCCTTATCTGTGATAAGTCTAAAAGTTCAAAGATTGTTGCAAGTGCTTTTGAAATTGGTAAAATGTTTAGGCTTGATACCATCAAACATGATCAAGCCTTGGTGACTAAGAATAATGATCTTGCTATGTTATGGCACCGCCGATTTGGTCACTTGAGCACTAGTTATTTGCTTACTCTTAGTAAGAAAGGCATGATGAAAGGGCTTCCCTCTCTTGAGAAGACGAGTGCTCTTTGTTCCAGTTGTCTTGTTGGAAAACAACATCAAGCACCCTTCCATCCTAGTGAGCATCATGCAAGCCAACCTTTGCAGCTGGTGCATACCAATCTGTGCGGACCCATGGTACCTAGTCACAATGGTATTGGGTACTTTCAGCTTTTTGTTGATGACCACACAAGAAAATTGTGGGCATATTGCTTGCATACTAAAGATGAAGCCTTTTCCTACTTCAAAGAGTTTCGCACTCTTGTGGAGAAAGATACGAATCATTGTATTCTTGTCCTCTCAAATCGAGGGGGGGAATACACCAACATAGAATTCTCCACCTACTTGAAGCAAAATGGAATTTGTTGTCAACTGACTACAACTTACACACCTTAGCAAAATGGAGTTGCAGAACGGCGTAACTGCATCATCATGGAAATGGTACGTAGCATGTTGAAGGATTCTCATTTGGGTCATGCTTATTGGGCCGAAGATGTACATACAACGTTTTATCTTTTGAATCATGCACCAATCAAAGCACTTGATGGCATCACACCAAAAGAAGCCTGGACAATGGTAAAGCCATCTATCTCTCATCTTCGTGTATTTGGTTGCACAACATACATGCACATTCCTAAGCAACATAGAAAGAAGCTTGATGATAAATCCATGAAATGTATTCTTCTTGGGTATAGAAATGTGTCAGAGGCCTATCGACTTATGGATCCTACCACAAAGAAGATATACATCAGTAGAGATGTCATTTTTGATGAGAAAAGTGAGTCAAGTTCACCTTCCACATCATCACCTGCTCTATATAGTGCTCCTATATTCAACTTGGATGAGAAAAGTAATGGGAATGTTGATAATCAATCTGACTCAACACTCACAAATGTCACACAACCACTGCCCAAGTGGTATACTAGTACCATTCGCGATGCAAAGCTAGATGGAGTCCTAGACACTTCAACTTTAGGATCAAGGACTCGCAACATGGCTCACAATGAGGTAAATTTAGCACTAATGAGTTCAGTAGTTGACTACTTTGAACCTTCAACTGTTCAGGAAGCACAAGAATCAAAGCCTTGGAAGGAGGCTATGGATGCTAAATATCATCAATCCCTAATGAAAAACAAGACTTGGGAGCTTGTTGATCTTCCACCAGCGAAGGAAGCCATTGGATGTAAATGGATCTTCAAGACCAAGTATAAGGCAGATGTCAGTATAGATAAGTATACGGCTAGACTTGTAGCTAAAGGATATGCCCAAAAAGAAGGGATTGATTATGAAGAAACATTTGCTCCCACAACAAAGATCAAAACAATCAGAATGATATTTGCTTTAGCTGCACAGTTTGGATGGAAGCTGTATCAAATGGATGTAAAAAGCGCTTTTCTTAATGGAGACCTTAAGGAGGAGGTCTATATGACCCAACCAGAGGGATATATTGCACATGGTAAAGAAGCAAAGGTATGCAAACTTGTTAAGTCTCTCTATGGTCTCAAACAAGCTCCTAGAGCCTGGTATATCAAAATTGACGAACATTTGCTACAACATGAATTTAGTAGGCATTCATATGATCTAAATCTCTACCTCAAGGAACAGGGGGGAGATTGTGATCATTAATGTATATGTTGATGACCTATTTATCACAAACAACTCAGAAACAATGGTTGAGACAACCAAGATTGATCTCAAGAAGGCATTTGATATGACAGATCTTGGGCTACTACACTATTGTCTCGACTTAGAGGTATGGCAAACAAATCATCATATCTTTGTATCTCAAAGAAAATATGCCAAGAATTTGCTCGATAAGTTTAGAATGATGGATTCCAAACCCATGTCTACACCCATGGAATCAAGATTGTAGTTATCTGTTTCTGATCCATCTCCTTAGGTAAATGCAACTCTCTATCAACATATGATTGAAGGATTGATTTACTTGACCCACACCAGACCAGATATTAGTTTTGCTATTAATTATCTTTCACGATTGATGCAAGAACCAAAGATGCATCACTGGAAAGCAGTAAAACAGGTATTGAGGTATATCCATGGTACAATGAATCATGGTTTGGAATATAAAAAGAATGATCAATTCTTCTTGACAGGGTACACAGATGCAGATTATGCAAGATTTGTTGATGATAGGAAATCCACATCTGGATTTGTTTTCTTCTTAGGATCATGTACTATTTCTTGGGGAAGTAAGAAGCAAGCCACAGTTGCTCGTTCTTCAATAGAAGCAGAATATCGTGCAGCAAGTGTAGTAGTTTGTGAAGCCATTTGGCTACGTCACATACTAGAAGGATTGGGAGTGCCTCAAAAACAACACATAATCCTCTATTGTGACAATCAGAGTGTTCTTAAGCTTGTTCGTAATCTAGTGTTTCATGAGCAAACCAAGCACATTGAAGTTGACTGCCACTTCGTACGAGAACATGTTCAGAAAAACAATATTGAGCTACAATTCTGCTCTACTCAAGAACAACGTGCTGACATCTTCACCAAGCCTCTTGGACATGTGTAATACCCACTCTAATCTAACAAAATTATAAACTTACATCTAACAACAGAATTTCAGTGGAAAGATTAACTAACTATTATGAAAATAGTATCGAATGCAATAGAATTCAAATTTCAACTAACTTTCATTTTCAGCTGAAATAATCTTTTCTAACAGAATACATATAACCAAGAATAAACTAACTTTTGATTAACTATCTTTCTCCAATAAAATTCAAATATTAAGATAGGACGAGAGATTAAGAAAAGTACAACTTGAATAGTTTCTTGTTGATTTGTTTGTAAGATCCTCCTCTAGATTCTGGAAAAAGGAATATCGACAAGGGCTTTATCCACCCAACCAAGACCAACTGGTCTCCCGTGCTTCTTCAACTGAAGAAATCCGATCCTTCACGAGGGTGATTAGCGAGGAATCTAATAACAACAATATGCCTTTGAGCCGGGTGTCAAGAACCTATACCTCCTGATCGATCTTTTCCCTAAAGGTACCTCCTAATTGGAAATATCACTCTGACCAGTGGTATATCTGGTACTTGATAGCTGACAGATGCCTATACTGCATCGTAACCCTGGCCAAGGATTTCTAATAATTATCTGACACTACTGTGTCGTCAACATTCACCCTTGCTCGGCATTGACATTATTTCATATGTTTCTTTTTGGTTACTATTGTCTTGCCTGAAAAAGCTTTTACAAGTCGAGGTAGAGGAATATGCGATTGCAAAGACAAATCTTGATTGACGGATTGGTTCTTACGGCCGCTCCTATGATATTGATTCTTACTTGCAACAGAGTAAGAAAAGAAATGTAGCTCACGCACAAGAATTAGATGGTTCAGATTTCTGAGTTGCGGTGACGAGGACACTCACAAGAATGCCAATCAATGTTCATAGAATAGCTTACTAATCCTGCGAATGCTTTTGGAAAGAGGGTGCGAATGCTGCTTCAAAAGATTGAGTAAAGAATGACAATGAAAAGGATGAACGCCAACAAATATAGGCATGCCCTCTTCTTCCCCCGTCCGCATGCAAGAAGGAACGTTTCCTTCTTGTGTGTGGGTGGAGTGGAGGAGTTACACATCAAGACTCCAGCTCGCACACCACCAAGCGCTCCTCATGAGGTGAGCGAAATATATTTTATTTAATATACATAAGGAAAATAATTCTTACCAACTTGAAATATATACGTATATGTATGTGCCTTGGTCAAGGCTACGATGATATAGTTGTCTAGACTTAGGCAATATTGTTGTTTTTCGATTCTTGTAACCACACCTCTCCTTGTTGATATCCCATTTTCCTTGTCAATTGATTTATCCTGCAAACACTTCGACAATTAATGGAGGTTAAATCATTTCCTTGATACGAACATTAATATATATATTATATCCATGCATACATTCATTCTCACATATAAGTGAAAAATATTCGTATATAAAAGAAAATCATTCTCACATAATTATACACATTATCCAACGAATAAATTTCATATTCACATGAAAGCAGTTATACACAACTAACAACATAACCAATGTTTCATTGTTTAGAAGAAGGGGATGTAACAACATGTGTGTATTTAGAAACTTCTTTTTGTAATTTGTATAAATAGAGCGTTGCTCTCTCTAAATATCATTCAATCATTTTTACCATTACGTGTTCTGTAACAGTGTGAAGTTTGATACTCTTCAGGATTCTTTTATTAGTACTTTAAAACAATGATGTAATAAGGGGGGGGATGTTGGCATATTCATCAGTGTTGTCTCGTAGTAGGTTGTTTTAGTTTGTTATGCTTTGTTATTCTATTTGGGATTATTCTTGTTATTTGTTTGTTACTTGTTAAACCTGTAAGTGCCATATAATGCACACGGTTTGCAATCATTCTCATGTATAAATTTCCCTCATAGTGCATATTGAGGTAGACTTTGGCTTTCAAATCTCTGATATGTTGGTTGCTCTCTTGCTTGAGATTAACAAATTTGGCAGCATGTACTTACTTGAGGATGGATTCTTCTTGTTCTTTGGGTAGAGTTCCTTAAATAGACTTTCTACCATGGACATGAAGGGCTGAGATTTGATGATGGGATGAAGGGTGAGGATTGCTTTTCATGGGTGTGCAAGCTAGCCTCATGACAAATGGAAGAAGAAGATGAAATGAACTCAATGGATGGAGGAGATTGAATCTTGAGATGGAGGGTGAGGATTACTCCAAGTTGCATGAGGATGGGGGATTCACACATGTGGGAGCATGAGGAAGAGACAAGTGGTGGAGAAGATGTGTGAAGATGAATGGCCAAGATGCTTTTGGGGTTTGAAATGGATGGTGAGGATTGAAGGGAAAAGTCTTTTGGATTGTAGTGGAAGAGGGCTTGAATGTTTAATTAGAAGAAAAAGAATGAGAGTTAGCCTAATTAATTAAATAAGCAAATTAATTAGTTGGAGAAAGGTTGGTCTAGGTTAATATGATTTAATTAATTGATGAAGGGGGGTTAGTTTGATTGGTTAAATAAATATGATTTATTTAATTAATCATTAGTGGACAGATGGCCTAATTAATTTAATTAATTTGTGAAGATGTGATGAAGGATTAATGATGGGGATTGATAGAAGCATGATGATGCTAGGTTAAAATGCGGAAGTGGATTTTGAGTATCTACAACTAGAGCTATAGTTCTAATCTGATAATTTATATGATTGGTTATAATTCTTAAGTGCTGGCCTGTGTTGGCAAAGGCATGCTCATGGTGTTATATCCATTGGTACCCTAACAGAAAGCTCAGATCTATCTTATGCATTATATGCAACAATGGCATTTCACAATGGAGATCATCTATTTGTATATTGAGTCTGCATTGGATTCAGATTCAGGAGGCCTCTGTCTATAGAGTCTTGCTATACTAGTCCAAATTGGGTGAGCATAGGTTCAATAGTAGAAGCGGTTCAAGGGTTGTTCCCTTTCCATTCTTCCCATATAAAGGATGAGCTGATTTGATAATGGCCTGTCCAAATTAAAATTGACACAGATCCTGGGATAATTTAATATCCCAGGGTTTCTTGTAAAATCCAATATGATGATTTATTTCCTTGACACAAAACCTATCTTCTGAAGAGAGGATTCTTGCCAATACTGACCGGCGAGCAGTGGTAGGTGGACGGGGACCTAGATCAGGATCCTGGTAGGTGAATCAAACGTTGTTTTGGAATCCAGGGATCAATGTTTCATAAGATGCTTGCCTTCTTTCAAAACCATGGGCCTCCTTGAAAGGCCAGATCATTCTCATGTTTGGTGCAGAAGAGAACTAAAAAGTAGCCTTTAGGCATCATTAACAACTCAACAAAGCCATTGGGTTTCCAATTCTCCTGTGCCTAGGATTTTATTTTGGGGTTTGGGAAGGCACCCATGAACCTGCATGTTAAATGCTTTTTCTTTGAGCATTCATATTCTTTGCTCCATCTCATCCATGGAGAAGGAAGTCTTAGAGGCAATGCCCCATCTTTAGATAGCAACTGCTCTCTTTTTTGGCTGGGAAGGTAGCTTTGATGACATTCTTCTTGCAATGACTTTGCTTGAAATTTCATAGTCAACTCTGGAGATTGGTGGCTCCTTAGATACTGCAGATTTAAAATTTCAAGGAGTCATTTGGAGTTGAGCATCTTTCATCTAGTCCATTGTCTGTCATTTGGAGACTCTATTGGGCTTTAGGGCAGTGTTGATGATGTTTTTGTGACAACACAACAATAGAATAAAATACTGAGTATCCTATCCTCTCTTGATTAAAGCTTCTCAAATGCTGAATTATATGATCAAACAAGAATGCTCCAAGGTTCCTTTGATGTCAAGTCTTGACTTGTACGTGGATAGACTCAGTGAATAAATGTGATCTTGCTGATAATCACAAAGGGACTTACGTTGAATTGACTCCACTCAAGTATGCTACTCTCTTTTGTGAAGTGGAACTTACTCAAACCGACAACGAAAAAAACGGCAAAAGATAAGGATTAAGATAGTCTAATCTAAGAACAATGAAATAATGAACAATGCTACGATAGACAAATTCCTTGAAAACCTAGCTTCGCTTCACCATGAGAACCAACAATTACATGAAGTAGGTGAAATCTCCAAAGGTAATCATATAATTTTCATATTGTAAACATTCATCTAAATACCCACAGCCTGCACAATTTGAACAAGTATTCACAATCGAACTAAAGCAAATGTGGTTCAAGCTAACTTTGCAAAATGACTTATCTTCGACAAATCATGAAAAATATGAACCAAAAAGGAATTCATCAAATATCTCAACATAAACTCATTACATTAATGAACTTCTAATCTATTCTACTCTACTTGGAAACAAATCTCAATCATCTTGGAGACAACGGAAACCATGCTAACATTCCAAAAATCACAAGATCACTATGAAACATTCAACAATGAGCTTGCATTAATCTTGAAGTGTATCTTTACATCAATCTCTCAGAGTTTCTCTTTGACAATCTTTGAAGAGTCCCCTCTACTCTACTTTCTAATTCTAATGATCCTCTACAAATGAGAGAAGTGAGCCTTTTATAGAGCTCAAAAATTGCAATGAAGGGCCCAGATTGATTTGCAAATCAATGGTCGAGATTGAGACAACACAAGGTAGTTACAACAAATTGCTATTTTTAGTAAACAAGAGAGGCAATGAAGGCACACTTTCCAAAATGATAAAGAAGAATAAAGCATCTTTGGAGCATCTCAAGGTGGGCGCCAACTTTAGGTTGTTATTTGTGTGCATGCATTGACTAAAGATGAGTGAGGTGGCGAAACGTGATAGGATTGATGATGTGTACATGCCACCTTAGCATTGAGCGAACCAGTTTGATCTTCTTGCTGTTCACACTGCTTAGAATGCTTTCCCAAATTATGGATTTTTTTGAAGTAGTCTTTGATTTTGAATTTTCAACTCTGGAACTTTGCGTCTTTCAAGCTTGCAAATTTGGGAATTTTGGATTTCTTCATGTTGTCTTCCATGCCTTAGTGTAATTTATGGATTTCTGATGTACTCGCTCATTCTCATCTTGTGAAATTCTTGTCTCTTGTGCATGCTTCAACGCTGGATGATGCATGAAGTAGAAGATATCTTGTATTTGCATTTTTGGAGTAGATTTCATGATGAATGTCCTCACTGCCTAGCGCATGGAATGGATAACTCTGGAACTTGAAAATGAATCCCTAGAAATGAACTTCTAAATGGATGTTCTTCTTGTAACGTTGGATTCTTAGACATGCAAGGTGGAGTGATCTTCCTTCACTCCGGCGATGAAATTCTCCTCTGGAAGTAAGATGATGGCGAACTTAATGATGTTTCAATGAAGTGGAATATTCTTCCTCCGTTTTGATGACGACGCCTCCTTTGGATGTAAAGTGAATGAGCTCGATGATGCTTCAAGCTTCTGGATGCTCCTCTGGATACCTTGCCTCGGAATGCTTTGATCCTTCCTCTTGGTCTTCATTCATGTAGATTTGCTCCAAGTTGGTATCGCTCTCCTTCAACACTCGCCGTTCCATCATCAACCTGCAAGTGAAAACACTTTAAGTTAGTATGTTAACATGATACATGATATAAAGGAAATTTAACAACTAAATTCACCCTCCTCATGAATGTGGGATAAATAATCATGATTTTAACACATTTTACATATATTTATCCTAAATTTCTTGAGTTGAATGCAAGGAGAACATATAAAACCTTAAGAATTTGGCATTTTTTGATATTTGCTTGGGGATGGAAATTCCTCCTTAGTGAGGAATTCGTGCCCTAGCAAGGGCGCATAATGCTCTTTAATAAGGATTTTCCTCTATTTTCCTTGGTGCATACTTCACTTGCATTTCTTTTACTTTACTCACTCCTTAGTGAAATCTTAAAATTTCTCAATCTTCTTAGACTTTCTTTAGGAATCATCTTTGGAGTTATTGATTTGAGCAAAATAGAATGGAACTGGGAGGGCGCATTCTCCTCTTTAATGAGGATTTTCCTTCATTTTCAAAAGAACTCATCATTTTAACTTTCAAATTTCATTCCTTATGGCCAAATTTCAAACTTTTGCATTGGATCTTGATTGAACCCTTAACATCTCCTTCAAATGTTTGTTGGATCTTCTTCAAAATGGGAGGCTTGAAAAGGGCGCATAATCCTTGCTAGTGAGGATTTTGCGCTCTAACTTAGGCATTTTCACTTCTTAGACATCTCTTCTCACTCTTTAGGCGGATGAAATTGGGCTCTTAGTGAATTTAAATAAATTTCCATAAACTTCACGCAACAAGCTTGACCTTTGAAGGATTTACTTCATGTGAAAGACTTTCCTTGTATGGGCGCATAATCCTTGCTAATGAGGATTTTCCACCTTTTTGCAGAGCGCATAATCCTCTTTGATAAGGATTTTCCACCTTTGCAAATCACAAATTTTTCTAGGTGTTTAAATGACTTCCTCAAAGGATTTCCAAAAGTTTTCACTAATCAAATCCTCATTGCATGATTATCTCTAATTCCAAATGCCTCATCCCTCAGGGCGCAAAATGCTCTTTAGTGAGGATTTTCCCTCATTTATACTTGACACTTAGCCAAAATTTTCAGAAGATTTTCTATGTTGCCTTCAACTTCCTTGAACAACTTGACATAATTTCCTCTTGCATTTCATGGATTCGACTAAGGAGAGTAGTATTCAATCATCTTGACTCAAAAAAAATGAGATCCTCTCCCTGGGCGCAAAATGCTCTTTGGTGAGGATTTCCACCTTTTTCTGGGCGCAAAATCCTCTTTAATAAGGATTTTCCTCCATTTTGCAACTTTCACTTAAGCAAATTTGTCAAGGTCTTCTCATGGATTTTCAAGAATTTCAACTAAGGAAAATATTGTTTTGACTCCCAAAATTTCAACCTACACTAGGGCGCATTCTCCCTAAGGGCATGGATTTTCCGCTCATCCTGGGCGCATTATCCTCATGGGTGAGGAATTTCCGCTCAAGGTCCAAGAATTAAACTTTTTTGCCCGATTTTGAAGGTGAAGATCCCTGGGTGGAAGTATATTTAAAAAATATATTTAAGTATCTTTAAATATTTTTGAAATATACTTCCAGGATGTTTGAGATAGGTCTCAAATCCATAGGATTTAACATGCAGATTCTAGATTTTTGAGGATCCACTAGATTTCAGACTTAGTCAATTTTCAGGATCTCAGAACATCAGACTTAGTCAATTTCAGTGTCTCAGGGATTGACTTCAGTGTTCTCAATTACACCTTGTATGACGGTTGACCTTCCTAATTTCTCATTTGCAAGGAGATTAACTCACTTGACTCGCTTCTGGTGAGGCTGACTTTCCAGTTTGTGGAGGAGACTTGATCTAATGACACTTCCTAAAAGACCCGACAAGCTCAAAATTGCAAAAAAAAAAAGGGGTCCCCATTTGCAATGGGGCGATATGTGATTAGGTCACAACAGGCAGGAGACCATGCCCTCCTCAGAAGGGCAGAATGTAATTCTAGTCAGTCCAAGTCAGCTGGGAGAACTGATTTGTTGTTAGTATCGGTGCTTGAGTTCTGTTTTGAAGTATCAAGGGCATGGAGAGAGCAGTCTACTAGCTTCCCATCTACTGGTGCTTGGATGGTGCTATTTCTTTTTGTGGGTGCTTATTGTCAGCATGGATATTAGTTGTCATGGGACAACTCAGAGAATGGACGCTATCCCCATCCTAGCATCTCCCAATGCCTGGATGTATTGTTACCATCACAGTGACTTGTTGCTGAGTTGATGTGGATTCCTCCATCACCACAATGGGTGCTTGTTGCCAAGTTTAGTTGTGTTGTGACAATGGCTGAGTGATGGCTGTGGATATCTGTCATTATAGGAGGGTCTCCAAGAAAGCTTTAGATGGCCATGTAAGTTTAGTTGTAGTTTTGGAGCAGGGTACCATCAACTAAGTCATTTGACTTTTCCTATAGGTTTGGTGCAGTGTGCTATACACCAGGCAAATATTGAAATCAATGTTTTCAAATTCGTAGTGCTTGACTTGGTTTGAATGCACATGAACACTCTTGAACTTGCTATCCTTCTTGGGCCTGTGTTTTAAATGTCAAGAGTTGAGATTATGATATTTGACCCATTAAGATAAGTAATAACAGAAAAAATAAAGGAAGAGAAATTAGTTATCCTGATGGCCGGCTATTTTCCCTATAAATCTGTGTTAAAAAAATTGGTGTAGTTAAATTTAGAAAAATCATACCACGTACTTCTAATAAAATATGCCAGTTTAAACTAGAGGATTGTTGTATTTCATTTCAATTGATTTGCATTTGTTATATATACGATCTCTTTTGTTATTGATCTTTCTTAAATACCCTTATAATTCTGGGTTGAGTTTTTTGAGCTTTTTGGTTTCTGTTCTTTACAATCAATGTTCTGGAGGTTATAATTCTTAGTTTATGAACTTATGATTACTATGCTTTCAGGAAAGGGATGATTATGCGCTTGAGCTGGCCATGGGTGATGAATAAAAAAATTCTTTTCTCCATCAAGCTTAAGCACTTAAACTGATTGGGGGATGAAGGACAACAGTACAGAAGGCCTTGCAGAGAAGCATGGAGTTACAATGATACCTAAGTTTTCAAGTTGCAAATTCTTGATGAAATCTCAATATGTTTTCAGCACCAAATGCTATGTCATCCATTATTACGTTGCGCAAAATGGCCTATGATCTTTCGTTGCATTTGTGCCAAGGGGTTACAAACACATACACAATACTGAAAACCAAAACATTTACAATACAGTAGTTCTGTTTTCAGGTTTAATCTATTTTGGTGCAGGATTTTGTTACCGGTTAATTTGATCATTGTGTACATCTAAATTATGTAGAATTTTAAGAATGTCCTTTAAATTAACTTTGATATGAACGCTAACTTTCCCAGCATGATCTAGCCTTCCTAAGGGAGAGTCTAGAGTTTTGTTTAGTCCTCGTTTATTGGCTGAGTTTCTGATTAAGCTAGTTTAGATTTTCCGTCAGGTTTTGTTTTAATTAGTTTCAAAGAACAAAACACCCACGCATTTAATGAAATTATCTTTTGCTTATTATTGTGTGATCTTTTTCTATTTCCAACTAAGTTGCCAGTACGGGAATGGCCTTGGGTTGGGGTATGCCGATAAAGCTTTCTTTTGTTTTTTTGGGGCCAGGCGCGCGCTCTCTCTCTCTCTATATATATAATTTAAAATCAATTTGATACATCTAGGGATACAATGATACTTATACAAAAATTAAGTTAAATAATAGAATTGAAAATACATTTCATAATTCATTCATATATAGATCTATATGTCAAATCATAATTCATGAATCACATGTAATTTTGTAAATAACACATATCTAATTGACAATTCTGAAATTCAATGTTATAAGTTGATATTATCATATAATATATAATATATCTATATGTCAAACTCAATGAGTCAAATCATTACAAAACTTGAAAATAATAAAACCAGTGTTCCACGGGGACCCGTCCCCCCCCTAAAACCACCCGTCCCCAAGTCTGGGACGTTTCCGAGACTTGGGGACTTCTGCAAGACGTCCCCCAGATGTCCCCCCGTACGTGGGAAACTTCAAGGAAACTTCGGGGACTTGGACGTCCCCGAGACGTCTCGGGGACTTCTGGACGTCCCTCGAGCGTCTTGGGGACTTCTGGTCGTCTCCCGCGTTGGGGGCAGCGAAAAGTTTATTTTTTTAAATTTTTTTTTGGTTTTGCTGATGTGACAGATTTTGCTGATGCAATCCATCATGGGTTCAACTGCCTAGGGTTTCATGTGGGTTGTTTTGTGATCAGTATCCTAATGTTTCAAGGCAAGTTTCAAGTGATTCAGAGGTGTATCAACCTATTGTTCCAACTATTTGAGGGTGTTGTGTGTTGCGTGACGGATTGATTGAGCTAACAATAGATTCATGCTAGTTAGGTTTTAGATTCAAGTGTCTGGCATACCATCATGCTAGGGTTTTGATTCTTTAGAAGGTCCATAGAGTTTCAAATCATAGGTTGCTTTAGAATCACAGAGGTCACTCGTCAAAATTGCTATTTTTAGCAATGGTTATTTTCAGTTGTGTCTATTTCAAGTGTTCTATTATAGGCGATGGATAAGGGCCTATTTTTAGGCTGCTTTAATTAGTTTTCTAAGAACTTAGAAATCTCAAATTCAACAATTTCATTTGTCTTTTAGTAATAGACTAATAGTATTCAAGTAAATTTTGCTATTTTACTAATTTGCCAAAGTTTAATTTGAAATGTTATTCTTAAACATCTTTTTATAACTAGTTATTCAAGTACCATATGTATATCAGCGCCGCCGTCCCCAAACTTAGATCCTTTGTCCCCCCGTCCTCGAGACCCGTCCCCGATAGGGGACGCGTCCTCGTCAGGAAACTCCGTGGAACATTGAATAAAACTAAATACAATAAAAAAATTGTATCTTCCTCAATCCTCTCCATCGAAAAGATCCAACTAAAGACTCCCACTAATTGCATGAACATAATGTGTAGGAACCTCGTTGTCATTTAAACTGAGTCTAGCAAGCTTTAAAATAGATGCATCCAAGTTGGCACACTCGGGGGCTATATCCCAATTCTTCATTGCCCCTTCCTTGTAGTCAACTTCCTTATGTGGTAGGAGGCTCAAGTTGGAATGGACGTAGATCAAATGTTTTATATTTTTAGCCAATTGATTGTGCTTAACTAAATGAATAAAATAGTGTACTCTAATTTTGCTTAGCAGAAGAACTTGCAACCTATTAAAATTGGAGAGAAAGTCATTACAACTTTAAAATGCAAAAGAATGGTAATAAATGAGAATGTTAAAAATTAGAAATGCTTATCTATGATAGAATTTTGATTGCAAGAGGTTGGAGGAACATATAACTTTGCTCATGGAGGTACCACCATGTATGAGCATCTGTTTTGTACTTGTCTCAAAAGAGCACAAAGACTATCATCTCGTCCCATGATGAACCTATCAAATTCAGTCCTAACTGTATCCATCACTTTTGGATCTGAGAAGATTCTTCCAAATGTTTTTTTGTACCCATCAACTTCATTGTCTCTATATGGTGCCGTTCTCCTAGGCAAAGAAAGTATTTCTATGTTGTAGGATTTGAGAGATAATGCATATGCAAGGAGATGCAAAGGCACATTCATCTTGTTCTAACAGTTAATAAATTTTTCACCCTTAGGAAAAATGTTTCTTTGGGATCATTCTTTTTCTCCGCTATTATGACCTTTATTTTTCCTATCATGGAGTCCACACCATCATAGGCTTCTCCCAAACACGACCAATTTGTATCAGTGAACTTGATCATACTCATGATGGGCTCAGTGAAACTGAAGACGTAGTCCACATGAGCCCACCAATCATCATCATGACCAATGATTTGACCTTTTGGGGCCTTAGTGAATTTGACTATCTCCACGCATTCTATTGGTTGCTAATGACCATGCCACTCAATGTCTCTCGCACCTTCACAAGTTGTCTCAAAACGATTGTGTGCGATTCAAATCAAGTCTCAACAACCTATGTAGTAAAAAATGAGTTAATAACAAATTTAAATTTAAATAAATAAATGTCATATAAATTAGATTTAAAACAAATATTGAAATTTTATAAATTTACCTTCAATAATTGTAAATTGGAGAAAGTCCTGAAGATGTCTTGTGACATATGATGGTTTGTCATGAGCATCTGAATATCCTCACCCTCGAGGTATATATTTTTCACTCACTCTATCTCAATCCCAATCTTTTGCATCACCAAGTTGAGGGAGTGGACGGTACATGGTGTCCAAAAAATGTGCTTGTACCTTTCCTCAACCAAAGCACCTATTGCCTTGCAATTTTTTGCATTGTCTGTTATGATTTGGACAATGTTCTCAACACCCACCCTCTCTATTGACTCAATGAGGATTTTGAAAATGGAGTTTGCATCCTTCACTTGCCCCTCATAGTCAATCGCCTTCAAAAACATTGCCCCTTTAGGGGACACTGCAATGACATTTATTAAAGGTTGGTTTATACAATGTTTCCATCCATAAGAAATGGACACTTCTGTTTTAGCACATGAATCCTTGATTGGTGTTAGTGATGTCTCTACATTTTTTTTTCTTTTGCCAATAAGGTGGTGCACACCTTCTCATACTCAGGACCTATGTAACTAGAGGGTGTTTGACTGATTGCCATCACCATTTCTCGCCAATATGATGATCTCACCAAGTTGAAAGGTAGACCATTGACATAAATGCAACATGCAATGTGTTCATCTGCATTATCCCTTGCCTCATTTTGAAACACCTTATCCAATGAGCCTCTTTTGCGAGAATAAATAAATGGGTCTTCTTCTTCGGTAGACAGTGTCTCCAAGAAAGGATGTGGAACAACCACTATTGAAGGAGATGTTGTAGGTGGCTTCTCTAATCCTTTCTTGGCTAAAGGATGAGATCTTAATTTTGATTGCTCATTCACAACACTGGCTTCTTCTTGTTCTCTAATATATGTTATAATTTATTCTTTTGGGAACTGGTTCTTGTTTGGCCCTTGACAAACTCTAATTCCTAGGCTAGTCATAGTACAAAGGTGAACTTTCACTCAACTATTTGAGCTCTTATACACAATTTGATAGTGACTACAATGCCAAACACAAGCCCCACCTCCCGCAATTTGTTTTAACATATTTCCATAGAGGTGATGCATGATTATGTTTGAATTGTTTACCCATGTGAGTCTCTGGGGCTACTAAACTCGAACTAGCATCCATTTTGAATAGATTGTTGTTAGAAAATAAAAAATAATAAATAAAAATGTAACCCTTACAATACATATAAACATAATAAAAAAAACAATTGAAAAAATAAATAAAATGTTTAAAAAAATCTTAATTAAAAAAAAAAACTTGAGAGAACAAATCTTCAAAAATTTGAAATTTTTTCACAAAATGTTTACCTTTGATGGATAAATCTTCTTTGTGTAAGCTAATTCCTTCATGTAGCTCCTACGAAATGTCTTTGGCACCTTTGCAAGCCTTTAGCTTGTAAGAAACCAGCTAGTTTCACAAATGACAAAAGGGAATGATTTTAGGTGTTTTTGTGCTTTGGTATTGTGAAATGAATGTTTTTTTTTGGTGACTTTTAGGTTTCATATTCACGTTTTAGGGTATTTAGGAGTTCAAAAAAAAAAATTCAAGTGAAAAAAGTAGAAAAATATCTGTAGGCATTTTAGTGTTGTTGGGTGTGGTTGGAAATGCGGGCATGGCTAGGGCACACCCCTACTGCCCTGATACCCTATAGGTATGTTCTAGATGTACCCACTAGGTGCCCGGGCTGGTAGGGGCGTACCCTAAGTGTCCAGCTCCCACTCCTGTTTGGTACATAGATTTCCAATTATGTGAAAAATAACTAACATTTAATCACTTATTTAATTTATCATACATATTCCGAATTGATAATAATTAAGAGAGAAGCCAAAGTGTGAAAAGTCCAAAGAAGTAGATTTTATAATGTCATGTTTTTTCCCATACTAAAAATACTTTTAAGAGTTGCTAATGTGGATTGTGGGTCCCCTCGACTTGTCATTATTCCTAACATACATAAGAGGGAAGTCATTAGAGTAGTGGACCACTCATGGAAATTGGTCATCATAGAGATAGCTTAAAAATGGCTTAAATATGCTCGAGTCAAAATCTCACAAGAATTAAATATTTAATATATCAAATTCTCAATTTCTTCATATTGTCATGAGCCCATCTTGTATGTACATATGTGATGCAGGGGCATCACTCTAGTTCATGTTTTAAAGGTAAAATTGAGGTCAAGAGTCCTAGTTTGTGTTTTTAAGGATCATTTTGATGTTAAGAGTCCTAATTGAGTGTTTGAAGTTCATTTAGGGTCCATTGGGATCATTTCCAATGGCTTAGAGTTCTTAGGAAGTCCTAGAAATTCAAATTTAGATTTTCTCGCCAAAACTAGATTTGAATTTTCTAAAGGTTTTTGGCTTGTTAGAGAGTTTGGGGTTGATTCTCAAGGGTATAAGTAGGTTTAATGAGTCAAATAAGGTCTTAGAAGACCATGTAAACTCTTTTTGCAATGTTTTTCATTATTAGGTTGGTTGTTAGGGCAGAAATTTCAAGTTTTGAGTAATATCATTAGGTTTTAGAGAGAAACACATATATAAATGATCTTGTAACTGATTTGGAGGTTGGTTGTTATTGTTTTTCTCACAGATGAGGAAGGAGGACTCTCCAAGAAGATTTTGATTAGTTTCTCACGAATACCATGTTCATTGCATCTTTTTAAACTGTTTTTTGATTGTTTCTGCTATTGCACAGATTGAATACAGGCCTATACAGACGTGTGGAGGATGGTGTCAGACCTAAGAGTGAATGTTTCATGAGAATATTGTTTTACAGAGCTAATGCATTGATTGTATGATGGTTTTTAGGTGTTTTGTGTAAGAACAAGCTCAAAAACTACCACTATCCAGTCTCAGTCCTAGGGTTTTTAGTGACCTTAAAAAATCTATAACTTTTGATTGAACTCTTGAAAAACCACCAAATTGCTTGAGGACCTTCATAGGGTTGTTGGACAAGTATCCACCGAGTTTCAACTCTTGACACCCTCGCACGTGCGAGAAAGGAAGGTCTGAGTGTGTTCTCTGTTACAAAATACTGTTAAAACCCTAGTGTGTTGAGGGTTTATTGAAAAGTTGATCTTGTTGAGTCTGTCTCAGGAGAATGAGGGTTTGATGAGACCCTATAAAATGTGTTGAAGATTTAAGATGTCCTAGAAGGCATCAATAAAAGTTTTGTCATTCAAGTAGCCCAATTAGGCCTTTCTTGAGGGTTTGAAACTAGTGAAGTAGGTTTGTGAAGGCAAAGAACAGGGTATAGATTGAAATCCCATAGAAGGGGGTTTGTGGGATTCTATAGAGATTGTCCTTGCTATTGTTTTCCCTCTACATCATCTTCACCTTTACTAAGGTCATGCTTAGCTATATAAAGAGCAAGAACTTAATCTATGATTCTAAGAAATCTATCTTGTTTTGGTAAAGTGGTTCCTTTAGTAAGAGGACCATTTTTTTGGTCCCTCATAAGGTAATGACTAGCCTTAATTGTCATTTTATACATGAAATGAGCTAAAGGGCATCCTTACTTAATAGGTCTCCAAGTTTGGAAGGTTTGTGACAATGCTCCATTAATATCTACCTATGTTTAAAGCATCTTAAAACAAGATACTAAGATTCTTATAAATGTCTCCAAGCTCCTTAGTGTAATAAGATTGTTTAGAATGTCCAAGGGGTTGATCTTAATTGGTTAAAACATTGGGTCCTTGTTGAGGAGACCCAAGTTCAAATCCCCATAGGGACATCTAAGTGACTCTTGGTCTTCCATAGTTAGTGGAATTCTAAGTTGTGACTCTTGGCTTCTAATGTGGATGTGTTCTAATTTCTAAGTGTTCATGCTTGTGGATGAGGACCCTCGTATTGTGGCCTCACCGGTTCATAGCTCTGGTCAAAAGCATTCAATGATTTAAAAAAAAGATTATTTAGAATATCTATACCCTCAATAAATCTTATTTTGGTTTCAAGCAACATTTTAAGAATAATGTTGTTTAGCCTAAATTCCCAAAAACTTGTAGGACACATCCAATATCATGGGTCTTTAACTCCCAATCTCTTTCTTGTCCTCTTAGTTTGGAATAATCTTAATTATAATTCCATTGACAATAATTCCAAAATCACCTACATGAATTCCCCTTCTACAATCATCTACAATCTAGTCTTTGTTAACCTTGTTAAAATTTCACATCGGTCTTCATCATTCCTTGATTTATTATCCTTTGTATTTTCAATTGTATACACAATTTCATCTCTCATAAAAGGTAAAAGTATTGCTTTAGATGTTCCAGTTTGATGTGTGAAGAGGAGCACAAAATGTTGATAGTGAACTATTTGATTAAATGCAAAACCTAAAATAGAACAACAAACATAGATGATAAGAAATAAAAAAGTTTCCTTTTTTTGGATGATGTGGATTGTTGTTAATTGCTAGATGCTCCGGCATCAAACACCTCGGGTAAATAAAACATGAGCTCCCGCTCATGAACCTATTGTGAGCTTGTCAATAGTTTTTCCATTTTCACAAATTCAAATTCATACATCCAAGTTGAATCTTTTATTGTGCATCCTTTGTGTTAGAAATTAGTCCACAAAAATTAAAAAAATATAAATTAGAATTATACAAGCATAGAATTAACACATACACAAGATATACATGGGGAAAACCCTTTCAAGTAAAAAACCCCATAAAGCATCATTTTATTAAAACACTTACAAAATGTAGTCTATTAAAAAATATATTGAACCTAAGGATATACTCCTCTACATACGTCCACATGGACAATAATACCTCATGTGCATAGTGATATAATTCACTATAAATCTTCAAAAAATAATTCCTCTCAAATGAGAGAACCTCCTTAAATATAGGAGAAGGGGTGGCAAAATACATAAAGGGGTATCAATCACACCCATTCAAAGAAACTATTTGTAAATAATTAATAATTTAATAGTTATTAATTATTAATTACTAATTATTAAATGATATATGCTTTATAACATAAGGTTTTAAAACCTTATATTAGAACAATATATAAATGTTATAACACTCAAATGTGCTTTATTTCTAGAAATATGAGTATTTGATAATATATAATAAAGTGGGACTTGTAATAGTAGCCAGATTGATTCTTTTGTAGTTAGCTTTTTATTAAAGGGCTATAGAAGATAGTTGTTTAAATATGACTCCATCCATGTGATAGTAGGTGTACCATATTTTGAAGTCATAGATTGAGGTATATGTCCTATCAATAGGATCACCAAAAATAGTCAGTAACATAATAAATTTTATTTTTGATGTAGGAATAATAAAAGCCCATAATTAAGAAATAAGGCAACATATAATATGCTATGACAATACTTAAAAATGATATGATGATCTTATCAAGGCTTGATCACATGGGATTTTCATAAGCATAAGTATGTATAATTTGCCATGTTTCTTCAAGGAAAATAAATAGTCATCCTACTAAACATATAGTAATGATCCATAAAAAAATTAAAATAATAGGTGAACTATCCTTTCCAAGATCACTGAAAGGAAGCTAGGTGTGCGGAAATCGCTTCCTACACTAATCTAATGAAGAGAGGGCTATGCAAATTCAAATTTATCCTAACTATTATAGCAATGTTAAACCATTAACATGAGATATTACATCAAAACACAAGAACCAGAAAGTAGACAGAAGAAGAGAGACAAAGATTTATGGTGGGGAAAACCCTTATCGGGTGAAAAACCCCACACTCAGAAACCTGCACAATGTATTAACAAATCTAAAAGTTGTTTACAATACACTTGCAATGCAAGCTTCAACAGTCTTTGACACTCGTGTCTGGAGTCAATCTGGCAACATAACAACACCTGTAAACCTATGATACAAACTCCATCTCCAAGCACCTGTTTATAGAGGAAATACAAGGCAATATTGGACCTATCTTGGGATGGGATTCCAACACGGCTTCATGGACCAAAATCCACGCCTAAGGACACTTGGTCAACATTGTAGAATGTGCCTGACACTTGTCCACAACTCCCATTCCAAAGAGGTCGCCTATTTCCAAAATGGCTATGACAGATGCTCTTACGACCGTCATAGAATCTGTCATAGTGGTTACAACTTACAGTTGTAAGAGAATCTGTCATACACATGCTATAAATAGCATATTCTCTTACAACATGTCATATTCCACCTTGGGGCGCCCAAATATGCCTTATTCAAAGATGCTTCATGACACATGTCATCACCTGTCTTACAGACTTCTATTTTTGACTCTTACATGTCATAGATTCATCATAGGAATCTGTCATAACCGTTTTGGTCAAACATTCCCTTGCACAACATGGAAGATGCCGACACATGGAAAAATGCTCCTACCACAAAGTGGGATGCCTATCTCCTCATCTGAGGACAAAATTACAAGTTGTCATATTCCATGTAGGATTGACACATCATCGTGCCACATCCCACAATATGACAATATGTAATTTACAAATATTTACAACATAGGCAATTAAATAATAAATGCAAATATTTTAAATGTAAGGAATTACCAAGGTTGAGACACCTTAATTCCCAACATTCTCCCACTTGTCGAACACCTTGTAAGAGCAAATAGAAAAACAAGATTTAATTGCTATAGGCCAAGAGGTCCATAGACTCCGAACACCATCTGAACTTCTTTGTGCTCACTGGTTTCATCAATGCATCAGCAACATTCTTCAAGGTATCTACCTTCTCCAAATTTACCTTTCCATCCTCAACCATGTCTCGCACGAAGTGAAACTGAACATCAATGTGCTTGGTTCTAGCATGGAAAGTTGGATTCTTTGCAAGGCAAATCGAACTCTGACTATCACAACTGATCATTATCTGTCCTGTATCAACACCAATATCTGAACACAATCTCTTAAGCCAAATGGCTTCCTTACAAGCATGAGTCGCTTCCATATACTCATCTTCTATCGTGGACAAAGCAACCACAGGTTGTCGCTTACTCATCCAACTAATAGCACCACCAAACAGTGTAAACACATAAGCACTGGTGGATCTCCTGTTGTCAATGTCACCTGCCCAATCTGAGTCCACAAATCCACGAATATCAATAGAATGTAGAGGTCCAGAAACATTACCATGATAGCAAATAGAATACTTGGAAGTACCCCTCAAATATCTGAACACTCGCTTAACTACATCCCAATGAACTCATCCAGGATTAGCCATAAACTGACTAAGGACTCCCACTGCTTGGGCAATGTCTGGTCTTGTACAGACCATAGCATACATTAAACTACCAAGAACACTAGCATAAGGTACTCTGCTCATGTCCTCCACCTCACTAGGATATTTTGGACAATCCTCAACAGACAACTTTGTCCCCAAAGAAACGGGAACACACAATGGTCTACAATCTGCCATGCTAAATCTGTCCAACACGGTCTTCACATACTTACTCTGGCTTAACCAAAGTTTTCTGTTGGTTCTATCTCTTCTAATTTCCATTCCTAGAATGACCTAGTTGCCCCTAAATCTTTCATTTCAAACTGCTCTGACAACTGAGATTTAAAATCTGAAATCATATTCTTACCCTTCCCAATGAGCAACATATCATCAACATATAGTGCAACAATGAGAATACGATCACCATCAAATTTATAATACACACAGTGATCCGATTTCGATCTCACAAATCCAATTGACAACATAAAGGCATCAAACTTCAAGTACCATCTCCTAGGGGATTGCTTCAAACCATACAAAGACTTTTTAAGTTTGCAAACCAAATTTTCTTTACCTTTCACCATGTAATGCTCTGGCTGTGACATGTAGATTTCTTCCTCCAAGTCACCATGAAGGAAAGTTGTCTTCACATCCATCTGTTCTACCTCCAAGTCATAAGCTGCTACAAGAGACAACAGGAATCGAATAGATGTCAGCTTTGCAACGGGAGAGAAGATCTCACCATAATCTATACCCTCCACTTGTGAATACCCCTTTGCAACCAATTTGGCCTTATACTTCTCAACACTACTATCTACACCAATTTTCTTCTTGAACACCCATTTGCATCCAATGGGTTTTCGTCCAGAAGGCAAAGGCACAAAGTCCCAAGTTTGATTCTTTTCTAAAGAAGCCATTTCTTCCTCCATGGCCTCCTTCCAGGAACCTGCATCTTTCATATCCAAAGCCTCTGACACAGTTCTAGGTTCGTCACTGTTAGTGATTAAAGCATAAGCACAACTAGAATGAAGCAATGTAAAACCAAACCTTTCAGGTTGCTTTCTTATCCGTGTAGACCTCCTCAAATGCTGAGGTTGAGGTTCAGCTTCTTCATCTGAGGTTTCAGAGCTGCCGGAGCTCTCCTCATCATCAGGCCCAACATTGTCTTTCTGTTCAGTCCTCTCAGGGGTAAGAGGAAACTGAACAACATCCTCTTTCTTTACTATTTCTTCTGGCTGCAAAATAGTGGAAGAAGTTGTAGGCTCTCTGAAGATGACACTTCTACTATACAACACTTTTTCAGCCATGGGGTCCCAAAGCTTGTATCCTTTCACACCGACACCATAGCCAATAAAGATACACTTAACAGCCTTGTTCTCCAACTTTGACCGCTTCTCCCTAGGCACATGTGCATATGTCTCACAACCAAAAACATGAAGATGCCTTATTGAAGGCTTTCTACCAGACCACACCTACATGGGTGTCTTTCCAACAAGAGCTGATGTAGGAGATCTATTTACCAGATAGCAAACAGTGGCAACAGTTTTAGCCCAAAACTTTTGTTCTAGGCTAGCTCCACTAAGCATACTCCTAGCCTTCTCCATCAGTGTTCTATTCATCCTCTCTGAAACTCCATTTTGGTGTGGGGTGTATGGATTTGTCTTATATCTTTCAATCCCAAGTTCCTTGCAATACTTATCGAATTCTGTAGAACAGAACTCACCACCGTTGTCAGTTCTCAAACATTTAATCTTTTTACCAGTTTGATTTTCAACAAAGGCCTTAAACTCCTTAAACTTGCTATAGACTTCAGATTTGCTTCTGAGAAAATAAATTCATGTCCTTCTATTGTAATCATTTATAAAAGATACAAAATATACAGACTTTGATAATGAAGGAACATTAATAGGACCAAACACATCAGAATGAATAAGGTCCAGCACACTAGAAGACTTAAGAGAACTTGAGTAAAACTGAACACGGTTTTGTTTTCCATAAATGCAATGTTCGCAAAAGTCAAACTCAAGATTACAATCATCTAACCCCTCAACGAGGTTCTTATTTTTTAGGGTACGCAGACCCTTCTCACTAATGTGGCCAAATCTCTTATGCCATAACATTGTCTTTTCAACAAGAAGTTTAAGTTCCAATGCACGATTACAACCATCAAGACTAGAAACAACAGATTTCTTCACTGCTCATTCAGATGGTGGGGATGAAGTGACTGCTGCCCTCTTCCTTGAGTCAGAAGAACTATTGCTTTGTGTAATGCATGCCTCCGACTGAAACAGAGTACCTCTCCTAGTACCCTTAGCAAGCACCATAGCTCCTCTAGTCATCTTGCATCCTTCTTTCGAAAAGACAACCTGCACACCTGCATCATTCAACATACTTACAAAAAGTAGGTTCTGTGCTAAGCCTGGGATGTGCATAACCCTAGAGATCCCCTTCACTCGACCATCAGGGAATCGGATAGAGACTCTTCCATGACCAACAATCTTCAGATGAGAGTCATCACCCAGATACACCTTTCCACCATCAAACTCCTCATACTTAGTGAACCGGTCTCGATGTGAGGTCATGTGGAATGATGCACCAGAGTCGATTAGAAACACATCATTACATGCATGGGTTGCTAGGGCTGTGATGAAAGCATCACCGTCATCTTGTGACTTGTCAAAATCTGAATCAGGAGCTTTCTTCTTCTTCTTCTTCTTCTCCTCTTTGCATTCCTTTCAGAAATGCCCAGTTTTACCATAGTTCCAACAAAGAGCCTTGGACTTTCTAGGAGATTGGATCTCCCACAGGATTTGGATCTACCCTTCTCTACTTTCTTGTCTTTCTTCTTCCCTTTCTCCTTGGGTCTTCCACAAATTGCAAGGGCCTCTTTGGCTGCCTTAGAAGACTTTCTCTACATCTCTTCAGACAACAATGAAGAAACCACTTCTTCCATTTTGAATGTGGACGTGGTGCTTCCAATTGCCATGACAAGATGATCCCATGAGTCTGGCAGAGAACAAAGTAGGGTCATACACCGATCCTCCTCCTCCATCTTTACACCAATAGATGCCAATTGTGCAACCAACATGTTAAAGGTATTCATATGTTCAGCGACGGATTCTCCATCCTCCATTTGAAGAGAGTACAACTTCTTTCTTAGGAAAAGTTTATTAACTAGGGATTTTGCTTGATACACATCTCCCAACTTCTTCCAAAGTAGTTTTGCAGTAGTCTCCTCATGGACATTTAACAACACAGAATCAGCAAGACTAAGTCTTATGAGACCCTTAGCCTTCTGATCCTTGAGATCCCACTCATCTTGTGACATTGCAGCTGGTTTAGTTCCATTAACACTTTCCCAAAGGTCTTGGTCTACAAGCATGTCTTCCATCTTGAGCTTCCACAACTCGAAATTAGTGCCATTGAATTTCTCTATTTCAAATCTTTCGGATGTGCCTGCCATCTCCTTGCTGCAATAAGATACAAAATGCTCTGCACAGACTCCCACTCAACCTGAGATTAGCTCAAAAAACCCCTACCCAACAACTAGGACCAAAGGTGATCAGTCTCTGATACCAATTGAAAGGAAGCTAGGTGTGCGGAAATCACTTCCTACACTAATCTAATGAGGAGAGGGCTATGAAAATTCAAATTTATCCTAACTATTACAGCAATGTTAAACCATTAACATGAGATTTTGCAGCAAAACACAAGAACCAGAAAGTAGATAGAAGAAGAGAGACAAAAATTTTTGGTGGGGAAAACCCTTATCGGGTGAAAAACCCCACTTAGAAACTTGCACAATGTATTAACAAATCAGAAAGTTATTTACAATACACTTGCAATGAAAGCTTCAATGGTCTTCGACACTCATGTCTAGAGTCAATCTAACAGCATAACAGTACCTGTAAACCTGTGATACAAACTCCATCTCCAAGCACCTATTTATATAGGAAATACAAGGCAATATTGGACCTATCTTGGGATGGGCATCCAACATGGCTTCATGGACCAAAATCCATGCCTAAGTACACTTGATCAACATTGTAGAATATGCCTGATACTTGTTCACAACTCCCATTCCAAAGAGGTCACCTATTTTCAAAATGGGCTATGATAGATGCTCTTACGACACTTACGACCGTCATAGAATCTATCATAGTGGTTACAACTTACAGTTGTAAGAGAATTTGTCATACACATGCTATAAATAGCATATTCTCTTACAACATGTCATATTCCACCTTGGGGCGCCCAAATATGCCTTATTCAAAGATGCTTCATGACACATGTCATCACTTGTCTTACAGACTTCTATTTTTGACTCTTACATGTCATAGATTCGTCATAGAAATCTGTCATAACCATTTCAGTCAAACATTCCCTTACACAACATGGAAGATGCCGACACATGGCAAAATGCTCCTACCACAAAGTGGGACGCCTATCTCCTCATGTGAGGACAAAATTACAAGTTGTCATATTCCATGTAGGACTGACACATCACTATGCCACATCCCACAATATGACAATATGTAATTTACAAATATTTACAACATAGGCAATTAAATAATAAATGCAAACATTTCAAATGTAAGGAATTACCAAGGTTGAGACACCTTAATTCCCAACAATCACTCCCTAGACATTGTATTAGGGTGACAACCACCCATTACAAGTAAGTGTTGTTATACCTAAGAAATTTAGAGTTTTTAGAGCAAATATTGACCTCCTTAAACAGTTGTGAAAGAAAATATTTATGTACAATATCAAAATGTCATCTTCTTGGATGTCTTTACCCATTTGGACATACATTGTTAGCTTGTAGTATTACCCCTTAATGGACCTTTCTTCTCCATGATATATAGGATAAAATTGCTTCTTAATTATAACAATATTCAAGTAACTAATATCAAATGTTATCAATCTCCTAGCCATGCAAGCTCATCCAATGTTTTTATCAAATTATTTTATATACAAGATAATTATCTAAAATTGGAGCCTTTAGATATGCCAATATCTTATATGCATGATAATGTAAATTATGTGATATCTCTTATTTTTAGAGGTGATGATTCTCTTTAACATCCAAGAGTTAAAGAGAGTTATGTTTTTAGGCATTGTTTACATCTTGTAAAACACATCAACAATATCAAGGATTTGTCAACTATTGTTGTCTATAGTAGTATATATCTCCTAAAGTTAGTTTTAATATATAGAAATGTTCAAATATAGAGCATGATGGAGTCTAGCTCATTTAGCTTTAGTAGCTCATAAGAGATGTTAAGTTTATAACAAGTGAAGTTAGTCCTTCAACTTTCATAGCTCTAGTGATGGAAGGATTTCCATTTATGGCCTCTCTGATGTATTTTTTAGGTCTTTCCACTATCATCTTACCATAGTCGTATAATCCTTGGGACCATATGAGTATGATATGATAGTTAGATAAGTTAACCAAACAGAGATGATAAATCCAAACAACTTCATTGTAAATATTGCTACCAGATCTAAATGGCCTAGGAAAGTTAGAAACTCGATTATAAGAATGACATAGTTTTCTTGAAGTGGCCATACACATAGTCTTAAGTCAAGTTAATCTAATTAAAGCACTAGACACACCAAATTAAATGCCCTAAATGTTGAAAACCTGCAATGAAAACATCAAACAATGACCAATCTGCAATGTTGGTGGATGTGGATGAAAATGTGACCTCCGTTGGAAAGACATCACCTCTTTTCAAACTGGAACAAATTATTCATAATTATTATATTGCTATAGATCATTATAAAGCACTTGTAGAAAAATCCTCTAGTCTCACTCAGCCAACTTGTGAGACACCATCATTTGGGGATGAACAATCTAGTTAGTTAACTTGTATTGAGATCTCATCTCCACCATCACCTAATGCTACATTCGAATCTAGAGTTGACTCATGTATGGCTTCCAATGATTTTATGCACTAGGATATTGTTATTGTTGTTCTAGATCTACTACATTGGGATGCATATCTACTAGACATATCATATTTAATTATTGACATTTATCTTCTATTTGATGATGACTTCGATGAAGTTGCATCACCATTTCCTTCTTCAGATATGATTGATCTTTCTTTGCCTACATCAACTTCTATAGTGAAATATTCTATAGATATTCATGAGTCCACATACTTGATTTAGTCATCATCCATTTTGACATTCTCTATAGTAGTATCAAATTTTCATTGGTCCAGTTATCACCATATATCCTTGGTTCATGTTCCTGAATCTTTTATTATATCTGATTTATCATATCAACATTTGTCACACGTTAGCATTAGCTTGCAGATACTTGAGCATCATTTGAAGACATCATGGGCATCATCTGCATCTTTGAATAATGTGTAGACTTCAAATATTTTCATCCTTCTTCATGCATGTTCCTATCTAGAATGGGAAGATCACTTACACACTTATGTGGTTCTTTTTCTTCCCAAAGGGAGAAATGTGGATCAACATTTGTGGATCATCTTTAGCATCCAGTGTCAAGCATCTACCAATTCTACAGGAGGTATTATGAGGGGAGGGTGCATGGTTTTTCTTCTCATATCAGTTTTGGTAGGATGCATCTCTTCACATGGAGTTCATTCCTTCTCATTTTCTGGGGGGTCAGATAGACCTTCTCATCTTTTTTCTCCTATGGGGGGAATGTATATATTGTACATTAGTGTTAGAAGTACTCCTTGGGAGGTCATGTTGAGTCCTCCATTCCTCTTCTTCTTATTCACGTGTACAATTTTATTATGTATCATTTCTCTTTTGGAGAGGGTTTTGTCCCATTAGGTTTTCTCCTTTACTCCACTTATGAGAAACTTGTTTGTACATGGGTACCTAACATGGCCTAGTAGGTGGGACCCATAATATTTTTATCACTTCTCCCTAAGTTACAATTAAGGGGGGATGTTAGTGTAAATAAGGTCATATATTATATCTAGGATAGAATATCACATTTCTAAGATTGATCTATTCACACTTAGCTTAAGTTTACTTAGGTTTTTTTAGACTTTGTCTCACCTCATGTGGTGGAAACATGTGTCCTCATATTTTGAGACACCTAGTGCATGTTTACTTTCCACTTTCATGAGCACTTGTCATTTGAGCTCACAAGTGTTGCACTTTTGGAGGGGTAGTAAGTCATTTCCTACATTCCTACCCCCTCTTTCTTATTTATTTATAAAAGACATCTATGTACATTCTAATTAACTTTTGAATATATGTTATTGTCTTATTTTGTGCAATTTAGCTTGTGGAAGTGATTCTAGTTCTTGCTAGTTGATCTTGACTACTCCAACAATTAAGAACACTGTTCTTTTTAATTATAATTATAAATAAAAAAATAAATAAAAATAGATGATTAAATGTTTTAAAAATTCCAAGGAGGTCATGAATTAGATTAAGGGGGTTTCTAATTTCTTCTTTTTGGAGAATGCAAAATTTAATGTTACCTTCTCGGAGGTTAGCCAATAAGGTCTACCTTCAATGGACAAGGGAAACCCATTAAGTCAATGTTGGAGTAAATGAGTAAATACCATTTACCCATGCTTAAGTTTACTTAGGCACCCAACACAAATATTAAATTAGGTGCATATTAGATAATTAGTTGCATTTACCATTTGGGTAGTTTTTACTTACCGGCTCCTGAACATACTTATATATTGTACATTTGTAAATATTTTTTGCATCTCATTAATATTTTCATCATTTTGGTGAAAAGATTTTTGCTTCTCTCATATTGTGAAGGTTATTTTCTATAGGTTGTGCTCCTGGGAGATGGATGACACCAATAGTTAAAACTCCAATTCTTTCATCAAGTTGCCTCTAAACATCATATTGTCCATGGTCATAGAAAGAATCATTATGTATAGTACAGAAAGAAATATAGAAAATTGTTTTAGGTTTCTTTCCTCGAGAGAAGAGTCTAGAACATTTACATTTTTTATAATACGGTATACATATGCATGCTTTGATATTAAAAAATTCTTAAAAGTGAAATAATTGTGGGGCATAATGAGGAGCACTCATAAGTGTGTTTTACAGATTTAAATCCCCTTTAATGCCATAAGGCATTAATTATAACTCTAATGAATATGAAGCAAGAGTAATTAAAGGATATGTTGAAAGGCAAACCTAGGTAACTTGAGAATGATGAAGTTAAACATATGCCACATGGATTATCAACCAACAAAATTAAACATATATATAGTAGAATAGAATAGAATATAATTGTTAAGAGCTTTCACAAATTATGTCATAGTATAAACAATTCTAGTACATTGGAGACATAGTAGAGAGTGATATATTGAGAGGACAAACTTTCATTGCCTTGTTAATGGGTTGACAAACTTGTGTGAAGATACATATTACTACCAACTCTCCTTCTCTCATCCTTATTTTCAATTTATAATGAATACTATACATTTGTTTTGTGTACTACACTTTTATTTAATGCAAAACCATGTGACCTTGACAAAATTGAGTGTCCCAAAAAAAACTTGTGAGATGATTTCTATATTGCTTCAACAATGTCTTTTTATAACAAAGCTAGGGTAGTTAATTGTACCAATTATTCAACCACCTCATCCAATTCAACAAGGACTTTAATTCACCTTGAAGGAAATTATTGTGTCTAGTAAGGGTATTGGTGCACTTGAATACATATACTCATATGGTCTAGAATAAAATTAAATGCACTAGCCCATGTTACTATGTTTCCTTACAAGTAGGTATAGTCAAAAAGAGAAGATGCAAAAATAGAACCTTAGTGGCATGTACCAATAAAGGAAAAACAAAAAAAAAACCACAATTATATTGAGTGTGTCATCTAGCATACGCGACTGAAATAATATGTAAATAGAATTTGCAAAACCCTTCTAAAGGCTCTTAGAGAGTTAGTAATAAAACTACAATCCTCATTAACATCCTAAAAAGGTCTTTTAACATTCATAATTAACATTAGATCAATTCAAAACAATAAAACTAAGTTGAAAGGCTCTTAGAGTGGATCCTTATTTAAATTACTAGAAACATGGTGTTCATACTATCACTCTTTACTTAATACATCAACACCTTAAACATTTTGTGTACAGATTTGTTAGTGACAAATTATATTGGTTCAAACTATGAAAAATAAAGGAATTAACAAAAAAGTGATGAAGGGCTTATGCGAACAATGTAAGGATTGCAACCTTTATACTAATGATCGTGACCATACTAATGTTTATTCACATTAGAATTTCTCCAAGGCATAAAAACATGACGACATCTTCTCAATCATTATGGTAAGACTTGCCAACTAGAGTTTTTCATCCCAAAAAGGATTTTGAAACACTTAAAAGTATTTGAATTAAGGGCTTGGACTTGACCCCTTGAAAAGACCCTAGGCCCCTAATTTTTAAGAATGTAATCTATTAAATAGAGTACAATTTGAAAGAATTTGAAAGTATTTCATGATTGATACAGCTTTTAAAAACATTACATGTGTAATGTAGAAAAAGAGGGATAGGGTTGATTTGATGTATAGTTAGTTAGATCCTCCTTTCACTACACACATTCAAGGACATTAAATTAAGTAGAATCGCAACTTTTGCAAGAGGATTCAGCTACAGGTTTGTTGTCTCTTGGAATGATAAGGAAATTTGGAAATTGATGATTCTTGTGTTAATTTAAGCCCAATTATACTAAAATACCTAATTATGCAAAATCGTAAACAAATAGACGAATTCTGACAAATGATCACACATACAGATACTAAATGGAGATTAGATGTGTACCAAATTTCAAAGTTTAGGCTCCTGAAATGTTAGGGACAAAGGGACTCACACCTAAGTCCAAGGTAGTCTTTTTGTCAGGGGTTTACAGACCTTTTCTGATGCTGATTGTCATTGTTCCGGTGATTTCCAGCTTTGCAAACTTGAAGGACAAAGGGACTAGCGCCCAAGTCCTAAAGATGCTCTTTTCTACTTTCTTCCTTTAGATCTGGGATCCTTATGCTCTACAACACTCCTTTACAACTCCACTCCACAGAATTTGACACCTGTCACTTGCAATCACAAGAGAGGGGTTGGGGGGTTGTGGTGTTTAGGAGCTTGCCTCGGTCAAGCCTCGAAATGGCATTCAATCCTTCCAACACTGTTGTTAGATGGAGAGGATGTCCTTGCAGGACAGAGGCAAAAAAAAATGATAAATGATTGATTAAAAGCACAAATAGATATCACCTCAGAGTTGTAGCTCTCACGGAGATGAAATTCTTTCACTCCATGAGAAGATGGAGCCAAATATGAAATAACATACACAGTAACAATATTCTGCTTTGTAACACAATGAATGCCTTGAATGCTCTATGATCATAAGTTCACCATACGGTGCTTGTTTCTCAAATTCTTATATCTTTGAAATATTTTGTTGCTTGTGACGGGGAGAACCACTGTTATTTCTTATTGATGATAAATGCCTTGTTCTTTTCTGATCCTGATTTCTTATTTCAGTGAGTCAGTCTTCCATAGGGAAATGGACTATCTTCCACCATAGCAACCTTTTCTTGTGTCATAATCTCTTGTCTCAGTTATTCAATTTGTCTTTCTAATGCATTTTGATTGACTCCCAATCCTTGAAGGGATAACAATAGAGGAACCTTGGTATAAATACCTTTTTCCATGTGGATGAGGTAAGTCTTCAATCTTTTCCTTATCCACTTCTATCATATCAATTATTTCATCATATTCAAGATAATCATCTTCTTGCTCTATTGTATTTTGCTCCATCATGTTGTTATCAGTATGATTAGGAAATGGATTAGTAAAGATCTGTAAATTATGATTCAGAGGGGCAACATACTTATTTCCATTGTCATTCACACCAATAACCTGTATCACATTTGTGTCGATGAGCTCTTGAATTTCGTGTTTAAGATGCATACATCATTCAGTATCATGTCCTTGTTGCCGAAGATAATGACAAAAAGCATTAGCATCGAAATGAGGTTCTTGCATTCTACTACTATCCAATGGTTTGATCTTAGGGAGCTTCAAAATATTATTAGTCACTGCTTGATTCATGATAGAATGTAGGGAGTCAAATATCAGAGTGAATTGTCTTTGTTGTTGTCGATACTGAAACGGTGCCTTCTTTGGATTTGTGATAGTGGA
The DNA here is from genome assembly GCA_027924645.1 of Cunninghamia lanceolata. Taxonomy (NCBI): domain Eukaryota; kingdom Viridiplantae; phylum Streptophyta; class Pinopsida; order Cupressales; family Cupressaceae; genus Cunninghamia; species Cunninghamia lanceolata. Next base: position 1,739,894 of record BSBN01000766.1, on the reverse strand, counting down.
CACTTGTCTAAAGTTGTTTGAATTCTATCCATTAACCTTGATGAAACTCTTATTATTCCTCTTAAATTTGTTTTGTAAAGGTCCAACTGTGGATTGACCAACTTTAGCCGATGAGTTTTGGTTTTCATATTGACTAGACAAAAGTTGATAATCACAAAGGGCTATGCATAAATGTTGAAAAGAGTTGTAGATTTGTAATAAATACCTTCTGAACATCCTCATCATTCATTTGGTATTTAATTTGTGCATAAAGAGCCTAATATCAACTAATAAACTCGGTTAACTTCTCTTTTGGACCTTGCTTGCAATGAACAAAATCAATCAAAGAGATTTGAGGTCCAATGTTTGCTTGAAAATATTGTAAGAATTGATCAACTAGCTTAGAGAAAGAGTATTGAATTCTGAGGTAAAGAGCAAAACCATTCCAAAGCAGTATCTTTGAGAGATCACGAGAAGAGTTTCACTAACAAATCCTCTTCAAAGAAGCAATCACTACACATAGCTGTGAATGTTGCCACATGAGTATTAGGATCACCTTTTCCTCCATATTTTTCAAAGCGAGGAGTTTCAAACTTATCAGACATAGGAGTTCCCAGGATTGCATAAGATAGAGGATTGCAAGCATGATAAGCTGGTAAATTAGGTTGAGAAGAATTTGTCAAGTTTGTCACTTTTTGTTGTAAATAGGTCATGCTTTGCAAAAGTTAGTTTAGGAGAGCATCATTAGGAGATGCAGTTTGGGAATTAGAAGTCATGTGCATGAAATTTTGAAGAGATTGATTGTGAGTGGTACTGAAAGGTGGTTGAGAGTAACTGAGTGGAAGGTGGTTGAGAATAGTTGTAGGTGAAAGGTGGTTGAGAATACGTGGGATTGAGTGGTGGTTGAGAGTGATTATTCATAAAAGAAGTCACCCTAGGCGGTTGATTTTGATAGTTGAATCCCATAGCTTTGTAATTCTATGAATTAGTGCCATTAGATACACCAATACTAGTGGTAGCATTACTACAAGCATGTACATTAGTAGTGAGAATTGTTGATGTAAAAGTAGACATTCCAGTAGTCAGTATAGGTGCCGATACTTATGTATGAGTCGGTGATGACATATTATTAATAATATTTGCACATTCAGTTACCTACATAACATTATGATGCACTATATGCACTAAGTCTTGAAGCATATTAACACCATCTTGTCCTTCTTTTAGCAACTCTCTTATGTTGTGAACAACTGGCACAACTTCTTCCGCTATTCTTTCTTTTTCCACAAATGCTTGAAATTATTTTAGTTCCTTATCAAGTTTATTTATTTGTTCATCAGGTACATGTGTTATCACATCAATAGGGTCCTCAACATCATGAAATACATGTTATTCCATTGTAGTTGTAGGAGGTATAATATCTTGAAAAGTTTGTGTTTCTCCTTTTATAAAGAAGGTATTCAATGGATTTTTTGATGTAGGAACACCGTTGCTATTGGGAGCACTAGAACCCATTAATCTAAGACTTTATCCTTAAAGGGATGTTTCTATTAGGGCAGTGGGTTATAAGACTCATACAATAACATATAGTTCAGTCAATGCACAAACTAATAGAACAAACCTTAGGATGAAGGTATATTTGTTGTGTGTAAATGCAAAGATTGGAATGTAAATTTGCAAAAACACACTATGATGAAATACTACAATAGTAGGCATGAGTTTTAAAGAGTGTTTTAAAGAGTAGTAAAATCTGAAATACTACAATATGAAATTAGACTTAAAAGAGTGTTTTAAAGAGTAGTAAAATCTGACACAAGATTTTAACCACAAACCCTAGCTATTTCAAAGACTAGGTTATATGAAAAATGCACAATTTCAAGCAAATTCTAACAAATGAAGTACGAAAATGCAAGGTAAATGATTGTGTAATGATGTAATGATGCAATTTATATCAGATCTGATGTAAATATCAGAGATTTAAATTATTTAAATGAAATGCAACGAAAATAACGTAAACTATGTCAAAATGCAAGCCTAGGATGCTTGATTTTTTCAAAATTTTCAAATTTTTTGTAAAACTTTTGAATGTAGAATTGATGTAAATGATATGTATGAATGAAAATTTGATGTATAATAGTCAGCAAGATGCAATGTTAAACAAAACTTGGGTTCACCAAAATACAATGTAGAAAAAGAGGGATAGGGTTTATTTGATGTATAATTAGTTAGATCCTCCTTTCACTACATACATTCAAGGACATTAAACTAAGTAGAATCACAACTTTTGCAAGAGGATTCAGCTACAGGTTTGTTCCCTCTTGGACTGATAAGGAAATTTGGAAATTGATGATTATTGTGTTAATTTAAGCCCAATTATACTAAAAACCCTAATTGTGCAAAATTGTAAACAAACAAAAGAATTCTGACAAATGCTCACACACAGAGATACTAAATGGAGATTAGATGTGTACCAGATTTTGAAGTTTAGAATCCTGAAATGTTAGGGACAAACAGACTCGCACCTAAGTCCAAGGTAGTCTTTTTGTCGGGGGTTTTCAGACCTTTTCTGATACTGGTTGTCACTGTTTCATTGATTTTTGGCTCTGCAAAGCTGAAGGACAAAGGCACTAGCACCCAAGTCCTGTAGATGCTCTTTTTTGCTTTTTTCCTTCAGATCCGAGATTCTTATGCTCTGCAACACTCCTTTACAGCTCTACTCTACAGAATTTGACACCTATCACCTACAATCACAAGAGAGGGGTTGGGGGTTGTGGTGTTTAGGAGCTTACCTTGGTCAAGCCCCCATAATGGAATTCAAGCCTTCCAACACCGTTGTTAGATGGAGAGTGCATGTCCTTGCAGGACAAAGGAAAAAAAATGATAAATGATTAATTGAAAGCACAAATAGATATCACCTCAGAGGTGTAGTTCTCACGGAGATGAAATTCTTTCACATAGAAGATGGAGCCAAATTTGCAATAACATACACAATAACAATATTCTACTCTGTAACACAATGAATGCCTTGAATGCTTTATGATCATAAGTTTGCCAAAATCTCAAAATCATCTTCTAGTTTGTAAATGAAGTCCTAAACATGCTTATATATGCATTCCTACTTTAATTTCATAATTCAAACTTAAGATGCCGACAAGGAAGGCCTTTAACGGTCACTCTGTAGACATTCAAATTTGGGACCCCACCAAAATAGGGTAGGACTAGGGCATGATCACCCTTGTCCCAGGACCTATTTTGGGTCAGGGTTTAAGCTCTGCAATGTCCCTTAAGTCCATTTTGACATGGGTTTCAGGGCATTTTGTCTCGGGAGTCATTTCTAACATGCATGATAAAAAAAGAGACCTGGGAGCTAAACTTAGGAGGTAAAAGTCCTAGGGTAACATTTTATGACGTAAAATTTAGCCGCCAATTTAATGTATGTATAATTTTATGACCCATACATGCATTAAAGTACAGTTGAAAACATGCCAGGCACTTAAAGCTAAGGCATACACAAAGATTGAGGACTATTCCTAGTCCATAGTCTTGGGAAAGCACTAGAAAACACATCGCAAACATGCAAAACATGGAGAAGATAGTAACATGCACGTAAAACATAGAGAAGATAGTAGCAGGTACGCAAGACACAGAGAAGACACAAGAGTAGTCACAAAGAATACACTTGATATTTTCTTTTTCATTTTCATATATATATGAATGCAGATACATGGAAAGTAAAAATACAACACACAACCCCAAAATGTAGTTCAGGGGCATTTCGCCACACCCTTGAGACTACATATGGGGGAGAAGACACCATACAAATCCCAAAGTGTAGGAGGGGCATTTCGCCACACCCTTGACACTACACTTAAGAGTAAACACGCCATACAAAACCTGAAGCATGGGAGGGGCATTTTTCCACATCCTTGAGACTATGCAAGTGGGAGAAAACATGCCATACAAAACATGAGTGTAGGAGGGGCATTTTGCCACACCCTTGAAACTACACATGAGGAAAAACATGTGGAAGACACACGGAAAACACGAGCGTCATATAGCATGCCATAGACATACTATACGTCTTAAACACGACAAACAAGGTGATGGAAGGAGCTTATCACTAAGTTCCCACCATATCAAACACGCTACAGACACACCTGGCAGTTGGGATTATGCCACAACAAGCACCAAAGACACGTTTAAGGGAGGATAGTCTCAGATCCAACCACGCCTACTCGGAGCACTTTTGAAATAAAAAGGATGTGCACTAGCTCAAGAGATACAACATCCTCACCTCGGCAGAGGGCTTTTGAATAAAAGGATATGCACGATATCCTATCTCCGCAAAGTGCTTTTTGAATAAAAGGATATACATGATATCCCACCTCCACAGAGGGCTTTTTGATTGCAATATAGATAAAGATGTGCACTTGTGCTGGAGATACAACATCCTACCTCTGCAGAGGGATTACAAACATGCTTCATTAGTACTAAAATCATCAGACAAATTACCTTATATATGCCCCCACCTTAAGGTGGTTGATGTCATGTACCATGTCATGCCCACATTTTCCTTGTGGTCACAACACACATCGCACGTGTCATAGCCACATCTGTCATGTGGTTATGACACGAGATATGAAAAACTTTTCTCACACTGTCCTAAAAACCCCTTTCGCATGCGTACGCTTGCTCAACGGTGTTCTCTCATGGCGAAACACTATTCTCATCGGCGGAAAACAAGTACAATGGCGTGCAACCAGAAGCATATAGATCAACAAGAGGGTCTATACAGCGCTGCTAACGTCATTGCAAGAGTGAGATTACCAAAGTTCCTAAATCAAACCCTCGGCAACTTTCGGTAGCAGAATGCCTTACGGCGTTAGTGGGAATTACGCTGCACTCATTTACGCACGTGGTTTGCTGATAGAAGAACCACTCCCCACGACGCCTTGTTCCGACTAAACCGGCTAGTGATCTCCCTATTTAGTCATTTTTCAGCCAGGCACGGTTGTCTGTCTCCTCTCTTGTTTCCTGAAACATACCCCTCCTATGACTTAGCATTTTCAACAAGGCGGTTTGGTTGCCCTCTCTTCCCTTTCCACAAGTTCTTAAGTTGGATTATATCTTTATCGCCCTTACCTTAACTATCTCTTAGTTCATTTAGTGTGTTTATATTTCGGTCTCTCTCTCTCTTTCATTTTCTATACTTTCTTTATGTGCATCCTGTCCTTTCTTCGTGATTTACGTCAATCAGGGTTATTACTGCAGCTATTGTTGATATTAAACCTAATTTCAGGATGATCTCGGTCACAAAGGCTGGTTTACTATTTCGCTGGACTCGGTCTCCTAATCTTCCCCGATCTAGGTTCCTCCTCTTCGTAAATACTTAGTCAACTTGTTCCTAAGCACAATTGACAGAAGGGTCCGTCAACTTAGTTCTCTTATCCCGTGTGAGAAATGTCGCGCATTTTCTCCTCTGTGTTTTCCAATGTTAGTTTTTTTTTTTTCTTCTTCGGAACCTCTTACAGGTTTACATATGAGATCGTTTGCTACAGTTGAGATTAATATGGCCACATGGATAGTTAGTGGTGGCTTCATAAATTTATTTCCAGTGTTCTTTTGAGCAAGAGTTGTGTAATTTTCCTCTTCATTTTTCGGGTGATTATTAGTACGTTAACAGTTGAAACTTCCGAGAAACTCTTTCCTGAGTATCACCGAATATTCCTAAACTCTTTTTACATTATAATTTTATTTTCTCTTGTTTAGAATTACTGTTGTTACTGTTACTCTTAATTACGATTCATACACTGATTGTAATTCGTATGACGTTGTCAATAGATGTAGGTGGTTCACCACTTTATAAAACTCTGTTCATGGTAATATATCTTCTTTGGTTGTTGTGTTCAACACTTAATAACATCTATATATATATATATATTTAGATATATATATATATATATATATATATATATATATTTTTTTTTTTTTTCTCTATATCCATGAGACATAGTTTATAACGATCTTAAACGAGGGCCCAATAAATTGGTTCAAAGATTCACTCCTATGCATATATATATATATATATATATATATATATATATATATATATATATATATATATATATCTATAATATATTTATTTTAATGTCTATATAATGGACAAATTGGTTTCCCACAACTTATATACCTATATATATATATATATATATATATATATACAGATATATAATCATTATTATAATATATCTATATAGCTATATACATAGACATATATAGTATATATATATGCCTATATATATAAAGCTATATAAAAATAAACTGTATTTATATTAAAAAACACCATTCATATGTTAGGGCTCAAGCCCTAACATTTTTGTATTGCTTTAGACTCACAGCAGGCGGCGGCCATGGGCGGCGGTGGCCGCAGAGGAGCAGGGTCGGGGTGGCCGCAGAGCGGCGGACGGAATTCTGTGGTGGCCGCAGAGCGGCAGACAAGATTTCGCGGTGGCCGCAGAGCGGCGGGAAGGTTTCGCGGGAGGCATAAGGGTTTGGAGGGGGGGAGATGTGGAGTGGGGCGGAGCCCCACCCACATTCCCACGACGTGGGGTGTGGGTGGGGCTCCGCCCCACTCCACACCACCAAATGTACATAAAACCTGCGGTGGGGTTTTTTTTTCCCCACCGCGCAATGTGAATAGTGACTGTGTATTTTGTTATCCGCGGCTAAATTTTTTTTTTTTTGGTCCGCCATTTCTCACTATATTAAAATATATATTTATATATATATATATATATTCATATGTATATATATATATATATATATATATATATTTATAAATGAGTATATAATTAGAGATATATATATATATATATATATATATATATCTATATCTATTTTTATATTGATATTTCACAGTCAATTTCATAAAAATGATAAGTTATTTTCAATTTCACTATTATTCTGGAAAATGATAATTACTCAAAATATGAAATATATATATATATATATATATATTTCTATATATATATATATGTATATTTAAATTTATTTATATATAAAAATATTCTTATATGTACTTAACTAATTCCTAAATTTCTCAATTTCACTACTTAATGCATTTTCTCCAAATCAACCTGTTAAAAAGAAATTGTCATAACAATTAGATATAATTATATATATATATATATCCCAAGTTCACTTAATTGATAGAAATGGTAACTAGCTATCCCCTTATTATAATTATAATTTTCCATTTTCATAAACATTTAAGACTTCATAACTTTACAACAGATTATATATTTACATGCTAGATTTCCTCTAATCCTTCTAAATTAACAGAATCCATTAATATGGAGAATAACTCAAATATTTAAAACTGTCTTTTCCATTTTAACATTGAAAAGAAAATTAGCATTTCAACTAAAGAAGCAATTCCAAACTTTCAAATGTAAACAACTCAGATTAAGTTGCAAAAACGAACTTATTCTTTTCAGTAATACTTGAAACACAAAAATTGCTATTGAACAAAGGTTGCAAACATCAACTTAAAAATTTAAGCACATTCATATTACAGTTTCTCAATCATGAATACCAACTTCCCAGATATGAACTTTCTCCTCCCAAACAGTATACAACTGAAAACTTATGACAACCAATAAAATCCAATAATAACAAGATCAGGGAGGTGATTTTCTTCACTCCCAGATTATCATTAAATTACAACAATAACAAGAGAGGTGTTCTCTCTTCATCTCTATGAAATGAACCAGGCCTAATTCCCATGACAAGAAGCTAATCTGTTTCTTCATAAATAGCCAACCAGAAGCTCCAAGAGAAAAACCTGCGTATCAAAGACAAACAAAGAAGACAATACCACTTGTCTAGCTCTCCTCCCTACCGTAGACCCGCAAGAGGGTCACCCCCGAGCTAGGGAGACCATACTCACACCTGGGTACTCAAACACTCCACTTCACAACAGAAACAACAACAATCCCAAAGCACACATACACCCGTGGCTATTTTACACAATACGGATACTCAGCTACAGCGAGTTTCATAAGGGGCAGGAGAGTGGATACACTCGACTCCAGAGTGTCACCCTGACAGATAAATGAACTCATATAAATTTCTCTTGGTCTCAACCAAGTGTGATCACAAGTTGTAAGAAATCTGTATATGACTCTCAAGTCAAAAATACAGTCACAGATACATGCCCTCAAGGCTTTCAACATCCCAAAAGATGGAACAGGTATGCACCCGAGGAGGATCTCTCCTTCCCTACCCCAAACTTGATGAGCATTTCTCCCAAGTGGGAGACGCTCTGTCAAACACCCGACAAGAACCCCCACAGAAAACAAATTTAAACACATATTTCACACACATTTCATACACATTTCAGTTCTACCAAAACAAAGATAAAATTCAGACCAACCTTGCAAAGCCCTCCTGGAATGAAGTTGTTGCAGAGTCCACAGAGTTCACTTCCAAGCTTAGCCACCAACTCCCTCTCCCTTCTCTATCTTCCAAACTAACTTCTCTATTTTTGGTAAGGCCAAAGATGAAAGATTTTCCCCAAAATTCAACTAACTCCCTCTCATCCCAAAATTTCAAAATAAATAACCCAAAATTCTCTTTCTTTCTAATTTTGAGAAATGGGGAAGTGACACTTGTCACCTCCTCACCCTTTCCAAAAATCACTATTCTGTTCAGGTGGCTTATGTCACTCTCCATTCCCAAGGGTACTCCTTATTCCTTTCATGTGACTCCACTTTCTCATGGGAGAAATAAAAAAAGAGTTAAATGGGAACAAGACAGGTGACCCATGCCTCTTTCTCCTTTCTTCACATGGGTGTCCCCATAGTACATGGGGGAATCTTACTAAAGAAGAGGTAACTTTTACTAATGGATGGCATCTCTTATCTAGGGGAAAGTAGAGGGGATGGGTTGAGTGTTGGTACAACCCATCATGTCCCCTCCTACCTCTAATTTTCGCCACTTAACTTCAGGGGAAGGTTAAGTTGACTAGATGGAGGTTACTCAAGGGTTACCCATGCCAAATGGGCCCCTGGACCCATGGGGTAGAACCCAGGGTCAATTTTAACCCATACAAGACACCCCAGGTCAAGGTAAAGCACAAGAAAAAGGGCCTCATAATTTAAAGAAAAATAGAAATTTCAAATTCAATCTCTTAACAACACTTACTTATAAAAATAATGATACATGAGGGTAACCTAACCCACTCGACCATACGAAAGACCACATTACATCAAGACATCAAACACAAAGAGATCTTGGTTCTTCGTGGAACCAGATCGGCTTAACAGGGAATAACAATTAACAAGGTGTGGAATGATCTCCGAAATCTGTGGTTTGATTAGTAGTCCCTGCACACTCAATTACAAGATCAGTAACCACATAAATTCATCATAGCCGAAGCAACTTAAATAACACATGCATTCTCATGCCTTAGTACAATTTAACATAATTAAAAATCATATTACAATTTTCCATCATCCCTAATTCATTTTTCTGAAAAGTAACTTATCCAAACATCACCCAATTAGTTTTTCCGAAAACATAATAAAGTTAAATAGTCTGACAAATTTCGGGAACTGCTATCCCACAAATATGAAAGTAACAATAACAGTACTGTAAATAGTCATGACATCAGTAGTAAAAAAAAGGGCGGTCCTCACATACCAATATCAAGCACATTAAGGTAGAGAGAAAACACACAAGGGAACAAGAGCTTTCACAAAGCCCATGCCCCAAAAGGTGACATGTGCCCACAATCGCCAATTGTTCCCACAAACACACACTTTGCTATGATAAACAACAAGAGAGGTCAGAAATCTTTCTAAGATAATAACTACATCACGTGATAAAAGAAATGCAAATAATCACATCAAGAGCCAAGGCTATACTACGGGTTTGAAAGCTGAGTATAACTGTGGGGCTATATTGTAGAAATCTCAAAACTAAGTGTAACCAAGGCGAGACTCAAGACAAACAAAGTGCACGGAGTGGACATATTGTTATGATTTGTTAGCAAAGATAAGACAACATCAAATATCACACGGAGTCATTCTACTAGCCGAGCATCAGATAATATAAATCAACCCTGTCGTCATGCATGGACTAGGTCCATTTTTGCTTTGCTTGCTGAAGGGACACATGGTCCGTATCAGTATATGTTTTTTTTTGTCATTCACTGACTAGGTAGAATCACTAGAAGAAGGTAAATAATAAAATGAGAGAGGAGAACAAGTGCCTTAGGGTTGTCATGTAAGAATATGCCCCCCCAGGTCATCAACCGCAATGCTATGCCCCTAAGACACGACACACAACAATAAAATAGAGGAGAGGAACAATAGATGAATGATGATACAAATAGAAGAATGGTCACAACAGAGGCGGTCTCCCTCGACCTTAAACAAGAGTATCAAGTGTCATCCAAGGCGGCCTAAACAACACATAACACATCATGGGGAGATCACAGCACAAGAGGAGAGGCCACATAAATGAGAAAATAAAGCTACGACATAGGTGATCACTAGGGTTAGAAATACTTACCTGAAGGCACAATCGTACTAGAATTTGGAACTTGTGAGCATCTTAGAAAGATGCTTCATCAAGTTTTGTGTGAAGCTTGAGTGGTTCATATTAGATTGATCTTTGTTTCTAGAATGACCATACGGTGCTTGTTTCTCAAATTCTTGTATCTTTGAAATCTTTTGTTGCTCGTGATGGGGAGAACCACTGTTGTTTCCTACTGATAATAACCGCCTTGTTCTTTTCTAATCCTTTGATTTCTTATTTTAGTGAGTCAGTCTTTCATAGGGAAATGGACTATCTTCCACCATAGAAACCTTTTCTTGTGTCATAATCTATTGTCTCAATTGTTCAATTTGTCTTTCTAATGCATTTTGATTGACTCCCGATCCTTGAAGGGATAACAACAAAGGAACCTCAGCATAAATACCTTTTCCACGTGGATGAGGTAAGTCTTCAATCTTTTCCTTATCCACTTCTATCATATCAATTATTTCATCATATTCAAGATAATCATCTTCCTGCTCTATTGTATTTTGCTCCATCATGTTGTTATCAGTATGCTTAGGAAATGGATTAGTAAAGATCTGTAAATTATGATTCGAAGGGGCAACCGACTTATTTCCATTGTCATTCACACCAATAACATGTATCGCATTTGTGTCGATGAGGTCTTGAATTTCATGTTTAAGATGGATACATCATTCAGTATCATGTCCTTGTTGCCAATGATAATGACAAAAAGCATTAGCATCAAAATGAGGTCCTTGCATTCTACTACTATCCAATGGTTTGATCTTAGGGAGCTTCAAAAGATTATTACTGATTCATGATAGAATGTAGGGAGTCAGATATCAGAGTGAATTATCTTTGTTGTTGTCGATATTGAAATGGTGCCCTCTTTGGATTTGTGATAGTGGACACTTGTGTAAAGTTGTTTGAATTTTGTCCATTAACCTTGATGAAACTTTTATTATTCCTCTTAAAGTTGTTTTATAAAGGTCCAACCGTGGATTGACCAACTTGAGCTGATGAGTTTTGGTTTTCATATTGACTAGACAAAAGTTGATAATCACGAAGGGCTATGCATAAATATTGAAAAGAGTTGTAGATTTGTAATAAATACCTTCTAAACATCCTCACCATTCATTTGGTATTTAATTTGTGCATAAAGAGCCTAATATCAACTAATAAACTTGGTTAACTTCTCTTTCGGACCTTGCTTGTAATGAACAAAATCAATCAAAGAGATTTGAGGTCTAATGTTTGCTTGAAAATGTTGTAAGAATTGATCAACTAGCTTATAGAAAGAGTGTATTGAATTTGTAGGTAAAGAGCAAAACCATTCCAAAGCAGTATCTTTGAGAGATCATGGGAAGAGTTTCACTAACAAATCCTCTTCAAAGAAGAAATCACTACATATAGCCGTGAATGTTGCCACATGAGTATTAGGATCACCTTTTCCTTCATATTTTTCAAAGCGAGGAGTTTCAAACTTATCATACATAGGAGTTCCCAGGATTGCATAAGATAGAGGATTGCGAGCATGATAAATTGGTAAATTAGATTGAGAAGAATTTGTCAAGTTTGTCACTTTTTGTTGTAAAGAGGTCATGATTTGCAAAAGTTAGTTTAGGAGAGCATCATTAGGAGATGCAGTTTGGAAATTAGAAGTTATGTGCATGAAATTTTGAGTAGATTGATTGTGAGTGGTAATTAAAGGTGGTTGAGAGCAACTGTAAGTGGAAGGTGGTTGAGAATAGTTGTAGGTGAAAGGTGGTTGAGAATACGTGGGATGAGTGGTGGTTGAGAGTGATTATCATAAAAGAAGTCACCCTAGGTGGTTGATTTTGATAGTTGAATCCCATAGCTTTGTAATTCTATGAATTAGTGCCATTAGGTACACCAATACTAGTGGTAGCATTACTACAAGCATGTACATTAGTAGTGAGAATTGTTGATGTAAAAGTAGACATTCCAGTAGTCGGTATGGGTGCTGATACTTGTGTATGAGTTAGTGATGACATATTATTAATAATATTTGCACATTCAGTTACCTACATACACTACAACAGAACAGGCCATTAGCACCTAAAATAGCACCGGATTTTAGTGCAATTAAACTCAGAAATTGGACACTTTGTTTGGCGCAAATCTCAGCGCAATTTTGCATGCTTACTTTCATGCCGGATTTAGCACCAACTTTGGCAACAGATTTAGCGCCAACTTTGGTGATAGATTTAGCGCCGACTTTTGCGCCGGAAGGCAACAGCCAAATTTGGTGCCGGATTTAGCGTAAGATTTTACACCCAATTTGGCTTCCGATTTTGCTTCTAGTTTGGCTTCTAAGTTTGCTTCTTGTTTTGCTTCCATTTTTGCTTCTAGTGTTGCTTCCGATTTTGCTTCCAATTTAGCACCGGATTTGGCACCCAATTTGGCTTCCAATTTGGCTTCTGATTTTGCTTCTGGTTTTTCTTCTTGTGTTGCTTCTAGGTTTGCTTCCAATTTTACTTTAGGTTTTGCTTCCAGGTTTGCTTCTAGTTTTGCTTCTAATTTTGCTTCCCATTTTGCTTCTAGATTTGCTTCCCATTTAGCACCAGATTTGGTACCCAATTTGGCTTCTGATTTTGCTTCTTGTGTTGCTTCCAAGTTTGCTTCCAGTTTTGCTTTTGATTTTGCTTCCAATTTTGCTTCTAGTTTTGCTTCAATTTTTGCTTCCCATTTTCCTTCTAGATTTGCTTCCAATTTAGTGCCAGATTTGGCTTCTGATTTTGCTTCTGGTTTGGCTTCTTGTGTTGCTTCTAGTTTTGCTTCTGGTTTGGCTTCCAGGTTTGCTTCCAATGTTGCTTCTGATTTTGCTTCTAAGTTTGCTTCTAATTTTGCTTCCAATTTAGCGCTGGATTTGGCACCCAATTTAGCTTCTAGTTTTGCTTCCATGTCTGCTCCCATTTTTGCTTCTACTTTTGCTCTCAGTCATGCTTTGTATTTTTCTTCGTGTATGGCGTCTAAAATAGCTTCTTTTTTGGCTTCCTAATTGACGCCAAGTTTTGCTTCCATTATGACCTCCTTTGTTGCTTTAGGTTTTGCTTCCAATTTAACAAGATAATTATATAAAAAAACAAGATAATTATTATAAAATAATAAGATAATTATTATAATGTGATCATCATCTATAATTAAAACAAGTGAGTCAAATATCTATAATTTAATTGAATTTTACATCCATCCTGAAGTAAATTAAAATCATCATACGTAATAAATATCCATCCAAAAATCATCGACCACTTTCAATATATATAAATTGACAAGTCAATACTGATAAGATCATCATCATATATAACTAAAACAAGTGAAAGTCAAATATGCCAGTAGATCAATAACATGTCAAAATGATACATGTTCAACAGTCGACATAAGTCAAAATGATACATGTATAAATGATATAAGTAAAAATGATAAATTATGTAACTCAAAATGATACAAGTCAAGATGATACATGTCTAAATGATATAAGTCAAATTGATACATGTGAAAATGATACAACTCAATAATATGGTACTGTAGGCTGTGAAAATGATAAATATGATAGTAACCATGAAAAGAGGCATCATAACGATATATCAACAATGATCCATGATGCAGTCTATATGATCATGAATGTCACTGGCTACTACTAGCAACTGCCTCATCATCATCATCACCATCATGATCATCATCATCATGATCATCATGATCATCACCATCGTGATCATCATCATCATGATCATCATCATCGTCATCATCATCGTCATTGGCCTCGTTGTCTTCTGTATCTACATCATCATCATCCTCTGCCATGTGATCTGTACCAGAACCAATATAATCTGGATTTATATCATCAAGATCATCTTCATCTTCTGGAAGACCCGTGTTCTGCAAAAAAAAATATTTAAAATGAAAAGTTATTATTTATTTCATGTAATAATTTATTTTTCTATTATATATCTAATATTCCAACATATGAAATGAAACCATAATCATATTACATCATATCAAAGTGCACATACCATAATAAAATTTTAAAAAAGTTACAGCTAATATGTCATTCCAATGATGTAAAACATGCAACAATTCTAATAAACGTTACTAAAGATCATAAAAAAAATTGTTATACAATTTAACTATCAACTATAAATTCTATTACATAACCTTAAGTGCCACAAATTGCGTGGTCAATGTATGTTCTTTTTCACTATTAATCTAATAACCTGCATTAGATAGAAACATTAAAGATTTTTTAAGTAGTAGTTGATTAAATTCTCTTACATGTCATTAATGAATGCACAGTTTTTTTTCAATAATTATTTATCTTAAGGTTCATGAGTAACGTTAAGATAAAGGTCTAATAGTTGTTCCATGGGGCATGTTTAACAAGCCAAATCCAATTGTCAACTTTTCACCATGGTGGCAGAGAAATAATTCTTTTTCCCATCCTTCCACAGCATTAAGTAAATTCTTGAATATGGAAAATACTTGCCACCTTCATCTTCCAAGCCAATTTCTCCAACTTTGCATAGGTCTCCTTTGTCTATGGATGTGATCTGTCTCCTACACAAAAAAGCATGCACCATTTTATGCCCTTCAATCCAACTGCATCCAGGCATTTTTTTAATTCCTCTATCTTTCATCAATCTCCTTACCTCACCACACCTACCCACTTGTGGATAGACGTTTGAGAGAAGAACATAAGTTGTGCAACATTTTTAAGATCCAAATCAAAAAGCAGTGTTGTTGTAAATACTCCTATGCCTATATTCATATGTGATCTACAGGCACCAAGAAAACACATGCATACAACTAGCACAGATTTAAACACAGCTGCAAATGACAAATGAAATGCGGAATAGAATATCTGACTCTCAGATAGATCTTATATATATTATTATTACGAATACTCAGGAACAACACATTCATCATATTACAATGCGTGCTGGCATAGACTCAAACATCTATGTAGAAAGAGGAGCTTAAACTATAAAGAGCAAGCTAGAGATAATAGCACTCTTAGATACAAAGAGCAAACCAGAGATAATGGTACTCTTACTTAGACTTCCTAAGACTTCGCTTCTCCAGAAATCGTTGAGAAATGCAGGCGGCCCTGTCGACTTATATAGGAGGAGAGAGCAGAGCTTTTAACCCCTATCTCGGAATTCTTTTGAAATCTGTCCATAGAACGTGGACACGTTGCAACCCTTATCCGAAGGATTACCCGATCGAGGAAAAGATACCTCTGGTGGGACCAATTAATCCATGAACAAGATAAGAGGGAGACTGACAAAATAATTAAAAAGATTCTTTTTGATCACGAGAAGAATAATTTGTGCTTACTATAAGGCATGTAAGCTTTCCCCTTTTACCGTGGAAGGGCCCACGTCTATCAATTTCAACGAGATGATAGATGCTCTCGATGGATGACAAGCCCATCCATTAGCCTAAGACCCGGTACTGTTAGAGGTACTAGAGTTGAGAGGGCCAGGCTGGTTAAACAATCATCCTTCACAGAATTCTTCATCAGGATGAGTGCAATCAGGGGAGCGATAATTACCACTGGCGCCATAAGTTGGAATTCTTGGATCTTCGGCAGAGTAGTCGACACAATTTGCACAGGTTTGCATGGATGAATGAGGAATGCATCCCGGTGGTCGACTTCCTTCTTGTTCTTTCTAGATAATACTCATTGTCTTCAACTTATAGGGGCCATATAATCCACGAGACATAGCCTGTGGTGTAGCACCATTCATGCGGTAGGTTTTTGTATGGATCCAGATTGGAGTCTGGTGAGTATGAAAGTATCTCAAACGATTGCCTACTGTCCAATGTTCAAAAATAGAAGAAGAACTTGCAGGGCCATAGATTTGGCAGAGATGTCTGCTAATTGGGTTATCTTCAGGAGAATTAAAAACAAGTTTGAAAATACACCCAGTGTATGCTGAAGTTCCTTCAAACTGTAAGTCTTCTGCTGGTGGGTACGGTCCCTAAAACAAGTTTCTGATAAGAGACTTACTATCTTCTACATTTAACCATTTCTCTAGTCGTGCGACAGAAGGATTGAGGAACTTGACTGGGAGAACAAAATCTCCACACCAACTCTGAAGTACATGCCCAACATTAGGATCAATTAGTTCTGCTTCAGCTGAGAATTGAAAGAATGGCTTGTCGGTCCACAAACCAGGGGATGTAAGCTATTGTTTAGCAATTAGCATTCTAAACCGATCAAAGAGAAAATCATTGGCCATTTGGAAATTATGCAGGTTCCTTCGTTGGAAGGGGTTTGTGCTCCATTCCTTATGACTTTCTTCATACCAGCGTTCTCTGATTCGGATGATTCGAACAACTCCATTGGTTTGATGGTTCTCAGAATGTCCTTCTCTAGACATAAAATCTGCAAAAATATTTTCAACTCCTGGAAGATGAACAAAATAAAATTCATAGGTGCTGAGGAGTTGAGCCCATCTAAGAAGGCGGCCTCTTACCACCTTATTTTTTGATTCTTTTCTGAAGAATCCACGCAGATTTTGTAAATCACTTTTTAACATAAATCTCTTGTCAACAATGAACATTTGAAAAGCTTGGAAAGTATTGACAACAGCAAGGATTTCTTTATGAGTACTGTGGTAGTCTACTTCACTGTTCTTGAAACTACCAGAAATATAACGAACAATCTCACCTTTATCTTTGGGATTGAAGGAGATTGTTTTCTGCTCTCGAAGAACACCTGCCCAGGCACCTTCGCTTGCATCAGTTTCAACAATTTTGAAACCTTTACCTGGCAGCTTTAATGGTGGTAGCTGGGAACACTTTTGCTTGATGTGGTTAACCAATGCATCATGCTTTGTTGTCCATGGTGGCGGTGTTTTTCCCAGAAGCTTATTTAACTCAATTCTATCTTCAGCAAGCTTATAATAAAATCCTGCAATATAATTGACAAGGCCTAAAAAGTGTTGCAATTCTTTGACATTGGTAATGGCAAGAGTAGAAATCTTGTGCAGGATGTGTGGTTGAGCCTCCATCCTCCCCCCGGAAGAAGCTTGATGCCAATGAACACAATGTGGGATTGAGCAAAGAAAGACTTGGCGGGATTGACAGCAAGACCATTATGTTGACAAATAGAGAGGAATTGACGGAGATGGTCAAGATGGTGAGGCATATCCTGGCTGAAGACAAGAATGTCATCAATATAGGGTTGGATAAATTTGGCATAAGGCCGGAATATCACATCCATTTTTTGCTGAAAAATGGAAGGAGCAGTTTTAATACCGAATGGAAGGACAGTCCATTCATATAGACCTTGAGGAACAGAAAAGGCAGTTTTATAGAAATCAGCACTTTTCAGACCAATTTGCCAGAACCCTTTTGTTAAATCAAATTTAGAATAAACATGACTACCTTGAATAGTCTGCCAGATATGATCCTTACTAGGCAGAGGATGTCTATTATCAACAAGATAGTCATTCAACGGCTTATAATTTACAACTAGCCATTTTTCAGGTAATTCTTTACCATTCTCATTGACCTTTGGTACATACATTGCATGGCATGAGAATGGAGATTTAGAAGTTTGGATAATGTGGAGCCGTTCAAGATCTGCAACTTCTATTCTGCAAGTTAATGCTTTAGATGAACTCATTAAAAAATAATTAGCTTTTGCCTTGGGCATGAGTTCATTACCTTGAGGATCCCGTTTAAGAGGGAGATCACATGTCAGGTTCCTTTTCTTCTTTTTTAAATCTTTTGTCATGACTGTGTCAGCAAAGGCAGTTTTAATGTCTGCAAGAGATTCTTGACCTGCATCAATTTGTTTGGCTAACCAAACTGCATTAACTGGTTTCTTTTTCTTTTCTTTTTCTAGCTTGGATGTATAAGCTAGATCTTGATAAAGCTGTGGAAGCTGATATGTATTTCGAATTATAATGAAATCGGAATCAATGGTGAAAGGTTCCCATTGTTGAATTGCTTTGCTTCCAATTATGCCATCATAGCCATCAACTTCATATTAGACAAATGTTAGATTATTCGTAAAACCATCAAATCCAATTTGAATAGGAGCAATGCAGAAGGAGGAACTATCTTCCTTTACAGAATTACCAAAAGTAATACCTGTAGTGCCCTCAATCCAGGCATCTTTGGGAAAGGCATTATATCTGGCAATGTTCAGATCTGCTCCAGTATCAATAAGGAATGCTAATGGGTACGCCATTATACCTAGAAAATGGATTGTTAGAATGATTCCAGGACATGAAGTGGTGGGCTTGGCACTCCTTTTATAGGCTTTCATCTGGCGGCTACTTGAACCTTCTTCAAAGGTGACTCTTGGTTCACCTTGTTCTTCTATAGCATGATGAATGAGAGGGCTATAGGGCTTTTCTTCACAATACAGTTGTTCTTCTGTGAAAGAGGCTTGAGCAGGCAACTGTATGGATCCAGCAGAATTGAACTGGCTGACAAACTTATCAAGTTCAAGGGCTTTCTCCATTTCTTTTGTGAGATAGAAATTTTCTTCATCATCAATTTCTAAAATTTTTTCTTGAGCTTGAGTAACAACCTTTTTTAAAAAGGCTTTTCTATTTCTTCTCCAAATACATCTGGCCATGCTTCCTGCAGAAGGAGCATTAAGAATGGATCGTTGATCCAAAGGCCCTGATGGCCATTGAACTAGAGGTCCAGGGGGCCAAGGCTCTCTTGGCTGTAATGGTTTATAACCATGCTACTCAGGAATTTCTGTCGGAGAGACTGATAAACCATATTGGAGAAGAGGGGATCTTCTCACTGGGAGCTTAGGAGGTCGAGTGTGTCCACTCTTGATGGTTGGCTGGAGTAAGAAATATTTTCTGGATTTAAGCTGATCCAATTGGGCTGTCATCTTTCTCCATGTTTCCTGACCCATATCCATGGTATGGAGTCGGGATTCAGTTTGGACAATCTCTTCAATTACCTTGTCCAATTCAGCACGGGTATCCCTTCTGAGCATTCTACAATAGAAGGAGACTTCTGAATCCTCATCAGAGGATTGAACTTCTTTGGTCATTAAATTGACTTGAACTTGTTCTTGAGCTGATACATATTCTTCAGACTTAGATTCTGTACTTGATTCTAAATCTGTACTAGAGAGGATAATATCCTCTGAGTCTGATGGATAAGCATTGATGAATTCAAATTCATCATTCTCAACACCTGCTTCTCTAGCTGCACGGACTTTACCTTTTCCTTTTTTCTTATTTCGATCCGGGCACTTGTTTGCAAAGTGATCACCCTTGCAAATATAACAGGTAGGTTTCCATTTCTTGGAACTCTTTCTTTTCTTATCTCTTTTTCTGAAGTATCCTTTTTTCTTGGGATACTTGCTTTTGAATTTCTTCTTTTTCTTCTTGTAGGACTTTTCAGAACTGTCACAATTATAACAAGAAGATTTTCCCTTTTTGGGGAACTGATTAGAAGGCATAATCTGGTAGCAAACAGATGAAGAAAGTAAAGGTTGCACCTTTTTTATTTCTTTCTTGGCTTTTCCTTCTTCACAGATCTCTTCATTAATCTGTGTTAAGAATTGAACTAACTGTGGATATGTTAGCTCTTTCATTTCTATATTTTCTGTTACTAGATTCTCTAGAACTTTCTTGTGATAGAATTCTCCTATCACAGTACCAAAACTCTTCAGAAAAGTAGTGAACATGAATTCATGATTCTGCTCACGGCCTAACAAATAGAAATTCTCATATTGGACATCACAATGTTGTTTAAAATATTTGAGGTCCTTACATTTACCTTTGATAAACTTGTTGTAGGCCAACTTTTCCCTAGTGTCTGTTTTACCAACAAACAAACATGTTAACTGAGCACAGACTTGATCTGTACCTCTATCTAACAGCATTTCTCTGTAAGCATCATCTAGCCTATCCCAGACATGTCATGCAACACCAGTCATTGCATTAAGAGCCTGCTTGATCACCTATTTTTCATCAGCATCAGCATTAGTGGATATGTAATTTGTTATCCAGGCTCGCATTGCATCTATTCCTCTTGTATTTTCAATATCTTCAAAACGATCAAAATTAACAAGGGGTGGTGTATCATCTTTCAGAGTTTGTATATTTTTGAATGGATCAACAGGGTTAGATCCATTAAGATTAGAATTAGAACCACGAGCCATTTGGAACTTTCCTTTGGCTTGTTCCTCTGGAGTGGTTTCTCTTAGATTCCCTGTAGAGGGATCATAAACTTTTTCAATTACAGGCTGCCTAACTTCAGTAGTTAACTTAGGTCCTTCATACTGAGCCTGTAGATATCCCTTTGCACTAGAAGGGAAATTCTTTGTTCTTACAGTCTGTTGCTGACGAATTGTATGGGTCACGGACTGAATAGTCCTAGACTCTTCCTGTAGAGCAGACCGTATGCTAGAGGATTCTGATCTGATGGAATCACTCATGAGAAGTTGTGATTGTGCAATTGAATGGACTTCTTCAGAGATTTCAATGAGTCTTTGAGCATTATGCTTTACATGTATATTTGTAGTATTCAATTGAGAACCTAGCACATCACAATCTAATTTTATTTCACTTCTAACCTTTTGCAGAAGTTCTCTCTGTTGATCTAAAGATCACTGCTGAGCGACCCACCAGGTTTCAGCTTGACTTTTGAACTCATTATGCTGAGCTTTGAGTTCCTGAAGATCTTTGTTAACAGACCTCATCCAAAGATCAGTGAGATGCTTTTCCAAGCGTTCAAGAGTGGAGATAAGAGAATAGAAATTCTCTTGAGCACTGAGGCGTGCTTTATCAGCCTTGACTGCTTCGATCTGGTGCCAGATCTTTCTATCCTCAGCAAGGAGCATGGATTTCCTTAGGCAAAGGTTTGTCCAGTTGAGCAATTTGCTTTGGCTGGTACCTTGGGAGTTTTCAGAGACAGGAAATAAATGCAGAGGCCAAAAATTAGCTTTGTAGGTTCCGGTTGTATCAAAAAGGATGAAGTCCTTGAAAGGGGGAATGGAACCGGGAACAGAACAAGGACCTGCAGGAGTGGTTATGACCTTTTCATTGGATTCAAAAATATCCTGTTCAGGCATAGTAGCTTGCCGGGCTGAAAACATTCAGAAATGGCCGGATTTAGGAGGAAAGACAAAAGAGCAGTCTTCACATCTATACAACCCATTATCTAATTCAAAATTTTTTTGATGGGTGCATAAATGTCTAGCAGGAATGGCTGAAGTTGTAGAACTGCTAGGTTTTGCCACAGAGGGAATTTTGAATAATTCTTCAAAACCCTTAGAGGGTTGTAATCTAACGCTCTGGGAGTGAGGTAAGGGGCTCACGGATGGACTAGGTTGATTGTAGTTGAAAACTCTTTCTATTCTCATGGAAGGTCCAGTGCGCAAGGCAGGCTGGTTGCTGGATGAGAATCTAATTACTGCCTGATCATCTATTTCTTCAATTGAGATGCCTCTCAATTGTGGTTGTTTCTCATTTTCTGCTTCAGGTTGACTATCAGTGTCCCAAAGATCTAGTGCCCATTCTTCAGGCATCTTAATATCTTTGTGTTTAACTATTTTGGGTGCAGTCAACTGTGTGTTGTCACTGGAAGATGTCCAGATGGTGGAAAGACCTTCTAATCCTTGGGCTTTTATGGGATTAATCATTAAGGGTATGACCTTATTATACAATTGATAATGAACCAGAAAGATCAGGGAATGGTCAACAGATTTCTTCTTCATAAAGAGATTCATTGTCTTGAAGTTGTATTCAAGAACATCTTTGAGATTTCCATCTTTTAGACTAACTGGAAAGTCTAATAGGCAATCGACATAGATTGGGCCTTTGGACATTGAATCACAACCAGCACCTAGAAGGGAATGAGACAATTTGTAAAAATGGGCATCTTTCAGCATCATCATTAAGATGATGGGTAAGCCTTTACGATAATGCTTAGAAGGGATACCTGTGCTGAATTGGACAAGGTAATTGAAGAGATTGTCCAAACTGAATCCCGACTCCATACCATGGATATGGGTCAGGAAACATGGAGAAAGCTGACAGCCCAATTGGATCAGCTTAAATCTAGAAAATATTTCCTACTCTAGCCAACCATCGAGAGTGGACACACTCAACCTCCTAAGCTCCCGGTGAGAAGATCCCCTCTTCTCCAATATGGTTTATCAGTCTCTCCGACAGAAATTCCTGAGCAGCATGGTTATAAACCATTACAGCCAAGAGAGCCTTGGCCCCCTGGACCTCCAGTTCAACGGCCATCAGGGCCTTTGGATCAACGATCCATTCTTAATGCTCCTTCTCCTGGAAGCATGGCCAAACGTATTTGGAGAAGAAATAGAAAGCCTTTTTAGAAAAGGTTGTTACTCAAGCTCAGGCAGAAATTTTAGAAATTGACGATGAAGAAAATTTCTATCTCATAGAAGAAATGGAGAAAGCCCCTGAACTTGATAAGTTTGTCAACCAGTTCAATTCTGCTGGATCCATACAGTTGCCTGCTCAAGCCTCTTTCACAGAAGAACAACTGTATTGTGAAGAAAAGCCCTACAACCCTCTCATTCATCATGCTGTAGAAGAACAAGGTGAACCCAGAGTCACCTTTGAAGAAGGTTCAAGTAGCCGCCAAATGAAAGCCTATAAAAGGAGTGCCAAGCCCACCACTTCATGTCTTGGAATCATTCTAACAATCCATTTTCTAGGTATAATGGCCTACCCATTAGCATTCCTTATTGATATTGGAGCAGATCTGAACATTGCCAGATATAATGCCTTTCCTAAAGATGCCTGGATTGAGGCACTACAGGTATTACTTTTGGTAATTCTGTAAAGGAAGATAGTTCCTCCTTCTGCATTGCTCCTATTCAAATTGGATTTGATAGTTTTACAGATAATTTAACATTTGTCCAATATGAAGTTGATGGCTATGATGGTGTAACTAGAAGCAAAGCAATTCAACAATGGGAACCTTTCACCATTGATTCTGATTTCATTATAATTCGGAATACATATCAGCTTCCACGGCTTTATCAAGATCTAGCTTATACATCCAAGCTAGAAAAAGAAAAGAAAAAGAAACCAGTTAATGCAATTTGGTTAGCCAAACAAATTGATGCAGGTCAAGAATCTCTTGTAGAGATTAAAACTGCCTTTGCTAACACAGTCATGACAAAAGATTTAAAAAAGAAGAAAAGGAACCTGACATGTGATCTCCCTCTTAAACGAGATCCTCAAGGTAATGAACTCATGCCCAAGGCAAAAGCTAATTATTTTTTAATGAGTTCATCTGAAGCATTAACTTGCAGAACAGAAGTTGCAGAGCTTGAACGGCTCCACATTATCCAAACTTCTGAATCTCCATTCTCATGCCATGCAATGTATGTACCAAAGGTCGATGAGAATGGTAAAGAATTACCTGAAAAATGGCTAGTTGTAAATTATAAGCCGTTGAATGACTGTCTTGTTGATAATAGACATCCTCTGCCTAGTAAGGATCATATCTGGCAGACTATTCAAGGTAGTCATGTTTATTCTAAATTTGATTTAACAAAAGGGTTCTGGCAAATTGGTCTGAAAAGTGCTGATTTCTATAAAACCACCTTTTCTATTCCTCAAGGTCTATATGAATGGACTGTCCTTCCATTCGGTATTAAAACTGCTCCTTCCATTTTTCAGCAAAAAATGGATGTGATATTCCGGCCTTATGCCAAATTTATCCAACCCTATATTGATGACATTCTTGTCTTCAGCTAGGATATGCCTCACCATCTTGACCATCTCCGTCAATTCCTCTCTATTTGTCAACATAATGGTCTTGCTGTCAATCCCGCCAAGTCTTTCTTTTCTCAATCCCACATTGTGTTCATTGGCATCAAGCTTCTTCTGGGGGGGGGGATGGAGGCTCAACCACACATCTTGCACAAGATTTCTACTCTTGCCGTTACCAATGTCAAAGAATTGCAACACTTTTTAGGCCTTGTCAATTATATTGCAGGATTTTATTATAAGCTTGCTGAAGATAGAATTGAGTTAAATAAGCTTCTGGGAAAAACACCGCTACCATGGACAACAAAGCATGATGCATTGATTAACCACATCAAGCAAAAGTGTTCCCAGCTACCACCATTAAAGCTGCCAGGTAAAGGTTTCAAAATTGTTGAAACTGATGCAAGTGAAGGTGCCTAGGCAAGTGTTCTTCGAGAGCAGAAAACAATCTCCTTCAATCCCAAAGATAAAGGTGAGATTGTTCGTTATATTTCTGGTAGTTTCAAGAACAGTGAAGTAGACTACCACAGTACTCATAAAGAAATCCTTGCTGTTGTCAATACTTTCAAAGCTTTTCAAATGTTCATTGCTGACAAGAGATTTCTGTTAAAAAGTGATTTACAAAATCTGCGTGGATTCTTCAGAAAAGAATCAAAAAATAAGGTGGTAAGAGGCCGCCTTCTTAGATGGGCTCAACTCCTCAGCACCTATGAATTCGATTTTGTTCATCTTCCAGGAGTTGAAAACATTTTTGCAGATTTTATGTCCAGGGAAGGACATTATGAGAACCATCAAACCAATGGAGCTGTTCGAATCATCCGAATCAGAGAACAACGCTGGTATGAAGAAAGTCATAAGGAATGGAGCACAAACCCCTTCCAACGAAGGAACCTGCATAATTTCCAAATGGCCAATGATTTTCTCTTTGATTGGTTTAGAATGCTAATTGCTAAACAACAGCTTACATCCCCTAGTTTGTGGACCGACAAGCCATTCTTTCAATTCTCAGCTGAAGCAGAACCAATTGATCCTGATGTTGGGCATGTAGTTCAGAATTGGTGTGGAGATTTTGTTCTCTCAGTCAGGTTCCTCAATCCTTCTGTCACATGACCAGAGCAATGGTTAAATGTAGAAGATGGTAAGTCTCTTATCAGAAACTTGTTTTAGGGACCGTACCCACCAGCAGAAGACTTACAATTTGAAGGAACTTCAGCATACACTGGGTGTATTTTCAAACTTGTTTTTAAGTCTCCTGAAGATAACCCAATTAGCAGACATCTCTGCCAAATCTAACCCAATTAGCAGACATCTCTGCCAAATCTATGGCCTTGTAGGTTCTTTTGTTTTCGAACATTGGACGGTAGGCAATCGTTTGAGATACTTTCATACTCACCAGACTCTAATCTGGATCCATACAAAAACCTACCACATGAATGGTGCTACACCACAGGCTATGTCTCGTGGATTATATGGCCCCTATAAGTTGAAGACAATGAGTATTATCTGGAAAGAACAAGAAGGAAGTCAACCACTGGGATGCATTCCTCATTCATCCACACAAACCTGTGCAAATTGTGTCGACTACTCTGCCGAAGATCCAAGAATTCCAACTTATGGCGCCAGTGGTAATTATCGCTCCCCTGATTGCACTCATCCTGATGGAGAATTCTGTGAAGGATGCTTGTTTAACCAGCCTGGCCCTCTCAACTCCAGTACCTCTAACAGTACCGGGTCTTAGGCTAATGGATGGGCTTGTCATCCATCGAGAGCATCTATCATCTTGTTGAAATTGATAGACATGGGCCCTTCCATGGTAAAAGGGGAAAGCTTACATGCCTTATAGTAAGCATGAGTTATTCTTCTCGTGATCAAAAAGAATCTTTTTAATTATTTTGTCAGTCTCCCTCAAGTTTAGGGTGTCTTCAAGATAGCCAACAACGGAAAGGAGGTCAACCATGCACATAAACAGAGAGGCCCTAGTTAGCAATTTGTATGGGGAGAAGGATGCTTCTCATTTTCAAGAATCCTAAGTCTCATTGCTACATATGTTGCTTCAAGAAGGGCCAATTTTAAACTAGGTAGTTGTTTTGTCACTCACTTTGTGCAATGAAATGACGAGAGTCGAGTCTCCATATATCACTATAGATTTGCATACAACAACCTCCAATACAATAACACCATACAATGTGTGAAGCCTACCTTTTCATTCCCTTATATTTGACTACTTGATTTTATTGTTGTTGACACGTATTAGACTTATGGGACTGTCGATCCCAATTTGCAGGATTGTTAGACTTTATGCTTTATGTGGATTTATTATGTTTAGCATGTTTACGATGTGGTTAGACCTTGACATTGATTCACTGATGATGTTAGACATATGATTTACATTATGATGCTATTGGGATACTATTCATTTGATTTTAGTTAGAAATTTATTATGAGACCTTATCTTGTGATGGATGTTTGAAAATGCAAAATTTAGATGTTTTAATTATGACGAGATTTCTTGATGTTTATATGATCTTGTGATGATGTGAGTGTATGTTTCAATTTTCTTCATCTATTATATACATGTGGGATTAACATTTCATTTGAGTGCTCAGGTGTTTCTAACGAAGCCACAAATACTCGGAGATCATCCCACACACTGTGTTAATTTCCCTTGTGAAGCCGATCTAGTTCCAAGAGGAACCAAGATCAACTATGTTTGCATGATAAATTTTTTAAATGAGGTTGCATGGTGCTAGTTGGGTTAGTTCTACTCTTCTTTTATTTGATTTCCTATTGGTGTTGTAGGTTGTAATGTCATTTGAATTTCATTTTTGAGTTATAATTTTTGTGACCCCTTTTATATGTTTTTACTCAACCTTTGGTGCTCAAAATAGGTTAAATTTGACCCTGGGTTGTACCCCTAGGGTCGAGGGGTCATTTGGGCTTGTGTAACCTTAGGTAAACTCCCATTTGGTCACTTTAACTTCACCCTAAAGTAAAGTGACGAAAATGGAAGCTTGGGAAGGAGACGATGAGTGGGTCAAACACTCAACCTCTTCCTTTCCTCTTCCCTAGGTTGGGGAAGTATTCAAGACCCCTTAATTGTGGAGGACTCAACTCCAAGCCTCTCCCGCAATTGGTGAGGGTACCTTGGGGTTGAGTGGGCCTTCTTAGGAGGAGAGGATTGGGACACATGTGGCACCCACTCTTTCTTTGGCTCCACCTTTCTCTCCCACTTAATTAAGAGAGGACAAGTGGATGGGAGAAAGACTTTGGGGGATGGGTGAATGACATGTATCACCACCCCATTCCAAGAGTCTTGCTTGTAGTTGGGAGGATGAGTGAGGAGGTGACATGTGTCACCTCCCCATTCCTCAAGGCTCATGAGAAGAGCCTATTTTAATCCCTCTTGGAGAGAGGGAGGGGGTTGTTGAATCTTTAGAAATTTTTGAATTTTAATTATTTTTGGAAAAAAGTTAGAGGGGAAATTGGTGGCTCAACTTGGAGGAGTTAAAGGAGCTCTTTTCAACTATCTTCCATTTGGGATTTATAAGGTAGGATTCAAGGCAAATGCCTTCCTTATGCATTTTCTTTACTTGCATGTTGTGTGTGTGTGAGTTTATTTTGTTGATTTTACTTTGTGTTGTGGGAAAATTGGGTATGGGAGTTGTGAGAGCCTCTCCTACTTGGGAGAAGATGCTCAACATGTGTGAGGCGGGGGAGGAGTGAACCTCCTCGGGTCACATCCTTGGTTTCATGGAGTTTTAGCCTTAAGGGCAAAATTGTGAATTTGAGCAATATGTGTAGAAGAAAAAATTGTGAAATCATGTTTACATGTGTGGGCTTGAGGCCTTGAGGGATTTATGTTTTGGGAAGTTTTTGGAGTGGCACTCTTGAGTTGAGTGATGTCCACTCCCCTACCCCATTAAACTCATCTTGAGTGAGTCTTTGTTATGTGAGAGCCATGGGAGTATTCTTGTTTTGTATTGAGTGAATTTGTTGTTAAGTGGTGTGTGCTTACCTTGTGTGAGGATGACCTCCTAGCTCGGGGGTGACTCATGAGTGAGTCAATGGTAGGGAGGAGAGCAATTTGTTGTGGCTTCTTTCCACCCCTTGTGTTATTGCAGGTTTTTGGAGCTTTGAGTTATGGAAGAAAACAATATTTCCTTTTGTGTTGTTAGTGGAACTCTTGAGAGAGTATGGCCAAGGTTGGCCTATTTGTAAATGTGTTATTGTTGGCAAGAGACACTATATGGATTCATGATTGTTGTTATTGATGGCAACAAAGTTCATCCCACACATCCGCAGGACATGGTATGTCTATACCGGAAGTCAGAGTGAAGAATGTTGTGGTCTGGTAAACAAGAACAGAGCATGTGGCGAGGTCCAACAGACAGGTCCGGATCTCTTAGAGGAAGTATCTTGGTGAAGTGCGGATTTGGGCAAGTCAAGAGAACTACCTTGAGTGATAGATTGCAAGGATTCAACCTCCGGTGATAGATGAGGAAAAAGATATGAATACTTGAGTATCGGGTTCCTGATTGGCAGTGTGGACAGAGGAAGAACTGACTGACAAAACGTCAGATTTTATTCCGGATGTGTTACTGATGATGGTAAAGATTCTTAAGGCATAAGTTATGATTGGCCAACATGATTGATGACTTCTACAAGTATATCTTTGATCCGCATCACGGTAAGCAAGGATTCAGCCGACAGATCAAAGTTTTTGGAAAATATTGACTATTTCAGATGTCGACTAGAAAGGTGATGAAATCACTTGTGCGCATATATATACAAGATGTATTTAGTTGTAAGAGGTGACGTGGTTTTTGGTGATGTGCGAATAAAAGCAGTAGAGCCGAATAAAAGCAAAAAGAAAGGTCCAGTATGTGAAAGGAGAGCAACACGAAAGAAGAGGAAAGATGAAATGCAACAGATCAGTGTACAGAGCCTAACCGGAACTAAACTCCAGCATATGTTGATGCTCCTTATCAGTTCAAGTATTGTATCACAATCTTTATAAATTGAGACAGTGTGTCTCTTGTAGGCAGTGTGCCTCTTGTGAGCAGTGTGCTCGAGCAGTGAGCCCTAATTGGCAAGTGCCATTTTGTAATCATATTCTTCTAACAGAGAATACAATCTTGGGTTAATCACCCCGTGGTTTTCTCCCTTAACAGGGTTTCCACGTCAAAAATATTGTGTCATGTGTATTTCCATTTCATAATTATGTTTGCTTGTTTGAATTGATGCTGCACTAATTATTAAGAAAGCTCAGAAAGCTGAAATAATTAAGATAACTGATTCACCCCCCCTCTCAGTTATCAACAATTGGTATCAGAGCCAAGTTCCTCCTAACAGAGTCTAACAGCTTGAGGAAGATCTAGGAATTCAAATAGATGCATATGGTTTAAGGGAGCAACTCAAGACTGCCCTTGATGATCTTGAACAGTCAAACTCTGAAGTCAATGAGTTAAAGGAAAGACTCAAACAGGCTGATGATTTCATGAGAGAACTAAAAGACAAATTAAGTCTCTCTATGAAAAAGAGAAAGGAGCTAATTCAGCAATTGGCAAGTCAAGGTGAAGCAAATGATGTAAATGAAGAGCTAAAGGAGAAAACCAAGTTATGTGAAAAGTTATCAAAAGAAATCATTATGGTAAGACATGAAATGGAATCAGGAGTTATGAAGTTTACCCAAGAAGTTGAAGAGAAAAGAAAAACTGAAGATTGTGAGGGGGAGAATGAGAGTTAGTTTCAAATGAACAAAAACACAACAAAAACCCAAACACCAATAGAATGTGAAGATAAAGAGGAATCAAACCAAAGAAGTAGAAATACTTACAAAACCCATTTACCTGTCGTTTTCCATTGTTGCCTATCTTGCTTTGATCTTGATTGAAGCCCTCAGAAGCTCTTTTTAGCTTGCTTGCTTGTTTGAAGATGCCAAAGGAAGAATGGCTATTGATACTTTGTGTGATTGAAGATGAGCTTCAACACCCAATAATGGAGGATACTTGGAAAGTGGAATGAGAGAATTTTGAGTATAGATTTGATACAATAATGAATCCTCCTTTCTTATGGCTTAGAAGAGGGTTCTATTTATAGAATTTCTGAAAATAGAATGGAGGGTGAGGATCAAAATATGAGATCAATGACTAGGAATAAAAGTGAATCTTTAATTCATAATGGGTGAATTAAAAATCTTTTATTTGAAAATAGTGGATTATGACAATTGAATTAAATATTCAATTGTTGGGAAGAGTGGGGAACATTTGAATTAAAAATTCAATTGTTGGGAAGAGTGGAGGATAATGGGGAACATTTGAATTAAAAATTCAATTGTTGGGAAGAGTGGAGAATAGTGGGGAACACTTGAATTAAAAATTCAATTGTTTGGGAAGAGTGGGGAACATTTGAATTAAATATTCCATTTGTGAAGGATAGTTGATTTAATGATTTATTTTAGAAAATGGAGGAAATTAGCTAATTAAATATTAGGAATATTTAATTATATGTGCAACATGGTGAGGTGGAAGGGGTGAGGTGGATTGATGAGGATTTTTAGGGGATTTTAATTGATGTGAGATATAAGAAGAATTTAGGGAATTTAATTAAATAAAATGACTTTATTTATTTATGGGATAATGAGCCAATTAACTAAATGTATAACATTTATTTAACTGCCAGAAGAAAATAAGAATTAAGATAAATATTAAATAT
This sequence comes from Cunninghamia lanceolata, assembly GCA_027924645.1. Classification (NCBI taxonomy): domain Eukaryota; kingdom Viridiplantae; phylum Streptophyta; class Pinopsida; order Cupressales; family Cupressaceae; genus Cunninghamia; species Cunninghamia lanceolata. Next base: position 1,708,872 of record BSBN01000766.1, on the reverse strand, counting down.
TTACTTAATTCGACCCGAGCCAATTTTAGGTGTATACATTTTGCCCCTCTTTAAAGCAATGTGTTTTATTACGTTGTTTCAAAGAATAAGAATTTTTGACAGTGATACATGCCCCAGTTTTTTTTTGCCCCTGGTACAAGTTTAACGACAGGATGCCCCCTCGGGAGATTGGGAGGGGAGAAGGTGGTAGGTGTGAGACGAACAATCTCATGATAAGAAGAAGGCGAAGAATTGGGTTAGGATGGAAAAAAAAATGGGGTATGGTTTAGAGAAACAGCCACGGGATGTAGTCATAGAGTCACACAGTTTGATATGGGTCACTTGCTATATATAGGAGTTGGGTCCACTCAAACTATTTATTTGTACACTTGGCCATAGTTGATTTGTCCTCTGGAGAGCTTAGGAGAGCATGGCAGCCAGAGAGATGGATATTCTGCACGAGCAACATCGGTTTGAGAGGGTTCGACGGTTCAATCGGCCAACAGACGCAGGACCCCCAGTATGTAGTTCTTCAAAACTTGTCGAAAGTTGATTTTTGTGCGTATTAATGGCTACGAAAACAACTAGAATAAATGCGCAAAAACCCTAGTTGTGCGCATATGCACTCCTGAATTGCGCATATGTTGCGGGATTGCGCATGCATGCTGCGAAATGGCGCATTCATGGATTTTGCGCTTTTGTATCCAGAATGTGCGCATTTATATGTTTTTTTGCGCATTTGCTCTAATAAGTTGCGCATTCGTTCTGAGGTTGCGCATATGCTCTGTGAGTTTGCGCATATGATTATCATTGCGCATTCGAGTTATGACATTGCGTATATGTAGGGAAATTGCGCATTTGCGCTAATAGGTTGCGCATGTGCCAGAATGGCGTATCCGTGACAGGGAGTTGCGCCTTTATGGTGAAATTGCGCTTTTGTTATGAAATTGTGCATTTGCCACCTGTATTTGCACATTTGTACTGTTAGGCATATCAGTTTGACTTAACGAAATTAACCCAATTGGCATCCTGAGCGATGCATCAATTGATTAGCAATCTCCGAGATTGCTGAGAATCTAGTTGAGAGATGATATGCTGTTTTGATTAATTTGATATGTTGAGCCAATGATAGGGAATGGTGAATGTGCCACCTGTAGGCCAATCAGTTGCCTTAACAAAATTAACCCAATTGGCATCTTGATCGATGCGTCAATTGATTAGCGATCTCTGAGATTGCTGAGAATCTAGTCGAGAGATGATATGCTATTTTGATTAATTTGATATGTTGAACCAATGATAGGGAAATGGCGTATGTGCCACCTGTAGGCCAATCAGTTGCCTTAACAAAATTAACCCAATTGGCATCTTGATCGATGTATCAATTGATTAGCGATCTCCGAGATTGCTGAGAATCTAGTCGAGAGATGATATGTTGTTTTGATTAATTTGATATGTTCAGCTAATGATAGGATAGCTTGATTGCTTGGAGTAGGTTGTCGATATGGATTTGGATTTTTGCTGATAGTATGCATTTTTTTTTGGTTGCAGGAGGATATTCGGGACGTGCTGACATCACGAGAGTTGTTCCCGTTGCCGTTGTTGCAATGGTACATGCTGACCGAGATGGAGCGGGAGGCTCTAGGTGCTATGGGTTTGTATCATGTGCTCTTTATGCCCGAGGTTCGCATGAATCAGGCGATGGTGACTGCTGTCGTGGAGTGATTCCATAGTGAGGATGGGACCTTCCATTTTCCGACGGGAGAGATGGCTATTACTCTGGAGGATGTGTATCGGATTCTGCACCTCCCGATTCAGGGAGAGTTGGTTGAGTACGAGTCACAGCGTGGCGCTGGGCTAGAGGAGTGCAGACGGGTTTTTGATGATCCTGAGTTGGCAGGGGAGGAGATCTCATGGCAGGACATGCATGACTGTTATGACTACCTCCCAGGCATAGTGGCTAGATTGATCGGTGGCATAGTATGCCCCGATAGAAGAGCGCACGGCTTCCCCATTGGCTGGGGATGGGTGTTGGAGAGTATGATTGTTGACGGGACCCGGTATGCGTGGGGTGTGTGCGTGCTTGCACACCTATACAGAGACATGCATCAGGTGGTGTATCACCGAGGCTTTGGTTTAGCCACAGGCGGGTCGCTCTTACAGTTTTGGTTGTGGGAGCACATTGCGATCACACGGCCGATTTGCGTATTTCATAGGCAGAGGGGTGAGCCCTATTGTTACGGTTATGCAGGTGTGATTTCCCAGCACAGGTTGGGGAGGCTTGAGTACTGGAGGCATGCCTTTGATGGAGTGGATGCAGTTGTCTGGCGGCCCTACATTGACTGCGAGGTATGGAATGACAAGGCAGATGAGCTCCCCTATTATTTCCAGACGAGGTGGCTGATTGGCTGGACTCGGTTCATTTTGGAGCGGCAGATTGTCAGCCGAGTGCAGAGACAGTTTGGCCGAGTTCAGGGCAGACCACAGGGAGAGGCCCATTTTTCCAGGACATATGCTGAGTGGTATAGGTGGGGTCCTGTGGCATCCTATGAGGAGGCATTGGCTAATTTTCAGCAGATTCCGTATGCATCCTGGCCGATGCGGAGAGACATAGTGGATGCTGGCATGACGCCAAATTATGAGTGGTTCACAGCACATCTGTTTCCTCGGTACTCAGGGCTTGGAGAGGTAGCGCCTCATATAGATGAGGGTGACTCAGACGAAGGCGCTAGAGGTGGCAGGGGGAGGGGAGGACAGAGTAGGCGGAGAGGAGATGGAGGAGGAGGTGGGGATGGAGGAGGAGGAGGCCAGCCGAGACAGCAGCGGAGGTTAGGAGAGGGCCAGGTAGGGTAGTAGGTAGCTGCAGGACAGGCACAGGCTCAGGCACAGGTGTCAGTGGCAGTGTTGGGACAGATGTCGCTGCCTCAGCAGGTGGCACAGCCGATACAGGGATAGGTGCCAGCGTAGCAGGTGGCACAGGCCGAGCAGGTTCCACAGCCTGACGTGCAGCAGTAGGTTCTGATTTCTTTACAGACCCAGACTAGGTAGCTGAGGGCTCATTTGAGAGCGGCGGAGTCACGGCGAGAGGCAGATGTGACTCAGATATTCGAGTTGAGCTGGGAGAGAGATGCAGCCTTAGCTAGTACGCGGGCTATGATAGCAAAGTGAGATGCAGCTGTGATGGCCATGGGTACTGATGGGACCACTAGCTTCCTGATGGCATAGGTACAGCAGGCACAGGCCTAGATAGCGCAGTTGTAGAGTGATCTGACTAGAGCTCAGGCACAAACTCAGTATTACCGGGGGTTATATCACAGTGCTGTGCCAGCGAGTCAGAGAGCTGCGACCTTCTGGAGCCAGTCAGGGGCGGCGCAGAGAGCAGGTGGGTCTCAGTTTGTGGGCTCAGTGAGGGGTCCACCACCGTCAGGGGGGGATAGAGGAGCAGCCATTGCAGGGAGCAGTGTTTCACGACAGCAGGGTTAGACAGACCCAGATACTTATACCAGATTTTTGTTTGATCGCATTGTAGCACATTTTTGACAGATGGCTGAGATAGCCAACATATGTACTTATTATTTTCTAAGACATGTATCACCATTTGTTATATGTATACATTTATGGCATGGCTCTGGGTTTGGACAGAGATCTTGAGATTTTGTACATTTGGACATGCGTTAGACGTTTATATGATGATTTACCTATTTGATGGTCTATATGTATGTGTTCTGACATTTTATATGCTATGGATGCACTTGGATGTTATGATGTGTTTGTATATGTTATACAGACTAGATGGATGTTTAGAATGCTTTTGAGTTATGCAAATGCTAATGTGTATGGATATGGTTATGCAGTTCGATATGTATGTGACCTATGTTTTTTATTTTCTTTTGATATGCGGTATGGATGCATAATGTATATGTATGATCTAAAATGTATGGAAATTTGATCTCATGGATTTATTATGTATGCAAATGATGTAATCATGTGAAATGACTATCTCATGTGATGTGATATGCAACTTATATGCTATGTGTTTGATATGTCCAGATGTTCAGATGTACTCAATCGAAACAGAGATGGTATAGACGAATGGAATAGAAGAAGATATGGAGAAATACTGACTTTTGTTTGTGATATACTGCAGGGTTTGCATTATTGTGTGGATGATATGGAGTTGCTGGATAGGAGACGGATGCGGATACGGATTTGTCATCTTCGCAAGTCTTTTGCTTTCATCATCGGGCATTTGTTTGGTATTTTTCACTTTTTTGAAATGTTGTAAGAAAATACAAGCATCTTGGTATAATTAGACCGAGATGACCTGAGTATGTCTTACATGGATTTTGATATAGCAAGTTGATACAAGTATCTAGTCAAACTTGAATCTAGATGACCTGAGTACTTCTTGCATTTCACCAGACAAGGATTGCCCTTTTTCATGTTTTAGACCTTGGAGTCCTCGATGATCTTTTGCCGATCATGTCGTTAGACAAAAGTCATCACATTACTAAAGTTTAATCCACAAGCAACAGACAAAGAAAATAATCATGCCCCCATCATAGCATATCTAGCTTTTGGCATCCTTGAGTAGCATAGGAAGACATAATGGACGAAAATTCAAGCCCTTGTAAGTTAACCTATTCATAAAACATTCTTGCATTAGGTGTGTCTTTTGCTATAATTGATATAGAACCATTTTGAGTGTTTTGATATGGTGCTCTACTTTGTGTTTGTTTTGGATAGGTTGATGTCATGTGTCGAGAACTTTGTCCTAGGTGTCTAGTAAAAGTATCGCAATCCTTTATTGGTATCTCCTTTCAGAATGATGGCATTCAAGAACCCAAATCTGCAACTAAGTCAAGGAGTTGCCCCCAGTTTATACTAGGATCGACTTATTATGGGAGAGATGATGACAGATGTGGAGAGACAGACCCTAAGGGACTGACCTAGTGCCTCGGGGGCCCATTGCTAAATGGCCTTGCCTACGTGATGACGTAGAGGCAACATAGTTTGAGGTGAACCCTGATGGACCTAAGACCTAGGCAATGGCGAAGATGCAGAAATGGTATGGATCCAGACAAACAGAAGGATGAGACATGGAGTGGATGGGATAGTGGAGCCTCGGGGGCACATAGATAATGGCCTTGCCTACGTGATAGCTCAGAGGCGACGTAGTTCGGGAACGGTGCACAGGACCGGTTCAAAACGAATGATATGATAGACACAAGAGATATGAAGTCGAAATAGATGGAGGAGGTGGTTTGTCATAGATAGCGCATGTTTATCAGGTTTTCACCACTGACTTTTTATCTACACGCGTAGCCAAAAGTACACATGACGCCTGTTTGCTAGGTTTTTACCATGGTACCTATCCTAGGCGCCTGTTTGCCAGGTTTTCACCATAGGACAATTTTTTTGTTATTTTCTCAATTTTTTTGATTTTTTTGTTCTGTTTTTGATCACTTTTTCAATTTTTTAGATTCTTTCAGGACTCCCTTACATTGGGTTTTTTAGGTATAGAACTTGCGAGGGTGCATGCTGTTGATAGGATCATCAAACAATTCACCTTGAGATGTAGCCAATTGATATGCCCCCGATCCATAAGCTGTGATGACTACATAGGGACCCAGCCAGTTAGATTCAAATTTTCCTTTCTTTTCACGATCTTGCTGATTTCTTGGATTTTCTCTTAGGACTAGGTCGCCAACCTAGAAGACTCGGGGCTTTACTTTGTGATTGTAGCTTCTAGCCATGCGTTGCTGGTATGCTTTCAGGTGATTAAAGGCCTGTTGCCTTCATTCTTCGAGTAGCTCTAACTCTTGGAGTCTGGGTACTCTGTACTCTTCATCTGATATGAGGCCTTTTAATGAGACTCGCAATGATGGGATCTTGACTTCAATGGGCAAGATAGCTTTAGATCCATAGACTAGGGAGTATGGGGTTGCACCTATGGGTGTGCGGATGCTTGTGCGGTAGGCCCACAGCGCGGGATTCAGTTGGACATGCCAGTCACGGCTAGCATCATCGACAGTCTTTTTTAGGATTTTCAGAATGGTTTTATTTGATGCCTCAGCTTGGCCATTACCTTGTGGGTAGTAAGGAGTGGAGAAGTGGTGTTGGATATGGAATTTGTCGCATAGTTCCCTGACATCTTGGTTCTTGAAGGGTCATCCATTATCCGTGATAATTGACGAAGGGACACCATAATGACAAATGATGTAGTTCAGGATGAATGAGGCAATCTGTTTGCTTGTGATGTTGGCTAGAGGCACGGCTTCAATCCACTTCGTGAAATACTCTGTGGCAGTGATAATGAATTTATGGCTGCTTGAGGAGGGAGGGTGGATCTTGCCCACTAATTCGAGTCCCCACTGACAGAGAGGGCAAGGAGTCGTCAACGGCTGTAGCTCTTGCACTGGCGCATGTATCAGGTTCCCATGGATTTGACACTTTGTGCATTTCTTTACAAACTGATGGGAGTCTTGTTCCATTGTTGGCCAATAGTATCCCACGCGTATGAGTTTTTTGGCTAAGGTAGGGCCACCAGAGTGAGCTCCGCATATTCCATCATGTATTTCGCTTAGAACAGTTTGATATTCCTCTCTATCTAGACACCTAAGGAGAGTACCATCGAGACCTTGGCGATACAAGGTGTTAGCAATAATGGCATACCGGGATGCCTGCCGAATGAAGGTTCTTTTCTGGTTATGGGATAGGTCAGGTGGGAGTGTATTCTTTTTTAGATAGGTAAAAATTTTATCATAGAGAGGGGAATCAGTTCCTACGATGTGGCATATGATATGGGCATCTGGAGTGTCATAAGCAAGACGAGAGACTGGCTCTACTAAGAATTCATATTGTGTTTGATTGTCTGGAATGTCGAGAAGAGATGCGATTGTAGCCATTGCATCTGCAGCTTTATTCTCGATCCTTGGTATCTGTTCAAATGATATCTGGATGAAATACTCCTTGAAGTCATCTACCATGCGTTTATAAGGAATTAGTTTCTCATCCTTCGTTTGGTAGTCATCATTTACTTGGTTGATGACCAGTTGGGAGTCACCATAGACTTGAAGCTCCTTGATGTTCCACTCAACTGCCAGCTTGATACCGATGACCAGAGCCTCATATTCTGCTACATTGTTAGTGCAAGGGAACATTAATCTGTATGACTTTGGAATAGTATCGCCATTAGGCGTGATCAACAATATACCTACCCCCGATCCATGCTGAGTGTAGGAGCCATCAAAGTACATTTTCCAGTTTGCTGTGCTGACGTAGAAGATAGACTCATCTGGAAATTTAAAGCTCAGGGGGTTATCATCCGTTAAAGGTGCCTCTGCTAGTTGATCTGCAAGCACTTGTCCTTTTATCACTTTTCTATCCACATATTCTATGTCGAACTCACTGAGAAGCATGACCCATTTTGATAATCTACCTGTTAAGGCCACCTTATTGAGTAAGTATTTCAGTGGGTCAATTTTTGCCACCAGTTTAATAGAGTGTGACAGCATGTAATGTCTCCATTTTTACGAGGTAAATACCACAGCTAGACATGCTCTTTCTATTGGTGTGTATTGCAACTCGTATCTGACGAGTGTTTGACTAATGTAGTAGATAGCCTGTTCCTTTCCATCATAGTTCTGTTGAGCAAGGAGAGCTCCTAGAGCTGTTGGTGTAGCTGAGATATATAGTAACAGAGGCTTGCCTTGAATTGGTGGCATTAATACTGGTGGCTTCATTAGGTATTCCTTTAGCTGTTGAAAAGCCTGCTCGCATGACTCGTTCCATTTGAAAGATACATTTTTGTGCAGCAGATGAGAGAATGGTGGCACTTATCTGCCAGTTGGGAAATGAACCATCTAATAGACTGTAGTTTGCCCTGTAGGGATCTCAATTTAGTCAAATTTTTAGGAGGTGGCATCTCCATTATGGCCTTCACCTTAGCGGGGTCAACTTTGATACCATTGGTAGATACTATGTAGCCCAGTAGCTTTCCTGATGTAACCCCGAACACACACTTTTTTGGATTAAGTCTCACATTGAACTTCTCCAGTCTGTTAAAGATTTTGTCTAGTACTGCTAGATGTCCTTCTCTTGTGAGAGACTTTGCTAGAATGTCATCGACGTAGTCTTCCATTATAGTATGCATCATATCGTGGAAGATCATTGTCATGGCTCTCTGATATGTTGCCCCAGCATTTTTCAGACTGAATGGCATGACGCACCAGCAGTAGGTTCCCCAAGGACATGTAAATACAGTTTTGTGCTGGTCTTCTGGTGCAATCTTTATCTGGTTATATCCCGAGAAACCGTCTATGAGCAACAGCATGGTATAACCTGCCATGAGATCTACAATCATGTCGATGTTGGGCAAGGGGAAGTCATCTTTCGGACAAGCTTTGTTTAGGTCCCTGAAGTCACTACAGATTCTGACCCTGCCATCTGGTTTGGCTATTGGTACGATATTTGAAATCCATTCGGGATAGTCTATGGGTTTGATAAACCCGACATCTAGTAGTTTCTTCAGTTCTTCTTTCACCATGAGAACCACCTGCGGATGCATTTTTTTGAGCTTCTATTTAACAGGCTTAGCTCCTGGAGCCAAAGATAAGTGATGCATGATGAGATTTGGATCAAGCCCTGGCATGTCGGTGTATGTCCATGCAAAGTTGATCTATTTTCTTCTGAAGAACTCTATAAATGTTGGTTTTTCCTGTTCTGTTAGAGCCTTTGCCATGTGGACCATTCTGGGATTATCACCTGTGTTGACATTGATCGCTTCCGCTGGTTCTACCAAGATCAACGATCTTTCCTAATGTGTTAGATTGGGAAGAAGGTCAAGCCTTCCATCCTTCGGCGCCTTAGAGAGGTTTTCACCATTGGATGCGTCTTTCTTTTTACTATTTTGAGGATCTAACACTGCCGCGGAGCGGTTTTCACCATTAGATCGTTCTTTTATTTTGATGTTTTTGTGACTGAAAGGCTTGGCACTCTCTCCAAAATAGGACTGCACGTTGAGTTCTATAGCATAGCCAGCTCTGTGGTTGCCTACAGGTATGTAATCTCTAAGCCCAAGGTAATCGATGATCGCGTTATCATTTTCGAAGGTGTCTAGTTCAGGGGTGGTGCCTTCGAGGTCCTAGTCTATAAGTTCGGGGTGTACCAGAGGTAAGGGGTCATGCGGTTGGTTGGATTCAATAGAGTTGATGGTAAGGACATAATTGTTGAGGGAATGAACAAAGTCTGCGATGGTACTCACTAGTAGGGGATCCGTCGAGGGAGGTATCATTCTTTCCTCGCGATTGTCATTATTGTCATTATGCAGAACGGACTCTAGCGGTCTAGCTCTTAGACCTTGTCTCTCATTCGCAGGGGTTGGGTCATACTCATGGACAACGTCAATATCCTTTTCATCACAAGACAGCTCAGAAAGGCTATCCCACTCATACTCATTAGAATCTGTTTCACTCCCTAGTTGCATCCTCTAAATTTGTTCAACCATATTGTTAGTGGCTACTTCTATTTGTTTTTCCTTATTTTTGTTGCTTCTTGGTGCTCCAGTGTAGCCTAGCCCTGTAGTGTCTCGGGATGTTAAGGTATGAGGTTGGATGGGTTTAGTGATGCCATCCTTTCTTGATCCAAATGGACCGTGTCCTTCATATCCCATTTTCTGTAGTATTTGGTAACCTTGTCCATACTGTTCTGTTGGTATAGTGGGATGATCATGTGGTGTTGAGGAGCTAGCTTCATCTTTGTACAGCCATTGTAGGACATCTTTTTCATCACTTTCATCTTCTCGGCTTCCCCATTTCACAAATGGTCCTTTGGTTGGCTTCTTTGCTGTGGGTATTTTTAAGATAGGTCTCCCATAGGATCGAGGAGATAGGGGCAATTGTGCCAAGCAGAGGGACTGAGATACCGTGTACTCACCCAAACCTTTATCTTTGAGTTGGAGTTTAGGTGGAGGTGCCCCTGAAGAAGAAGCCAGTGTAGCTAGATCAACATGAGATGACGAGGATGCAGAAGCATGGTTGTTAGGGATTACAACGTCTGGTTTGGACTGAATGGAGTTGCTGTATTGATAAGGGTTAGGATCACCTAGGATGGTGATCTCTTGTCCTTCATGTGTGAACTTGATGCATTGATGGTATGTAGAAGGTACTGCTTCCAAAGCATGTATCCATGGTCGTCCTAGAAGAATGTTGTATGCTAATTCCATGTCAAGGACTTGACAAGCCACATCTTTCACTACGGGGCCCACTCTGATTGGTAGAGTAACAATTCCCTTAGACGTTCTTTCTTCCTCATCATAGGATTTTATGGTGATTTTTCTTTTCGGATCTATAGCCTTCTCCGAAAACCCCAATGTAAGGACCAGCTTCAACGTGCAGATATTCAAACCAACCCCTCCATCAATTAGGACTCTTTTGATCTTGTGCTTGTGTATGAAAGCTTCAATGTGAAGGGAGGCATTATGGGGTTGAGTGATAGACATATCATCCTTCTCAGTGAATGATAGGGAGTGTGGTGAGGTGATGTTACCAACCATGTTTTGGAATTGTTCTTCAGCTAGGTTCGTGGGAACAGAGGCTTCTGCTAAGGCTTTGTCGAGTATGGACCTATGAGAAGGAGACAGACGCAGAAGTTCTAACATGGAGATGTGTGCAGGTGTTTTGTAGAGTTGATCCACGATACTGTATTGACTCGATGGAGGAGCGGAAGCTCCTCTAAGGGTGACTCTGTTACTACGGGTAGTAACATTGCAGTCTGGATTCTTGTTGATAGTGATCATATTAATGTGTGAGTCCCTTTCATAGATATGGTTAACAACGTAGTCGTATCCGATATTCATGTAATTTGTGTTGTTAGAGCCATGATTATTTCTGTTGGAAGGACCTCCTTGCTCGTAGTTAGGAAGAGGATCCTTGAATGCCTGATGATCGCTGTTTGAGGTATGTCCGTTAACAAATATCTTGTTTTGATCTATTAAGTCTTGGACTATGTATTTGAGTGCGATGCAATCATTGGTCTTGTGCCCCTTATTTAGGTGGTATCCGCAAAAGTCATTGTCGTTCCACCAATGGGGTTTGACCTTTGGTTCGTACTCTCGTGCAGAGGGAAGCGTTATGAGATTGTCGACGATTAGCTTCCGCAAGGCAGTTTCTAATGTATCATCCAAAGGTGTGAACTTTCTTCTAGGACGAAAGTTGCCGAACCTAGATTTGGTATTTCTTGGTTTGTTTTGTGGGGGGGCATTTGATAGGTTGAAAATTGGTTTTTTAGTTGCCGCATTTTTGGAATCCACCACCCCATCATTCACAATGTTCTTGTTTTTTGTCCAGAATCTAGGTTTGTCATTGTTGGTGTTGGTATTGGGAGAGTCTTTGTAGAGTTTGATTTGGCCCTTCGTGATGAGAGCTTTCTCTACGATGAGGCCCATTTCAATGACCTTGATAAAAGATGTAGGACATTGGATTTGGATCTGGTAACTTAAGTCTGTTTGCAGATTGTGGACAAACATCTCTAGCATCTGTTTCTCTGGTATTTGGTGTGGGCACTTGCTTGCCAATTGTCTCCATCTCTGTAAGAAGGCAGCAAAAGATTCTCCTCCTTTCTGTTTGGTGTTACAGAGATCCAATATTGAGATGTCATTCTCAATATTGTATGAGAAGTGGGTGACAAATTGGTTGACAAGTTCATTGAATGTCTTAATACCAGGTGTCAGTCTAGAGAACCAATCCATGGCTTGTCCTCCCAAGCTCCGTGGAAATAGTCGCATAAGGTAAGTGTCGTTATGTGCGACCTCTAGACAAGCAGCATTGAACTCTCTGATACGATCTCTTGGATCACCCTTCCCTCGATACTTATCAAATTTAGGCACCTCAAATCTTGAGGGGAAGGGAATCATGATTAAGGACCTATCAAATGGATACGGTGAAATATCCTCTAGGGTGTAGTTTTTGGTCGATGTTCCTGCTTTTATGTCTAAAATTTCTTGTTTGAGAGCTTTGACGTCTTGGTTTTCTAGGCTTAGGGCATCTAAGGAGTCAATCGTTGTTTTGCACTTTTCTGCGGGTATTTCACCTTGTCTACTTCCTTTAGGGATTCTCTCTTTGTCAGCTTCTTTGAGAGATTCCATGTCGTAATCCTTAGGGAGTTTGGCTCCTATACTTGCTAGATATAAAAAGTATTTTGATGGATCTTGGGCAAGCACCCCTTCAAGTAGTCGTTGAGCTTTTTGGTCATGCTGCATGTGGAGGATCTCATCCATGGAAGGTTCTTCATCATTGTTATGACCGTCAAAAATACTTTTCTCTGCCATTTCTAACTGCTTTTGTTTTTGTAATCTTGTTAAGACCATGCAAGGTGGTAAAGAGATGGGATGGGGTGAGATTGGAAGATTTTGAACAAGGTGCTATGATGAAACAATGTTTTAGCAAGGTTCCTTCTTAGATCTAGATGGTGTCAAACAAGGTGGGTATACAAAAGCGATAGTCTAAGTAGGGATGTTATAAATCCGCCTACTTGATATTGACTAGCCTTTGCACAATCTACTAGTGGAGTTCTAATAGAGAAGGATAAGTAATCCTTGATACTTGGAGGCTCACTAGGTCTTGTTTGAGATTTGATTTTGATCAAGAAAAAATTGACTATAGCCTTGTTGGAAATTTTGAAAAAGATTTGGCGAAGTTCTGGATGAGTAAGCAGCTATGTTGCGGATGGTGGATTTTGCAAGGTCTTTGATTAGATTTTGAAAAGTAGATCAAGTTTAAACTGGTTTTTGAAAAGTATTTTGACAAATTCTCTTTGGAAGATATTGGATTTTTGCTCTCAGATTTAAATGTGCAACAACAAGAGGTATATGCGCAACAGGTCGACACGTATAAGCAACACTGGTCTTTTCAAATGTGCAAAGACAAAGTTCAAATGCACAATTATGACATATGCACAAAAAGTCAGTTCAAGTGTGCAAAATGTCGGTATGTATGCGCAATTCTGGCTTTTTTGTGTTTTCTCTGATTTTTGGAATTTTTGGATCATTTTTAGGATTTTCAATGTTTTTGGTGTTTGGAAAATTTCGTGTTTCTAATGAAGTTGATGTTCAATTATGGCAAAAGCATAGCAAACACAGAAGTTTTCCATGATTTTTATCTTTTTATATATTTTTTTGTATTTTTGGGACTATTATGACTCAAAACACAAGTACAACTTAGGCAAGATGGGACAATACTTGTTGAATCCTCTAGCTGTGCCACTCAAAGCATGTAGCTTCAGGATCTGGTAGCACCGGCTCTCCTCCACAACACTCACTTCTCACGCATACCAGATCCGAGTTTCCTTAGGCTCGTACCCACACTGAACCTTAGGATTGTCCTTGCTACCTCTACTAAGAGTCACTTGAATCGAGGCCGCTTCAAGGGTTCCGCCCTTTGCATCAACAAATAGGGGTTTTTGGCTTTCTATACAATTCGTTCTTAGATAGGGCAATCGTTCGAGTGGTTACACATGCGGTGGCACTACTCTCCATTATGGAGTCTCCCAGCCTCAAAGGGTTGCGCCTATGAGGGTTTTGGGGGAGGTTGGCCGTCGGTGTAACACAACAGCACTCGTTGCTTAAGGTTTTCACCCCAAACACAATTTATTTTAAGTGGCTTGGAAGGGCTTGGCTTTAGCCTATTACCACTCAGGGTCGTTCCCACTTGGACAAGCGTGCATCCAAGGGCAGGCCCCCCCTAAAGGATTAACAAAAAGAATGACAAGTCTGGCACTTTGATCACCCAGTTAAGGGGAGAGCATAAGCCTATTGTCATTCGCAAACATAGAATACAGTTGTTCGCCCAACCTAGGTAAAATAGAAAAACTAAATGGGCTAAGCTAATTTGTACACTCACATGATAGTTAACTTGACAAGTGATTAATCATAGTATTGTTCTTTTCCCGTTTGTTAACTTTGAAAGTGATTAATCATAACATTATTCTTTTCCCGTTTGTTAACTTTGAAAGTGATTAATCATAGCATTGTTCTTTTCCCATTTGTAGAAGATAGCAGTGATTAAACTAGAAAGCAAATCCACAATGCAAGATAGCAATTTGGTCCAATTACTTCCTTCCTAATTAGGGACTATGTGTAGTTTTGTCATGAAATGCATTTTGATTACTTCACCCCTAGTTAGGCGAGATAAACTAAGCAAAATATCTAGATGACCTAATCCAACCACTACTCCTGCAAAACTGATGTTAGTTTCAACATGCAAAAATTAGAAACCATACAACAGAAAAGTAGAAAACAGATGCGCAACACTGCAGCCTGAATGTGCAGAAACAAGGAGTGTATGCGTCTGTTAAATGAATGCGCAAGGACAGAGGATGAATGCGCAATTTGACAAGGTATATGCGTAATAATGATATATGTGCAGTGTGACAGAATATATGCGCAACGATACAGAGTAAATGCACAAATACGACGGATGCGCAACAATACAGAGTATATGTGCAAAAACTAGTTTTTTTTTTAATTTCTGCAGTTAGGAGTGAATGCGCAACTGTGGATAACAAATGCGTAACACCAGTGTGTGTGCAACTGTGGGGTGTAAATGCACAACTGTGGAGAACAAATGCGCAGTTTCATCAAATGCGCAGCTACGGAGGACAAATGTGCAACTGTGGAGTGTGAATGCGCAAAACTGCTGCTAGAAACCTGTTCTTCACCTGCACGGACCTGCGACTAAAATAGCTAGCTTTTTGGATTAGTAAAGGGGCAAGGGCCCCACAGTGGGCGCCAAAATGTGAGGGGGAGAATGAGAGTTAGTTTCAAATGAACAAAAACACAACAAAAACCCAAACACCAATATAATGTGAAGATAAAGAGGAATCAAACCAAAGAAGTAGAAATACTTACAAAACCCATTTCCCTGTCATTTTCCATTGTTGCCTATCTTGCTTTGATTTTGATTAAAGCCCTCAGAAGCTCTTTTTAGCTTGCTTGCTTGTTTGAAGATGCCAAAGGAAGAATGGCTATTAATACTTTGTGTGATTGAAGATGAGCTTCAACACCCAATAATGGAGGATACTTGGAAAGTGGAATGAGAGAATTTTGAGTATAGATTTGATACAATAATGAATCCTCCTTTCTTATGGCTTAGAAGAGGGTTCTATTTATAGAATTTCTGAAAATAGAATGGAGGGTGAGGATCAACAGATGAGATCAATGGCTAGGAATAAAAGTGAATCTTTAATTCATAATGGGTGAATTAAAAATCTTTTATTTGAAAATAGTGGATTATGACAATTGAATTCAATATTCAATTGTTGGGAAGAGTGGGGAACATTTGAATTAAAAATTCAATTGTTGGGAAGAGTGGAGGATAATGGGGAACATTTGAATTAAAAATTCAATTGTTGGGAAGAGTGGAGAATAGTGGGGAACATTTGAATTAAAAATTCAATTGTTTGGGAAGAGTGGGGAACATTTGAATTAAATATTCCATTTGTGAAGGATAATTGATTTAATGATTTATTTTGGAAAATGGAGGAAATTAGCTAATTAAATATTAGGAATATTTAATTATATGTGCAACATGGTGAGGTGGAAGGGGTGAGGTGGATTGATGAGGTGGATTTTTAGGGGATTTTAATTGATGTGAGATATAAGAAGAATTTAGGGAATTTAATTAAATAAAATGACTTTATTTAATTATGGGGTAATGAGCCAATTAATTAAATGTATAACATTTATTTAACTGCCAGAAGAAAATAAGAATTAAGATAAATATTAAATATTTACTTAATTCAACCCGAGCCAATTTTAGGTGTATACAAAGATAATCTAAGACAATCTCTCAAGGAGAAATCAGAAGATTGCCACAAGATGGATAGAATTATCAGACATGTTGAATCTAATCTTGAAGATGCTAAAGATAATGAAGAAAAACTTGAGGATCAAATTGTCTCTCTCAAAAGGGATCTTCAAACAACAAATGAATATAAAGAGAAATTCAAGATAAGTTCTGCTCAACTTGAAGTTCTTCTTGGAAGTCAAAAGAGGGTAGATGACAAGTGTGGTTTGGGATATGAGAAAGGAGAAAGCTCTGGATCCGGTCAGAAGAATTTTGGATCAAAAAATCCAAGGAACAGGCCTAGAAGACCTCTGGTAAGGCAGCCTAATGCTCAAAGATATTCATCCTTTAATGGATACTGCCACAACTGCAATAACTTTGGTCATAAAGCTAATTAGTGCAGAAAGAGAATGAATCAAACTAATTCATCCTTCTTCGGACAGTGTTTTAACTGCAAAAGGTATGGTCACAAATCTTATGAATGCAGAAATATGCAAATGAACAAATCATTCAATGGTAGATGCTTTGCATGCAAAACAATAGGTCATATGGCTAATCAATGCAGATCAAGAGGATATCAATCAAATATGCAAAGAAATGTTGTTTGCCAAATTTGCAATAGATCCGGTCATATTGCAAAATTTTGTAGAAGCAAGAATCAGGACAAAAGAGGTCCGGTATATCATAATCAGAATCAAGATAAGGGAAAACAAAAGGTGGATGTGGATGAAGTTCAAAGTGAGATGAACAAGATTTGGGTGAAGAAAAGTACAGAGAATGTAGAGGATGGATCCGCACCAGACTCTAGTGCTGATATTCCTTGCAAAAATTAAAAAGTGAGCTCTGGCTCAGGGGGAGACACAAAGAAAACCTTGT
Organism: Cunninghamia lanceolata; assembly: GCA_027924645.1. NCBI lineage: Eukaryota > Viridiplantae > Streptophyta > Pinopsida > Cupressales > Cupressaceae > Cunninghamia > Cunninghamia lanceolata. The sequence continues at coordinate 1,692,178 of BSBN01000766.1, read as the reverse complement.
TTCCCCAGCCAGTCAATTGGTGCCAGAACTGGCACAAGACGAGTTGCAGATCAAAGGGTTCTTAAGAGAAACATCTAAATAAACTACGGTTAAGATTTGGATGATCTGCAAGATGTTTAAGATCATGATTGATCTGATTCTTCAAGTCATCTGAATAAGGCAAACCGGAATGACTTAGGTCGAGCATTTATTGCAACTTGACATTAGGGTTTGCGGAGCAATATAAGGGTTTCCTCATTAAGCATTTGTTCATTCTGCATTCAAGAAGAAACAAAAAGTGAAGCTCTGCAATAAAATCCTCAAGCTCATCAAAGATCATTTGCAGAAGTCAATTCATCCAGAAATCGATCCGGTTAACTCCGTGAAACCGAAAAGTGCAAAAGGTATTCTCCATTATCAAATATCTCTTTATAAATCCTTGAATGATGGGTACTCCAAATATTGTGAAGATCTCTGATAGGCTTCACCCCAAATTCAAGAAACATCCATACAAATCTTTGGAAGTAGATCCCCTAGGAGCTTTTTCCAGTGTTCCGCATGGTGTGTTGCATACAGAAGACATTAGGGTTTACATACACGCGAATATTGAAGAATTTGGGGAATCAAAGTTAGTGGATATTTATCACAAACAGTTAATAGATGATTCTTTTGAGTTTAAACCTTAGTATAAAGCCATCCAGGATAAGCATTTTGCACAGTGCATTCATTTCCCCTATTTTGAAGAAGATGAATGGGTTCGGTATGTGTTGAGTAGAGTGCATGACAATTTCTTATGGTTGAATAAACCATTTATGATCACCAAAGATGCAATTAGGGCAGTAACCGGTCTACACTCATCCGGTGGAATACCTGTTCTCAAATCTGTCAAGAATCAGATGGTAAGTGATGCAACCGGATCAAAATTTGACAAGAGAGCTATGACAATTGAAGATATCACTGAACCGGATGTCAAATTTGCATCCATGATAATTGGTTACAAGATTTATCACTCCAGTAGGGAAAATTTAGTACTAGGAACTGCAGTTTACACAGCCTATCAAATGCTAAAAGAAAATGCTGACTATGATTTGTGCGAACTTCTTCTAAGCCAACTTTTGGAAAATCTGCAAAAGACTAAGAAGGATAAGAAGAACTCCTTCAAGTATGGTGGCTTGATACTCTGCCTATTCTTTTATTACATGAATGAGCTTCCCGGATCCAATGGCTGGGTATGGCAGAATGAAAGACCGATTGCCATCCAAATCAGAGACTATTTGCATGGGCTTGGGGATGCTAAAGCAAGAAATACAGCCCTGTGGGGATATTTCAAGAATTTTCAGAACATAATGCAAGCAAGAGAGAGAATTCCCTAGTCTCTTGTTAAGAAATACAAAGACACGGTATGTTTTATGGTAGAGACTAATCAGTGCCTAATGGAGGTAGTAGAACCTAGAACTATATGGATCATGCCTATGGGGTATGAAGTTGATGAACAAATTGTGGAGCTACATGTTCAACACATGCTAAGTTAGCCAAAGGATCCAAAGGTAGAAAGGTTTGGAACCTTTGAAGAGCTAAGTGTAAAAGTTCATGTGGAGCTCAAACAACCAGAGATCAAGAGGAAGGTAAGAAAAGAAGTTGAAGATGTTGCAAAAGGCTATGGCATATCAAAGGAGGCACTTGATGCCAATAGGGAAAAGATGGAAAGGGCTAAGGAAGAGAAGAAAAAGGCAGAAAAGAAAAGTGAGGAAAGTGTTCTGGTAAAATCTTCCACCCGGACCAGATCATCAAAGAGATCAGCACCTGTCACTGCTAAAAGCTCAAGGACATCAAAACCAGAAGTCCAGGCATCCGGAAAAGGAGAAAAGAGAACAAAGAAAAAGGCAACAAGGTCCTATGTTAGCCTAAAGGATGATGAGGAAACCGAATCAGATGAGGAAATAAAGAAACTGAAGAAGAAGAAGAAATCATCCGGTGAACACTCTACCGGTCAAGGAGAAGAAGAGAAGGAAGAGGAATTTGTTGAAAAACCCACTCTATCCTTAGATGTTGTAGTGAAAGCAGTCACTGTGAATGGGAACCTGCAACCCTTAACAAAATTCTATGATGCATATAATGAAGGAGATAAAAAGATTCTGGAGGAAGCCACAATTAAGTTTTTGAACACTTACAATAAAGCTTTTATTGAAATTATCTTTCTAATTCCCAAAAGCTTAGAGAAAAGGCTTGAAATGAGGAAGGACAATGCTCGAGCAAAAGATCTAGAAATCTGGGAACAGATAGCAATTCAGCTATACCCTTCAATCACTCCGCATCAAATGAACATGATCTTCAAAGATTGCAAAAATGAGTTAAGGAGCAAAGCCAGGATGAATCAGCTCATGCTTGGTGAAACTGACAAAGTGGCAAGAGAGACTGAAGAGATCCTCTGAAATGCTTTTAAAAAATTCAACATTTCAATTATAGAGGACTTGGGTACTGACCCCTCGACCACAAGTGTTGAAAAAGAATCAACTGAGCAAGTCATGGACATCGGTGCAGAAAAGGATAAGAACTTGAAATCTTCTACTCCGGAAGAGGTGGCTCATGAACAAACAAATATCTCTCCTCCAGTTTCCCCTACAGTCTCCGGATCTAAAGGAGAAGAAAGAATACAGGAGAAAGAAGCAGAGGTGAAGGAAAAAGAAGATGACAGTACCAAGGTTGCAGAAGGAGAGATGAATTCAATAGAAAAGACCACAACTGCTAGTGGTAAGAATGTAGAAGGAGAGAAAGCTCCAAGAGACAGCTCTAAGAATGCAGAAGAGAAGAAAAATCTATCTCCGGCAAGAGACAGTACAAAAACTGTCCAAGAATTCTTGAACAAAGAAATAATGGAGATTGATGAACTGGAGCTTCTACAAGGACCATTTAATTTTGATTCTCTTTCTCCAGTACAGACAATGAAGATAGCTTCATTTGCTAATGCAAAGGTTAAAGAAAAACTCCTGAAGTCTCACATGGAAAACTGTGAGTTGATAGAAGCTGCTTTCAGAGTGCTAGAAAAGATTATGCTATCATTTCAGAAGGATCCCACAGCCTCCTCATCTAGTAATCTCAAGTCTCTGATCAATAGTATTACTACACATTTCAATTCTCTAGAGAAATCAACTGAGGAGAAGGTCAGAAAAGAGTTTTTGGATAAGAGATTCTCAGAGCTGCAAGGGTTAATATCAAATGACAGAAGAGTTACGAGTATTGGGATAAAAAGTTTGGAAAATGCCCTTAAGGATGGAGGTGATGTATACAAATTTTGTATATCCTGGTCTAAAACAACAGTGGAGATTGAGAAGAAAATGAAAGAACAGGAGGATAAACTGATAAAACTTTCTCAAAATTTTGATCCACTTACTACATCCATAATAAATCAAGAATGTCAAACGATTGCAGTTTTGAATGAAATTAAGAAGCTTGAAAAAGAAAAGAAAAACAGAATCAGTAGGTTGAGTGAGCTCAGAGGGATAATTATCCCTAAGTTAGAGGCCATGCATGAGGCCATAAAAGAATCCCAGATCACAGCCCAGACTAGTGATCCGACAGATCTAAAAAGGGCAGATGCGTTTGCATTCCTGTTGAGCGGTCATATATCAATTTTGGACAGAATGAAGCAAAGTTGGGCAACAAAATTTGTCCAATTGAAGACAACTTTTGCAAACATTCTTCAGTATATGTAAGTATGCCATATGTATATACTTATGTGGCCAAGTATAGTTGCAATTTTGAAAATTTTGGTGTGCGAACCCAACCCTTTTCCATTGATGTCAAAGGGGGAGTGAGGAGCAGTGAAAAATGAGGAATCCAACTAAGGGGGAGCTCTGGAAAATGTATATAAAAACAAAGCATCAGCCAAGGGGGAGCATAGTGTAAACACTTAGTCATTTTTCACTAAGTGTTGCCATCAATGCCAAAGGGGGAGATTGTTGGCAAGAGACACTATATGGATTTATGATTGTTGTCATTGATGGCAACAAAGTTCATCCCACACATCTGCAGGACATGGTATGTCTATACTGGAAGTCAGAGTGAAGAATGTTGTGGTCCGGTAAACAAGAACAGAGCATGTGGCGAGGTCCGACAGACAGGTCTGGATCTCTTAGAGAAAGTATCTTGGTGAAGTGCAGATTTGGGCAAGTCAAGAGGACTACTTTGAGTGATAGATTCCAAGGATTTAGCCTCCGGTGATAGATGAGGAAAAAGATATGAATACTTGAGTATCAGGTTCCTGATTGGCAGTGTGGACAGAGGAAGAACTGACTGGCAGAACATCAGACTTTATTCCGGATGTGTTACTGATAATGGTAATTATTCTTAAGGCATAAGTTATGATTGGCCGACATGATTGATGACTTCTACAAGTATATCCTTGATCCACATCACAGTAAGCAAGGATTCAGCCGACAAATCAGAGTTTGTAGAAAATATTGACTATTTCGGATGCCGACTAGAAAGGTGATGAAATCACTTGTGCACATATATATACAAGATGTATTTAGTTGTAAGAGGTGATGTGGTTTTTGGTGATGTGCGAATAAAAGCAGTAGAGCCAAATAAAAGTAGAAAGGAAGGTCTAGTATGTGAAAGGAGAGCAGCACGAAAGAAGAGGAAAGATGAAATGCAGCAAATCAGTGTACAGAGCCTAACCGGAACTGAACTCTAGTATATGTTGATGCTCCTTATCAGTTCAAGTATTGTATCACAATCTTTATAAATTGTAGACAGTGTGTCTCTTGTAGGCAGTGTGCCTCTTGTGAGCAGTGTGCTCGGGCAGTGAGCCCTAATTGGCAAGTGTCATTTTGTAATCCTATTCTTCTAATAGAGGATACAATCTTGGGTTAATCACCTCGTGGTTTTCTCCCTTAACAGGGTTTCCACGTCAAAAATATTGTGTCATGTGTATTTCTATTTCATGATTATGTTTGCTTGTTTGAATTGATGCTGCACTAATTATTAAGAAAGCTCAGAAAGCTGAAATAATTAAGATAACTGATTCACCCCCCCCCTCTCAGTTATCAACAGTTATTTGATAGAGTGTTGTGCTCTCTTGAGTTGTAAAACAATAAATTTTACTTTGAGTTGTATTTTAAACTTCTATGTAATAGGAAATGAAAATATATTTATGCTGATTTTTATATGATATGGGTTGGAGAGAAAAGTTGAATATAAATAAAATGGTTAATCTACTTCATTGATATGTATAGTTTTGTTCAAAGAAAATCCTGAAAGTTGTTGTTGGAAATGAAATAGATAGTTTGTTGTTTTTCTTTGTTTATTTGGAAGCATTGCTAAAATGATATTTGTTTCTATATGAAGGAAAATATAGGCATTAGTGTTGTAATAAAATAAAATATACCTTGATATTGTTGCTAATTTTATCAAAAAAAAAAAGGTTATGCATTAGTTTTATTTCAAAAAAAAAATTATTATATACATGGTGTTCTTTCCTTTCAAAAATATATATTTATAAGTGCTTGTTGATTTGCTCTTATGAGGATACATTGGAGAATATATACATTCTTTTATTACATACTATGGTTATTTTAGCTGGTTGAATATTGTTGAGAAACTGGTGAAATCTGTGTTTATATACTTTTTAATATATATATATATATATATATATATATATATATATATATATATATATATATATATATATATTTATGCAAAAAAAATTCATATTTTGAACAATTATTATTGCTAAAAATTACCATCAAACTGTGAAATAAATTTGAACTTGTATGATGCCTGAGATTATATATATATATATTTAAAACTATTTTGAATGTTGTATATAAAAAAAAGAGAGAAACATTATTAAAAAAAAAAAAAGATTGTGTTTCCATTGCGTTTTCTACAAACTTAAAGCAAAATTTAAAAAAAAAAAAAAAAAAACATTTTGGGTGGGGGTTTTGAGCCCCCCACTGCCGTCATAGTAAGTAGATCAGGGTGTGGGGAGGGGGCCGAGCCCCACCCACACCCTACTCGTAGTGGGTTGTTGGTGGGGCTCAGCCCCCTCCCCACATCCCCCTTCCATCGCCGTAAGCCTCCCGTTCCCTCCGTTGCCCTCAAACCCCCCGCAGTCCTCCCCTCCCCATCCACCGGTCACTCCACCATACACCTCCCCCTCTCCCTTCAACGGCCACCCCACTTACCTCTACCGCTCATAATCCCCACACCTTCGCCAAACGTTGTTGTTGCCCCAGTAGTGCTTCCTCCACACAGCTCTACCACTGTCCCTTCGGCCCCTCTGTGGGCAGTAAACTCCACACCACAACATATAGAATATACACATTTAAAATATATATATGTATATATGTCTAACATATGCACTTCCTGATGTGGTGGCCATGAGAGCTCCCCAATCAAGAACCTACAACAAAAAGACTAAATAAGAGAAGAGAAAAAAGAGAGAAGAGGAGAAAAACAAATAAAGAGAAAAGAAAATGATAGTTGAAGATAGGGTTAGGGTTTTCTAGTTCCCCATAAGGAAATTATTATTTTGTTGTTGGAGGATTTTAGGGCATGTTAATTTAAAATTGTTTTTTTTTGGGTTCCCACTCTTTTATTATGTTATTTCATTTGTTTTGTGTATTTATTTTTAAAATGGGGTTTTGAGATAAATATTGAATGGGTAATTTTTATTTCTTTTGGGAATGTTCTATTTAATTGTAGTGGTATGGTAATATATAGAATAGTTTATGACTAGAGGGAATTTATAATTTATTAATTTTAATTTGATTATTGAAGAGGGATTTTTGTTGTTTTATTTAATGATTACACCAATTTAATTATTGAGATGTATTTATTTTAAACAATTGGGTTAATCCTTTGTTTTCAAACCAAATTCGACGAGGTTAATATATAACTAGATTGTTATTAATTTAATATTCTTTTTTAATTATATCTAAAGCAATTTTGTTAGTTTAATAAAGACGTCGTTTTAATCCAACTTGGAAACCTAGTAAACTATCTAATGTTGGGAATTAAGGTGTCTCAACCTTGGTAATTCTCTGCATTTGAAATGTTTATATTTATTATTTAATTGCCTATGTTGTAAATATTTGGAAAATCCATATTGTCATGTTGTGGGATGTGGCACGGTGATGTGTCAATCCTACATGGATTATGACAACTTGTATTTTTGTCCTCACATGAGGAAATAGGCGCCCCACTTAGTGGTAGGAATATTCTGCCATGTGTCAGCATCTTCTATGTTGTGTGAGGAATGTTTGACCAATACGGTTAGGACAGATTTCTATGAGGAATCTTTGACATGTAAGAGTCGAGAATAGAAGGTTGTAAGACAGGTGATGACATGTGTCATGTAGCATCTTTGAATAAGGCATATTTGGGTGCCCCAAGGTGGAATATGACATGTTGTAAGAGAATATGCTATTTATAGCATGTGTATGACAGATTCTCTTACAGTTGTAAGCTGTAACCGCTATGACAGGTTCTATGACGGTCGTAAGTGTCGTAAGAGCATCTGTCATAGCCCATTTTGGCAATAGGTGACCTCTTTGGGATGGGAGTTGTGGACAAGTGTCAGACACATTCTACAATGTTGACCAAGTGTCCCTAGGCATGGGTTTTGGTCCAAGATGCCATGTTGGACACCCATTCCAAGATAGGTCCAATATTGCCTTGTATTTCCTTTATATACAGGTGCTTGGAGATGGAGTTTGTATCACAGGTTCACAGGTATTGTTATGCTACCAGATTGACTCCAGACACGAGTGTCAAAGACCATTGAAGCTTGCATTGCAAGTGTATTGTAAACATTCTTTCAGATTTGCTAATACATTGTGCAGGTTTCTGAGTGTGGGGTTTTTTACTCGATAAGGGTTTTCCCACCGTAAATCTTTGTCTCTCTTCTTTTGTCTACTTTCTGGTTCTTGTGTTTTGTTGCAATATCTCATGTTAATGGTTTAACATCGTTGTAATAGTTAGGATAAATTTGAATTTGCATAGCCCTCTCCTCATTAGATTAGTGTAGGAAGCATTTTCTGCACACCTAGCTTCCTTTCAGTTGGTATCAGAGCTTGATCACCTTTGGTCCTAGTTGTTGGGTAGGGCTTTTTTGATCTAATCTTAGGTTGAGTGGGAGTCTGTGCAGAGCATTTTGTATCTTATTGCAGCAAGGAGATGGCATGCACATCATGAAGGTTTGAAGTAGAGAAGTTCAATGGCAGTAATTTTGAGCTGTGGAAGCTCAAGATGGAAGACATGTTAGTTGACTGAGACCTTTGGGATAGTGTGAATGGAACTAAACTAGCTGCAATGTCACAAGCTGACTGGGATCTCAAGGATCAGAAGGCTAACAGTCTCATAAGACTTAGTCTTTCTGATTCTGTGTTGTTAAATTTCCATGAAGAGACCACTGCAAAACTCCTTTGGAAGAAGTTAGGGGATGTGTATCAAGCCAAATCCCTTGTTAATAAACTTTTTCTAAGAAAGAAGTTGTATTCTCTTCAAATGGAGGATGGAGGATCTGTTACTGAACATATGAATGCCTTCAACATGCTGGTTGTACAATTAACATCTATTGGTGTAAAGATGGAGGAGGAGGATCGGTGTATGACCCTGCTTTGTTCTCTACCGGACTCATGGGATCATCTTGTCATGGCAATTGGAAGCACCACATCCACATTCAAAATGGAAGAAGTGGTTTCTTTGCTGTTGTCTAAAGAGATGCAGAGAAAGTCTTCTGAGGCAGCCAAAGAGGCCCTTGCAGTTCGTGGAAGACCCAAGGAGAAAGGGAAGAAGAAGGACAAGAAAGACGAAAAGGGTAGATCCAAATCCCGTGAGAGATCCAAATCTCTTGGAAAGTCCAAGGCACTTTGTTGGAACTATGGCAAGACCGGGCATTTTCGAAAGGAATGCAAAGAGGAGAAGAAGAAAAAGAAAAAAGCTCCTGATTCAGATTCTAACAAGTCACAAGATGACAGTGATGCTTTCATCGTAGCCTTGGCAACCCATGCATCTGATTATGTGTGGCTAATCGACTCTGGTGCATCATTCCACATGACCTCGCATTGAGATTGGTTCACTAAGTATGAGGAGTTTGATGGTGGAAAGGTGTATCTGGGTGACGACTCTCATCTAAAGATCGTTGGTCGTGAAGAGTCTTTATCTGATTCCCTAATGGTCGAGTGAAGGGGATCTCTGGGGTTATGCACATCCTAGGCTTAGCACGAAACCTGCTTTCTATAAGTAGTTTGAATGATGCAGGTGTGCAGGTTGTCTTTTCGAAAGAAGGATGCAAGATGACTAGAGGATCTATGGTGCTTGCTAAGGGTACTCGGAGAGATACTTTGTTTCAGCTGGAAGCATGCATTGTACAATGCAATAGTTCTTCTGACTCAAGGAAGAGGGCAGCAGTCACTTCATCCCCACCATCTGAATGAGTAGTGAAGAAATATGTTGTTTCTAATCTTGATGGTTGTAATCGTGCATTGGAAGTTAAACTTCCTGTAGAAAAGACAATGTTATGGCATAAGAGATTTGGCCACATTGGTGAGAAGGGTCTGCGTACCCTAAAAAATAAGAACCTTGTTGAGGGGTTAGATGATTGTAATCTTGAGTTTGACTTTTGCGAACATTGCATTTATGGAAAACAAAACTGTGTTAAGTTTTACTCGAGTTCTCAGGAGTCTTTTGGTGTGTTGGACCTTATCCATTCTAATGTGTTTGGTCCTGTTAATGTTCCTTTGTTATCAAAATCTGTATACTTTGTATCTTTTATAGATGATTACAGTAGAAGGACATGGATTTATTTTCTCAGAAGTAAATCTGAAGTCTATAGCAAGTTTAAGGAGTTTAAAGCCTTTGTTGGAAATCAGACTGGTAAAAAGATTAAATGTTTGAGAACTAACAACGATGGTGAGTTTTGTTCTACATAATTCGATAAGTATTGCAAGGAACTTGGGATTGAAAGACATAAGACAACTCCATACACCCCGCAGCAAAATGGAGTTGCAGAGAGGATGAACATGACACTTGTTGGTTTTTTCCCAGACTGGATGCTTACTCCCAGATTCCCTACAAGGTAGCCATCAATGATCAATAGGATCTCTGGGCCAGGGGCCAACAGTGTAGGAGATAGACTCTATATTTTATCTCCTCTTCTTCTTCAGGCTCTGCAAAACCTAGGGGGGTATTCCCTACTCAACATCCATGAGGATATGCATACAAAGGCTCGGATGCTGACATAAAGTAGATAAGTCCTCCTGTAAGTAGACCAAAACTGTAAGATAAGAGCAAAGGGGCTAGCTTTGGGCCTATTTGCAGTTGTAGACAGAGGACTTGGATCCTAAAACTAATTCTACTGTCCTAATGGTTGTTTTGGAGTTTTGATTTTGATTTTGTGTTTGGATGCAGAGCTGAACATGGTATGTAACACAAACACAAAGCTAGATCGGTGCCTATCTAGGGCTTGGAGTCAGTAGACATACACCTCTGAATGATCAGCATGAACAACTAAAACTGGATTTCAGGGGGACACATATGATACCTACCTTACAGATATCTCCCAATACAAAGTGTTAGGCTATCTATACTTATGGCATCCCTATTGCAGTATATCCTTCCTAGTATTCAATCTAAGAACAATTTAATCTACCCCTTGAGCAGAAGTTAAGAGATTAAACATTCAACACAAGAATTCTATGTTCTAGAATCTTAGATATTCCTTGAATACCTAGACTCAGAAGAAAGATACATGCAACACTAGAGACAGAATTAGCACAACACATGCAAACATAGCATTATTCATATAAGATTAACCATGAAATCAATGGATTCATGCAAAAAACATACTACAGGAGATACATAAACTCACAAGTTTTGCTACACAGAGCAACCAAATCTAACTGTATTGTATTACAGAGCCAAATGTTCAATTTTCAACAACAACAAAAATGGTAACACAGTCTGCCTATATCGGCCAGAAAGTGTACCTCTAGCAATTAATTACATGTTTTTTGACAAAAATCTACCAAATACAGTCCTTAGAAGGAATGGCACTTAGAAGTTATTGCTGCAACAGACAAGAGAGTAGACAAGGGTGGCCTCGAGCCCTGCGCCACCATCCGGGAGTCTTCATCCACAATGGGGCAACTTGATCACTTGTCCCGTCGCCCATACCCCTGCACTATTGCCATTGATGGCTCAACCACTCGCAGCCACCGAGAAAACCATCGCAGCGTTCAAAAAAGAATTTCCCGCCAAAACATGCTTCACCGTAGGTTCAAATATGTAGGGAAATTAATCCCACATGCATGCCACAGAGACCCTTCTATTACTTTATAAGCATGGTTGCAAAGACAAAAGGTGTCGAGCGCTTTTGCCACGCTCGACACATGCCTCTCAGCCCAAAGCCCATCGCCGAGACTAACACCATTGGCCAAGCCCACGAATCTCCTGCCGACCTCAATAGTCTCGCCGACAACACCTTCGCCATCGGCCAGACCAACACCGTTAGCCTAGCACGAAACTCCTTCGCTGACATACATTGTCATACCGATGAGTACCTAGTACCCACTTCTCCCTTAGTGAGACTCTCTATCTGTCAGGTTGAACCATTTGTTCAATGGCTAGGTTCAAAAGAGAGGTTCAACCGCGAGGTTCAACCTAATAGTTCAACGCCGATACCTACTCTGTTGGCAACACAAACGTAACCCCGTGAACCCATTGAACCGATGAACTGGTTCAATGGCGAGGTTCCACACTGAGGTTCACCGGTGAGGTTCAAACCTCAAAAATAATACTCCATCGGCAAGACCAACACCATCGGTGGAACCACAATCTCCCACGCCGATAGCACAAAGTCACGGCGATATACAAAGAACACACCATGCTATTGATATGATCGCCAAGACACATGTAAACTTACACCGATGGACAAAACATGAAGACCCCCTCCTCAAAAAGATGAATGCAGATGCTGAAAAACACTAAGGGGCCCCAAAACTTAGAAACTTTTGGGAAGGTGCCTGCATGAAAATTGCTCCAAAACTGAGAGTCAATTCAGGCACCAATAGTGGCTCTGTCTAAGGATGCATGCCTCTTGCAGGCATGGCAAGAACCACAGAACTCTGGGATGCAGACCAGTCCCTTATCCATTGGGCACGGAGTCGATCATTGCACCAACTTGCTCAAAAATTATATTTTTTAATCATCACTTGGGTGGCCCTGGGCAACCAAAAATGAAGAACCAAAACTTTATCCTGCCAAATGCCTAATTCCAAACTGAAAGATCCCAATCCCAACTGAAAAGATTGGCATAGTTTGCCCATGAGGTCATCTGCTCAATTAGATATTCTACCATTTCTGACAACTTGCCATTTGTAGTACTGCATCTGTCACTCTGCATTTCAAAATCAAACATGCAGCCATACATGCTAAAAAATCCTTCAGCATTAAGCAACATATGCATGTTATACTCTTCAGATGGTATATTCTCCTCCTCCACCTGGCTGTTACATATCACCAGGCATTCATCTAGTTGATCCAAAAGCTGAAGACATTCAGAAAATATGAGACCCCCAATATTTATTGATATTGAAAACAAATCCTGATCCACACACCCAATGTTGCACATGTCTGGATCAAGTGATGATGAACATACATTATCCACAGTTTGCAAATCCATACTATCTTCACAAGAACTGAAAATATCTGATTCATATGCCCCCCCCACAAACTGATGTATCACCTAGGTCAACTGTCTCTTTATATTCATCATCATCCTCAAAAAGAGGATTAATCGTGCACCACTAAAAGTTAGGACTCACAGTATCAAAGACATTTGCAGACTCATCATAAAGGGGATTTATATTCACTACAAAGTTCTCTACTTCTTTTTCATGACAGTCCAATTTTTCTTCATTACTATCAGATCCAGAGTCATAAGAAGAACAAACCTGATCTATGCACTGGTCATGGATATCATTTTTATCATCTAATTGCCCCACATACAAGATTTCTGCTACTTCAATGCATTCTGAAGTTGAGCTATCTGCATCATTTTCCAACTCTCTAATACTTCCTGATGAAACTGATACTGACTGTTGATCCACATGATCACAACTTTGCACAACTGGATCATTTAAACATGAAGGCTCTTTGATGAGGACTGGCATGCAAATACTACTTGAAAAACCATTGTTTTCAACTTCATTTGCTGGGAAAATTAGGACATCCTCCTCTATAACAGTAACATCATCAACTTGGAATGATGCAAAAACTGGGACAACACGGGTGTGAGCACTTTGACATTCATTGTCAACTCCTGAATTAACTCTTTCATCTACGTTGGGGACTGTAGGACAACAAATTTTTTAGAAAAATAACCCTTTTGAATACCATATCTCCAATTGTTTTCAATATCTATTGCAAACTGATGTGCCTGATGCAATGTGGTGGGCTCCTTATCTCTCAATCTATAACTCATTTTCTTATCAAAGGCTCCCAAATAGACAACTAAGCATAGTGCATCATTAGGTCTCGTGCATTCTGGAATTCTATTCAATGCCCTCATAACTCTGAGGTTAAAGGCTGGGATCAACTCATCTTCTTCAATATGGATGTACATGAAGTCACTAATAACTGCATATTCAGAAATTCTTTCACCATATTGTACTAGAAATGCAGATTTAAAATCATGCCAAGAGCTGATAGAGTGAGCCAGAAGGTAGGAAAACCAGTCCCTTGCATCTTGATCTAGAGATTGAACAAATAATCTCATAATCACATCCTCATGGTCAATCTCAAAGTCATCTATCACATTTGTAAATTGTTGCAAGTGTCTCTCAGCTGATTCATCCTTTGCACCACTAAATTTAGGCAAAAAATTTCTGATTTTAGGTGGAAGAGCATTTGGATAGCCACAAATGCCACTGAAATTTATGGGCTTATATCTATCTATGTTGAAGCCTCTTTTATTACATGATTGGGACTGACTATTATATGTTTTTGCACTTGACACTTCACAAGGGTGCATAGGCTGATAATACATCCTTTATGTTTTTGCAACCCTCCTCTCTACTCAGATTTTCTACAAACAATGACTTTAGGCACTCAAAATTCAGACTGTTTTTTCAAACTTTCCTAAAGTCCTTTAAATGAGTCTTTTGAACAACATTGCGTGCCCTTTGAAATACAGAGTAAGTTCTAATAGAAGCATGCAAGCTCTGCTGCTTTCACCAATGTTTTCCTTTTAACCAGTGCTATCTCACCAAAAAGGGAACTTTTCAAAAACTTGTGGAAATACCTGAATATGTTGCAGCAGCTGCAAATTCTCCTCTGACTGATTTTGTTCTTTTATCAGGTTCTTTGATGCAAAGTCGCCACCTCCTTGAAGAGGAATGAGCTTCAAACAAGCTGAAGCTGCAAATTGATTTCTTTCTTTCTGGGTCATCCACCAGTAGAGTCACATATACAACCTTTTTCTCTTGCTGCAACAAACACTTTCTAGGTCTAATTTTTCAATCCTTTAGACTCTCCCCAGCAGAGTCGCCAATTTCTGTTGGTGACTCGGATGGGCCACAAATTTATTCGTTTTTATCAATCCATTCCCCAGCAGAGTCACCATTTTCTGTTGGTTTTTTCCCAAATTGGATGCTTACTCCCAGATTCCCTACAAGGTAGCCATCAATGATCAACATGATCTCTGGGCCAGGGGCCAACAATGTAGGAGATAGACTCTATATTTTATCTCCTCTTCTTCTTCAGGCTCTGCAAAACCTAGGGGGGTATTCCCTACTCAACATCCATGAGGATATGCATACAAAGGCTGGGATGCTGACAGAAAGCAGATAAGTCCTCCTGTAAGTAGACCAAAACTGTAAGATAAGAGCAAAGGGGCTAGCTTTGGGCCTATTTGCAGTTGTAGACAGAGGACTTGGATCCTAAAACTAATTCTACTATCCTAATGGTTGTTTTAGAGTTTTGATTTTGATTTTGTGTTTGGATGCAGAGCTGAACATGGTATGTAACACAAACACAAAGCTAGATCGGTGCCTATCTAGGACTTGGAGTCAGTAGACATACACCTCTGAATGATCAGCATGAACAACTAAAACTGGATTTCAGGGGGACACATATGATACCTGCCTTACAGATATCTCCCAATACAAAGTGTTAGGCTATCTATACTTATGGCATCCCTATTGCAGTGTATCCTTCCCAATATTCAATCTGAGAACAATTTAATCTACCCCTTGAGCAAAAGTTAAGAGATTAAACATTCAACACAGGAATTCTATGTTCTAGAATCTTAGACATTCCTTGAATACCTAGACTCAGAAGAAAGATACATGCAAAACTGGAGACAGAATTAGCACAACACATGCAAACATAGCATTATTCATATAAGATTAACCATGAAATCAGTGGATTCATGCAAAAAACATACTATAGGAGATACATAAACTCACAAGTTTTGCTGCACAGAGCAACCAAAACCAACTGTATTGTAGTACAGAGCCAAATGTTCAATTTTCAACAACAACAAAAATGGTAACACAGTCTACCTATATCGGCTAGAAAGTGTACCTCTAGCAATTAATTACATGTTTTTTGACAAAAATCTACCAGATACAGTCCTTAGAAGGAATGGCGCTCAGAAGTTATTGCTACAACAGACAAGAGAGTAGACAAGGGTGGCCTCGAGCCCTGCGCCACCATCCGGGAGTCTCATCCACAATGGGGCAACTTGATCGCTTGTCCCGTCGTCCATACCCCTGCACTGTCACCATTGATGGCTCAACCACCCGCAGCCACCGAGAAAACCATCACAGCGTTCAAAAAAGAATTTCCCGCCAAAACGTGCTTCACCGCATGTTCAAATATGCAGGGAAATTAATCCCACATGCATGCCACAGAGACCCTTCTATTACTTTATAAGCATGGTCGCAAAGACAAAAGGTGTCGAGCGCTTTTGCCACGCTCGACACATGCCTCTCAGCCTAAAGCCCATCGCCGAGACTAAC
Organism: Cunninghamia lanceolata; assembly: GCA_027924645.1. Lineage (NCBI taxonomy): Eukaryota > Viridiplantae > Streptophyta > Pinopsida > Cupressales > Cupressaceae > Cunninghamia > Cunninghamia lanceolata. The sequence continues at coordinate 1,676,171 of BSBN01000766.1, read as the reverse complement.
ACCATCGGCCAAGCCCACGAATCTCCTGTCGACCTCAATAGTCTCACCGACAACACCTTCACCATCGGCCAGACCAACACCGTCGACCTAGCACGAAACTCCTTCACCGACATACATTGTCATACCGATGAGTACCTAGCACCCACTTCTCCCTTAGCAAGACTCTCTATCTGTCGGGTTGAACCATTTGTTCAATGGCTAGGTTCAAAAGAGAGGTTCAACCGTGAGGTTCAACCTGATAGTTCAACGCCGATACCTACTCTGTCGGCAACACAAACGTAACCCCCTGAACCCATTGAACCGATGAACCGGTTCAATGGCGAGGTTCCACACTGAGGTTCACTGGCGAGGTTCAAACCTCAAAAACAATACTCCATCGGTAAGACCAACACCATCGGTGGAACCACAATCTCCCACGCCGATAGCACAAAGTCACGGCGATATACAAAGAACACACCATGCTATTGATATGATCGCCAAGACACATGTAAACTTACACCGATGGACAAAACATGAAGACCCCCTCCTCAAAAAGATGAATGCGGATGCTGAAAAACACTAAGGGGCCTCAAAACTTAGAAACTTTTGGGAAGGTGCCTGCATGAAAATTACTCCAAAACTTAGAGTCAATTTAGGCACCAACAACACTGATGGAGAAGGCTAGGAGTATGCTTAGTGGAGCTGGTCTAGAACAAAAGTTTTGGGCTGAAGATGTTGCCACTGCTTGCTATCTGGTAAACAGATCTCCTACATCAGCTCTTGTTGGAAAGACACCCATGGAGGTGTGGTATGGTAGAAAGCCTTCAATAAGGCATCTTCATGTTTTTGGTTGTGAGGCATATGCACATGTTCCTAGGGAGAAGTGGTTGAAATTGGAGAACAAAGCTATTAAGTGTATCTTCATCGGTTATGGTGTTGGTGTGAAAGGATACAAGCTTTGGGAGCCCATGGCTGAAAAAGTGTTGTATAGCAGAAGTGTCATCTTAAGAGAGCTTACACCTTCTTCCACTGTTTTGCAGCCAGAAGAAAATGAAAAGAAAGAGGATGTTGTTCGGTTTCCTCTCACCCCTGAGAAGACTGACAGAAAGACAATGTTGGACCTGATGATGAGGAGAGCTCTAGAAGCTCTGAAAGCTCAGAAGAAGTTGAACCTCAACCTCAGCTCTTGAGGAGGTCTACATGGATAAGAAAGCAACCTGAAAGGTTTGGTTTTACATTGCTTGATTCTAGTTGTGCTTATGCTTTGATTACTAACAGTGATGAACCTAGAACTGTATCAGAGGCTTTGGATATGAAGGATGCAGGTTCCTGGAAGGAGGCCATGGAGGAAGAAATGGCTTCTTTGGAAAAGAATCAAACTTGGGACTTGGTGCCTTTGCCTCCAAGACGGAAACCCATTCGATGCAAATAGGAGTTCAAGAAGAAAATTGGTGGAGATGGCAGTGTTGAGAAGTATAAGGCCAGATTGGTTGCAAAGGGGTATTCACAAGTGGAGGGTATAGATTATGGTGAGATCTTCTCTCCCGTTGCACAGCTGACATCCATTCGATTCCTGTTGTCTCTCACAATAGCTTATGACGTAGAGGTAGAACAGATGGATGTGAAGAAAACTTTCCTTCATGGTGACTTGGAGGAAGAAATCTACATGTCACAGCCAAAGCATTACATGGTGAAAGGTAAAGAAAATTTGGTTTGCAAACTTAAGAAGTCTTTGTATGGTTTGAAGCAATCCCCTAGGAGATGGTACTTGAAGTTTGATGCCTTTGTGTTGTCAATTGGATTTGTGAAATTAGATCACTGTGTGTATTATAAACTTGATGGTGATCGTATTCTCATTGTTGCACTGTATGTTGATGATATGTTGCTCATTGGGAAGGGTAAGAATATGATTTCTAATTTTAAATCTCAGTTGTCAGCTCAGTTTGAAATGAAAGATTTAGGGGCAGCTAGGTACATTCTAGGAATAGAAATCAGAAGAGACAGAACCAACAGAAAAATCTGGTTAAAAAAGAGTAAGTATGTGAAGACCGTGTTGGACAGATTCAACATGGCAGATTGTAGACCATTGTGTGTTCCCATTTCTTTGGGGACAAAGTTGTCTATTGAGGATTGTCCAAAATCTCCTAGTGAGGTGGAGGACATGAGCAGAGTACCGTATGCTAGTGCTATTGGCAATTTGATGTATGCTATGGTCTACACAAGACCAGACATTGCCCAAGCAGTGGGAGTCTTTAGTCGATTTATGGCTAATCCTGGACGGGTTCATTGGGATGCAGTTAAGCGAGTGTTCAGATATTTGAGGGGTACTTCTGAGTATTCCATTTGCTATCATGGTAATGTTTTAGGACCTCTGCATTCTATTGATATTCATGGATTTGTGGATTTAGATTGGGCAAGTGACATTGACAGCAGGAGATCCACTAGTGCTTATGTTTTTACACTGTTTGGTGGTGCTATTACTTGGATGAGTAAGCAACAACCTATTGTTGCTTTGTCCATGATAGAAGTTGAGTATATGGCAGCAACTCATGCTTGTAAGGAAGCCATTTGGCTGAAGAGATTGTGTTCCGATATTGGTGTTGATGCAGGTCAGATCATGATCAGTTGTGACGGTTAGAGTGCAAGTTGCCTTGCAAAGAATCCAACTTTCCATGCTAGAACCAAGCACATTGATGTTCAGTTTCACTTCATGAGGGACATGATTGAGGATGGAAAGGTAAATTTGGAGAAGGTAGATACTTTGAGGAAAGTTGCAGATGCATTGATGAAACCAGTGAGCACAGAGAAGTTCAGATGGTGTTCAGAGTCTATGGGCCTCTCAGCCTATAGCAGTTAAATCCTATTTTTCTATTGGCTCTTACAAGGTGTTCGACAAGTGGGAGAATGTTGCGAATTAAAGTGTCTCAACCTTGGTAATTCTCTTCATTTGTAATGTTTCTATTTATTATTTAATTGCCTATGTTGTAAATATTTGGAAAATCCATATTGTCATGTTGTGGGATGTGGCACGGTGATGTGTCAATCCTACAAGGATTATGACAACTTGTATTTTTGTCCTCACATGAGGAGATAGGTGTCCCACTTAGTGGTAGGAATATTCTGCCATGTGTTAGCATCTTCTATGTTGTGTAAGGAATGTTTGACCGAAATGGTTATGACGGATTCCTATGATGAATCTTTGACATGTAAGAGTCGAGAATAGAAGGTTGTAAGATAGGTGATGACATGTGTCATGTAACATCTTTGAATAAGGCATATTTGGGTGCCCCAAGATGGAATATGACATGTTGTAAGAGAATCTGTTGTTTATAGCATGTGTATGATAGATTCTCTTACAGCTGTAAGTTGTAACTGCTATGACAGATTCTATGACGGTCGTAAGTGTCGTAAGAGCATCTGTCATAGCCCATTTTGGAAATAGGTGACCTCTTTGGGATGGGAACTGTGGACACATGTCAGACACATTCTACAATGTTGCCCAAGTGTCCCTAAAAATGGATTTTGGTCCAAGATACCATGTTGGACGCCCATTCCAAGATAAGTCCAATATTGCCTTGTAGTTCCTTTATATACAGGTGCTTGGAGATAGAGTTTGTATCACAGGTTCACAGGTACTATTATGCTGCTAGATTGACTCCAGAAATGAGTGTCGAAGACCATTGAAGCTTGCATTGCAAGTGTATTGTAAACATTCTTTCAGATTTGTTAATACATTATGCAGGTTTCTAAGTGTGGGGTTTTTCACCTGATAAGGGTTTTTCGCACCGTAAATCTTTATCTCTCTTCTTCTATCTACTTTCTGGTTCTTGTGTTTTGCTGCAATATCTCATGTTTATGGTTTAACATCACTATAATATTTAGGATAAATTTGAATTTGCATAGCCCTCTCCTCATTAGATTAGTGTAGGAAGCATTTTCCACACACCTAGCTTCCTTTCATCTAAAAGAAGTTAGTATAACATGCTTCCATGATATGGTCTACCAAGAAATTAGGAATAAGGTAAAGGATGCAGTGATAGCTCTAATTGATAGAGAACGTGAAGAAGAACAAATTGATCAAGCTTTGTTGAAAAATGTTCTGAGCATCTTTGTAGAGATTTCATTAATGAGTTTTGGGGTTTTTAATTAATCTGATTAACTTTTCTACCAATTTAACTAGTGTAACGTAGGTAATTTAATACCAACCCAATAAACTTTCGATCAAAATCAGGTTTATTATAATAAACCCTAATCATGCCCGTGAGGCATTATGTTGCCGAATATTTCCAAAATTTAGGGTTTAGCTAGGTTAGTAAAATTTAACCTTGCTTAGGATTAAATTATTGTTTTTATCAGTTATCGACATTAAGTTTTGGTATTAAATTATATTTTCTCATGCACTAGAATTGGCTTTTGATTTTGACTTATGTCAAAATCCCATCATTCACTTAGGTTGACCTAGGGTTTTGATTATTGATCCTAACCCTATTGGCGACGTTAACTGCGTTGCATCGACCCCCTAGTTAGCCTTCATTGCGAAATGGTATGCGCAAGTGAATGCATTACCCTACCTTCAACTGTCACGTTTACACCTTATGCATAACACCACTGAGCATGCTTACATGTGCGAGGGGGTTTCTAGGGAAGGGTGGTAAATTTTTTTAAATTTTTTGTCATGACCACATGACAAATGTGGAAATGACACATGCAATGCGTGTCGTGACCGCATGGGAAATGTGGGCATGACATTTGGTATCATAGCCTAAGTTTAAACACTGGGCTTATTTGGGCATGTTACTTATTCCGCAAATTTGATTAACTAGTGATTACCTTGTTTTTTAGGATGCCTCCCCAACGAGTTTGGCGAGCACATTCATGCCACATTGCATTCGTCGAGGTGCACAATGATTCTTCGATCAAGGGTCAGGCACCACTAGCACCACAGGTCCTACCTATACCAAACATTGGACCACAGATACTCCAAGCACTACAGGCAGTGTTAGATAGGTTACCACTGGCCAAAGATGGGCTGCACATAGAGCCACGTGCTGAGCCCCGCATTGATCCATGAGAGGAGCCATGAGTAGAGTCACGTGTGAAGCCCCACGTCGAGCCGTGAGAGAAACCACATATGGAGTTGTTTGTGGAGATAGTAGATACGATGGTAGAGGAGGTTGGATCAGCCTACAGGATTCGTAGTAAGAGCCCTCCACGTCATGATAGGTGTGAGGAGACAGTGAAAGTGGAGCAGATCATTCACAGGCCATATGATTATTATGCAAAGGAGCCCATTAGAGGGTACAGAGATTGAGGAGACCCTATCCAGGATTTGTTGAGGTTTAATCCTCCTACTTTCTCTAGGACTACATAGGGAGCTAAAGCCGAGGCTTAGCTCATCAGTCTAGACAGATGCTTCGCATTGCGTCCTTACGAGGGAAACATGAAGGCACATGTGGCAGTCCACCTGTTGCGAGATGCAACAACTACTTGGTGGCGCATTGAGGAGAGCAAGCATCATCTATCATTGGACACACTCACTTGGGAGACCTTCATTGAGCGCTTCAACGCATGGTATTTATCAGATCACTATAGACAATGTCGCATAGATGAGTTTCACGATCTTCAGCAGAGAGGGCTTACTGTTGCTCAGTCAAGGGTAGATTCACTGAGTTGTCTCGATATGAGGAGTATCTCCATGATGAGAAACTTCTAGTTCATAAGTTCATTAGAGGATTGAACCATAGCATAGCAGGGCCTGTATGCATGGCAGACCCCCAGACATTGAGTGATGCTGCCGAGAAGGCATACATAGTTGAGGAGATACAAGGATGAGGGCAGGGATCATGCCCCCAGTTTCAGGATTGTGGGCAGCAGCAGTACCAGTAGAGTTATCGCAGACCACCACTACCACCATAGAAAGGAGGATTTAGTTCTCCATCATTACCTCCTAGACCTCCACAGTAGCAACAGCAGAGGTCTAGACCCCAGCAGAGGGCATAGGGAGGGAAGAATCGAGGATGGCAGCAATAGGGCTCGTGTAGAGACCAGAGGCAGCATAGACCACCTGTGGGGCCCACGTAGAGACCAGAGGAAGCAGAGGTCTTGACAGTCATATAGGGGTTCACAAGGTTCCACAGGTAGATCTGGATAGCAGCAGTCAGGTAGGACTAAGACGGGACAGATACAGACTCGGGGCCCATGCTATGTGTGTGGTGGAGCAAGACATCTAGCTAGAGAGTGCCCACAGGGCTTTACGTCAGGGGGACAACCCCACTCAGGAGGGTCAGAGCAGACTGTAGAGGATGTGGGCAAGTCCCACCGCATGTTTGCAGCAGTTGATAACCGCTAGGCTGACTATCAGGCATCCGTGATTGAGACTTCAGGTATGATCAGGGGTGTCCCCATCTCTATTCTTTTTTACTCTGGAGCTACTGATTCTTTTCTATCTACATCGTTAGTGGAACGTTGCAGGCTAGTGGCTTCCACGCAAGACATAAGGTGGGAGGTTGAGTTGGCCACTGGGGCCAGGATGACAGTAGATGCCTTGGTTCAATATTGTGAGATCTCTTTGGGGTCCTTCACTACATCTTGTGACCTTAGAGTTATGCCATTAGGATCCTATGGTGTGGTTTTGGGTATGGACTGGCTTGCGGTTCATAGAGCCAAGCTAGATTGTCACCGAAAGGCAATTAGCTGCTTAGATGATCATGGTGCACCGGTTGAGATAGTGAGCATTCAAAAGCCCACAACAGTTCGTATGATATCCGCTTAGCAACTTAAGCACTGCATGCGAAAGGGATATCAAATGTTTTCCATCACAGTTAGTGACAGATTAGAGGACGAGCCTGAAGCATCATTAGATGACCATCCCATCTTGAGAGAGTTCGTCGACATTTTTCCATCAAAATTACCAGGGATGCCACCCCGTTGTGAGGTAGACTTTCATATTGACTTAGTGCTGGGTGCCGAGCCAGTGTCTCGTGCACCCTACAAGATGACCACTCACGAGCTGACAGAGCTCAAGTTGCAGATGGAGGATTTGCTTGAGAAGGGGTACATCTGACCAAGCGTTTCACCTTGGGGTGCTCCGGTTATCTTCATGAAGAAGAAGGATGGGTCACTTCGGTTACGCATGGATTATAGGTAGTTGAATAAGGTGACGGTGAAGAACCATTAGCATCTACCTAGGATTGATGATCTCTTTGACCAGATGTAGGGAGCCAAGGTGTTCTCTAAAATTGACCTAAAGTCTGGTTACCATTAGTTGCGTATCATAGGACAGCTATTCATAAGACCGCTTTCCTGACTAGATATGGCTACTATGAGTTCACTATGGTCCCCTTTGGTTTCACGAATGCCCTTGCAGTGTTCATGAGTCTCATGAACGGGGTGTTCCGTACCTGCTTGGATCGATTTGTGATTATTTTTCTTGATGACATATTGATCTATTCGTGGACTGAGGAGGAACATGAGGAGCACCTACGTCAGGTTTTACAGTGCTTGAGAGAGCAACAGTTGTATGGTAACTTGGTGAAGTGTTCCTTCTTCAAGATAGAGGTACAGTACTTGGGGCACATCCTATCAGGTGATGACATCTCCATAGATCCATCGAAGATCAGAACTATCAAAGATTGGCCAGCACCCACTAGTGTGATAGAGGTCAGGAGTTTCATGGGATTAGCTGGTTACTGCCATAGATTCGTAGAGGGCTTTTCCAGGATAACACACCCCACTACTTCCCTTCAGCAAAAAGGGAAGAGTTTCACTTGGACCAAGCAGTGTGAGAGGGCCTTTGGGGTCCTCAAAGAGCATCTTATCAGCACTCCCATCTTAGCAGTTCTTGATTCTGTAGAGGATTTTTTAGTTTGTACAGATGCATCACTTGAGGGTTTGGGAGTCATACTTATGCAGGGTGGTAGGGTGATTGCATGAGTCATGTAAGCTCAAGACACATGAGCTGAACTACCCTACTCACCATTTAGAGCTCGCAGCAGTGGTACATGCTCTTGTTCATTGGAGACACTTTCTTTTGGGTTGTCGCTTTGAGCTTCATTCGTATCACCATAGTTTGCAGTACATATTCACACAACCGAATTTGAATGCCTGCCAGCACCGTTGGATGGAGTTTCTATGCGAGTACGACTTTGATGTCCACTACATCAAAGGGAAGGAGAATGTGGTTGCTGACGCTTTGAGTTGGAGGCACCACGAGATCCTGACCTTGACCTTGAGTGTGGACTTGAGAGAGCGCATCATTCAACATCTACCTGAGGATGAGTGGTTTCTTGAGGTGCAGTAGGAGATCCAGAAACAGAGGTCCCTTAAGGGCAAATTTATAGAATATTCCCTTGAGTTAGATGGGTTGCTTAGACATCAACAGTGCATCTATGTACCCCATGTGGGTGACCTTTGTGCAGTGGTCCTTTTAGAGGCTCATAGAGCACCTTATGCAGCACATTCAGGGGTGAAGAAGATGCATGCTGACTTGCGACAATTATACCATTGGGTATGAGATGAGATATTATAGAGTATGTTGCTCGGTGCCTTGAGTACCAGAGGGTCAAGGCCGAGCATCAACATCCAACGGGTCTTTTATACCCTCATGAGATACCTGAGTGAAAATGGGACATCATTTCCATGGACTTCATTGTTGGTCTTCCTATGTCATCACGCTGCCATAATGCCATCATGGTGACGGTTGACAAGTTGACCAAGGTGGCACATTTATCACCTGTACACACGACATACAATGCACCATCTGTAGCGAGAGTATTCTTGGATCAAATTGTTAGATTACATGGGGTACCACGCCGTATCATTTCTGATAGGGATTCAGTGTTCACTTCAACCTTTTGGAGAGCTTTGCAGCAGGCGTTGGGCACACAGCTCAACTTCAGTTCCGCTTATCATCCTGAGACCGATGGACAGACAGAGAGAGTTAATTAGGTTCTTGAGGATATGCTCTATATGTATGCTAGGGATCACCAGAGTAGATGGGAGAAGTACTTGTATCAAGTTGAGTTTACCTACAATAATGGGCATCACAACTCGTTGGGTATGCCTCATTTTTAGGCCTTGTATGGTAGACCTTGTAGGACACCTTTGAGTTGGGACCATATTGAGGATAGGGTTGCGATAGGGCTAGAATTGGTTCAGGATATGGAGCAGCAGGTGACTTTGATTAGGCAGATACTTCAGGAGGCACATGATCGACAAAAGAAGTATGCCGATGCTAAGAGGGTAGATCGGAGCTTCTCAATTGAGGACATAGTGTTCTTGAGAGTGCAACCGCACAAGAGTCTAATCTGTTATGGAAAGGGCTCTAAGCTCGCACCTCATTTTGTTGGACCTTTTAAGATCTTAGAACGGATAGGACCCATAGCCTATCATCTAGCCTTGCCACCTAGCCTGTCACGTATCCACGATGTTTTTCATGTTTCCATTTTACGGTGTTACATATCTAATTTATCTCATGTATTGGATTGGAGTGCTCTTCAAGTAGAGGCAGACAGACAACTGGCTTTGGATCCAATTCACATATTGGCTCATTAGACGCTGGGCCTTCAAGGTTGAGAGCTGGACCAGGTTAGGGTCCAGTGGGACATGTATGATGAGGTCACGGCGACATGGGAGGATGCAGCGAGATTGAGAGCCCTTTATCCTCACCTCTTTGATGACTTCTAGGAGGAAGTACAGTCTTAGGGGGGAGGATGTGAGGCCTACCTTTTCATTCCCTTATATTTGATGACTTGATTTTATTGTTGTTGACACGTATTAGACTTATGGGACTGTTGATCCCAATTTGCAGGATTGTTAGACTTTATGCTTTATGTGGGTTTATTATGTTTAGCATGTTTACGATGTGGTTAGACCTTGACATTGATTCACTAATGATGTTAGACATATGATTTACATTATGAAGCTATTGGGATACTATTCATGTGATTTTAGTTAGAAATTTATCATGAGACCTTATCTTGCGATGGATGTTTGAAAATGCAAAATTTAGATGTTTTAATTATGACAAGATTTCTTGATGTTTATATGATCTTGTGATGATGTGAGTGTATGTTTCAATTTGCTTCGGCTATTATATACATGTGGGATTAACATTTCATTTGAGTGCACAGGTGTTTCTAACGAAGCCACAGATACTCAGAGATCATCCCACACATTGTGTTGTTTTCCCTTGTGAAGCCGATCTAATTCCAAGAGGAACCAAGATCAACTATGTTTGCATGATAAATTTTTGTAATGAGGTTGCATGGTGCTAGTTGGGTTAGGTCTACCCTTCTTTTATTTGATTTCTTATTGGTGTTGTAGGTTGTAATGTCATTTGAATTTCATTTTTGAGTTATAATTTTTGTGACCCCTTTTATGTGTTTTTACTCAACCTTTGGTGCTCAAAATGGGTTAAATTTGACCCTGGGTTGTACCCCTAGGGTTTGGGGGTCATTTGGGCTTGTGTAACCTTAGGTAAACTCCCATTTGGTCACTTTAACTTCACCCTAAAGTAAAGTGACGAAAATGGAAGTTTGGGAGGGAGAGGATGAGTGGGTCAAACACTCAACCTCTTCCTTTCTTCTTCCCTAGGTTGGGGAAGTATTCAAGACCCTTTAATTGTGGAGGACTCAACTCCAAGCCTCTCCCAAAATTGGTGAGGGTACCTTGGGGTTGAGTGTGCCTTCTTAGGAGGAGAGGATTGGGGCACATGTGGCACCCACTCCTTCTTTGGCTCCACCTTTCTCTCCCACTTAATTAAGAGAGGACAAGTGGATGGGAGAAAGACTTTGGGGGATGGGTGAATGACATGTATCACCACCCCATTCCAAGAGTCTTGCTTGTAGTTGGGAGGATGAGTGAGGAGGTGACATGTGTCACCTCCCCATTCCTCAAGGCTCATGAGAAGAGCCTATTTAATCCCTCTTGGAGAGAGGGAGGGGGTTGTTGAATCTTTAGAAATTTTTGAATTTTAATTATTTTTGGGAAAAAATTAGAGGGGAAATTGGTGGCTCAACTTGGAGGAGTTAAAGGAGCTCTTCTCAACTATCTTCCATTTGGGATTTATAAGGTAGGATTCAAGGCAAATGCCTTTCCTTATGCACTTTCTTTACTTGCATGTTGTGTGTGTGTGAGTTCATTTTGTTGATTTTACTTTGTGTTGTGAGAAAATTGGGTATGGGAGTTGTGAGAGCCTCTCCTACTTGGGAGAAGATGCTCAACATGTGTGGGGTGGGGGAGGAGTGAACCTCCTCAGGGTCACATCCTTGGTTTCATGGAGTTTTTGCCTTGAGGGCAAAATTGTGAATTTGAGAAATATGTGTATAAGAGAAAATTGTGAAATCATGTTTACATGTGTGGGCTTGAGGCCTTGAGGGATTTATGTTTTGGGAAGTTTTTGGAGTGGCACTCTTGAGTTGAGTGATGTCTACTCCCCTACCCCATTAAACTCATCTTGAGTGAGTCTTTGTTATGTGAGAGCCATGGGAGTATTCTTATTTTGTGTTGAGTGAATTTGTTGTTAAGTGGTGTGTGCTTACCTTGTGTGAAGATGACCTCCTAGCTCAGGGGTGACTCATGAGTGAGTCAATGGTAGGAAGGAGAGCAGTTTGTTGTGGCTTCTTTCCACCCCTTGTGTTATTGCAGGTTTTTGGAGCTTTGAGTTATGGAAGAAAACAATATTTCCTTTTGTGTTGTTAATGGAACTCTTGAGAGAGCATGGCCAAGGTTGGCTATTTTTAAATGTGTTATTTGATAGAGAGTGTTGTGCTCTCTTGAGTTGTTAAACAATAAATTTTACTTTGAGTTGTATTTTAAACTTCTATGTAATAGGAAATGAAAATATATTTATGCTGATTTTTATATGATATGGGTTGGAGAGAAAAGTTGAATATAAATAAAATTGTTAATCTACTTCATTGATATATATAGTTTTGTTCAAAAAAAAATCCTGAAAGTTGTTGGAAATGAAATAGATAGTTTGTTGTTTTTCTTTGTTTATTTGGAAGCCTTGCTAAAATGATATTTGTCTCTATATGAAGGAAAATATAGGCATTAGTGTTGTAATAAAATAAAATATACCTTGATATTGTTGCTAATTTTATTGAAAAAAAAAGGTTATGCATTAGTTTTATTTCAAAAAAAAAGTTATTATATACATGGTGTTCTTTCCTTTCAAAAATATATATTTAGAAGTGCTTGTTGATTTGTTCCTATGAGGATACATTGGAGAATATATGCATTCTTTTATTACATACTATGGTTATTTTAGCTGGTTGAATATTGTTGAGAAACTGGTCAAATTTGTGTTTATATACTTTTTAATATATATATATATATGCAAAAAAAAATTCATATTTTGAACAATTATTATTGCTGAAAATTACCATCAAACTGTGAAAATAAATTTGAACCTGTATGATGCCTGAGATTATATGTATATATATATATAACACTATTTTGAATGTTGTATATAAAAAAAAAAGAGAAACATTATTAAAAAAAATAGACTGTGTTTCCATTGCGTTTTCTGCAAACTTAAAGCAATTTTTTTTTTTAAAATATACATTTTGGGTGGGGGTTTTGACCTCCCCACCGCCGCCATAGTAAGTAGATCAGGGTGTGGGGAGGGGGCCAAGCCCCACCCACTCCCCACTCGTAGTGGGTTGTGGGTGGGGCTCGACCCCCTCCCCACATCCCCCTTCCATCGTCGTAAGCCTCCCATCCCCTCCGTCACCCTCGAACCCCCCGTAGTCCTCCCCTCCCCATCCACCAGTCACTCCACCATACGCCTCCCCCTCTCCTTTCAACGGCCACCCCACTTACCTCCGTCGCTCATAATCCCCACACCTCCGCTAACCGCTATCGCTGCCCCAGCAGCGCTGCCTCCACACAGCTCCGCCACTCTCCCTTCGGCCCCTCTGTGGGCAGTAAACTCCACACCACAACATATAGAATATACACATTTAAAAATATATATATATATATATATATATATATATATATATATATATATATATATATATATATATATATATATATATATATATATATATATATATATATATATGTACATATATATATAACATATTCATTTCCTAGTGTGGCAGCCATGAGAGCTCCCCAACCAATAACTAGCAACAAAAAGACCAAATAAGAGAAGAGAAAAAAAGAGAGAAGAGGAGAAAAACAAACAAAGAGAAAAGAAAATGATAGTTGAAGATAGGGTTAGCGTTTTCTAGTTCCCCATAAGGAAATTATTATTTTATTGTTGGAGGATTTTAGGGCATGTTAATTTAAAATTGTTTTTTTTTTGGGTTCCCACTCTTTTATTATGTTATTTCATTTGTTTTGTGTATTTATTTTTAAAATGGGGTTTTGAGATAAATATTGAATGGGTAATTTTTATTTCTTTTGGGAATGTTCTATTTAATTGTAGTGGTATGGTAATATATAGAATAGTTTATGACTAGAGGGAATTTATAGTTTATTAATTTTAATTTGATTATTGAAGAGGGATTTTTATTGTTTTATTTAATGATTACACCAATTTAATTATTGAGATGTATTTATTTTAAACAATTGGGTTAATCATTTGTTTTCAAACCAAATTTTATGAGGTTAATATATAACTAGATTGTTATTAATTTAATATTCCTTTTTAATTATATCTAAAGCAATTTTGTTAGTTTAATAAAGACGTCGTTTTAATCCAACTTGGAAACCTAGTGAACTATATAAAAGTAGTTAGTATAACATGCTTCCGTGATCTGGTCTACCAAGAAATTAGGAATAACGCAAAGGATGCAGTGATAGCTCTGATTGATAGAGAACATGAAGAAGAACAAATTGATTGAGCTTTGTTGAAAAATGTTCTGAGCATCTTTGTAGAGATTTCATTAATGAGTTTTGGGGTTTTTAATTAATCTGATTAACTTTTCTACCAATTTAACTAGTGTAACGTAGGTAATTTAATACCAACCCAGTAAACTTTCGATCAAAATCAGGTTTATTATAAGAAACCCTAATCACGCCCGTGAGGCGTTATGCTGCCAAAATTTTCTGGAATTTGGGGTTTAGCTAGGTTAGTAAAATTTAACCTTGCTTAGGATTAAATTATTTTTTTTGTCGGTTATTGACATTAGGTTTTGGTATTAAATTATATTTTCTCATGCACTAGAATTGGCTATGTCAAAATCCCATCATTCACTTAGGTTGACCTAGGGTTTCGATCATTGATCCTAACCCTATTGGTGACGTTAACCGCGTCACATCGACCCCCTAATTGCCCTTCATTGTGAAATGGTATGCATAAGTGAATGCATTACCCCGCCTTCAATTGTCATGTTTACACCTTATGCGTAACGCCACCGAGCACGCTTACGCGTGCGAGGGGGTTTCTAGGGAAGCGTGGTAAAATTTTTGATATTTCATGTCATGACCACATGACAAATGTGGACATGACATGTGTGATGTGTGCCATGACCGCATGGGAAATGTGGGCGTGATACAATGCACACTTAACTTTCTGGTACCTTAGCCTAGACATGATGCTACAGAAATCTGAAGGTACCTCCTACTAAAGATGTCATGCCATAGCCCAAATACCACTGTACAGTATATATCACATCTATAGTAACAAAATTTCCTTCCAAATGTAGGGTTATAGTCTATGATTAACATTCATAGACCTTTCTAGTGTTTACAAGATAATTCCTTAGTCAACACCATACTAGTGTCCACAAGATGTTTCTACAGTTAAAATAAGAAATTAATTCTACTTTGCAAACAATAAGCAAGCCTTCGGAGATCTTAAAGTTTCCATTTACATCCATGCACAATAACTTAATCAACCCTTAGGATTTTATGGACAATGAAATAGAAGGTCCTATATTCCATTTATGAGTCCTCTATCCAAATGATGCAGTGATCACAAGTACATAATATCTACTATTCCGTGGGTAGTGCTCAGACATTTAAACATAGGGAAGTCCATACTAAGATAAATTTGTTCATAAACAGTCTCCAATTTAACAAATACTAATTTGAAATCACATTTCTAATTTAGTGCAAGTCATTACAATGAACTCAAAGGTCATTGTCATCAAATGAATGCCTTCACAATAGACTGTTCTAGTTACAAGTACAATACAACTATTGCAATGTTACACAACTGTATGCAATTGACAAAACCCATTCTTTCCAAGAGTCAACTAGTAATCAAATACAATCATGTAGTGTTGTTTCAACATTGTATTCCATTGTGGCTTCAGTAATGCAAACCTCATAACCTTGGAGGAAGTGTTGGTGGGAAAGTTGACCTGAACCAAGGATCCAAAACCATCCCAAAAGCCCACCTAGGAGTGGCATTATTAATCCCAAGAAGACCTCGCATCCACAATTGAGAGAGTGGACATTTATAGGTGAAATACCAACACCATTAGGGTTTACAACCATGTCAAAAAAGATAACCATGAACCAGGCCAGGTTTCCTCAAGACTCATGGTATGTTGCAATGATAGCATTCTAGCAATTCTAGCCAGGGTTTGAAACTCCACCTCAAACTGTGACCAAATTAATGTAGCTTCCTTCATGCTAGAAATCCAAAACACAATAACCAACAGTTTGCCATAGTTCGTAAGTCTCATGATCTTAAGTATGAACTCTCATAGTTAACAATATTTTCCTCATACAAACCCTTTAGCATAGGCTTTCACAAGAACACATACAGTTACACAAGTTAAAGGAAATGTTTCACCAAAATGGTCAGTGTAATTTTACAAGAATGGATGACAAGGAGATTTACTTCAAAGAAAGGTTAGCTTAGTTGAAGAAGACCAGTTGGGGATTTGAATCTTAGTCTCCAACCCAAATAGAAAGACACTCAGCCAACATGATGAGCACACCCAAAGTCTCCCTTCCTCTAAATCACTTATAGTCCAACCATCAACCTTCCTTCCTCGACCCCAAGGAAAAAAGAAGAATTCCCCCCCCCCCCCCCAAAATGGTTCCCCACTCCTTCCTTTTCTCCCTCACATACCCCAAAACCAAGCACATTAAAGATAAGTACTTCCCAAAGCTGTTATGGCAAAGGAGAGTTAATGCCTATTGCCAATGATGGCTTCTTCTCAACCAAAAAAAATGTGCATATTAAAATTTAAATGTCCACTATTATATTTCAAAGGTTTGAAATATAACCAACAATGTAACTATAATGCATGCCCCCCTTTAAGTCTTATAATAAAAGGTTAGGAAACAAAGACTTGAGATAAACCCTTTGGTCTGTTCACTTAGGAGACCACCTGAAAACTCAATGATAACTACATCCACATGATCAACAAGAATGACAAGCGACCTATGAATAACAATCCACTTGAGTCAAAAAGACAAGAAGACCAATAGAAACCAAACACAACAAACAGAGTACAACTGTAACTATTTGTCTCAAGTATCACTCTATAACATCTTCAAAGATTATTGAAACTCAACACAAGAAATGCAAATTGACATATTAACACAACCTATCAAACTAAGTTATTGAAAATCAACTATTGATACCTCGTTCTCCATCTAGATTACAATATCGGTCCACTTTTTGCTTTGTAACATTTCCTTTTCAAATTGCGTTGGTTGCCGGTCATATTTCTCCTCCTATCAAAACATGGCACATGGACTAGTTAAGCTAATTAATATGCAATCATTTACTTTTTCCTAGGAAATAAAAAAAATATCATTTAACATATTAAATATACTTACAAATGTACAGATCAAGGCCTGTAAACCTTTCTGGCCACTGTGATGAGTGGCACGAAGTTTGTCAAGCCTAGCCTTGGAGGCCTTGTCCTGAAACATATACTAATTCAATTTAGGTAAAGCACAAATAAAATTTAAAAATCATTTAATAAATTTGATATAGTCTTAAGAGCAAATTCAAATACCTGCGTACTCTCCTCACCAAACTTCCTCCATGCATCAGACTTCTCATATGCTTTTACAAGCTCTTTCCATACTTTGAGACTTACATCAATTGGCCTTTTTTTAAGCCTTTGCTCAAGAGGGATTTTTTTTATCTTTTTTGTTTGGTTGCACTGAAATCTCTTGCAGTTTTGAGACATTCGTAGCATTATTTTCTTGACAAACCAACGTGTTCCAAATTCAATCTCCATGTCTTGGATAACTACTTTTTGCAGGTGCATGGGTATCTTTGAGAATGGCAAATGTAGATGGTCTTTGAACCATTGAAGGCATGATTCCTTCAACCTATTCACAAACGTTTTTCCAGCATCTGTCATTCAGACTTCCCTAAAACCACATCATATTCTTTCTTGGTATCATAGCTACCAATGTAAGATGCAAAACATGGCGTGGTGGTCGAAGAAGTCTGTGTCCTAGGAGTGGCTAGGACATTGGAAGCCTCTACTCCCTATTCCACATTCTTAGAGGTTAATGTTATTGATTTCCTCCTAGATCTTTTGCTCGATCCATGACTGGTTGGGGAATCAAATGATTCCCTTTGACACTGTTGATTTGGTTGCAATGTTTCAGGGGCTTTACTAGATCATTTTTCTATGTATCTGGCAAGCATTGTCAAGTCAACACCATCCAATTTGTTCACTGCGTCTACCCTCTATATGGAAGCCAATGCCTCTTTATCTTTGTTAGTCTCATGTCCCTATATATATATATATATAATAATTTTAAAAAAAAATTAGAAATAGAAAACTAATTACTAAAAATCAAAGAAACAATGGAAACATTTACAAATCTATAAATTGACAATGAATTACTTGATTGTGGCCAGAGTTTGCTCCCTTCCCTCTATTGCTTGACATTTTGAGGTGACATAAGACAAATTATTTTTGTCCAGTCAGTGGAGGAAATCATAGCCAGGTATGAATTAACAGCGTGCTTGACCAATCGTAGCCAAAAATAAATATGTAGCCAAAAACAAAACAAAACAACTTGTATTTTGGGTATGATGTACAAAGAGACCTTGTTTGACAAGCCTTCTAAAAATGGTAAATACAAGTTATACTACAAGCAAGGATAATTAACAACATTACTACTCAAATTTACCCTAAAGCATGAGTACAACATCTTAGAAAAAGTTTCTTTGAGCTCAAAATTATATCAAAATCGATAAAAACCTAGGTCAAGAGTTAACTTGCTAAAAGGTAGATGAACAAGCTTGATTGAATGGTTGAGGTAGCTAGAAACCCTAAATTTAGCAGCTAGCTAAAGCAATTTTTTATCTTCTGGATGTCTAGAACCAAAAATAAATAAAATACAAATTCATGGATCCATTGTAGAAACTTTTCAGTAACTTTTGTTTTCGACATAATAAAGTCGTCGCTTCACAGGAAACCTAAAACAGAGGCACAGTACACTATGTTGTGGGCTTAAATGTATTGACTTATTTGTGTTTTTTTTTTGTGTGGTATGTTTTAATGCTGGCCCAAATTTTAAATTTTTTTTTTGGATTCATTAGTTGGTGCTAAAGTCGGCATTTCTAACTCTGACTTTTGCGCCAACTTTCAACCCTAAATGTAATCTCTTTGGGACGCCAAAACTGACGCCAAGTGCGCCTAATTTAGCACCATCATCATCCATCTCCTATGCAAACATCTCCATTGCACCCTACACCACCTCCGCATCATAAGATTTAACTTTTATGGGGATGTGTGCAACCATTGGTTATGCTTCCCTTCCATTCCGCAATAAATCTACCATCATTCATCCACTATCCTACATACCCTCCACATACCATCCCTATGGTCCATGCTTTGGCATAAGTCTGACATAATCCACATCATAATCCACTATTTTCCCTACATAATCCACGTCATAATCCACTTTTCTCCCCTTTAGAATCCACGTCATAATCCACTATCTGCCTAATCCATTTGCCTTCCATGTATCCCTTACCAACATCGATGAGGGCACTCGACATGGTCCATGCGAGAGGACATCATTCTCTAATGGGACTATAACCTTTCAGTGTAGCATAACGCAACCTTCAATCCTCAACCCTAAACACTATACCTTAAACCCTAATCCCTCAACCGTAAACGTTATCCCTAAAATTTGAAGCCTCAACCCTTAAACCTTAAATCCTAAACCCTATCCCTAAACCCTCAACCTGAAACATTATACCTTAAACTCTAATACCTCAACACTAAACCCTAAACCTTCAACCATAAACACTATATCTTAAACTCTAATCCCTCAACACTAAACCCTAATCCCTCAACCCTAAACCCTAATCCCTTATCGCTAAACCTTAAACCCTATCCCTAAAGTCTCAACCCTCAACATTTGAACATTAAATCCTAAACCCTATCCCTAAACCCTCAACCCTAAATAGTACTATGCATTAAACCCTAATCCCTCAACTCTAAACCCTAATCCCTAAACCCTAAACCCTAACTTCCATTTTCAACATAATAAAGTCATCGCTTCGTAGGAAACCTAAAACAGAGGCAGAGTACACTGTGTTGTGGGCTTTATTTTTAAAGTGCCTGGTAAACTTTTTTCATGTGACCGGTGATGCTGGAATGACACATCCTCTGGTACCATGGGGACGGGGGAGACTGGACCTCGTGACCATCTTTACCACAATGGAATTACTTAGCCAATCAAGCCAGGGCCCCTGCCCCACTGTGTTGTGGGCTTAAATGTATTAACTTATTTGTGTTTTTTTTTGTGTGGTATGTTTTAACGCTGGTACAAATTTTAAATTTTTTTTTTGGATTCATTAGTCGGCACTAAAGTCAGCATTTCTAACTCTAACTTTTGCACCAACTTTCAGCCCTAAATGTAATATCTTTGGGATGCCAAAACCGGTGCCAAGTGTGCCTAATTTAGTGCCATCATCATCCATCTCCTAAGAAAACATCTCCATTGCACCCTACACCACCTCCGCATCACAAGCTTCAACTTTTATGGGGATGTGTGCAAACCATTGGTTATGGTTCCCTTCCATTCTGCAATAAATCTACCATCATTCATCCACTATCCTACATACCCTCCACATACCATCCCTATGGTCCATGCTTTGGCATAAGTCTGACATAATCCACATCTTAATCCACTATTTTCCCTACATAATCCACATCATAATCCACTTTTCTCCCCTCTAGAATCCATGTCATAATCCACTATCTGCCTAATCTATTTGCCTTCCATGTATCCCTTACCAACATCGATGAGGGCACTTGACATGGTCCATGCGCAAGGACATCATTCTCTAATGGGACTATAATCTTTCAGTGCAGCGTAACGTAACCTTCAACCCTTAACCCTAAACACTATACCTTAAACCCTTCTCCCTCCACCCTAATCCCTCAACTGTAAACGCTATCCCTAAAGCCTGAAGCCTCAACCCTTAAACCTTAAACCCTAAATCCTATCCCTAAACCCTCAACCCTAAACATTATACCTTAAACTCTAATCCCTCAACATTAAACCCTCAACCCTCAACCCTAAACACTATATCTTAAACTCTAATCCCTCAACATAAAACCCTAATCCCTCAACCCTAAACCCTAATCTTTTATCGCTAAACCCTAAACCCTATCCCTAAAGCCTCAACCCTCAACACTTGAACCTTAAATCCTAAATCCTATCCCTAAACCCTCAACCCTAAACAATATTATGCCTTAAACCCTAATCCATCAACTCTAAACCCTAATCCCTAAACCCTAAACCCTCAACCCTCAACACTATACCTTAAACCCTAATCCCTCAACACTCAACCCTAATCTTAAAGCTAAACTTAAAGCTTCCACTCATTCCACCATCCCCAAGGGATCCAGAAATGCAAAATTAGATGCCTCTATTGATAAATCCAAACATCCTAAGGGTCATCATGCCTCAGGACATAAAAATAAAGAGTCAAAGAAAAATCAATCCAAAAAGTTATCCAAGCCCATACCTCCACAAGCAAAGTCCAAAATCAAAATGGTATGGGTACCTAAGCAACAATAAATCAAGTTAAATGAGGCATCTACCTCTAAAAAATCCCAACCATCTAGTCCCATCTCAAATTCCCATTCCACTCAAAAGTGTCAAAAAATTCCATCCCACAAGCAAAAGAAAAGTAATAAAACGCCTAAGTCTATGTGGGTTCCTAAATCCCTTCATCATCCATCTCCTAAGAAAACATCTCCATTGCACCCTACACCACCTCTGCATCACAAGCTTCAAATTGTATGGGGATGTGTTCAACCATTGGTTATGCTTCCCTTCCATTCCGCAATAAATCTACCATCATTCATCCACTATCTTACATACCCTCCACATACCATCCCTATGGTCCATGCTTTGGCATAAGTTTGACATAATCCACATCATAATCCACTATTTTCCCTACATAATCCACGTCATAATCCACTTTTCTCCCCTCTAGAATCCATGTCATAATCCACTATCTGCCTAATCCATTTGCCTTCCATGTATCCCTTACCAACATCGATGAGGGCACTCGACATGGTCCATGCGCAAGGACATCATTCTCTAATAGGACTATAAATTTTTAGTGTAGCGTAACACAACCTTCAACCCTCAACCCTAAACACTATACCTTAAACCCTAATCCCTCAATCGTAAATGCTATCCCTAAAGCCTGAAGCCTCAACCCTTGAACCTTAAATCCTAAACCCTATCCCTAAACCCTCAACCCTAAACACTATACCTTAAACTCTAATCCCTCAACACTAAACCCTAAACCCTCAACCCTAAACGCTATATCTTAAACTCTAATCCCTCAACACTAAACCCTAATCCCTCAACCCTAAACCCTAATCCCTTGTCGCTAAACCTTAAACCCTATCCCTAAAGCCTCAACCCTCAACACTTGAACCTTAAATCCTAAACCCTATCCTGAAACCCTCAACCCTAAATAGTACCATTCCTTAAACCCTAATCCCTCAACTCTAAACCCTAATCCCTAAACCCTAAACCCTCAACCCTAATCCCTCAACCCTCAACCCTGATCTTAAAGCTAAACTTAAAGCTTCCACTCATTCCACCATCCCCAAGGGATCTAGAAATGTAAAATTAGATGCCTCTACTGATAAATCCAAACATCCTAAGGTTTGTCATGCCTCAGGACATAAAAATAAAGAGTCAAAGAAAAATCAATCCAAAATGTTATCCAAGCCCATACCTCCACAAGAAAAGTCCAAAACCAAAATGGTATGGGTACCTAAGCAACAAGAAATCAAGTTAAATGAGGCATCTACCTCTAAAAAATTCCAACCATCTACTCCCATCTCAAATTTCCATTTCGCTCAAAAGTGTCAAAACATTCCATCCCACAAGCAAAAGAAAAGTAATAAAACACCTAAGTCTGTGTGGGTTCCTAAAGCCCTTCATCATCCATCTCCTAAGCAAACATCTCCATTGCACTCTACACTACCTCCGCATCACAAGCTTCAGCTTTTATGGGGATGTGTGCAACCATTGGTTATAGTTCCCTTCCATTCCACAATAAATCTACCATCATTCATCCACTATCCTACATACCCTCCACATACCATCCCTATGGTCCATGCTTTGGCATACGTCTGACATAATCCACATCATAACCCTATCCCTAAACCCTCAACCCTAAACACTATACCTTAAACTCTAATCCCTCAACACTAAACCCTAAACCCTTAACACTAAACACTATACCTTAAACTCTAATCCCTCAACACTAAACCCTAATCCCTCAACCCTAAACCCTAATCCCTTATCGCTAAACCTTAAACCCTATCCCTAAAGCCTCAACCCTCAACACTTGAACCTTAAATCCTAAACCCTATCCCTAAACCCTCAACCCTAAATAGTGCTATGCCTTAAACCCTAATCCCTCAACTCTAAATTGTAATCCCTAAACCCTAAACCCTCAACCCTCAACACTATACCTTAAACCCTAATCCCTCAACCCTCAACCCTCAACCCTAATCTTAAAGCTAAACTTAAAGCTTCCACTCATTCTACCATCCTCAAGGGATCTAGAAATGCAAAATTAGATGCCTCTACTGATAAAGCCAAAAAATTTACCATCATTCATCCACTATCCTACATACCCTCCACATACCATCCCTATAATGGTCCATGATTTGGCATAAGTTTGAAATAATCCACATCATAATCCACTATTTTCCCTATATAATCCACATCATAATCCATTTTTCTCCCCTCTAGAATCCACATCATAATCCACTATCTACCTAATCCATTTGCCTTCCATGTATCCCTTACCAACATCGATGAGGGCACTCGACATGGTCCATGTGCAAGGACATTGTTCTCTAGTGGGACTATAACCTTTCATTGTAGTGTAACATAACCTTCAACCCTCAACCCTATAAACTATACCTTAAACCCTAATCCCTCCACCCTAAACCCTAATCCCTCAACTATAAACACTATCCCTTAAGCCTGAAGCCTCAACCTTTAAACCTTAAACCCTCAACCCTAAACACTATACCTTAAACTCTAATCGCTCAACACTAAACCCTAAACATTCAACACTAAACACTATAGATTAAACTCTAATCCCTCAACACTAAACCCTAATCCCTCAACCCTAAACCCTAATCCATTATCACTAAACCTTAAACCCTATCCCTAAAGCCTCAACCCTCAACACTTGAACCTTAAATCCTAAACCCTATCCCTAAACCCTCAACCCTAAACAATACTATGCCTTAAACCCTAATCCCTCAACTCTAAACCATAATCCCTAAACCCTAAACCCTAAACCCTAAACCCTCAACACTATACCTTAAACCCTAAACCCTCAACACTATACCTTAAACCCTAATCCCTAATCCCTCAACCCTCAACCCTAATCTTAAAGCTAAACTTAAAGCTTCCACTCATTCCACCATCCTCAAGGGATCCAGAAATGCAAAATTAGATGTCTCTAGCCAAAAAATCTATCATCATTCATCCACTATCCTACATGCCCTCCACATACCATCCCTATGGTCCATGATTTGGCATAAGTATGACATAATCCACTATTTTCCCTACATAATCCATGTCATAATCCACTTTTCTCCCCTCTAGAATCCACGTCATAATCCACTATCTGCCTAATCCATTTGCCTTCCACGTATCCCTTACCAACATTGATGAGGGCACTCGACATGGTCCATGCACAAGGACATCATTCTCTAATGGGACTATAACCCTCAACTCTAAACCCTAATCCCTCAACTCTAAACCGTAATCCCTAAACCCTCAACCCTAAATGCTAAACCCTATTGGGACAGGAAAATTTTGCAATTTTTCTGTACTTCTATCCATCCCCTTTTCAATGAAGATCAGAACATTATACCCTTAATCTCATAATAGTAATCAATTGTGTTACAAAATCCATAATTAACCTAAGTCTTCCATATCCATTCCATGAATTGTACCCTTTGCCTTTCCTAAGAACATATCGGCCCAATGTGATCCCATCATTGGAACCTTTCACTTTGCTATACCGTTGGCCCGATAAAGATATAGTATCACTATATCAGCAAAACAATGATCTATCGAGGTAACCTTTGAGGTCATCCCACCAATAGACTAACAAAATGGAATAAAATGAACTTATCAGGATAACATGCAGATATCAGTGGAAACCACATCATGGTTCCACCAACAGGCCGATAAAGTTGATAGAAGAAGGTTATATTGCCGTAACATGTGGATTTCAGTGGAATACATATCACACCCTCACCGATGAGCTGATGAACTCGACAGGAGTTAGCTTATTGCCAAAACATGTCAACTTCGGCAGAACTTATATATGAGTTCCCCTGACATGCTGATAAAACCAACAAAGACAAAAGCATCGTTGTAGCATGTAAGGATCAGTGGAACTAAGGATGAAGCTCCACCGATAGCTCGAAATAACTATAAAACATTAAGGATATGAAGAACATTGGCCAGACTAGGGCACATCAGGGCAACTTCATACCTCGCCGATGGACCGAGAAAGGGAAATTTATCAATGGAAGGGATGGACTTTGGTGGAATATAAAACAAAGCCTCAGTGATACAGCGATGATTGTCAGACAAGATTGATGTGACATTCCAAGACATCGGTCGAATATTTGCAATTAATAAACCGGCTTGATGGCAAGATACACATCAATGGTGCATTTATGAGATGAGATTGAAATAAGTTATTCCACCCCTGTAAGATTTGGCTGAAGAAGGTTATATCACCGGAACATGTCAACTTTGGCAGAACTTATATACGAGTTCCCCCGACATGCTGATAAAACCAACAAAGACAAAAGCATCATTGTAGCATGTAAGGATCGGTGGAACTAAGGATGAACTCAGGTCTTGAATGGTCACGGGTTTCTATTTAGTGAATAATGGATTGGTCTTTTCTAATTAAAAACATTTTGTTAAGTTTAAAAGTATTTTCTTAACAGTTATGAACAGTTGTCTTTTCTGTTGTAACGGGTTTGAAGCTTGTTTGCCTCTCTTATAAAAAGAGAGACCAAGACCCGACAAAAAGATATAGGGGAAAGAGAGGAGCTAGTAGTGGTAGATAGTAGAAAAAGTTCCATAATATTTACAAACTCAAAGACCATGTTACAAGCATAATTTTGAAGAAGTTAATGGAAAATCTCTGATTCTGTGGTGCCATATTGGTATCAATTGTTTGTTAAAGTTATTCAATTATTTGGTTGTCTCCATTTTAGTGCTTCCTTATTATTTAAATTGATATATCACAGCTGCCTGCCATATAAAACTTTACGATGGTTTCCTCTACTATAAGTTCATTCTGATTTCCTCTACTATAGGTTCTAGTATTGACTCTTGTCACAGCTGCCTGCCATATAAAAATTTATGATGGTTTGATTCGACTGGTTTGGACTCTTTTTGACCTCAGATTCTATGCTCAGATTCGGTCAAAACTCAGTGAAGACTAGGCAATTAAATATAGAGATTTTTAAGGATTTAAAATTGGTTTCATGCATCCTTTATTAAATAAATTTTAAAGACACAATAAACTAATCTAATAGAAGCTACTAAGATCAAGTATAAAAGAAACTACATTTTTAGATATATGATTATTGTCAAAGTGTTTTAGGAATATAAAACTTATCAATTATAATATCCATGGCATCAAAATCAAAAATTATAATATGGAATCATGAATTATGGTAGAAAGAAGTTTGTATCATTTTTTAGATATATAAATATTGTCAAAGTGTTTTAGGATTATAAAACATATCAATTATGATATACATGGCATCAAAAACAAAAATTATAATATGGAATCATGAATTATGGTAGAAAGAAGTTTGTATCATTTAGTCCAAAATTGCTATCTCTTTGTGGAGTCATGTGTTTGTATCTCTACTAGGGCAATAGGATCATTACTTAGGATAAATATTGACTTAGCAAACTAGAAGAATAAATGTAATTCAAACATTTGGGATTTAATTGGAAAAAAGTCAAAAATTAAAAAAAAAATGTTGTTTTTCCATCTAGCATGGTTCAAAATGTATTTTTTATTTTTTTCTTTTTAAAACTAGAGTGAGGTCTAAGGGCAATGCTCTTGACCAAAGGTGGACCAATAGTTGCTCAGCATGCTTTTTGTTAAGTTGTCTAATAGTTCCTGAAACAAAGGTGGACCAATAGTTGTTCATTAAGTCATGTTTTGTTGGTGTGTTGATGTGGCATCACATAATTGGTTGTTTTTAAGTCTAAAGGGCACATTTCATTCAATTATAGGTACTTATAGTCAACACTAACAACCTTAAAGTTATAACTACTAGTGCTAAAGTTTTAAAAATATTGAGCCTTAAGTCCACAAACACTATCATAGCTATTGGAACATGCCCAACAATTGGGTCCTCTCCCCTATGTTACTTTTAGTGATACCGAGAGCCCCATTGAAGATATCCCAAAAATCTTACCAACATTGTTTTCAGATCACAGTAATCTGGGAGTATTAATTGGATCAGTAAGAAGAACCACATCATTAGGGTTGGCATTATGTTTCCAAGTTGATATCATCTACTATTCTTGTTTGATTTATTCAATTGGTTCCTTCAAGTAGGGATTAAAGATCCTTTTGATAAATTACAAGTAACCTGGTTGTGGTAGTTGGATTATTAAGAAGAGTCTATCAAAATTATTTCCTTGCACGGTTATACAAGTTATTAACCAATATTAGTGTGCCAAACAGTTAGAATTACTATCAAATATAAGCCGCTTATCTCAGATTTTCATTTGACTCCATTTACCCAACAAGGCACTGGTCTCACCCATTTCATTTTACTTAAAACTCAAGGATTCAAACCATCTCGCTGTTATTTTTTAATTGTGAATGCAAAAACTCAAATCAATTCACTATACCTGCAAATTGGTTATACAAGGATTCAAATCCGTTCACTGTATTTGCCAATAGGAATGCAAGGGTACAAATCATTTGCATATAACAACTAGGAGGTTTGCACAATTAAGGGCTGATGTAGAAAGGTTAGAGGATAAATGCAAACATATAGGAAATTTATATAATCTGTCAGGATGCATTTGCTATTCATGTGTGGTTATCTTGATTGGTTCCTTTTAACCTCTTGGTGCACAACTATTATGTGACTATTGTCATTGTTGTGTATTATAGGATCTAGAGGAGCCCATGGAGAGATGACGTGGATGGTGTAGAACTACTAAATCGCAGAGAGGAAAGTGGGTGGAAATAGATATGACAACGGAATCTGTAGATACAATTGAGGTAAGAAGAGAAAGAAACCTCAACCAAAGGAGGAAGGTGTTTATGAATTCACAAATGCTACAACATAAAGGAGATAAAGTCATTTTTTTGTCCATGAGGCCTCTGAGGTCAAACTTATTGGTTGAAAATGCACAATAATGGTGATTAAATGTGATTCTATGATCAAGGGAAAAGTTTGAAAATTAAGATGGCCAAAACATGATATAAATATGTCACATATATAATTAAAGTGAGGTTTTGTGTTGGATAGCATATTCGTTGAAATGATATAATTAGTGTACTAAACATTATTTACTATGTTGTCTATTATAGGGGCCAGACGAGACCATGGCAACAGATCGTGTCATATCAAATGAGGACACAACGGATGAAGCGGGACATGAGGTACTCAAATTTTGACTTAACTTAGGAAAAAATGATTTGATTGTATTTTGTGATACATCCATCTTTTTTCACAGTATTATTGAAATTTATAATGTATTATCCAATCTTGACATAAATTAATGCATGTTTTTTATTATTTTAGATGGAGATTGGAGCAAATACAGAGCCTGAGCATTCAACTAGAAAAAGAAAAAGATATGTACGTGGATGTGGACCTAAAACTGTTAAATCACATAGATGACAGTGGGTGGAAGAGGATATGACAATGGATCCTGCAGACACAACAAATGATTTCACTGAACAAGAGGTTGGTCAGGACTATAGTACATGGGATGAATACTTTGAGAAAATTGTTGTTTGTGGATGTTTTGTATGTCATGGAAAGAAACAATTTAAACGAGCGATTGTACAAAGACATTACATATATGATGAGCTTCCAGTCCATAGTATGCCTCCTACAATGGATTCAAATCCAATAGGAATTATGGTAAGGAATTTTCCAATTTGATATAAATAACATGTATACTTTGTTTAAACATGGTTTTATATTATTTAAATAACTATTTTTTTCTAAATGGATACTTGCAGGATAAAGTTCTTGGTTTAAAGTTTCCTAGATCACCAACTTCCAGCCTAGAGGGCAATGATCATTCATCAGATGATAGATCTAACAAAAATATGTGCCAATATACCGTTGTGTGGTTACACAACACGCCCCATTTTGCCTTGACAAAACATGGACCCAACTTTTTTTTTGCTACTTTGGCTTGTTGTTTTTCTACTTTGGGTGGTCTGGTAAAATTAGTCATGCATGTAACCCTGCAAGAGGGTGGATTTGCCACCATGATGAGGTCAATTGTCAAATTTAGTATTTCACATTATTAACCTCATGGTTGGAAAGTACGTAGAATTTCAAGCAGGTTTGCCTTTTGGATCACCTCAAAATTCTTTAAGGGAAGAAAGTTATGTTAAGTCAAAGTTTGGTCAAACCTGATATCCCGAGGGAAGGGGGTCATATTTCAAATATTAGTCATCTTAGATAAGATCACCCCAATATTTTATTATCATCTGATAATCACTTGATCCACGAAGTGCAGACATCAATTTTACATAGTAGCCGATATCTACCCATCAAACAACTTCATTTTATTTGCGGGGGGTCATATTTTTTAATATCCGTCATCTTACGAATATCACCCTCTTTGCAAAATATCACCCTATGCCAATATGATGGTGACGTCATCTAAATCCAACGAACGAAGGAAGTTACCCTGATGATGATGTCATCATTTCATTCTACCTCACGGAGGTATATATCCGATGCCCACCATATTCAATAACCTGATGGTGACATCATTAAAACATAACGATTAAACATGGTCATTGACATGGTGATGTCACCCCGATCTTTTTCCAAGGGGGTCATTTTATTTGCGGGGTCATATTTTGAACATCCCCTGATCTTAAATTCATGACGTGATATACATGTGGTCAACGTTGACCACATCACCCGATTCTTTGCATTTAAGTTTTACCGCGAGAAGGTGGGGGGTCATTTTATCCAGACGGGGTCATATTTTGAATATCACCTGATATTTCAAAGATCACCCCCTTGTTTCCTGACATTAAATGCACTTAAATGCGGTAGATGGATTCCCGCCGATTGTGAATACAAATCAAACACTTGGAATCATCCATGGATTCCTTGTAGAAGATCAACGGATTTAACCATCCCACCACAGTTTTACCCTAATTTGCCCTACGGATGCATTTAAAGGTAACTTTCGGAGGTTATTTTCATTTACCTTGCAAAAAAATGAGAAATTACAAAGCAGAGAAGTCAAACCCTCATACAGCTACCTGTTAACGGACTAGATCTTTCAGCGTAATGGAACAGGTGATCTTCAGCATTTGTAGCCCTTTTCCGTAATCACCCATCTAACCCAGGAGGAAAGCACTATCAAGTAAGTAACTAAAAACCCTCCTGTTGTCGTTTTCTACATGTTCAGGTAGGGTGTACGTTCTTTCTTGTGGTTTGAATCTGTAAATGTGCATATCATGATGAAGTAAAGGAGAATAGATAGAGTATGCATGATGTTGTAGAAGTACATAATGTTGTATGATTGCATATGGACATTGTAAGGTAAGATAGATTATGTTTATTGTAGGAGTCCATGGCGGATCTTAGAAGGAATAGGTCTAATTCAGAGTTTCTCAAGCCTATGCAGCCCAAGGGGGTACAATTTAAGTATGGCATCATTGGTGACACTCACCAAGGAGATACGGACCTAGCAGCATGGTCGACAAGAATAGATCATGACAATGATAATACCCTTCTGGATGCGATATATGTTTCAGGAATGTGGCATGAAACCGGTTGTCCGTATGCCATGGACACCCCAGAGCTGGTAGTGGAATGTGCCATGAATTATAACCTTGAGACCAGGCGGGTGGAGAAGCATGGAAGAATTTATGCCAACTTTTCAATCAAGGGCATCACCTCTACTTTCAATCTACTAGTTGGAAAGAAGGTGGTCAGTGTGGATCTACGTAAACTGGAAATAGAGTACAACAACAATAAGAAGAATGCAAGGAAGAGGATGTATCAGTGGAGGTCAAAGAGTGGCACCTACACTGCCTCAGCTAAATTGCCCGTACATTTGTATAAATTTGATTTTGATGATGAGTACCAGTACATGATTGCCCTGCTAAGTAGGATGACAGGTAAGCCTCATGTTGGAAATTTTTAAAATTGGATGTTTGGAATCATCCAGATGGTCCTATATATAGATAACAAGCAATTATGGGCCAAGATCATTAGTGATGTACTAGATGAAGAGATGAGGAACCTGGGAGGCCAGGCATGCATGTTTCATATGACCTCATATGTTGTGTATTCATGTGCCTACAAAGGAACCTTTGATGCCCTGACAATAGTGGGTAAGGCTGGCGGTAATGCAGATGATGCCCACATATGGGATCACTATCCTCAGCTATAGAGAAAAAATTACCTCCTGGATTACAAATTGGTGAATGATACATTCTCTATGCATCTAGTCAAAACCATGGAGGAAGACAGAACCAAAAGACTAAGCATGGAAGCTCAGGAAGTTGTTTACAAACATGGGGCCTAGTTTATCCAGTGTGCCACCTTTTCATACATAAGGATAGAAGGATATGAGGGACATCCCCTAATGTTACCAAGATACCCTAATGATGGGGTTGTCCTGATGGAGTTTCTCAGATAGGTGTCAACCATAGTTGAGGCATATAAATCACAAAAGAAGATACCTCCAGTGTTGTTTCCAGTGTCTATGGAGAGAGGTTACCCACAGAAAAATAGAGGAAAGGTCCCACTAGAGGTAAGAAAACTGAATATGAACCTAAGGGGGTGATAATTGAAAGAATGGCCACACCAGCTATAGGTGCATCAACATCAGCTCAAGCATCCGCATCATCTGCACTGCCTTCGATTGATAAACCAAAGACAAAAGGGATTTTGAGGCCAACTATTGAAACTACAGAAGTGCAGGAGGAGGGCCAAGCCTCACAGCATGAAGTGGAGGAGGGCATCCTGTTTGAGGAAGAGTAGGTAAACAAGGCACTTGCAAGTGATGACCTAATGATGGTTAGTAGGAAGAGGAGGGTGATGTTGCTGATGTCACCACCCAAGAAGCAAAGAACATCCATGCAGGGTGATATCAGGGCTGACCCAATTGTATTGAGAGGAGCTAGTGGTGAAGCATTCAAGAAGGAGCTACAACATGATGTTCCACTTCCCACCATAATAAAATTCAAGACTGAGAAGGTAGAGGAACAAACAAGAGAAGCTCTTAAAGTAGGTCAGGGTGGTCCTTTTTGATTGGAGGACACTATGGACTTATCAGATGATGAGTTCGTGCAGAATGTAGCCTCTCAAAGAATGGAGACTCTCGCCTCCAGTACCTGTACGACTCCACATGGGACCCCATTAGCACATATGGTAGTATTGGAGGAGGTGAAACCTCAAACAGAAGAAGTAAAAGAAAGTAGCCCAAAGAGGGCAGCCCAACAGATAGGGCTTGATAAATTGGTTGATCAGGTGACTAGACATGCAGTTATAGATTTAACATACAAGGGTGATGTAAGCCCTAAGGACAACGTAGGTGCACCTGATGAGACAGGAAAGATTGAAGTGCCGAAGCAAATAGAAAAAGAAATCATTGCTCCTAATATGGGTCAGTAATAGCATGAAATACCCGCAGAGCCAAAAATAGTAGAAGTCTAATAGAAAGGCGGGGGTGATAAAGATACATCAGGTGATGTTGTTGCCCAGACTCAGGGAGATCCAAGAGCTGCCATAGGAGCTAAAGATAAATCAGGTCATGAGGATCTTAAGGCACAAGAAATTGGTGCATTAGGTGAAAAACAAGAAATGACCCAAGATCAGGGTGATGCACAAGGCCCAAATACACAAACATCAGCAGATGTTAATATGCCCCAGGATGAGGAAAACAATAAAGTGGATGAAAGTCAGAAGGAGGGAGTATAGGATCAGGCGTAAGATCATAATGTGGACATTCCACAAGATCCTCCTCTATAGAAAGAAGCCCCTCAACAAGAAGAAATACAACAAGGTCCCCCTCATGCGGAACTCCATGAGGAAGAAACTAAGAAATCGCCTTCTCCACCAAGAATAGAAGCAAATATTGGAGAACATGACAGACATGATGTTGACAAAGGATATCAAGGATTTGGAGATGATGTGCCTCAATGGCTGGAAAGAGAAATAGGTATGGAACAAGGGTCTGAAATTTAGGAATTTGATGTTTCCACCCTATTTGTAGAAACAATAATAAAGCCAAAGAGGAAGGCCAGATTGACATCAGCTATAAAAAGCAATCATGCTACAGGCAGAAGGACTGCACAGGTAGCACTTCCCATGATTGAGAAAGAGAAGGGCAAGATCACCCTAGAGGAGTTTCAAATCACAACTGTTGATTTGGGTTTTGCTAATGAAGACCAGGAGGGTCAAGAGGGGAAGGACATTATTGATTCTTTGACCCAATGGGTAAAGAAGGAGAAAGAGAAAAATAAAAAGCATAAAGAGCACATTGCTCAGCTGCATTCTTACATAAAAGGGTTAATTAACCCTGATAATACACCAGTTGATCCATCATTCCCATTGACTGTCATATCCTAGGAGGAGGTCACTAATTGGACCTCATGCAGCATGAAGCTATGATCATGGAGAAATGGATGCTGTCAGCCCTCACTGGAGCTGAGGATGTTTTGAGAATCTCCCTACAAAGATGGAATTCTTTAAGAAGTTTGAAAAGAAAGGTAGATAAGATGCAAAATGAAACAGGGAAACGGTCATTCCAATTGGAAAAGGACCTGACTGCTTTAAGTGAAATGAAGAGGATTGATCCTCAAATCTTGATAAATAACCAAGTGTTGAATAATAATATTGCCCTGCTGATAGACATATGGTATGAAGATATTAGTTTTGAATGTGATATCTTGAAGAAATGCAATAGTAAGCTCAGGGATATAAGTATAAAGCTGCATAGCATGATGGCTTATGAAGCAGAAATCCTTGAGGCTTTAGAAGGAAAAGTAGAGGGAAAGATTGAAAATCAAGATGCAGACTTTGCTATCAAAGCACTGCATGATAATTTCCAGCCGGTAGCAGATGACCTCCTCACCCACCTGACGAAAGAAGTAATGAATAAGATCATGAGGATAAAGGTCAGGGTGGAAATGTATAATGAGACTTTGAAGGTGCTCAAAGATAAATTCTAGTCTCATAAGCATGCCATAACAAAAGCCAGAATCCAAGATGGGGGAGAGGTGAATAAAATAGTGCAGGCATATGAGCACATCAGGACAGCGATGAAGGCCCACATACAAGAGAATGTACATCAGGGTGACAGTGATACTGAAAGTAATGAAGATGATGACCCCGATGAAGAAGAAGAAAATGAGGAGGAAGAACCTGAAGAATGAATGAAGATGCATCACCAAGAGAACACATGCATAGGGCATTCATAAATAGTGAGTCGTCCAGATGGTTGCTAGCTAGCAACCTGTGCCACGAGGAAGAGTTGACTGAGTCAAAGGATAATTATCAACCATTGATCTTAATTGACAAATCTTGACCATTGGTCATTTGTAACTACCTCCTCACCTTATTCTATAAAAGGTGCAGGGGTGCAATATTTTGAACATTCGAAACTTAATTGAAATTTGATTGCTGAAATATCAGGACTCATTTCAAAGTTGTTGTAAATGTACATGTTATGCATACTGAATGAGAGAGAAGCATATTTGATTACAAATCATCATAAATCTTGAGTAATCTATGTTTGAAATTTAGATACATGCATTGATTAGTTGCGTCCCTTGGAGTGCTTGTCAGTCTACATGTGTTGTTTTCATTCCTAATCCTGTGAATTTAGCATCAACCATATCTAGCTGTGGAACATCCTGGTGACCTATGGTTTGATTTCTTCTCTTCATGAATGTATCTTGTATGTATGTGA
Source organism: Cunninghamia lanceolata (assembly GCA_027924645.1). Lineage (NCBI taxonomy): Eukaryota > Viridiplantae > Streptophyta > Pinopsida > Cupressales > Cupressaceae > Cunninghamia > Cunninghamia lanceolata. Next base: position 1,641,536 of record BSBN01000766.1, on the reverse strand, counting down.
TTCAATGGCTAAAGATTCACTAAAGTAGAAGCATTCTTTTAAATTTCTTTCAATTTCATAACATATCATCACCATAATTGCAAATAACAGAGAACCAAAAGCAAATAACATGAAATATGTTGATATCCTATAGATAATTGGAAATACAGAGCATATTTAGAGTAAAAGCATGTCAAATTGACAAAAATCATGCAAATTCAGACAAATATCCATGAAATCCATGTAAATATCCACTTATAGACACATCATTTGAATAAATATACAGTGTAGAAGAAAGACCAAGTTCATGATGATCAATGATCAGAAGAATTGATCAAACTTGCAAATATATTAGTTATCTTTGGAAATAGAGTAGAAATAACCTCTGTATGGAGTAAATTTATAGGAAACAGTGCAATATTGGTCATCAAGACAAATGTAAGACCCCTTGAAATGGAAAATAGAATGTCACATCAACCTCTGAGTAACATCAGACAATCATGACCTGATCAACGGAGACTTGAAGTCATCAACTTATCCTAAGTTGATCATACTTTACAAGATAATAAAGTTTTGTTGTGCAAATTTTTATGCATGTTGTTATGACTAACAATCATCATCAACATAAATTAGTGCTAGAAGGAGGGCCTTCATCAGTAGATTTGTCTGATTTGGTGATGTAGACAGAAAGGTAATACTCATGCAGCTTTGTATTGTCATGTGCAAAGATTTGTTGTTTTAAGTCCGTGCATGCTTGTCCTTTGCAAAGTTTTCAAAATTGAGCATAAATATTTCAAGCTTTGTGGTTGATCACCATGATGTTTCAAAGATAAGCTTTATTTCAAGTCTTTTTGCTAAAGATTTGAGGTAGTTTCTTTAGAGACTTTATATCCTGTTGCTTGTGTCCCAAAGCCTCATATCACCTCATATTTGCATCATTTCTGCAAATATTGCATAAATATCCAGTCAGTTTCAGTTTCAGTTTCTGATCATAAATACAGCCTTTGCTAGAGTGTTTTAGCTGATCTTTACAATAAATAAGTCAAATTTCCTTAAATTCATGAAATCCTGGCTCTCAAGCCAAATACCAGGTCCAGATCCAGTGGACTCTTTGATGAATTGCCTATCCGGGGATTTAGACCTAGGACAATAGATATTCATCATTCTCCTGGTTCTAGTGCGTCAGGAGCTTCACCAAAGCACACTCCTGTAACTCCTATCGGGTTGCAAACACCTACAGGACCACCTGTCACACCTCAGGTCCAACCTCCACCAGTCACAATGTCATTCTTTACTACAAAGTCACCTCTGACTTTCACTACATATCATCCTTTACCTAAAAATCCTAACAAGATTTGTCCTAAATATCATCCATATCAGGATGCTAATGATCACTTTAGAACATTCAAGGAAGCTTTTTGTAGGGCTAGAATTGAACATTAGGATGTGGTATGCAGGTTATTTCCATTTTCCTTAGGGGAAGAGACATATAACTGGTATATCAGTCTTGGTCAAGGTTCAGTCAGTTCATGGGCTGCCTTGGAGAAAGCCTTTAAGGATAGATTCAAAATACTTATAGATCCTTCAATGAATTATCATCTATTTGCCACAATCAAGAGATTTGAGGGAGAACCTATCGCCAATTTCAATGCAAGATTCCAAAAGATGCTCTCAAAGCTAGTTGCTCCCTATACTGTGATAGATGAAGCTACTAGGAGCATATACTACTTAGCCTTAGATCCCCTGACTTCTATGTTTATCAAGAGGACACATCCTGGTGTCACTACCTTGATAGGAGCTTTTGAAGAAGCTGTCAAAGTCAGTCAACAACTGATTCCTGCTCCAACACCTAATATTGCATTTCCTACACTCCCTGCTTATCCTACATATCCTGCTCAACAATAGACTAATGGAACCATGATACCTCCAGCTATAATGCCAAGCCCTTTATAGATACCTCCACTCAGTATCATGCCACCTCCAAATGGGAATGGTCAAATGTTACAATATCCAGGACATAGACAGGTACCTCAGGTTGTGGAACAGTCTAATAACAATAACAATGGATCTTCCTTCTTCAAACCTCAAATAGAGAATGTAGTAGCCAAAGTTCAGGAAGAAAAGGAAGAAATTAAAGAGATATCAGCACAATTGAGGAAACTCACCACTAAGATCACCCATTTGAGGAGTTAGAATTTATATTCTCAACCAAATTAGAATAGAAGATATGCCAATGATAGACCTAATTATCCCGATAGGGGATACAAGAACAACTACAATAACAACAATGGTAACAATAATCCCCCTAGACAGCCTAGAGTGTGGAACACTAGGTCAAACAATGGTTCTCTGCCATCACCCCTAGACAATCAGCCTCCTAGTGAACCTAAGCAGACCACTATAGTGAAAATGGCAGAGGCATCTCTTACAAACTGATGTAGGATACATAATACCAATGCTCATGCAGAGCTAGACTGTCCTCAGTTCAAGATTGCTACCAGTATATTCCAAACTGAAGTATCTAATACTATAGGTAATCCACCTTGTGTTGAAGGAAATGAAATTGTCCCTTGTGGATACGATTATGCTCTAGTGCTAGAAAGTTTCATCAATTATCCTCATCAGTAGATAATGTCACCTCATCAAAATTACACCTTAGCATGTGAAGAGTCAGCTATGGATTTTGAAACCAATTATGTTTTTCCATTTGCAGATGAAAATGAGCCATCAATTAAACATGAAGAAGTACATGCTTATCAACAACAGTATCAGGGTAGACATAATTATAATTTAGGGAATAACTCCAACCAACTTGTTGGTCCTTTGACCACATCCTTGCCTCCAAATAATTTCAATACTCTTCTTGATCCAAAGGCAAGCAATAACCCTGTATTTCCTAAAGTTAATGCTTAGTACTTAGCACCACAAAATACAACACCAAAAGCTGGTAATATGCCTCCTGAGTCTGCCAAATTGGTCACATACTTAGCAGATGAAATGAAAAAGATTAAAATCAGTCTGTCATTGTTAGAACTACTCAAAACCCCAGCTATCAAAAAAGCCTTCATGAAATCCTTAGATGATCCTACTCCAAAAGAGGATAATCATACCTCAGGTCAGATTGGGAATAAAGATCATGCCATTAGGGATGTTAATGTTAAACACAAAGCTCCAGCCACTATTCAAGCTGCAGAGACTTCACACATGACTCTTTACAGAGATAAAATAGAGTCACCTCCTTTTCTCCTTACCATAAGGATGTTTAGTAAGAATTTGCATAATTGCTTAGTAGATTCAGGAGCATCTACCAATGTAATGCCCCTGTCCATATGCAATGCCTTAGGGTTGCATCATGCTAAGTCACTGAAGAAAGTAACACAATTAGATAAAATAGAGGTGAGTGTGGTAGAAGAACTAACTCACATCCATATGCAGTTAGCATCAGATCCAAGAATCCAATACTACATTGATATTCAGGTAGTGGATATACCTGATACCTATGGGATGCTGCTCAGCAGGGATTGGTCAAAAACACTTAATGGATAAATGTCCACTAATTTCAGTCACATGTGGTTACCGTGGAAAGGAATACCTAATCAAATAAGGATAGATGTTGAACCTCGCATGAAACATATGATCACTGAATACAATAAAACTAATGAGATCATGTATGTAGATGTTGAACTCGGAGTGTATTCCATCAGACACCAGACCGTCAAGATAGAGGAGATCCTCATGTATGATGTTCATGTTCATGATGATAATCTTCAGGATGATAGAATAATTTTAGAGTCTGATTGTAGCCCTGAAAATGAGATAGAAGTGGATCACTTCAAGAATTTTGAGATGCACTTGTCCAAAGAAGTGCAACGTTGTCAATTGTTAAAAGTACATGTTCATGATGTTCTAATTGAAGGATGGTGTAGGTTACATGATGAGGCGCATTCTGAAAAGACCTGTGATGCTTGCTTAGACATGATGGAACTGGAACAAACATGCAGTGAGGCATCATCATCATCATCCAGGGTAAGTTCTGCAGGTAGTGATGATGATACTAATTTTTGTTTGTCATATGTAGGAACAGAAGAAAGCACATGTCAAGATGAAAGTCCTATTCAAATGATAGAAGAAATACTGGTGTATAGCAAGAGTAATGCTAAAAGTAACAAGAGAATCACCCTAGGAAGTGATTGCTTGGTTGAGTCAGATTATGAAATATTTGATGAAGACAGGGGCAGTAATTTGTCCAAGTTTGAAGAATTTTTATAAAAGCAGATCCAGAAGATGATACAACAACAAAGATCTCCACATGATTACCTAATTGAGGAATGGTGCAAGTTACATGAAACACCACATTCAGAAACTACTTGTTCATTATGTTTGCATATTTTGAAGAAGCAGATTTTGCCTTGTCTAGAGGATCCTCCTTCTGATGGTAAAGAAGAAGAAGGAATATCAACTTCACATCAGCGAGTTAAGGTGAAGTTTGAGAAAATTGAAACACCAAATTTAAAATGGATATCAAATGGTGTAGCTACCAAAGCTAAAAAGAAAAGAGAAGGCCTAGACAAGCCTTTAACTAAAGATAAGCCATGGATCCTCAGGTTTGATGGATCTAAATCAAAACAAGGGGCTAGAGTAGGAATAGATCTTATTGATCCAGTTGGGAAATCCTACTTAGCAGCATATAGATTGCAATTGCCATGCACAAATAATGTGATAGAATATGAAGCCCTGATTCATGGGATATTGTTTGCACTCAGAAAGAAAGTAAAGATTATGCATGTCTATGGAGACTCAAAATTGGTAGTAAGACAAGAAAGAGGTATATATTCTTGCAATTACAAGAAGTTGTCTAATTACAAACATAGGGTATTGGATCTGATAGAAGATTTTGATGCATTCAACATCATCCATGTGCCTAGAGAACAAAATCACAGGACAGATGCCTTGGCCCAAGCCGCTAGTACTTTGGAACCGTTGTCCATATCTAGTTTGAAGAGATTTTTCAGTTGAATTAGTGTTAGTACCCTCAGTGCCAGACAATGTAGTTAACATCCAAGTATTTGATGATGATCAACATATTTTAGACTTCATATCCAACAGGGATGTCTTTGATGCACAGATCATAGATGAAAGAAATGTGGAAGATCATATATGGGAAGAAGAAGAGATCCTAGAGTTGCCCAATAACAAGATTCCTAAAGGAATGATAGAGTTGGAAAGAGCATTTGACTTAGACAACATGTTGAAACAGAAAGATCTCCCTAAAGCAGATGGAGGAGAGTATTCACAAGTTAACATAGGACATGATGAATAAAAAAGGAATGTCCTGATTGGAAAAGTGTGTATAGAAAAAGAAATGGAAGGGATAACCCAAGCACTTAAAGATTATATCCATGTTATTGCCTGGACATATGATGAGTTGAAAACTTATGATACATCAATCATCACTCACACTATACCTTTAAAGCCAGATGTCAATCCTTTTAGATAGAAATAGAGACCTGTTAATGCTTTGCTGGAACCCATCAATTTTTAAGAAGTCAAGAAATTGCTTAATGCCAGGATCATATTTCCTGTGAGGCATTCTACATGGGTGGCTAATTTAGTCCCAGTAAGGAAGAAGAATGGTGACATTAGATTGTGTGTAGACTTCAGAAATTTAAATAGAGCTTCTGAAAAGGATAACTATCCTTTGCCTTCTCTAGATGAGGTCTTGCAGATTGTAAATGGTGCAAAGATGATGTCATTTTTGGATGGTTTTTCAGGTTACAACCAAGTGATGGTAGATAAGATAGATAGATTGAAGACTGCATTAACCACTAAGTGGGGAATATTCACCTACAGGTGCATGCCTTTTGGATTGATAAATGTTGGAGCAACATTTCAGCGAGCGATGGATATAGCCTTCAGAGGGCTAATTGGTAAATGCATAGTCATATACATGGATGACTTGACAGTTTTCTCTAAAGAGAGAGGGAATCATATGGAAGACCTCAGGAAGGTACTAAAGAAATGTGAACATTATGGAATATCCCTAAACCCTAAGAAATGCATATTTGGGGTAACCACAAGGAAGTTATTAGGTCACCTGATAATAGAAAATGGGATCATCATCGACCCTAAGAGAGTAGAATCAATCATGAAGATACAGCTTCCTGGAAGTAAGAAGGAGCTCAAATCTTACTTTGGTAAGATTAATTTTGTTAGAAAGTTCATTACCAGTTTTGTAGAAATTGTCAGACTATTGAATGCAATGCTCAAGAAGGATACCAAAATTGAGTGGACACCTGAAGCTAGAGCAGCTTTTGAAGATATCAAGAAAGCCATATCTAATGCTCATGTTCTAATTAGTCCAGATTATACCAAAGATTTTTATATTTACTCATTTGCTTTAGAGCATACATCTGTAGAAGTGCTAACACAAAGGAATGAGGCTAAAGAAGAAAAGCCTATAGCCTTCATGAGTTGTCCTTTTAGGGGTACATAACTCAGATATATGGATGTTGAAAGACAAGCACTTGCTCTGGTTTGAGCAGTCAAGAAGTTTAGACATTACATCTTAAGAAGTAAAGTGATCGTTGTAGTACCGGATCCAGCAGTAAAGATGCTTTTAATGCAAAGTGAACCAGGCGAGAAGAGAGTCAAATGGATCAATGTCCTCCAAGAGTATGATATCGACATAACACCCATGAAATTAGTGAGAGGACAAGCATTGAGTCAGATGATATCAGAAATTGATCCTAACATCATGAGCCAGTAGTATGTCATAAAGACAAAGGAAAATGGAGAATGGTATTCAAACATCAGGCACATCTTGATTACTGGAAGATGTCCTTCAAGATTGCAGGCCTCATAGAGGAGAGCCTTAAAAATAAGATCATAAAAATACATGATAAAAGGAGGAGTCCTTTTCAAGAAGAACTATGAGGGAATATACCTTAGATGCCTAGAGAGGCAAGAAGCAGACAAAGTGCTGACAAAATTACATGACAAGTTTGGAACTACACATGGATCATACTTAGCTACCACTCATGTTATCCTCAGAGCAGGGTATTACTGACCCACTATTTTTAAAGATACTGCACACATCAAATGTTGTCATATGTGTCAGGTTGCTACAAATAGAGAAAGGTATGTTGCTCAACCCTTGCAGCCAGTGACTGAGATGTACCCATTTGCTCAATGGGGGATGGACTTCATAGGACCTATCAACCCTCCATCATCTTCAGGCCACAGGTATGTTTTAACTATTACTCATTATTATACCAGGTGGACTGAAGCTGTCAGTAGTAAGACATGCAATGATGAGGATGTAATCAAGTTCTTGGAAAGCAACATAGTAACTAGGTATGGAGTTCCTTATGCTTTAGTATGTGACAATGGGTCTGCCTTTGCATCAATAAGATTACCAAGTTGGGCTTTTGAGCATGGAATTATCTTGAAGTTTTCTTCAAATTACTACCCTCAAGGGAATGGATTAGCAGAATCCACAAACAAGAATTTGTTGAACATCATAAAGAAATTGATAGAAAAGAACCCAAGGGAGTGGAATACACTATTAAAGTATGCATTGTGGGTAGATAGAACTAGGATGAAGGTTGCATTAGGAAATTCTCCATTTCACCTAGTGTTTGGGGTGGATCCCATCCTCCCTGTTAACCTAAAGATTCCCACATTGTAGTTTGCACAAGAATATCTAGGCATAGATAACAAACAAGAAGTCAGGTTGCTTCAGTTGATGCACCTGGAAGAAAAAAGGAATAAAGCAATTGATCAATTTGCTAAACATCAGGCAATTGTCAAGCGTTGGTTTGACAAAAGAGCCAGAGTTAAGGCTGTTAGAATTTTGAATTTAGTCCTTATGTGGGACAAAGCACATGAAAGGAAAGGAGATCATGGTAAATTTGATAAACTTTGGATATGTCCCTTCCAAGTTTCAGAAATCTGAGGAGACACAACGTATAGGCTTCAGACTTTAACCGGTGAGGATGTTCCATTACCAGTTAATGGACAGTTCCTCAAGCATTATTTTCAAGCCTGAAACAGTGTCATGTAAGTCATGTGTATCATAGTGTGCATATTTGTATAGTTGTTTGTACAATTTTTTTTGTTTGTTTTTTTGTTGAGTTTTGTTTTAGTTAGTTAAGATGATGCAGTTCATCACCCGAAGAAAATAACTAAATTGTTAAGATTCAAGTGATGAGAACAAATTCCTACATAGGTTATGACTCATTTTGAGAAGTGTTGGTGATCAGGTCTTTGGTATCTTTTTCATCAGGGTGCCTTTTCTTAACCAAAGTGATTTTTCACAATGACTCACCTAACAGCCTTGGGTTTGTGGAACACATAAGTATGGGTGTTAAGTGAAAAATCTAAAGGGACTCCCTTGCTACCAATGCAATCTCCAACCTAAATCAACAAGTGACCATGCCTTGCACATTAAGCTTACATGATGACATCATATAAATAGAGAGAATAAATATTAAAAATCCAAAAGAAATAAAATTAGGCCATCTAAGTAACTCTACCAAGGCTATAGATGTCTGCTAGCAATGGGACTCTACTTGGGGGGATTGTATAGATAACCTTGTCAGGGATATAGACGCCTGCTGGCAGCAAGGCTCTATCTAGGTTAGCTGTGAGGGATGCTCCCAAACTATGTAGCTTAACATCAGTTACTCATGTTTTCAACTTACTTTCAAGATAAGGATAATTAATCATTTGCACACACCTGATCCTTTGTTAGCATTGTTGCCATGATGAAAACCTTATCATTCATAAAGATTATAATACTTATACTTAGAAAGATTTAAAATACTATGTTAGAATATGATCACATCACTTGAGTCATTGGAATTTAGTTATGTTCTTTGGTGGCAAGTTGTTATGTGGTTACACAACACGCCCCATTTTGCCTTGACAAAACAAGGACCCAACTTTTTTTTGCTGCTTTGGCTTGTTGTTTTTCTGCTTTGGGCGGTCTAGTAAAATTAGTCATGCATGTAACCCTACAAGAGGGTGGATTTGCCACCATGATGATGTCAGTTGTCAAAGTTAGTATTTCACATTATTAACCTCATGGTTGGAAAGTACGTAGAATTTCAAGTAGGTTTGCCTTTTGGATGACCTTGAAATTCTTTAAGGGAAGAAAGTTATGTTAAGTCAAAGTTCGGTCAAACCTGATATCTTGAGGGAAGGGGGTCATATTTCAAAAATCAGTCATCTTAGATAAGATCGCCCTGATATTGTATTATCACCCAATAATCACTTGATCCGCGAAATGCGGACGTCAATTTTACGTAGTAGTCGATATCTACCTGTCAAACAACTTCATTTTATTTGCGGGGGGTCATATTTTTTAATATCTGTCATCTTACAAATATCACCCTCTTCGCAAAATATCACCCTATGCCAATATGATGGTGACATCATCTAAATCCAATGAATAAAGGAAGTTACCCTGATGATGATGTCATCATTTCATTCTACCTCGCGGAGGTATATATCTGATGCCCACCATATTCAATAACATGATGGTGACATCATTAAAACATAACGATTAAACATGGTCATCGACATGGTGACATCACCCTAATCTTTTTCCAAGGGGCTCATTTTATTTGCGGGGTCATATTTTGAACATCCCCTGATCTTAAATTCATGACCCGATATACACGTGGTCAACGTTGACCACATCACCTAATTTCTTTGCATTTAAATTTTGTTGCGCGAAGGTGGGGGGTCATTTTATTTAGAAGGGGTCATATTTTGAATATCACCTGATCTTTCAAAAATCACACCCCTTGTTTCTTGATATTAAATGCACTTAAATGCGGTAGATGGATCCTCGCCGATTGCGAATACAAATCAAACACTTGGCATCATCTATGGATTCCTTGCAGAAGATCAACGGATTTAACCATCCCAACACAGTTTTACCCTAATTTGCTCTATGGATGCATTTAAAGGTAACTTTCAGAGGTTATTTTCATTTACCTTGTGAACAAATGAGAAATTACAGAGCAGAGAAGTCAAACCCTCATTTAACGGACTAGATCTTTCAGCGTAATGGAATGGGTGATCTTCAACATTTCAACCCTTTTCTGTAATCACCCATCTAACCCAAGAAGAAAGCACTATCAGGTAAGTAACTGAAAACCCTCTTGTCATTTTCTGCATGATCAAGTAGGGTGTACGTTCTTTCTTGTGGTTTGAATTTGTAAATGTACATATCATGATGAAGTAAAGGAGAATAGATAGAGTATGCATGATGTTGTAGAAGTACATAATGTTGTATGATTGCATATGGACATTGTAAGGTAAGACAAACCATGTTTATTGTAGGTGTCCATGGCGGATCTTAGAAGGAATAGTTCCGATTGAAAGTTTCTCAAGCCTATGTTTGTTCAGCCCGAGGGGGTACAGTTTAAGTATGGCATCATTGGTGATACTCACCAAGGAGATATAGACCTAGCAGCATGGTCAACAAGAATAGATCATGAGAAGGATAATACCCTTCTGGATGCGATATATGTTTCAAGAATGTGGCATGCAGCTGGCTGTCCATATGCCATGGACACCCCAGAGATGGTAGTGGAATGTGCTAGGAAGTATAACCCTGAGACCAGGCGGGTGGAGAAGCATGGAAGAATTTATGTTGACTTTTGAAACAAGGGCATCACCTCTACTTTCAGTCTGCCAGTTGGAAAGACAGTGGTCAGTGTGGATCTACATAAACTGGAAACAAAATACAACAATAATAAGAAGAATGCAAGGAAGAGGATGTATCAGTGGAGGTCAAAGAGCAGCACCTACACTGCCTCAACTAAATTGCCCGTACATTTGTATAAATTTGATTTTGATGATGAGTACCAGTACATGATTGCCCTGCTAAGCAGGATGACAGGTAAGCCTCATGCTAGAAATTTTGAAACTTGGATGTTTGGAATCATCCAGATGGTCCTATATATAGATAAAAAGCATTATGGGCCAAGATCATCAGTGATGCACTAGATGAAGGGATGAGGAACCTGGGAGGCTAGGCATGCATGTTTCATATGACCTCATATGTTATGTATTCATGTGCCTACAAAGGAACCTTTGATGCCCTGACTATAGTGGGTAAGGCTGGCGGTGATGCAGATGATGCCCACATATGGGATCACTATCCTTAGCTACAGAGAAAAAATTACCTCCTGGATTACAAATTGGTGAATGATGCATTCTCTATGCATCTAGTCAGAACCATGGAGGAAGACAGAACCAAAAGATTGAGCATGGAAGCTCAGGAGGTTGTTTACAGACATGGGGCCTGGTTTATCCAGTTTGCCACCTTTTCATACATAAGGATAGAAGGATTTGAGGGACATCCCCTAATGTTACCAAGATACCCTAATGATGGGGTTGTCCTGATGGAGTTTCTCAGACAAGTGTCAACCATAGTTAAGGCATATAAAGCACAAAAGAAGATACCTCCGGTGTTGTTTCCAATGTCTATGGGATGGTATATGTGTTCAGACTCAAAGAGCATAAAGCATGTCATGGGGGGCCTAAAACTGATGTATCTGCAGCCATTTCCCTTGGCTAGATTTTATGACCCCTATGGCAGGATGCATAAAATAATAGGAAAACCTATACACCAGAAGCATCTGGAGGATTTCTGGACCGACTGTGAGGATGAAGCTGAGGTGAGGAGAAGGAAATACCAGAGGCTCACCTTGAACTAGATAAAGACATTTGACTGCATCCCGGTGCCAGCACAGCTGAGGAAGGATGATGGGAAAATTATGTCTAATGAATATGAAGACAAGAAGGTGTATAATTACACCATATCAGCCCCTGATCTAACACAGCCAGAGGATATATCTTTGGATCAGTTTACAGGTGGGGTGATACAATTGACCGAAGCTTGGGTGGATGAAGAAATAAATAGATTGAAGAAAAGGGGTGTGGCCCTTACAATGGATGCCAAAAAGAAAAGGCAAGAAATACCAGACGAGGAATATGATGATTTCCTCAGTGAGAAGAGAAAGTCAAATGGAGAGAGGTTGCCCACACAAAAACAGAGGAAAGGTCCCCCTAGAGGTAAGAAAACTAAAGATGAACCTAAGGGGGTGATAATTGAAAGAATGGCCACACCAGCCATAGGTACATCAACATCATCTCAAGCATCTGCATCATCTGCACCGCCTTCGATTGATAAACCAAAGACAAAAAAGATTTTGAGGCTAGCTATTGAAACTACAGAAGTGCAGGAGGAGGGCCAAGCCTCACAGCATGAAGTGGAGGAGGGCATCCCATTTGAGGAAGAGCAGGTAAACAAGGAACTTGCAAGTGATGACCTGATGATGGTTAGTAGGAAGAGGAGGGCGATGCCACTGATGTCACCACCCAAGAAGCAAGGAACATCCATGCGGGGTGATATCAGAGCTGACCCTATTGTATTGAGAGGAGCTGGTGGTGAAGCATTCAGGAAGGAGCTGCAACATGATGTTCTGCTTCCCATAATAATAAAATTCAATACTGAGAATGCAGAGGAACAAACAAGAGAAGCTCTCAAAGTAGGTCAGGGTGGTCCTTTCTCCTTGGAGGACACCGTGGACTTATCAGATGATGAGGTAGTGCAGAATGTAGCCTCTCAAAGAATGGAGACTCTCGCCTCCAGTACCTACATGACTCCCACATGGGACCGCATTCGCACAGATGGCAGTATTCAAGGAGGTGAAACCTCAAACAAAAGAAGTAAAAGAAAGTAGCCCATAGAGGGCAGCCCAACAGATAGGGCTTGATAAATTGGTTGATCAGGTGACTAGCCCTACAATTATAGATTTAACATACATGGGTGATGTAAGCCCTAAGGACAAAGCAGGTGCACCTGATGAGATAGGAAAGATTGAAGTGGCAAAGCAAATAGAAAAAGAAAGCACTGCTCCTGATATGGGTCAGCAACAACATGAGATACCCGCAGAGCCAAAAATAGTAGAAGTCCGATAGAAAGGCGGGGGTGATAAAGATACATCAGGTGATGCTGTTGTCCAAACTCAGGGAGATCTGGGAGATACCACAAGAGCTAAAGATAAATCAGGTCATGAGGATCTTAAGGCACAGGACATTGGTGCATCAGGTGCAGAACAAGAAATGACCCAAGATCAGGGTGATGCACAAGGCCCAAATACATAGACAGCCGCGGATGTCAATATACCCCAGGATGAGGAAAACAATAAAGTGGATGAAAGTTAGGAGGGAGTACAAGATCAGGTGCATGATCATAATGTGGACATTCCACAAGATCCTCCTCTATAGAAAGAAACCCCTCAACAAGAAGAAATACAACAAAATCCCCCTCATGAGGAACTCTATGAGGAAGAAACTAAGAAATCGCCTTCTCCACCAAGAATAGAAGCAGATATTAGAGAACAGGACAGACATGATGTTGACAAAGGACATCAAGGATTTGGAGATGATGTGCCTCAATGGCTGGAAAGAGAAATAGGTATGGAACAAGGGTCTAAAATTCAGGAATTTGATGTTTCCACCCTGTTTACAGAAACAATAATGAAGCCAAAGAGGAAGGACAGACTAACATCGGCTATAAAAAGAGATCCTGCTATAGGTAGAAGGACTGCACATGTAGCACTTCCCACGATTGAGAAAGATAAGGGCAAGATCACCCTGGAGGAGTTCCAAATCACAACTGTTGATTTGGGTTTTGCTAGTGAAGACTGGGAGGGTCAAGAGGGGAAGGACATTATTGATTCTTTGACCCAAAGGGTAAAGAAGGAGAAAGAGAAAAATAAAAAGCATAAAGAGCACATTGCTTAGCTGCATTCTTACATAAAAGGGTTAATTAACCCTGATAATACACCAGTTGATCCAGCATTCCCATTGACTATTATTGTCACGTGAAATTGCACCCTGCTTGAATGGGATTCCAAGCATTCCAATGACACAATGGGATTGATCTCTAAGTGTGGGACTTTGCTAAATGAGATCAAACCTCCGGAGAAGGCCGGCTTCCTCTTTCTAAGCCTAAAGCTTAGAGAAATACATCTAAATCTTGTGCTAACGCTTGCAGAGGAAAGGAGTAGAAGGAAACTAAAATGAAATGCTAAAAGGAACTAAGTGATACACCAGATTTAAAAGTGTTTGGTAGCAACTGAACAGACACAGTAATAATCTCACAGCTGGAAGGACATTACACAGTCTTATATTAATTCTAGAGAGGTCCAGAAAAGCAGACACAGTGCTAAAAATAACAAAAGAGAGGCAAAAATACTAGTTTATATTGATTATAGAGGCCCAGTAGCCATTACAAAGAATAGCCCAGAAGAACTACCAACCCTATATACATCAACTTTACATGTATATATAGCATTTTACATTTTGACCCCAGATGGTACCGACTTCTCTCAGCGAGTTGCAACCAGAAGATATTTTCTTGAAGGGACGTCCACCTGCCAGGAGTAATGGCGCAAAAGATCTAGAACAGGGATAGGTGGGAGATATTTTGGGTCTTCAATGCAAATAGCCACATCATCGATCTGATCCTCAGAAATGGCGGTGGATAACCTAGCATTGAATGCTGACAACTGCCTCTGACAGTTCTCGACAATTAGGTGCCTATATATATCACTTCTGCATTGCATGTATATCAACCCTGTATCCTCATTTGTGTCTTCATTTGTGTCTCAACATATACAAACCTGATATGCAAGCTGTGGACCTGAAGCTCCTTATGAAACTATTGAAAAATGCCGTCAGGTTCAGGTTGTATGTTGACCCTTGAGAAGCCCATGGAATTTTCCTGCTCAAAACAGTGCCTGCGGATGCAAAGAAAACCGACGACGTAGCTTCTAAAACTTGGCTGTCGATCAAAAACCCACCATTGACATCAACGGCCCCAAAAAACTATTGAAAAGTTGCCAGCCAACTAGATTGTGCCACGTAGGCACCTTATGCATCAATTGCTGACTAGCCATCCTCTATTTTTCCCTCTTAGAAGCCCCTGCCGGAAACTGACGCGGAAGCTGACACGTGGCGAGCTCCGCGGCATTCTTGAAATGTTTAGGGACTCTCAGAAATACATGCGAAAGTTGACAAGTGGCACCATTCGTGACACTCTTGAGAAACACAAAAGGGGCATTTGAAAACTCTGCGGACTGCGACACTTGGCAAGCTCCGCATTGCCTTGAGAAACATATGAGACCCTCCACAGCTGACACATGGCGCCCCCCGTGCACACTTAGAATATATAAAGAGGTCCCTGAAACTTCGGTGGAACCCGCCACTTGGCGCCTTCCGTGCAAAGAGAAACAAGATAGAAACTTTTTAAAGACCCACTTAAGATTCATGCGGAAGCCGACACGTGTCAAGTTCCACTTCACTCTGAGAAACAATATAGGGGCCCACCTCTTCTCTTGGCTTTGCACTGAAACAAATAGCAACTCACACAGAAGCTGACACTTGTCAACTTCCACAGCAACCATAAGGGACATGTGGAGCGTTCTGCCCCATCTCATAAACATTAAAGGGGCTTCAGTGGAAAGCGACACGTGTCAGTTTCCGCGGGACTCTAAGAAACTTTATGAAAAGGGGGTCACGAAACTTGGGCGAAGGCTGTGAAACTTTTAGAAACATAAGTAGAAGCTACCACCTGTCTCCATCCACGGGGCTCTTGAGGTTGTTCCCTGTGGCTCTCGGAAGCCTCCACATGGTGCCATCCGCGTACTCCTTGAAACTTTAAAGAAACTACGATGAAACTCTAGCGGAAGCCAACACGTGGTGTCATCTGCAGAAATATTGAAACTTTGAGGGGCTACTCTCCACCGCTGACACATGGCATGTTCTGCGGCGATCATTTTTAAAGGCCGATGGAATTTTGCAAGCCCGCCAAATGTCCATTTGAACTGTATGTTGACTGAAACTTTGACCATGCATAACTTCTTCATTTGATTGAATTTGAGGGTGCTGTAAAAAGCAAACCTGCCTAATTTTTCTAGCTCTTTCCAATGGTAAGGTTTTTTAGGCAAGGCTTCTGGGAAATTTGGCACTTTGCTTTATAGGGACCTCTTCAAAAGGATTTCCAAGAAAAATACCATGTTAACTATTTGGCTCTGGACAAGGGGAAATAAGATTAACATCTTTGGCGACCTCTATGGGATGTTTGCCTGCTAAACATGAGATCAGTGGCCTTACGCATCCATTGGGCATGGATTCAAGTCTAAAATATGCTGGGAAACTAGGACCTGCCTCTCAAAACACAAAAAAGGGGGGAAGGCCTGCTCTCTCCTAATGACAAAGCAACCTGTGCAGAACCACTTAGGGAAAGGGAAAACTAAAATAGAAATAAAACCTACTCTAATCTTGAACTAACCAGTCAGAGGTGACTTTAAACAAAGCCATTAACTGGTTCTTGAAAGTAACTGCCCTTCCTTAACAATTTGCAATATTCATCATGCATATGGGTAGTTAAAAAGGGATGAGGGGGGACTGGGCATATAACAAACTGATAAAATACCCCCCAAAAAATGGAGATAAACTCACCTATCCACCTGGACTGCTTGCTGATGTTGTTAGCTTGTGGTGAATAAATGGGTTGATCCCACTCATTTTGATGCTCAACTTCATGCTTAGAGGTAAGCATGACAAGTGGTGACTTCTCTTGATGTGTCTCCAGCTGGGCTAGATGCCTAATTGGGCATCCCCTTGAAATGACATGCAAATCAACATAGTTGATCTCATATCTGTGCTCTGATTTCTTCTCTTCTTGTTGTTCTGAAAACCCCATCCCCTCATTTGTTATGATGGTAGCCTTCATTTGACTCTCATGCTGCTCTTGTGTGTACAACAGCTGACTTGGGACCTCATGGCCTTCTCCTTCATCCTTCAAAGAGCCCAAGAAGGTTGAGATAATGTCATCATGGCTGCATTCTTCCTCTTCTTGCTGGTCTGAAAGCCCTAGCTCCTGTGACTCCACCATAAATATGGCTACCTCCACCTTATGAACAAGATGTTCATGATTTTCTAACTTAGGCTCAGAAAATGACCCATGCACATGTTCAAAAGAGAAAACCTCCCCACCAAGAAGATGATATCCCTGCTGGATAATAAAGAACAAATCTGGGGTAGGGGAACAACCATGATTCCCATAAAATTCTACCATTTTATAGCATCTAGATGCTGGATATTCATGAAAATGTCAAAATAAGAGAAAAATAGGTCTCCAACCAAGGAGAAACTGGATGCATACCAGAGAGGGAGTCACCAGGTGATTGAGATGCTTCTGGAAGCTGAAAGGGCTAGGAAAATCACCAAAATCTTGTCCTTTAATGAACTTTTAGGTACTTGGGATGCTAGAACTAGCTGATTTGATCAGTAGAGTCACCATGGTGTTGCTTGTACTACCTCCAAAGGCTGGTAATACTGGGAGAAACACCAAATTCCTCAGTATTTTGATGATAAGTTCATCATACTAGTCCCACCGGGCGTGCCAGAAACTGTTGTCACGTGAAATTGCACCCTACTTGAATGGGATTCCAAGCATTCCAATGACACAATGGGATTGATCTCTAAGTGTGAGACTTTCCTAAATGAGATCAGACCTCCAGAGAAGGCCGTCTTCCTCTTTCTAAGCCTAAAGCTTAGAGAAATACATCTAAATCTAGTGCTAACGCTTGCAGGGGAAAAGGAGTAGAAGGAAACTGAAATGAAATGTTGAAAGGAACTAAGTGATACACCAGATTTAAAAGTGTTTGGTAGCAACTAAACAGACACAGTAATAATCTCACAGCTGGAAGGACATTACACAGTCTTATATTAATTCTAGAGAGGTCTAAAAAAGCAGACACAGTGCTAAAAATAACAAAAGAGAGGGAAAAATACCAGTTTATATTGATTATAGAGGCCCAGTAGCCATTACAAAGAATAGCCTAGAAGAACTACCAACCCTATATACATCAGCTTTACATGTATATATAGCATTTTACATTTTGACCCTAGTCGGTACCGACTTCTCTCAGCGAGCTGCAACCAGAAGATATTTTCTTGAAGGGACGTCCACCTGCCAGGAGTAATGGCGTAAAAGATTTAGAACAGGGACAGGTGGGAGATATTTTGGGTCTTCAATGCAAACAGTCGCGTCATTGATCTGATCCTTAGAAATGGCGGTGGATAACCTAGCATTGAATGCTGACAACTGCCTCTAACAGTTCTCGACAATTAGGCACCTGTATATATTGCTTCTGCATTGCGTGTATATCGACCCTGTATCCTCATTTGTGTCTTTGTTTGTGTCTCAGCATATACAAACTTGATATGCAAGTTGCGGACCCGAAGCTCCTTATGAAACTATTGAAAAATGCCGTCGAGTACGGGTTGTATGTTGACCCTTGAGAAGCCCACGGAGTTTTCCCGCTCAAAACAATGCCTGCGGATGCAAAGAAAACCCACGACGCAGCTTCTAAAACTTGGCCGTCGATCAAAAACCCACCACTGACATCAACAGCCCCAAAAAACTGTCGAAAAGTCACCAGCCAACTAGATTGTGCCACGCAGGCACCTTATGCATCAATCGCTGACTCGCCATCCTCTATTTTTCCCTCTTAGAAGCCCCTGTCAGAAACTGATGCAGAAGCTGACACGTGGCGAGCTCCACGGCATTATTGAAATGTTTAGGGACTCTCAGAAATACATGCAGAAGCTGACAAGTGGCACCGTCCGTGACACTCTTGAGAAACACAAAAGGGGAATTTGAAAACTCTGCAGACTGCGACACTTGGCAAGCTCCACATTGCCTTGAGAAACATATGAGACCCTCTGCAGCTGACACATGGCACCCCCCGCGCACACTTAGAATATATAAAGAGGCCCCTGAAACTTCAGCGGAACCCGCCACTTGGCACCTTCCGCACAGAGAGAAACAAGATAGAAACTTTTGAAAGACCCACTTAAGATTCATGCGGAAGCCGACACGTGTCGAGTTCCACTTCACTCTGAGAAACAATACAGGGGCCCACCTCTTCTCTTGGCTTCGCACCAAAACAAATAGAAACTCATGTGGAAGTTGACACTTGTCAGCTTCCGTAGCAACTGTAAGGGACACGTGGAGCATTCCGCCCCATCTCATAAACATTAAAGGGGCTTCAGCAGAAAGCGACACGTGTCAGTTTCCGCAGGACTCTGAGAAACTTTATGAAAAGGGGCTCACGAAACTTGGGCGGAGGCTGTGAAACTTTTAGAAACATAAGCAGAAGCTGCCACCTGTCTCCATCCTTGGGGCTCTTGAGGTTGTTCCCTGTGGCTCTCGGAAGCCTCCACGTGGTGCCATCCGCGTACTCCTTGAAACTTTAAAGAAACTGCGATGAAACTCTGGCGGAAGCTGACACGTGGTGTCCTCCGTGGCAATATTGAAACTTTGAGGGGCTACTCTCTGCCGCTGACACGTGGCATGTTCCACGGTGATCATTTTTAAAGGCCGATGGAATTTTGCAAGCCCACCAAATGCCCATTTGAACTGTATGTTGACTGAAACTTTGACCATGCATAACTTCTTCGTTTGATCGAATTTCAAGGTGCTGTAAAAAGCAAACCTGCCTATTTTTTCTAGCTCTTTCCAATGGTAAGGTTTTTTTTAGGCAAGGCTTCTAGGAAATTTGGCACTTTGCTTTATAGGGACCTCTTCAAAGGAATTTCCAATAAAAATACCATGTTAACTATTTGGCTCTGGACAAGGGGGAATAAGGTTAACAACTGTCATATCCTAGGAGGAGGTCACTAAGTTGGACCTCATGAAGCATGAAGCTATGATCATGGAGAAATGGATGCTGTCAGCCCTCACTGGAGCTGAGGATGTTTTGAGAACCTCCCTACAAAGATGGAATTCTTTAGGCAGTTTGAAAGGAAAGGTAGATAAGATGCAAAATGAAATAGGGAAACGGTCATTCCAATTGGAAAATGACTTGACTGCTTTAAGTGAAATGAAGAGGATTGATCCTCAAATCTTGATAAACAACCAAGTATTGAATAATAATACTGCCTTATTGATAGACATATGGTATGAAGATATCAGGTTCAAATGTGATATCTTGAAGAAATGTAGTAGCAAGCTCAGGGATATAAGTATAAAGTTGCATAGCATGATGGCTTATGAAGCAGAGATCCTTGAGGCTTTAGAAAGAAAAGTAGAGGGAAAGATTGAAAATCAAGATGCAGACTTTGCTATCAAAGCACTACATGATAATTTCCAGCCGGTAGCAGATGACCTCCTCACCCACTTGACGGAAGATCATGAGGATAAAGGTCAGGGTGGAAACTTATAATGAGACTTTGAATAGCAGAAAAGGTAAGCTGGAGGCACTCAAATCTAAAGTCTAGTCTCATAAGCATGCCGTAACAAAAGCTAGAATCCAAGATGGGGGAGAGGTGAATAAAATAGTGCAGGCATATGAGCACATCAAGACAACGATGAAGGCCCACATACAGGAGGATGTACATCAGGGTGATAGTGATACTGAAAGTAATGAGGATGATGACCCCGATGAAGAAGAAGAAAATGAGGAGGAAGAACCTAAAGAATGAATGAAGATGCATCACCAAGAGAACACATGCATAGGGCATTCATAAATAGTGAGTCATCCAGACGGTTTCCAGCTGGCAACCTGTGCCATGAGGAAGAGTTGACTAAGTCAAAGGATAATTATCAACCATTGATCTTAATTGACAAATCTTGACCATTGGTCATTTGTAACTGCCTCCTCACCTTATTCTATAAAAGGTGCAGGGGTGCAATATTTTGAACATTCGAAACTTAATTGAAATTTGATTGCTGAAATATCAAGACTCATTTCAAAGTTGTTGTAAATGTACATGTTATGCATACTGAATGAAAGAGAAGCATATTTGATTACAAATCATCATAAATCTTGAGTAATCTATGTTTGAAATCTGGATACATGCATTGATTAGCTACGTTCCTTCGAGTGCTTGTCAGTCTGCATGTGTTGTTTTCATTCCTAATCCTTTGAGGTTAGCATCAACCATATCCAGCTGTGGAACATCTTGGTGACCTATGGTTTGATTTCTTCTCTTCATGAATGTATCTTGTATGTATATGATTCAATGGCTAAAGATTCACTAAAGTAGAAGCATTCTTTTAAATTTCTTTCAATTTCATAACAGATTATCACCATAATTGCAAATAACAGAGAACCAAAGGCAAATAACATGAAATATGTTGATATCCCGTAGATAATTTGAAATACAGAGCATATTTAGAGTAAAAGCATGTCAAATTGACAAATATCATGCAAATTCATACAAATATCCATCAAATCCATGCAAATATCCACTTATAGACACATCATTTGAATAAATATATAGTGTAGAAGAAAGAACAAGTTCATGATGATCAATGATCAGAAGAATTGATCAAACTTGCAAATATATCAGTTATCTTTGGAAATAGAGTAGAAATAACCTCTCTATGGAGTAAATTTATAGAAATTAGTGCAATACTAGTCATCGAGACAAATGTAAGACCCCTTGAAATGAAAAATAGCATGTCACATCAACCTCTGAGTAACATCAAACGATCATGACCTGATCAACAGAGACTTGGAGTCATCAACTTATCCTAAGTTGATCATACTTTACAAGATAATAAAGGTTTGTTGTGCAAACTTTTATGCATGTTGTTATGACTAACAATCATCATCAACATATACCAGCTCCGAAGTCAAGGAATTGATGAAAACAAGTAACAGAACAAGAACTGGTTTAAAGACGCATAATTTGCTTAAAGATAAGGGGAAGGTGGACTACATACCCTATGAGAATGAATGTGATGGAGATGATGACTTGCCCCTGAGTTTGAGATCAATTTACAAAGAGACATTTGATCGTCAACTATATTGTGCTTGGCCTAGTGATCAACAACTACCTAGAGTCCACAAGGTGTTTCAATTTTGGGGATACAACTACATGATACAACCCTCCAATATGCATGGAGCGAATCTAGGCCTCTTTGTCGTCCAAAATGTACATGTGGGATCTAAACATAGAAACAATTCATAACAAACCACTAGGAGATTAATGTCATATTTTGGTCCATCATATTACAGTGGTGAATGGAGAAGGCTAGCAGAATATAAGCCTAGCATGTTAGCATATGGTCTAAATTTGAATATGTACACACATCGTCTCCAATTGGAAAGTGGAAAAGAAATGAATAGAGGTCATCTTCTGTATATAGATGGACGTGCATACACACACAAAAATATTGTAGGATTTATAAATAGTAGTAAGGGAAGGGACCCTAATGTAAGACCGAATTGTCAATTTGTTGAGGTTATAAATGATAAAGATGGAGATATGGAAAGAGAGGTTGATAGATTCATAATGGTTGAGGCTATTATGGACCTTACCATTGGGGATGAGTTATTGATTGATTACCCCTTCTTAAAACGCACTCCTGTGCAAAAGAAAAGGGAAGAAAAAGGTCTCCCTAAAGATGTTCTTAAGGGTAGAAAACCAAAGAATAATAAATGAGTGTGGACTGATGTATTATAAACTATGTTGTCAAAATTATGTTTTCTTTAAATTATTGTATAAAAAAGGTAGTTTATAAAATAATGTTCCATTATTCAATTGATGTGTATATGTTCATACAATTTATATTTTTATTTTTTAAGCCATATTTGATTATATTTCTTTGAAATTGATACATTTTAAATTTAGTGCAATTGTTGCCAAACATTAAATAATGCTTGCATTTGTTGATAGGTAGAATATGTTGATGAAACACATACTAATACCCAAGATCCAATTGGGTTATTAAGGTTTGGACGGGATGATCCAAACCATCCTTTAAACCATACCAGGTAGAAAAGAGCAACATTGAAGAGAATACTAGCAGCTAAGAAATTTGAACTATTGATGAGATCCGCATACACTGATGACATACCAGCTAGCCTTAATGATGATGATCATGATAGTGAAAATGTAGTGCATGAAGAAGGATTGAATGAAATGCTCACAAGTTTCTTTGGGGATGGAAACAATGATGACAATAATGATCATATGGTTGATAGTAATGATGATAGCAGGGGTAATTACCACCAACGTAATGTTGATGATAACAACCTGAAAGACTCCATCAGGCAAGCAGCAAAGACACCCGTGTTCAAATCAGGTGCAATTAGAACTTCAAAAATGGCATGCACATTAATATTATTAGAAATCAAGTCACTATTTGGTTGGTCAGACAAAGGATTCACTACCCTACTAAAGTGAGATGAAATCCATTTCTTACTTTGCATTGTCAATTGGTGTACATAATTCGTAAACATTCATCAACTTCGTTTATATTTCATTAAGGGGAATTTAAAACCATATATCGTATATAAACAGTCCTAGTATAGATTGACATATGAAACATGTTTATCATAAGTAAAACATTCAATTGATTTAATCTCTGGCAATCTTACAGGGCACTAAAAATTAAAATATTCCCTGAAGAGAATGTGTTGCCATCAACTTGCAGAGAGGCGCATCTGTTGTTGGTTGAGTTGGGGATTGAATATAAGCAAATTCATTCATGTAAAAATATTGCATTTTATACAAAGATGAATATGAAAACAAGGTAGAATGCCCTGTATGCAAAGAGAAGAGATATCGTATAGATGTACAAGGTCCTACAGTTCCAAAGAAGGTTTTACGTCACATGCCAATTATACCTAGACTTCAACGAATGTTTCGTTGCAAGTCACTTGCACAATTGATGGACTGGCATGCAAAAAATAGGAGTAAAGATGGATTCATGCAAATTCTCGCCAACTCCAAAGCAATGAAACACATAGAGGAAAAATGGCCAAGAAAATTCAAAGATGAACACCGTAGTATCAAGTTTAGTCTTGCAATTGATGGAGTGTGTCCATTCTCTTTCCTAAGTCAAATTATAGTATTTGGCCAGTCGGATTGATAGTATATAATATTCCCCCATGGATGAGTGTTAGAAAGGAGCACCTTATGCTGACTCTCATTGTTCCAGGAAAACATCAAGTTAAAAACATGGATGTTTATCTTGTGCCTTTTATTGATGAGATGCAACTGCTATGGAAAGGCATAAGAATGTATGACATCATGTCCCCCATCAAATAGGTCCTTCATGTTGTATGGTGTGCTATGTTGGACTATTCATGATTTCCCAAGACTTGGTGTTTGTTCTGGTAAGATAAAATATTTATGTATTTACACTCATAATTTATTTCCATCCCAACTTTCATACTTAGTTTTATACTATTTTTTTTATGTTATTAACATTACTTATTGAATTGCAGGGCTTCAAACAAAGGGGATATTTGCATGTCCAAGATGTGCAGAACAATGTCAAGGGTGATATTCTAAAGATCTACATAAATTTATTTACGCAAACAACAGGGTTTTTCTACCACTAGATCATAAGTTTAGAAATCACTGAAAGAATCAATTTGATGGAAAAGTTGAAAATATAGGCCCTCCCATGATTATGGGTCCAGGTGATTGGCTTAAGAAGTATGAAGATGCTGAATTGAAAGCTTGGGAGGATTTTTTTGATCGGGGTGATTCAATTGAAGAACCAAAACAAGTTGTAGTTAATATGCCACAAGGAATGAAAAGGAAATCCATATTTTATGAGCTCCCTTACTAGAAGGACCTATTAATATCTCACCTATTAGATCCTATGCACATCTTCAAAAATGTCCTAGATTCTATATTTTGACATATATCAGGCAAAGAGAAGGACACCTTGTCTTCGAGGAGAGATATTGCTCTTTCGCGTACCAAAATTGATAGAAAACATTTGTGGCCAAACAGGGAAAATGAAACATATGCAGAAGCTCCATGGATTTAAAAAAAAAAGAGCTAGACCAACTAAAAAATGTCATCCGTTCAATAAGGACACCTACTGGCTATGGATCATCATTAGCTAAAGTTTTTATAGTTGATAGACATATCACATGATTTTCATAATTTTATGAAGGTATTATATATCATTATTTAACATTTACTGGTAACATTGATTAAGTACTAAATATATTTTGATATTTTGTTGTGTGAGGAAAAATTACTAATGACCTTTTCATAAATGTGTTTGATAGCATATCATGCCATTGGCAATTAGGGGGGATTCCTGTCTTATAGTTGACTTAAGGAATACCATAAGTCAATTGTCAGCATTTACAAGGTATGTGGTTATAAGAAATGGTCATGTGTGAGAGACATAGAGATATTATATTGTATTTTAATTTTTGACTAAAGGTTCATACTAATTTACTATTCATATATTAGGTGGGTGACCTCCAAGGAGATCCACGAATGTGAAGTGCCAAAATGAAAGAAGGAAATTGCAGAAATTGTATGTGTATTTGAGAAGGAGCTCCCTACAAGTTTCATGGACCTAAAAGTCCATTTACTTATACACCTAGTCGATGAAATTGAATTGGCAGGTGTCATATCAACGAGGTGGATGTTTTTCTTTGAGAGGTATATGAAAACTCTAAAAAGATATGTCTGACAAAAGGCACATCCAAAGGGTTGCATGGTTGAAGGGTATGTATTGAATGAAGCATTTTTCTTCCTGTGTGAATTCCTTGGTAAGGATTTTGAAGATGAGCCACGCTTCTGGGATGAAGAACGAGCATCAGATATTATTGATGGAGAAAAAACACAATCTAATGGTGTTCAAGTAGAAATTAGTAAGTAAATTCATGATCAGTGTGGTTGTTTTTCTTGCAATCATTAATTTACTCTATAATTTATTTGTCAAATTAATAGCATGCAGACATTTGGAGTTTGAAATAAACATGTTGACATGTAATAGGTGTAGACGAAAGTGCTATACTCGACAAGTTCATTCTGTACCACATGAACTTTATGAACAAATGGATTGATCTGTATGATAAAAAGAGAGAAGAAATGTTAGAAGCAAGGAGACAGTTTAAGAGATCTAACCCAAGGAATACTCCACTTCCCACTGATCTGCTTGGGGAATGGGGCAAAGATTGCACACTAGAATGGGTTACTGAACAAATTCAAAATCAAATAGAAGATGCAGGTATAGATTCAAACATAATAGAAGATGAAATCAACATGTCTAGAGGATGTGAAAGAAAGGTACAATTGGAATTTTATAAAATGTTGTTTCCTTACAATTTTGACACTATTAACTATTTTAATATTCATTGAATTATATTTGTTTTCACTGAAATAAATGGTCTTTCACAGGCGAGGAAATATCCAGCAATGTGGTCATATGGTTGACATTATCGTGTAGAAAGTGTAGATGTAAAGAGACGATCCTTTGATTGTGGCATCATGATTAACTTCAAGCAATCCAGTCGATCTAGCTCAAAAGATAAGAATATAATTGAAGGGAATCTACAATATGTTGGGAAAATACAAGAAATTATTGAGTTGGATTACCGCTCTTTTAAATGTTGTGTTTTAAAGTGTAGATGGCATGAAGCATTTGAGAGGACACGAAGACATGATACCCATAGTGGATTGTTTTCTATAGATTCCTCATGTTTCCTACCGAAGGATAAGGGGCTTTATGTTCTACCAATTAATTGTGAGCAGGTATTTCTTTAACTCAAACAAGAAGTGGTAGTGATCATTAATCTATTAATTCATAGTTTATTGCGAATATATACATGTGTTTATTAATCAATAAAATTGTTATAACATACGTCTAATATATGTATGTCATTCATGTGCAAGTATTTTTCTATGAAGATACTTTGGACCTGAAATGGATATTTGTCATACATTATGATCCAAGATTAAGGCATGTATTTGACGATGCATTAGTGGATACTGAGTAAAACAATGATGGGCAACAAAATGAGAGAAAGGGATTAGAGAACATCGAAGAAATTGACATTCATGATGTTGTTGAAGATGGTTATGTTCAAGCACAAGAAGACAACAATCCAGAGTTAGATGATGTTATGGAAGACAACAATATGGATGGTATAGAAAATGATGATCCAAATACATCTGGTAAAAATATAGATGGTCTACAGTCAAATTTCAATGATGATGAAGATGATGCAAGTCAAGATGAGGATGATGATAATATTAAATGCTTGAAAGAACATATGAACATTGACAATGATACACTTGATGACATTGTAGCAGACAATAATGTTAATGACCAAGACTTCTAAATTTTTAGAATTATTAAATTTTCAGAATTATTTGCAATCCATGTTTAAAAAAGGATGATTCTTATGGCCTAAACTTTGTAATGCTTCAGTAATATTATTTGTGTCGATACAAATTACCTATTGCAATATCCTTAAATTGTTCAATCTTTGGTATGAATTGTTGGTCAAAAAAATTAGGATTACTTGGATGCAATTTCCTTTTCATTGCTTTATATTTTCCTTTAATGTCAAGGTCTCAACCTAATCCTCATTTTGCACTAAGAAGAAACCTTAGGCTTAACTCTACAATGGACTCAATTTATTGTGAGGAAGTTATGATTGAGGATTTGATGACTATAACATATTTTAATTCTGTCAAATAGTTCACATTTTTTGTCTATGATTCCATATTTTGTGCATATCCTGCAATCATTGCAGTCCATGAGACCACATTTCTTTGAGGCATTCTATCAAACAGTTCACGTGCCTTGTATATAGTTCCACATTTTGCATACATGTCTAATATGGCAGTTGCAACTACAACATCTGACAAAATTCCTCTATCCTTTATGTATTGATGGATGTCCATACCCTATCCCAAAGCTCCCATTTTGACACAGGCATGGAGGATGTTGGCAAAGGTTGTGGAATTTGGCTTTACACCAGCCAATTGTATTTTCTTTAAAATTTCTAAAGCCTTTTCAACAAATCTATTTTGTGCATATGCTGCAGTCATTATAGTCCATGAGACCACATTTTTTTTAGGCATTATGTCAAACAGTTCACGTGCCTTGTCTATGCTTCCACATTTTGCATACATGTCTAACAGGGTAGTTGCAACTACAACATCTAACAAAATTCCTCTATTCTTTATGTTTTGATGGATGTCCATACCCTATTCCAAAGCTCCCATTTTGACACAGGCAGGGAGGATGCTGGCAAAGGTTGTGGAATTTGGCTTTACACCAGCCAATTGCATTTGCTTTAAAATTTCTAAAGCCTTTTCAACAAATCCATTTTGTACATATCCTGCAGTCATTGCAGTCCATGAGACCACATTTCTTTGAGGCATTCTGTCAAATAGTTCACATGCCTTGTCTATGCTTCCACATTTTGCATACATGTCTAACAGGGCAGTTGCAACTACATCTGACAAAGGAGGACTTAAGCATTCAGAAACCTAAACTATGATGTATCTGTGATCTTATCAAGAATGATCTTATGATAGTGTTTGGACTGAACCTGTATAGTTTTAGGGCATTCACACATCTCAGTTACAGTGTGGTGTGTGAGGAATTATTACTAAATGGTTGATACCATGCACATAAACTATACACATATCTGAAGACTGTAATATGACATTATTGTGATGGAGTCCTAGGTTGGAATGAAAGCTAGGCCTCAGACCATTTTAAATTGATTCCTTCCAAAAAAAATCTGATATGAGAGCCATTGTGTCCTCGGATACCATTCCATCAGCCTGTGGACCTAGTGCAAGGTGTGCAACAAGTCTAAGAAGCAAAAACATCCTTCTTTCTGTCATATTGAGAACCACAAAATAATGGATTTAAATCATGGAACATATATAATTGATACCTTTAATGCATCTTCCATGCAAGTGAGTTTAAAATTGAAGATTTGAGTGTAGGAAAGGGCTTCTGAATAAATGTTCATTAGTAAAGAAAGAAAACAAATAGTTTTGAAATGGAAAAACAAAAATCACAAAATCTAAAGGTTTCCATATTCCGCTAAGCCCTTCTTTATCCACACATCTACTTAGAGTGCAAATTTGATCTTCCTTCAAATCACCCTAACTAAACATGAATTAAGAGTAGGTCATTGATGCAAACTAAACATGAAACAATCAACTGTGCAAGATTATTTTGTGCTTATACAAAATGAGTTATGCAATTTATATGGTAGTTATTCTAGTTCATGATGGGAGGGATATGTCTAAGGTTGTATGTATTAGAGCAATAAAATAAAATAAGCATCAGCAAGTCATATGGTAGTTGGCTTAGATAACATTTGTGAATTACTTATAAAGTAGAATGCATGCTATTCCTTGTAACTATATATTGTTTACCATCTTTAGTCTTGAGGCAATAAGGCAACCTTTTACTTCAATTCTAGTTGTGATTTTACCTCCCTTATTTTGATCGATTATGCTATTTTGTGATGACATTATCATACATTAGTGACTATGCTTCATTATGTAGACTTGATGTTTTACCTCCTGATTATGATAGGACACTGATTTGACATATGTGATTTGGTTTGATCATATTGGATGATATTTTGTAGTTCGACATATGGGATATAGTAGATGTTATATTACTATGAGATTTTAGTTATTTATGTGATGTGAACTATTTGACATATGATTTAAAAATGCAGTTTAATTTGGAGTTATGTATTGATGATTATTGTTGTATGCGATTGCATGAATTTAATTCTAGTTGCTTCGGCTATGAATTTTCATGATATGATTGACACTTGATCGAGATGTGCAAGTTTCACATTCCCTAGCCACAAGAAAATCGGAGGTAGAATTCACACTATGTTATTCCCTGTAAATCTGATCCATTCCCAAGAGGGATAAGGATCACATTTGAATTTGAATGTTGATTTAAGTACTTGATTTAATTTTATTATTTTGGCCTTAGTACCCTTGTCTATTTAATTTTATAATAAGTGTTGTATAATTTTACTTGATTTACACTTGGTATTTATTTTATTATGGGCCATTTAAAAGTGGATTTTTAACCCCCTTTGTGAACCCTAGAGTCCCAAAAGCTACCCTAGGTGGTTACCCATGAGTCTAGGGTCAACTTGGACTATCTAACCCTAGATTTGACTCAGGTTTGGTCACTCTAAACCTTGGTTTGGTAAAAGTGACGAAAATTTGAAATAAGGGAAGTGGGAGATGAGTCATGCCTTTCACCTCCCTTCCCAAAAGTGCGGGAACCCTTTTCCAAGGAAGACTTGGGAGGTCTCCAAGACTCCCAAGTGTGTGGGAGCTTCCCCCAAGACTCTCACACACGTGTGAGAGCATCTTGGAGGAAGATGGCTCCTTGAGAGAATAAGAGGATGCCATATGGCATCCCTTATCCTCTTGAGGGTGTGAGTGGGTTTGCCACCTCACCACTTCTCCTCTCACACATGTGTGAGAGCACAAGTGGATAAGGTGAGGATTGAGAGGGAATGAGAGGACGACACTTGTCATCCTCACACTTCCTCTCCCTTGCAAGTGGCATGGGAGGAGGAAGGAGAAGGTGACAAGTGTCACCTTCTCATTCCTCAAGGCCAAATTGATGGCCTATATTATCTCCTCTTATTGAGGAGTGGGGGGTTCTTCAATTGGATTCTTTTTGCTATTTTTGGGAGGAGTTTGGGAGAGTTTGAAGCTTTTTCTTGAAGGATTGGGAGCCTTGGGAAGGCTTGGAGCTCTTCACCAACTTGCTTCCATTATAAGGGCTTTGAAGGTAGGCCTCTTAACTTGTTTTCTCACCCTAGCTTATTTAGTGTGTTGTGTTATAGTTTTTGATTGTTTTGTTGGTGCATTGTTTTGTTTTGTTGGGATGGGAGTTATGTGAGAGAGCCTCCAATGGAGGTAATGCTCAACTTGTATGGTTAGGGGAAAGGAACCTCCTTGAGGTCTCTCCCACACTATGTATTTATGCCTTGAGGGCTTTTATTTTGTTGAGGAGGTTATTGAATGGCAAGAGTGCCATGGAGGTCTTTTTTGTGATATTGTGAAGAGTGGTGTTTGGAGATTTTATTTGGCTTGAGGCCAAGAGTATGTTATTTCATCTCTTTGGAAGCCCTTTGAAGTTGAGGGGTCCATTCCGTACCCTCAACAACTCATTTTTATGAGTTGAGTTTTGTGCTAAACTTATGGGTGTTTTTGGTGTGGTTGTGATTGATTTTTGTTGTGGAATGGTCACCCGGTGTGAATCCCTACCTCCCTAGCTCGGGGGTGACCCACTTGCGGGTCTACGGTAGGGAAAAGAGCTTTTCGTAGTGGTTGGTTTTGTGTCTTGTTGTTGTGTTTACTTGCAGGTTTTTGAGTAAAGAGATGGAGTTATTTTGGAGCTCCTTTGGGTGTTCAAATAGTTCTTTGTGTTGGCTGTTGGAGCCATGGCCAATATGGCCTTATTGTATTTATTTTGACCAATTTTAGATTTATGAAGTTGACTGTCAAAAACTTGAGAAATGTAAATATTGTTTTTGATAAGATAAGGCGGCTAAAACTAGGGGCCGAACCCTTTAACAAAACCAAGCCCAGGGGGCAAGAAAAAAGTGTACTGACAATATTCAGTGAGCACAAAGAAAAGACCAGTAGCAAAGGCACAACAACCTTGCTATAAAAGAAACAACAACAAAGCCCAATAGACTAAGCAACCAGGTTGTAAGGAGAAACAACCTAAACAATAGTAGAACCAGACCTATCAGGTTGAACACCCTTGGCACGAGTGCGGTTCAAAGATACATGCTTGGGAAGACCTCGCTTCCTCCTTTGGACAATAGTCCAAAGAACATCATCTCCATCCACAGAAATAGGAGAAGAAGGAGAAACTCTTTCCAAATCCTTGGAAGGGGGCGGAACATGGGGTACAACAACATCAGCCCCAGCAACATGTGTACCTATATTAATAGTGTGAGACATATCAGCAGCAGAGATCTCTGCAGCAGAACCACCAGCAACACCAGTAATCCCAGCAGCAGAACCACCAGCGATAGAACCACCAGCAACACTAGTGATAGAACCACCAGCAACACCAGCGGTAGAACCACCAGCAATCCCAGCAGCAAAACCACCAGCAACACTAGCAATCCCAGTAGCAGAAACATTAGCAACACCAGCAATCCCAGCAGCAGATATTGTTTATCTTCCCATTTTGTGAGTAAAGTTTTAAAAACAAAGGATAGGTAAACATTCTGTATTTTATTTAATGTTGGTCACTTCCTATATTGTGAAGTTGTGGAGTTTGTAAAATGCATGTGAGGCTATAAATAGATTTCTGTCATTATTCTCTCAAACAGAAAATATGTTGTGTTATAAGGTTGTTGTTTGGGTCTTATTTTAGATGAAAGAAAAGGAAAATGCATTTCTATTTACAAGGTTGTTGTTTGGGTCTTATTTTAGATGAAAGAAAATGAAAATGCATTTCTGTTTGTATT
Organism: Cunninghamia lanceolata; assembly: GCA_027924645.1. Taxonomy (NCBI): domain Eukaryota; kingdom Viridiplantae; phylum Streptophyta; class Pinopsida; order Cupressales; family Cupressaceae; genus Cunninghamia; species Cunninghamia lanceolata. Next base: position 1,609,185 of record BSBN01000766.1, on the reverse strand, counting down.
ACACTTCCAACAAAAAAAGAAGAAAATGTATTTTCATTTCTGCCAGTATTCTTCGAAAGGAAAGCATGCAAGAAGTGCAATACTACTGTCTAGATTTCTTTTATGAAAGAAAGATAAAACTTGAGAGTTGCTACCTGTTTGTGTTTGAAAGTTTCCATTGCAATTTTTGTTGTTAGAAGAAAACAAATTTTAAAACTAAAATGTATTTTCTACCTTATTTGAATTTTCTTGTCAAAAATTCTTGAAAAGATCTGTCAAAAAGGTTGCTGTTAATTTCATTTTGTTGCATACTGAGTAGATGCTGTATATATACCAAATATATATGTAATAAAAAAAAAGTATGCATTTGCTGATTTAATGAAAAGACTAAAAGTATAGATTGGAGTATATATTTATATATTTATATATATACATATATATATATACTTGGATATATATATATATAAGATACAAAAATATAGTTCAGATGCTGTAGCGGAGGAACTGTGTAGCAGTTTATTTATAATTCAAAAAAAAAACATACAAAAAAATATGTTTAAGTTGGGGTTGTGGTGGGCAACGCCCACCACAGACCCCATGACCTCCGCCTAAAATGTAACTACTGGTGTGGGGAGGGGGCCGTGCCTCCCCCCACACCCATGTGTGTGGGGGGAGGCACGACCCCCTCCCCACACTTCCCCTTTTTGCAACCCTGGTTCCACCGCCCGCAGCGGCTTCCTAGCGCCGAGCACCCCACAACTCCATGGCCGTCCCACCGCCGCCCCTTTGTGCCACTGCAGCGTCACTCCTACCCATAGCGGCGGCTCTGCCACTCTTTACATTTCTGCGACCACTCTCCACCTTGCACCACCGCCCTACACCAGGCCTCCCTCTCCACCTTACACTCCATGGTTCCTCCACTTCTTGCACCATCGAACCACCTTTGCACTTCATCGCCATCGCCTCACAGGTTGCCGCCACTCGGTCTCCACTATCCCTAGAACCTACAAACAATTTTTAACCATGACTTTCTTTCATTGTGGATCTTACTTGGCATATGGAGTTTAATAAGGGATTTTGATATGTATACCTCCGTATAAACCAGCCATGGCCTCCAATGGCCTCCTCAAACCCTAGACCTGCAAACAAGAAAATATAACAAAGGAAGAAGAGATTAGGGCAACAATAGAAGAGATTAGGGCAACTGGTGCTTAGAAAGCAACTTGAATTTTGAAATAGGGTTTTCCTTTTCTTTGTTCTTATTATGAGGATATTTTTATTTGGGAGAGGATTTTATTTTATTTTATTTTCTTTAATTGTTGGTGAGGTTTCTATCTTATTCCATGTTTTTAAACCTCTATTTCTTTTATTGTTTTAAATTATTTTTCTCTTGGGAATCCTTAATTTGATATCTAATTTTGAATGGGATAATTTTTCTTGCATTTGGCTTTTTGCTTGGTGATGTAAAACCTTATTCTTGAATTTATATTTTAGAACGGTTATTTTTATTTAAACTGGGAGGAGATTTTCCCTTGATTTCATTTTATCTCTCCCTAGTGGGGATTTTATCGTCTTTATTAATTACCTAATTTATCGTTAATTTTATGGGAAGAGTTAATTAAACTCTCCTCCTCCCTCTGTTAATTTTTGAGTTGATTGTTAAACATAATTGCTAAATTGCGTTTAATAACGGACTCGATTTTCTCCTTGGACTTATTTGACAGCTTGTCTTTTATTTTAATTTTATTTACTCTTAAGCTTTAATTTAATTTAAATTATCCTTAAATTTTATTTATGATCTCATTGAAGTTTTATTTTTAAATTTATTTTTGCGTTATCGAAAATGTGTTATGCTGTCAGAATTTTGCTAGATTCCTAGGGTTATATTTTATGTGATGTTTTCATTCACTTCATTCCATCTCCCCACTTGAATCACACACCATCTTACCATATTGCTTGTCACTTTTCGATCTGAGTTAAGATAGGGTTCGATGCTGAAGCAATCATCTTCACCTAAGTAACTTAGGGTTTAGATTAAATCAGTCTAACCCTAGAAGTGACACCTACATGTCGCATACCCCCTAGACGGCCTTCACCTTTGCGGTTACGTTAACATATTTATGCCTTAGGCGTATTGCCACCGAGCACACAGACGTGTGCGAGGGGGTTCCTAGGGATAGGTAGAAAAGTTTTTCGTGGTTCGTGTCATGACCACATGGCAAATGTGGACATGACACGTGTGTTTGTGTGTCATGACCGCATGGGAAATGCGGGCATGACATTTGGTATCAGAGCTAGGTTTAAACATTAGGCTTGTTTTGGCCACATTTTATTTCCGCAACTTTGACTGATTTGTGGTTACCTCATTTTGTAGGATGCCTCCTCGACGAGTTCGGCAAGCACAGTCCCGCCGCACTCCACTCACTAAGGTGAACACTGAATCTTTAGCTAAGGGACCGGATCAGCTAGTCCCACAGGCACAGCCAGTCCCCACAGATACCGCAGGCACCACCGGCCATACCAGACATTGGGCCACAGATTTTGCAAGCCTTATAGGCAGTTCTAGAGAGGCTTCCACCAGCTGTAGTTGAGCCACGCTTAGAGCCACGTGTCAATCCCCGTGAGGATCCGCGAGAGGAGCCACGCGTGGAGCCACGAGTTGAGTCCCGTGTTGAGCCACGTGTGGAGCCCCGTGTAGAGCCACGAGAGGCACCACGTGTGAAGCCTTATGTTGAGGTGCCAGAGACAGAGGAGGTTGGTTCAGCTGACAGAGCCCGTAGCAGGAGTCCTTCACGTCATGCTACATATGAAAAGGCAGTACAAATAGAGCACCTTGGTCACAGGCCTTATGACTACTATACAGATGAGCCTATCAGGAGGCCTAGAGACAGAGGAGACCCCATTAGGGATATATTGAGGTTGAACCCTCCTACATTCATCGGGACCACAGAGGGAGCCGAGGCAGAGGCCTGGCTTATCAGTTTAGACAGATGCTTCGCATTGCGTCCTTACAAGGGCAACACGAAGGCCCATGTGGTGGTACACTTGTTACGAGATGCAGCAGCTACCTGGTGGCGCACTGAGGAGTGCAAGCGTCACCTTTCTTTAGACACCCTCACATGGGAGACCTTCATTGAGCACTTCAATGTGCGCTACTTATCAGACCATTACAGACAACGTCGTATAGACGAGTTCCATGACCTACAGCAGAGGGGTCTTAGAGTAGCTCAGTATGAGGGTAGGTTTACAGAGTTATCTAGATATGCAGAGTATCTCCATGATGAGAAACTTCTGGTGCATAAGTTTATCAGAGGACTAAACCATAGTATAGGAGGGCCTGTTCGGATGGTAGAACCCCTAGACTTTGAGTGATGCTGCTGAGAAGGCATACATCACTGAGGAGATTCAGGGATGAGGGCAGGGTTCATGCCCTTAGTTTTAGGATCGGGGATAGCAGTACCATCAGCAAACTTTCTGTAGACCCTCACAGACACCTCATAGAGGAGGATTCAGTTCCACACCTTTACCTCCTAGGCCCCCACAGCAGTAGCAGCAACAGAGAGCTAGGACACAGCAGAGGTCACATGGGGGACATAATAGAGGTTGGCAGCAGCAGGGCCCGCGCAGAGATCAGAGGCAGTAGGGACCACCTACGGGACCCGCGAGGTCACAACAGTCTTATAGGGGTTCGCAGGGGTCTACTGGTAGACCAGGGCAGCAGCAGTCGAGTAGTTCTCAGACTGGATAGGTACAGGCTAGGGGCCCTTGTTATGTTTGTGGTGGAGCTGGACACCTAGCTAGAGAGTGTCCACAGGGTTTTACAGCAGGAGGATAGCCTCGTGCAGGAGGATCCGAGCAGACTGTTGGTAATGTGGGTAGATCCACCGTATGTTCACGGCAGTTGATAACTGCCAGGCTGATTTTCAGGCATCAGTGATTAAGAGGTCAGGTATGATTGGGGGTAACCCCATTTCTATTCTCTTTGATTCTGGTGCTATTGATTCATTCATATCTCCATCGTTAGTGGAGTGTTGCAGGCTAGTGGCCTCTAGGCAGGGTGATAGGTGGGTTGTTGAGTTGGCATCATGTGCCAAACTGACAGTTGATGCCTTAGTCCACGACTGTGAGATTGCCTTGGGGCCCTTTACCACAGTTTGCGACCTTAGAGTCATGACATTAGGATCCTATGATGTGGTGTTGGGTATGGATTGGCTTGCGGCTCATCGAGCCAAACTAGATTGTCACCGAAAGGTGATCAACTATTTAGACGATCGTGGAACATCGGTTGAGATTGTGGGCATGTAGAAGCCCACAGCAGTGCGTATGATATCTGTTCAGCAGCTTAAACGCTGCATGCGGAAGGGGTGTCAGATGTTCACCATCACAGTGAGCGACAGATCAGATGACGAGCCTGAGACATCTTTAGATGATCATCCCATCCTTAGAGAGTTTGCTGATGTATTTCCAGTAGAGTTACCGAGGATGCCACCTCGACGCGAGGTAGACTTTCACATAGACTTAGTGCCGGGTGCCAAGCCAGTGTCTCGTGCACCCTACAGGATGACCACACATGAGCTCACTGAGCTCAAGTTACAGTTGGAGGACTTGCTCAAGAAGGGGCACATCTGACCGAGCGTTTCACCTTGGGGCGCTCCTGTCACCTTCATGAAGAAGAAGGATGGGTCTCTTCGTTTGTGCATGGACTACAAGCAGTTGAATAAGGTGACGGTGAAGAACCGTTATCCTCTACCCAGGATCGATGATCTTTTTTATTAGATGTAGGGAGCCAGGGTGTTCTCTAAGATAGACCTGAAGTCTGGGTATCATCAGCTACGTATCACAGAGGCGGATATCCATAAGACCACCTTCCAGACTCGTTATGGCCACTATGAGTTCACAGTGGTTCCCTTCGGCTTGACGAACGCCCCTGCAATGTTCATGAGTCTCACAAACGGGGTGTTCCGTACCTATTTAGATCGGTTCGTGATCATTTTCCTTGACGACATTTTGATCTATTCCTGGACCGAGGAGGAGCATGAGGAGCACCTTCATCAAGTTCTGCAGTGTTTGCAAGAGCAGAATCTTTATGGGAACTTGGCGAAGTGTGTATTTTTCAGGACAGAGGTTCAATATCTGGGGCATATCCTATCTGGCGATGGAATCTCAGTAGATCCATCGAAGATTAGGGCTATCTGGGATTGGCCAGCACCCACTAGTGTGACAGAGGTTAGGAGTTTTATGGGGCTAGCTGGATATTACCGTCGTTTTGTTGAGGGTTTTTCTCAGATTGCGCACACCATCACTTCCCTTCAGTGGAAAGGGAAGGGCTTTCTTTGGACTGAGCAATGTGAGAGGGCCTTCAGGGTCCTCAAGGAGCATCTTACCAGCGCTCCTATTTTAGCAGTTCCTGATCTTGCAGCAGATTTTATGGTTTGCACAGATGCATCACTTGAGGGATTGGGAGTTGTACTTATGCAGGGTGGTAGAGCGATCGCGTATGAGTCGCGAAAGCTCAAGACCCATGAGCTGAACTACCCATGCACGACTTGGAGTTAGCGGCAGTAGTTCATGCTCTAGTTCGATGGAGACATTTCTTGTTGGGTTGTCGCTATGAGCTCCATTTTGATCACCACAGCCTTCAGTACATCTTTACACAGTCAAATCTGAACACCCATCAGCAGCGTTGGATGGAGTTCCTTTGCGAGTATGACTTTGATGTCCACTACATCAAAGGGAAGGAGAACGTGGTTGCTGACGCATTGAGTCGGAGGCACCACAAGCTCTTTACCTTGACTCTGAGTGTGGACCTGAGGGATCGCATTATTCAACATTTGCCAGAGGATGAGAGGTTTCTTGAGTTGCAGCAGGAGATCAGTTCACAGAGGGCCCTTGTGGGCAAGTATGCAGGGTATTCACTTAAGGCAAATGGTTTACTTCGTCATCGACAGCGCATCTATGTACCCCGTGCAGGTGACCTACGTACTGTAGTGTTATCTGAGGCTCACAGAGCACCATATGCAGCACATCTAAGGGTGAAGAAGATGCATGCCAATTTACGACAGTTGTACCATTGGGCGGGTATGAGATGAGATATAGTAGAGTTTGTTGCTCAATGCCTTGAGTGCCAGAGGGTCAAGGCCGAGCATCAGCATCCAACGGGTCTTCTATACCCACATGATATACCTGAGTGGAAATGGGACACCATTTCCATGGATTTCATTGTTGGTCTTCCTATGTCTTCGTGTCGCCATGATGCCATCATGGTGACAGTTGACAAGTTGACCAAAGTAGCTCATTTCTCACCTGTACGCACGACGTACAATGCGCCAGTAGTGGCAAGAGTATTCTTAGATGATATTGTGAGATTACATGGAGTACCTCGCCGCATTATTTCAGATAGAGACCCAGTCTTCACTTCAACATTCTGGAGAGCCTTGCAGCAGGCATTGGGCACACAGCTCAACTTTAGCTCTGCTTATCATCCCGAGACAGATGGACAGACAGAGCAGGTGAATTAGGTGTTGAAGGACATGTTTCGGATGTATGTTATGGACCATCAGTTTAGATGGGAGAAGTATCTATATCTAGTCGAGTTTGCCTACAATAGTGGGCATCACAGCTCGTTAGGTATGCCTCCCTTCCAGGCTTTATACGGCAGGCCGTGCAGGACACCATTGAGTTGGGATTGGATAGAGGACAGAGTTGCCATTGGTCTAGAGCTTGTACAAGATATGGAGCAGCAGGTCACACTGATTAGATAGAGGTTACAGGAGGCACAGGACAGGCAGAAGAAGTATGTCGATGCTAAGAGGATTGATCGGAGCTTCTCAGTGGGTGACAGGGTATTCCTTAGAGTGCGGGCACACAAGAGTCCTATCCGTTATGGAAAGGGCTCTAAGCTCACACCACGGTTTGTAGGACCCTTTGAGATTTTGGAGCGGATAGGACCAGTTGCCTATCGTCTAGCATTGCCACCTAGCCTATCACGTATCCACGATGTCTTTCATATTTCTGTTTTGAGGCGATATATATCTGATGTATCTCACGTGCTGGACTAGAGTGCATTACAGGTAGAGGCGGACGGGCAGTTGGCTTTGGAACCAATTCACATATTGGCACATCAGACGCTGGGCGTTCGAGGTTGAGAGCTGGACCAGGTTAGGGTCCAGTGGGATCAATATGACAAGGTCACAGCGACTTGGGAGGATGCAGCTAGTTTGAGGGCACTCTATCCTCACCTTTTTGACGACTTCCAGGAGGAAGTTCAGTCTTAGAGGGGGACGATGTGAGGCCGATTATTTTGCTATTTTGTGATGACATTATCATACATTAGTGACTATGTTTCATTATGCAGACTTGATGTTTTACCTCCTTATTATGATAGGACACTGATTTGACATATGTGATTTGGTTTGATCATATTGGATGATATTTTGTAGTTCGACATATGGGATATAGTAGATGTTATATTGCTATGAGATTTTAGTTATTTATGTGATGTGAACTATTTGACATATGATTTAAAAATGCAGTTTAATTTGGAGTTATGTATTGATGATTATTGTTGTATGCGATTGCATGAATTTAATTCCAGTTGCTTCAGCTATGAATTTTCATGATATGACTGACACTTGATCGAGATGTGCAGGTTTCACATTCCCTAGCCATGAGAAAATTAGAGGTAGAATTCACACTATGTTATTCCCTGTAAATCTGATCCGTTCCCAAGAGGGATAAGGATCACGTTTGAATTTGAATGTTGATTTAAGTACTTGATTTAATTTTATTATTTTGGCCTTAGTACCCTTGTCTATTTAATTTTATAATAAGTGTTGTATAATTTTACTTGATTTACACCACTTGGTATTTATCTTATTATGGGCCATTTAAAAGTGGATTTTTAACCCCCTTTGTGAACCCTATAGTCCCAAAAGCTACCCTAGGTGATTACCCATGAGTCTAGGGTCAACTTGGACTATCTAACCCTATATTTGACTCAAGTTCAGTCACTCTAAACCTTCGTTTGGTAAAAGTGACGAAAATTTGAAATAAGGGAAGTGGGAGATGAGTCATGCCTTTCACATCCCTTCCCAAAAGTGTGGGAACCCTTTTCCAAGGAAGACTTGGGAGGTCTCCAAGACTCCCAAGTGTGTGGAAGCTTCCCCCAAGACTCTCACACACGTGTGAGAGCATCTTGGAGGAAGATGGCTCCTTGAGAAAATAAGAGGATGCCATATGGCATCCCTTATCCTCTTGAGGGTGTGAGTGGGTTTGCCACCTCACCACTTCTCCTCTCACACATGTGTGAGAGCACAAGTGGATAAGGTGAGGATTGAGAGGGAATGAGAGGACGACACTTGTCATCCTCACACTTCCTCTCCCTTGCAAGTGGCATGAGAGGAGGAAGGAGAAGGTGACAAGTGTCACCTTCTCATTCCTCAAGGCCAAATTGATGGCCTATATTATCTCCTCTTGTTGAGGAGTGGGGGGTTCTTCAATTGAATTCTTTTTTCTATTTTTGGGAGGAGTTTGGGAGAGTTTGAAGCTTTTGCTTGAAGGATTGGGAGGCTTGGGAAGGCTTGGAGCTCTTCACAAACTTGCTTCCATTATAAGGGCTTTGAAGGTAGGCCTCTTAACTTGTTTTCTCACCTTAGCTTATTTAGTGTGTTGTGTTATAGTTTTTGTTTGTTTTGTTGGTGCATTGTTTTGTTTTGTTGGGATGCGAGTTATGGTGAGAGCACCTCCAATGGAGGTAATGCTCAACTTGTATGGGTAGGGGGAAGGAACCTCCTTGAGGTCTCTCCCACACTATGTATTTATGCCTTGAGGGCTTTTATTTTGTTGAGGAGGTTATTGAATGGCAAGAGTGCCATGGAGGTCTTTTTTGTGATATTGTGGAGAGTGGTGTTTGGAGATTTTTTTTGGCTTGAGGCCAAGAGTATGTTATTTCATCTCTTTGGAAGCCCTTTGAAGTTGAGGGGTCCATTCCGTACCCTCAACAACTCATTTTTATGAGTTGAGTTTTGTGCTAAACTTATGGGTGTTTTTGGTGTGGTTGTGATTGATTTTTGTTGTGGAATGGTCACCCGGTGTGAATCCCTACCTCCCTAGCTCGGGGGTGACCCACTTGCGGGTCTACGGTAGGGAGGAGAGCTTTTCGTAGTGGCTGGTTTTGTGTCTTGTTGTTGTGTTTACTTGCAGGTTCTTGAGTAAAGAGATGGAGTTATTTTGGAGCTCCTTTGGGTGTTCAAATAGTTCTTTGTGTTGGTTGTTGGAGCCATGGCCAATATGGCCTTATTGTATTTATTTTGACCAGTTTTAGATTTATGAAGTTGGCTGTCAAAAACTTGAGAAATGTAAATATTGTTATCAATCTATCTAGATACTATTTATCTTCCCATTTTGTGAGTAAAGTTTTAAAAACAAAGGATAGGTAAACATTCTGTATTTTATTTAATGCTGGTCACTTCCTATATTGTGGAGTTGTGGAGTTTGTAAAATGCATGTGAGGCTATAAATAGATTTCTGTCATTATTCTCTCAAATAGAAAATATGTTGTGTTATAAGGTTGTTGTTTGGGTCTTATTTTAGATGAAAGAAAAGGGAAATGCATTTCTGTTTACAAGGTTGCTGTTTGGGTCTTATTTTAGATGAAAGAAAAGGAAAATGCATTTTTGTTTGTATTATACTTCCAACAAAAAAAAAATGTATTTTCATTTCTGCCAGTATTCTTCGAAAGGAAAGCATGCAAGAAGTGCAATACTACTGTCTAGATTTCTTTTATGAAAGAAAGATAAAACTTGAGAGTTGCTACCTGTTTGTGTTTGAAAGTTTCCATTGCAATATTTGTTGTTAGAAGAAAACAAATTTTAAAACTAAAATGTATTTTCTACCTTATTTGAATTTTCCTGTCAAAAGTTCTTGAAAAGATCTGTCAAAAAGGTTGTTGTTAATTTCATTTTGTTGCATACTGAGTAGATGCTGTATATATACCAAATATATACATACATATATATACGAAAATATATGTATATGTATGCATATAAATATGTATATATATGTGTAATAAAAAAAAAAGTATGCATCTGTTGATTTAATGAAAAGACTAAAAGTATAGATTGGAGTATATATTTATATATTTATATATATACATATATATATACTTGGATATATATATGAGATACAAAAATATAGTTCAGATGCTGTAGCGGAGGAACTGTGTAGCATTTTATTTATAATTCAAAAAAAACATACAAAAAAAATATGTTTAAGTGCGGGCTGTGGTGGGCAGCGCCCACCACAGACCCCGTGAGCTCTGCCTAAAATGTAACTACTGGTGTGGGGAGGGGGTCGTGCCTCCCCCCACACCCGTGGGTGTGGGGGGAGGCACGACTCCCTCCCCACACTTCCCCCTTTTGCAACCCTGGTTCCGCCGCCCGCAGTAGCTTCCTAGCGCCGAGCACCCCACCGCTCCATGGCTGTCCCACTGCCACCCCTTTGTGCCACTGTAGCATCACTCCTACCCACAGCGGCGGCTCCACCACTCTTTACCTTTCTGTGACCACTCTCCACCTTGCACTGCCGCCCTATGCCAGGCCTCCCTCTCCACCTTACACTCCGTGGTTCCTCCACTTCTTGCACCATTGAACCACCTTTGCACTTCATCGCCATCGCCTCACAGGTTGCCGCCGCTTGGTCTCCACTATCCCTAAAACTTGCAAACAATTTTTAACCATGACTTTCTTTCATTGTGGATCTTACTTGGCATATGGAGTTTAATAAGGGATTTTGATATGTATACCTCCGTATAAACCAGCCATGGCCTCCAATGGCCTCCTCAAACCCTAGACCTGCAAACAAGAAAATATAACAAAGGAAGAAGAGATTAGGGCAACAATAGAAGAGATTAGGGCAACTGTTGCTTAAAAAGCAACTTGAATTTTGAAATAGGGTTTTCCTTTTCTTTTTTCTTATTATGAGGATATTTTTATTTGGGAGAGGATTTTATTTTATTTTATTTTATTTAAATGTTGTTGAGGTTTCTATCTTATTCCATGTTTTAAAACCTCTATTTCTTTTATTGTTTTAAATTGTTTTTCTCTTGGGAATCCTTAATTTGATATCTAATTTTGAATGGGGTAATTTTTCTTGCATTTGGCTTTTTGCTTGGTGATGTAAAACCTTATTCTTGAATTTATATTTTAGAAGGGTTATTTTTATTTAAACTGGGAGGAGATTTTCCCTTGATTTCATTTTATCTCTCCCTAGTGGAGATTTTATCGTCTTTATTAATTACCTAATTTATCGTTAATTTTACAGGAAGAGTTAATTAAACTCTCCTCCTCCCTCTGTTAATTTTTGAGTTGATTGTTAAATATAATTGCTAAATTGCGTTTAATAACGGACTCGATTTTCTCCTTGGACTTATTTGACATCTTGTCTTTTATTTTAATTTTATTTACTCTTAAGCTTTAATTTAATTTAAATTATCCTTAAATTTTATTTATGATCTCATTGAAGTTTTATTTTTAAATTTATTTTTGCGTTATCAAAAACGCGTTATGCTGTCAAAATTTTGCTAGATTCTTAGGGTTATATTTTATGCGATATTTTCATTCACTTCATTCCATCTCCCCACTTGAATCACACGCCATCTTACCATATTGCTTGTCACTTTTCGATCTGAGTTAAGATAGGGTTCGATGCTGACGCAATCATCTTCACCTAGGTAACTTAGGGTTTAGATTAAATCAGTCTAACCCTAGAAGCGACACCTACGTGTCGCATACCCCCTAGACGGCCTTCACCTTTGCGGTTACGTTAACATGTTTACGCCTTAGGCGTATTGCCACCGAGCACACAGATGTGTGCGAGGTGGTTCCTAGGGATAGGTAGAAAAGTTTTTCGTGGTTCATGTCATGACCACATGGCAAATGTGGACATGACACATGTGTTTGTGTGTCGTGACCACATGGGAAATGCGGGCATGACAGATTTGGAGGTGATAATAGTGTTAATTTGGTTATATAAACTATACTTATCTATATTTTTGCAAGGATGTTGTTATTGGTATGTAATTAATTTTTTACTTCTAGAACATGGAACAAAATGTACAGGAATAGATGTAGTCATGGGTATCACAAGGGGAAATACAATTGTAATTAACAAGTAATAGCATATTTTATCATGATTCTAGTAGCTATTAAATCAAACCTTAGTGGCTTTGGAAGAGTCATTGTGTAAGCATATATATAATTGTATATTTCATTGCAAAAGTTATTTTCATTAATTGTGTAGAAAGTAATTAATTCTCAAATGACAATTGACAATATTATTTTAACTCTATGCATTAGTGGCTCCTTTGATCAGAGATGGATGACCTAGAGAAGAAAGTATTGATTGAAGTGTTTAGATCAAAGAGTTGCTTTAGGATATTGTTATAATTCTTTGCCAAAGTGTTATCCTATTGTATTCAATTGTGCATTTGCCATTCAAATTTAGCATTAGAATCTAAAGTTGCTTGAAGTAATATCCCTTCTTGTGAATCAGAACCAATGTCAACACTCATGCTTGAGGAGAAAAGTATCTATGAAATCACTAATCAATATCATATGCATAGAACATCGACACCAATTGTGTTCATTTTCTAGTTTTTGTTTTGTATCTTCTCATGTATGATACCCACTTCAAAATTAAAGACGTTGATAACAAAAAAATTTATTACTTTATTTTTAAATAAACTTTTCACATGAAATTTGCATATTTGTATACTATAACTCATATCAAGAGTCTTCAATTTTTGGTACAAATTTGTGTAAGTTGTTCAAACCTTGACTTGTCTTAGGTGCATATGCAAAATGCATGTAATTTAGCTCATAAGCTCAACCTGAAGATCATGAATTAGTATAGTGCCTTACAATCACTCTTTTATGATAGGATAATGCTTGTTAGCATGAGTGCTTAAATGGTTCATTTGCCGCAGCATATCTTTTGGAGGAGATCATAACAACAAATTCACATATTATGCTAGACAAGGTGGATGGAATAGCGAGGACTTGTAATTATAGAGAGATGTAATTGATTAAATTGCACATCAATTAAATTTCATTGAAATCATAACTAGGCACAAATTAGTTTCTTTATACTAGACTAAAGCTTAAATCACCAATAGCAAGTTCATATGACACTCATTATAATTTCTATAATCATCCATCATAACTAGGCACAAATTACTCTCTCTCTCTCTCTCCATATATATATATATAGACATCATACCATGACACACATCCCTTCCTCCATTACATCCTCCCTAACCCCTTTCCCAACATTGATAGCCCACTACCCATGCCACCTCATTTTCATAACACATTTGACCATAACATTGCCACAACAATCATCACTCATCCTGACACCATTCTCCACCATGTGACATTTATCTAACACAGATATGCATTAAAGTCGGTGCTAGAGTCGGTGCTAAAGTCGACGCTAATGTAGGCGCTAAAGGTAGTGCTAAAGGCAATGCTAATGTAGGCGCTACTGTTGGCACTAAATTAGGTGCTAATTTGTGCCTAAATTAGTGCGCGCATGTTCTAATCAGCACAAAAAATGCCAAAAATAGCGCCATCCCGATAAATAGAGCCAACTTTTTCAAAAAATTGGAGAAAAATACATTAAAATAGTGGGTGGAAGCAAAACATGAAACAAAAAAGGGAGCTAATCATAGGGATTTGTTGTAGTGATAACATTATGATGCACTATATACACTAAGTCTCAAAGCATATTAACACCATCTTGTCCTTCTTTTAGCAACTCTCTTATGTTGTGAACAACAGGCACAACTTCTTCCACTATTCTTTCTTTTTCCACAAATACTTGAAATTCTTTTAGTTCCTTATCAAGTTTATTTATTTTTTCATCAGGTACATGTGTTATCACATCAATAGGGTCCTCAACATCATGAAATAATTGTTCTTCCATTTTAGTTGTAGGAGGTATAATATATTGCAAAGTTTGTGTTTCTCCTTTTATAAAGAAGGTATTCAATGGATTTTCTGATGTAGGAACACCGTTGCTATCAGAAGCACTAGAACCCATTAATCTAAGGATTTATCCTTAAAGGGATGTTTCTATTAGGGTATCAAGTTATAAGACTCATACAACAACATACAACACTCAATGCACAAACTAATAGAACAAACCCTAGGATGAAGGTATATTTGTTGTGTGTAAATGCAAAGATTGGAATGTAAATGCAAAAACACACTATGATGAAATCCTACAATCTGAAATTAGACTTAAAAGAGTGTTTTAAAGAGTAGTAAAATCTAACACAAGATTTTAACCACAAACCCTAGCTATTTCAAAGACTAGGTTATATGAAAAAATGCACAATTTCAAGCAAATTCTAACAAATGAAGCATGAAAATGCAAGGTAAATGATCGTGTAATTATGTAATGATGCAATTTATATTAGATATGATGTAAATATCAGAGATTTAAATCATTTAAATGAAATGCAATGAAAATAACGTAAACTATGTCAAAATGCAAGCCTAGGATGCTTGATTTTTTCAAAATTTTCAATTTTTTTGAAATTTTTGTAAAACTTATGAATGTAGAATGTATGTAAATGATATGTATGAATGAAAATCTGATGTATAATAGTCATCAAGATGCAATGTTAAACAAAACTCGGGTTCACCAAAATATAATGTAGAAAAAGAGGGATAGGGTTTATTTGATGTATGGTTAGTTAGATCCTCCTTTCACTACATACATGCAAAGACATTAAACTGAGCAGAATCACAACTTTTGCAAGAGGATTCAACTACAGGTTTGTTGCCACTTGGAATGATAAGGAAATTTGGAAATTGATGATTATTGTGTTAATTTAAGCCCAATTATACTAAAAACCCTAATTATGAAAAATCATAAACAAACAGACGAATTTCAACAAATGCTCGCACAGATATACTAAATGGAGATTAGATGTGTATCAAATTTTGAAGTTCAGAATCCTAAAATGTTAGGGACAAAGGTACTCACACCTAAGTCCAAGGTAGTCTTTTTGTTGGGGGTTTTCAGACCTTTTCTGATACTGATTGTCATTGTTCCGGTGATTTCTAGCTCTGCAAACTTGAAGGACAAAGGTACTAGCACCCAAGTCCTGAAGATACTCTTTTCTACTTTCTTCCTTTAGATCCGAGATCCTTATGCTCTGCAACTCCACTCTGGAGAATTTGACACCTGTCACCTGCAATCACAAGAGAGGGGTTGGCGGGTTGTTGTGTTTAGGAGCTTGCCTTGGTCAAACCTTGAAATGGCATTCAAGCCTTCCAACACCGTTGTTAGATGGAGAGTATGTCCTTGCAGGACAGAGGCAAAAACAAATGATAAATGATTGATTGAAAGCACAAATAGATATCACCTCAGAGGTGTAGCTCTCACAGAGATGAAATTATTTCACGCCATGAGAAGATGGAGCCAAATCTGCAATAACATACACAATAACAATATTCTGCTCTGTAACACAATGAATGCCTTGAATGCTCTATGATCATAAGTTTGCCAAAATCTCAAAATCATCTTCTAGTTTGCAAATGAAGTCCTAAACATGTTTATATATGCATTCTCGCTTTAATTTCATAATTCAAACTTAAGATGCTAACAAGGAAGGCCTTTAACGGTCACTTTGCTGACATTTAAATTTGGGACCCTGCCATAATAGGGTAGGACAAGGGTGTGAGCGACCTTGTCCCAAGACCTATTTTGGGTTAGGGTTTAAGCTCTGTAATGACCTTAAGTGCATTTTGACATGGGTTTCAGGGGATTTTGTCTCGAGAGTCATTTCTAACATGCATGATAAAAAACAAAGGACCTGGGAGCTAAACTTAGGAGGTAAAAGTCCTAGGGAGAAATTTTACGACGTAGCATGTATTAAGATTTATGAATATATATTGCTAATTGTAAACCATGTTTGATGTCTAATGAACCTAAATATATAAATACACACACACACACACACACACACACACACACACACACTAGATAATGGTTATATTATAACCGAATTTGATGATATAAATCTTTAGTTGTTGAATGGAAAATCATAATTTATAGGACTAATCAAAAAGAAAAAGATAGATGTAGTCAAGGATAAGGGGCAAAAATGAATGACAACCTCACCTTGCAACTTAACACCACACAAAGAGAAGAAGCCATTAGAGGAAATTGCCATGAGTATGTTAGAAAAAGATTTGTATGAAAATCCTTTTCGATATCACCTATAAAAATGATTAGCATTTCCTAACCTACTTTTAATGAATTGACTTTAAAACAATAGAAAGAACCAAATGTCTTGCACAAATGGTCTTACATAGGTGTTGATTGAACATAAAGAGGTTTCCCATCAAGTTCTACATGTCTTCTAGTATAACCTATAAAAATGATTAGTATAACCCAACCTGTTCTAATACCATGTAGGAAATTAGGATCTTAAGATAGTAATCATTATAAATAAAAATGAAATAAATATAAATGAGAATTATACAAGCATAGAATTAACATATTACACAAGATACACATGGGGAAAACCCTTTTGCGTAAAAACCCCATAAAACATCATTCTATTAAAACATTTACAAAAAATAATCTATTAAAAAATAGACTAAACCTGAGGATATACTCCTCTACATACTTCCACATGGTTAATACTACCTTCCACATGGTCAATAATACCTATAAGGACACTTGAACCCTATTTATTAATTATGATATTTTATTGAGAATAATTAAATAACTGCATTGTTTCGAAATAATTATTTAGATGATTTAATATTGTTTTCAAAAGAAAATCATACATTGTCATTTTATGCTTTTATATTTACATATTTTTATAAAGAATTCTTTTATTCTATGCCACTTGTAAGAAATGACACTTATGTTATTCAAGAGAGAATCTTAGTAATTAAATTATGTTTTAGAATTATTCTAATCTAGTTTATAAGAAAATGGGTCTCCAGATTGACATATGAAGAGTCATGTTGTTCAGTTTTTTAAAAGATCAAGAAACTAATGAAGGGGCAACCATTTTTAGGGAGGAGCTGGTAATAACAGAATAAGGGATATACTAGGAGACTGGAATCAGGATGGGAAATGTGAGCAAGGTGAATCTGAGGAAGGCCATGAACTTGTAAGGAGAAAATCTAGTGAGGAGAGTAAGAAGCCACATAGAGACTTTCAGGTATTAGCAAACACATGCTCTACACCAATGTTTCACTTATTTGATTGATAATTGGTAGTTGTGTAGAAGGAATATAATGTATTTAGGCTATAATGAATGTTTTATGTTATCTCTGTACATCATCTAGAAACATCTTGAGTTATTACTTCTTGAGGTATAATCTATTAAATATTTGGGTGACAAGAGTGAGTCTCCACTTTTTGTACTAGGATCACTTATGTGATTACCAGTTATATTATTTTACCTCCTTCTGTTTGCTAGTTAAATTTTATGTTGGTTTACTCTAGATTTAAACCCTCCTAATCTCAATTGCAATCTTGTCTATGGTATATATATATATATATATATATATATATATATATTGCACTTTGTTAGCCTCTTGTTTTGGCTCGACTAGGGTGGACACGTCAATGAACTTTAACTTAACAAAATAGAGATTTAACTAGTTGTTCAATCAGGCAGTTGCACCATCCCTATTTTTATATTCAAGCAAACTTGCATGCTCCTCACATCTTTTTATTTTTTGATTTAACAATGTTGGCCAAGAACACCTCAGACATATCTTACCTACAATTATCCAAGATTCCAGATTGCCCCACATGGTTTTGCGTGTTTTTATTCTTTATTTACATGCTTATTCTTCTAGCTTGATTTCATAGTAGCACCATTCTTTGATTCGAGCCTTTCTAGTGGTTTGGCATTCTACATGTTCTTCCTTCCAGTGTTCACTTCCAGCTTGGGTTTTTCATCACCAAGTTAACAAGGATCTCAGCAAGGTTATCAATTTTGTTCATATAGGTATCATCAGACTTCTAGGGTTTGATTTTGTTATCGCTGGCAAGACCACAACGTGTGAGATCAGTGCCCTATTACTATATCTTTTTTTTTTGGTACATAAGAGATATATTATATTATATTAAAAGGATCAAAGTATTACACCCGTTTGCATATGTAGGAAAGACTCAAAATGGCTTGAAAGCCCTAATTTACAAAACGGCCATCACATCTGACAAGGCCAACTCCAAGATACCATTACCAGCTTATCAGACTACCCCCACACCTAAGGTTATTAAGTATAAAAAAACACTTTATAAACTTTATATTTACAGGGACAATATAGACTCCCCCTTACCACAAACCCTACTCCAGAAGAGAATCCCAGAATTCAGGAATCCAGTCATAGCCATCAGTGGTTTCAAACTAAAACAATTTTTTGAGAAAAGCCCACCCTTTACTGGCTCAGGATCTATGTGTCACCAGCTCTACACTGCTCAAGTTCAGGAGAAAGGGGAAATAGTAGACCGCATCTGCATTCTGATCAACTTTGGGAAGATCTCTGGGATGAGGGATACCCGTGCCAAAAACTACCTTGCCACCACCTACTCAAGCCCGATCAACAGATGATTTTTGAAGGCCATCTGCGTTGCTATGCTGACAATTGCCTTATCCACGTTCAAATCCAATAGAGAAGCCACAAAATGGGAAGCAATATCAGGATCAACTCGGTATCTTTCTACGTCCTCCACAAAAGCTTTGCCAATAATCAGTTTCATTGCGCCAATCAGAAATGCACCACCCTGTATCAGTATCCTTCGAAACCTCTAGTCTGTGATCCTTCCACAGAACACCATTTGCCTAACTGAACTGGTCAAGCAAATCGGCATCGATATCCCTTCACACTCGAGCCTTTTACTCTGCACACTCTCAATAGATAGCGGGAAATCTAGCCTTGGCTCTCTGACCATTGCCTGAGAAAAAATGAGAAGAATGAACAGCTCACACATACTTAAACCTGCAAGAAGGGAGAGATCTCAATTTTCCATAAGGGCTGCTCATGCAAACAGAGCCAACTCTCCTGACCACTGTTTGCAAATATGATTGTCAAAGCAAGACATTCTCTAAAATGAATGCTATCTATGCTCTTAAGCTGGTGAGTAATTATGTCTCATAATGGAGATGACTCTTGTTTTAAATCCACGTGAAGTAAAATCCACATTCCTCTCTTAGCAGAGGAGAAATCACACGCGGCCGCCACCTCTACATCCATCCCTACACATGGAGGATGTGTAGGGCCCCCACCCTACCTCCCTTTTGCTGCTTAATCAAATACTTCTCTCACAAAGGTTCCATCTGCACCTAAATTAGATAGATGATCTGCTTCTTTGTTACCTTCTCTATAGATGTGGTTGAACATGATGTTCTCAAAATTGTCTGCAAGCTTGAGAGTAGTATCTAGTAGAGCCCCTAACTTCCAATTTACTGTTCTCCTAGTGCGAAGAGCATTGATAACTATGGTTGAGTCTCCTTCTACTTCAATTCTAGAAGCTTTCAAATCTAAACATAACTTGAGGCCTTGAATCAATGCTTAAAACTCTACTGCATTGTTTGATCCTTATGGAAGCGGAGAGGCCCATCTTTCCACCATCTTATTGTTCCAATCTCGAATGATGCAGCCAGCTCCTAAAACCCTTGGATTACCCCTTGAAGCTCCATCGAAATTAAGCTTTAGCCATCCAAACTCTAGGGGATGCCAAGTAGTCTTATGTCTATCTTGTTGTTTGTCCGTGGAACTTGGGCCTCTGTGGGCAGGAGCTCGTAGCCCATGCCAAGATTTTCTTATTTTTGCATCCCACGAAGTAAAGTTTGATTTCTTTGGCATTTGCTTTTCTAGTAGAGAATTCATCACTTCAAGTATGCTTGCTTCAATTTTGTTTTGGAGCGAAGGTGCAAGCATCTCCTTTTCTTGAAAAATCCTACGATTATGCTCCTTCCAAAGTTCCCAAATCAGAATTGACGGGCTGATTTTCCAAATATTTATATATATGGCTTTTTGGGATCCCCTTGGCCAACTTAGATACAGATCACTCAGCTTATTAGGGAGCGTTGAGACCTAGTGAAGCTTTGAAAGGAGCTAGTTCCAGCATCCTTGGGCAAAGGAGCAACTTAGAAAGAGATGATCCCCCCATTCTTCCTCTTTCTTGCACAAAGCACACCAAGAGGGACCTTGGTAACCCAATTTTTTAAATCTATCTGCTGTGAGAGCCCTGCCCTGCAATGCCAACCAAGAAAAAATACCTACCTTTAGGAGACATTCTTTACTCCAACAAAGATCAACAGGTAATCTAGCCTATCCTTGACTATCCATGGCTAAAGCCTTGTACCCATCCCTAACATTGTATTCTCCATCAGCCGAACCATTCTAGTGGAGTTTATCTTCTTCCATTCTTAAGCAAACTTTCCAATCCTTGATAATCTTTTCAAAGGAGACCGCCTCTCTGTCTTCTACTCCCAACATCTGAACATCTTTCCACTTAAATCTGGGTAGACCATATTCTTCTGAAACCTCCATATAATCTCTTACCCTATCTCCCCATGCCTGTTTAGTAAGTCTTTTAATTCCTGACAACGACTCTAATTCCTCCAATTTCTGGCCTCCTTCCCATGAATCTTCCCAGAATGAGGCTGAGTTTCCATCCCTGATTTCCCAAGTGAGATGATTTTGAATAAGCTCTCTGCATGCTTTAATGAAGTTCCAAATCCTTGAGCCTGTCGGGATAAATCTAGAAGATAACATGCTGTGGGGCTCATTGTTCAAATACTTAACTCTTATAATCTTAACCCATTTGAGATCCCTTTTGGTATAAATGGCCCAAACTAATTTTGCTCCTAGTGCAATATTCTGAGAGGCCAACTCCTTTACCCCTGCTCCATCTTCTTCTTTTCTTTTACAAATGTTCTCCGATTTGACTAACGAAAACTTTTTATTGTCTGAATTCCCTTACCAAAAGAAATTTTTCATTAACTGATTAAGGGTTTTGTTTGCTTTGACTGAAAGAGGAAGGCAGGAAATTAGGTATGTCAAGATTGCTACCAAAACTAATTTAATCAAAGTAAGTCTTCCGACCCATGATAACCACCAACTTTTCCAGGATGCCACCTTACTCTTAATCCTCTCTGTTAATGCTTCTCAATTTCTCCTAGGTTGAAGTCCTTTTGTCAAAGGAACACCTAAATATTTACATGGAAGGCTGCCTTTTTTGAATTTTAGAATTCTAAGAATTTGAGTTTCCCTGCCTACACTTGTATTAAAAAAGAAAACTTCTGATTTGGCTCTGCTTACCTCTTGGCCTGAGGCTGAAGTATATTCTTCCAATAAATTCCTTAGATTCTTAGCTTCTCTTTCTTGCACAGTACCAAAGAGCATTGTATCATTTGCAAACTGTTGATGAGTGACATCAGGCAAAGAACTGTAACTTGTAACCCCTGCACCTTCCCTTCTCTCTAAGCTTTGTTAATGGAATGCCCCAGTGCTTCTGCCATGATGATGAAAAGAAAAGGGGAAAGTAGATCCCCTTGTCTAAGACTGTGTGAGACGCTGAAGAAACCTTTCGAGGATCCATTTAATAAGATTGAAAATCTGGGACTAGAAACCCACTCAAAAACCTAGTTCATCCAGCACTTATCAAATCTGAAAGCTTCCATGATCTTGAACAAAAACTGCCAATCAACCTTATCATAAGCCTTTCGAATGTCCAATTTCAAGAACATTGCCAGTTTCCTAAGTTTTTGAACTGAGTGCATTACTTCTTGGGCAATGATAACTCCATTGAGAATCAATCTTTTCAGAACAAAGCCGGTTTGCTCCTCCGAAATGATGTCTGGCAAGATCTTCTTGAGTCTATTTGCAATGGCTTTTGAAAGAATTTTATATATGGTGTTACATAGGGCAATCGACCTAAAATCTTCCAATGCTTTTGGTTTTTCTTTTTTGGGAATTAAAGCTATGAAAGTATCATTCATTTCTTTCAGCGCTTTTCCTGACACTCTACAATCCTCTATAGCCTCTGTTATTTCTTTCCCTATTATACCCCAACACTTCTGAAAAAAGACTGTCAGAAAGCCATCTAGCCTAGGTGATTTGTCTAGATGGAGTTGAAATAAAGCCTCTCTGATCTCTTTTTCTATAAATTGACTCATCAGCATCTTGTTTTGGGCTTATGTTATTAACCTAGGAATTCCTTCAATTAACTTGTTCTGTGTCTTCAAATTAGATCCTTCCCAGTTGTTTAAAAGGCAAGAGAAGAAATTCATTGTTTCCACCCTTATATCCTCTACCTTATTCAAAGATCTACCATCCTCAATTTTTATTAAGGAAATCCTATTTACTTCCTGCCTAGCCTTAGTGGAATTATGGAAAAACTTTGTATTTTTATCACTTGCCTCCAGCCAAATTTCCCTGGACTTTTGACGCTAGAACAATTCTTCCTTGGCCAGCAAATCCTTCATTTTTCTAAGGAGTGCCTTTTCTTCAATAAAAATTTGGTTATCCATTCCCTCATTAATCACTTTCTCTGAAAGGTGTTTCAGCTCTTCTTCTATTTTGTCTTTTTCTTCAAAAATGTTTTTGATAGAAGATCTGTTCCAGACTTTGAGATTTTGCTTTACCAACTTGAGCTTGGCCATTATGTTGAACATTTTTGATCCTCCAGGGTCTGCATTAGTCTACCAAAAGGCAATCAAATCTAGAAGGTTCGGATCCTTAAACCACATATTTTCAAATTTGAAAGGACACCTAACATTGCCCCTTTCCCCCACTGTTTCCAGAAGAATTGGATAATGGTCTGATCCCGACCCTAGTTCTATTTTGCAATTTATTGAATAAGGGAATTGTCCCCAATCTCCTTTAAAGAAAAAAATGTCTAATTTCTCTACAATATTACTGAATCCCAATCTTCTATTGGTCCAAGTAAAACTTCCATTACTCATTGGAATTTCCATTAATGAATTTCTTTCTACAAAGGATTCAAAGTCAATTTGTGATTGAAGTTTCCTATTTACTCCCCCTCTCTTGTCTTCTGAGCACAGAATGGCATTAAAATCCCCACTGAGGATACAGTCCATCTCAAAGAGATTAATCATTGAGGTTAATTCCCCCCACACCTTTCTTTTGTGGATATAATTATTTGGACCATAAACATTTATGAGATAGAAGCTTAGATTTGAGATTAGACTCCTTACCTTGCATACTAGCCAGTGCCGATTTGCCATTACTTCCTCTAAGATGACTGTTTGTGGTTTCCATAGAGTCAGCAACCCTCCTGAGGATCCACAAGCACTAACTCCACTCCACTTCCAGTTCTTCATTCTTCTACCTAACTGTTCTAATTCTTGATTTCCCAACTTTGTTTCTTGCAAAATGCATATGTCCAAATTGTAGGCTTCTATCTGGTGCCTTATTAGGCACCCCTTGTTAGGGGCATTTATGCCCCTAACATTCCATGAAAGAATTTTCATGGCTGTTCGAGAGGGACTTCGCCCTTCCCTAGTTTCATCATTTCATTTATTTTCAGCTACCCACTAGCCTCACCGTCCCATTTCAGTTTCTCCCGATTTGTGATTCTTCCACTTTTCTTACTTTCCCCACAATCAGGAATACTCTTCAGAGAATCTCTTAGACCAATGCCGAGTCTTGTTGTTACCGCAGGCAAGGGAATTTCTCCAATTTGATCCAAATCTTCCTTTTGATCTGCATCTTCCTCTGCTACCTGCATTGCACCTTTGTCTGGTTTTGTTTCCCCTATCCATTCCTCCTCTTGACAATCTACCTCTAAACTGAAAGCTCCACTTTTAACTGTCGTAGCTAGTTCTTCTAGTCCATTGCCTACTAAAATTAAGGAGTTAAGATCTTCTTCCCTTACCTTGTTTCTCATAAGATCAATTGCCTCTGCTATCTTGCATTTCATTTCTAGGATCTTCGAAGATTCCTTTGATGGGGATTCCAAATCTTCTTCCAACTTCTTGAGGACCTCTTGATCTTTCCTAAAATCCCCATCTTCAACAGTCTTCTTAACGTTTGCAGCCGGACATGAGGATCCTGCACATTCGTTTAGGCTCTCCTTTCCTCTAGGTCAAACCTTTGCCGATGATCTCCAACCTAAAATCTTAACTAGTTCACCTTCGGGTGGGGATCTGGAACAATCTTTTGTGTCCAACTTCCCCAATCTAAAAACAGTTCAATTTCCTGCCAGGGTAGATCTTACTCACTTTTCTCTAGCTCAATTCTTACATAAGAACTGATGCCATCTTCTTCCATTCTTTCCTCTGCACAAAGAAAAGTACCTAAACCATTGCTTATTTCTTCCAACACTGAGGAATTCTAGAATTCCAGGGGTAAAATGGGTAATTTTAACCACTCCTGGAATTTCTCAGTCTTGTGCTTAAAGGGATCTAACCCAGGTTTCCATCTGCAAATGTAAAAACCCCAACCATCCCAAAACCAGAGACCATTAGCAATTTCCTCCCTTTGTTCAAAGGACAAATGATTGCAAAGAAGTTGTTCCCTAGGGTTTTCAATTGAATATCTTCTCCCCATTGCTCTTTCCACCAATGAACCATTGCTTCCCAATTAAGATCCTTTCCAAACCATCTGGCAAAGATTCCCAAATGCTCCAGTTTTTCCACTTCTGGTCTTAGTTTGACTTAACTTAAAATGCTAGATGTCCTGTAGGTATTGCCGATGGGGGCTTTGCCCTTGTTCCTCCAATCATTCTGAGCCTGTCCACCCAAGGGTATCGAATCTAGGTTTCCTTGCCCAATCCCCTCCTACCTTTGGGATAGGTTAAATTTGTGATTGTCCCAGTTTCTCCCGTTGCTTCTCCAAAAATTATTTTTATTGTTGATCCATCCCCTTCTCCTTTGGTTGTGCCTCTTTGCAAAAGAATGCCCAAACCACCCATTCCTTCTATTGGGGAAGCTTCTATTCTCTTGCCTAAAATTAGGGTTTCGCTGCTGCTTCCATGGCTCCTTGTCTACTCGATCTTTGCACTGCTCAATCAAAATTTCTGCTTCTACTTCACTTGCCCATCACTCCTTCCTTTAGTTGCCAGGAAATCTAAATCCACCTTCTCTATTGACCCTCCTCTCTTTTGTCCATGCGAAATCTGTTGTGTTTCGCATTGTCACTCCTCCTTTGTTACTATATCTTAGGTAGTGAAGTCTTCTAATGTTCTTTTATGGAATCTTATTTGTCTCATTACCACCATCTAATTAAAACCATCACTTTCTAATCTTTTTGTTAACCTAGGAATGAAATGATGCTTACGCCTATGAATCACATTTTCTTGGAAGTTTCAAAATGTAGATTCTAATGATGTTGTCAAGAGAGTGGCCTCTTCTAGTTCCCAATGTCGATAAATGAGGACTACTTAGATGTAGAGAGAATTTTGGTAATATGTATTTCCCTTGTAGTCTAGACTGTGAATGAGGGAGTGGTTGCTTGCAAAGGGGGACACTGTTTTGTGGTTTTGTATCCATTTGTACTAGAGACTATAGTTACCTACCGACACTTGGTATTCCCAATGGCTAAGATATTCTTGAAAGATGCAATACTTTAGTGCTTCTGGTGTTTCTGGAAATTCACTATAGACCAAGATATCTGAATGTAATTGCTTCCTAAAGGTAAAGTGCAAAATACCTCTGGTAAGGATAATTAAGAAAGGTAGCAAGGGATGCTTCCAAGTCTCTATGATAGTCTTATATAGTCAGTTCTTTCTACCCATATTTTATGTCATTTCTATGAAGTGCAGTTTCTGATGAATTAATCAATGCCCTTGATGATTTGCTAACAAATCAAACCTGAGTGAACTATAGAAAACCTCGTATTAGTCTCTGCTCTTTGAAGTTAGTGTCTATGTTTTTGCAGAAGTTTCCTTGTGACCAGTACATCTTCCTGACATTTATTGAGGATGTTATATAGATAACAATAACAGAGATTGCATTCTTATTCTCTTTCTAAGTTTCATGCTTGTATTAATTTATATTTTTTGCTAACCTAATGTGTCAGTTATCCAGCAACTTCAATGATATCTTGCCTTATCAACATATCCATCATCCTTCACCCTGAGTTTCTAACTAAAACAAAACCTTCCATATAGTAATGTGGCCTCTATGTTTTCTTGAGACTTCACCAACTTGATTTTCTACCCACAATATAGAGTATCTATTTACATTATTTTTGAATCTGAGAAATAGAGTAATTATATCTTGAGTTCAAACTCACTCCACCTTGTTTGATTTATTAAGTTTCCCTTAGATCTCTATTGTTTCCTAATTCGACTGGTTCTAATCTTGGAGGGTTTTTGGTGTTAAGGGCTCTAGTCACTTCCTAAACCAATTTTGTTAATGATTGAAACTATTGGAAATTCATGTTAATTTGTATTTTTTTGTGCATACTATCTCATTTAGTCAATTTCTTATAGACTTAGAATATGCCTATTAGTGTTTTGAAATTGAAAAGTTATAATCATTTAGTATGAATAATTCTTACTCATTAGAATAACTTAAGTCTTGATCATACATAATTTATCTTATTGTATGATTAGTGATGTTCTTTGAAGATAGATTAATAGTTAGAAAATATTTAAGCAATTTCCTTTACATGATGTAATTTGTCTTAGACCTTTTTATTTATTAATTTTATTCTATTATGTCAAAGTATTAGCTAGATAAATTCCATGGATGGAATAATAGTATTGTGTTAATCAATTTGTATTGCACTATGCTAAACAAGGAGGAACTATGGAATTTGATTAGAACTTTATGTTTTTCTACTAAGACATAAACAATACGATTAGTAATCTTGTAGGAAACTATTCAATACCTTTAAATAGTTATAAATTTTGGATCATCTTTTAGATTTAATTTATATTTATGGTCAATATATAACTTTAGGATACTTGTAATTATGGTCAATCTATTTAATTCATGATCTCAATTTGAGATTTTTTCTTTAAATGGATTTGCTTTGTCTTGTTTTAATGGGTGGTAATAGTCGTCTTGTTAAGAATGAGTAGAGTTAAGTATTTTGTTTACTTAAGTTTCAATCAATATATTAGTGTGTTTATGATCTTTGACAAAGAATCAAAAGTGTATTTTTTAGCTTTCATCTAAGATTTTTATTTATCTTAATAGAAGACCAAGACTTATTATATTTGAGCTAGATTGCATAGAGGATTACAATTCATAAACCATTTATTCCTTTTATTCTGTGTAAAGTGGTTAATGATATTTTCTTAAATAGATGCTTGGTACATAATATTATGATGTTTGAATGATAAGTGGCTAAATGGTATTATTATTAAGCAACTCTTTTATTTTGGAACCTTCTAATTGAACTTTTGTCAAGATTGGACATTTTGTAGTATACTCTTGGATTGTTCTAACTAGAAAACCGAACTTAGCATAGTATATGTAAAGAATGAGATATCTTTCTAACCATTTCTTACTTGAATGTTTAGTTAAGCATAGTAGTAATTTGTATAAGAATGATATGAGAAAGGTAAATCTTAAGTGTTACGTTTCCTTATAGTTCGGAGAGAAATTGTGAACTAAACCTATGAATGCAATTATGCCTATTTGAGATTTGATTTTGGAATTAATGATTTCTTTTAGAATGACCTTTGATTTTATCATGTATGGAATTAATTACCTTACTTTAGTCATTAATTGATTTTCGACCTTGCATGCAATCTTGTAAATCTTGTAATAATTGGGAAAAGTGTTATATATCATTTTTATTTTGAACTTGATTATAAGATGATAATTTCATAATGTCGATAGACTTTTCCATTTATTGCAATCTAAGTAATTGTTTGTAGCAATTCATGCATTTAATCCTAGAGAATGGTTAAGATGTTTTAATTTTCCTATTTATCATGTAGGGATTATTTATAAACTTAATGGTTGCATGTACTCTCTAGAAAATATTATGTGATTAATTAGATCCCTTATGAGAAATTGTATCTTAGTTGACCCTATGGTTGCAAGACTAGTTGCTTCAAACTACGAAGTCTCTGCACTGCACATACATAGGCAAGGCCATCATGAGCCCCCGAGACATTAGGTCGGCCCCTTACGGCCTTCGTCTCATTACCTTGTACATTGATATTTGCTATGTATATTTATTGACTTTGCGGAACTAATGTTTACATTGAGTGTGCAGTTTTAGTTCTGTTAACTGTGTAGGATACTAGAGCTAATAAAGTATCTTCTCACTTTGCGAATGGATGATTATTTGGCATCTACTGTAAATGTGTATAAATGCGTATGATTGTATATGAAATGTTTATATCTTAAATTTTCATTTCGATGAATAAAATCAAACTTATGTTTAATAGGAAGTAAATGTTAAGTAAGATTTCAATGAATTTCCACCTAACATCGTATTTATTTCATTATTTCTTACTAAATTAATTATTTATTGTCATTTATTGATATTTTTCATGGGTAGGCATTACAATAGCTCCTGTGCATAGTGATATAATTCACTATAAATCTCCAAATTCCTTTTCCTCTCAAATGAGAGAGAACCTCCTTAAATATAGGATAAGGGATGGAAAAATACCTAAAGGGGTATTAGTCACACCTATTCAAAGCAACCATTTGTAAATAATTAATAATCTAATAGTTATTAGATTATTAATTAGTAAATGGTATATGCTTTATAACGTAAGGTTTTATAACCTTATATTAGAACAATATATAAATGTTATAAGGGTATGACCCCTAATAATATTATGTTCTAACACTTTCTATTTGATCAAATACTCATAATGGTCTTTATTTCTTGTGCTCTTGCCAATTCTGATTTCCAAAAAGGCTTTTGTTTTTTCTTTCACTTTCTCAGGCACTTGGAGTTGCCAATCAATAGTTGAAGAGTCTTTAGTCAAGTTTTATGTATTTGTGTGTTGAGGGAATTGATCTGAAACATTAAAGATAGGTGAAGATTGACCCCTTCGGGCAACTCTATTTCATATGCATTAGCTAAGAACTTGCACAAATTTTTACTAAGGCCCAATCTTTTTCATTTTAAGTTTGTTGTAGACACCTTTTGGGAACCTCTCCTTGCATAAATATGCTAACACCAAGTCTCTAACTTCAAAGACATTCTCTTTACACTTTTGATCAACATACTATTTATATTTATGCCCACATTCTTTCAGCCTTCATTTTACTTCAATGTGTACATCATGCATGGCTTGGGCATACTCTTCACCTTTAACACTCCTTGTAGCCATTTCAGTTATGCTCCTTAACTCATAAACACCTCTAGGGTTGCTGCCAATACAATTTGAAATGGGCTCATACCTATACTTTTTAACATAATCATTATAAGCAAATTTAGCTTATGCTAAGGCAAAATCCCACTATTTAGGTTTGTCAATAACTATGCATCTCAACAAATTTCCAACACTTCGGTTCACAACCTTGATTTGCCAATATGTTTGAGGCTAATAAGCTAAACTATAATCTTGTCTTGTGCCCAAATTTTTCCACAATGTTCTCTAAAAGTGTCCCACAAAACTTGGTGTGTACATTTTAAAGTGAACATAAAAGAATAAGTTAAACAAGATTAATGTATTATATTCACAATCATATGCAGCCTCAAGATTAGACTAAGAATGCTTAACAAAAAAGATGAAAACACATACAAGATTCCCACTCAAAGCCTCCTTGTTGCACACAAGCAAGTGTGGTTTTGTCTAAGGATGAGTTGGGGGGAGAATTGAGATATCAAGTGCTCAAAACAACAAAGTAACTTTGCATTCAAATGAGTTCTAAAAGTGGTCTATGAGAGGTCCAATTTATAGATTTTTTGGAGAGTGGATGGAGGACTAGGATTGCCTTGAGAGATCAAGGGCTAAGAATGCTTGAGAGGATTGGAGGCATGAGAAGCCTCCAAGTGGCACTGTATGAATAGTAGTCAAAGGGTATCTTAAAATTCAAGGGGAATCAAGGGTGGAGATTTGCCTTGGAGGAAGTGGATGGTGAGGATGAAAAAGTAAATTTTTAGAAGGATGTGAAGATCTTGTTCATGCTCCAAGTACCACTCATGTACATGTTGATTTTAACATGTGTGCCCCATTAAGTACTTGTGCATGTATTACCTTGATTAATCATATTTTGGAATGTGCAAATGATTATGGAAGGTTAATGATGTGATTTCGACAACCAATCAAAAGTGCACAAAATAGAGAATTAAATAAATATTGGAATTTATTTAAATTTTGGATGAGATGAGATGAACTTAGATAAATAAATATTTGGATTTATTTATCTAAGGTTGGACTATAGAGGAAGGTTAATTAATTGAATAAATAATGCTAGTTTATTCAATCAATTATGGGTGAATAGTGATGAATAGTGATTTTATTGAAATTAAATAATAATAAAATATTTAATTAATCTTGGAAGGGGAATTGGATAATTAATTGTTTAAATATGATTTATTCAATTAATTATAAAAGAAATAGTGAGTGATGACCTGATTATAGCTAAAGCGACATGATGCAACAATTTCAGGTGTCTACACTTGGTATCTCTATTTGACATGATGCCAATATGCAGCCCATGTAGTCTTACAACTTATTGAACATACAGATTTATAATAGTTTTGGTGTCATGAGTCTTCTTACATGCTATAAAGTGAGCAATTTTTGAGAATCTATCTACCACAACAAAAAAGTTGAGTTCTTGGTAAACTAAGCACAAAATGCATGCTCACTACATTTGGATGATTAAGTCTAACTTGTTTTGACTTTTGCCTTTTGCATGCTAGCATATTTTGCATCTTTCCAAAATTTCTTCACATTCGTGCTCATTCATGGCCAATGGTAGGTGTCACTTTGCCGTTCTAAAGTCTTGTCATACTCAAAGTGACCAACTAGACCACTACTATGCTTTTTCTTGTAGAGGATTCTCTCTCATGGAACCTTGAGATATGCATAACCTCTTCCCCTTGAATAATAAACCATCTTGGATCATGTACTCAAGCCACAGAATTCTATCAACACTTGTTGGGCTCTTGCATGTTGCTTGCACTTCACTTAAATTTGGTCCCTCTTCATACAATTATTTCATTGAGTCAAACCCAATGACTTCCACTTGGAGCTCATTCAGTACAAGAGCTCATCTACATAAGGCATCTACCACTTTGTTAGATTTCTCACTCCTATGACAAAAGTGTAACTTTGAAGAAACTCTACCATTTAGTGTGCTTTGGTTCAATTTACCTTGCCTATTTATATATTGCAAAACTTGATGATTAATGATCAAAAAACAAATTCTTTGGGTAATAAATAATGCCACCACTTCTTTAGAGCTTGTACTATTACATAGAATTCTTGATCATAAAAAAATAATTTATTTTTGCTTCATCATCTTTTTACTGAAATAAGCAATGGGCTTATCCTCTTGGTTGAGTATAGGTTGTTTTGTCACCTTCCTCTTCAACAACTAAAACTCTCTTCTATTATAGCTATCCATTGGAACTTCTTCTTAACCCCTTTCATTTTATTTGTGATTAGTGAACAAATACCACTAAAATTCCTATTAAATTTTCTATAAAAAATTGCCAACCCATGAAATCTCCTTGTTGCAAACATAGGCTTTGGCAAAGGCCATTCTACTATTGCTTTTACTTTCTCTAGGTCCATTTTAACCCATCTCATGAAATCACAAAGCCTAGATAAATGATCCCCTCTTTCATAAAGCTACACCTTTTCAAGTTCACTAACAACTTCTCTTCTTTCAATTTACTTAACACAAGTCTCAAATGCCTCAAGTGCTCTTCCTTCAAATCACTAAAACCAAAATATCATCTAATACACAATCAGAAACTTACTTATGAATGGTTTTAGCACCTTGTTGATGAGCCTCATAAATGTACTCAAGGCATTAGATAAACCAAAAGGCATAACTTGCCATTTGTACCATCCATCATTGGTTTGGAAAGCAATTTTCCACTCGTTGCCTTCTCTTATTTAGATTTGGTGATACTCGCTCTTCAAATCTATCTTACTGAAGTTTTTGGATCCACTTAGATAGTCCATTAGATCTTCTATCCTTGGTAATGAGAACCTATACCATATTGTGATTTTATTTATTGCCCTTGAATCTATGCAGATTCTCCATTCTATACCTTTTTTGGGTGCTAACATAATTTGGACTGCATAAAGGCTCAAACTTTCATGGATTAGACCCTTCTATAACAACTCTTGCACTTGTTTCTTTATCTCTTCATTCTCTTGAGGTGTTAACCTATAAAATGCTTTGCAAGTGGCAAACTTTCTCCTTGCATTAAGCCTATGTGGCGACCAATGCTTCTTACTAGTGGTAATCTCATACACAAATCATTGGATACTATGCCCACATTTTCCTCTAAGAAACTCTAAATTTCAATAGGTATTTCACTCGCCTTGGTGCTTGCCTCTACTTGCACAAGTGTGGAAATGAGTGAAAAACACACCTCTTCCTTTTTTGTCTCTATTAGGAACTTTTTTCCAGATACTAACATCACCCTTGGATGATTGTCCACCTCTTCTACCTTATATTGTAATAGTCCCATCCTTCACAAGTGTATATGTGTTTTCCCTACCATCATGTGTGGCTCTCCTATCAAACTACCATGGCCTACCCAATGACACATGACACACATCCATTGGTATGGCATCTTCATCCCTATATGTGTGAATTTGAAAGTTAACCACACATTGTTCATTTGCTAACACTTAACATCCTTTGAGCAACCAAGAAACTTTATATGGGGTTAGGTGCATTGCCCATTTTAATCCAAGCTTCTCCACCATGTCTTTAGACACTAAGTTATCCATATTGACACACTCAATAATTGATTTACAACACTTACCTCTAGATTTGCAAATTATCCTGAATAGGTTCTTCTATTGTAATAGTTCATTTATTTATTTAGTTGGTTTTAAGAGTAATCTTTTCATCAAAAGGGCTTGTCCTTGCTCTATTCCTTCAATGTTTATTGGTGTCCCCTTGGGTTATATGGACTATTCATTCAACCATGTTGTCTTATGATTCTTCTATGCACTCAAATGACTTATGACCAGCATACCTATTGCACCTGAAACATTTCCCCATGAATCCTCCTCCTCTTCCATAAGATCCTCTTCCTTGAGGTACATAACTTTCTCTTCCTCTTGTATTAGACTTTTGGGTTTGCAAACTCCTTGCTTCTTCATCATAGGTCTATTGTACTCTTCCATGAAAGTTTATCTTCTTCCTCTACCTCTGAAGTTTGCATGTTACCTTCGTGCCAACTTCTCATCCACCTTTGATGCACATTGGTAGGCTTCCTCTACGGTTCTAAAGTTCAACAAACTAATTTCATCTTGGATATTAAAACATAGTCCATTCACATACCTTGCTACCTTTTTTGGGTCATCTTCCATGTGTCTATCCCTTATAGTGAGTTTATAGAACTCCTTAGTGTACTCTTTCACACCTACTTTCGTTTGTTTTAAATTTTGTAACCTTTTAAATAAACTCATGTGATAGTTTGAAGATAATAATTTGGCCTTCAATTTTGTCACGATTCTATCCCAAGATTGATTTTTTTGTTTCCCCTTCTTTGCCTATTAGTTTGTACATAATCCATCCATATATAGGCATGCCTCTTTAACCTCGTATAAGCAAACTTCACTTTCTTGGACTCCTCCACTGACTCATAATCAAAATATTTTTCCATTGTTGTAATCAAATCCATGATCTCTTCAGCATTCAATCTCCCACTTTAGCAAGGTGTGTCTAGATTAGGTTTGCTCCCAATCTTCACCATGGTTATGAGAAATCTAGTCCCAACTTCATCTTCTACTTCTTCAAGAACTTGGGTTCCCTCTCCTTCATCATCACTTACATCCTCAATTTGAAGTCCCCTTCTTTGGGCTACCTCTATTGCAACCAGTCTTGCTTAGATCTATCTCATCATTGGTGCTAAGTTAATAACTCTAGTTGCTCTTGCCCTTGCACCCCTCCCAATAGCACCCCATCTAAATTTCTTTATCACACAACTACAAGTCTCTATTTCACAACTTGCCAAAGCCACAACAAGATTTTCACAATACTCCTCTACACTTGCAAAACTTCCCTTTCATAGTCTACAACGCTTCTCTCTACAAGAACTTCTTCATACTAGTTCAACAAGGAAGAACCATGCTCTAATACCATTTGATATTAGTCTTGAATGAATGCCCAAATGAACATGTACCCAATCTAGGTAGCCAATAACTCACACTCTTACTCTTTTTCATGGCAAGCGCAGGTAAATTTAACTACAAAACATTCAAATTAAACATAGGGTCTTTGCACTTCATGCATACACAGACAACAAATCATAATAGATGTGCAATAAATTAATATAGTCTTTACTCCTCATTACAATAACAAAAACATATACAACATTTCAAGCCTATTTTACTTCTACCAAAATGATGTGAAAATGGATAAAATTCCCCCATTCCAAGAGTAAATCTCTTTAGTTTCTAGCTCATGGCAGCCTCCTGAAGTGTTTAAGCTTCCCTCTCTAACCTTGTACATAGTCTTTCTTTTTCTTTTTCTTTTTATTCTTTTTATCTCTTCTACACCCTCTTACCATCTAGTCTTTTTCCTTTAAAAAAATATATTTTTCTTCCTTTTAACTCTGAGCCACATAGAAAAAGAAGGCATATATTTCTTTGAAAAGTCACATTCTTCTCCCAAAACAAATGACTTTTGTCTCACATGTCCTTCAATCTACATGGCAGAGGCTCGTGGAAATTTAAGAGCCTCTTTGGGTCCCCAAAACTTGTAATTAAAGCCTCTAAGAATCATGGAATTAGATGTTCTAGTTTGATGTGAGAAGAGGAGCACAAAATGTTAACAAAGAGCTATTTAATGAAACACAAAACCTAAAACATAACAATAAACATAAATGATAAGAAATAAAAATGTTTCCTATTTTATTGGATGATGTGGATTGATGTTAACCACTAGATGCTTCGGCATCACTATGATCATGGATTTGTCTTGCACCTACAAACTTGTATTGTGATATTTGCAAACTTCTTTTCTTCGTTTCACCTAATGCACCATGATTGCCTTTGCATCTTCTAATACACATGAGCTATTGGTATTTACAAATACCTGGTAGGGTTGCCTATATGTCACAAGGGGACATGCTCTCTCAAGTCAACTTGTGGAAATGTGTTTGAAAGATTGAAAACAACAATATTCAATCATGCATTTGCCTTTAAGAATGTTCGTACAGATTTACATTCCTTATAGTGCACCGATTGAAGTGTGTTGATAATCAAATAATACCCTCAAATCATGGATGATCTTCATGTGTTAAAATGAATACACTGAATGCCTTTAAATACAAGGACATAGCAATGCATCACACAAATGTGTTTAGTTGAGTCTAGGTGGGAAGGGTAATGATGAAAGTTGGCTAAATTTGATATAATTTTTTAAAATTTGGATGGGACGAGTCCATGATCATGAGTATGTCCTTGTGACTACAAAGTAGTCTTGAATCATAGTGGATAATATGTGCATCAAAGTACATGTGTGCATAGGTATGAAGAATAAGTAAATGTAAGAGATATGTAATCACATGGCTGTAAATGAGGGGTAAGTGGATAAGAATATGTGTAATGGATGGGTGACATAGGAGAAGGGACACAACTTGTACAAAATTATGCCATTTATCAATATGTCTATGTATCAAGGCACTCTCTTCACAAACACAAATTTAAATGAAAAATAGCATAAATATTCAAATTTCACCATTACACACCCAAACACCTAAATGTTCTAATTTGAGTTAAGTTTTACTTGACCTACTAAGGAAAACTAGCATATTCTTATTCCATAAAAGGTCATATGCTGAAGCCCATATGGTTTAACAAATTTTTGATTTCTAGCGGTTAAGCCACTAAAAGAAGAAAACAGGCTCAACTTATTCATTTCATTGTGGCAGACGTATGCCATGAGTTCTTCAACCACCCCACCTGAAAAACAACATTGGCTATTAATTTTCTTTATCAAACTAAATATTCTAGGTTCTCCTCAAGAAAACATAACCAATTACAGTCGTTTTTTAGTTTAACGTCCTCCTCGGGAAAACCGGAACACCAATTGCAGCCTTTGTTTGTTTCAATCAATGCCAAATATTTAGAACTCAGTGCACGACCTTTTACGTGTTTTCATTGAATGAAATCACCTACCCACCAACAATCTAGCTTTTACTACTTCATAGACATACCATGATAGGTATTCAAACGAGGAGGTCAGGATACATAGTTATTCTGTATCTGTATCGTTACAATTCTCATGAACACCCAGAATTTCAGTTCTGTTATATAAACACAGTCCAAACTGTGTATTTTAAAGGGTATGGATAATAGTGGCAGTTTTGACACATGGTATACAGTGCTGGTGGGTGTGTTTGCATGGAGTGCAGCGTTTGTTGTTCTGAGGAAGAAGATGTGGAATAGGTCATTTGACTTCTGTAATAGACTTGTGTCTATGGTACATGTGGGTGTTTCTATTTGGCTCTCATCAGCTTCTATTAAGGATTGGAAGCATCCCCTGCACCCTATGGCTTCTCCTTCTTCACCATTACAGGCATATATCCTTCAAGCTTGAGCTTTTGTTTCTATTTTCATTCAGAAGATTGGCATAAACTTCATTTTGTCTTACTCTTTATACAAATGAGATAGAAAAGCCTACTTTTAACTCTGCTTTAGGCCAAAATGGTCTGTATCAAAGTTTATGCACTTGTTTAGTAAAGATTGTTGCTTTTATAGGTGCTTAGTTTTAAAATTACTTTCAAAATTTGTTTGCTGCTTTAGCCCAAAATGGTCTGCATCAAAGCGTATGCACTTGTTTAGTAAAGATTGTTGCTTAATAGGTGCTTAGTTTTAAAATCACTTGCACTTCAAGCTTGAGCTTTTGTTTATATTTTCATTCAGAAGACTGGTATAAACTTCATTTTGTCTTACTCTTTATACAAATGAGATAGAAAAGCCTACTTTTAACTCTGCTTTAGGCCAAAATGGTCTGTATCAAAGTGTATGCGCTTGTTTAGTAAAGATTGTTGCTTTATAGGTGCTTAGTTTTATAATTACTTTCAAAATTTGTTGAGTGTCTTGGTTTAAGATTTCATGTTTGAGGTCATGACAGCAAAATTCAAATATCTGTATTATTTGTTTGCATCGCAATGGGAGCTTCATATTATCTTTTACAACAACTTGCTCTATCATTTTCAAAATTGATCTGAGAACAGTTTGTTTTCGTGTCATTTTCTGCATACTTTTAGAACAGTTTGTTTTCGTGTCATTTTCTGCATTCTTTTAAAAAACTAATCTTGGGTTGTGGTCTACTTGCTAAGTTGCTTGGCTCTTGTACAGTCCACAAAGTTCCATTCCCGTTGAATGGTAAGGATAAATTTTAGCAGGGTAGTTGCCACCGAGACTTTGACACCTAACCATAAAGATAACTTTTCTTAGAAGTTCATTATTGTTATCTGAGAAGTGCTTTTTAACCGTGTAAAGTATATGTGCTAGACCATGGCCACCAAAGAATATATAGATGATTTTCATTGTCTGTTTGCTGTAATACTCTGTTATACGGATGCCACAAATGATTACATGAAACAGTATAGAGGACATATTACAACTTATTGACCAACACATGTAAGATCAGCAAGGGGGTGTTATTTCACTGGTGAGATTGATGGCATTTAAAGCCATCTTCCAGGGTTAAAAATTTACTGAGTTGCCCTGGTCTCAGTTGCTCTATCCCTGCTAAGTAAAAATCATTGGTGAACTTGATGCAATTGATACCCACCTTTCATAACTTTTTAACAGAATGTGAGAAGGGCAAACCCTTTTATTAGATATGCAGAGGGTGGACCAACAGACATTTACCATTTGCAGGGATCTGAGTAATTCTTCCTTGGATTAAAATTTAAGTTTAATTCCGGGTCATCAAGATTACCTTCTTCTGGCTATTCAGCTTATGCTCCATACTTGAAAACCCTAAAAGTGTCGTCTAGCAATTTGAGCCCTGAGCCCCCACCGCCACAAAATTAAAATTATCTCAGGGAGGTTCTTTGCTATGAAGTGAGACCGTTTGGTGCTAGGTTGCATGCACTCGATAAATATGATGGAATAGATGGTCTGTTGGGGTAAAAAAGAACAGAGACTGCATTCTCAAAATCTGCCCCCAATATTGAATATGAATGAGATGCATGATTAGCTAGTAACTGCATTTTAAATCCAGTACGACACACAAAATGGAGTAGACCAAATGTATGTCAATCAACATGGCCTACAGAGCATCAGGAGACCTTAGAGGAAGTATCACTTCATTATTGTTTTCAACTACATGCACTCCCTTTGGCCTCCTGAAGGACTACCAATGACTTATTCAAATTCAGATGAGATTTTGAAGTAGGACATGACATACAATTTGCAAGTTCAAGATAATTCTGCAACTCATTGTGATGAGTATCGGGACTAACCATTTCCTCCGAAGGTTTACACACAGTCTTCCATCATATGTGTTTCTTTCACCATTTTTACTGAGTTATTGTACTCTACAGAATTATAATAAACTCACATTCACAAAATTTAGTACCTACCTCTACTTTGGTTGACATCAAGGTTGTCTTGTCAGAAGTTTGATCCCCATTATCTAAACCTGAGAAAGGATTTCCCAGACAAAAATATCAACGGCAGGAAGAGAATTGTAGTCTATCATTGCCCTGGAAAAGTGAGTGCTCTATTTATATCTTATGGAACACCACCTTGAGACAGTGATATTAGGACAATCTGTGGAAAACTATCATATTCATGAAAAATTCAACATTTGAAAAGTAGAGTTTCATAGTCTCACAGCTGCTTGCAGATATAATCTTCAATCATTACCTGTAATTTATAAAGTGAAAACTTTTAAGATCAAAGATCTGCACAGCTGTGAGCATAAGAAGCCATTTGTATGTTTCTTCTATAATCTTAAGTGCTCGCATATTCACAGATATTATTGTTTCTATATTTTACTTGTCCAAAACAAGTTCCACTCATTTCCAAAGGTTGTGAGCATAAGAAGCCATTTGTATGTTTCTTCTATAATCTTAACTGCTCACATATTCACAGAGATTATTGTTTCTATATTCTAACCATGTTCAAAACAAGTTCTACACATTTCCAAAGATTTCCCATTGGACAATGATACGGATTGTTTCCTAATCTATTGCTTTGTATTTACTTTGTATGGATGTCAAATGCCTTTATTTAACAAATCTAGCCCTTTGGGAACCTCATAGAATAATGAAGGATCCTGTGCTTTACTGTTTGCTTATGTTATTATGGCCTTCAGTTAGTCTCTAGTCAATAAATCCTAATTCTGTACAAAATTTGAAATGGTGTTCACAGATCTCATCAATTTTCTTTGTTCAAAGCTTTCAAGATTTATTAGTTACTTAATTTTCAAAGTCTGATAAATAGCTTCTATTGATTTGCAGATTCGAGCATTATCAGTGAGTCTTTCCTATTTCATTTATGATTCCATTTGTTGCCTCTTTGAGACTCCCATCAGCATTTCCAATTGCATTCATCATACAGTCAGCATATTGGGTCTCCTTGGAGGAATATCTTATGGTGTAGTATGTTCTTTGACCAAATTTATCTACTCATTTTTTTATCATTCTGATAGAATGCTAGAGTACAAAAATCAAAGATTTATCAATTAAAAACTGGCCAATACGAAATGATTTATATTTTTGATTGTGATATTTTCTTATAATTGAATTCTTTTAGTTTCTATTTTGTTGGTATAGAAGTTCAATTACGTATCACTGTTAGAAAGATACCTTTGAAGGTGGAAGAATGCTCGATGATTTTTGTGGGTATGAAACAAAGATATTGTCATATAGAAGTTTATATTTGTATGAAACATAGAAACACTCGCTATATCTTATCCAATCTGGATTGGTTGGACAGAACCAGTTGCAACTCTCAAATTTGTGTCTATTGTCAATTGGAAAAATCTTGATCCACTCCTTTAGGTACTCGGTGCCACCATTTCAAGAGATTATCAGAAAATTATCAGGTAATTATAAAATTCATTCCCTTTTAGATCAATCGAAGAACCAATGTTAACCCTCGTACAGCATTTCATCTTCTTTGAACATTTAAAAAGGATCTTAGATTCATATGATCAAGAGCAGTACGTTATAATGAGCATACACTAATTAATAAACGCCTGCTAGATTTCAATCCTCCTAAAGATAATTAGCCAAATACTTCCGGTTACAGAATTCAACATACAATTAAATGGGAGTTTCTTACCACATATAATTGGATATTGTCCATCTAAACATTGGAATACAATACATCCATGCAGTAATCAGTCTAACTGATGGGTGGCATATACCATATGCCTTGAGAATTTTAGCCCTCAATTAATACACTTTATTTACCTACATAAAAATGAACAGGAGTTATCAAAAAAGGCGGTGCTTGGAGAATACAGAGAAGACCTAAATCACATGTATAAAATGGTTAGGTGTTAATGTAAACGCACCAACCTTTGATGATGATCTCTAAAATCTGTGAAAACATAATTTGTGTTTTTGATGACTTAACAATCTTACAAGCAAAACCAAAAAAGAAACAAGTACTTCTTTAACAGTTTTGTAAATGCACCAACCTTTGATGATGATTTCTAAAATCTGTGAAAACATAATTTGTGTTTTTGATGACTTAACAATCTTACAAGCAAAACCAAAAAAAGAAACAAGTACTTCTTTAACAGTTTTTATCAAGATCTGACTCTTTTTGTTTGCATCACTATTTTTTTTCTATTAAGAACAAGACTTTATTCATTTGAAAAAGATTGTTCATGTGAAAGGCTCAGTTCTATTATGACATGATAAAGAAGCTTATCTCTTCTGCCTTCGTCTCAGTGTGGGTCAGAGTTGGTTGGATGTTTGTGGCTGATGGAGATATCAAACCCCTTTATGCACATGAGGGAGCTTCTCAAGGAGCTTGGTTACAAGGACTCAAAATTTGAAAAAGATTGTTCATGTGAAAGGCTCAGTTCTATTATGACATGATAAAGAAGCTTATCTCTTCTGCCTTCGTCTCAGTGTGGGTCAGAGTTGGTTGGATGTTTGTGGCTGATGGAGATATCAAACCCCTTTATGCACATGAGGGAGCTTCTCAAGGAGCTTGGTTACAAGGACTCAAAATTGAGTCTCATAAATGATGTGAGTGCCTTGCTAGGGAGAGTATATTACATTAGATCATTGCCTTCCAATTTGTGTTGTAACTTTTACAGAAATTAATCTGCTGTTCTAACCCATACTGAACGGCTTGCTTCATGAATTGCAGATCTGCTTTGCCCTCATTTTTAGTTTTGCCAGACTCATCATGGGACCTTATGTTACATATTCCACGTTGACTGCAAACAATCCCTTCATTATTAAGGTAAGTACGAGGATCGCATGTATGACTTGGACACCTAATTACTTTGGATGGGGGCTTGAGTCCTTAGTCTCACCAACAAAAAGTTAACTGGTTTTTCTTATGCCAATAAATCAGAATTGGTGTTTGATGCAGGCAACAGCATTTGGCTTACAGGTGGTCAGTATCTTCTGGTTCTACAAGATAGTCAGAATGGTCTACTACAAATTGTCCAAAAGAAACAGGGGGGAGCCAAAAGTTTCATAACTAGATGTGAGAAAGTGCATTATGGCTCAGTCCTATCTAGAAACATTTTATGGTCCATCTTTAGCCAATTGGTTTTAACTCTTACACATTTGTTCAAAAATTGATCTTGTCAGATGGTCAAATCAATCGAAAAATATTAAAACAATTTTAATGCAAAATGTTCTAATATTGTCTGTCTTTTTAACAAGTTGATAAAAGCTGGCTGTAGTTTCTATGTTTCTTGCTGAAAAATAACATAATAATACACATTTATTATTTGTTGAACTGGAAAGTTTCTGCAATTTAAAACTCTAAAAGGTTTTTTTTTCTTAAAGATTTACAACTATCATATTTGTTTCTTCTGACATAAGATGATACGCTGGTATAACAATGCATGTATAGTGCAATGTTGACATTCCCTAGATGTAAGAGGTGAGAACATGTGTATCAAATTAATAATTGAGAATATAGGTTTTTTTCTTCACTTGAAGTTGAAGAACCAAAGTGAAGTTACAATCATAGAAGCACTGAAGTACAAGTGCAATTGACAGTAGCACAGAAGTGCTGTAGCAGTAAAAAAAAACACCAATAGTAAGGGCATCACAAGTCATGAGGTAGTTTTCTTGTTTCAACTACACACAGCTAGCAATAATCAAATCCAGCAAAATGTAGCTGGTGGGAAAAACACGTAGTAGTTGGTCTACTAAAGATGGGTTTTTCAATTATATAAATAATTTTGCGTTGAGTCACTTGCTT
Organism: Cunninghamia lanceolata; assembly: GCA_027924645.1. Classification (NCBI taxonomy): domain Eukaryota; kingdom Viridiplantae; phylum Streptophyta; class Pinopsida; order Cupressales; family Cupressaceae; genus Cunninghamia; species Cunninghamia lanceolata. Next base: position 1,566,645 of record BSBN01000766.1, on the reverse strand, counting down.
TGAAAAAATGCTAATACATTTCTTGGACCCTTATGACTTAAGGATGCATAGGTTGTAAGAGACCTTATTACATATGACTGAAAATGATATCAACTTTAGATAAGAAGTTTTGCACAATATAACACCATAATGAAGACCCAATTGAAGATACAATCAAATACATATGAGAATATCATCAACACAAGCATGTATCATGAAAAGAGCTCCAAATGACTTCATTTATTTAGTGTTGTTACAAAAATTAGTCACTCTGATATTCAGATCAGACCATTATAAATCAAGTTTTCTACATCAAAATGACATCCAATTCTCTTTTTTCAAATAGGATGATGAACAAATACTTGGCAAATGATTCCAAGCCAAAGATTGAACAAAACAACCTTGGAGATGAAATTATAATTGACTGATATGAAAATACAGTTCGCTGTCCCAACTGTTGAAAGTGTACTTTTTGCCCAGCCAATGAAAATATGCTTCCAAACCCTCAAATCTTCACTCCTAAGCCAAATGGTGAAGTTCCTATGCAATTTCCAGCGCTTGGAATCTTTGTAGAATGTTCAAAAAGCCCTGAAACAAAAAGAATATTTCGCTGTTATGAAATTTCAGTCCTTGCAACATATAAAAATTTCACTCCAATGATTAATAAGCCCAATTGTTATTTTGATAGTGACACCAATGAATCAAAGGCTTCAATACATCAATCAAATAGCTCCAAATACTTGTCTAAACCTGCAATATTAAGCTCAATGGTAGATATTAGAACAATATCACCTTACACATTGTATGGGGTTATCTCCATACATAATCAAGGGGTTATCACCTTGATAATTAAACTGAAAATCAGAATTATCAGCTTAAAATGAAAAGATACGAAACATACCAAAACATCCATAGTTCCAAATTGATCTTCAGTTGCTCTATATAAAGACTCCATGATGGTGCGATCCTCCTCTTGTGCAAATTGTAATGGATTTTGGAATCCACCAATGTTGAGCAATGAAAATCAACAAAATTAAATGAATTGCATGAACTTGAAATTGTTTTAAATGAAATATCACACTCCTCCATGGGTCGATCCTCTCCCTTGGCCGATTGGATACTTGCATTCAATATTTGCCTTGAAAAATCATTTAAAATCATCCCTCAAGCTGATCAATCACCTTGCCTTGGGTGTTAGGCATTTAATTTCATATTTTTAGCATTTAAAAATATCTCAAAACCTCCTCACGCCTTGGCAAATGCAATTCATATTGAAAATTGCATTTAAAATAATTTCTATATCCCAAACGCCCCAAAGCCATCATTAACAATGCATTTAAAAATATATTTTCATCTTCCTTGGCCGTCGCTCCACTTGGAAAAATAATAATATTTTATTTAAAATTCATTTACCTCCAAATAGGCGTTGGAATTGGCACATGATCCAATGTTGCATTTTCCCTTGTAGGCGTTGCCTCCTTGAGCAATGCATAAAACAAACTTTATTCAATGATCCTCATGAAATGTGCCAATCGATCCATGTTCCTGGCTATTTGAATTTGGTTTGGATCTATTTGCAATGTTGGCACAATGAACAATAAACATTGGATTCCTCATGATAATCGATCCCCTTAGAATAGCCATTTGGAAGCATGGACCTATTTCTTCATTGGGCTAATCCTCTCCTTCAATGTTGACATTATAAAATAGGTCGCACCTGGAGCAATCCTTATTCTTCACAATACTCGATAAAAATAGATTAGAGAAAATGTAATTAAAGATTTCATTTTCCCTCTTATTCCATCATTTGAAAATTCAAACCACATAATTGAAAATACAATTTCAATATTGCATTTCCCATATAGCCCAAAAAACACACTAGTTGATCCAACTTTTTGAGTCTCGATGCATAGAACAAAATCAACTAGCAAATCATACTTAGCTCAAAATTTGGGACATTACGTGGGTGATATTGAAGAAATGCCAATTTGAAAACAATGAAAATGTTTGACTATGCTGGAAATCAAATGAAAAGCAATATTTGGTATTGTGTTATGTGACCAAATGTCATTAAAAATAAAAATAAAAAAATAATGTGATTGCGTACATTCAAATGCCTAAAACATATTTTACATCCTTATTACAATTGGTTTTTCTTTTATGGAATGAGTATTCTTCCAATTCTTTTTTGTTGCAGCTGGATTGTAGAAGGTACATCACATAGACCATCCTACCAAGACATGTGTTATGGTGTCCTGTTAAGTGAGTCAATAAGCATGATTGTAACAAAATATACCGTCATAGAATATTGTTATATTAAATCGTTTCTCAAGAAATGTCAGAGTTTTTGGTTACTAGCAGATGCAAGGACATAAATTGGAGACACGAAGTCATGACATAATTTTTCTAGTTTGTAATCACATCTTCCAATATTTAAGCTAGAATTATGGTCAGTTTGTTTCTATTTTACTAGTTTTTTTACTAGTTTTTGTGACTCACGAGGTTGGATGCTTAATAATATATGTATTTTTTTAAATTTTTGATCAATAAGTTTTATTTTACTTTTTATTAATCAAAAAGATAATAGTATAATATTAAAAAAATAGATGGGTGGTAGAGAGGCACACCCACAAAGTCTAAGTAGGACCAAGTCCAAAACAAAGACAAAAAACAAGGGGCCAAGCTTGAATATATCAACTAATTAGCTAATGCAACACTAGCAAGAGGAGGATCTTTATCATCAAGCTTGTCCCAAACATCATCGGGTATAGAATCATCAATCGAATCCCAATCGGTGAGAGCTCCTTCCTCTTCAAGATTCTCATTTGAGGGTGGTTGAGCATGAATTTACGAAATGTCTAGCTCTAGGGGAGGAATCTTGCTAGAGTCAGGCCACCAAGAACACCATGCCCATAAGATGAGGCAGAAGGTGGCCTTGAGTGTTGAGACCATCCATGGGTTACAATATCTCTATTTCTTGGGTGTTGAGAGCCACGAGACTGGGATCCTTGATCTCTTCTAGCAAACTAGTTGCAACCTCACTGGCCCCCTCGAGGAGGAGAAAGGGGGCAAGTGGAACTTTGACAACAATGTAAGAAGCATTTCCCCCAGTGGTCTAAGAGCTCCTCATGATGAGTCACTTTAAGTGCATTTTACTAATTTGCACCTGAATCTACATAAGTACATTAGAGCAAATCATAGCTTTAGTATACAAAAAAAATGAACATTAGTCGAGCATCTTGAAAAAGAATTTGAATTTCTATTTTTTCAAATGTTGAAGAGAAGTTTCACGTTGAAAGCATGCCAAATCTAGGTCTATTTGAATAGGAGATAAGGGCAGTCTCCTGACAAAACCATGTGCCAAGAAAAAAGGTAGGTCGAAAGGGCCTAAAACAATAATGAATCCAATTCCAAGCTTCCTGAGCTTTGGTACAAAACTAGAGAAGACGCTTGAGTCTCAATCTAGGCATAAAATGGAGAATGAGGATTAAAAATTCCCAAATGAGGTAAACGAGTACCAAGAGGAAGGCCTTGATAAAGAATGCACCAAGCAAAACAAGCCAATTTAGGATCAAGAATGGTTGACCAGATAGATTGGAACTAGTGATGCCAAGCATCAAAAGAAGATTGAAGTGACCAACGGTGGTTCATTTGATCCACCTTAGGAATGTGATGTGAAAGCCACAAATAACCTTTATGAGGTCTATAATTATGAAATGGTGTGTTTGAATACCATTTCCAATTCTTCCACAAAGGTTTGAAAGATCTAACCCTAATTTTGTGATCATTTGAGGGGGGATGACATCAATAATAGCCTAGAAAGTCTATTGTTCTTAATTAGACAACCTGAATTTCATTTTAATTTTAGGCCACGAGGGAAAATTCTTTGTAGCTCTATGAATGAGATCTGGCAGCACTCCAATGGCTCATTTGAAGAACTTCAAGGCATGGATCCATGGCACCTTAGCCAATGGATGATTTTGACAAGAAAGAATTGGAGATCACCAAATAGATTATTGATTGATTGAAAGGCCATTGCAGAAGTCATTTCCTGACCATATAAGCCAAGAATTAATAGCTTCTTAAGCTTTCCAAATACTCTTGATAACAAAAGTGCCTTGAATCTAGACCGGTTCCCTCATAGTGAGTAGAGTACCAAGATCAAGGCCTTTCCAGGATGGCTGTCCCGAAGGCACACTTGAACTGATACAATGCCTAATGAGAATTTTCTAGGCTTCATTTCCTTCTAAGGCCCCGATAGTCTATTTTGCACATAAGGCAATTCCTTGCCAACGGATTGAAAGCAAGCCTAATCCACCAGTATCATGGGAAAGACAACAAAATTTCCAAGCAACATGAAATCCTCGGTGCCTATCACTGGAGGCCTAGAGAAAGTCTTTGAGCAACTTTTCAATTTTCAAATAAGAAGCCTTCGAGGGCACTTGAGAAGAGGATTAATAAACATGGGTGGCACCCAATATTTTACAATAAATTTGGAACTTATTAGCCAAAGAGAGGCTTAGTAATCCAATAATTGAGCTTTTTCTCAATCCTAGCAACAATAGTTTACTAGACGACAGAAGAACCTTGAAAAGTAAAGGGAATCCCTAGGAAGTAGAAGACTTCCCCATGATCAATCTATTTCTGGTCAAAATTATCTAACTATCTTGGCTTGGGAAGAAAAGACTGCCTACAACAATAGGTCTTTTACCATTGTATGATTGAACCAGAAGTTGGCAGAAAATATCTAGGCATTTAAGAGCCTATTTGACATTATTTTCCTCCTCAAGGAGAGTGAGGAAGGAATCATCAGCAAAATGACCATTGAACAATTGAAGTGTTGGGAAGAGAAATCCCCTTGATTAGGGATTAAGAGACCACATGGGACAAAAGATAGTCAAATCCTTTCGATGCAAGCACAGAAAGAGCTAGGGCAAGAGGACAAACTTGACAGATGGAATAGAAAAGCCCAAGAGGCTTGGATTGTTCGACCATTAATGGTAATGTAGGCCAAGGCAACGACAAACAACATTTGCACAAAATGAATAAAACGAGGTCCAAATCCAAGCCCCTGAAGCATGACAATAATAAAAGGTCATTCAATATGATCATAAGCCTTGGCAAAACAATATTAATAAAAATGACAAATTGCTAGCAACATTAGGCCCATTCCATCCCTTCCCAGAAAACAATAATATTATCAAGAATATATTTGGACTTAATGAAATGTGTTTGCTTAGGTCTAACTAGCTGAGGAAGCATAGGCCTAAGTTTAAGAGCCAGAGCCTTGACAATAATCTTGTATGAGGCATTCAACAAAGTGATCAACCGCCAATTGCAGATTTCTTCTGAGTTGCCAACCTTAGGTATGAATTTAATATTCTCTTTGTTGATTAAATTTTCTAAAGATTTTGTATGAAAAATCTCAAGATAAACCTTAAGAAGATCTTTTTCCACAGTATTCCAAAAGGTTTTGTAAAATTCATAGGAAAATGTATCCAAACGAGGAGCCTTGTTGTTAGACATTGAGAAAATAGCCTCTCGTAAATCATCTTTGGTGAGAAGTTAATCACAAAGAATTTGTTGGGAATTGGAAACTTGACAAGGAACCACGTTAAGGCAATGCTACAAAGAAATAGACTGAGCTAAAGTATACTCCTAAGCAACAAAAACTTGCTCATAGTGTCAGACAAAGGCCTGTAAAATGTCAAGAAGCTCGTTCAAGATTTGTTGCCCCTCCTTAATTTGCTTATTGGTTTGAGATGTATGGCGGGCATGCAAATATTGAAAGAATTTTTTTGAGACCTTATCTTCTATCTTGAGCCAATGAAGTTGAGCTTTGATTTGGGCTCCATGTGTTGTATAAGCAGCTACACTCTTCTTCTGGTGGCAAAGTTGAGCCACTCAAAGATGAGCTACTAAATCAAATGATTGCACTTCCAAAATGGTGGTGGCTTGGCAGAGCTTCAAGGTGGTGGTCTTGTATGAGTGGCGATGGAAATAGTTCAAATTATGCCTCTAAATGTGGAGGAAGTGAGAAGTATGAGTGACGACATCATTCCACTATACTATCCATTCGGACCCATGCATGGGTTGTGGTTCCAAATTCCAAACACATTGAATATGAGTTGATGTGACCTTGTGATTGAGCAATGACATGTTGAGGAAAAATTGAGTCTTCATAGCCTTGGGTTTGGCAACTTGCCACTCAATATGAAACTACATTCAAAAGTTAGTCTAAAAGGACAATATCTGGGAAAGGCTTCATTGGCAAGGAGTAACATCTAGAAAATGCAAAAAAAGATTGAGCTAACTGATAGCATGGCACGATCCAGATGATTAAGCACCCTATTATGCCCATCTTTAAGATTTATCCAAGTGTGCCACGTTGTATGATCTTGGCAGTGACCAAGATTGGGATAAAAAAGCCCCAATTTATTGCACATAAAGAACCATACCTCTTTTTTGCTAGTTGTCTAGTGTATAGGCAAGGCTCTACATTCTATATAGGCCATTTCAATCATATTAAAATCCCCACACAAAACCCAAGTGGCGACAAACATTGAATTAGCAATCCATCTCCAAAGGGTAGATTTCTCGACAAGCATCATTCAAAGCATAAACATTAATAACTCTAAAGGAATGATTATTAATGTTGAAAAGAGCCCACAATGCTTAGTTAGTGGGGTCACGTCCCTATTCAACTAAGTGTTGATGCCACATAGGAGAGAGAAATGCAACACCACCACCCTGACTTGCTTCATGGTTACTACACAAGAAATGACTAGAAGGCCAAATAACATGACAAGCTGTAGAAAGTAATAAGCCAGCAATTTTAACCTATCATAAATAGAGAATGACTAGACTTGGAAATTGTAATCAAGTGGCATGAATGGAGTACTTTTGGGGGAGGTTTGTTAGACCTCAAACATTTTAGGAAAGATAATTCATAAATGAGTGTCAAGAGTCATCTCCTCATTATCCAGCTCATCAAGAGTGGAATAAATGTTATGTAGAAGAGCATCATTTGAATCAAAGCTTCCTATTTGAAAGCTAAGATGAATTGGTTGTCATTTCTTTGACACAAACTCTCCCTCTTCCGCATGGAACGTACCTCATGAAACACCTTGGGAACAAACTTCTTGGGTCTCTTGAGTGGGGTGCCATTGCCGAACATCCTCAAATCTTTATCCCCAATAGCAACAATTGTAGAGTTATGAAAGGTCGAGACCATTTAAAGGGCATGAGAAAATGCCCATAACCTACTTGGATGGCCACAATAACTACAGAAAAAAAAGGCTAAATGCTCCTACTTCAGAAATAAGTATGACATGGGCACAAAAAAGGCTAAAGGCTCTAGCTTTAGAAAGAAGTATGACATGGGCACTTAAAAAACCAAAAAATCCTAGTAGAGTGCTCCACTCACCCACACTCTTATGTATTTTGACATATTGCTCATTGTAGGTGTTGACACTCATTTTGACCAGGGGTTGATTTGTCATGATCAGGAGGTTTCTTCATTTGAAGCCTTTATCTTCTTGCCCATTTTTTCTAAGTGTTGGACCTCCTCAGCATTTTTCAACTGCAGCATCATATTTTCCTGAGGAGGAGGTCATCATCATCATCTTGTCTTCGATGATGATCTGCATCATCATGTTCCTCGTCGACTTGTTTTTCAACGTCATCATCATATTTCAACTGTCGGGTGATGTTTGGTTTTTATCATGATGATGCTGCCGAGCTACAGTGCGCCCTCATCTGCTTGCGAGGGTGATGTTTCAAAGTCTCCGGTGATCTTCCATTTATCACCTTGCGCGAGCATGATGATGATGTTGCTTATTCTTTGAATTGCTCGACCTAACTTGTTTTTTTCCTAAGGGTCGTGTTCATCATCATCATATTTCCAGTTATCATCCTGCTGCTTGCGGAGGTCATCATATTTTCTGCCTTCATGATATTTCGCTGGGGTGATATTTTTATCATCGGGTGATCTTGGTTAACATCATCCTGATGATGTTGTTGAAAGTTGATGATTTTGGCTCTGTAATGCATAACAAGCTGATCTGGTTGCTCTGTACAGCTTACCTGTGAGTTTATGTATCTCCTGTTGTTTGTTTTTGGCATGAACCCACTGATTTCATGATTAAACTTATATGAGAAATGCTGTTTGGCATGTGTTGTGTTAATTCTGTCTCCAGTATTGCATGTATTCTTCTTCTGAATCTGGATGTTTGGTAATGTTTAGATTCTAGAGCATAGAATTCCTATGTTGACTGTCTGACCTTTTAACTTCTACTCAAGGGGTAGATTAAACTGTTTTCAGGTTGAACATTGGGAGGGATATACTGCAGTAGGGATACCATAAGTAGAGATAACCTAACACTTTGTATTGGGAGATGCCTGTAAGGCAGGTATCACACATATCCCCTTGAAATCCAGTTTCAGCTGTTCATGCTGATCATCCACAGGTGTATGTCTACTGACTCCAGGCCCTGGATAGGCACCAATCATGCTTTGTTTTGTGTTATAACCATGTCCAGCTTTGCATCCACACTTAAACTTCAAATCAAAATCTAAAACAACCATTAGGACTTTAGAATTAGTTTAGGACCCTCAGTCCTCTGTCTACAACTGCTAATAGGCCCAAAGCTAGCCCCTTTGCTCTTATCATTCAGTTTTGGTCTACTTACAGGAGGACTCATCTGCTTTCTGTCAGCATCCCAGCCTTGCATGCATATCCTCATGGATGTTGAGTAGGGAATACCCCCCTAGGTCTTGCAGAGCCTGAAGAAGAAGAGGAGATAAAATATAGAGTCTATCTCCTACACTGTTGGCCCCCTGGCCCAGAGATCCTGTTGATCACTGATGGCTACCTTGTAGGGAAATCTGGGAATAAGCATCCAGTCTGGGAAAAAGTCAACAGTAGGTACAACCATGAATCAATAAAACAAAGTAATTCTCTGCAAATGAAAATTCAACTATGTTAGTAGCCCAATATGCATTGTTGAATATAGAGTCCCTTATAGAAAACATGGAAGGAAGGGAATTAGTTGCAAATTATGCTTACTCTAGTATTTTTCAAAATTTTAATGGCACCTTTGTTTTCAAAAGCATTGAGAATCCCTATGAGAGCATCAAACCTTAGCACAAAGGGGGTGACAATAAGTTAAAAAACAATCTCTTTGTTAATGACCACTGCCTTTAGTAGTCTCCAATATTTCCCCTCCATGATGTGGCCTATGCTCAAGTCCCTTGGTTTAAAGTTCTTTTTATTTTTCCTTTTTAATGCTTGAGGTAATAAATTTGCAAGGGCCTTTTTTCTTGGATTATACCAAAGATTAGATTCATACACTTGAGCTGAAAATTATATATTGATTTGGAGGTTTGACTTAATAGCAACAAGGAAGAAGAGGTTTCAAGATAGAGTCAAATGCTTGGATGTTGGAGAGTGTTTAGGATGGTATGAGACATTTCAAAGAAAACTTTGGCAAAAGAGAAAACTAAACATGAGAGTTGGCATTTGGACAAAGATACATTGTAGTTTGATCCAAATATGTGATGGTGCCATTAGAAAGAAGTAGTGGTTTTGTAAGCATCGGTTTTGCAATCAACAATGATGGTTTTGTATTTGCCCCATGATGAGAGTGGTTTACGTGTCAAAAATGGCTTGTGTTGTTCCAATTTCTTCAACTATTTAACTTACTTAGAACCTTGATCTTTTGTTTTGCATTATAAATCCCAATATTTATGTGCTACATGGCCTCTATTTCTTCAATGAAAACAAACAATGGTCTATTTGTCTCTTGCATACCTTCTTGGGTTACCCCCATGTCTACTTGCACAAGGTTGATTAAGTGGCAGTACCCTACCTTCTTTGTGTTGTTTTACTCTCTTTGCAGATAAATGGTCATAAAACAACTCAAAAGAAGGTGTAGTAAATGCATCAATTATGGAATCCATGGTGGAATAAAAGGTAGAAGAAAAGAGCGCAAATGCTTCTTTTAACTTAGACACAATCAAGAATATAGATTCCTTATCATATTTATCTTTCCCATAACCAGTCAATTGAGATCTCAAAGATTTAAACTTAACCGAATAATCCTCAATGGAAGGAAATTCATCAAGATAGAGAGAACTTGATTTTACCTTTATTTGCAAAGCACAAAATTTATCAACTTTACCAAATAGGTGTTTGAATTTAACCCATAACTGCTTAGGTGTTGTATAATCCTTAATATGACACAAGCTATCATAAACATGCAAAACAATCAAACCCGTAGCCTTATTAGGTTTGTTCTATAAACAAATATTTCACACTACTTAATAAACTTAGGTTGTGTATCACCCAATGTAGACCATAAACTTTTAGATAGGAGTAATTGTTGCATCTTTGTTTTCCATATGTGACAATTATGAGTGAGGAACTTAAATGAATTGGACTCAACCATTAGAGAAATTAACACCAATAGATTAAAATAGATAATGTACTACAATAATCTACGTTGGAACCTCCCAAATATGAATCAATATTGAAATTGAAGCCCCCCAACAAAAATAACAACCAATTTTAACAAATTTTCTAAGAAATGTGCCAAAGTGCACAAAATGACCTCAAACTAAAATTTTGATATCTAAGATAAAATCTAGAAAAATCACATGTATGGATATGTAGTTCCTTATAAATACCATTCCAATGCATATAAGAAGTCCAAAATTGGACTCCATGGGCGCAAGATATGGCTTGTCAAAAAATGCACACAAACATGAGATTCAAACTAAAAACCCAAGAAAATGTAGCAAAATCTAGATGCAAAGAACTTAGAACTAGTTTTTTTTATGCCTATAAGAAGGCAAAAAATTAACTCCACGGTGAAAAGTTATGCCCTCTAGAAGAAAATTGCTGCCTTAGGCAAGTCAATTAACCCCCTGCATTATTGCAATGTAACCACTCACTAGGCTAGGTGGAAGTGGCTGGATTTAGGAGGCATATCCTAGGTTGGGTGAAGGCTTTGGGTAGCACAACTTGGTCAAACCCTCTTGTGGGGTGGTAGTGGTGGATGGGCTAAAGAAGTAGATGACAGTGGTAGATCCTGCCATTCGCAAATGGAACAACTTAGAAGATAAGCCCCTTTGAGGCTGGGTGTGACTAGGAGATGGCCTCCCTATGACCTCCCACTAGTCCCTACATAGTATCGACTAGTGTCATGCTTGTGTTGATAGAGCCATCCTATAATTTATTTTCTTTTACAAAATCCTAAAAAAACTTGCAAGTGGTACTAGCCCTGTTGTAGCCAATGATGTAGGTAAATGTTCCCTAAAAGATTCCTTCTGTACAGTAATGGCATATGACTTGATTGCATGGCCATATAGATTACAACACCTTCAAATCTGCCAAACCCAAAAAGGTGGCCAATTTTTTTCTAGCACCAAACCCTATCAAGTTTTATATTGATTTATAGGTTTTTGAGATTTATGAACTCAATTATGGGGTTTGTTTTGCACCAAGATGCAATGTGTGAAACTTCTTAGAGAAAAATCTCCAAACAAGGGAAGATAATTATAGATCTGAAGCTCTGATACCATTTAAGAGTAACACAATAGAAGCGTAGGAGCCAAGGATCACTCACAACAAAAATCCCTTCCATAGAAGAGAGAAGTAACATAAATGTGATATTACCAAAGAATGATAATGATGCATATAAGATATAATAAAATGAAATAAGAGCCCTTACTATTGTAGAGAAGGATGAAAACCTAGAATGGACGTAGAGCATGACAAGTGCCTTAATCATTTTAATAAATGACCTAAGTAAACTTAATTGTAAAGTTTGGATAGGACCTAATGTGTAATCATTTTAATGGTAGGAAGGCCTACCTTAGCAAAAACTCTTACCTTATCTTTGTTGGTCATGAGAGTCAATATCGGATTCTCTGCTGGGAGGATAAAGGGTCTTACTAGAGTCCTACACATGCTTTGTTTGGCATGAAACTGATTATTTTTTAGTAAAATGAATGATGCAATGTGTAGGTTGTCTTTGATAATGGAGGGTGTGAGATGATTTGAAGAGCTATGGTGTTGATGAAACTGTTAGTGTAGGTTTTTATTTCCTTTTCCTAAGGCTTTTTTACACCTTTATTAAGCTTTCTTAGGTTAATAAAGTGAGTTTAATTAGGTGAGTGGGTAGTTTGAGGTGTCACCATCCTACAAGGGAGTTACATTTAATATGTTTAGACCATTTGGTGGTCTCTCCCTATTGGTTAGTTTTTCCACCTCCGCCCTCTCCCTGGTTTATATAAACTCACTACCTAGCTTGTATTTGGTAAATTTTTCCCAATATTTTTCCAAAAGCTTCTCCTTGTGAGCTTATAATGTAGTTCTGCTAGATATCTTGACATTTACATATCTCTTAGAATCTCTGGTTTGTTTTTGTTTAATCATTTATAGTTTTCATAGCTTAATATCTATCTTAAAAAGCTCTTAGGTTATGCATTTGTTTCAGATTTATAACATGGTATCCAAACTTTTGTTTTGAGAGTTTTGAGTTCTAGAATTCTTGTTTGAGAGATTTGAGTTTGCATTTTGTGAGATCTTGTAAAATCTCGTATGCTCTTTTCTTCTGTTTCTCAATGATTTGGAGAATCAAAAGGGATTTATATGAAGGTCCAATAACCTCTACATTTTGCATGTGTTTTGTGAGATTTGGGTGATTGAAAATCTTTTAGTTATACTGGAAGTGTCTTTAATTGTTCCATCACATCTAGGAGACTTGAGAAAGTTAGAAATGGCTTTCACTTCATCTCATTTGGAGATCATTTGACACAATTGCAAATGAGGGTTGAAGCTTAGTGTATACACTTAAAATCAACACATCCTGATTGACATCCTAACATCACATTTAACACCACTTTCGACACTTTCCTAAGAGCATTCTAATCAAATTATCCTAAATGCTAATTATCCTTTAACATTTCTCATCATTGCCAAATTAATTAAATAAATCACATTTATTTAATTAAGCTAATTGTCGACATTTCTTACTAATTCCCCTTTGTCATTTCCACCAACACTAAGTAATTAAATAATTCATATTATTTAGTTAATTAGGCTAATATTAATTCCATTTATTTCAAAATAGATAAATAAATCTATTTTTTATTTTCTCCAAATTAATAATTCCAATTGTCCACTTATATTCTATCATAACTCCCTTGAAGATTCCCCTCTATTTTTAACCATGCACAATAAGTTAGTCAAAATCAAAAAATAAAATAATTAATTTTCCTTCACCCATTTAGAGTCCACTAAAATGACATCATAACCCTCATCACTCCTTCTAACTATTCTTAGCTAAGGAAGATTCTCCACTCTCTCAGTCAATCTCCATCGTTTATTCACTGTCAAATCTTGACCGTTCACATCCTTAACCAGACATCTATAAATTCTTCTCATCTGTTCAAGCTTTAACCTAGATGTGTTGAACTTTTCAAATATCTATCACATTTATCCTTTATCCTATCCATAGGTACATGCTGCCGAAATATTGTATGAGTCATTGAGCATCCACATTTGAATCTATAGAGCAAATCCACACATCATAGAGTTTACATTGGATAACTTTGTTCTTGTTTGAATTTTGTTATTTGCACTTTATCATCTGCTCTATTTGAGGTTTGCATTAGTTTAGAATAGGAAGCATTTGGTTTAAATTTGTTTTTTATTTTGAGTTCTAAATTCCTGCTTACATTCTAGCACACCTGGTGGGATTTTGTCCCTTGTCTAATCTTATTTTTTGTAGGACCTTTATTGCTTGATTTTACAGATTTTTCTTATAGGATTTGGGTGCAAATTTTATGGGTCATGAGGATTTAGAAGCATTTTCATGTGAAACAAACCTTGCCATTGTGTTTGGAAGGCATTGAAACATATAAATCAACTATAAAATCACAAAAATCAAAGAAAGTTGCATGAAAAGGTATTTTTTTGGCCTAGAGAGGTCGTACGGTCTTTGCGTAGGCACATGTATAATAGAGGTAAAAATATAAGTTATTTTATTTATTTTAATTTTTTTTTTAAATAAAAAATAAAAAACATAGTAAAAAAATATTTTAAAAAATAAAAAATCAAAAGTTTTTAAGGCCCTTATGACCTACCGCATAGGGTGGTACCATACACTACTGACCTTGTCGATGGTGGCAGGGCCTGTTAGCCACGCCTCCACCAACCGACATTAAAAGTCAACAATCAACAAAAAAAATGACTGCTACAAAAGCCTTTAAACATTTAAAAAATAAAAAAATAATAAAAAATCAAATCTGTACCTTCGCTACCCTCCGCACCCTGCACTCTGCCCTTGCTTTGCCACATCGCTACCTGCTTCCCTCCACCACCACCCCAGCACTGCCCTAGGTGGTGATGGGTTGAATTATTGACTTCTTTTATACTATTTTTATATGCTTTTAAAACCTTTTCATATGATCCCACATATACTTTACAAACATCACCATTACTATATGTTTTTTCTCATATACTTTTCAAAGACTTCAAACTTATGTTGATTATATGGAATATGGTGGTGATATTATAAGTGAATGACTTAAAATATAAGTATGCATGTAATATAGATAGAATCCTGTGGTTTAAATATGAAATCTATTTTGTGTGCATATGTTTGGAGAATTAACTCTGTACAACAAGGACATGGCATCAAGAGAAGATCAATTGTAGCGAGTTGCAAGACAAGGGAATTAAGTGAAAAGCAGTTTGAATGTCAAAAGTGAAGACAGATGGAGGATGAATCTGTACCATCATGGATGGGAATAAATGCAGAAAAGAAGACTTGTTCTGAACACAGTCTATGAGTAGTTTCTCATACAAACCATTTCATTAGAGTTCTTGTTTGAACATGACTTTTCTTCTTTTGATCAGTTAGATTAATAAATCAATCATGAAACCTGTATCCTAGTATCTAGAGTTGGATTGATTGAGGGTTAGTTAGTAGTTGCATATAACTCTCTCATTTTTGTATAAGTTAGAGGGATGAGTTCGTTGAAAAGTTAGTTGTTTTTACCTTTTAGTTACTTAGCTGTTGCTCTATTTTTTTAAATATCAACTATCCAAACATGTTTTGATTTGAATAAAATCTGAAGAAGATTCTGTTATGATATGGAATGAATAGGACTACATGTTATGAGATGCGTGAGTATATGTAATTGATTTGATTTGATTTCAAGTTAAGTGAGTCAGTCCCCTGAGCCGACCACTCAAGGTACTGATTCTCACTTCATATATTTCCTCATTTCTTTTATGCATTCCTGTCAATCAGTTTTCATTTACATATAAATGCAGTTTGAGTTAATTAGAATATGATGATTGTTAAAATATGGTAGTATGATCTATGAACGAATGCATGTTGTATCTATTTGAAGTCCTCCGGAGGTTAGCACTAGTTCTTTTATCATTTAGAATGTTTGAGTTAATTCTGTAATTTCTTGTTATTAATAGTTATGTACAACTCATGCTGAAGGTACCTATAGCAATTAGATTTTAAACTATTTTTGTTGTTCTTTCATTTATGACAATTTCAGTAGACTAAGCTAATCAGAATAGGTTTGAATAGGGATAGTTAAGAGGATTTGAGTCCATAAAGGCACATACAGTGCAGTAACATCATAAGCTTATGCTCCTTGGTTGATAATTTAATGTAGGAAGTACAATGATAGAAGTGGACTGTTTAGATAGGTTTTCCCCTGAATTATATTAAGTCTACAATGCATTAGTTTTCCTCTATAGGTGGCATTGTCCAGATGCCACCCCCTACTCCGCCCTTGCTCCAACCTTGCATTGCCTATTCGCCACTGCCGTCCAACTAGCCACCATACCCCCTCATCTCTTTGATTTTTATACCAAAATATGCCTTTTTTCAAAATCAAGTAACTTTTGCCTGGGAGGTTAGATTTTTTAATTTTTATAGGTGTTGGAAAGATGGTTTCACCCTTTTCACTATGGATCAAGTCTTTTTCTTAGATTTTTCCTTTAAATGTTAGGTATAATCATTTGAATCATATTTTTCGTATTCTTCAAACTGACATAACTTTTGCATATGAACTTGAAATTTAATAAATAATTTTTTTATATTGATAAGAAAAATGCAAGGAATCTATTGGTGACATGTATTTTTTTATTTGATAACATTATTTTTTGATTTTGTAGGGCTTTGGTTTTGGTACTAATGTTTGATTGCAGCTTGCAGCTAGATCCTTGCATGTCAAAGATTGGCTAGGTTCCTTGACCCCAAAAAGTCTTGTTTTAAATGGTTTTTTTACTTAAAAGATTGGCTATTGGGATTAATTATTTCAAACCAAATTGAGTCAACAGTAGATGTAGTGTTTTCAATATGATTGAAACTATGGAACATATTTTCTTTTATTTTATTGTAAATTTGCTAAAACCATATGGTCTTTTTTCTTGAGTGATCTTTTGGGTTAGGATAATAGGGGAAATTTTTCTTGGCATGAAATCCTTTATGAATATATTGATGGACTAAATGATAAATGTATTTTTTTGGGCTTGTCTTAACCACTAAAATTCTTTGAATTTTACGGAAATGGAGAAATGAGGATATTTTTTAGGGCAAGAGGAGACATCGATGAAGGTACAACAACTATTAAAATATCTAAAATCAAGTTTGCAAAGTTCTAGACACATGATGTTAGACAACCTAATGAAATTTTTGTCAAACGGTATATGGAGTTCCAACATGAGTACAATAAAATTCATGCTTATGATCGACTTCTTGATGACATGGCCTTGAAAGAGAAAGAAAAGACTGAAGCTATTGCAAAGTTAGAAGTTGTGAAACAAAATGAAAACATCTCTGATATTACACTACCTATTGGTACCTTTGAGATTGATGCCTACAAAGAGAGTAACAACAAGAGGTACTATTGGGAATAAGAAACTAGTTTTATACTATTTTGATTCCTAACTATCGGTTTTGAGCAGATACTTTAAACTTCTATTAATATTATATTTCTAGTGTACTCTTGTTTTGATTCTGTTGGATAGTTGTTAGTTTGGATTGGTTCTAATACTTTGGTTTCCAGGTGTGGGCTTTTATGATTTCATAAACTCATATTGTAACCTCCTTTTTATTTTGGTAATAGATCATCAATTTAAAAAATTGTATTTTTTGGAAAGCTTATTCCAAGGGCTATGATCCTACAAGATCTCATGTCCTAGTGACTTAGTTTGATGGTTCAACCCAGGATTTAAAATACAAATTTCTATAGAGAAACAAGTGAGAAAAAAAAAGATCATGAAATGATCTTTGTTCGAAGGTTCTTTGCCTTTTGAATATGAAAACATTAAAAAAATTAAAAAAAAACTTTGAATGAAGGTCCTTACCTTCATTGGTGGACCTTCCTTTGAAGGTGTTTTTAATTTTTTGCTTCTTTGGGCTCATTATTTTACCATATCCCACAAGTGGGACACACTATTATGGATTCACCCTCCTTGTATGAATTTAATACCATACCATGAGTATTTATTCACTTAGCCTTGCGGATATCTAGTTGTATGCATTTTTTTTGTTTTGAATCTTTCTTGAAATGAGCACTCATAAGAGCTTTAGAATAGGGTATCGACATCCATCAAAACATAATTGAAACTAGATTTTTGTCACAACCCCCATTTTCAATAATTAAATTTAGATTTAAATATTATTATTTTAATGATCATCGACTAATTTTGACTCATGCGCGTGATAGGAATACTCTCTTGACGGAGATAGAGAGAGAGTATCATTAAGGAGGAGGTGTCTAGCCGATTGATCGCGACTTGTGGTGAAGAGAATTCGCACACACCAAATAGTTTCATATAGAATAATCATTTGACTGTCGCATTAATATTTGCATTTCATTAGAATAATCATTTGACTGTTGCATTAAAATTTGCATTTCATTAGAATAATCATTTGACTGTTTGATAATAGTTGGCAATATTTTGGAATAATTATTTAGATAATTTAATATGTTTTAGAATAGATAATGATGCATTGTCATCTTAAAAAGATTGTGTTATAATTAGTTGTTAAATTAGAAAAGATAAAATAAATATATACATATATTTATTTTTGTGATAATATTTCTAAATTCTTTTAAGCCTTACTGAAATAGTAACAAAATTTTAAAGTCGGAATAAAAACAAAAAGATAGAAAGAGAGAAAAATAGAAAAAAACAAAGAAAAAGACAAGAAATCTAGAAAAATGAATTGAAGGTTAAGGAAACTTGGGAAAAATGTAAAAGGACTCCAGGGTTTTTCGTTGAGGGAATGGATGGTGAATGAAGGTGATAAAATCCCGTTAGGGTATCAAACTGGGGACATAACAATTTTCCTGGTGTTGCGAAACGAGTCCAAAAATGTGTCATTAGCGAACACTGTGAAGAGGAAGAATGGGGTTGACGATACAACCATCCATTGCATTCAAAGATAAGTTACTACAAACTCTTTTACATTCGAATAGTATGTATTCAAGATTTTTGAAGCATAATTAGCAAATCCATTTGGTACATGAATTATCAGATGTCTCCTCTTGAGCCTAATTATTATTCTTAGTTGCTCGTCTCTGTTTAAACGTCAATCTTCACTTACATCTGCATTTATTCTACAATGTACCTATCTCCATAACTTATTCATTCCTCTTTCCATAGGCAATTTTTTTCTTTTATTGGAAGATTCTTTTGAGTTTCTTATTAGAAACATCTTCTCATACTTCTTATGGACTCACCTTTAATCTTAAAGGGATTTTAGTAACTTTTTCTGCTTCCTTAGAACCTAAGATAATATTTTGTTATGCCATTTTATGGTTAGAGTTTCTAACCCCTTTGAAGTTTACGCTTACATCCTTAGAACCGATTGCTTTTGCATGAATGACTAAACTATGTTTTCCTTATAGAAATTATATACCTGTGCCAACACTTTCTATTGTTAAATGAGCTAATTGATATGCCCATATTTAATCATTCTTTAACCTTTGTTCATGCCTATGTATTTGCATTGTATGTCAGAAGTTTCTATTATTCTGTCCTCTTCACTGCCTCTAAAAGATCTTTATTTGTCACACAAATCCATTTTGAGCAAACCTACTACCTCCTTATGAGGCGTTTAGACAAAATTTTATGCACTTGAGGGCGTGGAATTTCTTTTTAAACCTGCCAGTTGCTTTCACCTGCGAGCCATTATATTTTTAAGAGCACTTTTCATTATAGAGTTAGAAATAAGTTGTGGTTAAGAATTATTTTAGTTAATGATGGCATTTTATTGTGAGGAGCCTTATGTGTGGTCTGTGTATTTTTCCTCTTGATATTCAATGTTGGTTTAATATAAAATAACACTGCCTATATATAGATTGCACGTAATTATCCACAGAATATCTTGTTATAAACTTAAATGATTATGATTTAATATTGTTTAAGTGTGCCATGTGTTGAATAATCTCGTATTAGTAGAAGTACTTGATATAAGTGAGGTGCATAGAACCATTTAGTTGCACATAGTTTTTGGCTCAAAACAAATTCTTTTGTGAAGGGGTAATGTATGAAAAATCTTGGGGGTATTCATCCAACTAGAAAACATACATGTTTTTTTCTCCCACACGGTATTATCATTAGGTCTAGATCATGAATTGCACATTATGGATGTGGGGATTACAATTTTAGTATCAGTTAATAATAGATGTTTATACTTTAAAATCCTTACAAGCCTAGGAGATTCAACTCCAAATAAATCCAACTTAAGACTTCGATCTTACAAATCTAATTATTAATTATAAAGAATATTTTAGAATCTTAAAATTGTGTTACATACCTATTGAGTAGCAAGTTAGGAATTATGATAAAAAAAATCAAGATTAATGTTTTGTTTAGGTTTGATTCAAATGTCTCTTAATACTGATTTAATTCTTTATTCTTTTAAGTCTTAGAGAGTTGGTGTAGTGACTATATATATATATACTCTTAGTATGGATCGTTGTAAGACTCTTTCTAGAACAAATTGTTCCCTGACTCCGGTGAATTCTTGGAAATTAAACAACTCTTTTCTAAGACTCATTAGGTACCATCTTTAGAACCTAGTATGATTGAGGTAAACTTAGGAACCTCTTTTCATGTGAACTAGATCTTTTTTCCCTACTATATTATGAGGAAACTTGAGAGGTCTATGTGTGAATGATTTTAATTGGTATTAACTTTTTTTTTTGTTTTAAAAGGGGTAAAAAATTTATTGATATTCAGAAAAGAGCATTACAAAACATCACAGGGCCAAGGCCCCGGGAATCCATAAGAAACAGCCAAACAAAGCATGAAACAACATCATCCTTCACCAATACCATTCCCATCCTCAACAAGAATCCTCTCCAAGTCATGTCGAAGCTCATGAGGAACCTGCTTCCACTTATCAATCTTGCTCCCACTTATCAATCTTCCAGCCATCTAAATGCTCAGAAGCCCACTTAGCCAAACAATCTGCTGCCTTATTCCACTCCCTTGGAATATGGACGAAAGACACCATCTCAATCAAAGAACTTATTTGCAGAATCTGTTACACCATCATAGCCAACTGCCAACTAACATCATATACCTTCTGTTTATTCGGCAAATTAATCAAAACCTGTGAATCAAACTCACAGATAACCTTGTGCCATCCCAAAGCATAAGCCCTCTCCAAAGCGTAGAGGATCGCCAAACCTTCCATAAGGTTGATAGTCTGCAATCCTTCATGACTAAAAAATAAAAAAAACCACCGATCTTGAAAAATCCCTACCAGCCCCACCAATCCTAACAGGCCCAGGATTGCCCCTTGAAGAACCATCAGTATTGAGCTTCAGAATGCCAGTCGGAGGGGGTAGCCAACTCCCCACCCTTTGAACTTTATTTTTCACCCGCCTTCCTCTCTTGACACAAGCATAAGCTGGAGACAACCCCTGAATACCCAATCTATCCACTAGCTCAGCATCCCCTTTCTCCAAAGGGAACACCACATCACACTTAGCTTCCACTGTCGCCCGAATCATACCCATAATTTTGTGCCAAACTTGTTGAATCAATAGCTTCTCACCTCGAAATATTCTTCGATTCCGTTCCAACCAAATCTGCCATAGTATGAAGGAAGGCCCAACATACCACACATCTTGCAAGAAAGAGGCCATAGAAGGAGGTCTACCCAGACTACTCCAAAAATCCACTAGGGAGGAAGCATGAACACAGGGGCTTTTCCAAACTTCCCACCAAAAATGCCAAAGCTGCAAAGTCAAGGGACAATAGAAAAACAAGTGAGAGGAGTCCTCCTCTCCACATCCACACAAAACACATATAGAGGGACCCTGAAAACCCCGCTTCTGAATATTATCCCATGTCAAACACCTATTCCAAGCCAAAGTCCAAATAAAGCAGTTACACTTCGGCCAAGAAAGCTTATTCCACACTTTCTTCCACCAGTGAACCTCCACCCCATCCAGCCGGAGATAACAAGACTTGATATCTAGAAGCAACAATATAGACACCCTTAGGATTAGGAGACCAAGAAAGAACATCCCCTTCCTGGAGGGAGCTACAACGTCTACGAGAAAGGATACTATGAAGCTCAACACACTCCTCCTCCATACCAATAGCAGGCCACTCATCAGGATTCTTCCATCTCGCCACCACCAACTGCCCATGAGAAGATAAGGACTTGAAGTCACTCACCCTTGACCATCCTGCCTCACAGAACCTCTGGCACAGAGTCACCAAATTAGGAAACTGAGAAACAATGGGAGGAAAACCATCCCAAGAATCAGACCAAAAATGAGCTTTCGTCCCTCTTTTACAAACCCAAAATAAGCCATCCTTGACCAGAGTAGCCCCTTTCTTGAGCATACTCCAAATCACCGAGCCTTTTCCTACCAGGGGATAACGAGGAATATCAATCTGAGGGATCCCTGGGAAGTATTTCTGTGTTAATATCCTGGCCCAGATCCCATCCTGCTCCACACACCACCGCCAATACAATTTAGCAGCCAATGCCATCCCTGACAATGACGACTGCCTTAACCTAAGGCCGCCAAATTGCTTCGGGCTACAAACAATGTCCCATCTAACAAGGCTCCATTTAGAGGACAATAAGCTACTAGCCCATAAAAATTGCCTTGCTAAAGAATCCAATTCCCTAACAAAACCCATAGGGGGCCACCTGAATCATACATTTATAAATGGGGAGGGCCTGCACCACAAACTTGAGCAACTAAGCACAACCCGCAAAGGACAACCACCAATGGGTCCAATGATTAACTTTCACACAAAATTTATCTAGAATATTCTACCAAGAATCCCTGGGTAGTCTTCCAACAGAGATGAGAATACCAAGATAGGTCAAAGGGAGAACCCCAGTCTGAAATCTCAAGATATGAGCAATTCGCCTCTGAATGGAACCTAGAATATTAAAGAAAAAGATGGAAGACTTATCTTCATTAATCAATTGGCCCGAAGCTACAAGATAAACATCCAACACCTTGCGCAAATTTGAAGCTTCCCTAATTGTAGCCATGCCCATCAAAGCAGTGTCATCAACAAACTGCAAGTGAGATTGTGGAGGTAAACCACCTCCCCACCCCCACCCCTGAATGAAACCTAACTCCACATTCCTTCTTATCAAACGCCCCAGACCTTCAACAAGAAGAAGAAACAAGGAGAGAGGGGGTCACCTTGCCGCAAACCCCGAGAGGCACCAAAAAGCTCAGAGTGCTCACCATTTATTAACACAGAGAAGGAGACCAAAGTAACACAACTCATGACCCAATAAATCCACTCATCCCCAAAACCAAAAGCACCAAGAACCTTCCGAAGGAAGGACCATCGAACTCTGTCATAAGCCTTAGCCATATCAAGCTTGATGAACATCGCCTTATCTTTGGAACTGGCCATAGAGTGAATGGTTTCAATTGCGATAACAACCCCATCCAGAATTTGCCGTCCCGCCACAAAACCACTTTGTTCCTCAGAGATCAGCACTTTAAGCCACTTTTTCAACCTATCAGCAATCAATTTAGAGATAATTTTATAAATCACATTGCAAAGAGAGATAGGACGAAATTGACTTAACCTATCTGCCCCATCACACTTTGGGATGAGAGCAAGGAAGGTAGAATTCAAAGCCCGTAGCATCTATTTATTCTTTCGAGACTCCTGAACAACTGCCAACAAGTCCAACTTGATAATCTCCCAGAATTCTTGAAAGAACTCAATCGAGAAACCATCAGGGCCAGGAGCTTTCCCCCTCTTCATTTGAAACACAACCCCCTCTAGCTCCTCAATTGAGATATCACTCATAAGATGCTCATTCATCTCCCTAGATACCAAAGAAGGGATACAAGAAAGGACCTAAGCTTCCTTATCAGAACCCCCCTGTGAGTCCTCCCTGAATAAAGAAGTAAAATATTGCATAGCTTCACGTGTGATTTCATGAAAAGAAGAAAGAGTTTCACCCCTGTCATTCACCAGAGCAGAAATAGAATTGTCATGTCTCTTGGCTTTCACCAAGTTGAAGAAAAAAGCAGTATTTTTATCCCCTTCCTGAAGCCACTCAATCTGAACCTTTTGTTTCCAAAAAACTTCCTCTCGTAGCTCACACTCTTCCAATGCTTTCAAAGCCCTAGTCTCTTCCTATAGCAGGTCCTCAGTCACTCCATCCTCCCTGATCAACCTGGTAATACCATCCAACTTAGCCTAGGTAGCAGTCTTAGCATGGAAAATGTTTCCAAAGCATTGCCGATTCCAACGTTTAAGCTGGTACTTGACAAATTGAAGTAACTTAGCAAAAGTATACATTGCTGTACCATAAGCAGGTCTACCATACCTCCACCACTCAGCAACATAGTCATGGAGAGAGGAGTCACGCAACCACATAAGCTAGAACTTGAAAGGAGACCGAGGCACACAAGCTGAAGAAATAGCCAGCTTGATAGGCCAATGATCTGAGCCCCTCCAATCAAAAATTTCAGAGCTAGAAGACCACAACCCACCAACCCAGTAGCAAGAAACTAGAAAGCGGTCAAGTCGTTCCGCAATGCAATTATTCCCGATCCTCTGATTGTTCCAAGTAAACTAGCCATTAATGGGCTTGATATCAACAAGATTTAAAGTTGAGATGTTATCCTGAAGTAGCAATGTAGAAGGCTCAAGCCTCGCAATACCACCCTGCTTCTCAGCCAACTCAGAAATAGCATTGAAGTCTCCAGCCATAATCCACGGATGGAAAGGAACCATGCTTCAGACAAACTAGATATGGGACCACAAAAGTTGCTTACCCTAAAGTTCAGTAGGTGCATAGATATTGGAGAAGAGAACATACTCCCCCGTCTCAAAACAAGACACAATCATAGAGATAGAAGACTGAAAGGACAACCACCAAAGAGGGCAGATCTTCTGAGGATTCCATAAACAAGCTACTCCCCCAGCAGACCCTTGAGCACCAATACACTGGTACTCTCCACTCCCCCACAACTTAGGCACTAAACCAAACATACACTCCACTGATAACTTAGTCTCCTGTAGGAAAAGAACATCAGGAGATTGACTTCTAACCAAATCACGAACAACTTTTTGTCGAGGGCGACTGTTCAAGCCCCTTACATTCCAGGATAGAACAATCATTTCAAGGGGCTTGAAAAATGAGAATCTAGAGTCTTAACAGACCCTGACTCTACCAAAGTTTCGCTTATTAATTTAATCTTTTCCAAATCCTTTTTTCTACCAAGCTTGGAAGACTTCTCCCCAGCCCCTTTTTTGGTTCTTTTTGATGAAGACCCAAATGAGAAGAAGACTTATTATTCTTCACCCCCTCAGTACCTGCATTCGAAACAAGACAAGATCCATCCTCAGACCCTTCTTCCCTACTATAATAGGAACCGATTCCACCTGGAATTCCATTTGAACATCTGTGCCCATTTGCAAAGCCCTATTATCCTACAAATCCTGAGTAGCTTCAAAAAGAAGGCCCTCCTGTCCTATACCCAAAGCACCCTGATCCAAATTCACCAAGCTTGAATTCACTTCCTACTGGCTGAGATCATCTAAAACTTTGAATTTGTTGAAAGAATCTTCATTCTACCTTTCCTTCAAAATCCTCTTTTGACCCCGATTCCTGTTTCGAGCCTTGACAGGAATGAAACCATCAGCCCCATCCACATCACCAAGAATGGGTTCCTTCCCCTTTTCAACCCTAGGGGGATTGTGGGGAGGCTGAGAAGGTTGGGAATCCACAGGCCTAGCCTTTGGGCATCTCCTCTGCAAATGGCCATATTCATGACAGAGACGACACCGAAAAGGAAGAGTCTCATAGTCCAACTGCTGCACCCAAGAGTAAGGACCCGCACACATATCCACCGAATCTGGCAAAGGTTTACTTAAATCAATCTCAACACAGATACGAGCAAAAGTCATCACCTTTTTAGCTTGAGTTTGATGTGAAGGACCAACTGGTTTTCCTAGCATCGAAGCTAGCAAGTGCAAAACTTCATCCCGCCAACATTCCATAGGAAACCTTGGAATCCGAACCCACACCGGAACCTGGTTCAGAAGCTCTTCAGTAGGATTGAAGCCCGCATGCTAAGGTTTAATAAATAACCCAATCTGATTATGAAAATAGGGGCCTCCTTCAAAGGCCTTGTTGCGATCTGCCAGGCAATTGAATGAAACCATGAAATAGTTATTTGCTAAAAGCATAACCTCCATTTCTCCCTCTGGCATCCAAGTTTGTTGGGCCCACAATTCAAGAAATTGTAATGAAACCCGCATCCCCATAAACTTGCACAACAATGCATGCTTCGAATAATAGTCAATATCTTCTGCAATCATCTAATTGGTATTAACTTAATCTTATAGAAAAGATGACTAAATTATAGAAACAACATCTTAGAATAAGTTATTTCGACTTTTATTGAAGATAAATAACTATCATATTGCTTGTTAAGATTTGCTTTCTGAAATGAAGTATTTCCTATAATGGCTTTTGTTGATGGTATGATGTATAATTTCTTGCATCAATATGTCTTGGTTTTGTGAACACATCATTGGATGTTGTACAACTTTTGTTGTGAATGCATTTTCTATTCTTGCATTATGTATGTTGAGTTTGAGAAGAGCTCCAGATTCCTTCACACAAGCCGTCTTTAGTTTGCTAGACCCCTCGCGAAGGGTTAGGTTTCTTCCATTAGGAGGAAGACCAGGGAGGCATGAGCCTTAAGGTTTGGGCAGAAAATCACCTCGATGATACTCTCTCTCTCTAGATTCCACGCAGTGGATGCAGAGTGATTATATATATATATATTTCTTGTATAAGCCTACACGGCTAAATATTGTAAGGCTTAGTCCTTTTATTTAAGCTATTTTGTCAATAGATGTATTGAAACACATTTGATGATTGTATAAAAGTATTATTCACAAGTTGTGTTATCTATGGGAAGAAATTTGATTATTTCCCTTTTTTTGCACCATTTTATGAGAATATAATTATCTTATTCTATTGAATTATTTTTGGATTGAATTTGCTTCTCGTTGATTATTTTTAGTAAGTGATATTTTTGGACCCTACAATTTTGTTAGATTTTATAGTTGCATGTGCCTTGGTAGACATGCATACAAAATGTGGAGGCATACACAAACCATGTGAACTATTTGACAATTTGTCTCAAAGCAATGTGATTTCAAGGAACATTAATTCCACAACCCTTACCAACATCCTCTTCACCTATGCCAAAATGGGACTTTTAGGACTATTGAGATTTCTTGAGATTTAAAGAATAAACTTAAAATCCCAGAATCATATAATATTGCAGCACAAGTTAGTTGCAAAGAAAATAGAGAAACAAAATAATGAATAAACACACATCAATAACACAAAGATTTATGTGGTAAAACTCCAGCAATATGCCAGAGAAACATCCACAGGGCAAAGTATTGGTATTCTTATTATTCAAAAGAAAAATTTACAATCCTCATGCAACTGTAATTACAATTTCTTGACTTTCAAAAGGCTACAAAGATATATAATATATTCAACATAACCACCTTCACCAAAATTAGAAGAAAGTAGTTTTTTTCTTTCTTTAGGAAAAAACTAGATTTAAAACAAAAGATTTTTGTTTTCTTTCAAAGATAAGCTTTCTTTCTTGCTTGATTTCTTTGCTTTATCTTGTTGTTACAAATCCAACAATCTCCACCTTGACAACAATTTACCTGATACTTGTTCATGCCCATTCATCATCTTTTTTGCAAGCCAAGAGAAGTCAAACTCCACCTCAACTTCTCTAACAATATTGGTTTTGTAAACATGTCTGCACAATTTTCTTTCGTATGGATTTTCTCAAGAGCTACTCCACCTCCATCAATAACTTGTCTTACAAAATGGTATTTAATTTCAATATGCTTGGTCCGACTATGATAAGCTAGATTTTTACCCAAATGAAGAGCACTTTGACTATCACAGAATACATTCACCTTATCCTGCATTTTTCCAAACTCACCCAAAAGACCCTTTAACCAAATTGCTACTTTGCATGCATCTGAGACAACCATATATTCTGCCTTAGTAGTGGACAAAGCAACTATTTATTGAAGCTTTGACATCCAACAAATAGGTCCTCCTGCAAGAGTAATGACATAACACAAGGTAGATCTCCTTTTATCCAAATCACCTACAAAACCTAAATCAACATATCCACAAACCAAATCACTACAACCATTAAAGGTAATAAAATAATCACTTGTGCCTCTGAGATAACAAAGCACCCATTTCACTATTGCCCCAATGCTCTTTACCTAGATTTGCCATGTATCTACTGACAACACCAATTGCATGTGAAATATCTAGTCTTGTACATACCATCGTATACATTAAACTTCCTACTGCATTAGCATATGGTACATGAGACATATAATCCTTTTCTTCTTTATTACTAGGACATAAACTTGAAGAAAGCTTGAAATGGGAAGCCAAAGGGATATTTACTAGTTTTACATTATTCATATCGAATCTCATAAGAACCTTCTCCACATACTTTTGCTATGATAACCAAAGCTTACCATTTTTCCTGTATCTATGTATCTCCATGCCCAAAATTTGTTTTGCTGCTCCTAGATCTTTCATATCAAATGTCCTAGCCAACTGATCCTTTAACTTGCTGATCTCTGTCATGCTTTTGCTTGCTACAAGCATATCATCAACATATAACACCAAGATAATAAATAAATCATTTTCCAAACTTTTGAAATAAACACAATGGTCATACTCACTTGTAAAATTTTGGCTCACCATGAAGGAATCAAACTTCTTGTACCATTACCTGGGTGATTGTTTCAGGCCATACAATGACTTCCTGAGTTTGCAAACAATTTTTTTTACAATCCTGAACAAACCCTTCTGGTTGTTCCATATATATATCTTATTCCAAATCTCTGTGTAAAAATGTGGTTTTAACATCTACCTTCTATAACTCTAGATCGAATAAAGCACCTAATGCTAATACTACCTAAATAGAAACAAGCTTAACAATTGGTGAAAAAATTTCATGGAAATAAATACTTTCCTTTTGAGCATACCCTTTTGCTACCAGTCTTGCTTTGTACCTTTCAACTTTATCATCAACACCCTTCTTCAGTTTGTAAATCCACTTGCAACCAAAAATTTTTCTCCCCTTTGAAAGTTCTACCAGGTCCCATGTCTTATTCTTCTCCAAGGCATACATTTCTTCTTTCATTGCTATTTTCCATTTAGCACTTTCAATATCATTCATTGCTTCCTGATAACAACTAGGTTCCCCATCATTAGAAATCAAAGCAATACCTCTTAGGAGGATTTATGACCCGTGTAGATCTCCTTAGAGTTGGTTGTGGCATTTCCACATTTTCTTGTATATTTTTTGCATCCTCATCTTCTTCTTCAGAAGCTTCTTCTTGCTCCCCCTTTTTGAAGATGGTTGAGTTTCTAACTGAATTTGTTGATGTTCTGGTACTTGTTCCTGTTCCATTTCAACTTCTACTATGTATGATTTTAAGAGAGAAGATTCATCAAAAACTACATCTCTACTAATGATGATTTTGTGGGTAGTAGGATCCCACAACCTATATCCCTTAACTCCATCACCATAACCAACAAAGACATACTTCTTTGACTTGGGGTCCAATTTAGAACGCCGATCTTTTGAAATAAGAGCATAAGCATCACAACTAAAAAATTTTAGATTTGAGTAATCACAAGAATTACCTTTCCATACCTCTTTAGGAATCTTGCAGTCTATTGCAACTGATGGTGACTGATTTAACAGATAGCATGTTGTGTTAACTACTTCTATCCACAACTCTTGCTCCAACTTGGCATTATTGAGCATGCTCCTTGCTCTCTCTAGAAGAGTCTAGTTCATGCATTCAACAACACCATTTTGCTGAGTAGTGTAAACTGTGGTTTTATGCCTTTTGATCCCAACTTCTTTGTAATAATTTTCAAATTCCAAAGATGTGAACTCACCTCCACTATTTGTTCTTAAACACTTGATTGACTTGCCAGTACCCTTTTCAACCAAAGCTTTAAACTGCTTAAATACACTAAACACATCAACTTTCCTTTTAGGAATATAGACCCACACTTTTCTATAGTAATCATCTATAAATGTCAAAAAATATGACGATCCTCCAAATGAAATTGTAGGGGATGGTCCCAAAAAATTTGAATGACTATAATCTAGGACACCCTTACTTGTATGACTTCCTATTTTAAACTTCTGTCTACATTGCTTTCCAAAGACACAATACTTATAGAAATTAAAATTCAAAGATTTTAAATTTGAAAGTGACTTACAGTTTACTAGTACCTTTAACCCTTTCTCGCTCATATGGCCCAATCACTGATGCTATAAACAAGTAGATTCATTTGCTTTTTTAGTTACCACCACTGCTTCACTTATTTTAGTACTCCCCTATAACTTGTAAAGGTTCCCAATATTTGTAGCCTTCATTACCACCATAATGCCCTTGGATACTTTCAATGATCCACCTTGACATGTAAATTTATAACCTCCAAAATCCAAAGCTCCCAAGGAAATTAAATTCTTTTTAAGTTCGGGTACATACATGTCTTACTTATGTCAAAAGTCCTCACAATACCATCAAACATTTTAATCTTAATGCTCCCAATCCCAACAGTATTACAAGAAACTTATTTCCCATAAGAACAACACCACCATCAATAGTTTGGTAAGAAGAAAACCAACTTCTATGTGGACACATGTGATGTGAAGTACCAGAATCTAATAACCATTTCTCACGATATTGTGAAATATTACAAACATATAGTACTTCATCAGATGTACCTAAACTTGTTTCAACCTGATTTGCTTCCTTTTTGGAGTCATTGTCTTCTTTCCTCTTCCAACAATCTTTCTTGAGATGCCTATTTTTGTTGCAATACTAACATTTTCCTTTGCCCTTTTTGACTTTTGACTTAGATCTTGATGTACCTCTTGAATTTTCCCCCTTTTCTGTGGATTGACCTCTAGCCACCATTGCTTTTGGAGTGGAGGTTTCTGTATTAGATTTCCTCCACACCTCCTCAGACAACAAATCTCCCACAACAGATCAAATTCAAGGGTGTCAGCTGTGCTAAAGCTAACAGAAGTGACTAAGTACTGATTCCAAGATTCAAGCAATGAACACAATAACGTAACTACCTTGTCTTCATCTTCAATTTTTACACCCATACTAGTTAATTGGCATATAAGAGTATTGAAAACATTTAAATGATCAACAATTTTGATACCTTTCTTCATTTACAAACTATATAGCTGCCTCTTCAAGTAGATTTGGTTTGTCAAGGATTTTGTCATGTAAAGACTCTCCATTCTGCTCCATAAGCCTGCTGTTGTTTCCTCTCCAACAATATTAAAAAGAACATCATCTGCCAAACACAACCTAATTGTGCCGAGAGCTCTTGTATCCAGATCTTCCTAGTCCTCATCAGTCATATTCATAGGTTTCTTTGTCTTTCCTACCAATGCCTTGTGCAATCCTTGTTGCACTAATAGATCATGTGTCTTGAGCTTCCACAACTCAAAGTTATTCTTCCCATTAAATTTCTCCAACTCAAACATTGCATTCGAAACCTTTTCCATTTGATGCTATATAACAAACACCGAATCCTAACACAACAACTACAAAGTAAAAGCTCTAATACCACTTGTTGAGTTTTCTTGAGATTTAAAGAATAAACTTAAAAACCTAGAATCATATAATATTGCATCACAAGTTAGTTACAAAGAAAATAGAGAAACAAAATAATGAATAGACACAATAAATGATCACACATTAATAACACAAGGATTTATGCTGTAAAACTCTAGCAATATGCCAGAGAAACATCCACGGGGCAAAGTATCAATATTCTTATTGTTCAAAAGAAAAATTTACAATCCTCATGCAGTTGCAATTACAATTTCTTGCCTTTCAAAAGGCTACAAAGATATATAATATCTTCAACATAACTGCCTTCACCAAAATTAGAAGAAAATAGTTTTTTTCTTTCTTTAGGAAAATACGAGATTTAAAACAAAAGATTTTTGTTTTCTTTCAAAGATAAGCTTTCTTTCTTGCTTGCTTTCTTTGCTTTATCTTATTGTCACAAATCCAACAAGAACTAGGGATGAAATTTCATAAAAGCATAATCAAAGGTAGATTTTATCTCATTTTATTGATGCAAGTACCCTTATAGCATACAAAATATGGAAGCATAAACAAGGCACATGAATTATTTGACAAAATATCTCAAAGAAATGTGGTCTCATGGACTAGAATGACCATAGGATATGCACAAATTAGGTTTAATGAAAAGGCCTTGGAAAATTTTAAGAAAATTTATTCAATTGGCAAGTGTAAGGCCTAAATCTACAACCTTTTCTAGCATCCTCCCAGTCTATGCCAAAACAAGAGCTTCAAAAAAGGGTATCAACATCCATCAAAACATAATCAAAAGTGAATTTTTGTTAAAGGTTATAGTTGCATGTGTCTTAATAGACATGTATGAAAAATGTGGAATTAGACACAAGGCATAGGAACTATTTGGAAATTTGTCTCAAAGAAATAAGATCTCATGAAACACTAATTCCACAACATTTGTCAGCATCATCCCCACCTATGCAAAATGGGAGCTTTAGAATAAAGGATGGAATTGTATAAAAGCATAATCAAAAGTAGATTTTTGTCCCATGTTATTGCAAGTTCCCTAGTAGACATGTATACAACATGTGGAGCTGAAATGGTGGTAGCTAAAATTTGGGGATTTTAATTTAGTTGTTACAAGGGAGGTTTTCTTAGTTGTAGATCATTGAAATCAATCTTTGCATATGCAAAAACTCATGTTAGCTATGTCAACTTAAGAACAAAGGATGAACTTTCATAAAAGCATAATCAAAAGTAGATTTTTGTCCCATGTTGTTGCAAGTGTCGTGATAAACATGTATACAATATGTGGATTTGAAATGTGGTAGCTAGAATTTAGGGATTTTAATTTAGTTGTTAGAAGGGAGGGTTTATTAGTCGTAGATCATCAAAATTAGTCTGTTCTTGTGCAAATAAATCATGTTAATTGTGGTAACTTAGAATTTTAAATATTTGCTAATTTAGGGAATTGTTGAAATTGTTGCTCATTGTATTTACTGTACAACCTGATGAAGGTAAACTATGGCCTTACTTTTATTGGCCAAAAATTGCTAATATTGTTACTTTCTTTGGAGATTAAAAAATGTGATAAAATTACCTACATTGTGTTTTAATTTTGGAAGGTACCTCTACTAATTTAGGGATTTATTTGATGTAGGAAAGATTACTATGTATTATGATGGTGCATTATTTTTGTGTTTTATGGTAAACCAGGTTGAAGGAAAATTGTTGGTTCTACTTTTTTGAGAGAGTATTTTAGATCTTGTGTTATGCTCTTGTAATAGTTGTAGGTTCTTAAATGCAATAAGTATTTTCCATTTTTAAATTGCACAATATTATTTGTCAAGTAAATTATAATGTGTATTCACAAAATACAACACACACTTAAAAGTGAACCATCAATCTTATAATGTCTTTATGTCAATAGGTGAGAATTAAGATTTTTTTAATTTTGGTGAATAGGTCTAGAGCTTGTACTCAATATTTAGGGAGTGTGAGTTCTTTATGTGGCCAAATTTAGCAAAACTTGCACCTAGACTTGTGGGTTTTTTATTTTCACAATTTTTCTTGAAACTTGCCCTTGATTTTGTTTGGATGTAGTGAAGATTACATTAGTACACTATTGATTTTGTTTGTATGTAGTGAAGACTATATTAGTACACTATTGATTTTGTCTAGAACTTGCACCTAGCCTTGTTTGTAGATTAATACAATGTTTGGTAGAAGCATTAAGTGAAATACTTAAGGCTTGGGGTGGAATATTCACCTACCTACATGGAATGATGCCCAATATCCACCAACATTTCCTACAATTGAATTATTTTATGTCTTAGCAACCTTCCTCTGTGGCATCAATTATACTCCATGCTTTTGCATGTGTTGTGGGATCACTTTATGTTAATAGTATGTTAATGTTGTGCACATGTACCCAAACCCCATAGAGAGATAAGATGGAAAAAGCCACCATTAGTCTCTAAGAAGCTAACAAAGACACCATAAATTCTATATAAAGTAAACTCATGTGCAAACAACAAAATTAAATCACTTTTTTTCCACATATCTTCATTGTATTCCCTATTGTGACTGTTGTGATTGTTGGAAATGTCTTTTCTATCACTTATTTTTGTTTAATGTGAAAGATGAGGGGAATTTAGTTTAGGGTTGACTTTGATTATTTATGTAAATCCTCCTTTCTCCACTAAACATTCAAGGACTTTAGTCGAGTAGGAAGTCTACTATAGGCCTTCGGTCACTTAGAACATAGGGGAAGATTGGAATTGTGTGATTTTGTTGTTCAATTAAGTCTACTTATGCTCAAAACCCTAATTATGCAAATTCGGAAGCAAATAAACAAATCACAGAAAATGCTTGCACACAGAGATATCAAATGACAATCAAATGCATACCAGATTTTAAAGTTTAAAAAATAGAAAAGTCAGGGACTAATGAGAGGGCACCCTAGTCCAGTGCCACCATTTCTATCAGGATCTAGGAATCTTGTCTGCAACATGTTCCTGCTATTCTGGAGATTCTTCAGTTGCGGGATTCGGAGGACTAATGAGCGGGTGCTCGAGTCTAGGTCCCTATTTTCTCTTTTGATCTACAATTTTGTCAGTCTGTCCTACTCTCTTGCAACTCCACTTTTTTTGCTCCTGCAACCTGTAACCTGCAATCACAGAAAAATGGGTTGGGGGTTGTGGTGTTTAAAGGCTTGCCTCAGTTAAGCCCCAGAGAGACATTCAAGTCTTTTGAACACCGTTGTCAGATAAAGAGTGCATATCCCTATGGGATAGAGACGAAATCCAAATGATAAATGATTGAAAATACAATTGATATCACCTTGTAGTGAAGATATCATGGAAGGAAGATGCTCTTCATGCCATGAGGAGATGGATGCCAAATCTGCAAATACAAACAAAATAACAACACAAATTCTGCTCTGCAACACAATGAATGCCTTGAATCACCTTAACATAAAGCCACAAGTTCACAATTGCCATCTAATGTCCATCTAGTTTACAAATGAATCACTAATCATGCTTATATATGCAACTACAAACATTCCTGCTAAGAATTTCGTAATTCAAACTTACCATGTCGGCATAGGACCTAAATAACGGTCATAAACTGACACTTCAAAATTGGTCCTGACCTAAAATAGGGCAGGACTAGGGCATGGGCACCCAAGTCCTTCCCCCTATTTCAAGTAGGACTTATGTCAAGTGAAACCTCTAGGTCCCATTTGCCATGAAACTTCAGGGTTTTCTCATCGAGATGTTAGATTAACATGCAAGATTCTCTAAATGCATTAACAGGACCCAGGAGCTAAACCTTAATAGGAAAAAGCCCCCAAGATTACTTTTTCTGACATAACATTTAGCCCCCACTTTAATGTATGTCTAAATGCAAGGCCAATACATGCATTAAAGTACGGTCAACAAATATAGCAAACACGCCAAGCACAAAGAAGACACGCCAATCACAGAGAAGACAATAACAAGCATGCAAAACATGAAGAAGATATCATTGAAGACACACAAAACACAGTGAATGCAGTGAAGACAATGATGATTTTATTTTTTTCTTTTTCTCATATATATGAAATGTAGATGCAAGTATAAGGAAAGTAAACACACCACCCATAATGCAGGAGGGACTCATCACCACCGGTCTTTAAACTGCATATGGGGTAACAAACACACAATACAAATCAAGCATGACATAGAAATCCCAAAGCATAGGAGGGACTCATCGCCACCAGTCTTTAAACTATTCTTGAGAACAAACACGCAATACACACACACTTAGAAGACACGGAGAAAACACGACAGACAAGAAATGGAGTGTTCCTATTTCTAGGTTCATCACCATCTCAGGGACATTACAAGCACACATCGATGATTGGGCTTCGCCACAACAATCACTGAAGACACGCTTAAGGGTTGAGTTAGTCACATAATCGCTCCCCACCTCTACAAAGGACTTTTTGAAAATGATAGGATGTGCACTCTCCACAAGAAATACACCATCCCCACCTCCACAAAGGACTTAAGATAAAAAAGGATTTGATATCCTGCCTTTGCAGAGGGCTTAAATGATTGCAAGTTGATTTCAAACAAATCTCAAAGTGCAGGAGGGACTCACCGCCACCAATCTTTAAGACTGCACCTGAGAACAGCACATTGCTAACATCTAAAATAGACATCTTACCTTATATATGCCCCCACCTTAAGGTGGTTGATATCATGTGATGATATAAAGTACGTTAAGGTAGGAAGAAAACACACAAGGGAACACAAGATCTCACAAAGCCCATGTCCCCCGGAGGTGACATGTACTTTACAATTGCCAAATGTTCCCACAAACACATCCCTGCAAGAAAAGTGTTAGTGTCCATGTAATCATGATAAACAACAATGCATATTGCAAGATTCAAGAGAGACAAAGTGCACAGAGCAGTAGTATTGTTATGTTTTGTAAGTACAATAAGACACCATCAAGATCACATGGAGTGTTTCTACTAGCCAAGCATCGGATAATATATAACAACCCCATTGTCATGTAGGAACTAAGTCTAATTTTTTATTTCTCGCTAAAGGGACACTAGGTCCGCATCAGTATAAAATGTTTTTCGTCATCCACTCGCTAGATAGAAACACTAGAGGAAGGGAAACAATAAATCAAAAGAGGAGAAATAAGTGCCTTAGGACAGTCACGTAGGAGAGTGCCCCCACGTCACCAATCGTAATGCTATGTCCATAAGACACAACACACAACAGTGAAAATAGAGGAGAAGCAATATAGAAGAATGATGATACAAATAAAAGAAGGGTCACAACAAAGGCGGTCTCCTAGTATCCTTGACCTTACAAGAGAATCAAGGGTCATCCCAGGAGGCCTAAACAACACAACACATCACAGGGGAAACACAACATGAGAGGTAAAGGGTTAGAAATACTTACTTGTTTCATCCCAATATTAAGAACATACATATCTAGGATATCTCTCATGTTGTTTTGGTCTTGTTGATATTGTATTAACATTAAGTTTAGGATGACAAGAGGCTTTAGTGGGCTTCAAAGAGTGGTATCCTATACCGGTTGTGTAATTAATTCTAGCAACTTGTAAAGGTAATCTGATTCCTTGTTGATTTACACCCCAACCGTTACCTACATAGTCATTATTTTTGTACAATATTTGAAATCCATGACCGTAAAGAGAGTCCATTTATTTAGAATATGATGAAGCCTCATAGGTATCATAATTTGTAGTATAAGTGAGAGTATTGTCTTTGTTTTCTACCAAGGAGACTTTACAGTTCTCAGATGCTTCAAAAGATTGCTTAGATGAGATCGATGCTACTTTTGATGTGTCAGGTTTATTAATTTTATATTCTCCACTAAAGGAAGGGGTAAAATCTAATGAACCCCAATCATCAACAAAAAGTGCATTCAATGGTGTAGAATTTTGCACATCATTTATGGCAAGAGGCGCTGATGAAGTAGCTTGTAAATTGTTTAAGCTCATATGATTGTAAACTGGTTTTTGCGTTTCAATATGTAAATAGTTATCTAGTTCAGGATCAGCATGAATAGTATGAAGTTTATCTTTGAATATAAATTTGATTAAACGATGTAGGGCGGAAGGGACTGTCCCCAATGCATGAATCCAAGGTCTACCAAGAATCATGTTGTAAGATAAAGAACTAGGCATGACATGAATTAGGGTAGATACAATCATAGGACCCACCTTTACAGGTAAGGTTATAGTACATAATGATTGACTACTATGATTATCAAAGCCACGAATGCTAAGTTTATCCGATTTGATTTGTGATGTGTCGGCCTTGATTTTGTGTAGTAGGTCAATGCTACAAACATTAAGGGTCGATCCATTGTCAATCATAACTCGTTTTATCAAATTTTTATTTATTGTGATAAAGATCATAAGTGGATCATATTGGTTTTGAAATTCAATTGATGGTAATTCATGTGGTTGAAAGAGAATGTCTATTTTTTTCACATGCATACTATCCAATACGGCTGCTACATCATTGGGCTTAACAGTAGGTGGGACAATCACCTTTTGTAAAGCTTCTTGGAGCATTCCATGGTATGTAGGTGATGTTTGTATCAAATCCCAAAGAGAGATATTAGACGGAGTAGCACGAAGCTGCTTGACAAGATCATATTCTTAAGCACTTTTATGAGTAAGATGAGGTGGTGGAGGGAGCATATGTTGAGAACATGGAAGAGAGATAGGCACATGGGGTGCTTGCTTACTTTGCTTGTTATTACGGGTGTTGTATGTGTGAGAAATCACATTGTGGTGTGGTTTTTATAACATATTTTGAACACCTTGACTTGGTTGAGAAATTTGTTGTGCATATTTGTATATGTGATCGGGAGGTTTACCTTGAACCGTAATCACCGGCTTTGAGGAAGAGGATACACTAGGTGCCCCTTGGACAATCATCTTAGGAATATTGCTACAAAGTCTATTAATGAAGATTGAATTAACATTTTTTTCCTCTTGATTATACCCAACATCTATCCCTAAAGGATTCAATGTGAGAGACCTTTTCTCATTCACTATTGCTACATCTTGGCTAGGGAGAGCATTGGAATGAGAGGAAGGTACAATTTTGTTAAGAAGGCAAGGTATTGTATCATTAATAGAGCTATCCATAGTCTGCTCATCTAAGGTTCTTGAACATTTTGTAAAGTACTAATTTTTCACATGCACACGTAACTGAAGTAAAACATAATTACAGCAAGGAAATTAAAGAAAAGTAAGTTAACTTCTAATACATCATTTAGTAGAAAA
Source organism: Cunninghamia lanceolata (assembly GCA_027924645.1). Taxonomy (NCBI): domain Eukaryota; kingdom Viridiplantae; phylum Streptophyta; class Pinopsida; order Cupressales; family Cupressaceae; genus Cunninghamia; species Cunninghamia lanceolata. The sequence goes on along the minus strand of BSBN01000766.1, from coordinate 1,528,103 downwards.
GATATTTGTAATTTCTAGTGTCAAAGCATGTTTTGCATTCATAAGTTTAATATGCAATCATGATTACAAAATATCCATCTGAAGTCGATTACAGAGTATATCAAGTCAACAATATTACAAGTTCAAATAATGACATAATGCCTTACAATTCATTTGAATTTACAAGTAGCAGTACAACTGTCAACAAGTCAATAAATCCAATAATCAATCCTTGACCGCCATCAACCATCTGGCCATCTCCTACGTCGAAGGACAAGAACATGGTTCAGGCACTTTTTCTGCCCAACCACGAAGCTTGCGCTTCCTTGGTATCCTTCAAATTGAAGGATACCCAACCCTGCTCGAAGAGCCTAGCAACCTATAAACAATTGCAGGGTGGAATCTGGTGTGTGCCTATCAATTTACATGCATTTCTATCATGAATGCAACATCTCTTCAACAGGATATGATAGGGAAATATAAATATAATCACTAGGCAATCAAACCATTTCATACAATGGTGCATATGTCTATTTTAACATCACAATCACTTTGGCCAAAGCATTAAACCGTTGTAACGGTACGTAAGTTTTGAAAAAGAAAACTCACTTCCCTGATAACCCATACTTGACACCTGTCCCGGAAGGCAATCTTTCCAATACATAAATCTTAAGAAAAACAAAAATCTCATAAGCCATTCCCATTCTAAGCATAGTTTACAAAGAAATGAATAGAAAAGAAAGAAATATACTCCTAGCACGCATTCATAAGACATAGAAATAAGTTGTTTAAGCTATCCACCTTTGTTAATTCGATTTAGTTATTGGTCAAATAGGTAATTTTAGAGCAATTAATTCATTCATATGGGTTTTAGTTTGAAGAGTTGTCAATTTGCAATAGTTGAGAATTAATAAGCCTAGTATTCATTTAATAAGAATAAAAGAGAAATAACAATTACATGTCCCTTCTTATTAAACAATTTACAATTCTATCTAATACACATATAACCACTTATCTAATGTAGTAATTTAGTTAATTATTGACAAAATTATTACACAATTACGTAATTTACTCATTAATAGGGTCTCTAAATAGAATGCCCATATAGGGTTACCAAATAAAGACTTGTTTTTATTTAGACACATATATATATCTATCATTAATCTATTATGAAAGATCTTTCTTTTCTTTTTTTTAAAAAGCATTAAGTAAGGACCTAGCTTTGATTTATTCATGTTCACTTGACAACTTTCGTTGTTAATAAACTAAGAGATAGAATGAAATTAATTCTCAAGGTCGTAGGCTTTTAATTCAACACAGGTCGATTTGGTTAACAATACAAGGGCCGAATCTAAATTAAATAAAGAATACAATTTTTAAGAAAATACAATATCAAAATGAACTTAAAAGCTGCCGTTGGATGCCCCTAAGGTCGTTTGACTAGAAAAGGCATTAAAATAAGATAAACTATTAACTCAAGGCTGAGCCTAAAAGAATCTACAGAACTCGAATAACAGACAGAGGTTGGCGATTTCAATCACAGACAAGAGGAACCACAAGTAAAATCAATATCAAAGTTGATATAGGATGAAATAGGTGAGGTCGATCGATCTGGAATATGATCCAAAGAAAGATCAATTCTATCGGATTGAAAGAGAAATCTTCCATCAAGGATGCCATTTGACAAAAGAAGGAAACAATTTATACTAGGTCAGCCGTTTTAAGCCAAATATTGCTAGATGTCTTCTATCTCAGCCATTCACTTGATTCAGATTCAGACTGCTACTTAGAATTTCTTAATACAAGGGAGGAAAACATTTCAAAAGCTGGTTCTATTTGGATCTTTGTTCATCACAAAATCTTCTATGAGACAAGCCAGTGGGTTGACGCCTTACTTAGTAAAGTGGTTTCTATGATAACAATTCATGTATCCACATCAAGACACCAATCTCGAGTGCCTTTGCAATGAATCAATGACTGGTATATCAGTTTAAATGCTAACCTAGGAAAGATATCTGTCAGAAGAGTCACAGAGAGCGAGAGAGAGCCTAAAAGATGGATCTAGATGCCTCGCATACATAGAGGTCTCAAGATTATACATTAGTCATTCAGGTATGTTGTTAATATTGAGAGAAAATTGATTTCAAGAAAACACATTCATTTGCAAACCAAGAACAGGAAAATACGTTGAAAGCAAACCATTATCCATAGTAATGAAATTTTATATACCCAGATCTGATGCTATAGGGACTCTCCTTCCAGCACGAACGTGCTTTGGTATGCTTGAACCTCCCTTATATCTTCTGCGCCGAACTCTTCCCTACTTCTTTATCGATCTGCTCCTGACCAGGCCGTCCATGGGTATCCTATCCTTTCTTGAAACTTTTTGTTTTTATCTCTTTTTCCCATAAGGGAAAACCTAATTTTTTTTCTTTCCAAAAGGTCTTTGAGATCACTTCACTAGCGGTTTTCTTTTTTTTCGTCTGAACATGCAGGATTTCTTTTATTCTTAATACCTTGTCATGCATGTGTAGCATGCTTTCTTTCTATTCTAATTAAAAACAAAGCTCTCCATGCTCTCCAAACTAAATATATCCAAATATATATATAGATTTTTAGTTTATAAAGATGTCCTTTTATTTTCTTTTATAATTTTTAATTCTCTTTGTTTAAATAATTACAACGATAGGCACAAAGATAATTGCCATTAATATATCTATATATTTTTTTAATATTTGCATATACACATATATATTATATTTCTCATGAAATAATATTTATTACCATATTATCTAGAGCCATAAAACAATACTAATTTATTTTCTCTTTTTCTTTCCAGGCAGACAACGATTATTGAGTAAAGCAGAAAAGTTTGAAGAAATCAATCATTAAGCAAAACAAATTTGACAACATTAATTGACTTATTATAATGCAAAACTCATCGAATCAATCATGAAGACAACCTTCCATCAATTCAAGACACTCAAAGCAACATTCATCAAAATATATATATATACATCATCCATCAAAACAACATGTATTATATGTGAATATGTGTGTGAGTACACTAGATAAAACCTGGCACGTGTTGCCAAGAAGCTAAACCCCTCTACCTGAGCCATGCTCTTGTCTTTCGACAAGACCTGCAGACAAGCAACTCATTACAACATCAATAGGTTAGTTCCAAAATATAGCTGAAGCAATTGAAATTTAAACCAATCATATATCATCCAATATCATCAACTAATGTTCTATGATTTCAATTGAAACTAACCAATTTAAGTAATTGTGAAAGTCTGAGACATGACACATTTAGCTATAGGAGAAGTAGGATAATCTGTGGAATCATCATCATCGTCATCAACAAATGTTTTAGCTATTACATCCAAAGCATTAAGAGAATTTTCACTCTCATCATTCTTAATGTGTTTTGTTAAATCTTCTACTACCCAAGGGTATGTGCTCATGAGAGATATGAAGTTGTCATAATTAGATACATAGTCAAGGATTTTAAATTAATAGCATTTAAATATATCCTTGTGATACATAGCTTGTAAATAAGTGAAGTGAGAACATGAGGATTCATATTAAGAAATTTGTAGAAACTCTCGAAGTTTTTGATATATGCATGTAAAGATACCAAAGAGTGATGAGATGAAGATGCCATAATGAAATTTCTTGTAACATCAATGTAAAATCAGATTTTAAAAGATTTTCAAAAGTTATGCCAAAGACAAGTGCAAAACTATGTATGAAAATGATCTAAAATGCTTGTTTTTTTTTACTTTTTTCAATGCAAATAAATGAAAGAAAAGGTGTTGTAAGGAAAATGATGAAGTGAAGAAAATAATATGTCTAATATCAGTCTAAGAAAGAAATAATATCCTTCACAACACACTTTTGATGCAAACCTAGAGTGATGACCAGTCAAAACCTAGTGAAAATACACTAAAATATGTATTTTTCACAAATTTTCAATGCAAAGACCCAATAAAAAGGGTGTTGTAAAGAATTTTAGGAGGTGAAAAAGATTATAGTATTAATATCAGTCACCTAAAGCCATAAAATCCATCACAACATGCTTGGAGTGCAAATATAAGTCAAACCCTAGAGTAAATATAGTCAAAATATGCAATTTTTCACCAAATTTTCAATGTAAGAGCCCAATAAAAAGGTGTTGTAATGGATTTGAGGAGTGGAAGAAAATAATAACCCTAATAACAACCAATTAATGTAGAAATATCCTTTACAACACGCCTATGGTGCAAATCTAGAGAGACGATAAGGCCAAAATCTAGTGAAAAATCAAGGTTTTCAAACCCTAGATATGAAATTTTGCAAGCAAACCACTATGATGAAACACTACAGTTAGAAATCCATACTAATGAGTGTTTTAAAAGAGTAGTAAAATCTGAAACAAGATTTTGACTACAAACCCTAGCTAATGCAAAACTAGGTTATATGAAGAAATGCACACTTTGAAGCAATTTTCAACAATTTAAGCATGAAAATGCAATCTAAATGAATGATGAATGAAAATTTTCTGTATTTTAAATCATATTTGATGATAATAATAGAAATTTATTGAAATTAAATGCCAATTACTTCAAATTACTTGAAAATACAAAAAATGCCATTTTTTTTCAAATTTTTCATTTTTTTGTAATTTTTTAAATGCAATAAGATGAACAATGAAATGAATATAAATCTAAAGCACAACACTCAGTAAGGTGCCAAAAAGTTCAAAAACACAAGTTCACCAAAATGTTTGATGTGAAAGATGAGGGGGATTTAGTTTAGGGTTGATTTTGATGATTTATGTAAATCCTCCTTTCTCCACTAAACATTCAAGGACTTCAGTCGAGTATGAAGTCTACTATAGGCCTTCGTTCACACAGGACATAGGGGAAGATTGGAATTGTGTTATTTTGTTGTTCAATTAAGTCCACTTATGCTCAAAACCCTAATTACGCAAATTTGAAAGCAAACAGACAAATCACAGAAAATGCTTGCACACAGAGATATCAAATGACAATAAAATGCATACCAGATTTTAAAGTTCAAAAAATGGAAAAGTCAGGGACTAATGAGCGCGCACCCTAGTCCAGTGCCACCAATTTCTATTAGGATCTGGGAATCTTGTCTGCAACCTGTTCCTGCTATTTTGGAGATTCTTTAGTTGTAGGATCTGGAGAACTAATGAGCGGGCACCCAAGTCCAGGTCCCTATTTTCTCTTCTGATCTGCAATTCTGACAGTCTGCCCTACTCTCCTGCAACTCCACTTTTTCTGCTCCTACAACTTGTAACCTGCAATCATGAAAAAATGGGTTGGGGGTTGTGGTGTTTAGAGGCTTGCCTTAGTCAAGCCCTGGAGAGACATTCACGTCTTTCGAACATCGTTGTCAGATAAAGAGTGCGTATCCCTACGGGATAGAGGTGAAATCCAAATGATAAATGATTGAAAACACAATTAACATCACCTTGTAGTGAAGACATCATGGAAGGAAGATGCTCTTCATGCCATGAGGAGATGGATGGCAAATCTACAAACACAAACAAAATAACAACACAAATTCTACTCTGCAACACAATGAATGCTTTGAATCACCTTAACATAAAGCCACAAGTTCACAATTGCCATCTAATGTCCATCTAGTTTACAAATGAATCATTAATCATGCTTATATATGCAACTACAAACATTCCCGCTAAGAATTTCATAATTCAAACTTACCGTGTTGGCATAGGACCTAAATAACGGTCATAAACCAACACTTCAAAATTGGTCCTGACCTAAAATAGGGTAGGACTAGGGCATGGGTACCCAAGTCCTCCCCCCCTATTTCAGGCAGGACTTATGTCAAGTGCAACCCCTAGGTCCCATTTGCCATGAAACTTCAAGGTTTTCTCATCAAGATGTCATATTAACATGCAAGATGCTCTAAATGCATTAACAGGACCTGGGAGATAAACCTTAATAGGAAAAAGCCCCAAGGTTACTTTTTCCGACATAACAATTTTAAATTTAATTTTAGATATATTGAATTTTATTGTTGTTTGAACATGGAACATATATATTTAAATGTTATTTTTTGATACATAACTTCAAGTAGTGTGCAAAATTGAACATTTATTTTTGATTGTTTATGGAAACCTTCTATCAAATCTTATTCTTTGGTATCACCCACTATTTTATTTCCTCCTTTATCTTAATCCACAATAAAATTGTAATTTTCATTCCTAATTGTCTAACCCTAATATTTGGGAAAGTGCGGTTTGCCTTACAAAAATACTTTCCAATTTGATTTTAACAACATCAGCTAATTGTTAAATGGTTTAGACATATGTTACCAAATTATACATTGAAACTATAATATAAGTTTGATGTTTGTGAAGTGTATTTATCATTAAATGGAAAAATCTTTGATTGATTTGAAACAATTTACTCAATAGCCAAGTTTTAAACATGAACATATACTCAAAGGATGCAAATCAAACAATAAGACACCCCCTTCTATATTTCTTTTGTATCTATTGAAATTATATTTTGAAGTGGAATAAGAAATTTTGACTAGATAAAATAGAAATGGATAAACAAGTTTGTTTTAATTAAGTTTTTTCAATATTTTTTTAATATAATTTTTAATTTAAAACCTTTTTAATTAGGTTTTTTAATAAATTGTAATTTTTTATTAAGTTTCTATTATTATATTTTTTAAGACATTTTTTTTAAATCAATTTTTTTGCTTTTTTTGTTTCTCTAAATTAGGTATTTTGTTTTTTAAAAAAATTGCCTTTAGTTTACATAATTAGGCAATTTTAAAAAGAAAAATTGCATTTTCTTGCAACTAATCCTATTTAATTAATAGGGATTAAATTTTTTATTATTGGTATTTTAAATTTTTTTTTAAAATAATTATATTTTAAAAGTATTTAAGTATTTTCTAAGTAATTCATTTTTTGATAATCTCTGTGACAAATGTTTATCCAACAAGTGTAATTATGTTTTATCTCAAATAATTCTAGTTCTTCCTTCTCGACTCTTCTATGTTGTTTTGATAAAGGGAATCATAAATTCATTATACCTAATGACGATTTGCCTTGTATTATTCCATCTATATTTATATGCACAAGATGCATGTGTAGTAAGATGTATAGGGAGCCCTTTCTATAAGGTTAAGCATGGAGGGCACCTGGTACCTACCTTTTGGGACCCATGGAAAATAATTCCATCCACTAATGTTCTTTTTTTTTTTTTTTTCAGAAAAAGGTAAAAAGAGTAGTATATTTACGCAGAGAGGCGTTATACATGTTAGACTTAGGGCACACAACTGAGAGGGGGGGGGGTGAATCAGTTGTTCAAAACTTTCTCCAAATTAAACACTTAAGTCTTCTTAGTGATTAGCTGTTTATTAATCATAAACCATAATGCATTCAAATCAAGAGCAGAAACATATCAACACATAAGACACCAAGATTTTGACGTGGAAAACCCGGTTAAGGGAAAAACCACTGGGTGATTAACCCAAGATTGTATTCTCTATTAGAAGAATAGAAAGAACAAAATGGCACATGCCAATTAGGGCTCATTGCTTGAGCACACTGCTCACAAGAGGCTCACTGCCTACAAGAGACACACTGTCTACAAAGAAATAAGTATCACATACATGAACTGGAGAATAGCATCTTCACCATGCTTGAATCAGTTCCATTAAGCTCAATACTTCTGCTCTGCCTTTTGCTCTCCTCTTTGCTACCACACCCTCATCTCCACACAAAAAGGCAAGTTCAAACTGACTTCGCAACCCTTATTTATACAAGGCATCAACTTAGGAATGGTCATCTAAGTCGGCAAACATTCATAAGATCATCCGACAGATGCATAACTCATCCGGTCGGCCTGTCTCAAGAAGAACACCATCATACAAAAGTTACTCTTCAATTGTGAGCTCCAACTTCAATGCGGACCACCAACACGAACTGGACATGATCCAAAGACCTCCACAAGCTTGCCTGAAACATCAAGAACATCCACACTTCTTCTGCTTACTGAAATCCTTCTCTCCTTCATTCAGAACCTCAAGAACACAGTCTATCATAACTGTCACAAGGGAATAGATGCTTGCAGACCTTCAAACCATGCACCAATAGAGTTGATACACCACAAAGAATTCCTCAGCACTCCCTTAAATCCGCAGAACAGGAAACTTCATTTCTGGATCTCACCGGACCTTTCTTGTTACACACTATCACCTCTAAACACCTACCGGAACTGGTTTTACTTGAGCGGCCACAACTTCTTCATATCTTGATGCAGACCTCTAAAATCTCTACTGGATCACCTACAGATACGTATCTACAAACCCTTTAATCCGCATCCTCTGTTCATCATCCTATCTTGGACTTTTGTCTTACAGTCATCACTGTTCTTCACTGTTCCTGATTAAGACTAATTTTCTCAATATCCTCAGCTCACGGCTCATCTAAACCTTATCATTAATGCAATAGGAGTATGTTGACATCAATGACAACACTGGTTAGGCCCATACTTGCAACAATCTCCCCCTTTGTCATTGATGGCAACATATGATGTGAAAAACCATCAAGACAAGAACTTCTCCTTACTGTCACAACTCCCCCTATCAACAGCAACCATTCACATGTCTTCTCACCCTTTACTGCTCCCCCTTTGATCAACAACCACTTGTTTTTCACATGTCTTCTCTCCCCCTTTGACATCAATGGCAAAGGGTAGATACTTGCAATTTCACCACTTTAGAATCATACCTGCTACTCCCCCTGAGTAGCAGCCCCATCAATCTAGATCACAAGATATAACTGTGATATCCACCGGACTGATGCACCTCAGTGCACCTTAGTTCATCACCGGAGGGGCAATAACCCCTAACTTCTCCCTAAGATACTCAAAAGAGTCCTTAGGTAGAGGTTTAGAAAAGATGTCTGCAATCTGATCCTTGGAAGGTACAAACTCCAATCTGACTTCATTCTTGTTCACTTGCTCTCTCAAAAAGTGAAACTTGATGGATATGTGTTTAGTCTTTGAATGCAACACCGGATTCTTAGATATACTTATAGCACTTGAATTATCACAGAAGATTGTGATAGGTTCCTCATACTCTACTTTGGTATCTCTTTGCATCTGCTTCATCCACAAAACTTGAGTGCAACTACCTACTGCTGCAATATATTCTGCTTTAGTTGTAGACAGAGATATTGCCTCTTGTTTCTTGCTTAGCCAAGAAACTAATCTTTTCCCCAAAAAGAATGCTCCATCACTAGTACTCTTTCGGTCATCCATATCTCCTACCCAATCAACATCTGTATATGCATGAAGAGAGAAATCATGATCTCTAGGATACCACAGACCATACTCAACCGTCCCTTTTAGATATCTAAAAATCCTCTTGATTGCCATGACATGGGATTCTCTAGGATCAACTTGGAATCTAGCAACAAGACCAACAACTTGCATAATATCTGGTCTAGTTTGAGTGAGATACAACAATCCTCCAATCATTGATCTGTACTTTGTCTGGTCTACCTTAGGAGAGTCATCATCTTTTCTCAACTTACATCTGGTTGCCATGGGAGTATTCATTGGCTTTGAATCTTCCATCCCAAATTTTTTCAACAATTCTTTCACATATTTGGTCTGAGAAATGAAGATTCCTTTCTTTGTTTGAGTAATTTGCAGACCCAAGAAGAAATTTATTTCATCAAGCATAGACATCTCAAACTCATTTTTCATTTGATTTGCAAAAGCTTTACACATACTATCTCTTCCTCCAAAGATGATACCATCAACAAATACTTCAACAATCAAGATGTTTTCATGATCAATTTTGAAATATAAGTTACTATCAACAGTACCTTTGTTGAAACCAATCTTCAAAAGATGCTTATCTAATCTTTCATACCAGGTTCTTGGGGCTTGCTTTAATCCATACAGTGCCTTCTTCAACTTGCAGACCATATCACCATGATCAGACAACTGAAATCCATCCGGTTGCTCTATATACACTTCTTCTTCCAAGTCACCATTTAGAAAGGCAGACTTGACATCCATCTGATATACCTTGAAATCCTTGAAGGCAACAAAGGCAAGAAATAATCTAACTACTTCAATTCTTGCCACCAAAGCAAAAGTTTCTTCAAAATCAATTCCTTCTATTTGAGAGTAGCCCTTGCAGACCAATCTGGCTTTATTTCTGATTACTTCACCAACTTCATTTAGTTTGTTCCGGAAGACCCATTTGGTTCCAATCACATTCTTATTTCTAGGTCTGGGAACAAGATCTCAAGTGTGATTTTTCTCTATTTGCACCAGCTCTTCCTCCATTGCTTTTACTTAATGAACATCTTGTTGTTTTAAGTTCCCTAGAAGAAAATATCTTTCTCAGAATTTCTCAACATACCAAAAGATGAATATATTTTTAGTTTCTTGGGAAAAAATTGGGAAAATATCAAGAACCCAAAAACTGCATTAAAATTTTTAATAAAAAAAGAGAAACAATTGATGTTTTTTACATTTAAAACCATCCTAATTGGATAGAGAGTGAGTGAGTGAAAGCAAACCAGAGTGTACATCATGGATTTTGAAATAAGGATTTTTCAAATTAATTTTGAGATTGTTGATTACACATAATTGTAATATAGATCTCTTTAACAATGTTAATAAATAACTTTGCCAAAATGATAATGAACCCTTTATGCAGTAAAACACAACTAAGATATATGACCTGTTAACCCTACTGTTCTACTTAACTATCAAGTCCAAGAGACTAATCGTAACTACAGTTGACAACAATAGTCTCACTAACCTCTTGAAATGCCTCTTAAGTTTACAACAATGGCAACAATCAGACCTAGCATTTCAAGACAACAATGTCCTTTCTTTTTTATAAATTCGTGAAGTGGGATTAGGCTGCCCTTGCACTGACACATCCACTTTATACAACATATTTAACTTTTAATCAAATTAGAAGCCAAAATGGAAGTCCAAGAGTCACCACTTAGAATTCTGACTTTAGATGTCACTACAGGCATTCAAACTTGGATCTCCATTTTGAGAACCCTATGCCCTTGCCATTTGAGCACAAACCTATTGACAACCAATGTCCCGCCTTGACAATGTTTTAATTAATAATTTTGATCAACAATGTTGACAACAATATTTTTCCCATATTAATTGATAACAATACTAATAATAATTCTACTGAACACCATACTGATCAAGAATGATACATATTGTAATAATGATAGAATGCTACTAATCAATGCGCATAAAAAGATTACTAATTATAGAAGGATAGTTATGTCAAAAGACAATAATGATGACAAGAATCTCAACTGGTATGACATTATTAGCAGTTTATATGTAACAACAAAAATTTCCAAACAATTACTTCAATAATACAAATATGTTTATAAATGAAGTAATGACAACAATATCCATTGATAAGTAAAAATGACAGCACTAACATCTATGATGCAATAATAATGACAAGTCAAAGGATAACATAATCATTTGATAGTTTTGTCTAGTAATGACTATGCTCAATCATGAAATAATGACAACAACATTTGCTATTATTAAAGGCAACAGTGAGAATCGCTAATCACAATAACAATAGTCATTCCAAATTCACAAGGTTTTCAAACCTAATTATACCAAGTGTTTTCATAATTGTAGATAACTACGTTCATTTTTGAAATAGTGACAACAACAATTGTTGTTGTCCCTTGGCAACAGATTTAATTGTTTTTATTAAGACAAGCAGGAAAAAGGGTCTTGATCCCTTTACAAGAAAGCCCCCAGGGATGAACAAGTAGGTCCAAACATACCAGAAACAACAGAATGACATCACATGCACAACAACCCAGATGGAAAAACCAACAACAAGAAAATACACAACACTAGATCCTGACCTAGAAAATCTAACTCCCTTGACTCTAGGGTGCAAAGCAGCTACAGAACGAGGAAGTCCTTTCTTTTTTTGCTGAACCACCATCCAAGAAGGCCCGGAGTGAAAATCAATAGAACGAGGAGAGAGCTGTAAGATACCCAACTAGTTCTACTAAAAATTTTCTTACTTAGATAAATTTACTTGCACTTAACTCATCAACTACTCAATAACTTAATGACATACATCACGATAACAACTTGAATGAATCAATCTTGAAGCTGGGTACTTGTCTTATTACTTGATTCAATCTTATTGTAAATGTCTTATTACAAAGATAATGCCTTCAATAGCATGATTATACTAACTTATTCAAATGGATTACAAAAGAGGCCTTGAAGCCTTGATGTTTACAATGACTTCCACAATTGATCAACTCTATTAATCTCAATGATGTCAACTAGATGTTAACACCTCACAATACAACAAGGGAGCATCACCTTGTCAGTTGAGGGAGCATCACCCCAACACTTGAAACTCGCAGGCCTCAAGATTACAAGCTACAAGCTTTGCAGAGAGAAATTCGCCAAAAGATTCGATTCCAAATGAATGAGGGAGCTCCTCCTTTTATAGGCCTTCCAAAGGCAATGAAGGCATGTTTTCCAAGGAGCATATTTAGGAGAATATTCCTCTTGACAACTCACCCTAAGTTGGCAATCTTATCCAAAGGCCCTGACATGGATCCAAATGCCATCTTGTCGACCAATGAGAGCCCAGGTAGTTACAACTATCTTATCTTCTGACTAGGCACCAAGTTGAAGCAGTTTGAACATGGAATGGCGCCCAATGTAGACCTAGGCACCCAACTGAGGTAGCAAAGGCATGAATATGCGCCTAGAGGAATTTGATGACTCCATACACCCTCGGAACACTTAGCAAAGATCCTTTAGATTCTAGGCGCCACCTGACACTTAGCTTACTTAGGCGCAGTTCTAGTGTTCTCTGACTTGGGCGCTAGATTTGGGGGTTCTGCAGTGGTTTTGGCACCCAGAGAAGGTTTTGTCATTTTCCACAATCTTATGCAACAGATGAAACTCCTGAGTGTTGTGTTGACCTCTTTGGAGAGAGCGCCCATATCCAGAGTAGTTAAAACCTTGTTTTTTAGTCCTTAGGTGCTTTTGTGGGTGGAAAAGGGTGTAGATTTGCGCCTTAAGAATGATGAGGTCTTTCCTTGCTAAAATCTCCATCTTAAGTTATATCTGAGTCAAAACACTGTCTTCTACCAAGCGCCTATCAATTGGAGTGGATAGAAAGCTCTTTAGGCACTTTTGAGGACAAGTCCCTTAGGCGCAACAAGATGCCAGGGGAAGAGTGAAATGGCGCCTCATCTCCTTGAAGCAAGTTCTAACTTCATTCAGGCTTTTCAAGAGTTTCTAAGTCTTTTCCAAGTGCAACTTTGGTGACATCTCAAAAATCATTCTTCTAGGCGCCATATGGCTTTCCAATGGAAGGTGCAATTGTGAGGTTGGGATTGAAGAAAGATGCGCCTCAATCTCTCATCACCACACTTAGACAAAATTGATGACTTCTACTAGAAGGATGATCTCCTGAATCAAACTTGACTTTTTTATGATGCATTTACCCTTTTCAACTCTCAACCTAGCTTAGGCGCCATTCAAGGTTTGTTCAGTCAAGGTCAAATGCCTAGGGGCCCTCAGAGGGTTACTTGAATCAGGAGATGGCGCCTTGATACTTAGGCACAAAATTAATGTGGAGGAGAGCTTCAACTGGAGGTCCAACACCTTAGGCGCTCTTTGAGGGTTTGTTCAGATATGAACTAGCGCCCTAGGCACAATTTTGGTTTAGGAACAATCATGGAGTAGCGCCTTGACTCCTTGACACAAGTTTGGCGCCATAAGTTCTTCAAAACATTCTAGCTCCTTGAGAAGTCCTTCTACATGCTTGAACGCCAATTCAAGGTCTTAGAACCATGATGTAATGCTTTGTTGCTTTAGGCACCCATTCATGATTGTGCAACTGGTGATTGGCGCCTAGAGTGAATATGCTTTCATCTTAACTTATTTCACCAAGGCAACTTGATCTTGAAGGCCAAACAACTCTTCCTACCAGAGTGCCTTGTCTCATGTTGCATGCTTTCAATACCCTAGGCACTCATTAGGGTCAGTTTGGATAGAGAAGGGTGCCTAGTATCCACTTAGCCATATCCTCTAAAAATTTGCAATGTATAAGTCATTTTGAAGATCAAAACATCCTTTTCTTCCAAGGCGCCCCAGTTGAAATGATTGAATAGCTTGATAGCTTGATGATTCTTGGTTAGGTGCTCATTTGTGAAATTTGATATAGGATTAGCACCTAGTCTCCAAGAGTCAACTTCCTGACTTCTTGGCTTCCAAACTTAGCCAATATTTCAAGTTTCTGACTTGTTCCTGCAAAATAGTAAAGTTAAGTTAGTCAAAAACCAATTCATTCTCTCATCATTCTGAATTAGCCTCCGGGAATGATCAATAGGCTAATCCATTCTTTACTTGATGATCAAGCTAGAAACAGGGACATGACAGGGGTCCTCCCCCAAAGCTGCAACCAAAGAGGACTCATGGTGAACCTCAGTAGATGCCAAAGCCATAGAATCCGCAAGCGGGGAAGCCAAACCTGAAGTAGGCAAAACTTAAGAAGAAGAAGCTGGAATGAAAGAAGTAGTAGTTTGGCCCGGAGCTGAAGGATCCACCATGTGAGTAGAGCTATGATCAAAAGAGTCCAATGAGTGTGAGGAGATCGTAGCAACAACCGCCACCACCCCTTCAGGAACAACCCCAATAGGGGGTTCATCCTCCTTAGAGGACACGTCCTCCTGAGATGAACAATCCTCCTGGGAAGCACTGATAGTCAAGTGATCTAGGAGAGCATCTTTCCACCAAGTTGTAGTGCCCTTGTGGCATGAGAGAGGGCAACCAGAGGCCAAATGACCGATAGCAAAACATCGTCTGCATCTAAATGGGATTCCCTCATAATCTAATGGTTGTTTCCAGAGCCTTTCCCCTACCAACAAAACCACCTCTCCATGAAAAGGTTTTGGAGATATCAATATCCACTAGGATGCGAGCTACGGTGGAATGTCCCATGAAAGAGGTAGTAGAATCAACCTTTAGGAAACGATCGATAGCATTGTCGATGCCCTCGGAGCAAGAATCCTCCCAAAACTGGAGAGGGAGATTTGGGAGACGGACCCAAATAGGTTTGATGCTAAGTGGCTCAGTGAGAGGATTGAAGGACAGAGTCTAGGGTTTGATGGAAAGGGAATGCTTACCCCGTATCTAAATCCTTCCATCGAGCACTAAGTCTCGCTACTCAGAAGAAGAAAAAGTCACAATAAAGAATCCTTGTGCGACAGATCTAATTGTTATTCAATAATGGCAGCTGGAAATCTTAACTATTTACATCATTCAAGGTATATAACTCATTTATAAAAGTTCTAAAGAAAATTGATCAAAACATCACACGTTTGATGCTTATATAGAAAAAAACTAATTTATTGTGATATTACTGGTGATATATTGGTGAAAATTTCTCTCGAAGTCATGGTCAAAGATATTTTAAAAATCTTACGACTTTTTTAAGAAAATGTTGGTAACATTGTGGAGAAAAGATATATCGGAATATATCACAATATTTTAAAGATATATACTTCTAAGGTTTTAACAACACCCATATGTAGGGATCCCTAGATGATTATGCAAGCCTTGCAGAGGAAATCATGAAGGTTGATGTAGTTATTTCCAATGTGGAAGGAGTACATATAGCAGATCAATTCAATCTCATCAAGACTATCAAGTAAGTTGGAATAATCAAGATACAACTCATATTTGTATAGTTTATCCAAATCCATGACATTCATATTAATGGTTTTTATATTTCCTAGACTGATATTTAGCCGACAGGCTATTAGTTGGAGCTTTTGCTCCGGAAAAATCGTTGGAGGCCGGAAACTGTCGGACGTCGGAAAAATTTGTCGGAAATTCACCGGACGCTAGGAAACTTTTTCACCTGGTTTTTCGTTTTGGAAGACGGTAACTGTTTTCTATGATTTTCTTCCAGAAGCATTATCGAAGCCACGGAAGTTCCAACTGTTATGACGGATTTGGAAGCTGGGAATGATTATGATGGAGCCGAGTATCACTGCAGTCAATATTCTTCATAGCCTATGTTAAATTTTGAGAATTATGATGATAAATCTGCGTTGGGACAGGAAAGCAATCAGGGGGAAACAAATCTATTTGCTCTGACGTCTAGGCTTTCTTGCCTTGGTCAGAAAGCCCAGCAGCTGGAGCAATTTTTTCAGAGTCAATCGTTGTGCTCATCAGGCCAGGATGAGCAGCAGCAACAAGCGAAATCATGCCTGAATTTGATCCTGAGTAACGTCATTTACTCCTGTTAAGCTTAAGTAATCCACAAAGGCTAGGGTGAAGAGAAAGTAGAAATTATTGAGATCAAACGAAGATGATATTCTGGCAGAGCATGCCCATTTCTGCAAGATCTATGGGAAAGGCTTCAAGCGAGATGAAAATGTGCGCATTCATATGCAATCCCACGGCAACCAATATAAAACCTAGGAGGCCTTCAGGTCCAACAGGCCCAAGGCAACCAAATCATATTATTCATGCCCCTTTCAGGCCCTGAAATTGGCATGAAAAAGGGCAAAAGTGGTTTGTAATACACAGGTAAAGGTGGTGAGTATATAAGGACTGGTAGTGATTCTTTTTGCATTTTAAAGAGAATGGGAGGGCAGCGTCTATGCAGCATACAAAATGCATCAAATGCATCCGATGGATCCATACCAATTTTTCAAAAATCTGAGGAAAATCTTAAACTGCTAGCATGCCATGACAAGAAAAGACAGCAAGACCACTTTAAAGAACTTAGAAAATCTTCAGCAGCAAATCTGAAGAAGATAGGTAACACTGCGGAATGGGAGGCATTTGTTCTCGCAGGTCCACTGTTGACAACTCCCCTGATAGTAATAGAAACTCAGGTGATATGATTGCGCATGCCCATGCCTTTTTGCCCGAATTAGCAGGTGTGGGCATGGGTGTGGGGTTTCAATCAAAATTTCCAAGTTTTAACACATCTCCACTGATAATGGAGAAAGAACTGCAAGAACAGAAGTCATTGTCCAAACAAGAGTTAGTTATTCACGACAACAGGGAGCACTTGAATGCTCAAGGTGAAGCAGAGTTTGTCAAGGGCCTCTTCAAATAAGTTTAACACTGCAAAGCCAAAGTCTACAACAGTGGCAAAAATAGGATCATCTAAGGTAGGAAATCTTGTTTAATGCTTAGTAGGGTGTAGACATTCTATTCTAAAACAAAAAATTTTAACCAGAGGAAAACAATGCTTACATACATGCATCCACATCTTAATAGAAATTGTTAGCTTATTCTGGACGCTTAGTCGTAGCAACAGTTTTTTTTTCGATCATATCAAATAATAAAAAGAAAACTGGCTAGAAGAGATTTTGGGATGGTTAAGCGCTTGTATGTGAGCTTTTAAGTTAACTTTGCCCTTTGCTTTTCTCTATTTCCTGGTTTTCAAATTTACGATCAAGTTATTTGCCCTAACGACAGCAAAACAAGATTTTTGATCATCTCAAACTTAAGGGAAAAAAATGATCCATTATTTTTTGGCTTGATTTGTATTTTGTTGCCTTGCATGCCAAGGATTGAGTTGTATTTTGTTCAGAAAACTATTGTGGGGACACCCTTTGCCTTGACTAACTACAGATTCACAATTAAATGTTATAATGTTTTCCATCCCTTTCCATGTGAACTTATATATTATAGTGGCATGCTACAACAAAAACAGAAGAAAGAAGGGAAAAAAATAATGATTTAAGAAAAGAAGTTAAAAAAACTACCAACAAAAACAGAACAGATGCAAATTAGATGCGAAGCAATTTAAAAGTGGTGGTTGGGAATAATAAAAACATATGAAGTTTGATTTGTTCTTGATGCAGGGTGGTTATGGGAGACTCTGTGCTAAATCTGGGTAGAATTATGAGAGATTCATTTCAGTGCACACATGGAAAAATGGTTATTAATGGGCTGTATTGTCAGGGACACAGGGGATATGATGTAATTTGAGGTTATAGTATATACTAGGGTTGCTTTTCAAAACCCTGAGATTAAATTAGAGTAGAATTTTTGACGAGTGTGTGGTGTATATAGTGAATATTGTGTAGTGAAATGCTTTAATTTCAAGGATTCATTGAACTCCTGTAGAGTCAATTTTCTTGGTTAAGGCCCGGAGTTAAATCCGAGTAGGAATTGTTAGATTCTTGTGGCTGATCTACTTAACAAATCATTTTATCTCATCCTCCATTTCTGCCATTGCGGACTGTATTTTCCTGGTATAGCAAGTCTATATAGACAGCAAATATAAAGTTGTTTGATTCCATATGGGACAAGCACAAAGCACAAAAAGCATGGATATGTCATTTTTTTCATATTTATATATATAATATATATAATTTATAGTATAATAATTAAATATATTGAATATTAATAAAAAAATATTTTTAAGATTGATTTTAATTTATTGATATTTAATTTATCTATTGTAATTAATTTTGATTAATTATCATTTAATATCAAAACTATATAATTATATTGAATAAACTATAGTTAATTGTTATATATAGATATAATATGAATTGTAATTAATTATGAATAATTAATTATAGTTTAATATCAAAGCTCCATTATTATGTTATTGTTTTTCTATTATTTAATATATAGTTAAAGG
Organism: Cunninghamia lanceolata; assembly: GCA_027924645.1. Classification (NCBI taxonomy): domain Eukaryota; kingdom Viridiplantae; phylum Streptophyta; class Pinopsida; order Cupressales; family Cupressaceae; genus Cunninghamia; species Cunninghamia lanceolata. Next base: position 1,509,383 of record BSBN01000766.1, on the reverse strand, counting down.
AAATGCTTTCACAATGCGGAGTTTAAGTTCTTTTCTCATAATATACTAAAATAGTCTACTAGTATTTTATAAAATTTAATGCAAGTATTAAATTATCAATATATTTAAATAAACATAATTAAAAAATGCTTCGTTCTGCAAATCTTCGTATTTCTCCTGTGCGGCTCGGCAATAAGGGCTCCTGCGAACTCAGCACTACTCCTGATGACAATAGACTCTTGGGTAAAGACTTGAAGGGCGATGGATCGTTTTCCCCTTGTGAGGAGACATGGCAAAACTCAAGGGTTTGCTCCGCGGATGCCACCTATGGTGTCGATAGCGGTTTTAGGGCTCCACTGCGTCCTTCTAATCTGCGAAGCGCCCGCCAGGTTTTACTTGGTGATGCTATCTCGGGGGGTAAGGAGGCCTCTCCTACCCTCCAATCCATCAATCATGAAAAAGCGGGTGTGCCGTTTCAGGATCGGGATACAAGTTCTCCGCGAGGGCCCTTTAGGGCTTCGGATTTCCAAAAGAAGGATGGTTTAGATTAGGGCAAGGGAACTGGATCTGCCGCTGGTGGTGAAATAGCTCTTGCCTATCTGTAAGGAAGTTAAAGTAGCGGAAACAACTTCCTACGCCAATCTTGAGGAGAGACAATATGCAAAACTTTTTAAAAACTGATCTAATAGCTACAAAAATTCTAGAAACACATTCATAACATGAAATAAACAATAAAACACAAAACACCAGATATACATGGGGAAAACCCTTTCAGGTGAAAAACCCCACACTCCAAAAGCCTGCTCAATGTATTCCAAATCCAATAACAAGATTGCATATACTTGCAGAGCAAGTTTATTACAGGAGTATCACCAGTAAACAACTCTAGAAGAATTTCGGTAGCATTCCGACAGCATAACAATATCTGCAAACTCACACTATGCAAACAACTCCTCAAGCCTCCAATTTATAGACTTCTGGCTATACAAGAAACCACCTGTGGTTTTACAAAACCATGTGCAAGGCTTCTCAGCCAAGATTCCAGTCCCAAAATAAGCTCTCACGTCCAAAATGAAATCCCCTATTTTTGACCCTTATAGATGTCATAGAATCTATCATAATATGACTAAAAATAGGGCTTCCATAATATACTATCATATGGGCATCTTTTGACACCTAAAAAATCAATTTTCAAAGCACTGACAATGCCTAACAGCTATAGGAAAATATTAAATAAAAATAACTATAGCGGGAAATGTGCAGCAAGGTTGAGACACCTTGTTTCCCAACATTATCTGCATCACTCGGGGCATGTTCCATAAATCTGCGTTGAAGGCCCAGTCCACGATAGGGAAGAATTTCTTAAAGATCATGCTCTTATTTGCAGATTTGTTAAAACATGGCCTAAACTGTGTGATCTCCATGCTTGGATCTCAACCCATTGGAAAGCCGGACTGGAGGATGAGATCAACATCTTTCTCTATGCTAGGGGTTTCTTCATCCTTGAGTTTGAATCTTTTGAAGATAAGGAAAAGGTTTTAAAAAATGGGCTATGGGTGTTTCAGGGTGATTTCTTATGCATGAAGGCTTGGTATCCCTCATTCGATCCTCGCATAAAGACCTTCAATTCTACCTTTCTATGGGTTCGATTACCATATCTTCCTATCCAGTTTTGGGAACTGGACTGTTTGCAAACAATTGGCAACAGTCTGGGCAAATTTTTATGTGCGTCAGAGGAGACAATAAATTATGAGAGTACCACCTATGCTAGAATTTGTGTGGAAATGGACCTTTCAACAGGTCTCCCAGCTGAGATTGCATTAAAAGTAGGCAAGAGATATTGGAGGTAGCAAGTAGATTACAAAAAGATTGCATTCAGATGTAGGAGGTGTTTCTCTATAACACATCACACACACCAATGTCCTAAAATTAAATGCCATGATAATGGTATTCAGGCTTCTCGCAACACTCCTACGTGGTGGATTGGTGCTGAACCACAACATTACACAATTTCCACTTAGACGGTGTCAAGCTCCTCTGCGCCCCCATGCCTTCAAATACTAACTCGACCCCTCCTTCAATTCATTTTATAGATCCAGGTTCCGAGTCTTCTCCTCGTGAATAAAAACTCGTAGCTCCTACAGATACAACAAATAGCACTATGGATTGCAAGGATTCTGTCAATGTTGTTACTTTAGATGCCCCTGTGCCTGGTGGGATTGGTGCCAAGGATGGCAATCAGGGCAGTTTGGAAAGGATAGAGGATTTGAGGGATGGATCTTCCTTAAACGTAGTGGATCTAAACACTTTGGTCTCCCCTCAGTCTGAGCATGGATGGACAAAGGTTAAGAGGAAAAAGTCCTGTACAGGAAAGCACCAAATGTAGTTCCTCTGCAATAAGGGGAAGTAGAGGACAGAATGAAAATTTACTTGTGGGGAGGTCCCTTGAGAGCACAACAAAATCAAATATGTGTTAGAATTTTATGTTTTGTGAGTAGGAATTTTTTTGACAGCACAACTTTGTGGTACTTTTTGTTGCACCCCTTGTGGCAAGGGCATGCATTTAAAGATTTCAATTGGCACCCCTAATTTTTAGGGCATGCATCTTAATTTTGGTTCACTATTCTTTATATAGAAAGGGAACTGTCCCCTCTGAAAGTGCTTACCAAAAAAAAAAAAATTTATCAATATATTTAATATATTTACTAATGTTTATTTATTTTTATAATTTTAAGGATTTATTTTATATTTAAAAAATTTAAAAGTTTATATTGTTTTATCTAAGCAAAAACAATGCGGGTTCTTTTTAAATAGCAGCGACAGTTTGGAACCACTACTTACCACTTATAATTTCATTTAATGCAATAAACACGTTAAAAAGGGCACTTGAAGTATTTCTACAATTTATTTCCCAATGTCTTCCATGCAAATCTGCATATCAAATTTACAATTACAAATTGATACCTAATCATATACAATTACAGGGGCCCTAGCTCGATTGGCTAAGTATTCCTTTTGCAGATAAGAAGGTCATGAGGTCCAGTCTCCCCCCGTCCGTGTGGAGCTGGAGGGTTTGTTGCGCCAACATCACCGCTAGTTTTAATGTTTTGCAGAGTTTTTTCCCAACAGAGTTTCTTAACGACTTTGATAGACACCATGCAGTAGAGCCTCAGTTCGTTTGCCTTGAAAGTCAAAGTTTGTTGAACTATAGAAGAAGCAACATGTTTCATATATATATGTCTACCAACACTTTTGCAAGGTTTTTTCTGCCAAACTTGGCATAGTTTGGCCTTACAGCCCATCGAAGAGATAAAATTGTCATCTATGGATATGGAAATAACAAAGGTATAACTAGTTTCTTATCACCATCCACTCAAAGCATTTTAGTCTTTCTAGATTTGCATTCATTATGCTTGTTAACAATGTTTTTCTTTGAACCAAGGTCTCCGATATTTAAATTTCCTATTTCAACTAAATCTCGGTTCTAAGTTTAAAGCAGTGTTTTTTAATACAGAACCTCAGTTATTAGATATCTTGAGACAGCTACATTTTATGTCCTGGTTTTAGTAGCTCAAGGACCTACTATTAGAGTTTTACTTCATCTTTGTCTAAAACAACCTTGAATGTATTTGCAGCTATGTATGTGAAGGAGGAAAACATTGGGACATTAACAATCAAGGCATTCGATGATCCTAGAACCTTGAAAAAATTCTATACGCGAGGCTTCCTGCCAACACACTCTTAAATGAGCCTGTAGCACTTTGCGAGGAGGAGATATGAAAGACTATGCAGAAAGTGTATCTATCTCAAGAGCAAGTTCTCAAACAAGTGTTAGGATTTGCAAACCTCTTTCATAGATTTAAAATGCATAATAAAATATTGAATGTTTTGATTAGTTATTAGTTTGGATCTAAAATCTGATAATCTAATCTTTTATAGGGAAATCCTCAGAAAACCCAACACACAAATTTCTTATATTATAATATTTTCATCCTAATTGCTTAGGAAATAATCTTTTAATACAAACCTTGGTGACTAATAATTTCAAGCTTTTAGAAAATGCTAAAAATGATTGTCCATAAAGTTTTCCTAGATTACTGCTTCAAGCTGAAGACATAAAATAAAAAATTTAGTCTTAGTAAAGGTTGGTTAACAAAATGAAAATACGGAAATGAACAACTTATATAGTTTTTGTGGGTGATGTAGGGACACCTTTCCCAGGGAACTATTTGATGGAAATTAGGCTCATATCATTCTTAGGCTCATATGATGTAGTAGTTGTTTAAGAGAGCCTTAGTCACTACAAAATTAGGTTCATATCCAATGAATCTCCATACTTATTATTATTATTATTATATGTTTAAGTAGAGTGGTTCCAGACACTGCATGAGAGTAGTTGCAGGCAGAATGTTAGCCAAGGCAAAGTGACTTAGCTCAATACGTGTTAAAGAGAGAAAATGCTTCCTTGTAATTTCCATGGCTTCCTTGTAACTGTAGTTTTCAACTAATGGTTTTAATATACAGTCTCTTCATCAAAAGATAATATCCAATTTTTTAATATTATGTATAGTCACACCTTACCTAATAATTAGTTGACCAACAATCTTTCAATTATAAGATGAAATTTGATATTATGGAAAATAAAATATAATTAAAAACTATTTTTTCTAAGGTTAGCCCACTTTGAATGCAATTTTTCGTTTTAGAAGTGTAATGGTGAAAAATGTATACCCTTGCCTCATTTCTCTTACATTTTGGGATTATAGTGATTAGGTTGTCTATAATGCATCGAGTAGTATATAAGATGGTCTATTTTGCATGGAAGTTGGCAAATGAGTCAACCATTCTTGATCGTGACATGACTCATCTTAAGAAATTGATCCTCATCCCAAAATATTTCATTTCCTACCTAGGTTTAGATACATGAGTGTGGGACTAATTGATGGAGACAAATTGTCATTGATGTCAAAAAGGTGTTTGAGTTGAATGTCATTAATGTCAAAAGGTCTTGCAAGATTTTGATCATACATGAGTTCACATGATTCATATGCACGATGCATGTTCTTGTTTAAGAAATGATGATGTAGGAAGGATTGCCATTACAATTCAGGAGATCTTCTTTGTACATATTGCATATTGAAAGGAGTAGTTTGGTCATTCACACTCAAGGTACACATTGTTGTGTTCATTGGGATGTCATTGTTCTTGCAGATGGAATATGATTTCTACATGCTCTCAGTAAGGTTGATAATGTTCAAGTCTGATTGATGTCAAGATTATGGTGTGTTTGGTGAGTTTGCATTAACATGGTGAGTTAGTGTGTTGGCATTGGTATGGATGTTCTTCATGTTCATGTATTCATGTCAAGGGTGTTTAAAACATTTATGCAACCGGCCCTCTCCCTTACTTACCATGATAAGCGGTCATCATATGTGTGGTGGGCTTCAAAAAGCATTGAAGGTCTTTTTAAATGTTTGAAGAGCTCGAATTATTCAAAGGTTTGTTTTTAAATGGTGGAGAGCTCAGTTCACAAAACCATCAAATATAATATCTTTGAATATCCTTTGTGGTCACATTCTTTATAACTCATACTTTGAAAACCTTTATGGAGAGTTTGATTTTTATGAAAAGTATCGAATATCATATTTGACGAGGAGCATGTTATAAAGGAGCACAATTTATAATAAGTATTGAATTTGCTTTGTTTAAAGTGGGACCATCGAAGACCTTTATTTATGAAGAGCTTTATTCATGAAAAAGCATCGAAATATTTGTTTTATGAAGAGCATAAAATCATTGAATATCCTTTATCAAAGGTGGAAGCCCGATCATTAAGCCATTAATGGCTTTATTCTAATTTTTAGAAACCTGTTGATTTTATCTCCTATTTCGGTGGCCCTTTTATTGTCATTTTTTATGACATATAAATTGAAGATTTTAAGTTTTTTTTGAGGAGATATTTTTTGGAATTTTTAAGATGAAAGATTTGTTTCTAATTTTTGTGGCATGGAAGCTAAGAAGGTGGAGGATATTAAAAATGTTTTTGGGATTTATTTTGTGAGTTTTTTTAACTCATTTTTTTTGCAAAGAATTTTTGGAGGTTGATAAAATTGATTGAAGTTTTTTTTAGGATCTAATTTTTTTTGTGAAGATGGTTTGTGTAGAGAAGAGATGTGTTTTGGAATATGAAAGGATTGGAGATTTTTGAAGGAAAATTGTTTTTTCATTGAAGTTTTTGCAGATTGAAGGAGAAGAAGTTGAAGGGTTTTGAGATGAAGAAAATGAAAAACAAAAATAAAGGAGATGAATTTGTTATCAGATGGAAGAGGAATATAAAGGGTTTTGAAGAAGATTTGTATGATTTATTTTTGCAGGTTCCAGATTGATGGGTGTGTGTGTCATGAAATATGCAGAGATGAATCATGATATTATGAGATTATGTTTTGTAGAGAGGACAAGAAAATTGTAGAGATGGCTTCAAGAATATTGCAGAGATAACCTATTTTGCAGGGATGAATTATTTTGCAGAGATAATTTGTATTTATGATGTGTTTCTTTTGCAGAGATGGCCCTTTTGCAAACATTGAAATTGTGACCAAGAATACATAGAAGAAATTATTGAAGGATTGTGCAGATATCAAATGGTGATTTGGTGATTTAGTTAACATCAAAGAAGGCATCAATTTGTTTATTTTGCAGAGGTTGAAGAATATAATTTTTGAAATGAATTTGTTGTAAAAATAAAAAAAAGGGAGGTATAAGGTTTTGTACTTGATTGAAATAGGGTAATCCCCTGATAAGATTTGTATGTGCACCCAAAGTGTTTATGAGAAGTCAGTGAGACTTTTTGTATGCCAGTGAGACTTTCTATATGCCAGTGAGGCAATCACAAGTCAGTGAGACTTTCTGTATGCCAGTGAGGCATCTTGTAAAGCTAGTGAAGCTTCTTTGGTCAGTGAGACCTTTGTGTAACCAATGAGGTTTTGAATAAGCCAGTGAGGCAGTTTTTGAGTGGTTTTTATACCCTAGGAGGGTTTTCCACTCGTGAAAATCTTATGTCATGATTCTTGTTAATTTCCTCTATGTAATTACATCTTTCATTATCAATCTTGTGCATATATGTTTAACAAATCATTGATGTCTTCCTCCCTCTTTTGTCTTGTAAGATAAAGTTTGCAAAAAGTTAAGAGTTTATACAACACCGATTCTCCCCCCTCCCCTCTCAGTGTTGTCTTGGACTCCAACAAGTGGTATTAGAGCCTAGGTTCCCTTTTGAAGCCTAAAAATCTTGGGTAGGTCCTATTAGTGGAGTACCAAGGGTAAGTGTAGAAGAAATAAGAGCATGAGAAATGTCAAGCTTCATTCTGGTCAAAAGACATAAAATACACCATCTATATCAAATTCAGATGTTGATGTTCAATCAGTTGATAAAGATGCTTCATAAGTTGAATCAGGTATTAAAATAGAGAAAGAGTTTTCTGGAGTCCCTCTCTTTGATGGTTCAGACTTTTCTGTTTGGTATGTTAGAATGCAAGTATATTTATCCTCTTTAGGATATGGTGTTTTGATGTTAGTTGAGAATGGGTATTGTGTTACTGTTGTTAGGGTTAGCTGACAGAAGATATCAATTAAATGTAAATAAAGATTAAACAGAGGAATGAAAATACATAGAAATAATAATAGTGAGAGACAAGTTTTAACGTGGTTCACCCAAACTCAGGCTACATCCACCAACAAAGAGTCCAATATTATTATCTAGTAAATCAAACCGATTAAAACTAGCAATCCTTGCAACTCAATACCGCTGCAAATGCTACAATACAATATCCACGGAAACCCTAACCCTTAGCCGCTTTTATCAAGCTTTTTGTTGGTTATAAAAATAGGGTTTTTTTTATGTCGGCCAATGAAAAATAACTCCCGGTGCCCCTGGACCCCACAAGGGGCGTTACCCCTTGACCCTGTCTTGGGGGCGCTACCCCTTGACCCCGTAGGAATTTGGGGGGAAACCGCATAGATAAAAGTGGGGTAAATTTAACCTCCGTGTCTGATTAGGCTCCATATAACAACAACTGCAAATAACAAAGAAGCTCTTGAATGTAATCTTATTGCAAAAAAGGCCATATTATTTGCTCTATCTAATGATATTTCTTGTAAAGTTATGCACTGTGTAATAGCTTAGGGTGTGTGGAAGGAGTTGATAAAATTTTATCAAGGTGATGCACCTGAAGAAGAAGACAACTTGTTATCTGAGAAGAGTGACAATGATGGAAGTCATTCACATGAAGGTGATGAAGTACAAGAAGAAGAAGATCATATTATGAATTGTTATGATCAGTAGTATGATGAAAAAGACTGTGAGATTGACATAGAAGGAGAACTTATATGTGCACTGAATGAGATCAAGAAATATAAAAAGGAAAATCACATATTAGAGTTGCAGCTACAATAAGAAAAAGACTTCAAAAACAAAGCTCATTCAGACATTGAAGATGCTAGAAACCTAATTATAGATTTAAAGAATCAAGTAGGTGAATCAAATAAATTGAGTATCAAGTTAAAGACAAAGGTTGACAAAACTAAGAGAATAGATGATGAAACAAAACATGTGTTGGAAGCTAAAGTAGTTGAATATCAAAAGCTTGAAGAAGAAATAATGTTTTTAAGAAAAGATCTTGAGAATGTTAGGAAGCAATTGAAAAAGAAACTAAAGTTTGAAGAGAGCACAAGCAAGTTACAGGAGATGCTTGGTAAACAAAAACTATATGGAGACACTACTGGACTTGGTTTTAAAGAAGGAGAGTGTTCTAAAGTCAGAGAGACTCCCAGAAAGAAAATTGATTTGAATTATCATACTGCTGCTCCTGCAGGGAAAGAGAAGATTGAAGCTAAGGTAAAAACTAAAGATGAGTTTATCAAAATGAATTATCAAAAGAGAAATTCAAAGAGGATTGCTCCAGTTAGATATGCATATATGTACAGGTATAATTATTCATTTAATGGCTATTGTTATAATTATAATCACTTTGGACACAAAGCAGTTGATTGCAAAAGGAATACTAACCTTGTATGTTACTGAAAGGAAGCAAGGTACGTGGAACACACTTCCTATGCTAATCTAATGAGGGAAGTAGAGTGCAGATTCTTTTAAACCTTTACAATTACAGTGTTATCAACCCAATAACAGAGATATTACAGCAAACAACATACACATAGAATGACACAAAAGAAGAGAGAGACAAGATTTAATGTGGGAAAAACCCTTTTGGGAGAAAAATCCCACACTCCAAAACCTACACAATGTATTAACAAATCTAAATATTGTTTACAATACACTTGCAATGCAAGTTCTCAGGAGTCTTTGACACTCATATCTGGAGGTATTTCGGCAACATAACAGTACCTGTCAATTACATAATGCAACTCCTCCTCAAAGCACTTGTTTATAAAGAAAATACAAGGCAAATTTGCCTCTATCTTGGAATGGGTGTCCAACTTGGCCTCATGGCCCAAAACCCACACCTATGGACACTTGGTCAACATTCCAAGATGCTTCTGACACTTGTCCACACACCCCATCCCAAAGAGGTCACCTATTCCCAAGTTGGGCAATGACAGATGCTCTTACGACTCTTATGACCATCATAGAATCTGTCATTCTGTCATAACTTACAGTTGTAAGAGAATATATCATAAACTGACTAAAAATAGCATATTCTCTTACAACTTGTCATATTCCACCTTGGGGCGCCCAAAGATACATTTTTCAAAGATGCTCCTCGACACATGTCTTCACCCATCATAGAATCTCCCATTTCTGACTCTTACATGTCATAACTTCGTCATAGGAATCCGTCATAACTGTTTCAGTCAATATTCCCTTACACACATATTCCAAGATGCCGACACATGGAAAAATACTCCTACCACAAAGTGGGACACCTATCTCCTCATGTGAGGACAAAATTACAAGTTGTCATCTTCCATGTAGGATAACACATCACTGTGCCACATCCCACATGATGACAATATGAATTTACAATTTAATTTACAACATAGGTAATAAATAAATACATACAATAAATATAATACAAGGAATTACTGAAGTTGAGACACCTTAATTCCCAACATTCTCCCACTTGTCGAACACCTTGTAAGAGCCAATAGAAATGACAGGATTTAATTGCTATAGGCCGAGAGACCCATAGACTCTAAACACCATCTGAACTTCTCTGTGCTCACTGGTTTCGTCAATGCATCTGCAACATTCTTCAAAGTATCTACCTTATCTAAATTTAACTTCCCATCCTCTACCATGTCTCGCATGAAGTGAAACTATACATCAATATGCTTTGTCCTGGCATCGAAAGTTAGATTCTTCGCTAGGCAAATCACACTCTAACTGTGACAACAAATCGTAATCTATCCTGCATCAACACCAATATCCAAACACAATCTCTTAAGCCAAATGGCTTCCTTACAAGCATGAGTTTCTGTCATATACTCAGCTTCTATCATGGACAAAGCAACCACAGGCTGTCGCTTACTCATCCAATTAATTGCACCACTAAACATTGTGAACACATAGGCACTGGTGAATCTCCTATTGTCAATGTCACCTGCCCAATCTAAATCCACAAATCCTCGAATACAAATAGAATGCGGAGGTCCTATAAGATTACCATGATAGCATATGGAATACTCAGAAGTACCCCCCAAATATCTAAACACTCTTTTAACTACATCCCAATGTATCCGTCTAGGATTAGCCATAAATTAACTAAGGACTCCCACTACTTGGGCAATGTCTGGCCTTGTGCAAACCATAGCATACATCAAACTGCCAACAGCACTAGCATAAGGTACTCTGCTCATGTCCTCGACCTAACTAGGAGATTTTGGACAATCATTAATAGAAAACTTTGTCCCCAATGAAATAGGAACACACAATGGTCTACAATCTGCCATGCTGAATCTATCCAACATGGTCTTCACATACTTACTCTGGCTTAACCAAAGTTTTGTGTTAGCTCTGTCTCTTCTGATTTCCATTCCTAGAATGTATCTGTCTGCCCCTAAATCTTTTCCTCTTTGCATTCCTTTCGAAAATGCCTAGTTTTGCCATAGTTCCAATAGGGATCTTTGGACTTTCTAGGAGACTTGGAGCTCCCACGGGATTTGGATCTACCCTTTTCATCTTTCTTGTCCTTATTTTCTTTCCTTTCTCCTTGGATCTTCCATGAACCATAAGAGCCTCTTTGGCTACCTTAGAAGACTTTCTCCACATTTCTTCAGATAACAACAAAGATACCACTTCATCCATTTTGAATGTAGATGTGGTGCTCCTGATAGCCATTACAAGATGGTCCCACAAGTCCAACAAAGAACACAATAGGGTCATACAATGATCCTCCTCGTCCATCTTCACACCAACGAATGTCAATTGTGCAACTAACATGTTGAAGGCATTCAAGTGGTCTGCAACTGATCCTCCATCCTTAGAGAATACTTCTTTCTCAGAAAAAGTTTGTTCACCAAGGATTTAGCATGATAAACATCACCCAACTTCTTCCAAAGGTCTTTTGTGCTCTTCTCCTCAAAGACATTTAACAAGACAAAATTAGCTAGACTGAGTCTTATGAGACCCTTGGCCTTTCAATTTTTAAGATCCCAATCATCTTGAGACATTGCCATTGGTTTTACACTGGATACGGTTTACCATAGGTCATGATCAACAAGTAGGTCTTCCATCTTAAGTTTCCACAACTCAAAATTTGTGCCATTGAATTTCTCCACCTCTATTCTTCCAGATGTACTTGCCATCTCTTTCCTGCAACAAGATTACAGAATACTCTGCATAAAGCTCCCACTTAACCTAAGATTAGCTCAAAAAACCCCTACCCAACAACTAGGACCAAAGGTGATCAAGCTTTGATACCAACTGAAAGGAAGCAAGGTACGTGGAACACACTTCCTACGCTAATCTAATGAGGGAAGTAAAGTGCAAATTCTTTTAAACCTTTACAATTACAGTGTTATCAACCCAATAACAGAGATATTGCAGTAAACAACATACACAGAAGAAGAGAGAGAGACAAGATTTAACGTGGGGAAAACCCTTTCTGGAGAAAAACCCCACACTCCAAAACCTGCACAATGTATTAGCAAATCTGAATATTATTTACAATACACTTGCAATGCAAGTTCTCAGGAGTCTTCGACACTCATATCTGGAGGTATTTTGGCAGCATAACAGTACCTGTCAATCACATAATGCAACTCCTCCTCAAAGCACCTGTTTATAAAGAAAATACAAGACAAAATTGCCTCTATCTTGGAATGGGTGTCCAACTTGGCCTCATGGCCCAAAACCCATGCCTATGGACACTTGGTCAACATTCCAAGATGCTTCTGACACTTGTCCACACACCCCATCCTAAAGAGGTCGCCTATTCCCAAGTTGGCAATGACAGATGCTCTTATAACTCTTACGACCGTCATAGAATTGGTCATTCTATCATAAGTTACAGCTGTAAGAGAATCTATCATAAACTGACTAAAAATAGCATATTCTCTTACAACTTGTCATATTCCACCTTGGGGCACCCAAAGATGCCTTTTTCAAAGATGCTCCTCGATACATGTCTTCACCCATCATAGAATCTTCCATTTCTGACTCTTACATGTCCTAACTTCATCATAGGAATCTGTCATAACTGTTTCGGTCAATATTCCCTTACACACATTCCAAGATGCAGACACATGGCAAAATACTCCTACCACAAAGTGGGACACCTATCTCCTCATGTGAGGACAAAATTACAAGTTGTCATCTTTCGTGTAGGATAACACATCATCGTGCCACATCCCACATGATGACAATATGAATTTACAATTTAATTTACAACATAGGCAATAAATAAATACATACAATAAATATAATACAAGGAATTACCAAGGTTGAGACACCTTAATTCCCAACAGTTACAAGTGAAATAATGTTGGTCACACACAAAGAAACTGCAAAATGAATAGAAGATATGATCCTGCATGGAAGCATAACATAAATAATCAAGGGATGTTAAAAAGGTATTATCAGTCATTTGATTATCATCACAACATAATTTGTTATAATTTCAACTCTCTTGGACACAAAGCACATAGTTGCAGAAAAGCATCACCTGATTTGATAGGATGGAAATTGAAAGAGGATGAAAAAGTTATAGGAAGAAAGAACATGTGAAAGCTTGGAGATTGAAACAAAGACAAAAGAGTACAGATCCTAAACTTGTGCATCTTGCACAAGTTACATCATCAGATACATAACAGATAGCATGTAGTGAGGGGGAGTTGTTTATGTCCTATCAATTATCCCCAATAAGATTTAGGAGGAGATCATTTGATGTTTGTCAATATGGTGTTTTTGTTTTGATTATCATGCTATTGGATTCTTTCCTGATAATGTTTGAAATGAAGTTCATAATGGTGTAACTAACTATGCTGATCTTCAGTGTATGTCAGTGATACAAGTCATCATTGGTTCATTATGCATACAAGTTGATGAAAAGATGTTCAGAGGTTCAATGCTCAAAGAGTTTGATGATGTTGAATAACTTGGTTATAAATGATTCTATTTTCTCTTCATATCATATTGATTCTTACAAAAATTGAGTGATCTTGTTAGTAAGATTGTGAAGTTCAAAACCAGTTAAGATGTTCTCAAGGTGCTCTTATCAGATGTTTGCATATGTTGGTTGAGGAGGTTGAAAATGGAAGAAGTCAATTCATAACAATTGGTCTTGCAAAGTGTTGTTGCAGGAAGATCTTCATTGGCTGATTTGAATGATAAAGTCAAGAGACATCAATTCTTGTTGATTGCAATGTATTTCATATTTGACATTGTGTTGTAAAAGATGTCTTGTGTAGAAATAGAAGGATGGTTTTTACAGATGGTCTTCATTCTTTTTCATGTCAAGAAGGGTGTGCAGGAATAGCTTGGTTGTAGGATGATTATTCATATTGTCACTATCATGAAGTCTTGTCAAGGTTATCTCCTGTGTGGTCATCATGTCATCATGAGTTGTGTGTAGTCTTCATGTTGATGTTTATGGGTGAAAGGTGTGATGAGTATTCTTGCATGAAGTTCAAGTTCATTTGTGTTGTTTCAAAGGAGTAAATTTTATGCCTTCATAATCATACATCATACTTGATGATTTGAGAGTTCTTGGAGATTTGTTATTGGGTCAAAAAGTGTTGATGATTTTTTTGCAATCACATGTGATGTCATTAGGAGTGTGTAATTGATAGTAGATATATGCCAGTCTTCATCTTTATAGTTGGTATTATGGTGAGAGTTTGGGCAGTCTATAATAGTGATTTGATGATTTGGTTGATATGTCTCACATAATGTTGCTCTCAGGTTTTGTGCTTCAGGTTATATGTCTTTAGATGTGTGCTTCATGGTGACTTGTTGCTCTCAAGTTGAAATGTTGTTCAAGTTGTAGATGTGCAAGGACAAAGATTTCAGGATAAGTTTAGGATAGCAAATTACATAAGTGTTCAGTGCCTTCAATCTTTTGAAAGACAAGTGGTATCAAAGTTTTTGGTAAGTGGTATCTCAATTTTTGGTTGATATGAAGATAATAGGATAACAGGAGTTTATGTCTTGAAAGTCCTCATAATGCAATGTGATTGTAAATGTAATGATCAAGCTTTAACATCTTTCAGTGGAGTTATTCTCAAGGGGAGTTAATTTAGTCTTTGTCATCAGATGTCAAAAAGGGGGAGAAAGAAAGAATGTATCATGTAGTTTTGCCATCAATGACAAAGGGGGAGATTGATGGAGACAAATTGTCATTGATGTCAAAAAGGTGTTTGAGTTGAATGCCATTAATGTCAAAAGGTCTTGTAGGATTTTGATCATACAGGAGTTCACATGATTCATATGCATGATGCATGTTCTTGTTTAAGAAATGATGATGCAGGAAGGATTGCCATTACAATCAGGAGATCTTCTTTGTACATATTGCAGATTGAAAGGAGCAATTTGTTCATTCACACTCAAGGTATATTGTTGTGTTCATTGGGATGTCATTGTTCTTGCAGATGGAATATGATTTCTACATACTCTCAGCAAGGTTGATAATGTTCAAGTCTGATTGATGTCAAGATTATGGTGTGTTTGGTGAGTTTGCATTAATATGGTGAGTTAGTGTGTTGGCATTGGTATGGATGTTCTTCATGTTCATGTATTCATGTCAAGGGCATTTAAAGCATTTATGCAACCAGCCCTCTTCCTTACCATGATAAACGGTCATCATATGTGTGGTGGGCTTCAAAAAGCATTGAAGGTCTTTTTAAATGTTTGAAGAGCTTGAATTATTCAAAGGTTTGTTTTTAAATGGTGCAGAGCTCAGTTCACAAAACCATCGAATATAATATCTTCGAATATCCTTTGTGGTCACATTCTTTATAACTCATACTTTGAAAACCTTTATGGAGAGTCTGATTTTTATGAAAAGTATCGAATATCATATTCGAAGAGGAGCATGTTATAAAGGAGCACGATTTCTAATAAGTATTGAATTTGCTTTGTTTAAAGTGGGACCATCGAAGACCTTTATTTATGAAGAGTTTTATTCATGAAAAAGCATCGAAATATTTGTTTTATGAAGAGCTTAAAATCATTGAATATCCTTTATCAAAGGTTGAGGCCCGATCATTAAGCCATTAATAGCTTTATTCTAATTTTTAGAAACTTGTTGATTTTAGCTCCTATTTCAGTGGCCCTTTTATTGTCATTTTTTATGACATATAAATTGAAGATTTTAAGTTTTTTTTAGGAGATATTTTTTAGAATTTTTAAGATGAAAGATTTGTTTCTAATTTTTGTGGCATGGAAGCTAAGAAGGTGGAGGATATTAAAAATGTTTTTGGCATTTATTTTGTGAGTTTTTTTAACTCATTTTTTTTGTAGAGAGTTTTTGGAGATTGATAAAATTGATTGAAGTTTGTTTTATGATCTAATTTTTTTGTGAGGATGGTTTGTGTAGAGAAGAGATGTGTTTTGGAATATGAAAGGATTAGAGATTGTTGAAGGCAGATTGTTTTTTCATTGAAGTTTTTGCATATTGAAGGAGAAGAAGTTGAAGGGTTTTGAGATGAAGAAAATGAAAAACAAAAATAAAGGAGACAAATTTGTTATCAGATGGAAGAGGAATATGAAGGGTTTTGAAGAAGATTTGTATGATTTATTTTTGCTGGTTCCAGATTGATGGGTGTGTGTGTCATGAAATATGCAGAGATGAATCATGATATTGTGAGATTATGTTTTGTAGAGAGGACAAGAAAATTGCAGAGATGGCTTCAAGAATATTGCAGAGATGACTTATTTTGTAGGGATGAATTATTTTGCAGAGATAATTTGTATTTATGATGTGTTTATTTTGCAAAGATGACCCTTTTGCAAACATTGAAATTGTGACCAAGAAAACATTGAAGAAATTATTGAAGGATTGTGCAGATATCAAATGGTGATTTAGTTAACACCAAAGAAGACATCAATTTGTTTATTTTGCAGAGGTTGAAGAATATAATTTGTGAAATGAATTTGTTATAAAAATAAAAAGGGGGAGATATAGGGTTTTGTACTTGATTGAAACAGGGTAATCCCCTAATAAGATTTGTATGTGCACCCAAAGTGTTTGTGAGAAGTTAGTGAGACTTTCTGTATGCCGGTGAGGCATCTTGTAAAGGTAGTGAAGCTTCTTTGGTCAGTGAGACCTTTGTGTAACCAATGAGGTTTTGAATAAGCCAGTGAGGTAGTTTTTGAGTGGTTTTTCTACCCTAGGAGGGTTTTCCACTCGTGAAAAGCTTGTGTCATGATTCTTTCTAATTTCCTCTGTGTTTTTACATCTTTCATTATCAGTCTTGTGCATATATGTTTAATAAATCATTGATGTCTTCCTCCCTCTTTTGTCTTGTAAGATAAAGTTTGCAAAAAGTTAAGAGTTTATACAACACTGATTCACCCCCCTCTTAGTGGTGTCCTGAACCTCAACACTAATTTGGATCAATTTTATGCCCATGAGTTCAAACAGGTCCAAATTTTGAAAATTAAGATTTAAAATTCAATCTTTTGCCACGTTTTTTGTTTGGCTATTATGAGTTGACTAAAGCATGAATTCTCCATATTACACAATAGGGTGGTATTTAAAGACTAATTGAAACAAATTTATATAGCATGTTTTTATGAATTTGATTGCAAATGGATAAAAGAATTTGCATTATCAATGTGTTATCATATTATGAACATATTGTATGCTTGCTACATTGTTCTCAACTTGGATCATTATCATTGAATTGATCCTTCCAGAAGAACATGAACCTTGAGATTTGGTACATTCCTCAAAGGCATTTGTAAACACTACAAATTCTTACACATTTAAAGATCTGCAATGAGGCTTATAGGTTTTAGATAACAAAGATTTGCCAAATCAATTCTACAAGTTATAGGTTCAAATTTGTGTACCAACTTTAGTTCCACACTCAAGGGATCACGTTCGCACTCATGGAAGTGAACTAAGATAGTACACAATTAGATTCATAGGTTAGGACATTTGAAAAGTTCTAAAATTATGGCACTTAGATGAATGGGGTCTTGACATCACGACATATACATCTGCATCAAAATCAAAACTAAGCACCCATGTATTTAATTTATTTAATTCCCACATTTATTTGAACATTTAATTTTAGCATTTATTTCAATTATTAGTCCCACCCCATTTATCTAGGTTAATTGTTTGTAAATTGATTACATTTATTTAACTAGACTTGATAATTTATATAAGAGGTGTTTTTCCCCTTAATTAATTAGTGAACCCTAGGGGTTTGACCTTCCTTTCAATAAGGATTTTCAAATCAATTTTTTTATTACATCCTTCTATATTAGATTTTTTTAAGATTTGGATCCACCCTTGTTTGTGTTTACTTATCATTCCTCAATTATGGCTTTGAGAACATATAGTTTCATTATCTATTTGATCCCACCTACCCACCCTTAGATTCTCCATTATAATTGATACTCATAAGTCATTCTTCTAGTTGATTTACATGCATACATTTCTAACATCAAGATGGAAGGATGACTCACTATGACCGCCCAAGTTCTACATCTAACAAAAATACACAATCAATGACCCCTCCATAGGAGAGAAAGAAAGAGATGATAGATCCCCTCCACAAAGAAGTAGCTCCTATACCAATGGTGAATTATTGAAGACAAAACACAATTCACTGCCTACAAAAAACATTTCTCCCCTTCAGAAGAAACAAATCCAATGGTGGATGTAGAAGAAACTCCCATAATCTAGATGAAAAGGGAATCCAAATTAATATGGGTGTCTCATAATACAACTTGAGTGTCCTAATGCTAGAAAAAGATGTCTCCTCCAAATCAGGAACTAAATGCCCAATCAAAGAAATAGAACCAAGAGAGGAAAGATATTGAACTACATTTGAAAACACTAAAGATGTGATGACATCACTTCTATCAAAGAGGAGAGATAAACTGATAGCACTAGATTTACAAATTTCCTATGCTTATGCTTTGTTTCCACTTATACACATCATTCTCTTTCTACCTAGTCTCTCACCCTCAAAGGGTTCCTACAGACTTACTATCATACTAGTGGCAGGAACCAACAGTAAGGATAAAGAGTAGACAAAACAAACAATTTATTATCAAACTCATACATATGACAGGAATTACCATAACTTCAAACTTAGTTCTAACTAGCTACAGGAGTTGTCCACACACATGCTAAAGAAACTTAATGAACAAAATTTTACTCTTTCATTTTCATTCAGCCAAATCGGCCACTATTACAAAATCATTGTTATCACCCAGATTCGCACCCTTTGCTGCAGTTGTTAGACCTTAGAAATCTGGGGTAACATGGGAATGATCTTGAAGTGTGGGACCTTGTGATTTGAGATCAGACCTCCAAAGAAGGATGGTTCCTTTCTCTAAGCCTATTACTTAGAGCAGTGATACCGAATCTAGTGCTAAACAACTTGCAGGGGAAAGAGTTAGAAGGAAAACTGAAAGGGAAAAGGGGTGATACACCAGATTTAGTGAGTGATGGTGGTCAAGGCGTGACACAACAATGACTCCTTTGCTGCTGAAGAGAGATTCACATAGATTTAAGACTGGTTTGAGGCTTCGGTATGAAAGCTAAAACTGCAGAGGGGCCGTTTTACCCACAGAACAGACTACAACCCCCAATTGAAACATAGAAATCCAAATATAAAAGAGGCAAAAATCAGCATCTATTAATCATGAAGGTCCAGAAAACTGTTACAATGCATAAATATTTCATAGCAGGGGGATACCAACATAGCTAATTACATTCATTGGTGGATAAAAGGAAGACAATAGAGGCCAAATTCAGGCACAGTGAGTCACATTCCCATACCCTTGCAATTACACTAAGAGGCCTGACTAAAAAAAAATTGGCAGCATCACAGCCTGAAAAACAACCATCCCCCTTTAAAAGAGTCTTACATGCCTTTTATAAGTCAGACTCCTGCCAGAAGGGCAAGGAGTCGCTGAATCACAAAACTGAGGCCATAAATGCCAGAAGCAGGAAAGTATGGGCAAAGGCATGGTGAAGGGACGTGGACCATGCTATCGCTAGGAGAAAACGTGGAAGACGGCAACCATGACGCGAGATAGAACAGGGGTGGAGAAGCAACCTCCAAAGTCATCGTCCAACACATAGAAATTTGGTCCTGCAAGATAAAGAGCCCATATGCCATGAATGCACCTGCAGAACCTCACTAACCCGAGCCACTGTGAGGAGAAAAAACCCCTCAAAATTTCAAGACGGTCGCTGAAACGTCCAATCGACCCAAACATGCAAAGCCAGATCCAAAAAATGGAAACTGGAAAATCCCCTTAAAAACCTACTCAAATGAAAGAGGAGGCAACAACAAGCATTTTTGACTCTTACAACATCTCGAAATTCGCTGGAATGGGGAAGATACAGGTGGTCAAAGCTCTGGTCAAATGCCTGTATATATCGCTTCTGCATCTGTGTGTATATCGGCCTCTGAAAATACCTCTGAGTCTGTCTTTGCATGTACAAAATGCTTTGCATGTATCTCTGCCTTTGGCACCTAAAAGGTCTTTGTAATCGCTTTCAAGATATACATTTGAAATTGCCTTGTATATGCAAGAGCCTTCAAATATGCATCCGCCACTACCACGTGGCACCTGCTGATTTGCTGCTACACTGAAGTTGGGACCCACCACTGAGGAACTGCACCCTCCATCGGCCTTCGGAAGGACCCAAAAATAAGCTACCGATGCATCATGTCTGGCCGAAAACTTCCTTGCATATTGGCTTGTATATGCAAAGATATAAGCAAATATACAAACAACTAGCACATGCAAACGTGCATCTTGCCCTTTGTAATCGTGACTTGTATATGCATACAATCACCCTTGTATATACAAGTCACGGACTTCAAACTCTTATAAAGCAGATGGGAAACATTTTGAAATCCGGGTTGTATCTAACCTCTTTTGTGTCTGCAAACATACAAGCCGTGGACCCCAAACTGACCATTAACTGTATTTGACTGCTCTGTCAGGTCCGGCTTGTATCTCCGATCTTTGTATATTACTGACTTGTAAATTGCAATATACAATCGCCCATATACAAGGCGGACCCGAAAATTTTAATAAAACAAGTTAAAAATGCGATCGGGTCCGGCTTGTATATAAACCTTTGTCTATCGGCTTTGTATGTGAAAACATACAAAGCAAAATATACAAGCCACTGTAGCAAATGTATCTCTTCTTGTATCTCAGACGAAGGTCCCTTGAATCTCTGATATACAATCGGCCTTGCATGTGCGCGGGCCCCACCTCTTGTACATTCGGCCTTTGTATGTTTCTCTGTATGTTTCACTTGTATGTTAAAACATACAAGTGAAAATATACAAAGAAACATACAAGGCCGAATGTACATTCCACTGTAGCGGATGCACGTGCATGTCAAACTTTGTACCTTTTCATTGCATGTGCCAACATACAACACAATATGCATTTGAAACCCGATATACATGAGGGAATATTGCTATAATGTATCTCTTGCTTTGTATATGTCTTTCCTTGTATATTTCCATTGTATGAGCCAAATATACATGCAGACCCGATATACATGAGGTGAATATTCCGGGGATCTACGATGTATATTCCCTCCTTATACATGCATCTCCTTGGCCCGATATACCTTTAGAAAATGTACCTAACTCATTTTTCTTAACATTTTCTGAGGCCGATGGAGATTTTCAAGCCTGCCAAATGTACATTTGAACTGTATGTTGACCAAAACTTTGACCATGAATAACTTCTTTGTTTGGTCGGATTTCAGGGTGATGTAAAAAGCAAACCTGCCTATTTTTTCAAGCTCTTTTCAATGGTAAGGTTTCTTAGGCAAGGTTCCATAGGAAATTTGGCATTTTTTCCTTATAGGGACTTTTCAAAGGATTTTCAAGGAAATATCAAGTTAACCATTTGACTCTGGGTAGAGGAAAATGGGATAACAATCATACAAAGCTATACCAAAATCACATCTTCACCTTAACCTCTTCAGCCTCTCATTGGCCTTTACCTTCTTCGATGGTCTATACTATTTGGCCTTTGGCCACATTCGACAATTCTTCCTATCAGCCATGTCCATCCTTTTTGATTGTCACAACAACTTCTTCTTCTCGACCCTATCCTTACAACTCCTTCCTTCTGATCTATTCACCGAGCAAATCTATTTGTTTCTCATCCGATCTCTATCCTTCTTTTTCCTTACAGAGAGGATATCTTCTATTGCCAATTCCAATTCTTCTCTCCCTTCATTTGTCTCGACCTTCTCTATCTTTTCTAGCTGCTTGACCTCAGATCCATTATGTTCTACTGACTATCTTCTTCTTACTCCAGTCAGCTCTAACTGATAATTTCATTTCCTTTCTTCTCGGCCTGATTATTTGGCCTTGGCTTTCTCTACTGCATCAGCCTTTTCTCCCTTGGCCTCCCGATTGTCCTACCTTCTTTGCAGGTATCCTGTTATTTCCCATGACTCTCTCATCTTGCTTTCAAATCTTCTTTTTATGCCTTCTTTTCTGCTGAATTTAAACTATCCTCCATAACCGTCGATTCCTTTGTTCTCTTTCTACAACTGTCGCCAACCTCTTCACTGTCTTTGCCTCAATGCCTTCTTCCCATGGCCATTTCATCCTCCAATTGCCAGTTGTCAATTCCATATGTAGTGGCTCTTCATCTCCACATAAGTTATTTGATTCTTCACCATGTAACAGTCACACCCAACTACCCATGATTGCCTAACTTCTAGCTATTCATAACTGATCATTCTTTCTATACTGAAGGCTATTTGTGTCAATTCTACCTACGCAGTGCCAGTAATCATGGTTTGCCATATTCTCTTATCCTCCTGTCTAGACAGTGACAGTAACTCAAATCTACCCTTATTCTATCAAAACAAAAACTTCAAAGATAAAACATACTGCTACCGAGCTTAAAATTTGAGAAAAACTAAAAATAAAATTTTTTGGTCGATGCCCCTGCATCAGACTCCCCAAGGGACAAGGATCATGTGCTCTAGCACATGTGGTGTTTCTGTAAACTTTTCTAATCTTTCTTTCATCTCTTCCACAACCTCTCTGACCCACATGTCACATCCTTCGAACTTCGTTGTGTATCACTGTGTGCCACTCGCACTTGACTGTCTGCATCACTTATGGTCCACCTTCAATCTCTAATTCTCCTTTTATCCACACTAAACATACCATAAACAAACGAAAAAATTTCAACTGCACCCATTGCATCATCAACACTTACCATTCTTATATCATATCCAATTTGTTCATCCATCATTTCTTCCAACCACTCTTCCTTTATGGCCATCTATTGCAACAAAATATCTTCAAACTCATCCTTTATCATATTCTTCTCCAAATTTGCAACATCTTCCATCTTCATTTCAGCAATCGCTTTTGCATCATGGTCTTTATCCTTCTCAGCTAAACCTTTAATCTTCTCATTCCATTCTTTCATGATGGCTACAAATTGTTTCCACAAGTCTTCTTCTTTAGTGTAATTTACTGCTCCTCCTTCCAATTCCATTGGTGTGTCCTCTCCACCATCCTTCTATTTGTCTTCCTCTCCTTGGCACACTACTACTCCAACATCATCCTCTTCATTTTTAGTTGCTCTCTTGTCCAAATCTGCATCTACATGTTTTGCAATATCTGTCATGGCTGTCCTCTTTTTCTGTCCTACTTTTTCAGCCAACTTCCTCTCTTTTCTGGCATTCTTCATGATGTATCCTTCAATCCACCTTTGTCTACCTTCTTGCTTCTTTTGGTAATTGCTCCTTCTTACTTCCTCTCATCTACAATCCTCCACATGTCTTCCTCATTTTTACAAATTTCATTCAAAGCCTCATCACAATCCGACACCTTATTTAAATCTTCTCTATCTTTTCTTTTAACAAAATCATCAAAAATTTCAAAAACATCATCATTCAACTTATCTTGCTTACCTTCCATAACATATGGGGCATTTTTCATTTGTTACCACTCTAGTGCCTCCATTTTCTTCTCGACAGGTTCCTTCACAGACTCTTTGCCAACATCTTTCGTTACAACCTCCATTCTTTTGTCGACATTATTTATTACCACTCCTTTTGTCTCCTTTTCTGCCATACTCTTTGCTCTCCAAATTTTGTTTACCACACCTCTGGGCTGATCCACTTTCATTGTTGCACTTGTGCTTCTCATTCCTTTCTTTGTTTTCATCCTCAACTCATCTTCCCTAGGCCTCCTTGCTGGCCACTTTATCTGCACATCTATTTGCTCCTTTTTCATCAACATACTCTTCACCCCTTGCACAAGCTTGTTAATATAAGCATGGTCAAAAATAATATTCTTCCTAAACTTCAACTCTGGCTCTTTATCCATTGTCCTATTTTGCCAATGTGGGACCATGTACCCATGATCCACCCATTTTCTCTTCTCACCAACCTGTCCATCTATAATCAAACTTCTATGCACATGATTTAAACCAACATTACAATCTTCATTTATAGAATAAAAATCACTATTGCAACCTTCCCTTACCTGCTGTCCTGATTTATTCTCTTCATTGGCTTCTTCAATATCCATCTCTTGCTCTACATGAGCAACTTGTGCTACATCTGTAACTTCTTCCAAAGCATCATAGAATTCAGGGGCTATTTTCATATCTTCATCTTCTAACCGGCGATCCTCAGCTTCATGCTCTTCTTCATTTTCATCATCAAACTAAAAATTTTCAGCATCACCTCTTCTTCAAATTCAAGTACTCTGCAATGAACCTATGCTGCAATCAATCTTCTCACATTCACATCTTCAACTCTTCCTATGGGTGCTATTCTTGACCCATCACACAATATCTCCAAGGTCTCTTCCTCGACCTTCCACAACACATTCTTTATACCTGCATACATAGCTACAAACATAATATTAGTCAACAAAATAAGAGACCACAATGTCTCCATTAGTGTCTTCTTTATGGACACTCTTCTCTCTTCATTTCTCTTTTTTATAAGTGCTACTTGTGGCACTTCTTTCTCCTCTTTCTCTCTTCTTTCCTCCTCTTCTCTCATGTTCTCTACAATGAGAACTTCATTCACCACTTTTGGTGCACGTTGCTCCTCTAGCAACCTCTTACTATCCCAACCTCTGTGGGTACTCTTTTCACTCTTATCTACTCTTCTCAAGGCCTCTATTCTCTGCCTTTTTCTCTTCTCAACAATTTCTCTTACAAGCCATCTTACTTTCTTCTCCATTGGCCATACCCAAAAATATTCTTGGCTCTCTTCCTCAAGCCATTGTTGCCTTGCAATCATATACTCTTTTAAGTCTCTCTTCAATGCTACCAGCTCTCTTTCAAAATCTATATTTTGCTTTTTCATCTTTCTTGGCTAAGTTGCCTCATTTCAGTGATCTACTCAGCACTTAGAATCTTCTGCACTCTGATACATTTCTGATAGCACTAGATTTACAATTTTCCTATGCTTATGCTTTGTTTCCACTTATACGCATCATTCTCTTTCTACCTAGTCTCTCACCCTCAAAGGGTTCCTATAGACTTACTGTCATACTAGTGACAGGAACCAGCAGTAAGGATAAAGAGTAGACAAAACAAACAATTTATTATCAAACTCATACATATGACAAGAATTACCATAACTTCAAACTTAGTTCTAACCAGCTACAAGAGTTGTCCACACACATGCTACAAAAACTTAATGAACAAAATTTTACTCTTTCATTTTCATTCAGCCACATTGGCCACTATTACAAAATCATACAAAGCTATATCAAAATCACATCTACACCTTAACCTCTTCAGCCTCTCATTGGCCTTTACCTTCTTCGCTAGTCTATACTATTTGGCCTTTGGTCACATTCGATAATTCTTCCTATCAGCCATGTCCATCCTTTCTGACTGCTGCAATCTTCTTCTTGTCGACCCTATCCTTATGACTCGTTCCTTCTGATCTATTCGCCGAGCGAATCTATTTGTTTCTCATTTGATCTCTATCCTTCTTCTTTTTCCTCACAAAGAGGATATCTTATATTGCCGATTCCAATTCTTCTCTCCCTTCATTTGTCTCGGCCTTCTCTATCTTTTCTGGTCGCTCGACCTTAGACCCACGATGGTCTATTGCCTATCTTCTTCTTACTCCAGTTAGCTCTAATTGATAATTTCCTTTCCTTTCTTCTCGGCTTGATTATTTGGCCTTGGCCTTCTCTACTGCATCAGCCTTTCCTCCCTTGGCCTTCCGATTGTCCTGCCTTCTTTGCAGGTATCCTATTATTCCCCACAACTCTCTCTTCTTCCTTTCAAATCTTCTTTTTATGCCTTATTTTCTACTGAATTCAAACTGTCCTCCATAACCGTCGATTCCTTTGTTCTCTTTCTACAACTGTCGCCAACCTCTTCGATGTCTTTGCCTCAATGCCTTCTTCCCATGGCTATTTCATCCTCCAATTGCCAACTGTCAATTCCATCTGTAGTGGCTCTTCATCTCCACATAAGCTATTTGATTCTTCACTGTGTAACATTCGCACCCAACTACCCATGACTGCCTAACTTCTAGTTTTTCATAACCGATCATTCTTTCTATGCTGAAGGCTATTTGTGTTGATTCTGCCTACACAGTGCCAGTAATCATGTTCTACTATATTCTCTTATCCTCCTTTCCAGACAATGACAGTAACTCAAACATGCCCTTATTCTATCAAAACCAAAACTTCAAAGACAAAACATACTGCTATCGAGCTTAAAATTTGAGAAAAACTAAAAATCAAAAATTTTGGTCGATGCCCCTACATCATAAACCCTCAAATATATCCTACAAATTATCTAAAATGTGAGACTCCACAAATAAGGATGCAATGTTTGATAAATAGGAATCCTAATGAGGTGGATCAAGAAAACTAAAATGTTCCTACTATAAAGAATCACTAGAAGCTCTCAAATAAGCAACACTAAAATTTGAAGTAGCAGTAGGTGATGATGGAGTAGTGATCTTGATAGGAGATAAAGGAGCCACATGAGAAGCCTCAATGTCATCAAAATGTTCAAGACCTTTAACATATTCAAGCTTCTCTAAAATATCATCACCAAAGGGTACGTTCTCTGAATCATCAAGGGGTATGAGACAATCCATAGTGAGATCAGTTGGGAATGGAGAGACATGTGGTTCTCCATAGATCTCCCAAATTTTGATCTAAAGTGTGTGTGGACACTCAAGGTATGGTATAGCACATATATTATAAAAATTAACATTACGACTAATCAATCCCATTTTCCCATGCATATTTCCACCCAAGTGTATCTAATTTAGGTACGAGTCCATGAAGATAAGGTAAAAGATTAAACCACCTACAATGTGTTATCTATGCCTTTTTGTGAAGACTCCTAATTATCCTTAGTCAAGATTACCACAAAAGGATGACTAGAGAAACCCATGATATCTCAAATAAATTAGATAAGAGATCAAAACATCAAATATATATCAACGTTGATGAATGAAGTCCACCCAAGAAAATAGAACCTTTCTAAGTGCTAAAATGTTTAGGATATCATCCAAAATGCAAATAACTGACAAACTAAATAAAAGATACTTGGGGTTGAATCTGGAAAAATTACATGGATGGCTATGAAGTGCTCTTCAATACCTTTCCAATGCCACAAGAATCATGAAAATTAGAGATTTTAACAAAAAGTTATGATCTCAGAAGCCAAAATGGATGATCAGACTTCAAACAACAATAAAATCTAACATCAATGAAATATGAAAAAATACCAGCACCACTAGAAACTGAGCGAACCATCTTTCCAATGCCTATTCATTTGCAAAATTTTGACCATGTATGACCAAGTTATGCAAAAAAAAATACTACCTTTAGGCTTGAAAAGGTGTTAAGGGGCCTTGGGTGGTGGTCTCTAGGTGGTAGCACCTAGGCAGTCTGATGGCGGTAGTGGTGGAATAGACCATTGAGGGAGACAATCTAGGGAAAATATTGGTAAGTAGAAATTGTGTGGTGGATCACGCTACTTTGGGTTTTAAACCCTTGTGATAGAAAGTGATCAACCACTAGGATCGATGTGATCAGAGATAAGAGTAGAAGATCCCCTAGAAGGTACAAGGAATATACTCTAGCTACAATAAAGTTTGATAGTCAATAAACTTTCCAATTGCCTAATAATTACTAAGCTCGATGGATATTGCTGATAAACACTACATAAAAGCCAAAGGACCTCAGTACTAATAATGCAGTGCTAACACCTACTAACGCAGATTGAATGCTAATGTAGGGAAATCATACACCAATGTTCCTACGCAATATGCCACAAAATCTACATATCTCTACTAGTAATTACTGATGCAAGTGACTGTACCAGTGACCATACGGTATGGATCGTCTAGATTTCATATGATCTGTACATAATTTTTCATAAATTTTTGGTAAAACCCAGCAAAAATGGCCAAAAACGTTGTCACCAAAATATAGGGTATTTTATATCAAAATTTGTCTTTTAGGCCTTTTGGACTCAATGGTGGGGTTCTTTTTGCCTAGAAATGCATTTAACAAAAGATCTTGCCTAATTTTCTCCCAGATTTGAGATGAGGTCTACAAATCTGAAGCTCTAATACCATCTAAGAGTTACCAATAGACTCAAGCTCCTAGGATCACCTACAAAGCTAGAAATTAACCTTCCATAAGAGAGAAGAAAGATGATTAATTGCTTGATTATGGTACAAAATGGAACTATATGATATTATGATACAAAAGGTACATAGGGGACCTTGCTTGTATAGGCAAGGTTGAGACTTAGGACAACATGTGACCATGACAAATGTCTTAATCCTATGACATGAGACACAAATATTAAATGCCCTAAGTAAACTTCAGTAAAATAGTGTGAATAGGACCTAATAGGGAAACTAATTAGGTAATATACCCCATTCACACCAACAATTTCATCACAAAGCCATTAGGATATCATGGTATTTAACCAATATTTACTCTTCTAACGCAAGATCTTAAAGAAGGTCTCTATGGAATGATTCAATTAGATTCAAAGAAGATATTGGAAATTAACAATGGATGGTGTTAGGGGATTTTAACTCTCCTCTCTATCTCTCTAAAAAATGGGGGGCAATGAAGATTTCTTTGAAAACATGATAGACATGGCCAACTTCTTTGTAGTTGGGAGTTTATTGACATTGACCTTAGGGGATCCTTATTTAATTGGTTCAATAATAGAGTTAAATCCTATTTGATTCAAGTTAAGCTTGACAAGTTTCTTATATACTCTAACTAGCATATTGTGGACAAATGCAACCTCTCAGCTCTCTTGAGAATTAGATCAAATCACAACCCCCTTCTTCTCTCATGGGACATGGAGGTAAATAAAGGGTAGTACCCCTTTAGATTTGAGATAATGTGCAATTTACACCTAGATTTCAGAGAGAACATCAAAAACTAGTGGCAAATTGAAATAGAGGGGACACCAATGTACAAACTAGTCAAGAAGTTGAACAACATTAAGAGGCAAGTTAAAGAGTGGAACAAATTCTCTTTTGGAAAAATTTTTGAGAAAAAAAAGGAGTTTAAAGGACAAAATCACTAACATCCAACAAAGTATAGAGGTTAATGGTGCCTTCGCAAACTATCAAAAAGAAGAAAAGAAACTTATGAGTCAACTACACAATATTTAGATGCTAGAGAAGAAATTTTTTGGAAGTAGATGTCTAGAATTTAATGGCTCGAGTCAAGGGACAAGAACACCAAGTTCTTTCACCAATAAACCCTCAAACATAGAAGGAATAATAGAATTTCAAAATTCATCTTAGAGGATGAGACTAAGATCACCAAAGAATAAGACATTCAAAAAGAAGGTACTAGATACTTCCAATCTCTACTCAATAATGTTCCTATAACAAATCCTCCCAAAGAGGAAGAGTTACTTGAGATCATCCTAGATTCTATTACTATTGAAGACTTGAAAATCGTGGGGAAAAGAGTGTTGGATGAGGAAGTCAAGGTTGTAGTGTTCTCCTTTGACCCCTACAAATCCCATGGGCTTGATGAGTTCCCTCCAACCTTCTTCTAAACCTTTTGGGATATTATTGCCTAGGATGTTACTGTTGCTACTCAAGACTTTTTTGAAAGAGGAAAATTACTCTAGATATGAAGTTAACAACACTTTCCTAGTCCTAATTCCTAAGAAGATTGGAGCAAACAAACTCAATGAATTCGAACCTATTAGCTTGTGTAATACCATCTACAAAATATTCTTCAAGTTGTTGGTTTTGAGAATATAACCATTCTTGGATACAATCATTCACAAGAACCAAAATGGATTTGTGCTAGGTAGACAAATACTAGATGATGTTATCTCTGCCCATGAAGTTTTTCACTCCATGGATAAGAAGAGAAAGGAAAGCATGGTCCTCAAAGTCAACATCTTTAAGGCCTATGATAAAGTCTTATGGTACTTCATGATAAAAGTTCTAGAGAGAGTTCATTTCCAAGGGAACATCCTTAATATGATGAAATGTTGTTTCACTACTCCCAACTATTGGGACTTTATAAATGGTTCCCCTCAAGGCCATTTTGCTACAAAGGAGGATTAATCCCTCTCAACAAGGCTTGTGCAAAAGATGACTTTCCATTTCCCAACATTGACATCATTATTGATCTCACTATAGGGCATGAAGCATCATTGAAAATATTTTTGAGGATTTTAAGAAAGGTTTTATTAGTTGCCTCTACTTGACCATTACTTTGGAGATAGTATGGAGTGGACCAGTGATGTTAGATGGGAAGTGCTCATATAGGGCACAAACTTCATGGTTCTTGAAAGATTTATCATTTTATAAGATAGTGGAGATGCCATAGCAGTAGATGATACGATGGAGGATAAATTTGGATATTTCTATACCAATGGTATAGGTGAGGGGGATAGATTTGACCCATTTAGTAAATTATTGGGTGGTAGTAATAATTGACTTATGGCCACTAGATGAAGAAGGGCCAATGAGATCAATGCCCCATTGAGAGAAGGGCCAAGGAGTAGCAATAGGTTGTAAAGCTTGTGATGGTGCATGAATTAAGTCTTCATGCTACTAACAAGATAAACAACATTTATCATACTGGCATGCATTGTGCTCCATGGTGGGCCAATAATAACCTATTCTTAAGAGCTTCTTTGCAAGGACCATACCACCAGTGGCCACCACAAATACCATTGTGGACTTCTTCAAGTATAAGATTGGCCTCTTCCATATTTAGGAACTATAGTAAGTGTAGACACCTGAAATGACCACATCACTTTTGACACCTCTAACATCACTCTCGACACTTCTAACATCACTTATTTGACACTTTCAATACTGTCTTAATCCCATTACTAATCACATTTATACTAACACTAATTAATTAGATAAATTATGTTTACTTAATTAATTAGGATTATCCTTTCAACATTCCCTCCATCATCAAAATTAATTAAGTAAATTATATTAATTAATTTAATTTTCCCACATCCCTCTCTAATAATTAATTAAATAATTTAATTATTTGATTAATTAATCTAAAAATCCTCAATCCTAGTTTAATCCCCCATTTATCCTAATTAATCCCATCCTTAACCATTATCCACAAATAAATAAATTCAAAAAGTCACATGACTAGCTAAGAGTTATCTAGACTCATTGAAACTAGACACTCTCACAAAAGTCAAACTAATCATACACCTCCATCATCCATTTCTATACATTTTTAATACTATCCATTCACATAAGGATAAGCCCTGGAAGCTTCCATACTTGCCTTAATTCTTCTCATTCAATCCTATCCATCCATTCATCTTTAATCTCAACCATTCATCCTTATAGAATGCCCTAGAAGCTTCTAATCTTGCTCTAATTTGTCTCATTCAATCCTAGCCATCCATTCTAACCAAATCTTATCCCTTCATCCTATCATCCAAAAATATAAAAATTTACCCTCAATCAAGCCATTTAAAACAATGAAAGAAGTTTTTAGAATGTTGAATCCTTATGAAATGTATTTTCATTAGTTACATGTGTTGCTCTCACCACTCTTAGGTTATTTTATGTGAATTTTTAATAATGTATCCATTGTTTTCAAATAACTATAGTTCTATTAGAAAGATACGTTGATAATAGAAAACTAAGAAAATAAAATTTCAAAACTAGTAAAAGCACCTCCTACTGCTAGGTGGCTAATAGACATGGACCAAACACTCCACAAAATTACTTCGACAAAAAATATAGATGTACAATGGCCAATAAAACTATTTGTATGTACCTATTAGCCATTCAATAATACCTATAGATACCTTTTTATATTTTGAAATTGATAACCCTCAAATAAGTTTGTGTGATAGGCACAAAATGACCTAAATTTGACACTTAACCCTCCTATTATTTCAAAAAATTAATATACAAAACTATATATATATATATATATATATATATATATATATATATATATATATATATATATATATATATATATTAGACAAATCTTATATAAAATTTGACAGTTTATGTAAACTTTCCTTTTATTTTCCTAAAATTTTAGTTATAATTTATGAAGAAAATATCTAAATACAACTATACAACCAGGGCTTAAATTTGATAGTCCACCTTGCTTGTCAAGAAAATTTTTTCCTACAGTTTAGTCTTCATTATTGCCTTTCACATTCACAATTAATTTTTTTTTAATGCAAGTCAAATTTTATATAAGAAATATTAAAAAAAATTACAAATGGTTTTAATCTGTTCATACTCTATAAAAAAACTTAAAAATATTTAAAAATTTTAGATTTTTTTAAAATAATAAAAAATTCTATTAAAAAATAGAAAAGTTTTTATTAAAGAATATATATTAGAAGTTTGTATTAAAAAATTTATAAATAAAAATAAATAAATAAATACAACTTAAACAATATAGAGAACTAAAAAAGTCTAAAACATGACAATTAATTTTTTTAATGCAGTCAAATTTTATATAAGAAATAAAAAAAAATTAAAACATGACAATTATTTTTTTAATGTAAGTCAAATTTTATATAAGAAATATTAAAAAAAAATTACAAATGTATTATACTAAATAAAAAAACTTGAGTATTGAAAAAAACTTCTAATTTATTAAATAATAGAAGTTTCTACTAAAAAATTTAAAACTAAAAAATATAAATAAATAAACAATATTGAGAAGTTAAAAATATTTAAAATTTTGGATTTTTTTTTAAATAGTAAAAATTTCTATTGAAAAATAGAAAATTTTATTTTTAAGAATATATATATATATATATATATTCATTCTTAAAAATAGAAGAAGTTTATATTAAAAAATTTAAAAATAAATAAATAAATAAAACTTAAACAATATTGAGTACTCTTAAAATAATCTAAAAATTTGGGAATTTTTTTTAAGATAATAAAAATTTGTAAGAAAAAGTTTCAACACATATTGTTTTTCTATACATTGGTTTGTTTGTTGATTATTAAATGGAAGTTGATTGCCATGTAATTATTACTCAAATATTTTCAACAAATCTTTTTTAAGTGATTATTTTTATTTTTATTTTTTTTTAATTTCTAATTTTAGATTTTCAAAAAAAAAGTTGCATGTCAAAGTTTCTAATTTTAGAGTTGAGATAAACCTAATTTTTTTTAAACTGATTATTTTTTATTTTTATTTTTTAATTTTAAATTCATGATCCAAATATAAAAATAATATTCCATACATTGCTTAGCTTATGTATTAGATATGAAAGCAATGAAAGATAAATTTTAGGATTATTACATTACATTTAGTTGAAATAGATTTTTCTCATAACTCTACTCATACCTATGTAATATAGTTATTCTCCCCTATGTTAGTCAATACTATAACTCTAAAATTGGTGAACTATAATCAACAATTTACTACTAATCATTTGTGCAATCTTTAGCAAGGAGTGGAGTTGCATTGAATTTCTTAAAAAAAAAATGGGCATCTTCTTCAATTTGTTTTTAAGATAGAGAGCTTAAGATGTGACAACTATTCTTCTTCCTCTCCAACCATATATAATATATCCTTAGTTTGGCTTTTCCTCTCAAATATGTAAATAGTCTATTATTATATGACAATTTTGTTGTTAAATTTTTTTTTGAATAAAAAATATTCATGTAGTTTCAAAAATTAATGCATTATTTTATGTGACTTTTTAATAATGTATTCATTATTTTCAAATAACTATAGTGCTATTAGAAAGAGTCATAATAGAAAACTAAGAAAACTATAGTGAACTAAGAAAATAAAAATTTAAACTATAAAAGCACCTACAGGTGCTATTACTAGGTGGCTAATAGACAAGGACCAAACACTCCACAAAATGACTTCGAAGAAAACATAGATGTACAATGGTCAATAAAACTATTTGTATGTACCTATTAACCATCCAATAATACCTATAGTACCTTTTTAATATTTTGAAGGTAAATTTGAATTGATAACCCTCACAAATAAATTTGTGTGATAGGCACAAAAGGGCCTAAATTTGACACTTGACCCTCCTATTATTTCAAAAAAATCATCTACAAAACTATATATATATATATATATATATATATATATATATATATATATATATATATATATATATATATATATATATATATATATATATATATATATATATATATATATATATATATATATATATATAATATACAAATCTTATATAAAATTTGATAGTTTATCTAAATCTCCCCTTTTATTTTATTAAAATATCTAAATACAACTGTATAGCCAGGGCTTAAATTTGATAGTCCACCTTGCCTGTCAAGAAATTTTTTTCCTAATAAAATATCTATTAAAAAATAGAAGAAAATTCTATTAAAGAATATATATATATATACCTAGTTGAAGTTTCCTGCAGTCTAAAAAAATAGAAGAAGTTTGTATTAAAAAAATTAAAAATAAAAAATATAAATAAATAAAACTTAAACAAATAAAAATAAATAAAACTTAAACAATATTGAGAACTCCTTTAAAAAATCTAAAACATGACAATTAATTTTTTTAATGCAAGTCAAATTTTATATAAGAAATATTAAAAAATAATTACAAATGATTTTAATGTATTCATACTCTATAAAAAAATTTAAAAGAACATTGAAAATTTTCTAAAAATTTGGGTTTTTTTTTTAAATAATAGAAGTTTCTATTAGAATTTAAAAATAAAAAATATAAATAAATCAATAAAACTTGAGAACTTAAAAATATTTAAAAAATTGGATTTTTTTTACTGCGTAATCATAAATTTATATTAAACTGAAAAAAGTATACACTGTCATATGCCATAGCTTGGCTATCTGATCATGTATGTTGCTACCTATATGTTATTTGACTGCCTAGACTTTCAAACCATGACCACGCAGGGTCAACTTGATTCCTACTAAGGACCTTGTAGGGTCTATCTGATACTATGAATTGAAACCTATACAATTTAGGGCTTCCATATCCAAAATGAAGCCATATGCAGAAAACCAAAAAATAGAAGTGAGGAATTATGTGAACCGAAGCACCACTTACTCCTTGTCATAGTCTAACAGTTGCAGATTAAATGCCGCCACCCACTCGAACCCTTCCACTGGCACCAGACCCAAGATCTTCTTAATGAAGTCAACAACAATTTGAGCATGTTCCTTGGCGACCAATAGTTCAAAGCCCCTGATAGCCAAAATGAATGGATACAGCTTCACCATCTCCTCTGGATCACTAAGAAGAACCATGTCTTTCGGTCTTGGAGCTCACACTCCCACACAAGCCGCTTGAAGAATGGAATCCAGGTCACCCAAATGCTCAAGAAAGAATAAACCTTTCATAATCACCGCAGCCTCTGCCTTTGGATCTTCTAGTTAGAACAACATTTCCAACACCCTCGAGGAGATATCTATATCTACCCGATACCGCTCATCGTTCTGCATGAAATGTCTCCCAAGGATCATTTTGTCTGCTCCTATTATCAGTTCATCTAAACAACAGAGCAATCTCTACAACCAGAGATTGGTTACCTAACCAAGGAATGTCATTTGCCTTTTACTGCTCACTAACCTAACCAGTGTTTCCATGCCTCTGCAACGAATGGCCTCTGTAGAGAAAATGATTGCAAATCAGGAAGGCATCAAAACTGGCTATAGTTCATACTACCATACTACCAGATGCTTGCCTTCTTAATAACGCCACTTGAGGGGAAGTTTCTCGATGCAAGTCCTTTGTTGCCTATTCATAATTACATTCCAACTCTGCCAGCCTGTCCGCCATCATATCAAAAACATCAAAATCTTCCTCACTCAAATTTATGGCCTCGACATTACCACCCATGATGAGGTGGCAAGGCTCCTTCCCAACCTCCCCCAAAATTTGGATTTTTTTTTTAAATAATAAAAATTTCTATATATATATATATATATGCCATGTAGTTCTTATTCAAATTATTTTTAAGTGATTATTTTTATTTTTATTTTTTTCAAAGTTTCTAATTTTAGATTTTCAAATTTTTTTGCATGTCAAAGTTTCTAATTTTAGACTTTAGACATTCCATTTTTTTCATGTTCCATATTTTTTGCATGGCAAAGTTACTAATTTTAGACTTGAGACAAAACCTAAAAATAAAATGCAAAAGTCTCTACATGAATTTAATGGTTGATTACCATGTAGTTCTGGCCCAAACATTTTTAACAAAAAATTTTAACTGATTATTTTTATTTTTATATTCTAAATTCTTGACCCAAATATTTTCAACAAATCTTTTTTAACTCTTTTTTTTTTTTTTTTTGCATGATAGAGAATAAGGTCACAAATAAAAATAATATTCCATGCATTGCTTAGCTTATGTATTAGATATGAAAGCAATGAAAGATAAATTTTAGGGTTATTACACTTATTACATTTAGTTGAAATAGATTTTTCTCAAACTCTACTCATACATATGTAATATAGTTATGATCCCCAATTAGATATGTTTTATATTGGAATATGTTAGTCAATACTATAACAATTTACTACTAATCATTTGTGCAATCTTTAGTAGGGAGTGGAGTTGCATTGAATTTCTTCAAGAATTAATCGGCATCTTCTTCAATTTGTTTTTAAGATAGAGAGCTTAAGATGTGACAACTATTCTTCTTCCTCTCCAACCATATATAATATATCCTTAGTTTGGTCATTCCTCTCAAATATGTAAATAGTCTATTATCATATGAGAATTTTTCTAATGAATTTGGAGGTGATGCTCTAAATAGATCCCCTCTGGTTATAAATATTGTATACCATTGAATTTCTTAATAAATAAATTTTGTTGTTAAATTTATTTTTGATTAAGAAATATTCGTGTAGTTTAAAAAATTAATGTATTATTTTATGTGACTTTTTAATAATGCATCCATTGTTTTCAAATCTCCTCTTCCCACCCATGCGCCTAGTTTGCAGGGTTCGTTGGCTGCTGGGATTGTAGGGATCTCTGTTGCTGGTGAGGCTATTACTGTTGGTGCACCATCTACAAAAGTGGGATTTGCTGATGTTGGAGCAACGTCTATGGGCATGGCCACTACGGTTGGGGGTTTGCAGGGTTCACTTGTTGTGCCTGTTGCAAGGTCCTCTATTCCTGTTGGTGCATCATCCGCATCAGAGCCCGTTGCTATTGTTGGTGTGTTATCTACGAGTGTGGCTTCCTTGGTTGGGGGTAAATATTTCTTAGCTATTGCTCAAGGGAAGCATTAGGGGTCGGCTTTGCCCTGTGCTGATTCTCTGGTTATCCATTTTGGGTCTGAGATTTTGGAGAGAGGAATTTTTCTCCTTTGACACTTCGATTTGCAGATTGATTAATTTTTGGTCATGCCTCCATGACCTAAATTCATGGATCTTTGATTGTTGGGGACCAATCACCGATGGTAGAATCAAATCTACCCATGTGCTAGAGATTTTTTTATTGTTACATTTGATGATATTGAGGATTGTAATACTGTGTTTGAGGGTTTTGTTTGGTTGTGGGACTAGCACCCCCTGTTGCTTTGTCCCTAGTTTCCTCTTTTCAATCTAGCAACTGATTCTTTGAATCTTTTTCCCATCTGGGTTAGGCCTCCTAACCTCCCTCTCCAGTTCTGGTGAGAGTCTTGCTATTCTACGATTGGGAACTCTCTTGGGTGGTTTATTATGACTTATCTAGCTACCGTACAGTTTACACATACAACTTATGCTCGGATTCTTATGGATCTAGATTTGACTAAGGCACTACCTACTGAGATTACCTTCAATGTTGTTGATTGTCAGTGGTGCCAGAGTTTTGACTATGAGGGTATTCCCTTTCGTTGTCGATGCTACTTTGGCAATTGGTCATCTGGCTTAGCAGTGTTCATGCTCTAAGCCCAAATCCTATTTATCTTCATGGTGGCAAGGTGTTTAGCCCGCAGACTTCAACATTCCTCATGTGGCTTCACCTCCTTCCTCTCCTTCCGTTGTGGCTCCCTAGCCTGAGGATCAATCTCCCGCTCTTCTTCCTATCCAGAAGCTATTGGTTACTGGTTTGCAGGTTTCGTCTACTGTTGGGATGTTACCTGTTGCTAAAAACTCTATTGTTAATGTGTCGTTCACTTTAGAGGTTGATGCTATTGGTTTTGTTGTTACTGATAGTGTGTCGCTCGTGACAAGGGGTGTTTCTATTGCTAGGACTACTGCTAGGACATCCACTAGTGTTTCTGCTATTGTTGGGGCACTGCCTATTGTTGGGGTTGCCGATGTGGTGACAGGTTCTTCCTCTCCCCATGCTCCACCCCCTTCAAAGGTTTTGGTGAAAGTTACGCTGCCTACTTCTCCTACTTCTACAAATGGAGATGATGATGTCTTTTGGACTGTTGTCCAAAGAAGGAAGAGAGGTCTTCCTAAGCATGTTTCTTTGACTTGCACTCGGGCCAAGGGTGTACGACCTGCTAGGTCAGGTTTTGTTATTGTTTAGTCCTTTATTGTTCTTCGCAACCTTATTGCCTTGTTGTAGCTCTGTCTTTGTCTATGTGATGTTAATGTGCCATCTCTGGCTCGTTTAAGGCCTTGTGTTGCCCTGGGGGCTGCCTTGTAAAGGGTTTTGGACCCTCTTTTCCAGTTGAACTAATAAAAAATTATAGTGCTATTAGAAAATAAAAATTTAAACTAGTAAAAGCACCTGTAGGACATGGACCAAACACTCCACAAAATGACATTGACAAAAAAATATAGATGTACAATGGCCAATAAAACTATTTGTATGTACCTATTAGCCATCCAATAATACCTATAGATACCTTTTTAATATTTTGAAGACAACTTTGAATTGATAACCCTCACAAATAAATTTGTGTGATAGGCACAAAAGGGCCTAAATTTGACACTTGACCCTCCTATTATTTCAAAAACTTCATATACAAAACTAAATATATATATTAGACAAATCTTATATAAAATTTGACAGTTTATCTAAAATCTCCCTTTTTATTTTCCTAAAATTTTAGTTATAATTTATGAGGAAAATATCTAAATATAGTTATACAATGAGGGCTTAAATTTGATAGTCCACCTTGCCTATTAAGAAAATTGTTCCCTATAGTTTAGTCTTCATTATTACCTTTCACATAACAATTAATTTTTTTAATACAAGTCAAATTTGATTTATATATATATACCAAAAAAAATAGAAGAAGTTTCTATTAAAAAATTTTAAAATAAAAATTATAAATAAAACTTAAACAAAACTATTTAAAAAAATCTAAAACATGACAATTGATTTTTTTAATGCAAGTCAAATTTTATATAAGAAATATAAAAACTTAAATAATAAAAGTTTCTATTAAAATTTTTAAAAATAAATAAATTTAAATAAATAAATAAATTTAAATAATATCTAAATTAAAAAATAGAAGAAAATAAATAAAAAAATATCTAAAATTTTTGGATTTGTGGATTTTTTTTAAAATAATAAAAATTTCCATTAAAAAATAGAAAAAGTTTCTATTAAAGTGCATACATATATATACTTAAAAATAGAAGTTTCCTCCAGTCTTAAAAAATAGAAGTTTCTATAAAAATTTTAAAAATATAAATATAAATAAAAAATAAAACCTTAAAAAATCTAAAACATACAATCAATTTTTTTTAAATGCAAGTTAAATTTTATATAAGAAATATAAAAAAAATTTACAATGTATTCATATAAAAAAAATTAGAGTATTGGAAAACTTCTAAAAATTTGGGATTTTTTAAATAATAGAAGAAATTTCTATTAAAAATTTTAAAAATAAAAAATATAAATAAATAAATAGAAATTAAAAATATTAATTTTTTTAAATAATAAAAGTTTCTATTAAAAAATTTAAAAATAAAAAATATAAATAAAACTTAAACAATATTGGGAACTTAAAAATATTTAAAAATATAAATATAAATAAATAATAAAACTTAAAAATATTAATTTTCACAAATAATAGAAGTTTATATTAAAAAATAAAAAAATAAAAAATATAAATAATAAATAAAACTTAAACAATATTGAGAACTTAAAAATATTTAAATATTTAAAAATTTTGGATTTTTTTAAAATAATAAAAATTTCTATTAAAAATAGAAAAAGTTTCTATTAAAGTGTATATATAGAAAGAAGTTTCTATTAAAAAAATTTAAAAATAAATAATATAAATTAATTAATTAAAAAAATCTAAAAATTTGGGATTTTTTTAAAAATAATTAAAATTTCTAAAAAAGGTTTTTGTATTGTTTTTCTACATTGTTCTTACTCAAATATTTTCAACAAATCCTTTTTAAGTGATTACTTTTATTTCTATTTTTTTCAAAGTTTCTAATTTCATATTTTCATTTTTTTTTGTAGTTTCTAATTTTAGACTTTAGACATTCCATTTTTTTTATGTTCCATATTTTTTTCATGTCAAAGTTTCTAAGACAAACCCTAAAACAAAATACAAAAGTCTCTCCATGCATTTAATGGTTGACTGCTATGTAATTCTGGCCCAAACATTTTCAACAATTTTTTGAAGTGATAATTTTTATTTTTATGGTTTGCATGATAAAGTTTCTAATTTTAAATTCTTTGACTCAAATATTTTCAACAAATCTTTTTTAACTTATTTTTATTTTTATTTTTTGCATGTAAAGTTTCTAATTTTGAATTTTCTTTTTTTTTTGACATGCCAAATTTCTAATTTTAAACTTCAGATATTCCTCTCAATTGTGATAAAAAATAGAAACTTCTATCTAAAGAAAACCTAAAAAAAATAAAATGCAAATACTACATATAATGACTGAAGTCTCGTAAATGTCTCATATTTATGTTCTGCTTGCCACTGTAACTTCAAACAATTTCTAGCCCACACAAGCAAATGGTAACTGTTATGGCATAGGCAAATGGTAATTGTTATGGCATCCGAGTATTCAACAAAAGATATTGTTACGGGAAAATGTGGAGATAATATCAATAATCAATAATAACCCAATAACTCAATAGAAATTGAAATAAACAAGATTCAAACACAAAGAACAATACCTTGCAAACCTTATTACTTTGCAGCTTCCATTGGTCGCCTATCTCAAATTGATCTTACATGTGAATGAAGCCCTCAGAAGATGCACTTCCTTGCTTTGTTCCAAGATGACAAAAGGAGAATGGCTATAATAGTTCTTGCAATGAAGAGGATCTTCAATACAATGTAAATGGTGAGAAATGGTGATCACAAGCTATGGAGATGGTTTGGGTGCCAAAGGTGCGTTGTGATTCCTACAAAGTAAGTTTACTAAAAGCTTGGATGATTCAAATGGAGGAAAAAGGGTTGTACTTATAGACTTGTGAGAGAGAAGATCAACGGTGTAGAATGAATAAGAAGATCAACGGTTGAGGAAACTTGAGAGGGTGTGCACGAATAGGAAGAGGACAAGTGTCTTGTTCCTTCATGCAACAAGGGGAGTTAAAAGAATAGAATGACGAGTTAACTAAGATGATTGATCAGTTAACAGAATTGATTAGGGAGTTAACAGAATTGACTAACTAGTTAACTGATTTGATTTATGAGTTAACTAATTGGGCTGGAGGATAAAAAGGACATGTGGGTGAGGGAACAATTAATTAAATATTAAAATATTTAATTAAGTGTGCACATCGACTAATTGAATTATTTTTGGTATTTTAATTCAATTTTGGAGGAAATAGATAATTTAAATAAATATTTGGATTTATTTAAATATAGAGGATGATCTTAAATTTAGAAGAACCAATTAAATAATTGGACATTATTTAATTTAGAATTTAGAAGATCTAATTAAATAATTTGGTATTATTTAATTTAGAATGAATTTAGAAGAATTTGGAAGATTTTAATTAAATAAATGATTTTATTTAATCTTGTAGAAGAATGTGAATCAAATAAATAAATTGATTTATTTATTTATTGATAGAGGAATTAAACTAAAATAAATATTAAGAATATTTATTTAGAGAGTTGTATTATTTTTAGGTGTATACAGATATTGCTCCAGCCAAACGACATAGGAAAAGACAATAATTATTTGGAAGAAGTTATTGTTCTAGCCAAACGACAAAGGAAAACCAAGAAATTATTTGGAAGAAGCCATTTCTCTAGCCAAACAGCACAGGAAAAGACAAGAATTATTTGGAAGAAGTTATTGTTCCAGCCAAATGACAAAGGAAAAGACCGATAAATTATTTGGAAGAAGTATTGCTCCATACAAACAACACATGAAAAGACTAAGGAATTATTTTGAACTTCTTCCAGAGGAAATTAGTGTTGAAATCTTGTCTAGGTTGCCTCTACCCAATGTTTTTCAAGCTCAAAGTGTTTGCCCTTCATCGAGAAAAATTGTTTTCTCTTCTCACTACTTTCACAAACTATGGGAGGAGAAGAATAGCAAGCAGTGGCTTGTTATGGATCACTGTGATTGTGGGGTTGAGATCTTTAATCCAAGTGGAGCATTCAAAAGAAAGATATTTGATTCTTCCTCTTGGCTTCTCAAAGCTGGAGCTGATTGTCTTGTGCTTTATTTGAATAAGACTAATGGAATGTTTCACATTGTCAATCCATTAACAATGGAAGTTTGGTAGCCACCTGATCCAACCATAGGGAAAAAACATCTATCCTTTTATCTGATGACAAAATCAACTAACATTGATCTTATTTTGTAATTTGAATAAAACACTGTATCTTTTAATATACAGATCTGCTACATCTTCTTGCGAAATTAAAGTTGTGGAGGACATATGGAAAACTATAGATTGGGCTCCTTACAAAATAGTGTGCAACCAAACAGTTCATTGTTTTCCACTGGAGGGGTATGCTATGCCTTCTTACAATCTATGTGGAGAAATTGCTCATGCCAAGGAAAAATATGGCATAGGATTGAAAGGATTTATGATGGGAACAAAAGTTAGTCTAACATTATGTACTCCACCTATTGGGAGAAGTTTTATGTTTATATTTGAATTGGACAAGGCTTCTAATCAATGGCAAGTGGTTTATGTCTGTAGATGGAATGCATGTCTTCAGAATAGAGTTAACATGATAACCTTTGGCAAACTCCTTTATGAAAAAGATTTTGTCTTCAGTTGTAGTAGTGGATCCAAGGATTGTATTTGGATAATACCTACATATAGTGATCAAGATGAACACCAGACCAAGTTGATGCTGCAGAAGCAAAAATATATTTTTAAAGCTCACAAGCAAGATAAGAGTACAATAGCTTTCCCTGTGCCCTTAACATTTTCTCTATGCCCCTGAAGCATACTTTTAATTGACTTTAGCCATAATGTGGGCACACTGTAAGTTTGTGACAAATTTTATTGTGATTCTTGAGATCAATAATTCCTTCTCTATAAATATAAGTGCAAGAGTAGTTTTTTCTTGGTGTATAGTTCTCATTTGTATGGAATTAGAATATATCACAGTTAAGTTCAACTAATTGTTAAAGATGGAAAGCAACAGAATTATGATAATTGGAGCTAGAATCTTAACAGCTACATTATTAAAGACATGACCTTGTTGTCCTAAAATGACAATAGTAATTGTTATTGCCCCTTGGCAACAGATATAATTGCTATTCAATAATGGCAGCTATAAATCTTAACAACTACTTATACCATTTAAGGTGTATAACCCATTTTGAAAAGTTCTAGAGAAAATTGATAAAATATGGTAGGTTTGATGCTTATATAGAAAAAAATTAATTTATTATAATATTATTGGTGAAAATTTCTGTTGAATTCGTGGACAAGGATATTTTTAAAAACTTGCAATATTTTCAAGAAAATGTTTGGCAACCCTGCTAAGGAAAGATATATCAGAATATGTAGCAATATTTTAAAGATATATGCTTCTCTGGTTTTAAC
Organism: Cunninghamia lanceolata; assembly: GCA_027924645.1. Classification (NCBI taxonomy): domain Eukaryota; kingdom Viridiplantae; phylum Streptophyta; class Pinopsida; order Cupressales; family Cupressaceae; genus Cunninghamia; species Cunninghamia lanceolata. Next base: position 1,465,306 of record BSBN01000766.1, on the reverse strand, counting down.
AATATGTAGGGATCTGTAGATGATTCTGCAAGCCTTGTAGAGGCAATCAAGAAGGTTGATGTAGTTATTTCTAGTGTGGGAGGAGAATAGATAGGAGATCAATTAAATCTCATCAATGCTAGCACCAAATCCACAGCATTCATATTAATGGTTTTATACCTAAACTAATTCTTTTTTATGTTTTGCAGAGTTTTTTTCCTAATAGAGTTTGCTAATGACTTTGATAGATACCATGTAGTAAAGACTTTGTTTGTTTGACTTGAAAGTGAAAGTTTTATGAGTTATTGAAGAAGTGGCATTCTATATGCATATGTCTTCCTATCACATCCCTTGTGGAAGGTGACTTACATGCTAGACATTTCAAAAGGGTCAAACTTAAAAATAAATTAAAAGAGATCTATAAAACCAAATAAATTGGTGAAAGGTGAAGTCAGATATTTAATTACGAAGCATGGCAATGTAAGGAAGTTAAGTAGCAGAAACAACTTCCTACGCCAATCTTGAGGAGAGCTATTATGCAAAACTTTTAAAAACCAATCTAACAATCACAGAAATTCTAGAAGCACATTCAAAACATGAAATAAACAATGAAACACAAAACACCAAATATATATGGGGAAAACCCTTTTAGGTGAAAAGCCCCACACTCCAAAAGCATGTTCAATGTAATCCAAATCCAACAACAAGATTACATACACTTGCAGAGCAAGTTTATTACAAGAGTATCACCAGTAAACAACTCTGGAAGAATTCTGGCAATATTCTGGTAGCATAACAGTACCTACAAACTCACATATACAAACTACTCCTCAAGCCTCCAATTTATAGATTTCTATCTATACAAGAAACCATCTATGGTTTTACAAAACCATGTGCTTAACTTCTCAACCAAGATTCCAGTCTAAAAATAAGCTCTCATGTCCAAAATGATATCCCCTATTTTTGACCCTTACAGTTGTCATAGAATCTGTCATAATACCTCTAAAAATAGTCCTTCCATGATATACTATCGTGTGGGCATCTTTTGATAACTAATATTTCAATTTTCAAGGCACCGACATGTGGCAAAAGTGCCAATTAAGAATTCAAACGCCCCTACATTATTTTGGAGTTAAATAAAAAACAATAACTGACTATGGGAAAATATTAAATACAAAATAATGCTAAGGGAAATATGCAAGGTTGAGACACCTCATTTCCCAACATTCTTCCACTTGTCGAATACCTTACAAGAGCTAGGGGAATCATGTTAGGATTAAGGTTCCATCAACCTTGTAAATCCTATGTGTTGTGATGTTCACAACATGCCCCATTTTGCCCCTTAGCAAAATGAGGACCCCTGCTGTTGCTTTGCTTTTTTGCTTCTGCTTGTGTTGTTCTGTTTGGTGGTAAGGGAAAAGGGGAGTCAAATTTGCAAACCTTGTTAAAAATATAGAAAATTGCAATTTTTCAGTACCAATGCATGATGTGGTTGGATTCCTTGTGAAAAATGAGCCAGGGTTGCTTTTTGAACCGTCTTAAAATTCATCATTTTTTGCAAGTTATGATCAATTTGGTAAAATGTACTATCAGGTTTTTGCAAGATAAACAGTCAGTTGTTTGCCTTTTTCCTTGTTGGCATTCCCTTAAAATTTTGAAATATACATACTTGGTGGTTTCGGGTTAAAGGGAATTTTGTCTGGGTTCCACTTTGTATCTCACAATTGTTTGTTTGGCAGAAGTATATCGGTGCACTTTGTCGCCTTTTTGGGTCACCATTATTTATTCATTGGCAAAGTTTTTAAGGTTTGAACCGCCGCGTTGAACCATCCGCTTGAACCTTTTTTTCAATGGTTCAATGGTTCAATGGTTCGGGGTTCAAAATGGTTCTACATCTCCAAAATGTCTCAAGAGCGAACTGTTGTTTTGTATAGCGTCTTTGAACTTCCGCGTTGAACCATCCGCTTGAACCTTTTTTCCAATGGTTCAATGGTTCAAGGTTCAAAGTTCATTTTTACTTCTAACAAGTCATGTCATACGGTTACCTTGCGTATAGGATGTATCGTTGAACCGTCGCATTGAACCATCCGCTCGTACTCTATAGTGGGGTTCAATGGTTCAAGTTCAAGGCTTTGGTGAGGGGTGGGAAAGATGAGAGGATGGCAAAGAGGTTATTGGCATAACAGTTGCCATCGGTGGATTTTGGAAATATGCCACCGAAGTGAAGTCTCTCACCGATGGCCTTTTGCCATTGGTGTAACACATACCGTCGACTAAGTTTCAGAAGGTCACCCCGAGGCATGTGGTCTCGCCGATGGTATGCCATCGGCATAACTTACACTGTCGGCAGTATTTGGTTATGTCCTGGCGATGGGCATGCTCATCCTGATGGAAGGAGGAGGAAAGTATCAGGAGGACTCATGCCGATACAATGCTCATCGGCGAAACGGATAACTATCGGAGCAGGATTTAAAGCCTTCGCCGATATGGGAGATCTCGCCGATAAGGCGATCAATGAAGGGTTTGTCGGTAAGAGTCACGCCGACGGAGAGGCATCGATGAGACAAGGGTGATCGGCAGGGCTAATTTTGCCCTTGCCGATAGTATGGTATCACGCCGATAGAACAAACAACGGGCATCGGTGGGACTTTCACCAATGGAAACCGAAAGCAGGCATCGGCCAAGGTAATGTTATCAGCATAACAATAGTGATCAGTAGAGGAGGTTTGGAGTTTGCCAATGGCGAATCTCTCGCCGATGAGAAAGAAAATGCAAGCCGATAAGGCTATATCGGTAGGACTCTCGCCGATGGAACGAAACAAAAGGCCATTGGCCAAACAACGAGCATCAGCCAATCGATTTCTGGACACGCCGATGGACAGTTTCACGCCGATGGGCGGGAAATGGAAAGCGATGGAATTTTAAACGCATTTTTTGGTGCCCATAGCATTTTTCTAGTCAGCGATGGTTGACCCATGACATTTTGAGCATCTGTGTGCATTTTGAACACGGTTTCTGCTGATTTTGGACCCGATTCCCACATTTTTTTGCACAGTCACCTTGATTTAAACAGATATTTTAGTTTCCTGCTGTTCATTTGATAAATATGGTACTTATTGCTTGTCTTGTTTTGCAGGATTGCAGTTGAGGAAGTAGCTAGAACTTGATCACAATGACATCATGGAGGAAGAAAATCTGATCTTAGGAGCAGGAAGATAAAGATGAAATGCGAAGAAGTCAAGGCCATTCAAATGACAAGGACAAAATGCAGCTGAAGTATTACTACAGCAGACAAATAGAAGTTATTGCTGAGCTACTAAAGCTTCTCAGAAGGGGCAATATTTCGCCCAGATTTGACACTGCTCAGAGATATTTTGGAGAACTGGTTCACCTGCATTTACTGCTATAACCAGGGGTTTGAACCAGGGGTTTAGTTAGGTTTTTTGCTGTAGTGAGGACAATCAGAAAGTCTTTATATTGTGCCTCTCTACACTGTAATATTTTACACAGGGGCTACATAGAGATTTGTAGCAGCAGGAATTTGTAGAAGTAATATTTAGAATAGAGGAACCTTTTAGTTTAGAAGTAGAAGAAGGAGGTTGCCTGTGTCTGCAGTAAGGTGTGCGTGGAATGTCTGGCTTCCTTACTGTATCTGTAAATCTTGTAAGTTCTCTGTAGTTTGATCAATGAAACTAAGAGTCATTCCAACATTGTAAATCATGTATGACTGTTTGTTTCTAATACAATAGAATTTGGAGTTCTGCATCTATCTTCTGAGTGTTCTCCTGCTCTTCTTTGCGTTTTGAAATTTTTTCTTTGAGAGCTTGCAATTTTAAATGTATGTTTGTGAAAATGCTCAGAACTTGCATTTAAGGTTTTTACTGTGGATTTGATCAAATTGTTGTACGATTTATATAGTGCATAATAGAACAATTAGATCCTTTGGTAGATTTAAATGAAGTGTAGATTAGATCTCTCTAACTTTTCTCAACCCATCTAAAATATTTAGCTGAAAACGTAGAAATCTAAAGGAAGTTGTCCCAAATTTGAAGAAGCATGCATAACAGAGTTAAAGGTAGACAGTTTTCATAAGTGTATAAAGGAGAAAGCTGCAATAATTCAAGAAAACCATCTAAAATTTGCAGCACAGTAACACTTGTATGCAAATGAACAAAATACTTGTTGATATCTATGACCTTTTGCATAATCTTAGTCTAGTAAACCACAAAGAAACCCTAAACTACGTAAGGCCCCTTGAACATTACAGCTTCACATTGACCAACTGAATTTGACCAACAGTACCATTGTAGACTTGGGATTAATTGAATCTTAAGTGATTCTTTCTTATCTTTCAAGTATAGTTTCAGTTCATTATATGTGAATTTTAACTTATTGTTATGATTGCATCAAAACAATCACCAACAGTTTTCTGGCGCTAGAAGGAGGGCCTCCTGAGTTATAGTTTGTTTCAAACTGGCTAATAACAGTAATAGAGTGACTAGGTCTAAATCCGGTTTAGGAGATATATTTGTGCAACTCCCTGATATAAGGCGAAGTAAAAAACCTTTAATTTGGAATCCAAAAATATCGCAAGCAGGAAGTTCATCTGGAACACCTCCTAGGTCACCTTTTAACATCCGTAGTATTGTGAGTCCTGACAGATCACTGTTTAGATCTTTAAATCTTGGTTCAGGCACTCCTGGAGGTCTCAATCCTCCTGTAGATCCTAATCCACCAATCAATCCAGGTATTCCTACAAGTTCAGGTCAAGCTCAAACACCTGCAATGGCTTATTTCAATGTCAATTCTCCCATATTCTTCAACGGTTATCATGAGATGCCCAAAAACCCAGAGAAGATATGTCCCAAATACCAGTTGCATCAGGACCCAGAAGATCATATTAGGATATTTAAGGAAGCATGTTTTAGGGCTATGTTAGAGCACGAGGATGTGGTGTGTAGATTGTTTCCCTACACCTTTAATGAACAAGCCTCTAGTTGGTATGTAAACTTACCCAACAGTTACATTTCTTCCTGGTCACTTATGGAAGAGGCATTTCTGTCAAGATTTAGGGGACCCATTGACCCTTGCGCTTTGTATCATAAATTAGCTGCTATAAAACGAGGTGAGGGAGAGCTGATTGATAATTTCAATGACAGATTTCAAAAGGCCTATTCTAGGCTGGTAGCCCCTTATACCGTAGATGATGGTCCCTTGTTGGCTATGTACTATGCTGCCTTGGATCCTCTAACTGCCATGTTTGTCAAAAGAAAACCTGACATAGATTCAATATCCAAAGCCTATAAATAGGCAACCTCAGTGAACCAAGAGATGAGGCATACAACTTATAGCCCATTTGTTAATGGAGGAAATTTTGGGGTGCAGAATCAAGCACAACCATGGAATGGAGCCCCTATGCAGCACACTTCACTATTAAATCCGGTTCCTCCTTACACACCTGTGTATAGTCCTACCCCAATCCAAGCTATAACTCCTTACACGGCTAGCACTTCCAATAACAGTCAAAATAATGGTCAGCCTTTCTTCCAACCTCCTAGGGATACAACTATGGCAAAAGCACAAGAGGATAGGGAAGAAATCAAAGAGATCACTGCACATTTGAAAAGGTTAACCACCGAAGTGACACAACTAAGAAACGAGAACCTCTATGGAAGAGGCAACCAAAACTGTAGTCAACATCAAAATCACAACCAAGGCCAAAATTAGAACTATAGTTTCAATCAAAATCAGTAGTACAATCAAAACCAAAACTATAATCAGCATCAAGGCCCCAACCAGGGGCAACCAATGCAAAATAGAGGGCCAGTGATAGATAATAGGACCTGGGGCAATAATAACAGAAATTAGAATCAACCTAGGCCACCCAAGACATGGAACATTGGGCCCAACAACGGTACTCTAGCTTCTCCTTTTGAGAATATAGATAATCATGATGCAAAACAAACGGCTAGCATACAAATGGCCAGTACAGCACCCAAAAATTGGTGCAGATTTCATAATACCAATGCCCATGTTGAGCACGACTGTCCACAATTCCACTTAGCAGCTGACATTTTTAATATAGTTGTGCAGCCTCTTACCTCTGAATTTCTCATTCCCAAGGGTAATGAGGTAGTACCCTTAGGATATGACATAGCATTAGTCTTAGAAACATTTACCTTTGCAACTGTAGAAGAGAAAGAGGATGAATTGCTAGAAGATAAACCATACTATTGTGAAAATCTTTATCCTGAATCAGCCTTTGTGTTAAATGCTTTTCAGTTTCCCTTTGAATCTGAAAATGAGATATTAAATGAAACAGAAGAGGTGCAGGCCTTTCAACAGACAAATAAAAACCACACCTACAATTTGAGGAACAACCCTAGGCCAGGAGGACCTTTTACCACTTTCATTCCTCCGAATAACTTCAATACACCCCCAGATCAGAATGCTAGCAATAATCCTGCCATACTTAAAGCTAATCAGCACACAGATAATGGAACAGCAGTACAAAAGGATCAAACAAGTAAAACTAAAACAATAGAGACAACAAGATTAACGAGTTACTTGTCAGAGGAAATAAAGAAAATTAAGGTCAGTATACCCCTAAATGAATTATTGAAGACCCCAGGGATCAGAAATGCTTTTATAAAATCTCTGGATACGTCCATGACAGATGAGGTGTCTGCTAATATAACTGTTCCTAATAGAGATTCACCGCCTAAAGAGAAAAATAAGAAAGTTGAGTAGCCTTCCAATACAAATGTAGTGATACATGCGGATAAGAGGGATACTCCCCCTTTCTTGTTAACTATTAGATTGTGTGGGAAGAATATACACAATTGCATGGTAGATTCTGGTGCCTCAGCCAACGTAATGCCCTTAGGAATATGTGAGACTCTCGGGCTAACCCCCACCAAATCTGCCAAGGTTGTCACACAATTAGATAAGACTGAGGTTAGTGTGATAGGAGAACTCATGAACATTCAAATACAATTAGCCTCAGACCCTAGGGTAAGCCAAATCATTGATATTCAAGTAGTGGATATACCCATAAATTATGGAACGTTGCTGAGCAGGGATTGATCCAAGACATTAAACGGATACATGGCCACTGACTTTTCACATATGTGGCTACCTTGGAGAGGTGTCCCAAACTAGATCAGAATAGAGGCAGAGCCCAAAATGAAACATATGATAACAGAGTATAATCAAACTAATGAAATATTATATGCTGCTGTTGAACCGGGTGTGTATAGAATTACCAACCATGGGGTGCAGATTGAAGAGATCATGATGTTAAACATTAGAAAAAAATGTGTTAGCAATAGGACAACATTACTCATTGAGTTTGATGGAAATACTTCAAATGAAGAAAACAATGCAATAGGCAAATTTGGTCATGCCATTAGACAAGAGGTGGAAGAGTGCGTTAAACACAATCTGCCGGTCCAATGTAAATTATATAAAAATAGGTGTAGAGTCCATGATAGGCAACATTCTGAGGAGAGTTGTGAAATATGCAAAGACATCATTGAATATGAATACAAAAAATGCATAGGGAGGGTGGAGTTACAAGAGGAAAATGAGAATCCTGATCCAACACAGAAATATGTTCAAGATGATATAGATGCCTTGATTCCAAATTTAGGAGAAGAAATAAAGGACAAGGGTAGTTGTCTTTCTGAGTTGCAAACTAAAAACACACATATACAAGTTAACCAAACAGAAAAACCCATGAATAAACAGGACAACACCCCACTGGCAATAAAAGAGACAAAGCATGCTAAGATAAAAGGTCAGAAAAGTAAAGATGGCATGTGGACATTAAAATGTGATGCGTCCAAATCAAAACAGGGTGCAGGTGCAGGTGTTGAACTCATAGATCCTCAAGGTAAATCACATCTGGCAGCATATAGATTACAATTTTCCTATACTAACAATATTGCTGAATATGAGGCCCTAATTTTAGGACTCGTCATGGCCATCAAGAAAAGGGTGAAAACAATCAGAGTATTTTCAGACTCTGAATTAGTAGTCAGACAAGTGAGGAAACTATATGCTTGCAATTACAAGAAAATGATTAGTTACAGACATAGAGTATGGAGTTTAATAGATTTGTTTGATGCTTTTAACATAGAGCACATCCCCAGAGAGCTGAACCATAGGCCGGATGCGCTAGCAGTTGCTACTAGTACATTAGAACCATTGACACTGTCAGGATTGAGACGATTTGCTGTTGAGCTAGTTAACGTGCCCAGTATACCAGACAACGTTACACACTTTCAGGTATTTGGAGAGGATCAACAAATTATTGATTTTCTGACTTGTAATGAGGCATTTGAGGCTCAAATCATTGATGAACAAGAAAGGCCTGAAGTAACATGGGACGAAGAGGATATAATCAACTTGAAGAGCAACTTCTTACCAAAAGGAGTAATTGAATTAGAACATATCTTTGACTTCAATGGAGTAATGAGACAGAAGGACTTGCCCAAAACAGAAGGGGGTAAGTCTGATTTACATAACTTAGGGACAGAGCAAAATCCACAAAATGTACTAATTGGGAAAGCTTGCTCTAAGAAAATTAGAAAAGAGGTTTTAGACGCTCTGAAAGATTATAAACACGTAATAGCATGGACGTATGAAGACTTGAAAACATTTGATGAGTCCATCATAACTCACGTAATACCTTTAAGAAAAGAGGTTAAACCATTTAGGCAGAAACAAAGGCCTGTGAACGCCATTCTAAAAAATTGCTATCTGTTGGAATAATTTTCCCAGTCAGACATTTTATCTAGGTAGCTAACTTAGTACCAGTGAGGAAGAAAAACGGAGACATCAGGTTATGCGTAGACTTTAGAAATTTAAACAAAGCATTTGAGAAGGATAATTATCCTTTGCCTCTGATAGACGAAGTGCTGCAAGCAGTAAATGGTGCAAAGATGATGTCTTTTTTAGATGGTTTTTCAGGTTATAACCAGGTCTTAATTGATAGAGAAGATAGACTAAAAACCACCTTCACTTGCAAATGGGGAAATTATGCGTATAGAAGAATGCCTTTTGGTCTGATCAATGCAGGTGCTACTTTTCAGAGAGCCATGGACATTGCATTCCGTGGATTATCAGGTAAGTGCATTGTTGTGTATATGGATGATTTAACTGTGTATTGCAAGGATGCATCCACTCACGCTGAAGATCTTAGGAAGATACTCAAGCGATGTGAAAGGTATGGGATTTCCCTTAATCCTAAGAAATGTATATTTGGCGTAACTGAAGGTAAATTATTAGGCCATGTCATTTCTGGAGGTGGAATTTCAATTGATCTGGATAGAATAGAATCCATAAAAAAATTGCAAATACCAAACAGTAGGAAAGAGTTGAAATCATTTTTTGGCAAAATTAACTTTGTTCGGAAGTTTATAACAGGTTTTGCAGAGATTGTGCAACCATTAAATGCCATGTTGAAGAAGGATGCGCAGATGGAATGGATGCCAGTGGCCAGAGCCGCATTTGAAGATATCAAGGAGGCAATTTCTAATGCCCCTGTATTGGCAAGTCTAGACTACACAAGCCTGTTTTACATCTACTCCTTTGCATCTTCTCATTCAGTCGCGGCTGCCTTGACACAGAAAGGTGAAAACAATGAAGAGAGGCCCATAGCATTTATGAGTGCGCATCTGAAGGATGCACAGCTGAGGTATCTAGACATCGAGAGGCAGGCATTTGCATTAGTAAAGGCTGTGAAAAAATTTAGACACTACATTCTGTGCAGCTAGATCAAAGCCATAGTACCAGACGCAGCAGTAAAGATGTTGCTGATGCAGAACGAACCTGGAGAAAAAAGAGCCAAGTGGATCACCATGCTGCAAGAGTTCGATGTGGAAATCATTCCCATGAAGCTAGTCAGAGGGCAGGCATTGGTGCAAACAATAGCAAATACAGATCCCGATTTGATAAAACAACAGTACGTATTGAATTCCCAGAGTGCATCAGGCTCTGGTACGATGATTTAAGCACCTTCTTGATAGCTAGAAAGTACCCAAATAGGATGAAAGCTTCTCATAGGAGAGCTTTGAAGGTTAAAGCACAAAATTATATGGTGCAAGGAGGTCTTCTATTCAGGAAGAACCATGATTGAATTTATCTGAGATGCATAAATAGAGCTGAAGCTGATAAAGTGTTGACAGAACTACATGACAAGTACGGAACTGGCCATGGTTCCCATTTAGCTACAACACACAAAATACTGAGGGCGGGCTATTACTGGCCCACGATGTTCAAAGACACTAAGAGTCACATCAGAAGTTGCCACACCTGTCAGACTGCAGCAGATAAAGGGAGAAATCAGGCCAATCCACTACAACCTGTAATTGAATCCAGACCGTTTGCACAGTGGGGCTTAGATTTTATTGGAGTCATCAATCCCCCATCTTCTGTAGGACACAAATTTATACTAACGGTAATAGACTATTGTACAAGGTGGACTGAGGCCACCTGCTGCAAATTTTCCACAACTGAGCTAGTTATCAAGTTTCTTGAAGAAAACATCATCACCAGGTCTGGAACTCCCTATTCATTGGTATGTGATAATGGCCCTGCTTTCTCTTCTTTAAAGTTTTCTAAATGGGCATTTGAATACGGGATCATTTTAAGGTTTTCTTCAAATTATTACCCTCAAGGTAATGGACTGGCTGAATCAACGAACAAAATTTTATTAGACATAATCAAGAGGTTAATTGCAAAGAGTCCTAGAGAGTGGAATACCCTGTTAAGATATGCATTATGGGTAGATAGGACCAAGTTTAAAACAGCTTTAGGTAGCACACCTTATCATTTAGTCTATGGGACTAATCCCATACTTCCAGTAAATCTGAGAATACCAACCTAGAAGTTTGCCAATGAGTATCTAGGCTTTGATAACCATAGGGAAGCTAGAATAGTGCAAATGCTACAACTAGATGAGAAAAGAGGTCAAGCCATCGAGAAGTTTGCCAAACACCAAGCAGTTGTTAAGAGGTGGTTTGATAAAAGGGCAAGAGTCAAAACATTTAGGATATCAGACTTAGTGATGTGCTGGGACAAAGCACATGAAAAGAAAGGGAGCCATGAAAAATTTGATAAATTATGGCTGGGTCCATTACAAGTCTCAGAAATAATAGGAGATAACACATTCAGACTTAAGACCTTGACTAGAGAAGATGTGTCATTACCAGTTAACGGCCAACATTTGAAACACTACTTCCAGGCCTAAGGTAAAGGGCAGTCCATTTTGGTGTAAAGTGCTGTAAGTAATGTACAATTCTTCTTTTGCTGTTTCTTTCTGTTTGTACAATTTGTCTTTTGTTTGTTTCTGTTTTCTATTTCTTTCTGTTTGTACAGTTTTTCTGCTTTTTTTGCTTTTGTACAGCCTGTTTGTTTGGTTTGTTTGTTGTCTTCTTAGTGGGGATCTTTATTTTACTTTCGAGTATTAAGGAGCAAAACTAGCAACCATTCAAAACAATATAAAATTTAGGGTATTCAGGTTAATCATTTGCAATTTGTGCATAGCCTTTTTGTGACTGTCATGAATGTAGAGAGTTATTTATCTTCCAAAATTTCGTATTCAATGAATGTGATTGAGAATTCGAAGCAAGTTTCTCACGATGACACACCTAAAATCCTTGGGTTTGTTGAACTTACCAGTGTAGATATTAGGTGAAAAATCAGAGGTCACCCTTGCTACCATTACAATTCTCAGCTTAATTTCAGCAAGTGTCCACTCCTTGCATTATGAAGTTACAAATTGCTATATCTTGTGAAATCTTTCAAAATCAGAAAATTAGAAAATAAAAGACAAAAGAAAAAAAATAAATAAAGCAGATTATACTAAAAATCCAGATTAAGCCATCTAAGTAACTCTACCAGGGCTATAGACGCTCGCTGGCAGTGGGGCTCTACTTAGGAGAATTGTAACGATAACCTTGTCGGGGCTATGAACGCTCGCTGGCAGCAAGGCTCTATCCGGTCGGCTATGAGGGAATATCCTCACCTACGTAGGCTAATGTCAGTCACTGGTTTGTTCAATCGATCTTCAAGATGAGGATAATTAATCACGTGCACACAATTAAACTAAAAATGGAAGTTCATGCACCCTTATTGAATACCTTAAGTCTCAAGCTGAATAAGTAATTTGCAGGAAGGATAGTCGGAAGTTATGAATTTATTTCACCTAGTTTTCTTGAACACTTTGAATGTAATTGTTTTGTTTTGTTGCTAGTTGTTGTGATGTTCACAACATGCCCCATTTTGCCCCTTAGCAAAATGAGGACCCCTGCTGTTGCTTTGCTTTTTTGCTTCTGCTTGTGTTGTTCTGTTTGGTGGTAAGGGAAAAGGGGAGTCAAATTTGCAAACCTTGTTAAAAATATAGAAAATTGCATTTTTTCAGTACCAATGCATGATGTGGTTGGATTCCTTGTGAAAAATGAGCTAGGGTTGCTTTTTGAACCGTCTTAAAATTCATCATATTTTGCAAGTTATGATCGATTTGGTAAAATGTACTATCAGGTTTTTACATGATAAACAGTCAGTTGTTTGCCTTTTTCCTTGTTGGCATTCGTTTAAAATTTTGAAATATACATACTTGGTGGTTTCGAGTTAAAGGGAATTTTGTCTGGGTTCCACTCTGTATCTCACAATTGTCTGTTTGGCAGAAGTATATTGGTGCACTTTGTCGCCTTTTTGGGTCACCATTATTTATTCATTGGCAAAGTTTTTAAGGTTTGAACCGCCGCGTTGAACCATCCGCTTGAACCTTTTTTTCAATGGTTCAATGGTTCGGGGTTCAAAATGGTTCTACATCTCCAAAATGTCTCAAGAGCGAACTGTTGTTTTGTATAGCGTCTTTGAACTTCCGCGTTGAACCATCCGCTTGAACCTTTTTTCCAATGGTTCAATGGTTCAAGGTTCAAAGTTCATTTTTTCTTCTAACAAGTCATGTCATACGGTTACCTTGCGTATAGGATGTATCGTTGAACCGCCGCATTGAACCATCCGCTCATACTCTATAGCGGGGTTCAATGGTTCAAGTTCAAGACTTTGGTGAGGGGCGGGAAAGATGAGAGGATGGCGAAGAGGTTATCGACATAACAGTTGCCATCGGTGGATTTTGGAAATATGCCGCCAAAGTGAAGTCTCTCATCGATGGCCTTTTGCCATCAGTGTAACACATACCGTCGGCCGAGTTTCAGAAGGTCACCCCGAGGCATGTGGTCTCGCCGATGGTATGCCATCGGCATAACTTACACTGTCGGTAGTATTTGGTTATGTCCTGGTGATGGGCATGCTCATGCCGATGGAAGGAGGAGGAAAGTATCGGGAGGACTCATGCTGATACAATGCTCATCGGCGAAACGGATAACTATCGGAGCAGGATTTAAAGCCTTCGCCGATATGGGAGATCTTGCCGATAAGGCGATCAATGAAGGGTTTGTCGGTAAGAGTCACGCCAACGGAGAGGCATCGATGAGACAAGGGTGATCGGCGGGGCTAATTTTGCCCTCACCGATAGTATGGTATCACACCGATAGAACAAACAACGGGCATCGGCGGGACTTTCACCAATGGAAACCGAAAGCGAGCATCGGCCAAGGTAATGTTATCGGCATAACAATAGTGATCGGCAGAGGAGGTTTGGAGTTCGTGGATGGCGAATCTCTCACCGATGAGAAAGAAAATGCAAGCCGATAAGGCTATATCGGTAGGACTCTCGCTGATGGAACGAAACAAAAGGCCATCGGCCAAACAACGAGCATCGGCCAATCGATTTCTGGACACGCCGATGGACAGTTTCACGCCGATGGGCAGGAAATGGAAAGTGATGGAATTTTAAACACATTTTTTGGCACGCGTAGCATTTTTCTGGTCAGCGATGGTTGACCCATGACATTTTGAGCGTCTGTGTGCATTTTGAACATAGTTTCTGCTGATTTTGGACCTGATTCCCACATTTTTTTACACAGTCACCTTGATTTAAACAGATATTTTAGTTTCCTTCTGTTCATTTGATAAATATGGTACTTATTGCTTGTCTTGTTTTGCAGGCTTACAGTTGAGGAAGTAGCTGGAACTTGATCACAGTGACATCATGGAGGAAGAAAATCCGATCTCAGGAGCAGGAAGATAAAGATGAAATGCGAAGAAGTCAAGGCCATTCAAATGACAAGGACAAAATGCAGCTGAAGTATTACTACAGCAGACAAATAGAAGTTATTGCTGAGCTGCTAAAGCTTCTCAAAAGGGGCAATATTTCGCCCAGATTTGACACTGCTCAAAGATATTTTGGAGAACTAGTTCACCTACATTTACTGCTGTAACCAGGGGTTTGAACCAGGGGTTTAGTTAGGTTTTTTGCTATAGTGAGGACAATCAGGGAGTCTTTATATTGTGCCTCTCTGCACTGTAATATTTTACACAGGGGCTACATAGAGATTTGTAGCAGCAGGAATTTGTAGAAGTAACATTTAGAATAGAGGAACCTTTTAGTTTAGAAGTAGAAGAAGGAGATCGCCTGTGTCTGCACTAAGGTGTGCGTGGAATGTCTAGCTTCCTTACTGTAGCTGTAAATCTTGTAAGTTCTCTGTAGTTTGATCAATGAAACTAAGAGTCATTCCAACATTGTAAATCATGTATGATTGTTTGTTTCTAATACAATAGAATCTGGAGTTCTGCATCTATCTTCTGAGTGTTCTCCTGCTCTTCTTTGTGTTTTAAAATTTTTTCTTTGAGAGCTTGCAATTTTAAATGTATGTTTGTGAAAATGCTCAGAACTTGCATTTAAGGTTTTTACTGTGGATTTGATCAAATTGTTGTATGATTTATATAGTGCATAATAGAACAATTAGATCCTTTGGTAGATTTAAATGAAGTGTAGATTAGATCTCTCTAACTTTTCTCAACCCATCTGAAATATTTAGCTAAAAATGTAGAAATCTAAAGGAAGTTGTCCCAAATTTGAAGAAGCATGCATAACAGAGTTAAAGGTAGACATTTTTCATAAGTGTATAAAGGAAAAAGCTGCAATAATTCAAGAAAACCATCTAAAATTTGCAGCACAGTAACACTTGTATGCAAATGAATAAAATACTTGTTGATATCTATGACCTTTTGCATAATCTTAGTCTAGTAAACCACAAAGAAACCCTAAACTACGTAAGGCCCCTTGAACATTACAGCTTCACATTGACCAACTGAATTTGACCAACAGTACCATTGTAGACTTGGGATTAATTGAATCTTAAGTGATTCTTTCTTATCTTTCAAGTATAGTTTCAGTTCATTATATGTGAATTTTAACTTATTGTTATGATTGCATCAAAACAATCACCAACACTATGTAATTAATTACTCCTAGTATTGTTTGTAAATCACCCATAAGGGATGAAAGGTTTCACTAGCAATGGTCTCATTTCAGCTAGATATTTATATCCGTTCCTCGATGCTAACTCACCTGTGACGGGGACTCGCAGGGGGTTTCCCCCCTGCAAGGGGTCTGGAGGGTCATCCCCTCTGCGAGAGGTCCGGGGCCTGTGCGCCCCGGTGGGGGTTCAGGGGAAATGCCCCCGAAACCACATTTTATTTTATATTTTATCATTGTAAATTTGGACCGTTCGTCATTAGGTCACAAATCCGATGGTTGATATTATGTCGGTTATCTTGCCCTAGAAGGCAACCCCCTTTTATAAGGATATTTGTACTGCATTTTTATCAGATTTGAGAGTAATAGGCGACGCTAGATTGAAGACTAGAGAGGAGAGGAAGTGCATGTATTGTAATCTCATATTTGAAGATAATACAACTTGGAGCCTCTTTTCTTGGTGGAGTTTTTTTACCTGAAAGGGTTTTCTCCACGTTACATACTGTGTTATGTGTTTAGTTCTTGTTGCATGTTATTTTTGTGTAATGGGTTTTAATTTCTATTGCAATCTCCATTGATTCTACATTGTTTAAAGCACATAAATAAGGTTTGAATCAGATTTTTGTTGTGTGGTTTGCACCTTCATTTCTATCAAATCACACCATCATGGATCAACTGCTAGGGGCCAAAAGGCCCATAGACTCATAACACCACCTAAATTTCACTATGTTCATAGGCTTATTTAATGCATCAACAACATTCGCCACAATCTCTACCTTTTCCAGCTTCACCCTGCCATCCATGACCATATCTCTCACAAAGTGATACTAAACATCAATGTGTTTGGTCCTGACATTAAAAGTTGAGTTCTTCACAAGGTAGATCGCACTCTGACTGTCACAATAAACTATAACTGCACCCTGTTTCAATCCAATATCTGAACACAAATGCTTCATCCAAATGGCTTCTTCATAGGCATGAGTAGCTACCATGTACTCTGCCTCAGTAGTGGACAAAGCGACCATAGCCTATCGCATGCTCATCTGACTAATTGCACCACCATTAAGAGTAAAAACATATGCATTGGTGGATCTTCTGTTGTTGACATCACTAGCCCAATCTGAATCCACAAAACCATGAATACTTAGGGAACACTGATCTACTATACCATGAAAGCATATAGAGTACTCTGTTGTACCCTACAAATATCTGAAGACCCTCTTAACTACATCCCAGTGCACTTTTCCAAGATTAGACATAAAATAAGAAAGAACTCCCACTGCTTGGGTAATGTCTGGTCTTGTACAAACCATAGCATACATTAAGCTTCCAACTACATTCTGGTAAGGCACTCTACTCATGTCTTCCATCTTCGATGGGGATGTAGGACATTGTGAAATAGAGAGCTTCATTCCCAATGTAACAAGAACACAAAGTGGTTTACAATCTTTCATGTTAAACCTTTGTAAAATTGAACAAACATACTTACACTAGCCAAACCATAACTTTCTGTTCTCACGATCTCTTCTGATCTCCATCCCAAGTATGTGTTTTACTACACCAAGATCTTTCATTTCAAATTTCACAAAGAGCTGAGATTTCAATTCTGCAATCAAACCTTTGCCTTTCCCAATAAACAACATGTCATCAACATATAAAACAATTACTAGGAAACAATCACCATTAGATTTAAAATATACACAGTGATCAGATTTAGACTGCACAAATCCCAAACTCAACACATAACTATTGAACTTTTGTTACCACATCCTAGGACTTTGTTTAAGGCCATATAGATATTTCTTTAACTTACAAACCAACTTGCTTTTACTTTCACCACACAGTGCTCTGGCTGTGTCATATAGATTTCTTCCTCCAAATCACCATGAAGGAAAGCAATTTTCACATCCTTTTTTCGACCTCTAGATCATAAGCTACTATAATAGATAATAAAAACTGAATGGATGTCATTTTAGCAATAGGAGAAAAGATCTCACCATAATCAATAGCCTCAACATGAGAGTATCCCTTCACAACCAACCATGCCTTATACTTTTCAACATTTCCATATGAACTAATCTTTTTCTTAAACACCCATTTACATCCAATAGGTTTCCATCCTTCAGGCAATGATACTAAGTCCCATTATCATTTCTTTCAAGGGCTATCATTTCTTCATCCATAGCTATTTTCCAGGACTCTGCATCATTAATACCCAAAGTCTCTTGCATAGATATCAGCTCATCAATGTTAGTACTCAAAGCAAATATGCACTTCCGATCATCAGGTGAATACCCATACCTTTCAGGTGGTTGCCTATGCCTTGTAGACCTTTTGAACAGGCTGAGGTGGATGTTCTTCCACTTCTTCCTCACCTTCTTCCTCTTCTGAAGATTCAGAGCTTGATGAGCTCTCCTCAACTTCTAATCTATCTTGGGGTCTCGATTCAACTTTCTTAGGTGTAGAAGGAAATTGAATCACATCCTTTTTTTGTTCAATTTCTTTATGTTGTTATGGTTAAAAAGTAACAGAAGATTTAGTCTCTCTAAAAATAACACTTCTGGAATAAATTACCTTATGTGCAACATGGTCCCAAAGCTTGTATCCTTTCACACCATAGCTGTAGCCGATGAAGATACATTTGACAGCCTTAGAATCCAACTGTGTTCTCTCCTCCTTAGGCACATATGCATATGCCTCATAACCAAAAACTCTCAGATGTCTAAGTGCAGGCTTTTTCCCCAACCATGCCTCCATTGGCGTTTTATCAACAAGTGTTGATGTAGGAGATCTATTGATCAAATAACAAGCCTTAGAATCCAACTTTGTTCTCTCCTCCTTAGGCACATATGCATATGCCTCATAACCAAAAAATCTCAGATGTCTAAGTGCAGGCTTTTTCCCCAACCATGCCTCCATTGGCATTTTATCAACAAGTGTTGATGTAGGAGATCTATTGATCAAATAACAAGTAGTGGCAACAACTTCAACCCAAAACTTTTGTTCTAGACCAGCTCCACTCAACATGCTCCTAGCCTTCTCCATTAATGTTATGTTCATTCTTTCTACAACTCCATTCTGTTGCGGAGAATACAGAGTTGTCTTTTGTCTTTTAATCCTGCAATCTATACAGAATCTATCAAAATCTATAGAACAATACTCACCACCATTGTCAGTCCTCAAACATTTAATTTTCTTTCTAGTTTGAGTTTCTACCATAGCCTTGAACTCTTTAAAATGACTAAAAACTTCATATTTACTCTTTAAAAAATATACCCATGTTCTTCTCCTGAAATCATCAATGAAAGTAACATAATAAACTGATTTACCAATAGAAGCAACATCAATAGGACCAAATACATCCAAATGGATTAGATCCAAGATACATGAAGACTTATGAGAAGATGAGTAAAACTAAATGTGGTTTTGTTTGCCATATATACAATGTTCACAAAAATCAAACTCTAGATTGCAATCATCCAACCCCTCAACAAGGTTCTTATTTTTCAGGGATTTTAAACCCTTCTCTCCAATGTGGCCAAGCCTTTGGTGCCATAACATGGTCTTCTCTGTAGGCAACTTAGATTTGGTAGACAAAGCACCCTTGGGTACCTAGAAGCCACGACCATCCGTAGAAGAGGAAACCATCTCTTTTTTAGTGAAGTATTTTTTGGCTTAATTTTATCAGAAGTGCTATTGCACTCAATCGTGCATGCATCAAGCTGATACAATGTACCCAATCTACTTCCTTTTGCTATCACAATAGCACCTCTCACCATTTTCACACCTGATTCAAAAAACTATACATGCACACCCGCATCTATTAGCTTGCTAACATATAATAAATTTCTTGCTAGTCCTAGAATATGCAAGACACCATTAAATCGTCTAACTCTACCATCAAAAAATTTCACATGAATGCTACCACGGACAACAATGTTAAGAAAATAATTATCACCCAAATACACCTTACCACCATCATAGTTTTCATACTTACTAAACTAGTTTCTGTTAGGAGTCATGTGGAAAGATTCACCTGAGTCTATCAACCATGCATTATCACCTACACAAGTGGCCAAGGCTACAATAAAGGCATCTCCATCTTCCTTTTCGGACTTAGAATCAAAATCTTGCTTCTTCTTCTTCTTTTTCTTCTCTTCTTTACATTCCTTTCAGAAGTGTCCAGATTTGCCACAGTTCCAGCATATTGCCTTAGACTTACCAGGGGATTTTGATCTCCCCTTATTCTTAGACTTGGAACAGCCACACTACTTCTCATCTTTGCCTCATTCTTTTGGTCTTCCTCGAACACTCAAAGCTTCTTTGGCATTCAAAGAGACCTTCCTTCTCATCTCTTTAGAGAGTAGATAACCAACAACATCCTCCATCTTCAAAGTGACTGAAGTGCTCACAATGGCTATGACTAGGTTGTCCCATGAGTCTGGCAGTGAACACATCAAAGTTTGGCACCTTTCTTCTTCATCCATATTAACCCCAACCGAGGTCAACTAAGTCACCAACATATTGAATGTTTCCAGATGCTCAGAAACCCATCCACCTTCTTCCATTCTCAAGGAATACAACTTCTTCCTCAAGAAAATCTTATTTACTAGAGATTTATCTTGGTATATCTCACCCAACTTCTTCCAAAGCTTCTTCAAAGTGGATTCTTCGTGGACATTTATCAGGATTGAAACTGCAAGACATAGTCTAATGAGACCTTTAGCTTTTCTATCCATTACATCATATTTTGCAGCCAAAGCTGGATTTGTAGGACTTTGGACATTTTCATCCATTGCATCCCATAGATCCTGATCAATCAACAGATCATCCATCTTCACCTTCCACATTTCAAAGTTCATGCCGAAAAACTTCTCTACCTTAATCCTCCTAGATGTGCTCACCATCTAAAAAATGCCTATAACATGATCACAAAGTATTCTCTACACAAGCTCCCACTCAAACCTTGATTAGCACAAAAAACCCAACAACCCACAACTGAAACCAAAGGTGATCAATCTATGATACCACTTGTAAGGAAGTTAAAGTAGCAAAAACAACTTCCTATGCCAATCTTGAGGAGATATATTATGCAGAACTTTTAAAAACTGATCTAACAATCATAGAAATTCTAGAAGCACATTCAAAACATGAAATAAACAATGAAACACAAAACACCAAATATACATGGGGAAAACCCTTTCGGGTGAAAACCCCCACACTCCAAAAGCTTGCTCAGTGTATTCCAAATCTAAAAACAAGATTACATACACTTGTAGAGCAAGTTTATTATAGGAGTATCACCAGTAAACAACTCTGGAAGAATTTTGGTAGCATTCCAGCAGCATAACAATACTTGCAAACTCACACATACAAACTACTCCTCAAGCGTCCAATTTATAGACTTATGGTTATACAAGAACCCATCTGTGGTTTTACAAAACCATGTGCTTAACATCTCAACCAAGATTTCAGTCTAGAAATAAGCTCTCACGTCCAAAATGATATCCCCTATTTTTGACCCTTACAGTTGTCATAGAATCTGTCATAATACCTCTAAAAATAGTCCTTCCATGATATACTACCATGTGGGCATCTTTTGACAATTAATATTTCAATTTTCAAGGCCACGACATGTGGCAAAAGTGTCAATTAAGAATTCAAACACCTCTACATTATTTTGGAGCTAAATAAAAAACAATAACTGACTGTGGTAAAATATTAAATACAAAATAATGCTACGGGAAATATGCAAGGTCGAGACACCTCATTTCCCAACAGGCAACACAAGTTTGGAGGGGAATCATGGAGTAAGGTATGGGCATCCATCAAAGCATAAAGAAATATTAATGGAAGATAGGATAAATTTTATATATCTTTTCATAATGGAAGAGGGGCAAATAAAAGAGGAAGTCACACTTCAATAAATTAACAAGTGATGCCATGACTAAATCATTATTGATTCTTGTTGGGTAGATTAGGGGAAGAGGTGATGGGAGATTACAATGCATCCCTCCTAAACATAAATAGAAAATGACTCCACATTTACATGTTTCAAAAGGGGGAAGCAAATTAGTAAATGCATAACATTATCTCCTCTTGAGTGAAGTAGAGATATGATGGAAAAGAGGGGTCACCTCCCACACCACGAAAGGAGGTATGGCGCCCCCTATAGCCATTAATAACACAAGGGACTAGGAGCAGGATAGTGTTTCTCAAGTAAGCCTAAAACATTGTTTTTGGGGGCATGATAGGTGTGAAAGATAAAGAGGGAGAGTGGAGAAATCAATGGGGAATGGAAGAGAGATAAGGGAGGTAGTTCATCAATGACAGTGACTTTTCTCAATTAACAATACCACTGCTTTACTAGTCTGGTCAAAAGCCAAGCTTGTTTGGTACATGGATGAATTTGAAGGCAGTCTTAATGATTCATCTCATTCTTCATCTTTGGGTCTTCTGGCCTTAGCAAATTACTGGGTTGATCCTTGCTACTAGAATGGTGACTAATTTTGTGTTGGATAACATAGATGTAACTTGATGTAGAACTCAATCTAATGGCACATTAAGAGTACCCATATCTGGCATCACATATTGAGGAGTCCACAAGCCCATCCAAGAAGTAACATAGCCATTAAAATTGTCATTACAAAAACCACCTAAATCATGTTTATGTTTGCTATTGTATTTGAGAAGAGAATGGGAAAAAGCAAAATAAGATGTGATAGAGCATATGTCAACACCTACAACAGAAATATATTCAACATCACTCCTAGAAATGGAAGCCAGAGGAACTTCTAAAATCTGTCAGTGAGGTCTCCTTAGAGCTAATACTTTGGGTGATTGGTTGTGATAGAGTGTCAAAGAGATTATTCCTTGGCATGTTGGTGCTATAAGGAACCGATGACATAGTTTCTGAAAAACAATTGCTCTCTCCTTGTAAGAGGTCACTCCTTAGATAATCCTGATAGTGGTAAGCAAATCAATTTATTACCTCCTCTTGATATAATTTAGGAACTAAAATATTATTTTGTTTGGGTGGAAAGAGATAAGTGTATGTAACAATTCTATCATCCTAATAGGTTGCTTGAGGTTAGCCTTTGTACCGAGATGGGTTGGTTATAATATTTATTCTTGTATCTATATATTATACAAAATTCTAATTGATAATCTTTGAAATTAGTTGGATTTTCAGATTTAGATTGAGCTGGTTCATTAGATGATCAAAAACTTTCGTTTGGTTATTGTTTTAGCCTTGGGAGTGGCATTATAACTTAGAGCTCAAAGAAGAAAAAAATCGTCTATCTTTCTATAGTAGAGGTAGAGTATATTGCAACAACCTCAGCATGTTGTCAAGTAGTTTGGTTACAAAGAGTATTGGAAAATTTGCAGCAACAATGTAATTCTCCCACAATTACACATTGTGATAATAGCAATACCTTTCATATAGAAAAGAATCATATTCTTCATGAACCAAGTGTATCTAGATATTCATCATCACTTCATTAGAGATTTAATTCAGCAAAGAGAAGTGCACTTACAGTTCTATAGGATAGAGAATCAGCTAGCAGATATATGTACAAAGGCGATTCCAAGGAATCGACTTGTTTTATTAGGAATAGTGTAGTTAAGCATTAAGGTGAAGAATGTTCAGAAAAATAATGCTTAACATATGGTTTGAGAAAAATAAGCAACATCTATCATGTTTTAACAACAGTTGTCCAATTTGACTATATTTTAGTTTGTAGTTTTGTTTATTAGGGTCATCTTGTTTCATTATGTTTTTGCCTCTACATGTCAAATATCTATAATCAATATCAATGTAATTACCAAAGAAGAATGAAAAGGAAGCTTATTTTAAGTTGTATGCATTTTTCCCAAATTCTTGAAATTTCCTATTTTTCCCTGTTTTTAATTCTACACCAGTAGTGAAGGTTGTAGTAGATCTGAAAGCAATGAAAAATAAATTTTAGGGTTATTACATTACATTTAGTTAAAATGGATTTTTTGTCAAACTCTACTCATACATATGTAATATAGTTATGATCCCAAATTAGATATGTTTTATATTGGAATATGTTAGTCAATACTATAACTCCAAAATTTGGTGAACCATAATCAACTATTTATTAAAAATCATTTATGCAATCTTGGGAGTGGAGTTGCATTGCATTTCTTTAGGAATTAATGGGCATCTATATTTCTTCAATTTGTTTTTAAGATAGAGAACTTAAGACATGACAACTATTCTTCTTCCTCTCCATGTATAATATATCCTTAGTTTGGTCTTTCCTCTCAAATATGTGTAATAACCACCCTGGTTACTACCAATTTTTTTTTATGCCAAGTACTAAATTGCCCAAGCATCTTCTATTTGATTTTAGAAGTGCTAACTTCAGAGACTTACCAACCATAGTCATGGCAACAACTCTATGCCACAACTCATAGACTCACACTAGAGTATGGTCAGCTCACAAGGTCAAGGTCATCCCTAGACCCAGACCTAAACCTTGAGGGTTCATTTGCAATGGCCTATGTATCCCCTCATGGGAATCAGAGGCATCGTAGTTTGTATATCAACAGTAGAGAGGCTACATCCTCTCCTTTAATATGAGATCTCTGGTCTCACTTCTAAATCATATCTTTTAAGTAAATCCTATCATCCCAATTCAATTCATGAGCAATAGTATAATAGCAAATGCAATCTGATCAAAGGCTAGTTCAACACCAACATCAAGGTATGAAAACACACATAACCACATAGTGACCAACTCATATAAACATCACTTGATCAAACATAGTGACTGGCTAAAGCATACATTACATGTACATAATGTGACTATCTATCACATGGGTCACACATATATAGTGTGACTAGATCAGGGGTACAACCCATCTACACAATGTGAATAACTCACACATGTGTCACATTTACACCAAGTGACTAGCTTATGCATACCACATATACATAGAGTGAATAACTTGTGCATGCGTCATATACAACCAAAGTGACTAGCTCATGCATTCAACACATATACATAGTGTGATTAGTTCCCACCTATATCACATACACAATGTGAATAGGTAGGGAAGGCATCATATATACACAATGTGACATTCACATATATGCAATGTGATTAGCTCATGCAAGCAACATTTATACACAAGGTGACTAGATCATATGCACATCATGGGTACACATAGTGACCAAGTAGCAAAAGGAAAGGTTGCGACCATATTGCAAGCATATCCCTTTTGCCTGGTTCACTAGCCCATAAGTCCTCAAATATATCCCAACCAGAAATAGGAAAGCTAGTGTATCTAATGGCACACCATGGGTTCCATATTTTTTCCTGATGTATAGTCAACTATGATGACAAGAAAGCATCCCATACTACTTGTGGTCATCATTGGCAAGGGCTCAAGTGCGACAACGCACAACACATAATGTCCTTAACACAAATGCACATAGGGATTAACTCACACATACATAGTGACCAACTAGTAAGAGGAAGTACATGCAACCTACTACATGCATCTTCACATTACCTAGTGTACTAACACATAAGTTCATGAATACCTCCTAATGGGAGAAAGGAACATCGATGCATCTCATACTACACTGTGGATCCCATTCTATTTCTTGATTCACAGCCAACTGTGATGACAAGCAAGTATCCCATACTACTCGTCATCATTGGCTAAGGAGTAAGGGAAACAACATACATCACATGTGGCCATTAATAAGATTTCCACAACCCATTGAACATGTTGAGCTGGTGGATCTTGACATCTATCACCTCCATGCCACTGGCGAAAGTTGGTCCAACCTGGTAAGGGGTAGCTCCTAGCATCTATCACTTGCATGGTATTGGTGAAAGCTAGCTAAGCCCTATCATACCAAAGGGTACCTCTTAGCATCCATCACCTCTGTGGTACTGGTGACAGCTAACTAACCCTAAGAAATGGAGGATAGCACCTGGTATCTGTCACCTCCACGATACTGGTGACAATCGGCTAAACTGCACCTGCATGGCTCCTAGTATCTGTCACCTCTGTGCTACCGGTGACAATTGTCTCATGTCCTAAGATACGATGGATAGCACCTGGCATCTATCACTTGCATGGTACTAGTGACAGTTGGCTATCTACACTTGTATCAGACTCTATTCTAAGATGTGGGTCATCTTATAGCCAGCTAAACACACAATAAGGATATCACACGGATTCACCAACACTGATTAGGTTGACTCAGTTACATATGATATAGAGGTCCATAAACCAATACATAGGATCTCATATGTCTAAGGGTCTAAGTTACATGTCAACACTCAATAAACATATTGGACCCACATGAGTTGGATTCTATCTGGTCACATATGCATAAACATATACACGAACTCATAAAGTAATATCAATAACCATTCCATACATTTAATTGTCACTTGGAAACACATTATGCATCATACACATGTCAAATCCACAATAGTAATTTTAAACATTATTCTATTTCTAAGTGCATATCATTTGCATATTAGCAATCACAAGCTCAGTAAAGGATAAATACCATACTTAGTAATCCCCACCATCAATTGCCCATAGTGTTCAACATGCAAAACACTAATTATATTAATCCAGACAAGTCTAAGGGCACCTTCATACATTACATTAGACACAAACTATAAAGATGGTGATTCTAAAAGTTCATCCAAGATTCGGACAGCTTTAGAGAACCTAACCCAACAACCTTAGAGTGAAGGAGCTTAGTGCTAATAGAATGCCTTTTACTAGCTCAGACCTATATAGTGGGGACTTATTAATTAAATGGTGAGTTCACAATCATCTAATGTAGTTTCAGACTTGAGCAGAAACATACCAAAGAGGGAAGGTTGATCAAGTTTAGGAACACCCCATACCTCAGAGTCATTCCCTAAACCCCTCCCCTATGGACTTGAGGTCCAAGGGTGGGCATCCTTCACCGAAGAACTACCTACATACCCACTTCCAAATGGGATCGAAGTCACATGTAGTTCTCCTCACAAGATCTCTCAAGGGTTAAAAACCTAGGTCCTATCTTCAAGGTTTCATAGTCATCCCAATATCATACCAACACTTACTAATATTCCCGCAATCAAATCCACACATAGAAATATGAATAACAACATAATCAATATAAAATGAATTATCCTTATCCAAGCATAGGATGAGAGAAAACCAAATATATTCATAGTGAAATAATTATGCAAAGCCCTAATATGACTCCACAATTACATCCTATTATAATAT
Organism: Cunninghamia lanceolata; assembly: GCA_027924645.1. NCBI lineage: Eukaryota > Viridiplantae > Streptophyta > Pinopsida > Cupressales > Cupressaceae > Cunninghamia > Cunninghamia lanceolata. Next base: position 1,438,650 of record BSBN01000766.1, on the reverse strand, counting down.
GATTCAATCATATCAATATCATAGTCATATCCAAGATTTTCCATTCCCTAATAATAATAAAAATATCAAGGATATCATGCAAGATTTGGTACCCTAATGATAACACCACACATGCATTTACCACCTATCGAATGAATCATGAAGACATCTCCTTGTGACTAATTACTCGGTACATAGTGTTGTTTATAACTAAGGGAATATCATAACACTTAGTTCTATTCTGCAATGACCTCATAAACCTCACTAGAAGAGATCTACATATTTATAATGTTGAACACACCAGGATACTGAGAGGGGGGGGTGAATCAGTATCTAAACAAACTTTAAAAACTCCGGAGCAAATTAAAATTTGATCATTACAATATCAACATGAACATGAAATATTAACACAATGCACATCAACACATAACACCAGACATACATGGAAAAACTAAGAAGGGAAAAACCATGGTGAGGATTAACTCACAATATATGAAGCTCAAAAATCACAACTTTTTTTAGGGCTACAACCCAAGGAAGCTACTACTCCCTAAAGAATTTGATTTAGGGTCACTCCCAAGGAATCTACAACTCCTTGCTGACTTTGTTTTAGGGCTACAACCCAAGGAAGCAACTACTGCCTAAACTAAGAATGAACTCCAGAAAGATTACAATATGACATCCTTCTACTATCTAAAACCTAACATTGAATCTCACTCCTTTGGTGACTACAATTCTACCTCTTCACACTTTCTTCTAATAATTGGATTAGTTAGGCACACTCTTCACTTCCCTCTTGTCACAAAAATATCTTCAAGATGAATCATGACAACCTCTTACTCTTCTGCTCTTTCTCCTTCAATCGGACATCACAATGCAAATGATTTTCATATTCTACTCTTCACATATTCATATTTTCATTTGGAAATCATACCTTATCTAGACCAACTAGGTTTACAATATATACATGACATTACATTTTTTTTCATTACATGTCAGCCAGTACAACAAGAATATTACATTTTACAAGTCAGCCAGAGATTACAACATGAAACATACATAGAGCAAGCCCTATCATGAATAACACGCTACTCCAGAAGGAACCACGCCCTTTGAAGATCCCAATTCATGCTTATTCTGATCCTAAACATCCTTCACAACACCATTCTTCAAGGAATCACCTCCGCACACATCGCTCATTTGAAATAGGACAGCCTTAAGCAGAAAGACATGAAATTTGAAGTATAATTGTCACAACCAATTGAAAACCTTGTGTGGTACTAGAAACATGAAAGATCTTCATGAAATTCTTCTAGATGAGTCTTCATGACTCATACAACACCTTCAAATACACCTCTAACTCCGTACAACAAATACATTGTGTCGCATACCTTAAAACATGTACACTAAGATCAAACAACCATCCAGAACATACTGTAACACATTCTCATTGAGAAACTAACCTTGCAGAGCACCAAAACACTTGAAACCGCAAGGATGCATGTAATACACATCCTTGAACATGTCCACCAAACTGCATAGGCAATTCTTCTCTTCCAAAGGAATGCGAAGCATTTCAACAAGCCTTCATCATTACTTTTTTCAAACAGAATACAGACTGGAACTCCACCACTTATAACTTTCACCACTAAGGGTGTAGAGACCTGAACCTTTGGAAATAGCACCTCCATTAGACACTAAACTTAACTTCTGAACCACAAGATCTTATCTTCATATGAGGAGAAATGCGGAGCTAGACATTGCAGTACTGTGAATACCTTCTTTAAGAACAACATTGTCTCCAAATTGTCAACTACAAAACACTCTTCCGGTAATCCAAATAATATGAATATTGGAAAATACATGCTTTGACACTATATGAGGCTATCTTCCACTCCGTAGAGATACAACATCAAAAGCATGAAAATACGGAGCAATCTCCCAAACAGTCTTCAAAGAGCAATCTCCCAAACAGTCTTCAAAATAGTCTTTATGTACCAGAAACTTTCGCCAACATCTGAAGGCCAAACCTTCTTTGTATCAACACATACATTCTTAGGAACAATAGGAGAGAGTATACAATATGCTTTAGACCATTAGTAACATCTCCCCAACATCAGCAACACATTTGATCATCTTAGTGCTTCTAATTCCCATATTAATACGTCTTCTTTGTTGTCAACAAACATACTCAATGAATACAATCTCTACTAACTAAGAATTTTAGAAACATGACATCCAACAATGAACTTCTAATTCCCATCTTAATATGTCTTCTCTACAATCACCGGATAGGACATGGCATCCAACCATGAACTGTATCTTCTCTGTTGGATAGGACATGACATCCAACCATGAACACCATCACACATCCATAATAGTGTTGACATCAATGACAACCTTAGGAACCATATTTGTAACATATAAGATATGGCTTAATGTATTGTATCCATGAAATTTATCATAAGGAAAGGAAATTAGATTATTCAACTATCTAAAACAAATATCCATAGCTAAGCTTTGCTCTACTCAAGGTGTTTTAACAATAGTACTATGCCCACAATCAATCACTACATATGTTCCACAATGGAGACTATTCAATTACATAATTTGCATTATTAATACAGGAGTCACCTATACATGGAACACATCTTTAATATCCAACATCATGCACCCAACCAGCATCTAGACACAACAATAATATAAATTAACAATCTTTAAGCTCAATGACCAATCCTCACAATTTAGTGCTTAATAATGGTATGAACATTTCTTGGTTCAAGCATTTTAGAGGGACATAGATCATAAGGGCATCAGCCTCAAATCCTCCAGTAATGCACACTTAGTTAAGTTCATCACAATATTTCACTAAAATCCAATAGCTACAAGCTACCCTATTATCCTTGGTATATCATAGTTTAACACTTAGAGACTCCCACACCTTTGTCAAGCCAAGAAATGGTTAATAATGATATAATCTTCTCTTTCCAACTATAATGATATTAAACAAGATCAATCTTGACAAGGACCTAATAGATAATCATAGGGTATTAATTATGTCACAATAATTTTAGATAAAAACCAGTATCATAGTCCTAACCATGATCACAATAGTGTTCATTTAGCACAAATTAAGAATATCAAATATATGATTAGAAACAAGACCACTTATCAATATTATGCAAGATACTTATAGTGAACAAGTTTATTGATGACCCAAATTCATAAACATTAATAGACAGGATATTGTGACAATCCAATTATTCTTGTCCACTCCTCATTAATACAAAATCGTGTCTAAGTGCTATTATGCTAACTCCATTTTAGTTTGTAGGGCAACCTGTTAGGAAGGTACTTATCTTCGATGCAATTAATTAAGCCTCAACATAGTCCATTAGGTTCCACCTTTATTGGTTAAAGGTCTACTCCTAATTCCAATGATAAACTCAACCTGAGCATCACTATCCATATTTCCTAACTAATGTGTTACACGTGGATAATTTAATACTAAGATACCTTAAAAGAAAAGACAACACATATAGTAGGAGATGGTGAAGTGTCCTATTAATCCATGCCATGTCCTCACTGTTACATCCCAAACTTTTGATTTAGCTTAATCTTACTTTTATGTGGTAAACGAGATAATCAATCTTAGATTAATGATTTGATGTTTGTGGAAAATATCAAGTAGAATCATTGATTATATGGATATCGATTAATGTTTATATTAGTCATGAGATTACATGTTGATAAGATTATTTTATCATAATGTTTTATGAATTAAATGATGATACACTGATCATGGTTAGATGGTTGTGAGTGTAACTAGGAAAAAAATCTTCCTCCAAGGATGGAAGGAGAGTATCACTTGGGAGAAGGAAATATATGTTTGGAAAAAGTTAGATTGCCATCTGAGTATCGAAGTTGATCTTTCGTGAACCCATGCAAGACAAGGTGAGTATAAGTCATTTTCCTTGTTAAGTTGATTTAATATCTCTCAATGTCATCTACATTGATTCAACTAAATAATGTTCTCAGAACATTCATATAGTTGATAGTAATCTTGGTTGGATGTCAGAGTTTTCCTTTGTTTACTTATCTATTTCTATATAAAGTTTTGTGAATATCATTTAATTATTTTAACTATAGTCTAATATAGCGAACTGGGGGAGTGAGACTTGACCCCATGTTTGCATATTAATGTTACTACCCTAATGTTGGTAATGTAATTTGGTGATACCCCAGATTTTTTTAATAATCTTATAATATCATTTAGATGTAAATGACATTATGTAAGATATAACTATTTATCCACATGTAGTGGTCGAGCACCTTGGTATATTAAGCTTTAATGTTTCTTGTTGCTAACCAAACCACTATCCATGAAGAGTGGAGTGAATGGAAGTCATGGTTGAGCTTATCATAAGCCGATCTTGCAGGATACTCTCAAATGGGAGGCAAGATAGTAGTGGAGTCTTCATACCTGCGAGGTGGTACGAGATTATCATAACTATTTTACCAACCTTCATTTGAAAGGTGGTGATTTGGGGTGTTTTGAGCTGGGGAAGCATGTGAAGTAAGGATGTCAGCCTTTGTTATTATGATTATTATCACTGCTTTGGGAGAGCAAGAAGGGGCAAGCTACATGAGTAGCAGGCAATAGGATTGTGAGCTCATGGGATAGAGTTGATATCAATCACGATAGACTTCATCTTTAGCAGGTCGCAACTTAGCTAAAATACCTTTCATTTACAGGTATGACTGTGAGACACCATCGTGTGGTCTAAACTATGCAAATGTAAACATAGATATCATTGTTGATAACTATATATCGAATTATCAATGACTGTGTTTATCTTATATGATAGCACTTGTGTAGTTTGAATAACTATGCTGAGGCCTTTGAGGTCATATGCTTGAGAATAATGTGTTTATCTCTTATGAAAGTATTTGCTATGTTTAAATAACCCAGTCGAGGCCTTGAGGCTAAATCTAAAAGTGTGATGTTGTAGCATGCTTGAGTTCCTTGAAGCTAATAACGCTAAGGATGATAAATAATTATTATATCCATTTGATATATTCTTTCATCCTTTATTTCAAGACTACTAAGTCTCCAGACTAGAGTGTTATCGAAATAAAATGATTGTCTTGATGAGTAAAGAAAGATGTTGTTAGAACAGGCTGAGAGCTATGCACACTGAAGAATGATAAGTCATTCTTGAAAATCATTTCCATTGACTATGCCAAAGGCACTAAGATTTTGAGGCACATGTAGTGAGAAGTATGATACTTGATTGTTCATGAAAGAAGATATTTTACATTCAAGTGTAACCTTTATGGAAGAAATAGTGATATGACTCTTTAATATCGATGGAGAAAAACTAGTTTGTTATTTGATAACGTTGTATAGGTTGCATTAAGTGCATGCTAAGCCCTGAATATCAAGGGAGTAAACCCTCAACTATTATTTAATTTTCATGTAGGAAAGAAAATAAAAATGAGCATGATAACTCATTTATTTGAAATTATATTATGGACATATTTTAAATTGCAATACTTCAGGAATGAAGTATAGGGTATTGAAAATCCATTTTGAATTCTTTTAGACTAAAGGTCTATTTAGTATTATTAACTTAATAATACTATCGACTATGATAGGATGTATTATAGCTGATAGCAAGTTAAAGAAATGTTTTGGTGTGAGGTAAACAAAGAGACTTAGATCGGGGATGGTCTTAAAAAATGAAACCATGAACATGTAAAATTGTAAAAAGAAAGAATGAGAATAGAGTGATGTGGAGTCACAGATTCCCTGTTGCATAAGCAACAAGACAATTAATGAATGCACTCCTAGAATCGAAGTCAAAAGTCCAAGTTAGGTGGACTAATGGTGAATTGAACCTATCTTTATTGTGACCTAGAGGGGTCAAATTATGAACACTGTAGGATAAGACAACTTCTAAGTCGAGTCGAGGTGTGTGAACATTTGACTACGTTCATTGCGAAATGTTTAAGTATATAAATCTTTGGCCAAATTAATGCATTCATCTCTGCATGCATTAGTCGGTTCACCATGTTCTAGATGGCATAATGCTTCTAGTAGTGTCATACATAGTTAGAGTGGATCTATAGTTGTATGAATGTGAAGTATTATGAAGGACACAACACTAGATACTCAGATGGCAAGCCTAATGGTTCCTTATATCTATTCCTTTTGTGAAGGGTAGGGCCACTTCCAGGAAGGAAGTTGTGTGGGGGACTGTCGGTTTGTAGTTGGAGGAAAAGCACTCAGGTGATGCTCTTGTAGGAAAGAAAATGAAAACAAGCATGATAACTCATTTATTTGAAATTATATTATGGACATATTTTAAATGGCAATACTTCAGGAATGAAGTATAGGGTATTGAAAATCCTTTTTGAATTCTTTTAGACTAAAGGTCTATTTATTATTGTTAATTTAATAATACTATTGACTATGATATGATGTATTATAGTTGATAGCAAGTTAAAGAAATGCTTTAGTGCAAGGTAAACATAGAGACTTAAACCGGGGATGGTCTTAAAAACTAAAACCATGAACATGTAAACTTGTAAAAAGAAAGAATGGGAATAGAGTGATGTGGAGTCACAGATTCCCTGTTGCATAGGAAACAAGACAATTAATGAATGCACTCTCAGAATCAGAGTCAAAAGTCCAAGTTAGACTAATGGTGAATTGAACCTATATTTACTGTAACCTAGAGGGGTCAAATTATGAACACTATAGGATAAGACAACTTCTAAGTCGAGTTGAGGTGTGCGAACATTTGACTACATTCATTGTGAAACATTTATGTATATAAATCTTTGGCCAAAGTAATGCATCTGTCTCTACATGCATTAGTCAGTTCATTGTGCTCCAGATGGCATAATACTTCTAGTAGCGTCATACATAGTTAGAGTGGATCTATAGTTGTATGACTGCGAAGTATTATGAAGGACACAAAACTAGATACTCAGATGGCAAACCTAATGGCTCCTTATATCTATTCTCTTCGTGAAGGGTAGGGTTGCTTCCAGGAAGGAAGTTGTGTGGGGGACTGTCGATCTGTGATTAGAGGAAAAGCACTCAAGTGATGCTTTCCTTCCCAAGCAGAAGACAAGCTGAGACTTACGAAGATAGATGTCAAAGTTCCAGATACAGTACATTCTTTTATATGACTTGATGGTCAAATATTATGTGTAAACTTATCATTGATGCTATAAGCAAAACATTGTACATGTATAGTGAAAGGAATTCACTAGTATGTTATCTTTGGAATTGTTGTAAATTTTAGTTTTGAAATATCCCAAAAGATATGTATATTGATTTTTGTTTATGATATTGATTATCACTTTTCTTAACTACGATTTTGTTAATCATGACCTTGTACTTAATGATAATTAAGTTGGTTAATTTTTGGTTATGATAATTGGCATGTTCCACTCACTTTATCACAATAATCTGCAAAAGATAAATCAACTTGGTTATTATAAGCATAGAACACTGACCAATACTTTGAGAAGTAGAGCACCTCAACCTATGTTGATGGTTAAATTGATTTGTGTATTATTTAATCTTGTTGCTCAAGCCACCATTGTGGTAGTAGTGTTTGACTTGGGGTTCATTTGTTAAAGCAAGAATTTTGATAATAACTTAGGTAGTACCATTCTAATATAGCATTGGCATACAAAATATATTAACTAAAATCTTCTATTAAGTATCTATTTTCTAATAGTTCACACCAAGTGCTCAGACAACTCTATCTTGTGCATCACTTAATTTGTCTTGGAAAAATCATAGCATTTATAATCTCTTAAGTGCAAGGATAATGATAAATTCTCTCAGTAATATTTTAGGTATAGTGGGAAGAGTCATATGGGTAAACAAATCGTAAGAAAGACACATAATGCTTACAGTCATGATAGTAACAAAATATAAACATTTAAGATAGATCTTATCTCTTACTAATAAGCATAGTTCATAGCTACCACCAAACCAACAAGAATGTGTATTCTCCATCACAGAAAGGATTGACCAACTACCATGGATTCTTCCAGACTTCTTGCAATTTCTTTCATCCACGTAGTTTTGGCTACATGTGTTAACTCCATCATGGTGTTCCCATGTAGTGTTAGTAGAGTGATCAAAGAGCTCATATCCAACAATCTATTGACTACTGCTACTACCATCCTCTTAAGCCAACAAACGACCCTCCTCTTAAGCTAACAAACGACCCTCCTCTCTTGCCTAAGTAGAATCATTGCCTTCAAAATGCACAAACACCTACTTCAACTTCATCAATGACTGTACTACTGCCAGGTCGAATACCCTCCAAGTCTTTAACCCAATATTCACCAACATAAGTGCTAGCTCCAAAGTAAGCTCTCTATAGCACTCAAACACCTATGTCTTTTTTATTTAGCAATTTGAGAATTAGGTATAACATTGCAAACAAATGCATTCTTCTCCTACCTCCATCCACATGTTCTTCCTTTTCCATTTGATCAAGCAAAGAAAGAGCCTCATTCATAGAACCATTCTCACGTAACACATCAAAATGGGCCCTATAAAGTACCTCATCAATCTTGAAAACTCAAGTGCTTAGCTCCCTTCGAATTTCTTTTTCTTTTTGCAAGCTTCAGCCTGTAATATTCTTTTAGGATAACACCAATTAAAGAGGAGTGGATGAGTACACTAAGAGAGATAGAGTGCATTTATTTCTCCTCTGTCTGCATTGCGTGTCCTCCTCCTCTTGGTCAAAATTCTTGTATCCTTTATGCATTGATGGATGTCCATCCCTGTGTCCACTACTCAACAAACTTCTACCTTATTTCATTTAATGCCACAACCACAGGGCCATAGCACAGTAAATGGAGTTGCAAGCCCTCTTCCTTGGTCTATGTGGACCATGCATTATAAATTGCTCTGATGTCCCCTTTCGATGAAATGTCTTTTAATTTTATTTTGTTATTATCTGTGCCACTTGTGTTGCATGACAAGTCTTCCTCCATGGGGGATGTGACAATATGTAAATAGTCTATTATCATATGAAAATTTTTCTATTAAATTTGGAGGTGATGCTCTAAATAGATACTCTTTGGTTATAATTATTGTTTACCATTGAATTTATTAATAAATAAATTTTGTTGTTAAATTTATTTTTTGAATAAGAAATATTCTTTTAGTTTCAAAGATTAATGCATTATTTTAGGTGACTTTTTAATAATGCATCCCTTATTTTCAAATAACTATAGTGCTACTAGAAAGATACATTGATAATAGAAAACTAAGAAAATAAAATTTTAAACTAGTAAAAACACCCACAGGTGCTACTACTAGGTGGCTAATAGACACAGACGAAACACTCCACAAAATGACTTTGACAAAAACATAAAGATGTACAATGGCCAATAAAACTATTTGTATGTACATATTAGCCATCCAATAACACTTATAGATACTTTTTAATATTTTGAAGATAACTTTGTATTGATAACCCTTAGGGCCTAAATTTGATAGTTGTATCATTGTTTTTAGGCATTTTTGTTGTAAAATACAATCGAAATTTAGAAAAAAAATTGTATCATATGAAAGAAGAGATTTTGAACAAACTGTCAAATTTTATATAGGATTATGAAGATATATATATTTAATTTTTATATGATTTACTTGTACTAAAGCATGTCATAGTTTTTGAAAGGCACCATTGAATAGATAAGTGTCATAAAAAATTGCTTGACAAGCAAGGTTCCCTCACAAATAAATTTGTTTGATAGGCATGAAAGGGCCTAAATTTGACACTTAACCCTCCTATCAAGTAATTTTTTTGTGACTGTTATTTCATAAGATTCATATACAAAACTATATATGACAAATCCTATATAAATTTTGACACTTTATCTAAAATCTCCCCTTTTATAGAAATATATTTTTCCTCAAATTTTAGTTATATTTTACGAGAACAATAACTAAATATAGCTCTACATCCATCAAATTTAGGCTGTAGAATGGACTAGTATTTTGACCATCCATGCAATATTTGGATGGGATAACTATATCCAGCGTTCTGGATGTACAATTGATTGTATTTATTAATTAATTAAAATTTAAAATATTTTTTTTACAATTTTCCATTAATTAGTAAGAGTTCCTACTTTTTCATTTATTTGTTGATTATTAAATGGAAGTTGATTGCCATGTAGTTCTTATCCAAATATTTTCAACAAATCCCTTCTAAGTTTTTTTTGGATGTTCCACATTTTTTGCATGTCAAATTTTCTAATTTCAGACTTTAGACATTGGGTTGAATTGTGATAAAAGAAAGAAACTTTTATCTAAAGAAAACCTAAAAAACAAAATGCAAATGCTACTGCATTCATTTAATGGTTGATTGTCATGTAGTTCTGACCCAAATATTTTCAACAAATCCTTTTTAACTAATTATTTTTATTTTTATTTTTTGCATGTCAAAGCGTCTAATTTTAAATTCTTGACCCAAATATTTTCAACAAATTCTTTTTAACTGATTATTTAATTTTTTTTTTTACTTGTCAAAGTTTCTAATTTTAAATTTTATTTTATTTTTCATGCCAAAATTTTTAATTTTAAACTTCAGATATTCCCTAAATTGTGATAAAAAACATAAACTTTTATCTAAAGAAAACCTAAAAAAACAAAATGCAAATGCTACTATAATGACTAGAGTCTGGTAAATGTTTCATACTTATGTTCTGCTTACCACTGTATCTTCAAACAATTTCTAGCCAGCACAAGCAAAGGGTAATTGTTATGGCATCAGAGTATTCAATAAAAGCTATTGCTCCAGCCAAATGACAAAAGAAAAGATAGAGGAATTATTTGGAAGGAGTTATTGTTCCAACCAACCAACAAAGGAAAAGACCAAGGAATTATTTGGAAGAAGCAATTGGTCCAACCAAACGACAAAGGAAAAGACCAAGGAATTATTTTGAAGTCACTTCCAAAGGAAATCTGTGTTGAAATCTTGTCCAGGGTACCTCTACCCAACATTTTTTAAGTTCAAAGTGTTTTTCATTCATGGAGAAACATTGTTTGCTCTTCTCCCCCCTTTCACAATCTATGGGAGGAGAAGAATAATGAGCAGTGGCTTGTTATGGATCACTGTGATGGTGGGGTTGACATCTTTAATCTAAGTGGAGCATTCAAAAAGATGATGTTTGATTCTTCCTCTTGGATTCTCAAAGCTGTAGCTGGGGTCTTTTGTTTTATCAAAATAAGACTGATGGAATATTTTAGGTTGTCAATCAATTAACAATGGAAGCTCGGTAGCTGCCTGATCGAGTCATAACAAAAACATCTATCTTGACTCAACAACCAAGACTTATTTTGGTGATTGTCTTCTATAGTTTGAATAAAACTCTGGATCTTTTGCTATACAAATTTTCTACATCTTCTTGGGAAATTAAATTTGAGGAGAACAGATGGAAAACTACAGATTGGGCTCCTTACAAAATAGTGTGTAGCCAAACAGTTCATTGTTTTCCATTGGAGGGGCATGTAAGGAAGTTAGAGTAGTGGAAATAACTTCCTACGCCAATCTTGAGGAGAGATATTATGCAAACTTTTTAAAAAACTGATCTAACGGTTACAAAAATTCTAGAAACACATTCATAATAGAAATAAACAATGAAACACATAACACCAGATATACGTGGGGAAAACCCTTCTAGGTAAAAAACCCCCACACTCCAAAAGCCTACTTAATGTATTACAAATCCAATAACAAGATTACATACACGTGCAGAGCAAGTTTATTATAGGAGTATCACCAGTAAACAATTCTAAAAGAATTCCAACAGCATTTCGGTAGCATAACAGTACCTGCAAACTCAACTCACAAGTCTCTCCACAAGCCTTCAATTTATAGACCTCTCACAATCAGGAAACCATTCTGTGGTTTACAAAACCATTCTATGGTTTACAAAACCATGTGTGAAACCTCTCATGAGGTGTAGTGCCCAAGAAGGCAAGATTTTGGTGTAAAATTAGGCTCGCGTCCAAAGTATTCTCCCCTATTTTTGACCCTTATAGATGTCATAAAATTTACATAATAGGCCTTCCATAACATACCACTATGTGGGCATCTTTTGACACCTAATAAACCAATTTTCAAAGCACCAACAATATGTAATAGTTGTGAGAAAATATTAAATACAAAATAAATAACTACGAGAAATGTGCAAGGTTGAGACACCTAATTTCCCAACATTCTCCCACTTGTCGAATACCTTGTAAGAGCTAGGGGAAACATACCATCATGGATCAACTACTAAGGGCCGAAAGGCCCATAGACTCGGAACACCACTTGAATTTTGTTGTGCTCATGGGCTTAGTTAATGCATCTGCAACATTCTCCATTGTCTCTACCTTTTCCAGCTTCACCCTACCGTCCTTGACCATGTCTCTCACAAAGTGATACTGAACATCAATGTGTTTGGTCTTGGCATGAAAAGTTAGGTTCCCCACAAGGCATATTGCACTCTAATTGTCACAATAAATTGTAACTGCACCCTGTTTCAATCTAATATTTGAACACAAACACTTCAGCCAAATGGCTTCTTTACAGGCATGAGTAGCTGCCATATATTCTACCTCTGTAGTGGACAAATTGACCACAACCTACCGCTTGCTCATCCAACTGATTGCACTACCATTAAGAGTACACATGTATGCACTAGTGGACCTTCTACTATCGACATTACCAAACCAGTCTGAATCCACAAAACCATGAATACTCAAGGACTGTTGATCTACTGTACCATGAAAACATATAGAGTACTTTGGTGTACCTCACAAATAGCTAAAGACCCTCTTAACTGCATCCCAATGCACTCTTCTAGGGTTATACATAAAGTGAGAAAGAACTCCCACTACTTGGGTAATGTCTAGTCTTGTACAGACCATAGCATACATTAAGCTTCCAATTGCACTCTGGTAAGGTACTCTGCTCATGTCTTCCATCTCTGATGGGGATGTAGAACATTATGAAATAGAGAGCTTTGTTCCCAAAGTAACAAGAACACAAAGTGGTTTACAATCCTGCATGTTAAACCTTTTCAAAACTGAACAAACATATTTACTCTGGCCTAGCCATAGCTTTCCATTCTCATGATCTCTTCTGATCTCCATCCCAAGCATTTGTTTTGTTGCACCAAGATCTTTCATTTCAAATTTTGTAGAGAGTTGAGATTTCAATTCTACAATCAAAACCTTTCTCTTTCCCAATAAGCAACATGTCATCATCATATAAAGTAATTACCAAGAAATAATCACCATTAGATATAAAATATACACAGTGATCAAATTTAGACCGCACAAACCCCCAACTCAACACATATGTATCAAACTTCTAGTACCACATCCTACGACTTTGTTTAAGGCAATACAGAGATTTCTCAACTTACAAACCAACTTCCTTTTACATTTCACTACTTAGTGCTTTGGCTATGTCATATAGACTTCATCCTCCAAATCACCATGAAGGAAGGTAGTTTTCACATCCATTTGTTCAATCTCTAGGTCATAAGCTACTGCAATAGATAATAAAAACCAAATGGATGTCATTTTAGCAACAGGAGAAAAGATCTCACCGTAATCAATACCCTCAACATGAGAGTATCCCTTCGCAACCAACCATGCCTTATACTTTTTAACATTTCCATCTAAACCAATCTTTTTCTTAAACACCCATTTACTTCCAACAAGTTTCTGTCTTTCAAGCAATGGTACTAAGTCCCATGTATCATTTCTTTCAAGGGTTGTCATTTCTTCATCCATGACAAGTTTCCAAGACTCTGCATCATTCATACCCAAAGCCTCTTGCACATATTTCAGTTCATCAATGTTAGTAATCAAAGAAAATACATATTTCCAATCATCAGGTGAATACCCATACCTTTCTAGTGGTTTCCTATGCCTTGTAGACCTTCAAACAAGCTAAGGTGGAGGTTCTTCCACTTCTTCCTCCTCTTCTTCCTCTTCTAAAGATTCAGAGATTGATGAGCTCTCCTCAACTTCTTGTCTATCTTGGGGCCTCGATTCAACTTTCATAGGCATAGTAAGAAGTTGAATCACATCCTTTTCCTATTTAGTTACTTTAATCTGTTCTGGCTGAAAATTAACAGGAGAAGATTTAGTCTCTCTAAAAATAACACTTCAAGAATAAATTACCTTTTGTGCAACAAGATCTCAAATCTTGTATCCTTTCACACCATAGTTGTAGCCGGTGAAGATACATTTGACAACCTTAGAATCCAACTTTGTTCTCTTCTCCTTAGGCACATGTGCATATGCCTCACAACTAAAAATTCTTAGATGTCTAAGTGAAGGCTTTTTCCCTGACCACACCTCCATTGGCGTTTTATCAACAAGCATTGATGTAGGAGATCTATTGATCAAATAACGAGCAATGACAATAGCTTCAGCCCAAAACTTTTGTTCTAGACTAGCTCCACTCAACACACTCCTAGCCTTCTCCATCAACATTCTATTCCTTCTTTCTGCAACTCCATTTTGCTAAGGAGAATACGAAGTTGTCTTTTGTTTTTTAATCCCGTAATCTATACAGAATCTGTCAAAATTTGCAAAACAATACTCACCGCCATAATCAGTCCTCAAATAGTTAATTTTCTTTCTAGTCTAAGTTTCTGCCATAGCCTTGAACTCCTTAAAATGACTGAAAACTTCATATTTACTCTTTTAAAAATATACCCATGTCCTCCTACTAAAATCATCAATGAAAGTAACATAATAAACTGATTTACCAATAGAAGCAGCATCAACAGGACCAAATACATCTGAATGGATTAGATCCAAGATACATGAAGACTTATGAGAAGATGAGTAAAAATGAACGCGGTTCTATTTGCCATAAATACAATGTTCACAGAAATCAAACTCTAAATTGCAATCATTTAACCCCTCAACGAGGTTCTTATTTTTTAGGGCTTTTAAACCTTTCTCTCCAATGTGGCCAAGTTTTTGGTGCCATAACATGGTCTTCTCTGTAGGCAACTTTGATTTGGTAGATAGAGCACCCTTGGGTACCCAGAAGCCACGACCATCCGTAGAAGAGGAAACCATCTCTTTTTTCAATGAAGTAGTTTTTGGCTTAATTTTATTAGAAGTGTTATTGCACTCAACCATGCATGCATCAAGATAGTACAATGTAGCCAATCTACTTCCTCTTGCTATCACCATAGCACCTCTTTCCATTTTCACACCTGCTTTAGAAAACTATACATGCACACCCACATCTATTAGCTTGCTAGCATATAATAAATTTCTTTCTAGTCCTGGGATATGCAAGACACCATCAAATCATCTAACTCTACCATAAGAAAATTTCACATGAATACTACCATGACCAACAATGTCAAGGAAAGAATTATCACCCAAATACACCTTACCACCATTATAGTTTTCATACTTACTAAACCAATTTCTGTTAGGAGTCATGTGGAAAGATGCACCTGAGTCTATCAACCATGCATTATCACCTACACGAGTGGCCAAGGCAACAATAAAGGCATCTCCATCTTCCTTTTCAGACTCAGAATTAGAATCTTGCTTCTTCTTATTTTTCTTCTCTTCTTTACAATCTTTTCAAAAGTGTTTGGATTTGCCACAGTTCCAACATATTTTCTTGGACTTACTAAAAGATTTTGATCTCCCCTTATTCTTTGACTTGGAACGGCCATGCTACTTCTCATCTTTGCCTTGTTCTTTTGGTCTTCCTTGAATACTCAAAGCCTCTTTGGCATTTAGAGAGACCTTCCTTCTCATCTATTGAAGAGTAGAGAACCAACAACATCCTCCATCTTCAAATGATTGAAAAGTGCTCCCAATGGCCATGACTAGGCTATCCCATGAGTTTGGCACCTTTCTTCTTTGTCCATCTTAACCCCAACCGAGGTCAATTGAGTCATCAACATATCGAATGTTTCCAGATGCTCAGAAATTCATCCATCTTCTTCCATTCTCAAGGAATACAACTCCTTCCTCAAGAAAATCTTATTTACTAGAGATTTGGTTTGGTATATCTCACCCAACTTCTTCCAAAGCTTCTTCGAAGTGGGTTCTTCATGGACATTTATCAGAATTGAATCTGTAAGACATAGTCTAATAAGACCCTTACCTTTTCTATCAATTACATTATATTATGCAGCCAATGTTGGATCTGGAGGCCTCTGGGCATTTTCATCCACTGCTTCCCATAGATCCCGATCAATCAATAATCTTTAGCTTCCACATTTCAAAGTTTGTGCCAGAAAACTTCTCTACCTCAATCCTTCCAGATGTGCTCACCATCTAAAAAATATCTGTAACAAGATCACAAAGTATCCTCTACACAAGCTCCCACTCAAACCTTGATTACCATAAAAAACCTAACAACCCACAACTGAAACCAAAGGTGATCAGGCTCTGATACCACTTGTAAGGATGTTAGAGTAGTGGAAACAACTTCTTACACCAATCTTGAGGAGAGATATTATTCAAACTTTTTAAAAAACTGATCTAACAGTTACAAAATTTCCAGAAACACATTCATAATAGAAAATAAACAATGAAACACATAACACCAGATATACGTGGAGAAAACCCTTCTGGGTAAAAAACCCCACACTCCAAAAGCCTACTCAATGTATTATGAATCCAATAACAAGATTACATACACTTGCAGAGCAAGTTTATCATAGGAGTATCACTAGTAAACAATTCTAGAAGAATTCTGACAACATAACAATACCTGCAAACTCAACTCACAAACCTCTCCTCAAGCCTTCAATTTATAGGCCTTTTAGAATCAGAAAACCATTCTGTAGTTTACAAAACCATGTGCAAAACATCTCATGAGGTGTAGTTCATAAGAAGGCAAGATTCCAATCTAAAATTAGGCTCTCATGTCCAAAGTATTCTCCCCTATTTTTGAGCCTTACAGATGTCATAAAATCTGTCATAAGATGCCTAAAAATAGGCCTTCCATAACATACCACTATGTGGGCATCTTTTGACACCTAATAAACCAATTTTCAAAGCACCAACAATATGTAACAGCTGTGAGAAAATATTAAATACAAAATAAATAACTACAAGAAATGTGCAAGGTTGAGACACCTAATTTTTCAACAAGGCCTGCTATGCCTTCTTACAATCTATGTGGAGAAATTGTTCATGCCATGGAAAAATATGGTAGAGGATTGAAAGGATTTGTGATGGGAACAAGAGTTGGTATTATGTGCTCCACCCATTGGCAGAAGTTTTATGTTTATATTTGAATTGGACAAGGCTTCTAATCAATGGCAAGTGGTTTCTCTCTACAGATGGAACGCAGGTCTTCATAATAGAGCTAACATGGTAATCTTTGGCGAACTCCTTTGTGAAAAAGATTTTGTCTTCAGTTGCAGTGGCGGATCCAAGGATTGTATTTGGATAATACATGCATATAGTGATAAAGATATACATCAAACCACCATTCTCTTAACAAAAATGCTTTATTTTATGTTTCATATTCCATATTTTTCTTAACATAAAAGTGTAAAATTTAACTAATAATTTATATACAAAAACTAATTATATGAAAACCATATCATAAGTTGTTACAAATAGGTTCACAATATATTTATTTGTTAGCCAAATAAAAGTTAGCTTCAACATTCATAATTCAACTATTGTTTCTTGGATTCAATTGTCTAGGAAACAATTCATATTGGCTTTCTAGAAAATTCTTTTGAGAATAAAGTTTGTCTATCCACCCCAATATGGACAATATTGGTTGATAAAAAAAAATATAATACTAAGGGATCCAAATTCAAACACATTGCATACCTTACCTAATGTGTTGCAAATTCAATTCAAGTTACAAGTATACTTCCCAAAAAGAAATCCACAAAATTCTTAAGATTTACAATTTAGTCATGAATATTATATTCTTCACAAAGCTTGTAATTCTAACTAATCTTATAATTCAAAGCATAAAGGATATGGGAATTTTTTCAGATGTTGTAGTTGCAACTACCCTAGTAGACATGTATGCAAAGTGTCTAAGCATAGACAAGGCATGTGAATTGCTTGACAAAACACCTCAAAGAGATGTCATCTCATGGAATACAATAGATGCAAGATATGTACAAAATGGATTTGTTGATAAGGATTTAGAAACTTTCAAGCAAATGCTATTGGTAGGTGTAAATCCAAATTCCACAACCTTAACCAACATCCTCCCTACCTATGCCAAAATGGGATCTTTGGAACACGGTATGGACATCCATCAAAGCATAAAGGATATGGGAATTTTGTCAAATATGTTGTAGTTGCAACTACCCTAGTAGACATGTATGCAAAGTGTGGAAGCATAGACAAGGCACGTGAACTATTTGACAGAACACCTCAAAGTGTGCTATATCATGGAATGCAATAATTGCAAGATATACACAAAATGGATTTGTTAATAAGGCTTTAGAAACTTTCAAGAAAATACAATTGAGAGGTGTAAAGCCAAATCCCACAACCTTAGCCAACATCCTCCCTTCATATGCCAAAATGGGATCTTTGGAACATGGTATGGACATCCATCAAAGCATAAAGGATATGGGAATTTTGTCAAATCTTGTAGTTGCAACTGTCCTAGTAGACATGTATGCAAAGTGTGGAAGCATGGACAAGGTGCATGAACTCTTTGACATGATGCCTCAATGAAATGCTATCTCATGGAATGCAATGATTGCAAGATATGCAAAAAATGGATTTTTTTGATAAGGCTTTATAAACTTTCAAGCAAATACAATTGGCGGGTGTAAAGCCAAATTGCACAACCTTAGCCAAAATCCTCCTTGCCTATGCCAAAATGGGATATTTGGAACACGGTACGGACATCTATCAAAGCATAAAAGATATGGAAATTTTGTTAGATGTTGTAGTTGTAACTACCCTCGAAGACATGTATGCAAAGTGTGGAAGCATAGACAAGCCACGTGAACTATTTGGCATGATGCCTCAAAGAAATGTCATCTCATGGAATGCAATGATTGCAAGATATGAACAAAATGGATTTTTTGATAAGGCTTTAGAAACTTTCAAGCAAATGCAATTGGCGAGTGTAAATCCAAATTCCAAAACCTTAGCCAACATCCTCCTTGCATGTGCCAAAATGGTATCTTTGGAACATAATATGGACATCCATCAAAGCATAAAGGATATAGGAATTGAATTATCAAATGTTGTACTTGCAACTACCCTGTGAGAAATGTATGCAAAGTGTGGAAGCATATACAAGGCACGTGAACTTTTTGAAACGATGCCTCAAAGAAATGTTGTCTCATGGAATGCAATGATTGCAAGATATGCACAAAATAGATTTTTCATAAGGCTTTAGAAACTTTCAAGAAAATGCACAAAGGGAACTTTAAACCAAATGCAATTGGCATGTCTAAAACCAAATTGCATAACCTTATCCAACATCCTCCTTGCCTATGCCAAAATGGGATCTGGGGAACAGGGTGTGGACAACCATCAAAGCATAAAGGATATAGGAATTTTGTCACATGTTGTATTTGTAGCTACCCTTGTAGACATGTATGCAAAGTGTAGAAGCTTTGACAAGGCACATGAACTGTTGGACATGATGCCTCAAAGAAATGAATACTCAGGCTGTAAGAGATCTTCCAAAGTTGATAAAACCTACAAATAGTTTGTGCAAAGAATGTCAGCTAGGTAAACAGAGTAGAGTCTCATTCAAAAGCAAGGATCAGTCCTCTACCAGAGTATTGGAATTAGTTCATATTGATCTATGTGGTCTGATAAGAATCAAGAGTATGCAAGGTGATAGATATTTCATGTTATTGATTGATGATCATTCTCGGATGATGTGGGTTACCTTTCTGAAAGAGAAATCAGAAGCTTTTGAGAAATTCAAAATCTTCAAGGCTATGGTAGAAAATCAAACCGGATTGAAACTGAAATGTTTGAGGTTTGATAGAGGTGGTGAATTCACATCCAGTGAATTCATAGATTTTTGTGAGAAGCATGGTATAAAAAGACAGTTATCTGCTCCTAGGACTCCACAGCAGAATGGAGTAGTAGAGAGAAAGAACTGGACCATCCAGGAAGCATCCAGGACAATGATGATGGAAGCAAATGTTCCCCAGATGTTTTGGAGAGAAGCTGTCAGCACTGCAGTCTACACTCTCAATCGAGTTCAAATCAAAAGCAATACCAGTAAGACTCCTTATGAAGTTTGGTTTGGCATCACTCCTACTGTGAGATATTTCAGAGTATTTGGTAGCAAATATTACATTAAAAGAGATGAAGATCTAGGGAAGTTTGATGCTAGAAGTGATGAAGGAATTTTCTTGGGTTACTCCACTCAAAGCAAAGCATACCGGTGTTACAATAAGAGACTGAGAAAGATGATAGAAAGTACAAATGTGAAGGTTGATGAAGGTATTGAGAATCCCTCAAGATTTTTTGAGTATGATGAAGATGATCAGAATGGTGTTCTGATTCAAGGAACTCAATCCTCTCCTGAAGGTCAGATTCAAATTGATCTGGTAAATCAGGAAGAAGAGATAGATCTGGATGAGCCTGATCAAGAAGCAGAAGTGCAAGAAACTCCCAAAGTTCCAAGGTATGTAAGACTGAACCACTTTGAAGGTCAGATCATAGGTGACAAAAGCAAAGGTGTGCAAACTAGAAGGAATGTTGCTCAAAATCTGGATGAATGTTGTCTGATTTCAAAGATTGAACCTAAGACAATAAATGAAGCTTGCAATGATGAAAATTGGACCAAAGCAATGGAGGAAGAGTTGATGCAAATTGAGAAAAATCACACTTGGGATCTTGTTTCTAGACCTAGTAACAAGAATGTGATTGGAACCAAATGGGTCTTCCGGAACAAACTAAATGAAGTTGGTGAAGTAATCAGAAATAAAGCCAGATTAGTCTACAAAGGCTACTCTCAAATAGAAGGGATTGATTTTGAGGAAACCTTTACTCCAGTGGAAAGAATTGAAGCAGTCAAACTATTTCTTGCATTTGCTGCCTTCAAAGATTTCAAAGTGTATCAGATGGATGTCAAATCTGCTTTCTTGAATGGTGACTTAGAAGAAGAGGTGTATATTGAACAACCAGATGGATTTCAGTTATCTGAGCATGGTGATATGGTCTGCAAATTAAAGAAGGCACTGTATGGTCTAAAGCAAGCCCCAAGAGCATGGTATGAGAGGCTGGACAAACATCTTTTGAAGATTGGTTTCAACAAAGGTACTGCTGATAGTAACCTATATTTCAAAAATGATCATGAAAACATCTTGATTGTTGAAGTATTTGTTGATGATATCATCTTTGGAGGAAGAGACAGTATGTGTAAAACCTTTGCAAACCAAATGAAAAGTGAGTTTGAAATGTCAATGCTTGGTGAAATGAATTTCTTCTTGGGTCTGTAAATTACTCAAATAGAGAAAGGAATCTTTATCTCTCAGACCAAATATGTGAAAGAACTATTGAAGAAATTTGGAATGGAAGATTCAAAGCCAATGAACACTCCTATGGCTACCAGATGTAAGTTGAGCAAAGATGATGACTCTCCTAAGACAGATCAGACAAAGTACAGATCAATGATTGGAGGATTATTGTATCTCACTCAGACTAGACCAGATATAATGCAGGCTGTTGGTCTTGTGGCAAGATTCCAGGCTGATCCCAGAGAATCTCATGTCATGGAAATCAAAAGAATTTTTAGGTACTTAAAAGGAACAATTGAGTATGGCCTATGGTATCCCAGAGATCATGACTTTTCTCTTCATGCATATATAGATGCAGATTGGGCAGGAGATGTGGATGATAGGAAGAGTACAAGTGGAGGAGCATTCTTTTTGGGAAAAAGGTTGGTTTCTTAGCTAAGCAAGAAACAAGAGGCAATATCCCTGTCTACAACAGAAGCAGAATACATTGCAGCAGCAGGTAGTTGCACTCAACTTTTGTGGATGAAGCAAATGCGAAGAGATATTCAAGTAGAATATGAGGAGCCTATCACAATTTTCTGTGATAATTCAAGTGCAATAAATATTTCTAAAAATCTAGTATTGCATTCTAAGACCAAGCATATATCTATCAAATTTCACTTTCTGAGAGAACAAGTGAACAAGGGTGAAGTCAAATTGGAGTATGTGCCCTCCAAGGATCAGCTTGCAGATATTTTTACTAAACCTCTTCCCAAGGACTCTTTTGAGTATCTCAGGGAGAAGTTAGGGGTCATGGCCCCTCTGGTGATGAACTAGGATGCACTGATGTGCATCAGTTCGGTGGATATCACAGTCATATCTTGTGATCCGGATTGATGATGGGGAGCTGCTACTAAGGGGGAGCTGCTGGTATGATTCTGATGTGTTAGAATTGCAAGTATAAGCCCTTTGCCATTGATGTCAAAGGGGGAGAGAAGACATGTGAAAAACAAGTGGTTGATGATCAAAGGGGGAGCAGTAAAGGAAGAGAAGACATGTGAAGAGTTGTTACTGATAGGGGGAGCTGTGACAGAGAAGAGAAGTTCTTGTCTTGATGGTTTTTCACATCATATGTTGCCATCAATGACAAAGGGGGAGATTGTTGCAAGTATGAGGATAACCAGTGTTGTCATTGATGTCAACATACTCATATTGCATTAATGAGAAGGATTGGATGAGTTGTGTGCTAAGGTTATTGAGGAAATTAGTCTCAATCAGGAACAGTGAAGAACAGTGATGAGAAGAAGGCAAAAGTCATCCATAGGTTGAGGATCAGAGGATGTGGTTTAAAGGGTTTGTAGATATGAGTCTTGAGATGCTTCAGTCAAGATTTCAGAGGTCCGCATGAAGATCTAAAGAAGTTATGATCGCTCAAGTACAACCGGTTCCGGCAGGTGTTCAGTGGTGACAAAGTCTCACAGATTGGTCCGGTGAGCTCTGGAATTGCATTATCTCATTCTGCGGATTGGAGAGAGTGTTGAAGAAGTTCGTGTGAAGTGACAACTAGATTTGTTCATGGTTTGGAGGTCTGGAAGCACCTTTTACATTATGACAGTGATGACAGACTGTGTTCTTGAAGATCTAGATGAAGAACAGAAGAATTCCAGTAAGCTGATAAAGTGCGGATGTTCTTGATGACTCAGGAAAGGTTTTGGTTATCTTTGGATCATGTACAACTCTTATTGGCAGTCCGCATTGAAGTTAGAGTTTACACTTGATGAATAACCACAGATATTGGTGTTCTTCTTGAGACTGGCCGACCGGATGTATTACACGTCTTGCGAATGATCTTATAGATGTTTGCCGACTTAGATGATTGTTCCTAAGTCGATGCCTTGTATAAATAATGGATTGTGAATTCATTTTGAAGTGTGTCTTGCAATGATGAGAGTGGTATAACGAAGAGAAGTGCGAAAGGCAAAGCAGGAAGTTTTCAGGCTTAAATGGAACTAATCCAGACATGGTAAAGATGTCAATCTCCAGTTCAAGTTTGTAATACTTGTTACTTTGTAGACAGTGTGTCTCTTGTAGGTAGTGTGCCTCTTGTGAGTAGTGTGCTCAAGCAGTGAGCCCTAATTGGCATGTGCCATCTATTTTTCTTATTCTTCTAACAGAGAATAATCCTTGGGTTAATCACCCCGTGGTTTTTCCCTTGACCGAGTTTTCCACGTCAAAATCTTGGTGTCTCATGTGTTGATGTATATCTACTCTGGTGTTTTGCTTTCATGAGTGATTAATTGATATGCTATTAAATAACAAAGAGGATTTAAGTGTTTGAAATAGAAGCAAGTTTTGTACAACTGATTCACCCCCCCTCTCAGTTGTGTGCCCTAGATCTAACAGATATATGCACTATATTTACGATCATGTGATAAATTATATATCTACTGACTTGACCTCCTCTCATAACCTGCCACTGGATGGCTAACAGAGGTAGGATGAAGACTTTGACCCTAGAATTTCATTGCACAAACAATTACATACGTTAATTTTGACTTATAATATAGAAATTCATATAAAATTAATTACAAATTTTAAATACAAATATATTAAATCAAGATGAACCTTGTAAAAAATTACCTGGGAGTCAATACCAAACGTATGCTGTAAGACATCATCTATGAGAACAAGAGCATCCAATATGGATGTGTCCATCACTGGCTACTGCCCTTGCATCGTAGCATCCTGCCAAGAGTCTTGTTCAAAGTCCTACATCCCATAATCGCACAAGTTCCCACATGAACTACAAAGATTTGGGAACAAATGACGCTTGTTTCTCTCACCCTCATTGGCCTGGGTGAGATCATCATCATGTTGTGCTAGAGACTGCGTGAGAGCACTCAATGAATTCAGTGTCTCCACCTCAACACTCTCCTTTAAAGTTGAAGGGAGTGACACATGTGCTAGCCTCATTAGGGGTCTAGGTACACGTTTTGGTCTCACTATGCCTCCTCTCTATCTTGGGTAGAGTGACCACCTCTACCCTAGAACTCTCAAATGTCAAAATAATTAGGAATCTTCTTGAGGACAAACACATAATAGAGTTTCCTCAAGAAATATTGTGGCACCTCAATGTTGTTGCATGGATTCTCGTCAAACACCATGTACCATCTATCCCAAAAGTTTTGGGATATATCTTCATTTCTACACCAATGAATCAGGAAGTGTTTGCAAGTATCTTCTAATGTTTAGCCAGTTTTAAGATTCGTAAATTATGAACATATTGTAGATTTTATAATTTTTAGGTCCTTCACTTGTTCATAAGATAATTTTTTGGCATAGTATTGTTGACACCTCTCCCTATATATAGTCATGAAATTTGATGATTTGGTTTTTCATTGATTCAGTGTGAGAAACAATCACCTCTAATGACTTGGCAAGGGCTCTCCTATGATCGGTGCTTGCACTTGGACTATTTAACGTTTCAATTAGGGTTTGAAGATGTTTTTTATTTTCTTCTATTTACCCTAAATATTTTTCCTGTGTATATCTTTCATGGTGAGGACGTGAAGGTGGGGGATTTTGAGGGTTTTCAGGGTTGTTTGACCCTCCTCTATTAGATTTGTGTTTTTTGTTTCCTCATTGACTATAAATTCAATATAAAAAACCAATCAAACATTGCAAAAGTAAAAATTTCTTTTCAAACTCACAAAAATCAATCAAACCCTACCTTCTTTGGCTGCTACACCCTCTACATTTCCTTCACGACATCTTCCAGAGTGGGATTGACAAGGTGGCATGGTGAAAATGTTGATTACACTTCTCCCTTGCTTGATTTCTCCTTCCTCCAACTTGCTCACGCTCTTGTGACTATTTTTTCTTGTAGAAATGAAGAATGGCCATGGGTTTTTTGTTGTTTTGGCTTTTTCTTAACTTTTTATAACCTGAAACATGAGCGCATTATAACGCGCTCGTGTTTCATCTTGCATGGGACCAAAAATTCATGTGGTGAATTTTTGGCCCCACATCTCTTTGCACTTACCCAGCAGTCACCTGCTACACCACGAAAGGATGTATGGTGCACCCCTATAGCCATTAATAACACAAAGGAATAGGAGGAGACCTTTACTCTACATGCATTTAATGGTTGATTGCTACGTAGTTATTGCAAAAATATAATTTTCTACAAATCCTTTTTAACCAATTCATTTTTTTTTGCATGTCAGGTTTCAAATTTTAGACTTCAAACATTCTAATAACTATGATAAAAGAATAACTTTGATAAAAGAAGGAAACCTTTATCTCAATAAAATCCAAAAAACTAAATGCAAATGCTACATATAGAGGCTAGAGACTCATAAATTTATCATATTCATGTTCTTTTTGCTATTATATCTTTCAAATAATTTCTAGCCCACATAGGCAAAGGGTAACTGTTACAACATCTGGAAGTATTCAACAAAAGATGTTGCTCCAGCTAAAAGACATAAGAAAAGACTGAGGAATTATTTTGAACTTCTTCTAGAGGAAATCAGTGTTGAAATTTTGTCCAGGATACATCTACCCAACATTTGTCAAGCTCAAAGTATTTGTCATTCATGGAGAAACATTATTTTCTCTTCTCCCCACTTTCATAAATTGTGGGAGGAGAAGAATAGTGAGTAATGGCTTGTTGTGGATCACTATGATAGTGGGGTTGAGATCCTTAATCCAAGTGGAGCATTGAAAATAAGATGTTTGATTATTCCTCTTGGCTTCTCAAATATGTATATGGGGATCTTTTTCTTTATGAGAATAATATTTATGGAATGTTTCAAGTTGTCAATCCATTAACAATAGAAGCTAAGTATCTTCTTGATCTAGTCATAGGACAAAAACATCTATCATTTTATCAATGACAAAATCAGCTGCCATGAATCTTATTACATCAAAGTTATTATAACCATTACTCTAGATGCATTTAATGATTGATTGCCACGTAGTTCTTGCCAGAATATTTTCAACAAATCCTTTTTAACTAATTAGTTTTTTTGCATGCCAATTTTCTAATTTTTGACTTTAGAGATTCTGCTGAATTGTGATAAAAGAAGCAAACTTTTCTCTTAGGAAAACCAAAAAAACAAAATGTAAATTCTACCTATAGAGGCTTCCCCTATATGTGTGTTGTTTAGTACATCAAATTAATTAGAACCGTTACTTTACATGCATTTAATGGTTGATTTCCATGTAGTTCTTGCCAGAATATTTACAGCATAAATTGGAAATGGTTGTGGACATGATCCATGTGTATCAAACATCTTCCTTGAATGAATTTATTACCACACCACAAGTAATTACTCCCTTAGCCTTGCCGATATCTAGTTGTATGTATTTTTTGTTTTGAATCTTTCTTGAAACAAGCACTCATAAGAGATTTAGAACATGATATCAAAATCCATCATAACATAGTTGAAACTAGTTTTTTGTTAAATGTTGTAGCTGCATGTACCTTGATAGACATGTATGCAAAATATGGAGGCATACACAAGCCATGTGAACTATTTGACAAGCTATCTCAAAGAAATGTGATCTCATGGAACACTAATTCCACAACCCTTTGACATCCTCTTCACCTATACCGAATTGAGAGCTTTAAAACAATGGATGAACTTCCATAAAAACATAATCAAAAGAAGATTTTGATCTTGTGTTATTGTTTCAAGTACCCTTGTAGAAATGCATGCAAAAGGTGGAAGCATAAACAAGGAACATGAATTGTTTGACAAAATATCTCAAAGAGATGTGGTCTCATCAACTAGAATGATTGTAGGATATGCACAAAATGGTTTTAATAGAAAAGGCCTTGGAAAATTTTAAGCAAATGTAATTGGCAAGTGTAAGGCATAACTCTACAACCTTTTCTAACATCCTACTAGTCTATGTCAAAATGGTCCAGATTTATAATAGGCCATCAACATCAATTGAAACATAATCAAAAGTGGATTTTGTTAGATGTTGTAGTTGAATGTGTCCTAATAGACATGTATTCAAAATATGTAATAATACACAAGGCATGCGAACTATTTGACAATTTAGATCTCAAAGAAATATGATCTCATGGAACTCTAATTCCATAACAATAATCTTTGATTCTCCCATTCTAGAGGAAGAAGGGTCATCCCAAGTGTTGCACTCTAGGTGGCTAAAATCAAATTCTCTAGGATTTGAGATAATGGATTTTTAAAACATGAGCCCAATAGGAAAAATAGAGTTGGAGAAATGCTCACTACCAATCACCATGAGAAGGAAATTATTTCTTCACTTTAATTATAGACAAAGGTACCCAAGCCATCAATAAGAGAAGCCATGGAGGCTTTAGTAAAAATGAGAAGTGAAAAGAAGAAATGTGGGAATTCATAACCAAAGAAAAAGATAAATTCTAAGATAAAGTACACTTGTACACAAGTAGAACATACAGGGGAGGAAAAACAAGGAGATGGCTGAAAAGGTAAGAAGAGGTAGGGACAAAACAACCACCTCCACTAAATAAATCAAAAGGATCCTCAAATGAGGAAGCCACCACATAGGTTGAATAGAAGGAATAGGATGAACCTATAATGGATCCAATAAGATTGTATAGATTCCTCTTCACACAAGGAATTCCACTTAAAACTACAAAAATGTACACACAAGTGAGTGCAGAAAACAAGAAAGTCATTAAGTAGGCAATGCTAGATCTTATTATTGGAACACCTCACACTTTGGTAGAAATAATAGAAGGATTCTTGTAGGAACTAGAAATAGTATTAAGGAAAAAAAAAGAGAATGGGAGGTGAGGGAAAAAGAATAAAATCATAAGGAAGCATTAGATGAAATTGCAGTAACATTATCACCAGAAAAGGAGAGATTGAATGAATAATTACAACAGCAAGAACTTGGGTAAAAACATAGAGTGGACACACTCCTTTCACACCTATAACACAAGCAAGGGAGAGAGTTAAGAGAGTAAATACAAAGGCTACTCAAAAAGCCTAAACCACATTGCTACAAGAAGATGTATAGAAACAAGAAAAACAACAACAACAAGAGGAGGAACAATAAGAGATCTCCTCACAACCACCATCCACTCCCACACCTCCATCACCAAATCCCATGCAAGAAATCAATAAATTCTTGGAACAACAACAACAGCTACAACCCATTCCATTTCGTCCAACTTTACAATTTCCAATCACTAATTTATCTCAAGTATGTCCACTATGGAAATTTTAATTGGGAGACTTATTTCAAACCACCACAAGGGAGGATATTCTAAAACAACCGATGGACATCATATAGTATTGATAATGTTTGAAATACACTACGAGTGGTATTACCACAACTTATTAGGGACACTTGAGGTCCCTTAGGACAACAATTGAAAAAATTCACCGATGACATGTTGCAACAAATACATAATCAAGAGGATGAAATTAAATAGAACTTACTAGAAAGAATAAAAATGAAAAGAGGTGTGCCACAACGCACACAAAATTGGAAGTTGAAGTTAACAATATAATTGTCTTGTTGACCAACACCAACAAAGGCCTTGAAAATACAGTTGGAAAATATTAAGCACATAATAATGCAACAATGAGTTACTTATGATGCTTTAAAAGGTCTAGATCATAGCCAAAGAGTTTAGATAGAGACACTCCATAACCAATACTAGAAAGTACACAACCAAAGAGAAGGACTCAAGGCACAAACCAAGAAACTTTGAGAAGCAATTAGCCTTCAACTCACACATATTATAGGTTCGTTAACAAAATCCATCAAGGTCACCACAATAATTCAAATACCAGATACTCTAGAAGATGGAGAGATGACCCTAGTAACTATCAATGGACAAATACATTTGTTTCAACAAGGTATCATATAGTGAGAAAACACATATACCCAACTCAAGGGAATTTACAAACACATTTTTCCTTGAAAGATAGATGCTTCTTAAATTTTGTGATAGTTGATTCTTTACAATTTTTTGGCAAACGAAGCCAAGATGTTTTCAGGAAAAGACATCATTTTAAAAAGGGGACAATGTTGGCAAGACAAAGTTAAATTTATAGCAAGATACATCCACCACAAAGAAGATGTGGTACATCCAACTAACCACCAAAACATCCAAAAGACATAACATGTACAAGAGACACACTCTTTGAGATACTTATACTTAGGCATAAGTATAACCTCAAAAGATTTAAATATGAGATGAGTGATGAACAAAGAAGAAGAAGAGAGAGTAAAGAAGTATAATGTAAGATTGTATATAATGTAATGGAGATATGAAATAGTAATAGGGATTGATATATTGACAAACATTGTAATAGAATTGTACATGAAACATTATAATAGAATTATACAGGATGAATATAATATACTGCAAGTTAGTCTAGCTGATGTATAATGTGTTATGATATATATTGTGCATTCAATGATGAATTTACTTTGTTAATTTTTCACATCATTTCCTACCACAACCTTCTATAATTCACCACATAAGCTCTTATCCTTTTCTTATCCCTAACATCAGGGTATAAATACAACATTCAAGTAACCTAAGATCAAATCTCTGATATGTGCTTGTTCTTGTCAACACTAAAAATTTAAAGATGTGGGAGAAGTAGATGGAAACTGATTAATAGTATCTAAAATGGATTTGAAAATAATGCTTCTCATTCCCTATTCCTCTGCACAATTGTCAAACTTGATAACCATATATCATGTCTAGATTTGAAAAGGGAAGGGATGGTGAGCTAGGGAGAAATTGATGTAGTGCCTACAATCTAACTGGAATTTTGGGGCAAATTAAATTTCCTTGAAGGAGAAACACCATTGACTAATATATCCTCTTCCATTTGCATATTGCCCATAGGTGCTCCGACCTTCCCAAGAGAAGCCCAAACAATTTCTACATATTAAAGAGGGGAGGGAGGAGGTGTCTTCACCCAAGATGAAACAATAAAATCCACCTTTACACCCTCAACCTAATTGATCTTAGGTGAAACAATAGGTGAATAATGACCTGAATAATCAAAGAGGCAAGAATTCTTCTTCTTTACTAATAAGAGTGATAAGCAATCTCCTTTCAACTATGTGGTTTTTTTAGATATTTCTAGTTTACCTACTTAGTAATTTGCTACCATATGTCCAATAATAAAACATTTCCTACTTCTAAAAGCTATATTCTCATATTCTAACACTTATTTCCACACCTAATCCACCACCTTCAACCATATCACATCTGACGGGCCTTTTGAGATATCAATATCCACCTAAATCCTAACTAAAGTAGAGTAGATTAGACAATTAGTTTTCAAATCAAGCACCAAGAATTGCCAAAGAGCATTGTCTATACCATGTAAATAGGAATCAACGTAAAACTATAGTAGGAGTTATAGTAGCCTAACCCAAATAGGGAGAAAAAATAAGGTTTCTATCATTGGGTTGAATTTCAAAAACCAAGATTTTACCATTTGGACATGTTTGTCACAAAACTAAGGAATTATCTACAATATGAATGCTCAGTTAGCATACAATTTACATAGCAAGGAAAAGAAACCTTGGGCACTAGGAAATATTTTGATGGTGTCCCTAGTTTTTAGTTAGCCAAACATGTAAATTTAACAAACTCATGTAGAAGGGGTTAAACTTACATATTAATCCCAAGTCAGAATATTTAGCTTCTTATATCAAAACTTCCTACCCTAGTGTGAGCTTCAGGTGAAACCCCAAGCACAAAACAATATTCATCCTCTAAACTACCAACTTCTTAAAATCTCACTTTGGATGGGATTTAGGTTGCTCCTCAAATACCAAAAGAGTCCAAGAACTTGGGGGATGAGCCTCTCTTGATGCCATAACCATCAACATTGTATGAGTGCCACCATCTTGACTCTACTTGTAGGATGTAATCGGAGTAGTTAGTACATGTATAGAGGGGCAGGGGCCCAAGAGATTACAATCCAAAGAAATAATAACATTGGGGACAAAACTAAGAAGAATATTCTCTCCTATACACCTAGAAACACCAAGAGGAGAAAAATTCCCATGTATTGCATCTACTAGAACAAAAGACTTAGGTTGTGGTCCCCTTAATGGGGGCTTCCTAAAATATTTCAGCAGTGTTGGTAAGAAAATTTAGGAGCATTTTAAAGCAAGTGGTCCCATGTGTTTTATAGTAGTGGGTAAGTTTAAACTTTCAGCTCTAAAATTTATGAAAGATAGAGGTCTCATGATTTTTTTAGCAATAGTTTTGATATTAGTAACTGGGAAGGGCCCGAACCCATGAACAAAAGCCAAAAATGGTGAGACGAAAGAGTTTTACAAGAGGTAAAACAAGAGAACTACAAAGAAATAGCAAATAAAGAGAGATGAGCTAGCAGAGCCAACCAAACCCAAAAAAGACCAGCAACAAGCCAAGCTACTGCTTGGCTATTGATTTGAGGCTACTAATAGCCTGTCATTCCCTATTCAAAAACTCAAGCTTATCTTCGAACGTGCTCTCCTCCATGTCCTAATCCTGCAACTCCTACATGTCCTTTAAAACTAAATCTTTGCCCCTGGCTACCTCTGTCTGGAAGCTGACATGTTTGCCTTTGCTGCTCTTGTCTTTAGTCTTGGGTCTGTTGGAAGTCCCTACCATCCCCTGTTTCTGACCCTCCAACCCAGTCTTGCCCACTTTTTCTTCCCTCAAGGCCTTCCTTTTCTCCAGCTCCTCCTTGAGCACGTATAGAGTGGTTGCTGAGTTCTTTACCATCTCACAACTAAAGTTAACCAATTCATTCACTTTCTTGTTCAGTTTCTCATGGTTTTATTTTATCAAAATAATGTCATCCTCCATTTGTTCCCATATTTCAAATTTGTTAGCTAGTTTTTCCACCTGTTCCCAAAAATCATCCCTGCTCTCCTTGGCCCATTCCGTGGTTTCTAACTAGGTTATCACCTCCAAGTATTGAATCTTTATCTTGGCATGATGAAGCTAGGCTAATTGGCATTTGAGCACTTGGTTTTGTAGATCAAAGGCTTTATAAAGGATAGCCACCCTATCCACCAGTTGGTTGCAAGAATTACACTCTTTGTTGATCTCTCCTTGAATCTGATCGGTGGTTCCCTTCTTTTTCTTATTGGGAGCTTCAGTAGGGTTTTTAATGTTGTCTTTTTTCCTTTGTGTGTTGGTCCTTTTTCCCTTGTTAGAGATATCTTCCTCACTACCTAAATTATCCATAAGAATAATGTCGCTCTCAGAATGCTCAACCCTCTTACCCTTGCCTTTCCCACTACCCTGCATGATAGCATTAAATTCCCCAGCAAAATGGGCATCCCCCCTGTCCTTCGGGTGCTTCATGCTTCTCAAATGAGGCCTTTTGATAGGCTCATTGACAATATATTTAGTAATAGGCTCAGGGTCCTAGGAGACAATGTCTCTATTCCTAAGTTTCATCAATACCACTTTCTCAGTACTGGGAGTTTTGTCCATAGTAGTGGTCATATTGACCCTGGCTATCCCCTTTCCCTTCGCATTGATGGTATTCTATAGAGCTTTGTTTTTATCTAGTTTGCTGGAAGAGTCCCCTATTTCAAAACCTAGTTTTTGTTTGATGCAAACCGAGGGGCTCACAAAAGTAGAAGTGCCCTTGTTTTTGCCCTAATTAGAGCCCCCCACCCCCACAAGGGTTCGGCAGTGAATAGAGGGTTATATATTCTGGATCTAAAAGCAAGGGCAAGGGTTAAAGAGAGTTCATATTTGTACACAGCATAGATAACCCCCTGATGTAGGGGAAGCACCTTCTCACCAAGAAGGATCTTTTGGACAGAGTCTTCCAGGGATGAGAAAATCTAGAATAGGAAATTTATCTTAATCTCATGACAGAAATGATTTAGTAACAGAAAAAGATGGGCATGAAATCTTTTGTATCTCTTGTCTAAAGTGACATACCTCATCAGAACCTCGGTGACATCCTTCCATACACTTGGTAGCTCCTCTCTGTTAAAGCCATTCTAGAGCCTGCTAACACTCTCTCCTTCTTGCAAAAAGGTCTTCATGTCCGCATTGTAATTTTCTTTCACTCTCCTAGGGATTCTCGCCCCCTCCATTATGATCCCAATGACTTGAGCAATTAATTCCTCTGTCACTCTAAAAGAGATCCCTCTTATGTAAACAACTCTAGCTTTCCATAAGTCAGTGAACTCTCTAGAAAGAATAGTGTCGTGCCCATTCATCGACTCTATGTAGCCAGTAAGATTGCGTCTCTCTAGGATGCCCCACAAAACCTCATCCTGCTTAGGATTGTCATGTTGGGTGGGCTCAATTTGCGTGAGGTCTCCTCCCATATTGTACTTCTCAATGCTTTTGTCACTCCTGCTAACATAGTTGAGAACAAGATGTAGAAATTCCAAAATGAAATGTATCTAAATTGGAATAAGGAATGTTTGAAGCTTATCAATCCATTATTGTTGCTAGTCATGTCTCGAAGTTGATATGTGTGACTCAACCTTTCTTCAGTCATGACATACCAAAATTTAATGTGTGATGTGTTAATCATTATGAATGAGATCAGCTAGCATCTCTGAGACTTTTGCGCCAAGTTTCCACTTCAAATCATCATTTAATTTGCATCCTATGTTGGCCAAGGCATCTGCTTGAGAGTTACCTTCCCTAAATATATGATGAAAAGTCACTTTTTAAATGTCCCTAAGTTCCTTATGACATTGGATTATAATATCTTTGATAATCCAACTA
This sequence comes from Cunninghamia lanceolata, assembly GCA_027924645.1. Classification (NCBI taxonomy): domain Eukaryota; kingdom Viridiplantae; phylum Streptophyta; class Pinopsida; order Cupressales; family Cupressaceae; genus Cunninghamia; species Cunninghamia lanceolata. The sequence continues at coordinate 1,404,413 of BSBN01000766.1, read as the reverse complement.
GGGGACACCTTAGAATCTAACATGTCTAGGATGTTTTTTGAGTCACCTTCCACAATTAGATTTCTTATCCCAAGTTCCTTGGCCATTCGAATCCCTTCATACGCAGCATAAGCCTTGGCAAAGTTGTTGGTTTGGAAACCCAGATTCCCTGCATAAGTCCCTAGGACTTTGTCTTTGTTATTTCTTATTATTGCACCCCACCCGCTTGACTCGGGTTCCCCTTAGAAGCCCCGTCGAAGTTTAGTTTAATCCATCCAGTATCAAGGGGGCCCATTTTTTTAGTAATAGTTAATGCTAAATAATTTAGCTAATTTTTTAGGAAGATAAAAATTATAGATGAATAACATGTGAAAAAAAACTCCTAAAGTTGGTGGGGAAACTTTCTATCCCACCCCAAACGCACCCCCTAAAAATATAAAGACTAAACAGTAGGGGTTCCTATTTACCTAGATAGGATAATAATTAATCTTATAGCGATTTGTTTTAGTATCAAGTGAGACCCACTGCTTAATGAAAATAATTCTTAAATCCCCTCCTTGGAATCATATTTTAGGGTTCAACATAGGAAGAGCCATTTTCCTTTTCAATAGAGTTATAATTATATAGATTTAGTCTATAATATATGCATTTTACTAAAGATGTGTTTTGGCCAATAGGTCATTACTATGTGAACTTATTTGGTAACTGCCAATTTTTTTAATTCTTTTCATTGTCCAAAAATTATTTTTTTTGGTTGTCCAATAATTACATAATTTCAAAAATACATAGCAAACAATTTTATTATAACGTAAAAAAAAGAATGAAATGCATTTCTAGAAAAATTCACCTCCTTTGAAGTTAGTTGTAGAAATTTCATCATGGACTAGGTTTTATACAACTAAATTTGTATCCTTGTAGTTGCTTATATTATGTTTTTTTTTAGTTTTTCAATTAATTGGTAATACCCCACTAGTTTATCTTAACAATTTTATGGATGAATGCATGGAAAAAATTGTTGCAAAGATCAAAATTATGGAGCCATTTTCCAATGTGAATGACATGTATTTAAAGCATTTGGGAAAACATTCTTATTCAAAATATGATTTTTCTTTCTTTGGTTGGAGTTTGAAAAGGTCAATTTAATGCAAGAATTTAGTTGAAAAATGATGTAAATCAATGTTTATAACAAGGGGATTTATAGTATAGCTTGAGATGAGGGAATATTTGCATAATTATTGATTTTTCCCCTTCTACCATTTTTTGGTGCAAGATTGATTACTCACAAACAAGTAGACTTCTAAGCTTATCTTTTAAAGGCTCAAGCCTGATTGAGTTTCTTTTGTTTTTTTTTCCTTATTTTAAGTTAATGTCCTATGTTTTTCCTAATATTTGATTCTACTATAATTATTTTTAAATGCACAAGCACAAATATAAAATATTTTACAATAAGGGTTTCTTATTTTTCTCTAGGAATTATGATAGCATGCTGAGTAGATTAGGAAACACAAATTATGTTCATCCTTGCTATATGTATGTTTGTTAATATTTTATTTTTCTTTCTAAATCTTTAGCAAGGTTGTGTGGGGTAAGCTTGGATCGCATTCGTAAGGTTTCTAAATAAGGGTCATTTTAGAATATAACCCACAATTATTACACAATAACATTTCCACATGGTGATCAGGTCCAGGATCATTTGTGTGGCATCTATGAGTAGAAATAGGAAAATACCAAAAAAATAGTTTTTTTGGTATTTTCTACATTTTAGTAAATTGAATTCTGCTAAAATAGCTAGAAGTTATGACCCTGGCAAGGGGAAGATCAAAAATTTCAAAATTTTTTGAAATTTTGAACTTTTGTAAATAGTTTTCACCTTCCAAGAGCTCTTTTTGAATTCCAAGGGTAATGTGACCCTTCATATTATATGTAAGCCTATACATTTTGAACTAAATGAATAAAAATTAGTTTTTGGAGGCAATTCACAACTCCCAGTGAGTTTGCCTACTTGCAGAAACTCATTTCTTCTTTGTTTATTTTATTGCATTACAATACCACAGGCTCAGCGCTAGGTATTGTCCAGATCAGTGGCATCAGAGCTAAGTTCTATTTGGGTTTTAGCCATAAGCATTCAAACGGTGAAACTTAAGCTCAAAATATTTCTGGGTTTTGTCAACAGCGTTGAAATCCTATCTGGGTATCTCTCTTTTTTGTAGAAAGTGCACAGATTTCAAGAAAAAATAGATCACAAATCCGCATCCCTATTTTTGCCTCTACTTGTTTTTTTTGCCTTTTCAGAGCAGTTTCACGAAATCGGGTATATCTGTCTCATCCCGACTCCATTTTGCACAAACAAGATATTGCCGGAAAGAGGACTTAGAGCACTTTCCAGTGGTGTAGGTAATTCTTTTCTAAATTTTTTTCAGCTACCTTCTATTTTCATCAGAAGTCAGATCTTTTTTTCAGCGTTGCCCTTAGTGTTTTGGGCATATCTTTTGCATACGGTGTCAAAATCAAACAAACAAAATATTGTTGGAAAGGTAATTTAGTCCTCCACACAACCATCAAATTACATTCCTTTAAGAAATATTCAATCAAAAATGTCAAAACGGGATGATCATTCAGATCCTTTCAAGGTGATGGTTGAAGAAGCGTTAACAAAACAGTGTGAGGAGATGATGAGTCAATTCTCTCATCTGCTACAACAAAATCAAGGAAATCAACAACCCAAAATGGGAAGAGTACCATTTGGTGGTCACACTCCTTTCAAGGTATAGGTAATTTTTGATATTCCAAATTTTGAAGGCAAAATAAATGCAAATGTTGTTGACGATTGGTTGTCAAAACTAGAAAGATATTTTTCTTTGAATCACTTCTTTAATAGTAAAAAAATAACCTTCACTCTCCTCAAAGTTGAGCATCATGTAAAACAATCATGGGAAAATAAACTATTATCTAGAGAAAACCTTGAGTTTGATGGAGCAGTAGAGGATGATCCCACCTGGGGAGAGTTTGTGGAACATATCAAGGAAGAATATTATCCTGAAAATTCATACGAGGATAAATATATGGAGTGGCTGATGCTTCGTCAATAGAAAGACCATTCTATTTAGGATTACACTAATATGTTCCACGCTCTTTCAGTAAAGCTTGGCATCATTGATACAAAAAAACATCAAATTTTGAAGTACCGCAGTGGGCTTCGTCACTATATCCAAACAAAGATGGATTTTCTCAATATTGAGACTTTGGGGATTGCCTACAAATATGCAGTAAAGATTGAGGAAAAAATCAAACAAAAGGGAAGAAAAGATTATTTTTCAAATAATAAACCTAAGATTGAAGGTGGCAGCAAATCCATGGGAAAACAACCAGCTAAGGATCCCTCCTCACAAGAATCATCAACAACAAACAAGAGTGAAAAGAAGATGTGGTGTGAATTCCATAGAAGCCCAGGACATAACAAAAAGGACTGTCAAGCTGTCAAGACGTTGATGACAGGATTACAAGAAAAGGAATTTGAACCTGAACCATTGCCTGCAGACTCTTTTGAGCCATAGTTGCCACCATCAGGATTTTGCCTCATAAAGATGAGGAATGTTTATTCCACTCACAAATGTGCAAAAATGGCAAGGCCCTCCATTTCATCGTTGATAGTTGAAGTCAAAAGAATCTAATCTCTATTGAGACTATTAAAAGGCTGAACTTGTAGACCACACCTCATCCACAACCATATCATGTGGGATGGGTAAGCAACCAAGAACAAGATATTTAGGAAAATAAGCAATATCACTTACCTTATTCTATCAAACCATTCAAAGATGAAGTCATATGTGATGTGGCACCCTTAGATGTGTGTGATGTATTATTGGGGCACCCATATATGTACAAGTGTCATGGTGTATATGAGTTAAGACCTCGCAGTGTCATTATCAAACTAGGCGAAAAGAAGTATTGGATACCTAAAGTAAGTCCTACACAACCAACATCTTTGATTACTGAAAAATAATGTGAATGTACAATTTCTCATACTAGAACATTTGTTCTAACAGTTCGAACTAAGGACAAGAGGTCAGTTGTAGCCAATATCCATGACAAAATGGTCACCACTACTGAAAGGAAGCTAGGTGTGCGGAAATCGCTTCCTATACTAATCTAATGAGGGGAGGAGAGTGCAAATTCAAATTTATCCTTACAATTACAGCTATGTTAAACCACTAACAAAGATATCAAGCAGCAAACACATACATAAGAAAGTGAGACAGAAGAAGAGAGACACAAGATATACATGGGGAAAACCCTTATGGGTGAAAAACCCCACACTCTAAAACACAGCTCAAATGTATTCCATAAACAATGAAGGTTACAATACAACACAGAGCCAATGCTCTTGCAGGAGTCTTCGACACTCATATTTGGAGTCAATCCGGCAGCATAACAGTACCTGTCAAACCTGTAGTACATCTCCTCTTCAAAGCACCTGTTTATATAGAAAATACAAGGCAAAATTGCCTCTATCTTGGAATGTGTTGGTGCCTGCATGAGTAGTCAAGTTTCAAGCATTTAAACATGCAGGGACCTTCCCAAAAAATCCAAAAAATTCTAAGTCCAGGGACCTCCTTAGCATGTTTCAGCATCAGCATCATATTTTCTTCGTGGAGGAGGTCATCATCATCATATTTCTAGACATCACCCTGATGTTGCTTGCGAGGGTCATCATATTTTCTGCCTGCATGATCTTTCGCTGGGGTGATATTTTAACATCGGGTGATCTTAGTTAAGATCATCTTGATGATGTTAATGCAAGGTTCTAAGTATGACCCGTTTTGCATCGGGGTCATCATATTTGAACATCGGGTGATCTTGGTTAAGATCATCCTGATGTTATTCTATCACTTCATGTTTCCTTTAGCACCCGGTGTTGCTGACGTCATTCTTTTATCAGGGCGATATTTGCCCGTTTGCATCATTTTTCTCTTAGGAAGTGGTCAGCATCATCATGATATTCTATCGACCGGATATTTCATCAGGGTCATCATGTTTCAATATCGGGTGATATTTGGACATCATCCCGATCCTGCAGTGGAGCTACAGTGCACCCTAATATTTCTACGGGGGGTGATATTCCAAAATATTGGGTGATCTTACAAATATCACCCCGGCGCCAATATGCTGGTGACGTCATCAGGATCCGAGGGGGGTCATATTTTTAACATCAGTCATCTTATGGAGATCCCCCAATATTTGCAAATGTGATGGTGGCGTCATCCGGATATGAGGAGGTGCGTGATAGGCAGATATGCTGATGATGTTGGCAAGATATGATGGTGATGTCATCAGGATGTTCATCGGCCAGACATTTGGTATCAGCTAAGCAAGAGGATCTTCCTCCGATGCATCAGGTTGTGCCGATGAAGGTGAATATCAGGTTGATATCTCACATGAAGGTGAGGGTGGTCATCAGGATGATATTCAGGCATCAGGGTGATATTTTATATCAGGTGATGCGGACGGCATGATACTTTCCCGCAGGGTGATATTTTCTGCGGGGTGATATTTCACATCAGGGTGATGTGAATTATCAGGGTGTGCTCATGCAAGTGATGATGCTGACGTCAGGGTGATATTTCGAGCAACAGGATATCATGCTGGAGGATGATGATGATGAGGGTCTTATACTAGGTGCCGTCAGGAGCAAAATCACCGACATCATATATGCTCATGACCTAGTATATAAGGTGATGAGGAGGTTGCCGTGGGGTGCATGTGGGATAATTAGATCCTGCATGATTTGAAATTTCAGGATGAGGTATTTTGGCGGGAAAGGTCAGTGATGCACAGTATGATGTTTTTCCCAAGGCCGCGGGTTGGTATGCCATTAATGGCGATTGTTGCAGAGGTATGGGTGATGGCGTGGATGGATCTACCACCCAACTGAAGATGTACATCCACAGGCGGCGGCGCAAGGCTCGAGATCTCTTCTTATCTCCTCCCCTACCTGTTGCATTCAATGCGATGAGCGCCATTTTCTCAATGTACTGTATCTGGCGAATTTTGACTTGCCATGTAATTGAGGATGGGTACACCTTCCTGCTCTATAATGCAGACTGTGTTATTCATTCAAGGTTGTTGAAGGCCTGAGGCATTTTTGTGTAAATAACGAAGAATAGGGCATGATCCTGGTTGTTCTATCCCATTTTAGAGTTTATGAGTTGCAACATGAGTGTATTTTGCACATATTTTTAGTTTCAGTGTTGATTTTATATGAGAAATGCTTATTGCATGTGTCTATTTGCTTGTCTCCATTTGCTGCATGTCATCCTTTTTTTGAATCTGGTTGCTAAGGGTTTCATAGATTCTAGGGTATAAATATCTATACTGCATGCTTGATCTGTAACTTCCATTCAAGGAGTGGATTAAACTATTTTAGGTCAATGTATGGAGAAGGTTGTATGTCAGCAGGGATATCTGTAAGTAGAGGCAGTTAGATACCCATTCTTGGGTGATGTTTGTAAGGCAAGCATCAGTCCAACCCCCTGAAACTTGAGTGAAAGTTGTAAACCATCTGTTGTATACGTCTAGTTGACTCCTTGCCCAATGGATAGGCACCAGTCTGCTCTTGGGTCAGTAGTTATGAGCCAAAATCCCTTGTCTTGCATCCAGGACATTATGTCCACCCATTTCATCACCTCCACCTGTTAGTTATAGGAGTAGGATTAGGACCCCTGCATACTCTCATACCCACCAGACACATATGTCTAAGAATGTTGCCAACCTTGTGATCTGTCATGCAGATCTTGGTCCATACATGAGAGTATTCTGCCTGTTATCAAAATAAATCTTTATGTCATTGAGCTAGTCAAGGTTACATCTTGAGTTATAGGGATACCCCCCTTGGTGCAACAGAACCAGAAGTGAAGGGGAGGTAGCTCACGCAACCTCCTGTATTAGTTGGTTGAATCTGCTTGTACATTAGAACTGGCAAACCCTAATGTTGATTCAAAAGAAAAACCAACAAAATGGCAACTCTGCTGGGAGAAGCTATCAGTGCTGCAACATATATCCAGGTATTCATCTTTGATTCAAAATGTTGAGTTTAGAACAGCAACCCTGGTTGTGCTCTCAGAGAAGACCATTTTTTATTGAAAGATATAAAACCCTAGATTTCACAGGGATATATGGCTACCCAAATATTATTCCCAATAAAATTAGAAAATGTTTGCCAAAATATAGTGGATCAGATTCTGAATCGGCAAACATACATCTGCAAAGGTTTTGTAATTTAATAGAAGATTATGAGGTAGAGGATGAAGATGTAGTAATGAGACTCTTTATTCAGTCATTAGAAGATGATGCTAGGATATGGTTTTCAGACCTGCCTGTTTGTTCAATTTCTTCATGGATAGATTTAGAAGTTACATTCCTAGGGCAGTTTGGTGAAAGGTTTGATGTGGCCTCATTGATCATACATTTTATGAATATCCAAAGGGAAGATGAGGAGCTGGTTCCAGCCTTTAATCTTAGGTTTATTAAGTTGCTCAAGCAAATTCCTAAATATATGAGACCCAATAATGCATTATGCTTGACAATTTATTTGGCTGCATTTGATGAAGAAATGAGTTATCTGTTGAGAGATAAAGAACTAGTCACACTTCACCAGGCTTTCCAATTTGCTATGGACATAGAAAACAATGAGAAATATGGAATGCCAGTAGGTTTCATGGCTGTAAGTTGTCAAAGCAGTTATCAAAGTGAATACATTTTAGCTCTCCCAGTATGTGCATTAAAAGATGATTGTGTAGAGGGAAATATATTTCAGAATAATGTGTGCAGCCATGATGTGATACATGAAGAAAATGTTGTAGAAAATGTAGGCACATCATATAATGATGTGGACAAAGATTGTTGTCTACCTCTAGAAGAAAAGCCTGCAGATGTAAAATGCTCTTCAAATGATGAAATGAAAGATATACATGAAGTTGCATCCTGCTGTGATAGGTATATCCCAGTTATTCCTGATTATTTATATGAGGTGGATATGTAGAGCTTCACTTTGAATATAGAAAACATTGATTCAAGGGATAGTAGTGAATATGTTAGTGACTGTCAGCATTCAAATGCATATATGAGCCTTTCAGATGATGAAATATATATGGATGCTGAATATGAGTGTTTCCTTGAAGATTTTGACCACCTTCACAGTGCAGAGGTTGAAAAATTTGCTTTTGATTATCAGTGCAGTGGTGAAGAGGAACAGGGTCACTATTCAGAGGTGGACAGACAAGTTGCAGATGTATGTGCTCATACAGTCGGGGATAGTGTTAATTGCAGGGGTAACTATGAAGCTTTCAGTGTAGGGCTGCATTCTGAGCTATTGGTGCCTTCTCTTGAGACATTTCAGGTGGACCTTAGTGACAAAACTATTGAGCATGATGATGATGGATATCTGTATGTTCATCAAGATAAATTTGATTATGAGATGTTGCTTGTGCCTGAATATTGCATGTTTGATATAGAGGAGCTCTTATTTTTTGAGGAAGGGCAAAATTCTAATGTGGATTCATTTGTTTCATGTGAGTCTGTTATTTTTTCAAGCAACATCAGTGACTCATATGATGATGACATTCTACAACTGATAATAATGTATGCTGATGAAGCTAGTTGTAGATTTGTTGAAGAAAAAGAAATGAGCAGCAGCACAAATAATTGCCAAGGGGCTTGCTGCAGACAGTTAAAAGCTTTTAGGCTTCATTTGAAGAAATCAAAAGAAAATCAGGTGTTTGACAAAGGAAAATTCTGGTTTTTCCTTTTTGGTGGCCTTGGGCCACCATGTTTATTTTTAAAATAATGTGTTTAGTGATGTAGATTGGTATAGCTTCATGACTCTGTGCCCAATGGATAGGGGACTGGTCTGCATCCCAGAGATCTGTGGTTCTTGCCATGCCTGCAAGAGGCATGCATCCCCAGACAGAGCCAATGTTGGTGCCTACATGAGCAGTCAAGTTTCAAGCATTTAAACATGCAGGCACCTTCCCAAAAAATCTAAAAAATTCTAAGTCCAGGGACCTCCTCAGCATGTTTCAACATCAGCATCATATTTTCTTCACGGAGGAGGTCATCATCATCATATTTCCAAACATCACCCTGATGTTTCTTGCAAGGGTCATCATATTTTCTGCCTGCATGATCTTTCGCCGAGGTGATATTTTAACATCGGGTGATCTTAGTTAAGATCATCCTGATGATGTTAATGCAAGGTTCTAAGTATGACCCGTTTTGCATTAGCGTCATCATATTTGAACATCGGGTGATCTTGGTTAAGATCATCCTGATGTTATTCTATCACTTCATGTTTGCTTTAGCGCCTGGTGTTGCTGACGTCATTCTTTTATCGGGGCGATATTTGCCCATCTGCATCATTTTTCTCTTAGGAAGTGGTCAGCATCATCATGATATTCTATCGACCGGATATTTCATCAAGCTCATCATGTTTCAATATCGGGTGATATTTGGATATCATCCCGATCCTGCAGTGGAGCTACAGTGCACCCTGATATTTCTACAAGGGGTGATATTCTAAAATATCAGGTGATCTTACGAATATCACCCCGGCGCCAATATGCTGGTGACGTCATCAAGATCTGAGGAGGGTCATATTTTTAACATCAGTCATCTTATGGAGATCCCCCGATATTTGCAAATGTGATGGTGACGTCATTCGGATATGAGGAGGTGCGCGATAGGCAGATATGCTGATGATGTCGGTAGGATATGACGGTGACGTCATCAGGATGTTCATCGGCCAAACATTTGGTATCGGCTAAGCATGAGGATCTTCCTCCGATGCATCAGGTTGTGCTGATGAAGGTGAATATCAGGTTGATATCTCACATGAAGGTGAGGGTGGTCATCAGGATGATATTCAGGCATCAAGGTGATATTTTATATCAGGTGATGCGGACAGCATGATACTTTCCCGCAGGGTGATATTTTCTGCAGGGTAATATTTCACATCAGGGTGATGTGAATTATCAGGGTGTGCTCATGCAAGTGATGATGCTGACGTCAGGGTGATATTTTGAGCAATAGGATATCATGCTAGAGGATGATGATGATGAGGGTCTTATACTAGGTGCCGTCAGGAGCAAAATCACCGACATCATATATGCTCACGACATAGTATATAAGGTAATGAGGAGGTTGCCGCAGGGTGCATGTGGGATAATTAGATCCTGCATGATTTGAAATATCAGGATGAGGTATTTTGGCGGGAAAGGTCAGGGATGCATAGTATGATGTTTTTCCCAAGGCCGCGGGTTGGTACGCCATTAATTGCGGTTGTTGCAGAGGTATGGACGATGGTATGGACGGATCTACCACCCGACTGAAGATGTACATCCACGGGTGGCGGCGCAAGGCTGGAGATCTCTTCTTGTCTCCTCCCCTACCTGTTGCATTCAATGCGATGAGCACCATTTTCTCAATGTACTGTATCTGGCGAATTTTGACTTGCCATGTAATTGAGGATGGGTACACCTTCCTGCTATATAATGTAGACTGTGTTATTCATTCAAGGTTGTTGAAGGCCTGAGGCATTTTTGTGTAAATAACGAAGAACAGGGCATGATCCTGGTTGTTCTATCCCATTTTGGAGTTTATGAGTTGCAACATGAGTGTATTTTGCACATATTTTCAGTTTCAGTGTTGATTTTATATGAGAAATGCTTATTGCATGTGTCTATTTGCTTGTCTCCATTTGCTACATGTCATCCTTTGTGAGGACCGCCCTTTTTACTACTGTTGTCATGACTCTTTACAGTGCTGTTATTGTTACTTTCATATTTGTGGGATAGCAGTTCCCGAAATTTGTCAGACTATTTAACTTTATTATGTTTTCGGAAAAACTAATTGGGTGATGTTTGGATAAGTTACTTTTCAGAAAAATGAATTAGAGATGTTAGAGATGATGGAAAATTGTAATATGATTTTTAATTATGTTAGATTGTACTAAGGCATGAGAATGCATGTGTTATTTAAGTTGCTTCGGCTATGATGAATTTATGTGGTTACTGATCTTGTAATTGAGTGTGCAGGGACTACTAATCAAACCACAGATTTCGGAGATCATTCCACACCTTGTTAATTGTTATTCCCTGTTAAGCCGATCTGGTTCCACGATGAACCAAGATCTCTTTGTGTTTGATGTCTTGATGTAATGTGGTCTTTCGTATGGTCGAGTGGGTTAGGTTACCCTCATGTATCATTATTTTTATAAGTAAGTGTTGTTAAGAGATTGAATTTGAAATTTCTATTTTTCTTTAAATTATGAGGCCCTTTTTCTTGTGCTTTACCTTGACCTGGGGTGTCTTGTATGGGTTAAAATTGACCCTGGGTTCTACCCCATGGGTCCAGGGGCCCATTTGGCATGGGTAACCCTTGAGTAACCTCCATCTAGTCAACTTAACCTTTCCCTGAAGTTAAGTGGCGAAAATTGGAGGTAGGAGGGGACATGATGGGTTGTACCAACACTCAACCCATCCCCTCTACTTTTCCCTAGATAAGAGATGCCATCCATTAGTAAAAGTTACCTCTTCTTTAGTAAGATTCCCCCATGTACTATGGGGACACCCATGTGAAGAAAGGAGAAAGAGGCATGGGTCACCTGTCTTGTTCCCATTTAACTCTTTTTTTTTATTTCTCCTATGAGAAAGTGGAGTCACATGAAAGGAATAAGGAGTACCCTTGGGAATGGAGAGTGACATAAGCCACCTGGACAGAATAGTGATTTTTGGGAAGGGTGAGGAGGTGACAAGTGTCACTTCCCCATTTCTCAAAATTAGAAAGAAAGAGATTTTGGGTTATTTATTTTCAAATTTTGGGATGAGAGGGAGTTAGTTGAATTTTGGGGAAAATCTTTCATCTTTGGCCTTACCAAAAATAGAGAAGTTAGTTTGGAAGATAGAGAAGGGAGAGGGAGTTGGTGGCTAAGCTTGGAAGTGAACTCTGTGGACTCTGCAACAACTTCATTCCAGGAGGGCTTTGCAAGGTTGGTCTGAATTTTACCTTTGTTTTGGTAGAACTGAAATGTGTATGAAATGTGTTTGGAATATGTGTTTAAATTTGTTTTCTGTGGGGTTCTTGTCGGGTGTTTGACAGAGCGTCTCCCACTTGGGAGAAATGCTCATCAAGTTTGGGGTAGGGGAGGAGAGATCCTCCTCGGGTGCATACCTGTTCCATCTTTTGGGATGTTGAAAGCCTTGAGGGCATGTATCTGTGACTGTATTTTGACTTGAGAGTCAAATACAGATTTCTTACAAATTGTGATCACACTTGGTTGAGACCAAGAGAAATTTATATGAGTTCATTTATCTGTCAGGGTGACACTCTGGAGTCGAGTGTATCCACTCTCCTGCCCCTTATGAAACTCACTGTAGTTGAGTTTCCGTATTGTGTAAAATAGCCACGGGTGTATGTGTGCTTTGGGATTGTTGTTGTTTCTGTTGTGAAGTGGAGTGTTTGAGTACCCAGGTGTGAGTATGGTCTCCCTAGCTCGGGGGTGACCCTCTTGCGGGTCTACGGTAGGGAGGAGAGCTAGACGAGTGGTATTTTTCTTCTTTGTTTGTCTTTGATACGCAGGTTTTTTTTTTTCTCTTGGAGCTTCTGGTGGGCTATTTATGAAGAAACAGATCATCTTCTTGTCATGAGAATTAGGCCTGGATTATTTCATAGAAATGAAGAGAGAACACCTCTCTTGTTATTGTTGTAAATTACTGATATTCTGGGAGTGAAGAAAATCACCTCCCTGGTCTTGTTATTATTGGACTTTTATTGGTTGTCATAAGTTTTCAGTTGTATACTGTTTGGGAGGAGAAAGTTCATATCTGGGAAGTTGGTATTCATGTTTGAGAAGTTGTAATATGACTGTGCTTAAATTTTAAGTGGATGTTTGCAACCTTTGTTCAATAGCAATTTTTGTGTTTCAAGTATTACTGAAAAGAATAAGTTCGTTTTTGCAACTTAATCTGAGTTGTTTACATTTGAAAGTTTGGAATTGCTTCTTTAGTTGAAATGCTAGTTTCCTTTTTAATGTTGAAATGGAAAAGACAGTTTTTAAATATTTGAGTTTTCTCCATAATAATGGATTCTGTTAATTTAGAAGAATTAGAGGAAATCTAGCATGTAAATATAATCTGTTTGTAAATTTACAAGTCTTATATGTTTATAACAATGGAAAATTTATACTTATAATAAGGGAAGAGCTATTTATCATTTGGTGAAATTGGGATATATATATATATATATATATATATATATATATATATATATATATATATATATATATATATATATATATATATATATATTTATATCTAATTGTTATGACAATTTCTTTATAATAGGTTGATTTGGAGAAAATGCATAGAGGAGTGAATTTAAAAAAAAAAAAAATTGTCGAAATTGGAATTATACAAATATAATATTTTTCTCTAAATACTTTATAAATATATATATAGAGATATATATATATTTCTCATTTTGAGTAATTATCATTTTAGAAAATAATAGAGAAATTGAAAGTAATTATAATTGTTATATATAAAAAAGGGGATATATATATATATATATATATATATATATATATATATATATATATATATAAATATGGAATATATATATATATATATAAATATATTATCGTTGTTATATATATACATATATATATATATATTTATATATGAATATATAAATATATATATATATATATTTGAAGATATTTTATTATTGATAATAATCAACGAATGGTGAAAGACTGTCAAAAAAATTAAGCCGTGGATAACAAAATACACAGTCGTTATTTACAATGGGCGGTGGGGAAGAAAACCCCACCGCAGGTTTTATGTTATATTTGGAGGTGTGGAGTGGGGCGGAGCCCCACCCACACCCCACGTCGTGGGAATGTGGGTGGGGCTCCGCCCCACTCCACATCTCCCCCCTCCTCCATACCCTTATGCCTCCCGCGGATCTTGTCTGCCGCTTTGCGGCCACCATAAACCCCCGTCCGCCGCTCTGCGGCCACCATAAATTCCCGTCCGCCGCTCTGCGGCCACCATAAACCCCCGTCCGCCGCTCTGCGGCCACCCCGACCCCGCTCCTCTGTCACGCCGCCCATGGCCGCCGTCGGCTGTGGTAACTCCAGCACATAAAATGTTAGGGCTTGGCCCTAACATATGTTTGGGTTATTTGGAATTTAAATGCTGTTTATTTTTATATAGCTCTATATATAGGCATATATATATTCTATATGTCTATGTATATAGCTATATATCTAATATAATAATGCGTATATATCTGTATATATATATATATATATAGGTTGTGGTAAACCAATTCGTCCTTTTCATAGACATTAAAATAAATATATTATATATATGTATGTATGTATGTATATATATATATATATAAATATATCTATATATATATATATATATATATATATATATATATATATTTAACATACAGAGGAGTAAATCTATGAACCAAATTATTGGGCTCTCGTTTAAAATCGTTATAAACTATGTTTCATGGATATGGAGAAAAATATATATATATATATATATATATATATATATATATATATATATATATATATATATATATATATATATATATATAACAATTATATTCTCACAGGAGATGTTATTAAGTGTTGAACACAACAACCAAAGAAGCTATATTACCATGAACAGAGTTTTATAAAGTGGTGAACCACCTACATCTATTGACAACATCATACGAGTTACAAACAGTGTATGAATCGTAATTAAGAGTAACAGTAACAACAGTAATTCTAAACAAGAGAAAATAAAATTATAATGTAAAGAGAGTTTAGGAATATTCAGTGATACTCTGGAAAGAGTTTCTCGGAAGTTTCAACTAAAAAACATACTAACAATCACCCGGAAAATGAAGAGGAAAATTACACAACTCCTTACTCAAAAGAACACTGGAAATAAACTTAAGAAGCCACCACTGACAATCCTTGTGGCCATATTAATCTCAACTGTAGCAAACGATCTCATATGTAAACCTGTAAGAGGTTCCGAAGAAGGAAAAACCAACATTGGAAAACACAGAGGAGAAAATGCGCGACATATCTCACACGGGATAAGAGAACTAAGTTGACGGACCCTTCTGTCAATTGTGCTTAGGTACAAGTTGACTAAGTATTTACGAAGAGGAGGAACCTAGATCGGGGAAGATTAGGAGACTGAGTCCAGCGAAATAGTAAACCAGCCTTTGTGGCCTAGATCATCCTGAAATTAGGTTTAATATCAACAATAACTGCAGTAATAACCCTGATTGACGTAAATCACGAAGAAAGGACAGGATGCACATAAAGAAAGTATAGAAAATGAAAGAGAGAGAGAGACCGAAATATAAACACACTAAATGAACTAAGAGATAGTTAAGGTAAGGGCGATAAAGATATAATCCAACTTAAGAACTTGTGGAAAGGGAAGAGAGGGCAACCAAACCGCCTTGTTGAAAATGCTAAGTCATAGGAGTAGTATGTTTCAGGAAACAAGAGAGGAGACAGACAACCGTGCCTGGCTGAAAAAAGACTAAATAGGGAGATCACTAGCCGGTTTAGTTGGAACAAGGCGTCGAGGGGAGTGGTTCCTCTATCAGCGAACCACGTGCGTAAATGAGTGCAGCGTAATTCCCACTAACGCCGTAAGGCATTCTGCTACCGAACATTGCCGAGGGTTCGATTTAAGAACTTGGGTAATCTCACTCTTGCAATGACGTTAGCAGCGTTGTAGCGACCCTCTTGTTGATCTATATGTTTCCGTTTGCACGCCATTGTACTTGTATTCCGCCGATGAGTATAGTGTTTCGCCATGAGAGAACACCGTTGAGCATGCGTACGCATGCGAAAGGGGTTTTTAGGACGGTGTGAGAAAAGTTTTTCATATCTCGTGTCATAACCACATGACAGACGTGGCTATGACACGTGCGATGTGTGTTGTGACCACAAGGAAAATGTGGGCATGACATTTGGTATCAGAGCCCAGTTTGTAAACACTGGGCGTATTTGGGCACGTTATTATTCCGCAACTTTGGCTAATTAGTCTCTACCTTGTTTTGTAGGATGCCTCCCCGACGTGTTCGACGAGCGCGATCACGCCATACAGCGTCAGTCGAGGTGCACAGCGATTCCTCAGCCGAGGGACTGGCACCCGCAGATTCAGCAGCACCACCTGCACCACCTGTGCCACAAGCACCACTAGTACCACAGGCGACACCAGTAGCGGATATAGGTCCACAGATCTTACAGGCACTACAGACTATGCTAGACAGGTTACCACCAGTGATTCCTGAGCCACGTATAGAGCCTCGTGTTGCTCCGCGAGAGGAGCCACGTGCCGAGTCACGTATTGAGCCACGTATGGAGCCCCGCGTTGATCCACTAGCGGTGAGACGTGTGGAGCCCTTCGTTGAGATTCCTGACACAACAGTAGAGGAGGTAGGGTCGGCCTCCCGAGCACGGAGCAGGAGTCCTCCGAGACTTTTGAGACAAGAACAGGTTCAGCAGGGAGTATATGAGGATGGTGTGGAAGAGCCACTTGGGAGACTTAGAGACAGAGGGGACCCTATCAGAGATCTACTGAGGCTCAACCCACCCACCTTCGCAGGAGCTACAGAGGGAGCTGTGGCCGAGGCTTGGCTAATTAGCTTAGACAGGTGTTTCGCATTGCGACCGTATGAGAGCAACACGAAAGCACGAGTGGCAGTTCATCTTCTTAGGGATGCAGCAGCCACCTGGTGGCGCACAGAGGAGTGCAAGCGCCGACTCTCCGTGGATACACTCACATGGGACACCTTCATTGAGCGCTTCAATGCGCGGTATTTGTCCGAACATTATAGACAGCGCAGAATTGATGAGTTTCATGATCTACAGCAGAGGGGACTCACCGTTACTCAGTATGAGAGCCGATTTATAGAACTTTCTCGTTATGCGGAATACCTCCACGACGAGAAAATCTTAATACACAAATTCATCAGGGGGCTAAATCACGGGATATCAGGACCAGTTCGTATGGCAAATCCCCAAACCATGAGCGAGGCTGTTGAAAAGGCCCTTATATCAGAGGAAATTCAGGGACGAGGACAGAATTCACGCTCACAGTACCAGGAACGAAATCCCCAACAACAACAAAATTTCCGAAGGCCTCAAAACACAACACAGAGAGGAGGATATAATGCTTCATCATTACCTCCTAGGCCTCCACAGCAACAGCAACATCAGCAAAAATCCAAATTTCAACAGAGGGGACTGGGAGGACAGAACCGTGGATGGCAGCAGCAGGGACCACGCAGGGATCAGAGACAGCAGGGTTCATCGGCAGGACCCGCAAGGTCCCAGCAGTCTTACAGAGGCTCACAGGGATCCACCGGACGGACCGGGCAACAACAGTCGGGCAGAACACAGTCAGGGCAGTTACAGGTTAGGGGACCATGTTATGTATGTGGTGGGGCAGGGCATCTGGCTAGAGAGTGTCCACAGGGATTTACTGCAGGGGGTCAGCCCCGATCAGGAGGGTCTGAGCAGACCGTAGGTGACGTGGGCAGATCTCACCACATGTTTGCAGCGGTTGATAACCGCCAGGCCGATTTCCAGGCTTCTGTCATCGAGGCAGCAGGTACGATTAGAGACTTTCCCATCTCGATCCTTTTTGACTCAGGAGCTACTGACTCCTTTTTGTCTACATCGTTAGTGGAGCGTTGCAGGCTGGTGGTTTCTAGGCAAGACATTAGGTGGGAAGTTGAGTTGGCCTCAGGGGCCAGGATGTCAGTAGATACCTTGGTTAAAGACTGTGAGATCACATTGGGACCCTTCACCACAATATGCGACCTTAGGATTATGCCATTAGGGTCTTACGGAGTAGTTCTGGGTATGGATTGGCTTGCGGCACATAGAGCCAAGCTTGATTGTCGCCAGAGAACGATTAGCTGTTTAGATGATCATGGTTCGTCGGTTGAGATAGTGGGCATTCAAAAGCCCACGGCGGTTCGTATGATATCCGCACAACAGCTTAAGCGCTGTATGCGGAGGGGATGTCAGATGTTTGCCATCACAGTCAGTGATAGAGCAGAGGATGAACCTGAGGCTACTTTAGATGATCACCCTATCCTTAGAGAGTTTGCCGATGTATTCCCGCCAGAATTACCTGGTATGCCTCCACGTAGAGAAGTGGACTTCCACATTGACTTAGTGCCAGGTGCAGAGCCGATATCCCGCGCACCCTATAGAATGACGACCCATGAACTCACAGAACTTAAGCTGCAGTTGGAAGAATTACTTGAGAAGGGACACATCCGACCTAGCGTTTCACCATGGGGCGCACCAGTGATCTTCGTGAAGAAGAAGGATGGGTCTCTTCGTCTATGCATGGACTACAGGCAGTTGAACAAGGTGACGGTGAAGAATCGTTATCCTCTACCTAGGATTGACGACCTTTTTGATCAGATGCAGGGAGCCAGAGTGTTCTCGAAAATCGATCTAAAATCTGGGTATCATCAATTGCGCATCACGGAGTCAGATATTCATAAAACTGCTTTTCGAACCAGATATGGCCATTATGAATTCACAGTGGTACCTTTCGGGTTGACGAACGCTCCTGCAGTATTCATGAGTCTCATGAACGGGGTGTTCCGTACATACCTAGACCGGTTCGTGATCATATTCCTAGATGACATTCTGATTTATTCACGGACTGAGGAGGAGCATGTAGAGCACTTGCGTCAAGTTTTGCAGAAATTACGAGAGCAACAACTTTTTGGCAACTTGACGAAGTGTGCCTTCTTCAGGACAGAGGTGCAGTATTTGGGACACATTTTATCAGGCGATGGCATCTCTGTAGATCCATCTAAAATTAGAGCAATCCAGGAGTGGCCGGCACCCACGAACGTGACAGAGGTCAGAAGCTTTATGGGGTTAGCTGGGTATTATCGTCGGTTTGTCGAAGGTTTCTCCAGGATAGCACATCCCATTACTTCCCTTCAGCGAAAAGGGAAGGGTTTCACTTGGACCGAGCAGTGTGAAAAGGCTTTTGGAGTCCTCAAAGAGCGTCTTACGAGCGCTCCTATTTTAGCAGTTCCAGATCCTTCGGAAGAGTTTGTAGTTTGCACGGATGCATCATTAGAAGGTTTGGGAGCCGTGCTTATGCAGGATGGACGAGCGATCGCATACGAATCGCGGAAACTAAAGACACATGAGTTAAACTATCCTACGCACGACTTAGAGCTTGCAGCTGTTGTTCATGCCTTGGTTCGCTGGAGACACTTTCTTTTAGGGCGACGCTTTGAACTCCATTCAGACCATCATAGTTTGCAGTATATTTTTACACAGCCTAATTTGAACGCCCGCCAACGACGTTGGATGGAATTCCTATGCGAATATGACTTCGATGTCCATTATATAAAAGGGAAGGAGAACGTGGTCGCTAATGCTCTGAGTCGAAGACGCCACGAGATCCAGACCCTGACCTTGAAGATGGACTTGAAGGATCGCATCTTACAGCATCTGCCGGAGGACGAATGGTTTCTTGAAGTGCAGCAGGCAGTACTAAATCAGAAGGCCCTTGAGGGCAAATTTACAGGATATACCCTTGATTCTGATGGAATGCTTCGACATCGGCAACGCATATATGTACCCCATGCGGGTAATCTTCGTACAGTAATCCTATCAGAGGCTCATAGAGCACCCTACGCAGCACACCCAGGAGTGAAGAAGAGGCATGCTGATTTACGACAGCTTTATCATTGGGCTGGGATGAGGCGTGACATTGCTGAATTTGTTGCTCGTTGCCTGGAATGTCAGAGGGTCAAGGCCGAACATCAGCATCCAGCGGGACTGTTGTACCCTCACGAGATACCTGAATGGAAATGGGATACCATTTCTATGGATTTTATCGTTGGTCTACCTATGTCATCACGTCGCCATGATGCTATTATGGTGACAGTTGACAAGCTGACCAAAGTGGCGCATTTTTCACCAATATGTACAACATACAATGCACCATCAGTGGCAAAGGTGTTTCTTGATCAGATTGTTAGACTTCATGGGATACCTCGCCGCATTATATCTGACAGAGACTCCGTATTCACTTCATCATTCTGGAAAGCCTTACATCAGGCGTTGGGCACACAGCTCAACTTCAGTTCTGCCTATCATCCGGAAACCGATGGACAAACAGAGAGAGTTAACCAGGTGTTAGAAGACATGCTTCGCATGTATGTGATGGATCACCAGTCTAGATGGGAGGAGTACCTGTATCTAGTTGAATTCGCCTACAATAATGGGCATCATAGCTCGTTGGGTATGCCTCCTTTCCAGGCATTATATGGCAGACCATGCAGAACACCTTTGAGTTGGGATCGTATAGAGGACAGAACAGTCATCGGACCAGAGATAGTTCAGAATATGGAACTGCAAGTTAAACAGATAAGACAGAGGCTTCTGGAAGCACAGGACAGGCAGAAAAAGTATGCTGATGCTAAGAGGACAGACCGAAGCTTCTCTGTGGGGGAAAGAGTATTTTTGAGAGTGCGGCCGCACAAAAGTCCAATCCGTTACGGAAAAGGCTCTAAACTCGCACCTCGATTTGTAGGACCTTTCGAAATCTTGGAGCGGATAGGACCAGTAGCCTATCGTCTAGCCTTGCCACCTAGCCTGTCACGTATCCACGATGTATTTCATGTATCAGTTTTACGTCAATATATTTCTGACTTATCTCATGTGTTGGATTGGAGTGCTCTTCAGGTAGAGGCAGACGGACAACTGGCGTTGGAGCCAATTCGCATATTGGCTCGACGGAAGCTGGCCCTTCGAGGTCGAGAGCTGGACCAGGTTAGAGTCCAATAGGACTTATACGACGAAGTCACTGCAACATGGGAAGATGCAGAGAGATTGAAGACCCTGTATCCTCACCTTTTTGACGACTTCCAGGAGGAAGTACCGTCTTAGGGGGAGAGGATGTGAGGACCGCCCTTTTTACTACTGTTGTCATGACTCTTTACAGTGCTGTTATTGTTACTTTCATATTTGTGGGATAGCAGTTCCCGAAATTTGTCAGACTATTTAACTTTATTATGTTTTCGGAAAAACTAATTGGGTGATGTTTGGATAAGTTACTTTTCAGAAAAATGAATTAGAGATGTTAGAGATGATGGAAAATTGTAATATGATTTTTAATTATGTTAGATTGTACTAAGGCATGAGAATGCATGTGTTATTTAAGTTGCTTCGGCTATGATGAATTTATGTGATTACTGATCTTGTAATTGAGTGTGCAGGGACTACTAATCAAACCACAGATTTCGGAGATCATTCCACACCTTGTTAATTGTTATTCCCTGTTAAGCCGATCTGGTTCCACGATGAACCAAGATCTCTTTGTGTTTGATGTCTTGATGTAATGTGGTCTTTCGTATGGTCGAGTGGGTTAGGTTACCCTCATGTATCATTATTTTTATAAGTAAGTGTTGTTAAGAGATTGAATTTGAAATTTCTATTTTTCTTTAAATTATGAGGCCCTTTTTCTTGTGCTTTACCTTGACCTGGGGTGTCTTGTATGGGTTAAAATTGACCCTGGGTTCTACCCCATGGGTCCAGGGGCCCATTTGGCATGGGTAACCCTTGAGTAACCTCCATCTAGTCAACTTAACCTTTCCCTGAAGTTAAGTGGCGAAAATTGGAGGTAGGAGGGGACATGATGGGTTGTACCAACACTCAACCCATCCCCTCTACTTTTCCCTAGATAAGAGATGCCATCCATTAGTAAAAGTTACCTCTTCTTTAGTAAGATTCCCCCATGTACTATGGGGACACCCATGTGAAGAAAGGAGAAAGAGGCATGGGTCACCTGTCTTGTTCTCATTTAACTCTTTTTTTTTATTTCTCCTATGAGAAAGTGGAGTCACATGAAAGGAATAAGGAGTACCCTTGGGAATGGAGAGTGACATAAGCCACCTGGACAGAATAGTGATTTTTGGGAAGGGTGAGGAGGTGACAAGTGTCACTTCCCCATTTCTCAAAATTAGAAAGAAAGAGATTTTGGGTTATTTATTTTCAAATTTTGGGATGAGAGGGAGTTAGTTGAATTTTGGGGAAAATCTTTCATCTTTGGCCTTACCAAAAATAGAGAAGTTAGTTTGGAAGATAGAGAAGGGAGAGGGAGTTGGTGGCTAAGCTTGGAAGTGAACTCTGTGGACTCTGCAACAACTTCATTCCAGGAGGGCTTTGCAAGGTTGGTCTGAATTTTACCTTTGTTTTGGTAGAACTGAAATGTGTATGAAATGTGTTTGGAATATGTGTTTAAATTTGTTTTCTGTGGGGTTCTTGTCGGGTGTTTGACAGAGCGTCTCCCACTTGGGAGAAATGCTCATCAAGTTTGGGGTAGGGGAGGAGAGATCCTCCTCGGGTGCATACCTGTTCCATCTTTTGGGATGTTGAAAGCCTTGAGGGCATGTATCTGTGACTGTATTTTGACTTGAGAGTCAAATACAGATTTCTTACAAATTGTGATCACACTTGGTTGAGACCAAGAGAAATTTATATGAGTTCATTTATCTGTCAGGGTGACACTCTGGAGTCGAGTGTATCCACTCTCCTGCCCCTTATGAAACTCACTGTAGTTGAGTTTCCGTATTGTGTAAAATAGCCACGGGTGTATGTGTGCTTTGGGATTGTTGTTGTTTCTGTTGTGAAGTGGAGTGTTTGAGTACCCAGGTGTGAGTATGGTCTCCCTAGCTCGGGGGTGACCCTCTTGCGGGTCTACGGTAGGGAGGAGAGCTAGACGAGTGGTATTTTTCTTCTTTGTTTGTCTTTGATACGCAGGTTTTTTTTTTTCTCTTGGAGCTTCTGGTGGGCTATTTATGAAGAAACAGATCATCTTCTTGTCATGAGAATTAGGCCTGGATTATTTCATAGAAATGAAGAGAGAACACCTCTCTTGTTATTGTTGTAAATTACTGATATTCTGGGAGTGAAGAAAATCACCTCCCTGGTCTTGTTATTATTGGACTTTTATTGGTTGTCATAAGTTTTCAGTTGTATACTGTTTGGGAGGAGAAAGTTCATATCTGGGAAGTTGGTATTCATGTTTGAGAAGTTGTAATATGACTGTGCTTAAATTTTAAGTGGATGTTTGCAACCTTTGTTCAATAGCAATTTTTGTGTTTCAAGTATTACTGAAAAGAATAAGTTCGTTTTTGCAACTTAATCTGAGTTGTTTACATTTGAAAGTTTGGAATTGCTTCTTTAGTTGAAATGCTAGTTTCCTTTTTAATGTTGAAATGGAAAAGACAGTTTTTAAATATTTGAGTTTTCTCCATAATAATGGATTCTGTTAATTTAGAAGAATTAGAGGAAATCTAGCATGTAAATATAATCTGTTTGTAAATTTACAAGTCTTATATGTTTATAACAATGGAAAATTTATACTTATAATAAGGGAAGAGCTATTTATCATTTGGTGAAATTGGGATATATATATATATATATATATATATATATATATATATATATATATATATATATATATATATATATTTATATCTAATTGTTATGACAATTTCTTTATAATAGGTTGATTTGGAGAAAATGCATAGAGGAGTGAATTTAAAAAAAAAAAAAATTGTCGAAATTGGAATTATACAAATATAATATTTTTCTCTAAATACTTTATAAATATATATATAGAGATATATATATATTTCTCATTTTGAGTAATTATCATTTTAGAAAATAATAGAGAAATTGAAAGTAATTATAATTGTTATATATAAAAAAGGGGATATATATATATATATATATATATATATATATATATAAATATGGAATATATATATATATATATAAATATATTATCGTTGTTATATATATACATATATATATATATATTTATATATGAATATATAAATATATATATATATATATATATATTTGAAGATATTTTATTATTGATAATAATCAACGAATGGTGAAAGACTGTCAAAAAAATTAAGCCGCGGATAACAAAATACACAGTCGTTATTTACAATGGGCGGTGGGGAAGAAAACCCCACCGCAGGTTTTATGTTATATTTGGAGGTGTGGAGTGGGGCGGAGCCCCACCCACACCCCACGTCGTGGGAATGTGGGTGGGGCTCCGCCCCACTCCACATCTCCCCCCTCCTCCATACCCTTATGCCTCCCGCGGATCTTGTCTGCCGCTTTGCGGCCACCATAAACCCCCGTCCGCCGCTCTGCGGCCACCATAAATTCCCGTCCGCCGCTCTGCGGCCACCATAAACCCCCGTCCGCCGCTCTGCGGCCACCCCGACCCCGCTCCTCTGTCACGCCGCCCATGGCCGCCGTCGGCTGTGGTAACTCCAGCACATAAAATGTTAGGGCTTGGCCCTAACATATGTTTGGGTTATTTGGAATTTAAATGCTGTTTATTTTTATATAGCTCTATATATAGGCATATATATATTCTATATGTCTATGTATATAGCTATATATCTAATATAATAATGCGTATATATCTGTATATATATATATATATAGGTTGTGGTAAACCAATTCGTCCTTTTCATAGACATTAAAATAAATATATTATATATATGTATGTATGTATGTATATATATATATATAAATATATCTATATATATATATATATATATATATATATATATATATATATATATATATATATTTAACATACAGAGGAGTAAATCTATGAACCAAATTATTGGGCTCTCGTTTAAAATCGTTATAAACTATGTTTCATGGATATGGAGAAAAAAAAATATATATATATATAAATAACAATTATATTCTCACAGGAGATGTTATTAAGTGTTGAACACAACAACCAAAGAAGCTATATTACCATGAACAGAGTTTTATAAAGTGGTGAACCACCTACATCTATTGACAACGTCATACGAGTTACAAACAGTGTATGAATCGTAATTAAGAGTAACAGTAACAACAGTAATTCTAAACAAGAGAAAATAAAATTATAATGTAAAGAGAGTTTAGGAATATTCAGTGATACTCTGGAAAGAGTTTCTCGGAAGTTTCAACTAAAAAACATACTAACAATCACCCGGAAAATGAAGAGGAAAATTACACAACTCCTTACTCAAAAGAACACTGGAAATAAACTTAAGAAGCCACCACTGACAATCCTTGTGGCCATATTAATCTCAACTGTAGCAAACGATCTCATATGTAAACCTGTAAGAGGTTCCGAAGAAGGAAAAACCAACATTGGAAAACACAGAGGAGAAAATGCGCGACATATCTCACACGGGATAAGAGAACTAAGTTGACGGACCCTTCTGTCAATTGTGCTTAGGTACAAGTTGACTAAGTATTTACGAAGAGGAGGAACCTAGATCGGGGAAGATTAGGAGACTGAGTCCAGCGAAATAGTAAACCAGCCTTTGTGGCCTAGATCATCCTGAAATTAGGTTTAATATCAACAATAACTGCAGTAATAACCCTGATTGACGTAAATCACGAAGAAAGGACAGGATGCACATAAAGAAAGTATAGAAAATGAAAGAGAGAGAGAGACCGAAATATAAACACACTAAATGAACTAAGAGATAGTTAAGGTAAGGGCGATAAAGATATAATCCAACTTAAGAACTTGTGGAAAGGGAAGAGAGGGCAACCAAACCGCCTTGTTGAAAATGCTAAGTCATAGGAGTAGTATGTTTCAGGAAACAAGAGAGGAGACAGACAACCGTGCCTGGCTGAAAAATGACTAAATAGGGAGATCACTAGCCGGTTTAGTTGGAACAAGGCGTCGAGGGGAGTGGTTCCTCTATCAGCGAACCACGTGCGTAAATGAGTGCAGCGTAATTCCCACTAACGCCGTAAGGCATTCTGCTACCGAACATTGCCGAGGGTTCGATTTAAGAACTTGGGTAATCTCACTCTTGCAATGACGTTAGCAGCGTTGTAGCGACCCTCTTGTTGATCTATATGTTTCCGTTTGCACGCCATTGTACTTGTATTCCGCCGATGAGTATAGTGTTTCGCCATGAGAGAACACCGTTGAGCATGCGTACGCATGCGAAAGGGGTTTTTAGGACGGTGTGAGAAAAGTTTTTCATATCTCGTGTCATAACCACATGACAGACGTGGCTATGACACGTGCGATGTGTGTTGTGACCACAAGGAAAATGTGGGCATGACATCCTTTTTTTGAATCTGGTTGCTAAGGGTTTCATAGATTCTAGGGTATAAATATCTATATTGCATGCTTGATCTATAACTTCCATTCAGGGAGTGGATTAAACTGTTTTAGGTCAATGTATGGAGAAGGTTGCATGTCAATAGGGATATCTGTAAGTAGAGGCAGTTAGATACCCATTCTTGGGTGATGTTTGTAAGGCAAGCATCAGTCCAACCCCCTGAAACTTGAGTGAAAGTTGCGAACCATCTATTGTATACGTCTAGTTGACTTCTTGCCCAATGGATAGGCACCAGTCTACTCCTGGGTCAGTAGTTATGACCCAAAACCCCTTGTCTTGCATCCAGGACATTATGTCCACCCATTTCATCACCTCCACCTGTTAGTTGTAGGAGTAGGATTAGGACCCCTGCATACTCTCATACCCACCAGACACATATGTCCAAGAATGTTGCCAACCTTGTGATCTGTCATGCAGATCTTGGTCCATACATGAGAGTATTCTGCTTGTTGTTGTCAAGATAAATATTTATGTCATTAAGCTAGTCAAGGTTACATCTTGAGTTATAGGGATACCCCCCTTGGTGCGGCAGAACCAGAAGTGAAGGGGAGGCAGCTCACACAACCTCCTGTATTAGTTGGTTGAATCTGCTTGTGCATTAGAACTGGCAAACCCTAATGCTGATTCAGAAGAAAATCCAACAGAATGGGCGTCCAACTTGGCCTCATGGCCCAAAACCCATGCCTATGGACACTTGGTCAACATTGTAAGATGCTTCTGACACTTGTCCACACACCCCATCCCAAAGAGGTCACCTATTTCCAAAATGGGCTATGATAGATGCTCTTACAACTCTTATGACCATCATAGAATCTGTCATAGTTGTCATAACTTACAGTTGTAAGAGAATCTATCATACACAGGCAATAAATAGCATATTCTCTTACAACATGTCATAGTCCACCTTGGGGCACCCAAAGATGCCTTTTTCAAAGATGCTCTTCGACACATCTTCAACTGTCATAGAATCTCCTATTTCTGACTCTTACATGTCATAACTTCGTCATAGGAATTCGTCATAACCGTTTCGGTCAACATTCCCTTACACAACATCCAAGATGCCGACACATGGCAAAATATTCCTACCACAAAGTGAGACGCCTATCTCCTCATGTGAGGACAAAATCACAAGTTGTCATCTTCCATGTAGGATGACACATCACCGTGCCACATCCCACAAGATGACAATATGAATTTACAATTTAATTTACAACATAGGCAATAAATAAATACATTACAATAATAAATGCAAGGAATTACCAAGGTTGAGACACCTTAATTCCCAGCAACTACCACTTAGCAAAAATAGATGAATGAAAGTAGGACATCACTCTGGGATATGATGGATAACAAGATGACAAAGTCTACCACATTCCATCACAAACGGATGGGCAAACTGAGCACAACTACAATCATGCCCTACATAGTTCCACAGGGACTAGCCCATTTGAAGTATGTCTTGAACATCAACCATTGACTCCTATTGATGTAGCAATACCAGTGATCTCAGATGCTCCATCACCACATAAGGCAACCAAGTTTGTTGAAGAAATGCAGCAAGCTCAGGAGATATTGCAGTACACTAGTGAAAAGCACAAGGACAGACATGATCAACATCGTGCACCTCACCAATTACATGTTGGAGAAAAGATCACTAATGTCTTGGTCAAGACACTAAAGAAACAACATATTCCTCGTACTGTGTGGTTCAAGCATATAAACTTCTTCAGTTGTTGTAGACCATAGGTGCAATGGGGCCCATTGCCTCTCAAGGGGGAAGCATTGATTAGGTCCAGGATCATTTGTGTGGCATCTGTGAGCAGAAATAAGAAAATACCAAAAATTTAGTTTTTTTTGTATTTTCTACATTTTAGTAAATTGAATTCTGCTAAAATAGCTAGAAGTTATGACCCTAGCAAGCGGAAGATCAAAAATTTCATAATTTTTTTAAATTTTGAACTTTTGTAAAAAGTTTTCAGCTTCCAAGTGGTTTTTTTGAATTTCAAGGGTAATGTGAGCCTTCATATTATATGTAAGCCTATATATTTCAAACTAAATGAATAAAAATTAGTTTTTGGAGGCAATTCACAACTCCCAACAAGTTTGCCTACTTGCAGAAACTCATTTCTTCTTTGTTTATTTTATTGCATTACAATACCACAAGCTCAGCGCTAGGTATTGTCTAGATCACATGGCCACTAGAGTTATGGCTGTCATTTTTGTTGTGAGTGGGGTTTGAACCTAGTTCATGCTAGCCACTAGAGTTATAGCCAATGTTGCCATTATTTCTTTGAGTGGGATTTGAACCCATGTCATGCTCTTATGAGTGCCCTTGTTACATCACATTATAATCTTTTATGGGCCCTTGTTACCATTACACTACAATCACTTGGACTATTCCTACTCTAATAAATGGGAATATGTTATTCTTTATATGACAACATAGTGTTATCATTGCATTGAGTATGTCATAAAGCTTATTTACTACAATTTGAAGCTTAATAATGATTCATTACATAAATTGGAAATGGTTGTGGACATGATGCATGTGTATCAAAAATCTTCTTTGCATGACTTTATAACATACCATGAGTATTTAATCCCTTAGCATTGATGATATCTAGTTGTATGCATTTTTTTGTTTCAAAGCTTTCTTGAAACAAGCACTCATAAGAGCTTTAGAACATGATATCAACATCCATCAAAACATATAACTAAAACTAGATTTTTGTTAGATGTTGTAGTTCCATGTGCCCTAATAGACATGTATGCAAATTGTGGAGGCATACACAAGCCATGTGAACTATTTGACAAGTTATCTCAAAGAAATGTGATCTCATGGAACACTAATTCCACAACCCTTGCCAGCATCCTCTTCACCTATGCTAAAATGGAATCTTTAGAACAAGGGATGAACTTCCATAAAAGCATAATCAAAAGCAGATTTTGATTTCATATTATTATTGCAAGTGCCCTTGTAGACATGAATGCAAAATGTGGAAGCGTAAAGAAGGAACATGAATTGTTTGACAAAATATATCAAAGAGATGTGGTCTCATGGACTAGAATGATTGTAGGATATGCACAAAATGGGTTTAATGAAAAGGCCTTGGAAACTTTTAAGAAAATACAATTGACAAGTGTAAGGCTTCACTGTACAACCTTTGCTAACATCTTCCCAGTCTATGCCAGAATGGGAGCTTTAGAACATGGTCTTAGAAGCCATTGAAACATAATCAAAAGTGGATATAGGTTAAATGTTGTAGTTGCATGTCTCCTAATAGAGATGTATGCAAAATGTGGAAGCATAAGAAAAGGCATGTGAACTATTTAACAATCTTCCTCAAAGAAATGTGATCTTATGGAACACTAATTGCATAACCTTTGTTGGCATCCTCCCCGCCTATGTCAAATGGAAGATTTAGAACAAAGGATGGACTTTCACAAAAGCATAATAAAAGGTATATTTTTGACCGATGTTATTGTTGCAATTGCCCTAGTAGATGTGTATGGACAAAGTGTGGAGACTGAAATGGTGGTAGCTAGAATTTAGGGATTTTAATTTAGTTATTACAAGGGAGGTCTTCCCAATTGCAGATCACTGAAATTAGTATTTTCTTGTGCAAACAACTCATGTTAATTGTGGTAACTTAAGAACAAAGGATGAACTTTAATAAAAGCATAATCAAAGGTAGATTTTTGTCCCATGTTGTTGTTGCAAGTTCCCTAGTAAACATGTATACAAAATGAGGAGTTGAATATTTAGTGGTAGCAAGAATTTAGGGATTTTAATTTATTGTTACAAGGGAGGTTTTCTCAATTGTAGTTTATTGAAATCAAACTTTGATTGTGCAAACAACTCATGTTAATTTTGGTCACTTAGAATTATAAACCTTCGATAATTTAGGAAATGATAAAAATTGTTGTTCACTATATTTACTATAAAACCTGATGAAGGTAAACTATGGCTCTAGTTTTATCAAGGCCTAAACTTGCTAACATTGTTGCTTTCTTTGGAGATTAAAAAAGTGATATAATTTCCTACCATTGTAACTTAATCTTGGAAGGGGCCTCTACTAATTTAAGGATTTATTTGCAAGGGAGTTTACTATGTTGTGATGATGCATTATTGTTGTATTTTACCGCAAACCAAGCTAAAGGTAAATTGTTGGCTCTAATTTTCTTTTTTTAGAGAGAGAGAGAGAGAGTAATTTAGATCTTGTGTTATGCTCTTGTAATAGTTGTAGGTTCTTAAATGCTACAAGTGTTTGTTATTTTTAAATTGTAAGCTGATAACAATATTTTTTGTGAAGTAAATGTAATGCATATTGAAGGAATGCACCACAAGCTTAAATGTGGACCATCAATCCTAGAATGCCTTTACGCTAATAGGTGAGAATTAAGGATTTTTTATTTTGGTGAATTGGTCTAGAGCTTGTACATATTCTTTATGGAGTATGAGTTCTTTATTTAGCCAAATTTAGCAAAACTTGAACCTAGATTTGTGGGTTTTCTATTTTCACAAATTTTCTTGAAACTTGCTCTTGATTTTATTTGGATGTAGTGAAGACTAGATTAACACAAGGTTAAGTAGAAGCATTGGGTGAAATATTTAAGACTTGGGGGTGGAATTTCTACCTACTTGCAATGAATGTTACCTAATATCCACCCACATTGCCCAAAATTAAATTATTTTATGTCTTAGCAACCTTCCTCTCTAGCATGAAGTATACTCTCACTTTATGTAAATGGTGTGTTAATGTTGTGCACATGCATCCAAACCCAATAGAGAAATGAGATGGAACAAAGCCACCATTAGTCCCTAAGAAGCTAGTAGAGACGCAATAAATTCTATATGAAGTAAATTAACATGCAAACAACAAAATTAAATCACTTATTTTATTTTTTCACATATCCTTTGTTATAATTGTTGGAACTGTGTTTTTATCACTTATTTTAGATTTAATTTTAGATATTATTAAATTTGATAGTTGTTGGAACATGGAACATAGATATTTAAAATAATATAGATGTACAATGGCCTACAAAATTATCACCTATCCAATAACACCTATAGATTTTTTTTAATATTTTGAAACCTAACTTTGAATTGATAAGTGTTACAAATAAATTTGATAGTCAACCCTAACTAGAAGTAATATTTTTTTAGGATGGTTATTCATTCAAAATTTATCCTCCAGATACCTTGTTCCAAAAATAATCATAAAATCTCTCCTTTCATATAAAATTATTATAAATACAATCTTTTACTAAATTTGAATTATATTTAAAAACAAAAGTACTTAAATACGGATATGCAGCCATCAAATTTTGGCCACATGATGGACTGTTATTTTGACCGTCCCAACTCCATGCAATATATGTCTACATTCGGATAAGGCTCGCTATTCTTCATCCATTACATGGAAGTTATCTTAACTGTTACTCTCCATGCATTTACATCTAAAGATTTATTTTTCATGCATGTCAAGTTTCATTGTGATAAAAGAAAGAGACGTTTATGTCAAGAAAATCTAAAAAACAAAAAGGTCATGCTACAGGCTGCACTTGCAAACAATTTCGAGCGCACAGAATTTGACAAAAGCTATGGCATCTAAGAATTCGACAAAAGCTATTGCTCCAGTCAAACGACAGAGGAAAAGAGCGAGTAATTATGTGGAAGAAGCTATTGCTCCAGCCAAACGACAGAGGAAGAGAGCGAGTAATTATGTGGAAGAAGCTATTGCTCCAGCCAAACGACAGAGGAAGAATTATTTTGAATTTCTTGCAGAGGAAATCAGTGTTGAAAGGAATTATTTTGAACTTCTTCCGGAGGAAATCAGAGTGGAAATCTTGTCCAGACTGCCTCTACCCAACATCTTTCAAGCTCAAAGTGTTTGTCATTCATGGAGAAACATTGTTTCCTCTTGTCCCCACTTTCACAAACTGTGGGATGAGAAGAATAGCGAGCAGTGGCTTGTTATGGATCAGTGTGACGGCAGGGTTGAGATCTTTAATCCAAGTAGAGCATTTAAAATGAAGATGTTTGATTCTTCCTCTTGTCTTCTCAAAGCTGCAGCTGGGGGTCTTTTGCTTTATCAGAACAAGACCGATGGAATGTTTCAAGTTCTCAATCCGTTAACAATGAAAGCTCGGCATCTGCCTGATCCAGTCATAGGACAAGAGCATCTATCTTTTTATCTGATGACAAAACCAGCTGCCATTGATCTTGTTGTTGACTCAACCACCAATACTTATCAGGTAATTGTTTTTGGTAGTTTGACTAAAACTGGAGATCTTTTGATATACAGATCTGCTACATCTTCTTGGGAAATTAAAGTTGTGGAAAATAGCTGGAAAACTACAAGGTCTACAGATTGGGCTCCTTACAAAACAGTGTGCAACAAAACAGTTCATTGTTTTCCATTGGAGGGGCATGCTATGCCTTCTTACAATCTTTGTGGAGAAATTGTTCATGCAAAGGAAAAATATGGTGGAGGATTGAGAGGGTTTGTGATGGGAACAAGTGTTAGAGTGGCAGTATGGGCTCCACCCATTGGGAGAAGGTTTATGCTTATATTCGAATTGGATGAGGCTTCTCATCAATGGCAAGTGGTTTCTATCTGCAGATGGAATGTAGGTCTTGAGAATAAAGTTAACATGGCAACTTTTGGTGACCTCCTTTCTGAAAAAGATTTTCTCATCAGTTGCAGTGGTGGATCCAAGGATTGCATTTGGATAATACCTTCATATAGTGATGAAGATGTATATCAAACCAAGTTGATGTTGTGGCAGCAGAAAGATATTTTCAAAGGTCACAAGCAAGATAAGAGCACATCTTTCCCCATGCCTTTGACATTTTCTGTATGCCCTTGAGGCGTACTTTTAATTGGTTGTATTAGGAGATGAAGCCCAACGGTTCTCCCGCCAATTATTTGACTATTCACATTCTTGTTTGGTGTATAATGAAGCATTATATATGCTGCTTATCTCATTGTAAAAAACAATTCTTGACAGTAATAAAATTCCTCTGCTCAGTGTGGATGTAGCCAGATTTGGTGAACCACGATAAAATCTGGTGTCTCGTTTGTTTATGCTTTCTAATCTGTTTATGCTCTGTTTATTACTCTGTTTTTTCTGCAATTCGTTTGCTCTTCTATATTTTTTACAGGTTGTAGCCCTAATGTGGGCATGCTGTAAGTTTCTCAGACTAGCAGTGATAGACATGAAATTTTTGTATATTGTATTGTGATCCTTGAGATCAAAAGTTCCTTCATTGTAAATATAAGTGCAAGAGCACTCTTTTTTCTGTGTATAATTCTCATTTGTGTGATTAGAATATATCACCCATTGTGGGTGATGCAGAGATAACTTTCCAGGGATGAACTATATGATGGAAATTTATCAAACCCTGTAAGGGGACTGTTACAGGGTTTGGCTGTCCTCTTTCGAGAATTCTATATGCATGGATACCTTGCTGTTGAATACGGAGCTTATAGTTTTTATTGATATAGAGTAAAAAATTCTAGTTTACAATTGCAACTAGAAGCTTGTCCCCTATGACCATAAGCATTTACTTCTTGACCTTCATCAGTCCACAAGTTTGCATCCCATTGAAGACAATCTACAAATATGCATTTTGTTGAAAGCTGCAAATATACGCCATAATAACATATGCATTATGATAAAGTGTAACTGAAATAGAACCTAATTGCTTACTTCGGGGTCAGGTTTGACATCATTGCTAAGGTTGCTACAGTCTATGCCTATGCTTTTAATCTTCTTTACTTATCATCACCAATAATTTCCACAAAAACATTTCCCATCCTTGAAATGGTGGTAGCAACCCACATCGCATACAATAATTTCTTGAGCAGTAATTTTGAAGAGGAATTTGGTTGCAGAGTGGCGATCACCATGCACTCAAGGTTTTTCATAACTTGAATAGTTGTTCCTGGGGATGCTTTTAACAATCCGAATGCAAGTTATAGTATGGTGGATAGGAATTTGCTCCTCTTCTTCAACATCATTCAACACCATCCTTGTATCAGGAACATAGCCTGCCATCTTCATTTCCCAACATAAACTCTCCAATTTTGCATAGATTTCATTAGATTCTGGGTGTTACCTATCTCTTGTGAGAAAACCGTGCACCTGTTTATGGATCTTATTATAGTCAGAAATCTTTTTATGCCTCTATTTTTCATCATGTTCTTCATATTTTCAGTGTCATCACACCTTCCAGCTGTGGCGTAAATGTTTGAGAGAAGCACATAAGATGAAGGATTTTTATAGTTAAACTCAATGATGTGCTCTGCCATCGATTCGGCAAAGTCCATAGTGCTGTATGTTTTACAAGCACCAAGCAAACTAGTTCACACAGTAGCGTCAGTTTTTACTGTTATTTTGTTGATGAAATCTTGGGCTTCATGGAGACACTTAGTACGCCCAAGGTGGTCAACCATGCACCTATAATACTCCATTGTAGGTGTAATGTGATGATTATTTTGCATGGAACTGAAGTATTCATAGCCCTCATCCACTAAATATGCATTACTGCAAATAGACAGCGCTCCAACAAGGTTATATGATTTGGGCTCATTTCAGAATGTTTCATTTGTTCAAAGAGCTGGAGAGCCTCCTTTCCATAGCCATGCATGGCATATACTGCAATCATGGTTGTTCACGTATCTCCATACCCTGTTTCAGACGCTGCATAAGAGCAATCGCAGGCAGAATGCTTGCCAAGGCAAAATGACTTAGCTCGATACCTGTTGAACAGAGAAATTTCCTTGCCTTGATGACAGTCCATCCAGGGGTTTGATTGCTTGCTTGTTGATCTCATCTTGGTTTATTATCATTCAATTGGTCCATCCAGGGGTTTGATTGAGAAGAACACAAACCTTGAGATTTAGCAAATTCCACAAATGTAATTGTAAACACTACAAATCCTTACACATTCAAACCTCTACAATGAGGCTTACAAGTTTTAGATAACAGACATTTGCCAGATGAAGTCTACAAGTTATAAGTTCAAATTTACTTACAAATAACAAAGTTATAAGTTATCAGGGGATTATGGGGGGACCTTGGACTTCACACCTTCATATGTCAATGAATTAAAGGTAAACCTCAATGAGTTTTACATTCCTAGCTTACAAATAGATCCTCACAAATACGGGAGACTGCCACAATATTTATCATCACAATATAATGGTTTTTACCCAAAAGAAACACCTAAAACACCTCAACCACAACCAAAAGAAACATCTACACCTTCACCAAAAACAAAAGAAACATGATTCCCTTTGGCTTTCCTTGTTGGAATGTGAGGTCCCTCGGGGTGTCTTGATTTGGTCTATTATAGTGGCATGAATGTCCTAGATGCTTTCAAGTTCCTTCCTCTCCACTAAAATAAGAACTACACATCCAACATCTCCATCAAGAACAAATAAAAACTCGCATAATGCTAATAAGATGTCTACCACACCAAGCTCTAAACAATTCCACTCCCCCAAATGGGCCAAATTATATGGAAAGGGATTCTAATGTCTCACCCACAATTGGTATCATGGGTAAGGTTTAGGATGCTATAAATAAAGCATTAAGGAACCAATCTAATTAGAGTCCCAAACCACCAAAAGTTATCTTGACTATCACCCACAATGTGATAAAATGGCATAAATTTTGTTTTCTATATGATTACCACTCATAATTTGCCATTTACCCTAAAATCATTGGTACTTATTCTAAAGAACTAGTGTCTCGTATTGGCATGTTCTATAATGATAGAGACCTAGATTCTTGGTTATAAATTCTCTGAGAACGCATTATCAAAGAAAACCTACATATTCACTCAATCCCCATACACATTTTAGAGAAAGTATTATGCAAACATCACATGTGGCCTTGATAAACAACCCAAAGCTAGATTTGCCCACCAACCCTTTTATCGAATATTGTAGCACATTAGCTATGGGTGACATATAGTTTGTGTAGACTTAGATATGACCATATACCTCTACTATTGTCTGATGACTACAATATCTCCATCCTCAATTCCATGAAATCCATTATCAAATTTGAAATCAAATTGTTTGATGACTACAATAGTCCCAATTTCACTTATTAATTCATAGTGATTTCTCATGAGAGTCATTACATTAGCACACTCCCCATGAGGCATGTAGTACACATCACAACATGGAACAAGGTCAACATGTGAATGAGAGATTAATCATCACCAACATGAACATCAATAAATCCTATGGATTGTGTGTCCAAAAGCAAGGGTTCATTAGTATGAACACTCCAAGATGAGGAACCTATAGACTTAGATAACCTAAGGTTCTCATTGATGTTGACTACTAAATTGCAAGCATGCTAGACTTGTAAGGCTCTTATATCTTAAAAGGAAACCCAAATTAGAATTATTCATGGCTTAAAGAGATTTATTTATATTAGTTTTAATTTAAATATATATTAAATTTATTTTAGTTTCAAAATTAAATGTAATTTTTTTGTTTTAAGTATGCAGATATTTAGACATGGCTGATCAGACTTCTCACTAGTCTGATCAACCCAACAATGAACATACTCATTCTAGATTTGATTTCTATGCTAAGACTACTGAGAGGTTAGATAATGCTTTGCGTTGTCTTAACCAAACCATACATAATAGCCCAAACATGTCTAATAGAGACAGGTTGGTCACTATTAGGGATGAGATTACATGTACAACCCCTATGATGAGATCAGCATTGAGCAATTTTATGTTTTGCTTTCTAGGAGTGTTAGTGGCCATGAGAAATGGTCATCCATTTCTAAGAAGGTTTCATCACATAATGTTCTCAACATGTTCCCATTTTATGCGAGACGAGATAGAGTGAGAGGCTATACCATCACTAGGTGCACAGATCCACTTGTGGCTCCATTTATTTATCGTCTATACTCAGGTTTTTCTATGATAAATAAATGGCTCCAAATATGAGAGGCTTAGCAGGGGAAGGGCAGGTTTGCTGACAAACCTGAGTATAGACGATCAAAGTTGCCACCACCCATGAACAAGAGGGCATTAGTTGGCCCAAACCTTTCAGTTCTTCCGAAACGTTTGGAACTAGCAGAAGTTGCAGAGCAAACAACCACCCCTTCTAGATGTGGCATTTTTCAGAGCATTGCCACTATTGCAAGTGAGGTTGATCAGAGGTCGTCTAATCTTGTTAGTAGATATTTGTTACATCTATGGATTAGTCAGTCCTCCCACCTATGATCCTTATATTCGTGTTGATATACCATCACCACTTGATTTAGCACGGATGAGTGGAGTTGATGAATTGCATAATTTGACTGATGCCTCACCAGTGATTTGTTAGATGCATACAAGTACATTAGCAATGAGTATGGGATCCCACTTGATTCTATATTGGTACCTATCAGACAATACTTTGGTAGATCTAGGAGCCATGGTGAGGCAGCTTCACAGGGTTCAGATGGGGCATCAGGATGTTCCAGTTGATCCTACAACCCCCCTCAGCATGTTCCAGATCAAGTTGAGGTTATTGTACCTGATTTTGTGGGAGGTAAATATAGTACGCTTGTTTTTGGCACCAACATTGCACCATGTACAAGTGTCGCTAATGTGTCCCTCAATTGTTCTAACATCAGTGGGATTGGGAGGGTCCTCGAGGCTATAGTTGAGGTACTAGACAAATTTATATTACACTCGAAATTAATACATATTTTACCTGATTTTAAATTATCATGTATGTTCTTGAGCTCTGACTCTTGATTGAAATCACGTATGAATTGAATGTATTAGGAGCATGTTGACGTTTTTACAGGGAATGCAAAAATGCAATGAACCTTGTGCACAGCTGCAGCATTTTTTGCAAAACTATGATTTTGAAGTCTTGCCCTAGCACTTCCCCATTTCTTGTGTCGTGATCTTCCTTGGCTAGGAGGTTTTCGAGCCCTCCTTCATATGGGTAGTGATGTCCCGATCCCTCAATGCAGCACACTAAATCCTCTTCCTTTCATTTTGGAGACTTTGAGGTACCCTTCAACGATGAACCAATTGACTTCCACATTCTGGATGACTCTGTTAATGTTATGTGGGATAGTGTCAGCAGCAGATCTCTAGTCTTCGGACTTCTAAGGAGGCGACCTCCTGTGACAGATTTTATATCTTGGTCCAAATTGAATTGGAGTAAGTTGGAGACACCATCTATAGAGTTGCTTGACAATGGATTTTTCCTGGTCACCTTCAGATCCATTTCTGATTGCAGGTTTGTTCTGGATCATGGGCCATGGTTTTATGGGAAATCTAGGATGTTTATGACTCATTGGACCCCTTCTTTGATCCTCCGAAGGAGATCATTTCCATTTTCCCTCTTTGGTTGTGGCTGTATAATTTACCATTGATAATGAGAGATCGTGGTCTTATTCAATCTCTGATCAGCAATGTGGGTGAGTTCGTTAAATTAGACATTGATCATGTTGAACCAAGAAGATATGTGAGGGTGTGTGCTATGATCGACATCTCAAAACCTGTCTCACACAATCAAAATTCACTCTTCTCAGGGAACTGGGATCTAGCATCTAAACTTTGAGGGCTTTCTGGAACGTTGCTTCAGGTGCAACCAGTTTGGACATAAAATCACAGCATGCAAAGCCAAAGTCACCCCTAGTCTTAGGTCTTCAAATCTTAAAAAATGGGCTTGAAAAGATGGCAGCCCGGAAAAGGACTTCATTTTGCATAATCATGGGAGGTTCATGGCTCAACTATCACCTTCCTCCTTTCAAGATGCAACCATTGGCCCACAACATCTATTGGAGTTTGTGGCCCCTTCCCAGGCTTCCCCTAGTAATTCAGGTGGCTCTGATCATGCTATGGTAGAAGAGGAAATTCTCCCACAGATGATTCATGAAGTGGCCACAAGGGATGCAATGAACTAGGCATTACTAATCTTCGGACTATTTCTCATATTACTAGCATGATCGCGAAATCAAACACTGGCTTTGCTAGCAAGAGGCGTGGTATGAAAACTGAAGCAGAAAAGCTTAGAATGGAAGCTCACGAAGTTGTAGAAGAAGGCAAGCAATAGACCATGGATGCTATCCTAACAAGGAGCAGGCGGAAACAAAATAGTCATTAGCCTTTAGGTGTATAATCTCATCTAGGTCTTTCTCTCAAGCATTCTTGCTCCTCGTGGTATTGGGGATTCATTCCTTCAAAATTCTTATATCTCATCCTGGTCTTATGCTCCCCGATCTCTTGGGTCTGAAGCTCATCTTTACTTCTTTTTATATACACATGTTGTCAATTATCAATCAAAAAAATATATCATCCATTGTTTCTTCAGCTAAATTAAATATCACCTGCCCTGAAAAAGGTTCTTCTGCCAGTGATCTGAATTATCCTTCCATTACTGTGTCGAATCTGGAATCCTCTATCACAATTAAGAGGACAGTAACAAACGTTGGCCTGGATGACAAATGTGTATACATAGCAACGGTCTCATGCCCACCTGGTGTGGAAGTGATTGTGAAGCCCAAGATTCTGGTTTTCACGTCTCATATAAGAAGTGCCTCTTTTTCAGTAACCCTAAAACCTGTGAAGCACTCTGGCGGGGTCTATAATTTTGGAACACTCATCTAGGCTAGTCATGATCATTGTGTGCAAAGCCCCATTGCTGTTCGTGTGAACAACACAATTGATAAATTCAGGAACACTAAGCAATTTAACCAGTCTATCCCAGAAGATCATTGCAAATCAGTACACTATGATCAAACTTATCTGAAATCTGAAGCCCTATGATGGAGCCAGTGGAGTATAATTGATGTCCTCCATACTCTTCAGACTACAAGGCGGTCTCATACGTGTAGTTGAAGCATACATAGAATGATAGATCCACAGATTACAAAAGGTTTCTTGCACTGGAGTTTACACAGACAGGACAAATCAGAGAGAAAGTAGATGTGTTTTTTCTTTTAGAGTCATATTGCTGGAGATGGTGAGTGGGTGGAAAGCCATTCACTTATGAAGGAATAGAGGACAGCAACGACTCTCACAGTGGGCGTATGATGGTGTGGCTCTTTCTAACCCCAATTATTAAGTGGTAGGTGTTGACATCTCTGAAAATGCGATTAAATGAGCACGGGAGGTGCTGCAAATGCTGAGTACTTCAAATTTCTAAAGGAAGTTTTTTTACATGGGCTCCAACAAAGCAGTTTGTTTTTTCTTTGTTTACACGTTCTGTGCATTGGAGCCCCAGATGAGACCTGCCTGGGCAAAGCGTGTAGCAGAACTATTAAAACATGATGGAGAGCTTTTGACACTAATGTTCCCTCTTTGACAATGGGGTCCATTATTGCAAGTACCAGGGAAGAAATGATGAAAGAGTTTAATCAGCCAGCAGTGGCACCATTTGTTTGTTGTCAAGGAATGGAATTCTGAAGCAGACATGGTATGTACACATAATCCAATGGATGGACAGAGTCCATTGGGATTAAAACTAAGGAAAAGTCCTTGTTAGAACTTATTGATTTGAGTTTATGTCAAAAGCACAGAGAAACTTTAGAGGATGTGAGAAATTCAACATGGGATAATACAATTAAGGAGAAGAAGAAGGCCTCTAACTTCTCTGCTTTAGCTCTGAGAATTGGTGCATGGGAGTATGTTTCAAGATATGAAGGTGACTTGGTAGCAAAATGCTTTTTCTCAAATAGGAAGCTTGTTTGGGAAGTATTGGAAGGTGGGCTGAAGAGCTAAATAGAAATTCAATGGGGAGATATCATTGGTCTTAAGGCAACCTGCCCTCAAAATGAGCCTGGC
The DNA here is from genome assembly GCA_027924645.1 of Cunninghamia lanceolata. Lineage (NCBI taxonomy): Eukaryota > Viridiplantae > Streptophyta > Pinopsida > Cupressales > Cupressaceae > Cunninghamia > Cunninghamia lanceolata. Next base: position 1,363,288 of record BSBN01000766.1, on the reverse strand, counting down.
ACCTTTGAAATTAAGTTATTCAGGCCGCCCATATTCTTCAGGGAATCAAATCCCTAGCCAAGAAAGCACACAATATGGCAGGCTACCTCTGACTTCACCTCGGGTCAAGCAACTCTTTACAAGCTGATTTTTAAACATTATACAGTTCAATAGTGAAAACTAAATTGTGGGTGCCGTGGTCTGGTTGGCTCTTTTGTTTAAATTTTTGTAATTCTCTCTGGTTTATACTTCAGCTCCCTGGTTGTCTGGGATGGCGGACTTTGAATTCTATCGGATTTATACTGTATATTTTAATATTATCAATATACTCGTCTGAGGGTTTATCCCTCTTTTTTTTTTTTTTTTTTATATATATATATCATCCATATAATAACCCTACCACTAACAATTGGTTTATTCATTAGAAAATTGATAGTAGAGTGATCACTATGAATAAATATATGATAGCTTATTATGTAAATTTATTAATAGAATACACTACAACCAAAAACTTTTTTTCAGTAATAATATAGTTTATCTCAACACTGATGAAGTTTTTACTTATGTATTAAATAGAATAAGAGATTGTACCTTCATTTTGTCTTAATATAGCAACCAATGTTGTGTTTGAAACATCTATATGTATGAAAAAGTAACTCTTAGTTAGGTCCTTGTAAATAAGTGTGTTTGTAAGATCCTCCTTAATTGTATCAAAGGCCTAATAACATTCTTTTATCCATTGAAATAACGCATCTTTACCCAACAAGACAAAAAAGGTGAGGCTATTTTATTAAAATCTTTAATAAGTCTATGGTAATAACATGCATGTCCTAGTAAACTTTAGACGTCCTTTAATCTTTTAGGGACATGAAGGTTCTTGATAACCTGCACTTTCTTGGAATCCACTTCAATATCTTTTGGAGAAATATAATGCCCTAATACAATTCATTCAATCATTAAGATGTGACATTTTTAGTGACTAAGGGAAATATTAGTTTGCTCACACCTTTGAAGTACCTTTTTGAAATTCTTTTGTTTCTTCATAAGAATTATGACACAATGTAAAGTCATCCATGTAAACCCCAACACAATCATGAATTAAATCATAACATATTTAGAATAACTCTCTTAAAACTTGTAGGAGCATTACACAAATCAAAAGAAAGAATGTTGTAAGTGAATGTTCCCTATGGGCAAGTGAAGGTTGTCTTATCTTGATCTTCAAGAGTGATCTAAATCTAGTTTTATCCATTGAATCCATCTAAGAAAGAGAAAAACTTTTCTACTTACAAGTGTATCAAGTACTTGAACAATAAAAGGTAGATGGAAATGATATTTTCATGAAGCACCATTAAGAGCTCTATAATTGACACAAATATGGCACTTTCCTCCTTTCTTAGGAATGACTAGAAGTGGGGAAACCTACTAACTATCAAATATAGGGTAGATGAAACCCGCATTAAGTAATTTTGAAGTTCATTTTTAGAAATTTCCCTAATGATGTGATTCATCTTTCATTGTGGTTATTTGGCTGGACTATTTTCCTCTTGCATATAAATATGGTGAGTACAAGTATTGGGATGAATTCCATGTGCATATCTTGGTACTTCTATATAAAATTAGATTTATGTTCATGAAGAATAGAAATCAAATCTACTAGTTGGGTAGGACTGAGTTGTAGGTTCACATTAAGTGTCATTAATTAAATTAGCTATAAAATTTAGGCCAAGACAAACCGGCTACATAAAACTTTTAATTAAGATGATAAGACACCTTGCACATGCACCTAAAGATGACAACATTATGATATCCCCATGAGATGAATTCACTTAACATTAGATACACAAAGGCAAGGTGTGAAGATGTATGAAATGATTTGTGCACATGATTTGAACACTTTTAGATTGCTTAGAATAATTCCCTAGCTATGGAAATGAATCACAAACAACATGTGAAACCCTAAACTACTTGTACATCTAATAAGATAGAGGGTTTAATGTTTGAAAGGTGTTTGATCCCTAATCAATATGGATCGGTGTCTACTCCATTGGGCAATAGAGTCATAGAATACAGGGAGGAGGGAGATACATCCAACAACCATCAACAGAACATGGATTGAATTCATATATAAATCCAAAATACATTTCACACAATGGACATACTTAATAATCTATAACATAACTACAATAGGGTATGTGTAGGATCATGATCATGGGCCAAACTATACCTCTAAGTGGCAATGAAAATACAAAAAATCAGACTTAATCAAGTTCATGTGAAAATTTGAATGGATTATCTACACAATTTGAAAAAGATGTAAGAACAAAATTTGTAGAGAATTGAATCTAGTTTATGAGCTACTAATTTATTTATTTTTAAAACTAAATTTACTTAGTGAAAAATGAACAGCTAATAAATTTTTTAGAAAAAAAAATAAAAAGTGGGTGTTTGTCTAGCCAACCTAACTATGAGCAAAAAAAATATTTTTTTGAAACTTTCAAAATAAGTAGAGGACTCATGCCTGGATGTGACGCATATTTTTTTGAAATTTTTTTCCAATAAAAAAATTAGTTATGATTTTTTTACTGTGACTTTTTTTAAAAACTAAAGAGTAATTGTCCAACCAACTTAACTTGATCAAAAAAAATTGGAATTCAAAAAAAAAAATTTAAACCTGTAGCCAGTATGACGCATCTTTCGGATCTAAAAAAGGTGAAACGGTTTGAAAGTTGTTGATGTTTTTCAATCAGTGTATCCATCAGGATTTTAGACACACACTATATAGAAAATTATTAATAATTATTTAACAAAATGATAATCAAGACAATCTTATATTTTTAGAAAGCTAACAATTTCCTCTATAAACCCTTTTCGTTTTATCAATTTTGCATAAAAAAAAGTCGTCAGCACGAAGGGTGAAGTTCGAAGAAGAGAGTGAAACCTGTAAAAATGTTAGAATTGAGGGAAAGTCAACTATGACAACCCCAAGCCTACATACAAGGCAAAAGTGAAGCAAGATGGATATTCATTATTAACGGATATCCGTTTTCAAAATAGATATCCATTTTTGGTTTCCCAAAACAGATATCCGTTTTGCTCTCTCTCTCTCTCTCTCTCTCTCTCTCTCTCTCTCTCTCTCTCTCTCTCTCTCTCTCTAAAGGTGGTCTATAAATATCCCACAATGGTCATAAGAATTCATCTTTAGTTTTGTGTAAAATGCTAAAAAGGTGGTCTATCAATATCCCGCCATATTCTTATGACCATTGCATCTAATTTCATCTATCATCGAAAAGGCTTGTCTATTTTCTAAGTTTTGTAAAGAGCATTGATAACAAAATTGTAATGTCCATTTTTAGATTCATTTTCTACATTTCCCATAATCATGGTAATCTATGAAATCACATTTTTTGAGACGTTCTATCAAATAGTTAGCAATGCCTTGTCTATGTTTCCATGTAGTTTTTATAAATATTTACTAGAAAGTTACCAAATATAATATTTGATAAGAATCCCCCTATCATTATTCTTTTGATGGATGCCCATGTACCATTCCTTTGGTGTAAGTAAATAAGATAGTAGAAAAGATCATGGAGTTTGGCTATATACGAGTCGACTACATTTGTTTGAAGATTTTTTTAACTTTTTCAACAAATCTCATTATGTTATGCATTGTAATGTTGGCACTTTGTAAGTTATTTTTTGAAATGTATGTAAACATAAGAAAAGTCTACACATCATAGTTGGTATTTTGGTAAATGAACATTGTGGAACTTTATGAGGCATGGGGATGTTGAACTTCACTGCAATTTACAAGTTTGTGGATGAGTGCATTAGGATTTTGCATTGATGATGCATAATTATTTTTAAAACCTTCATTTATATACTTATGAGATTTTGGGAAGTGGAGTCATGTTTTCCATCTACAACTTTGCAAAGGTTCCACTTTTCCACCAAATATATTAACATTACTTTTAATCATGTAAGACTTTAAGAATGTTAAGATAAAATTAAGTTGGCAAAAGTGCATCTTGACTCGACACTTCTACTTTTTCAGATAGATCTCTCTCTCTCTCTCTCTCTCTCTCTCTCTCTCTCTCTCTCTCTCTCTCTCTCTCTCTCTCTCTCTCTCTCTCTCTCTCTCTCTCTCTCTCTCCATGCACATACCCATTAGGTAGGCTATTTTTCATATGGTGGTCATATCCTTTAGCTCCAATCACCTCCAAACTTCACAAATAGATATAGAGCATAATTCTAAGCATCTTTCATAAAGACCACTTCTCTACATATGTGCAACTAATACCACTTTTTCATTGTTTTCCACATTTAATACTTATTCTTTTGCATTTTCCAAGTCCTACATGTGTCCAAGTTGTATTGTTTGTCAAGTTTTTAGTCTAATTGTTAGTCCTAGCTCTCATGGATATTAAAATGTTAGTATAGTTAGATTTATCCTTAGGTAATATTAATTATACCACTTTTTCATTGTTTTCCACATTTAATACTTATTCTTTTCCATTTTCCAAGTCCTACATGTGTCCAAGTTGTATTGTTTGTCAAGTTTTTTAGTCTAATTGTTAGTCCTAGCTCTCATGGATATTAAAATGTTACTATAGTTAGATTTATCCTTAGGTAACATTAATTTACACATTGTTGCACAAACAACCACACTCAAAAATAACCTTACCTAATTAAGGTTAACTTTTAAGGTTCTTTCATTTGGTTAGCCTAACAGATCCAACTAGTTCAATCTTCTTATAGTCCATGCTTAGCCTTCCAAGAGAGTTCATGTCATGTTAACTTTGCATTATGTCCTTACTTTCATCTTGTTGGTTGTAGTACTCTTTTTTTTCTAATCCTATCCCTATATCATACTATTGTTGTTGACTTTTCTTTCCATCTTCATCATCATAGTCCTAGTTATCCTATTTTGAGCCTACCATTTATCCTTAGCCATTGCTTGTACTTCTTCTATTCATGTCAATTTTAATGACCTCCAAATTTTCTATAAATTCTTCTCCACCAAACCCTAGACCCTCACCCAATTCCTTACTTTCCTAAGAAAAGCCCTTCTCGAAACATCATTTGATCATGTGGCTCCTTCCATCACTAGATAGGTGCCCCTACTTTCTATTATTCATCCAATACAATCCCAATGTCATAGCTCACATTCCCACACCTACATTCATAGACTCCATTCTCCATATTGACACCATCATTGATAATCATTTTAAGGAGTCTCCCTTGAATAATCATTAAACCATGGATTATCCCATGTTCCCATCTTACACTTTCCTCACCTTTGAACCCTTAGAAAATGACATTTAGCTATCCCCGCCATTACCAATCACACTTTCTAGCAATCCCACATAAGACACCTTACCCATCACTTCACCTAGGTCATCAATAATTAAATCACCTCGTTACTCCATTCAACCATACCCATACCACCCCTTTCTCACTCCACAACTTGTATTAACACATGATTCACCCCATGACATGCTACAATTACCACAATGCCAATTCACTCTACCATCATTCTTCATATTATCTTATGAATCACCATCCTTTCTTCCCATTCCTTGAGACATCATACCATGACACACGCCAATGAAAATAATTAAAAAACCAATGAAAAGAATTTAAAAAAAAAAACATTTTTAGAGTTTCAAGAAACGGATATCTGTTTTGGGAATATTCCAGAAATGGATATCCGTTTCCTAAAACTATAAAAATGGTTTTTTAAATCACAAAACGGATATTTTTAACATGCCTATGAAAGTCAAAGTTAGCCCATTCATGAATTTGGCTAAGTAAAGACGCGATTTTTTTTCCATTGCCAATGTTTGGCCCGGGATGATCCTGCACATACCCAATAATCTATATGAAACAAAGAAATGACAAATATAAAAGATTTATATTGCATTAGATGTGGTCACATGCACATCAAGCCTTGGTTACATTCATGCTAGCAAATGTGGCAAAGGGAAAAATACAACTATGATTACATAATCTCCTGAATCATTACAAAATGTCATGGAGACATACCATTACATGAAAATAGGTATTAAAGATCATTCCTACAAATTTCAGAATGGATTCCACTCCCATGTAGACCAGATAGGCTTTGTTTGATGCCCTAGAACCACCACAATCAGATGCAAGTCCAAAAATTAGTTTGGAGACCAACCTATGAAATGAGGTAAAAACTTATATTTATAGCATGAAAGTCCATGCTCTAGGTCGTTGGAGAAGTTTCTCACTCCAAATGAGTTGTTGCAGAAGTTAAATCAAGCATTCATGGTGATATTAGGAGTTGTTGGCACATCCCATTGTGTTTTGGCACATTTTCTACACTCTACCAGGGTATCGAGTTTTGAGGGGACACGTGGACCATAGGACCAAAAGGCCATAGGCAGGGAAATTCTTGAGCCTAGAACATCCAATAGTCCTTGCAAAAACCAAAAACCTGGGAGGTAAAAAAATGTAAAGGAAAGCCCCCAGACTTGGGTTTTTCTTGGATTTTTTATCCTGTCAACATATGAAGGGTGTGTGGGGAGGCCAAAGAACAACACTAGGGTGAAAATATTATAAAGATATAACCTATTGAAGGCTTCTCTGATTGGATCTCAATGATGGGCTATACATGACAACTACAACATGGGGCACAAGACTTGGGATTTTTTGGGAAATTTGGGCATAATGAATCTGGGTCCCAACACTAGCTCTAGTTGGGGACGTATGCCTCTTGCAGGCATTGCAAGGATCTAGCTATATCTAGGAGGAAAACCAAAAAGGCAAAACACAATGAGGGGAAACAAGGGGAAACCAACACGAGACAAACATATGTACAAGGGAAAAACCCATACAACCAATAGCATAAAGGCACAAAGGAACTTGAAGATGGTTGTAGTCAAAACTTATAGGCACTTGTAGGTCAGACCATGCAAAGTAGATCCATGGAGCAATTCCATGGATAGACTTCTACACACTTCTTGTCTCTGTCAAAGAAAATTTGAATGGAGGAGTTGATATTCCTTAACTAGGATTGCATTTACCACCCGGCTACAATAAATGAAGACTACCATATACCTACACCAATCTACAACCACTACTTGGAAAATGAAGACAAGTTCCACCATTGATAACACTATTGCAAGGTAACCACAAATACTAGGTGCTTGACCTATTCCATACCACACCATGCACTTTCATTACAGTAGAAGGTGAAACAATAAGAACTAGGTCATCCTCAAAATACATACATGAAGACAAGCATCCATCATCAAAAGATGCAACACCATTACACCTCCTAACCTCTTCATGCAAACTAAGGGAAAAGGAGAACACCTCTAATTCACATGAAAAAGAAATTCTTGGCTGACTGTAATGCTAATCTACAAAAAGAGATGATTCTCTTTGAAAATCAAATTGAAAAAATGATTATAGCTCTGGCATACCTTCAATCTAGGTTGCAACATACTAATTTTCATCTTCATTAATTTGTTGTAACTCAGCTTCATCATCTCTTGTATGTTGAACCCACACAAAGGACTCAAATTCGGGTAAAACACTATCATCCATAGCACTAGAAACATGACCTTCAAAAAGGACAGTTTCATAATCAACCAAGTCCTCATCAAGCCCTTGGACAATAGGTGGCCAGCATACACACTTTCACTTGTTTTGATACAATCTTTAATGCCTGCATCACAAGCATAATCTAAATCACAATTCAAATCATTAGCACAAAGCAGAGCACCATGAGACACCTCAAGTGAAGAACGAAGTTCTTCAAATTATCTCCCTGCTTTTGGTCCATTATGGCAATCTGTTGTGTCATATATATACTACTGCAACCAAAATAATGACACATTTCTTCTTCCCCATTCATTCTTGTAACAAGTTCTCATATGCGTCCACATGATCACCATCTTCACATTCATAAAAGGAAAGGTCCTAAAACTAAAATCCATGTCTACACCAGTACTTATCTTTGATCGGTTATCATCAAATGTAGGCATAACCATGTCATTCTCATACAAACAAATACTAGTAGTTTCACTATCATCTAATAGAACCAAGGAGGGAAATATATCAAACAAGAAATTAGTTTCTTGCTCACCCATGACATCACATACTTGTGCACACATAACATGATCAACATCACAAGTTGATTCCCTTGATTGCTCACTTATGCACACATATTCCTCATTTCCCATTGGACCACATATCTCAAAATCAAGTTGGAATTCATCACTGGGTCAACTAGACCAATTTTCTAGATAAATATGACAAATATTAGACAATGCTCTAAGAAGCAAGATGGGTCAATGTAGGAACACAAGCTAAATGCTCTATGAAGCAAGATGGATCAATGTAGGAGCACAATATGAATGCTCTAACTTGTTCAAGATAGATTAATGTAGGAACACAAGACAAATGCTCTAATAATCAAGAAAGATCAATGTAGGAACATAAGATGGATGCTCTAAGAAGTAAGATAGATTAATATAGGAACACAAGAGAGATGCTCTAAGAAGAAAGATAGATCAATCAATGCACAAATATCATAATCATGAAGTAAATGCAAGCATAAGGATCCCAATTAATGATAAGAACAATTATAGGACACAAGTTATATAATATTAATTCTAGAACAATCATAAGCCACTGAGGCAAATATTAGACAATGCTCTAAGAAGCAAGATTGGTCAATGTAGGAACACAAGCTAAATTCTCTATGAAGCAAGATGGATCAAACACCTTTCAAATATCAAACCCAATATATTTGACAATAATCATAGACAAGTGAATTTAGTTGTCAACTAGTCATCATTGGCCAATTTTCAATCACCTATTGCTTAGTGGTGCTGAAAATAATTTTCACCACTAAGAATTTCTTTAGTTGCAATGCTCTAGAAATTTGTTTTCCTCTTATGAAAAATATAAGAGCATTTAGCTTGTGTTCCTACATTGACCCATATTGCTTCTTAGAGCATTGTCTTATGATCTTACACTAATTTATCCTTCTTCTTAGAGCATTCATTTTATGATCTTACCCTCATCCATATTGAGCATTTGTCTTGTGATCTTACATTGAACTACATTAGGTCTTAGAGCATTTATCTTATGATCTTACATTGATTTATCTTGCTTCTTGGAGCACTTCTCTAGTGATCCTAGATATTGTCCCTATAATCTCATATGATATATACATTGATCCTATAATATAGATTGGTCATTTTTTGATCCAACATTGGGGCATCATGCCTTCCCTATTGTCACATTGGAGCTTTATTGTCATATCTTATTGTTTAGATCTATTCCTATGGCATCTATCTCATGATCATCCTTGTTAAATCATAGGTTTTGTCACCTTATCTCAACTTCATGCCACTTCATCACAACCACCCAATGCATGCTTATGCTCACAGATGCCACATTGGTGCCACGTCATTATTGGGGCCACTATGTTTTGCAAGACTTGAACATGGAGAACACATTCTAAAAGTGTATTCTCATGAGCACATCTAGTGGGGTCCCTTACTTTATATGGACCCCATGTCTCTGTGAGTTTCTAAATATTTACTTTATTGTACATGCATGTTTGTGAGTGAGCATACATACTTTGAGATGCATGGTCATTTAGGATTTCCATGCACCTCAAAATGGGGGAAATACAATGGTGAAATTAGTATACCCACATTATTTCCCATTTGGTTTGGTGCCTTTTTTGAGGGAACGTCTTGATACATGCTGTAGACACCTAAAATTGGCTCAGGTTGAATTAAATAAATATTTTGATATTTATCTTAATTCTTATTTCCTTCTGTCAATTAGAATCCCTAATTTCTTCTAAAATCCCAAGTCCTAAAATCCACCTCATCTCTTCCACCTCACCATGTTGCACATGTAATTAAATATTCTTAATATTTAATTAGCTAATATCCTCCATTTTCCAAAATAAATCTTTAAATCAATTATCCTTCACAAATTGAATATTCTATTCAATGTTCCCCACTAGCCTTCACCAATTGAATATTTTATTCAATGTTCCCCACTAGCCTTCACCCATTGAATATTTTATTCAATGTTCCCCACTAGCCTTCACCCATTGAATATTTTAAATTCAATGTTCCCCACTATCCTCCACTATTGAACTCTTAATTCAATTGTTATAATCCACTGTCCTCCACTATTGAATTCTTAATTCAATTGTCATAATCCACTAGGAATAAAATATTCATTTTTATTCCTAGCCATTGATCTCATCTTTAGATCCTCACCCTCCATTCTATTTTTAGAAAATCTATAAATAAGACCCCTCTCTAAGCAATTAAGGACATTCATTCTGGCATCGAATCTATGCCCAATTTTCTCTAGGAATTCTTCTTCTCCTCAATTCTCTTCTTCATACCATCGTAATGCAGAAATCATCATAGCCATTTCTCCTTGTCATCTTAAGGAATCGAAGCAAGGAAGCAAGCTCCCTGAGGGCCAACCTTCATTATTCAAGATCAAGAAAGAATAGGAGAACAACAGAAGCTTTGAAACAGGGAAGGTTTGCATTGTTATTCATTTGCTTCATTTCCTTCTATCTTTCTTGTTTTCATTATTCTGTTGATGTTTGGGTTATAATTATCATTATTGATCAAATATCATATACCCATTCACACATGTACATGATGACAAATGGCATACTCTTGTGCAAAGTTGGGCCCATTTACCTAGTCCTTATTCAATCCTATCTACACATGATCTATGCTTATCACCTTGTCTTACTCCTATGTATGTATATTACCATAGATTCAACTTATATGTCTACTAATCATGCATATTCATGCACTAATCCCAAGATAATTTGTTCTCTGTCACGATCTAGCATGTTCTTGATCCTAGGTTGGGTTGATGGTTGCGAGGTCGTCCTCACAAGTGTGAACTCAACCCACCTCAATTCAAATTTGATTGACTAATCCCCTTTATCTTTCCCACCCAAAGTCGACTATGTACATGTTTTACACATTAATGCCATGCTAGTATTGAAAGACATTCATTTGCATTCATTTAGTGCATCTTATTGCATCACACTCATCTCTCTCATTAATAGTGATGCATTTAGATTCGGTAATTAAAAAGAAGTAAAGAATCGACATCCTAGGTCTTGCATGTTGTTAGTTCAATCGTTGATCCAACAATTGAATCAACATCCTTACATGGTGTGACACAAGGGAGTAATTATCCCCATCAAGTGTAATTCAAAAAGCACAACCAACATTTTTTTATGTGAGAGAAAAGAAAAAAGTCAAAAATCATCAGTATTGAGTTCACCAACAAAACTTGAGTTTGCGGTCGCAATTCTATACATGTCCATGATTCTGACCTCTGACATTGCAAAGATTAGATAAAAAATTAGAGATCAATATCAAATAAAGAGGTGACATTTTTCAAGGTCAAGCATCCAAATCTTCATCTATTATTATCACTCTTCAATCATAAAACTAAATCTTCTTATCCTCCTCATTAATTGTCATAATCATTATATACATGTTAAATATTAATCTAGTCTAATCTTAATTCCCCATTCTAGTTAGTTTAAGTAAATAGTTACCTATGTGTATTACTAACCTAAACTAACCCTTTAAGAAAGCTTTATTTCCTTTTCAATATAAATATAATTATCCAGTTAGTGTATAATATATTTATTTTTTAACAAGATATGTTTAGTATTTTAAAGGCAACCTAGAATAGATAACCATCCCAACTAAATTTCCTTGACAGGCAGGATCAAATTTAGCTCGGAATTCGATTAAGTGATTTTGACCGTCCATGCAATTTAAGCTTACATTGAATTTTACAGCCATGCATGCATTTACACCTAAAAATAGCCCATATTTAATGGTTGATTGCCAGAATATTTTCCACATAAACCCTTTTTAGTCCATTCATTTTATTGCATGTCAAATTTCTGATTTTAGACCTTCGACACTCTGTTAAATTGTGTTTCAGGAAAGAAACTTTTATCTCATGAAAAAACTAAAAGCAAAATGCAAATGCTACATAGAGGGAATTGTTTTCAACTTCTTCAAGAGGAAATCACTATTGAAAATTTGTGCAGACTGCCTCTTTCCAAAGTTTTTCAAGCTCACAGTGTTTGTCATTCATGGCGAAGCATTGTTTGCTCTTCTCACTTTATTGTGATCCAGATTTTATTGTAAGTTTCTGAGAATGGCAATGATAGACATGAACAAATTTTATTGTGATGAACAAATTTTATTGTGATCCAGATAATAGAATAGAAGTCTTTTCTTGGTGTATAGTTCTCATTTGATCCAGGCCCAACTGCTAGAGTCCTTCACATCCAAAGGAGAAACTAACCTCCATGTGAGTCACACAATAATTTTGACAGCTAACCTTCAACAATCCACAATTTATTTTCCTTAATGAACATCTCGTTGTTTTATCAATACCCATAGGCAGGGATCCGTAGATGATTATGCAAGCCTTGTAGAGGCAATCAAGAAGGTTGATATAGTTATTTCCAGTGTGGGAGGAGCACAGATAGCAGATCAGTTCAATCTCATCAAGGCTATCAAGGAAGTTGGAATCCTCAAGGTACAATTCACATTTCTATAGTTTATCCAAATCCATGACAATAATATTAATGTTTTTTATTTTTCCTAGACTGATTTTCTTGCTATGTTTTGCAGAGCTTTTCCCAACAGAGTTTGCCAACGACAACTATACATACCATCCAGGAGAGCCTCCAAAAAATCAAAGTTTGTCGAGCTATTGAAGAAGCAAGAATTTCATATACATATATCTACCAACACTTTTGCAGGGTATTTTCTTCCGAACTTGGCACAGTTTGGCTTTACATCACCTCAAAGAGATAAAATTGTTATCTATCGATATGGAAATAACAAAGGTGTGACTGGTTTCTTATCATTACCCACTCAAAACATGTTTGTCTAGATATTCATTCATTATGCTTGTTATCAGTGTTTTTATTAAGTTAATTGTTATTTTGAATTTAATATTTTGTTTTAGAAGTGCATTGGTCAAAATTGTATACCTCTGCCCATTTCTTTATGGTGATTACGTTGTTTATAATGCATCAACTAGTATGTAAGATGGTTTCTTGAACCTGACATCACTCATCCTCAAAAATTGATTTTAATCTCTAAATATTTCCATTTTCTACCTTGGTTTAGATATGTGAGTGGGACTAATCTGCATTAGTTTTGTGTCCACATGTTTGAACCTCAAATTTTTAAATTTCAAATTGAAAATTCAATCCTTTTGTCACGTGTTTTACTTGACTACTATGAGTCAACCAGAGTGTGAATTCTCCATATTGCACACTATAGTGGTGTATTTAAAGACTAATCCTAATTGAAATGAATTGTCTCAAGAATCTATTGAGCGTGTATTTATGAATTTGATTGCAAATGAATAAAAGAATTTATATTAGCATTGAATTATCATCATAGGAGCATATTGTATGCTTGCTTGTTGTTCTCAACCTTGGTTCATCACCATTGAATCAGTCCATCTAGGGGTCCAACTAAGAAGAACATGACACTCAAATTTCAATAGAATCCCCAAAGGTGTTTGTAAACACCATCAATCCTAACATACATTCAAACATCTTCAAGGAGGCAAACAAGTTTTAGACAATAGACATTTTCCAAATCAGGTCTGTAAGTTATAGGTTTAAGTTATAGGTTCAAATTTGTGTATCAAGCTTAGTTTTGTACTCAAGGAGATCATCTTCACACTCACAAAAGTGAACCTAAATAGTACATAATCAAATTATAGGTCAGCAAAACATGTTTGAAGAGTTCTAAAATTATGGCACCTTGATGAATGGATTCCTAACATGAAATAGAGACTGTTGGAAAGAGACACTGTTCTGATGATTGAATGTTGTCATTGATGGCAACAAAGGAAAGAGACTCCACCAGTATGACAGAGACTTTACTCCGAGAGTAGAAATGGCTAAGTATGAATAGTATACATTATACAGAGTAAGCAACAATGTTTGGGATGGTATGCCTCTGCAGTAAAAGATTAGTATATGCAAATCAGGTATGTTGTTCATAGCTATTTAGTGATGATTTGTTTCAATGCTCGAGTCTTGACTTCCTCTAGAAGTCACATGGTAGAATATCTAAGTTCGGGTAAACAGAGCTAAGACAGGAATAGTGCACAATGCTAGAGAAAAGGGTCTGCATTCCTCCGCAGTTGTATATTTTGTTCTATAGTTTTGAAGGTATGCTAAGAGATTGAAAATGATTGTTGGTTATGCATCTCAGAGTCTCATATGGTCCACAATGGGAATTATGATGTAAAAGATGAGTTGATCAAGTATATTCTTAAGGAACAAGCCGATAGACATTTTAGATTCTTGTGCAGAGAAGTTATATTGTCTGAATAGTCAATCTAAGTGGTGGTATGATTGAAGCCGACCTATATTCAAAGACTTTTGTATGTTTGTTAAGTCCGCATTGCAGATTGTGCACAAGTTCAAGCCAACAAGATGTAATATTTGTGTACACGGTTTATGTTTTGCTTGTCAACCTGATTATGAGATAACTCTTGTAGCGAATATATATACCCGATGGAATTCGATGTTGGACAGAGTGGAGCGTGTATGATGTAATATACGAATTTGAAGTATGAAGGATTATGAACAGAGTGCAGAGCAGATAAAGAAAAATAGAGTACATGTAGTCGAGTTGAGAAGTAGGGCAGAGTAAATGAAGACCTTTGAATCTGTATACTGAGCTTTCAATGGAACTGTGATCCAGCATATGGTAGATGCATTTACAATAGTTCATCTTCTGGAAATGAGCCAATCCTTCTATCTTCTTTTCTCTTGGCAGTGAACCTTTGTGCAATGAGCACTTCTTCATGGGGCAGTGAGCCTTCTTGTAATCTGGTATTGTGCTATCATAATATATTATGAGCTAACACTCACCGTGGTTTTTCCCTTTTTGGGTTTTCCACGTAAAAATCTTGGTGTCCATGTGTTATGTCTTTATGGTTGTTGTTCTTTGCTTATTTTGCTTTCATGTTTATTGATTTTGAAAATTGGATAAATAAACTTATTAAGAACTGGTTTTGCATAATACTGATTCACCCCCCCCCCCTTTTAGTATTCCTTATATTCAACAAAGGCATCTACATAAAAATAAGAGCTAAGTACCCATGCATTTAATTTATTTAATTTTCATATTTATTTGAATATTTGATTGTAACATTTAGTTCAATTATTAGTCCCAACTCATTTTTCTAAGTTAATTATTTGCTAATTGATTACATTTATTTAACTGCCCTAGATAATTTATATAGGAGGTATTTTTCCCCTTACATTTATCGGTGAATCCAACATTCTTACACCACCTAGGGGTTTGACCTTCTTTCCAATTAAGTTTTTCAAATCTATTTTTTTATTACATCCTTCTATGTTAGATTTACCTAGGATTTGGATCCACCCTTGTTTGTGTGTACTTATCATTTGGCTAAGGTTTGAGCACACACAATGTTATATTTATTTGATCCCACCTACCCACCTTAGATTCTCCATCGTTGTCAATTCTAAATAAGTCATTTTCTCTAGCTGATTTACATACATGCATTTATGGTTTGGATATATTCTTATATTTTGTGGCTTCCAATCTTTCCATCCTTGATGCCTTCATATCTTTTAATGTTATGGATGAGGATATATTTTTTATGGAGATGTTATTCTATAATACATACTTTCTTTTACTGCCTTCATAGAGTTAATTAGTGGTTAAACTTTTCTTTTAAACACATCCAAGTCACTCATCCATGAGATTTACATTGATCCAATCTCTCCAATGTCTCGTGATAGTGATGTGCATGCACCTAGTGAGGATTTACCTTATGATATTAATACACCTTTGTGATGTATATTGATGATGTCATACCTTCTTTGTCTATTCATGACATTGGATCATGCTTCATGATGATCCCACTCTTACATGTCATGGTAGCCCCATGTCTACCCCCATGGAGCTACTCGATTTTATACATGATGGTGTACCTTATGATGGTCATTCTTTTACATATCAAGTTAAGTTTAATGGATGCCCATGATAGTATTTTTCTTGGTGATACCTCTCATTACAATAGCTCATTAGCTTCTCATATGAATGTTAGTGACACTTCAAAACATCTTGATTCATTACAAGATGATATTACTACTCTTAGTGAAAATTTGTTATATTATGATATGGTGGTTCTATTATTTTTTATTGAGATAAGCGGCAAAACAAGGGTGCCGAACCCAGATACAACACAGCCCAAAAGACACTAGGGGCTGAAACCAAGACAAACAAGACCACAAGGGTAGAAAATAGGGGATCAAATAGCAGATCCCAGAAACCAGGAACAGCAGATCAACAGCACAGGCATAGTAGCCCAAAAGAAACAGCCAGGATATACACAACACCAAATCTCGGATATACACAACACCAGATCTCAGACTAGAACCCCTAACACCTTTGCCACAAGAGTGCAAAGGACCTTTCTTCCTACACTGAACCACCATCCAGGATGGATCAGAACCAAGAACAACAGAAAGAGGAGAGGGGGGAGCCACCCACGAACTCACACATAAAGAGGTCTCACAGAGAACTCCCAAGTCTGAGGAAGAATCCCCACGCAGGTAAGCCGATCCCGAAGAGGGCAACACCGAACGAGCTAAATCCGAATCAGAAGTAGCAGGTTGACACAACGCCAGCAGAGCAGACAAAGGATTAGGTAGCAGACTAGAAGAACTCGAAGCGAGCGAAGGAACCGCATCAGCAATCTTTACACATTAAATGGTGGTTCTATTGTTGCATCTTTACATGTTAAATATTTCTTCATTGCTAATTATGGCTATTTATACGATGATGTTTCATTGATTAGTGAGTTTAGACTTTATTTTAGTGGTGGATCATAATCTTTCGTATTTTATCATTCATTTATGGATTTGGCACATGCTTTTATTTCTCATTTTTCTCACCATAGTGTACTTGAGGGTAACATTGATTTAGTTGTTCCTACTCATAATTTATTTTTTAATG
Organism: Cunninghamia lanceolata; assembly: GCA_027924645.1. Lineage (NCBI taxonomy): Eukaryota > Viridiplantae > Streptophyta > Pinopsida > Cupressales > Cupressaceae > Cunninghamia > Cunninghamia lanceolata. The sequence continues at coordinate 1,346,210 of BSBN01000766.1, read as the reverse complement.
AAGCTTATTTAGTTGGACAATGATAGACATGAACAAATTTTATTGATGTTATTCTAAAAATAATTATATTAATAAAATTAAGTTTTTTTTATTATTATTAGGGCTTATAATTAGGAGCCTTTTACTTGGTGTTTAGACAATGACCATACACAATTATAAATAATTTTCAAACAAATGTAATTGATTTCTATTAATAGTGATTCAAATTAGGGTATTTTACTATCCAAAGAAAATAAATATGTAGGATAAGGTGACCCAAGTTAAAGATGTGTTAAATTTTGTTTTTGGAAATCTATTTAATAATAAAAAGACAGCTAATCAATTGTAATTTAATTAAGTGTATGGTGCATTAAAGGAATCAAAAACTTGTTCTACAAGGTACTAACTCATTATTTCAAGCAATAATTGTTATGATGAAAATTGCATACCCCATATTTTTATTCATTTTGGGTTTATTTTGGCCCAAATTGTCCTTTGTGCAAATTAATTGACCCTTGATTAATCATGACTTCCCACATCTCAAGAATCTTGATTTAACTCGTAGATTACCTATTCCCACCTTAGATTGATTATGCAGCACAAAATCAAACCTCATCTATTTCATGGCATGAAATTGACCCACTCATTTTAAATCAAGCCCATGTTGTACCCTTCCAATTAGTCATTGACTATCATCTTATGCATGATATATTTTAAATTGTATCCTAGGGTGTTGCATAAAAGGACAAGCCCTAATTCAAAATTGATTGTCTAGTGGTCATATAGACATCCAAAATCCCTCATTCACTACTTGTTAAATCATTCAAGGAGCACATTTGAGCATTCATTATTAAATCAACACTGCATACTTAGAGATAGATAGGCATATTACATCATTGCTTGTTTTCTTCAATCTGTATTCAAAATTTATTGAATCAATCCATCTAGGGGTTTGACCAAGGGAGAATCACCCTACCTAGCAAGCTCCTCAAAGGTGTTTATCAATAGCACTAGTCACTTGTTGTAAATCCATATATCACAAGAAGCTCTATTTTGTAGGTATATGAGTCCACAATCTATTAAAGCATTTTCATGCATTAAACTTGGATGATTTTATGGGAACCAAATAGATTATGTGAAGCACTTTTGACCCAGATCAATCTTTCCCAATGCAAAATCAACTAAGAGTATTAAGCAGTTAATTCATTTGTTTGGAAGTAATTGTCTTACACATCACAAGGTTTAACACAGTGACGATTCATTATACACTATCTATTACAGTCATATTAGCATCAAACTAGACCTAAGCACCTTTATTTTGTTTATTTAAATTTATCACATTTATTTATCAATATTACTATCAACTCTATATCTTAGGGTAGATTTGCTTATCAAGCACAAGTTTATTAATTTATTCAAGGATGTGTATGTAAAGGTGCATTTATTTCCCTACATTTTTGTGTGCCCAACATTCTAACCCCTTTAGGTTTATCCTAAGGTTAAATGACCTTGTTTATTTTTTTATTTTAGATCTGATTCTTCTAAATATTGATTTTTCATTGCAAATATAATGAAGGTTTGGATCCACCCTTCTTTGTGTTTCATTATTAAACATCTTGCTTAGAGTTTTGATCTTCATTGTTTCTATCTAGACTTGATTCTTACCCACCCACCCTTAAACTATTCGTTCTTGCTATTTCATTTATAATGGATTCTCATTCCTCTTTATCTTTGCATCAATCCAGGCACACCTTGCTAATTTTTATAAATTTGTATATTGTGTGGCATCTAATCCATCCATCCTTGTTACTTTCATTTCTTTTTATCCTATGGTCAAGGGTCATTTTTTTATGGAGGCATTTCTGTTGAATGCAAAGAATACTGAGAGGGGGGGTGAATCAATATTTTTAAAACCTTTTCATTTACACATTCATTAATCCACTTACCAAATTCAATAACATGAAATCAAAGTAAAATGAGAAGAGCAGGCATAAATTCAGAACACATAGACACCAAGATTTTACGTGGAAAACCCAAAAAAGGGAAAAATCATGGTGAGTGTTAGCTCACAATATATTAAGATAGCAATATTGAATTACATGAAAGCTCACTGCCTTAGGGCTCACTACCCAAGGACTCACTGTCCAAGAAGCACTCACTACAAAAAAGGCTTACTGCCAAAAAGATAGAAGAGGAGATAGAAGAAGGATTGGCTCACTGCCAACAGAGAAGTCATGCTACATGTGCATCTATAAAATGCAAAAATGCAGTACCAATATGCTCAGTATACAGATTCAAAGGACTTCATACTGTCTGACCTGCTTTACTGCTCTGCTTTACATATACTCTTATTTTCTGCCCTTATTATCCTTTTTTGCTCTGTAAACTACCTTAGATTATGCACATATCAAATTCGCATATTATCCACACATCTCAATGTCTCCAACACTGAAATCCATCAAATATATATATCTGCAATAAGATTCATCTCACAATCAAGTTGGCAACCCAGACATGAAACGTGTATACAAGTGTTGTACCTTGTCAGCTTGATCTTGAGCTCAAACAGGAATGCAGACCCAAACAAACATGCAATATTCTTCATATAGGTTGGCATCAATCATTCAACTACTTGAATTAATTCTTCAAACAATGTATCTTCTCCGCATATAGATTTAGCTTGCATGTCGGCCTATCTCTTAAGCACACACTTGACCAATTGAACTGTCACATCATGATTTCCACTACGGACCATATGAGACTCTAGAAATCGTATCCAACATTCATCATTGAACTTTTGACATACCTTCAGAACTGCAAGACAAAATATGCAACAGCAGAGGAATGCAAACCCTTTTACTTTGTCACTGTGTATTGCTCCTGTCTTAACTTTGTTTGCCCGGAGTTAGACATTTCATAGTATGACTTCTAGAGGAAGTCAGGACTTGAACACTGGAACATATCATCACCAAATAGCTATGAATAACATATCTAAACCACAAGTAATGATCTTTAACTGCGGAGGCATACTGACCCAATCTCTGACACTTACTCTGCATACTGCCCATACTTAGTCATTTTAGGCTTCTAGACCAGAATCCTTTTATGCCTTGTTGTCAAACCAAATTGATCTAACAGAGTAAGGTCTCTTTGCCTTGTTACCATCAATGACAACATTCAATCATTCATCAAAGCAGTGTCTCTTGCCAACAATCTCCCCCTTTGGCAGTAATGGCAACACTTAGTGAAAAATGCTCATCTGCTCCCCCTTACTATATGAACTCTATTTTTCTACTTCCCCTTAGGTGTTTGCCCATTTTTCACTAGTTTTCTTCTCCCCTTTTGACATCAATGGAAAAGGTGTATGTGCAGATATCAAATTTGAATCAGAATTTCAAGATTGTCAAATTCCTCAACATATGTATAGGTACAATTTGTTATATCAGTTAGTTGCATGTGAAAGGATATCATTGTACCCAGTCTTTAATTGTGTTAACTCTCCAATCCACCTATTCTAAGCATTGTTCAAAATTTGGATGTTCTCATTTACTTGGAATACCAGATCTTCTACCTTCTATACACTGATAGGTATGTCGGTTATTTCCTGAACTTTTAAGGCTTCTGCAATTAGACTTGTCATGAACTTAATTTGAGGGCTTATCATCCTTCTCAACTGGCACATTCTATTTTTCATTTCTTCTTGTCTACTGAGTAGATTACTTATGTTGTTTTGAGTATTTACAACTTGTATTTCCATGTCACTGATAGAGTCAACTCCTGGATCAAAGGTCTTAGAAATGTTTGCTAGTTGAAGCTCCATGCTTTTGACCTTCTCTTCTATTTCCTTAGTGGTCTCAGGCCATGACAAATAAAATTTGTATATATCATAGGCTTCCTTGATTGCATTCTCCATATTCTTGATACTCTTTTCTAACAGAATTTTGTCACTGTCTAACTTGGTTTTTAGTTCTACTAATCTTTTGACTTCAAATTCCTTTCTAACCTTAATGTCGGCAGACTTTTCAAAGGATTCAAAATGAGTACTTACAGAATTTATTAGACCTTTAAGCTGATCATTTGATGACACTGATATATCTTTCGAGGATGAGGGTATCATCTTCTTCATCTTCTCCAGAATATCAGATGTTTCATCAATGAGTTCCTTGTCTTGTATATGTGTTTTCAGCACTTCTTCCTGAGCCTTAGCTTGCACAAGTGATACCAATTTGAATTTCTACACCGGAGACATAGAATTCATATTTAATGGTCCTTGTAGAAACTCGGGTGACTCTAAGATTTGTGTTCTTTGTTGCTTTTCCAAAAATCTTCTAGCATTGTTAGTTGGAACTTGATTTGCAGTAATGTCTCTTGCCACTTGTTCCTCATTAAGTGTAACATTCTTTCTTTTCTTCTCTTATGTTGCCTTTTCTTTCTCTACTTCAGTTGTGGCTCCTACAATGGATGAGATCCTTGTTCTTTTTTTGGGGCTAGATGTTGGTTTTTCCATTTTAGATCTCTCATCTTTTCTTTCTGGAATATTGGATGTCCATTCTACCGGAGCACTTATGGACTTTGATCCTCATGTTTTGGTTTTTGCCTCACTTGTTTGTTCATCTAATGTTTTCTTTGATTGCTCATGTTCCATAGACATTCTAGAGGATAATTCTGAGAATGTCCCAAATATGTCTTCTTAGAGATCTTTTAGCTTACTCAATAGTACATCGACTAATTTAGTTAGAACTTCTTGTGCAACTTCATATCCTAATGCAGGGACCCATACAGTTCTTGGTTCCACAGCTTCCATGAAGCATTTGTCTTTGTCAAGCATTTGTCTTTGTCTACCATGAACACAATGTCTTTTTCATACTTTATTACTACATTTTCAGGTATCCAGACTCTACATAACATTTTCTTTTAAAAGTTCTTGAAATATCACCATAAGATTTCATTCTACTTTTCTGCATTTCCCAAATTCTGCAAGTGATTTCTTATCTGAGTGGCTACTATTGTGTGATCAAGCCAGACAATGTTTCCCAAGTTGGGTAGTTCTCTTAGGAAGTAGAAGAGTAGACAAGTGATCAGTGTTCCATGTTTGAAAGGATGATTAGTCTCTTTTTTTCTTTTCAAGTTCTCCATTAGTTCACTATGGAGCAATTCACATAGGTCATAATCTATATTATTTTTTATCATGTCATATGTTGTGTATATAGCTGGTACAGACACAGAATTTTCCCTATTGGAAAAGTATATTTTGTACCCAATAACCATTGATGCAAATCTGACGATCGGATCCTTAATATCATTTACAGTGAGGGATTTCTTGTTAAATTTGACTCCTGTTAGCTGCATTACCAAGTTGTTCTTTATTTTCTCTAAACTTGGAACCCTCCCGAAGGAACTCATACCAGTTACAGCTTTGATGACTTCTTTAGTTATCATGTATGGTTCATCAAGCCATAGAAACTCATCATGAATCTTGCTTAGAATAAACTTCACGCATGTATCATTCAGAATCGTGGAAAAATCCAACTAGGTGTCTAATTTCTTTTCTCCCAGAACTTTAAATTCATCTTTCAACACAATATCAACAGTAGTCAGTTCATCCAAGTATAGTTTTCCTAGATTCATGTGATCATATTCCTCTAGATTGGTATGAATATGTGCCCTAATATCTTCCATAAGCATAATTCCATGTGGAGTAATTGAGAATGCCCCTACAAGGTCATTTTCCATCGATTTGAAGAAATGTTTCTTGAACTTGGGACGAGGCCTTTTAGTTATCTCAATTACTTGAGGAGTAAACATTTTTGCAGAATAATTCAAACTTCACAATAGGGTTTTCAAGCTGTAAATACCTCTTTTACATAATTAGGGTTTATTTCTCATGAAATCACTTTGAGTTGTTCTTGAAATCTTTGATGTCACTGAGGATTTTCACTTCAGTTCACCTTAGACACTTGAGAGCTCAAATGCAAAGTGATTTTTCCTTTGGATGCAACCCTCTTAATCATCGCTTACCAAAACCTAATTGTCATAATGTTATCTTTCAAAAAATTTGTCAAACACTTTTCAGTCTAGCACAGTCGATTAAGATTGCTCCGTAATGTTCCACATTTGATCCTTTTCTTTCAAAATTTCTAACAAAAGATCTGACATATGAATCTTCACATCATATCTTTGTGTCGGATCCTAGCACTAACTATCTGGCTAGGGGATTAGGACTTTCAATATTGCTCCCCCTAAGCTAGAACTCCCAATTTACTTCTCGAAGGAAGTATATGTACCAAAAACTGGTGTGGATCCATCCTTGATCTCATTCACATCCTTCTTGACCCATACCTTGCTCATTTCCTTCTTGATTTCTTTTGGATCAGCCTTGTTCTTTCCTTTCTCTTCTTTTTGCTCTATTTTTCTGTTCTTTGAAGAAGAATTTATTTTCTCATTCTTTCTCCTACAGAATTTTGCAACATACCCAAACTTATTGTAATTGTAGGATACCACATTCCTTAGTCCTTGATTCCTTCTATTGATTGAATTCATTCTTGATCTGCATTGGTTAGCCATATGTCCAAATCTATTACATGCAGAGCACTTTCCATTGAAGGATTGAGTATTCCTTCCATAGTTAAAACCATTCCTAACCAAACTTCTGCATTCGTTTGATCTATGACCAATTTTCTTGCAATTGAAACATTGACTATGGAATGAAGGAACATTCTGATTTATTCTACTCCTACACTGAGTAGCCTTGTGACCAAACTTATTGCAATTAAAACAATAGCCATTGAAAGATGGGTACCTTTGAGCATTTGGTTGTCTGACTAGAGGTCTTCTAGGTCTTCTTCTCTAATTCCAGAACCGGTTGCCTTTGTTTTGCTTAAACTCAGTGTTTGCTTGGATTGATTTTGAACTTTCTCCCTTTTCGAATCCCAAGCCTTGCTTGTCATTTAGAGTCTTCTGACTTTCAATCAATTCCTCAAGTTTTTCAGAGCTTCTTTTGAATTTTTCTTTATAGCTATTTGCTCCTTCCAAATCATATTTCAAGAGTAACATCTTTTTTCCCAGTTTTTCACATTCCTCAGACTTATCCTTCACAGCCTGATTCAGATGTTCTTTAACCTTTGTTTTTTCTTCAACTAGCATAGATAGATTATTTATGGATTCATTTGTTGTTTTTAATTGTTCACTTAGTTCTTTCCTTCTATCCTGAGACTTCTTGACTTGCTCCTTTAGTTTCAGAATACAATCGTCAGCTTCTTTGATATTTTCCACCAAATCTTTGATATCTGCCTCAGACTTGTCAAGATCATCAAGAGAAGCTTGCAGTTGTTCATCAATGCTACCTGGATAACTTGTTCTTGAAGAAGTGAGATATCGTCTTGCTACCATGTGTACACCATCCCAGATCTTCCTCAAGATATTAAGCTTCTTCCAAGGAACCTTGCTCTGATACCAATTGTTGAATGCAAAGAATACTAAGAGGGGGGGGTGAATCAGTATTCTTAAAACCTTTTCATTTACACATTTATTAATCCACTTACCCAATTCAATAACATGAAAGTAAAGTAAACATGAGAAGAGCAGCCACAAATTCATAACACATAGACACCAAGATTTTACATGGAAAACCCAAAAAAAGGGAAAAACCATGGTGAGTGTTAGCTCACGATATATTAAGATAGCAATATTGAATTACATGAAGGCTCACTGCCCAACGACTCATTGTCCAAGAAGTGCTCACTACAAAAAAGGCTCACTGCTAGAAAGATAGAAGAGGAGATAGAAGAAGGACTGGCTCACTGCCAAGAGAGGACTGCTACATGTGCATCTACAAAATGTTGAAATGTAGTACCAATATGATTAGTATACATATTCAAAGGACTTCATATTGTCTGCCCTACTTTACTACTTTGCTTTACATATACTCTTGTTTTTTGTCCTTATTATCCTTTTTTGCTCTGCAAACTACCTTAGATTATACACATATTGAATTTGCACATTATCCACACATCTCAATGTCTCCAATACTGAAATCCATTGAATATATATATCTGCAATAAGATTCATCTCACAATCAAGTTGGCAACCCAGACATGAAAGGTGTATACAAGTGTTGTACCTTGTCGACTTGATCTTGAGTTCAAACAGGAATGTGGACCCAAAAAAGCATACAATATTCTTCATATAGGTTGGCATCAATCATTCAACTACTTGAATTAATTCTTCAAACAATGTATCTTCTCTGCATATAGATTTAGCTTACATGTCAGCCTATCTCTTAAGCACACACTTGACCAATTGAACTGTCACATCATGATTTCCACTACGGACCATATGAGACTCTAGAAATTGTATCCAACATTCATTATTGACCTTCTGACATACCTTCAGAACCGCAAGATAAAATATGCAACAGCAGAGGAATGCAAACCCTTTTACTTTGGCACTGTGTATTTTTCCTGTCTTAACTTCATTTGTCTGGACTTAGACATTTCATAGTATGAATTCCAGAGGAAGTCATGCTTTGAACACTGGAATATATCATCACCAAATAGCTATGATTAACATATCTGAACCATAAGTAATGATCTTTAACTGTGGAGGCATACTGACCCAATCTCTGACACTTACTCTGCATACTGCCCATACTTAGTTGTTTTAGGCTTCCGAACCAGAATCCTTTATTGCCTTGTTGTCAAACCAAATTGATCTACCAGAGTAAGTCTCTTTGCCTTGTTGCCATCAATGACAAGATTCAATCATTCATCAAAGTAGTGTCTCTTGCCAACAATTTCTTCATTGTTTGTGTGAGTTTCCCTCCTTTATATAATTTGTTATTTCTTTTCCTTCTATTTTAGATACATTCAATTCACTTTTTCATGTGTTTTATCTTGATGATTCTTCTTTTATGACTAGTATAATTGATGTTTATGAGTATGATGATGTTTTAACTTTGAGCACTTTTCCTTCATATGCTTTTAATGTACCTTGTATGATGGATGTTGATGAGGCAACCCTATCTTATACCTATACATCCAGGGATGATGATTTATGTGATGTAGTTATCCCTTCCATACTATTCATGATGACGTTGATATGTTTCATTATATTTCTCCTAAATGTCATGATAGCCATGCCCTAATTCTATATCCTTAGGTTTGTGTCCTCTTGATATTGCATATTATGAGGAGTTTAGGGATAGCACTTTATGTGAATTCCCTTTCTCCATACATGATGATGTTATGCCTCATGATGCCATTTCATTACCTTCTCATGATTATATATTATGTTTGTTTTAATTATATGATCATGCTTGTTCTTCTCACGATGTGGTTGATGAATCTTTTCTTCACAGTGGCATTATTAATTACGATAGTATAATTCATGTTTTGAATTAACACACTATTTGTGATTATATACTATCTACATCTATCACATTACCCTTCATTCTATGGATGCATATAGAGTTTATAATTTATGTGATACTAATAATTATGAGGAGGCTTATTCTTTGTATCTTGATGATTTATTTCATAAGGATATTCCTAACACTTTTATGGTTGAACTTGTGGTATCATGGAGAAACTACTCAATTATGGATGTGACCAAGACTTGGAAACATGGAAACATCATAAAAGTGATGTTTTCATATGTATGATATTTTGTGGTGATGCTTTGAGGGTAGTTGAGGTGGTTTGGAGCATCTCATAAAGTCTATGATCAAATTATAGTTCATAAACCCTAGGAGAAAAGTTGAAATGACAAATTCATTGCTTTGTATAGGTAGTGAAAATGCCATCTACCATAGTCAATGCAATATATACCTATTTATGGTATAAGTCACATGATACACAATAAGGGATCAAAAAACTAAGCACTCTCTTACAAGGAGATTAAAGATCTCCCAAAGATCCCTAGGGTACTAGTTCTTAGTTTTATAGGATGAATCAAGGGAGATGAAATGTTATTTGTAGACACCTAAAATTGACCATGTCCTTACAACACTTCTAATATCACCTAGACATCCACCTTGCAACACTTTCATCCTAGGAACCCTTCATGTCCTCTTCCATTAGTCAAATTAATTAATTATTAAATTTAATTAATTTTAGTCCATTTTCCCCATCACCACATTAACTAAATAAATTTTATTTATTTAATTTTCCACATCCATTTGCACTGATTAATTAAATAATTTTTATTATTTAAATTAATTAGTTTTATTTCCACAACTAACCTTCCATTTATCATAATTACACCCCATTCTTATCCATCCTCCACAAATAAATAAGTTTCATCTCTTAATCTTAACCGACCACATAAGGATAGGACCTATCCTTCCCACAATACATCCACTCATTTAATCTTGTCCATCCATGCACTTTTAATCACAACCATCTATCATCAATCCATGTCCATCCATGAACTTTTAATCACAACCATCCATCAACAATCTATGTCTCATGAAATCCTAGCCATCCATCTCTAATATAATCATAGCCATCCATCCTATCATAGAAGTGCATATAAATTGTACCTTCAATCAAGCCATTTCTCTCAAGGTGGATGACTTATGAAGAGATCAATAAAAAGGGGATCACACAACAATGAAAAGTTATGTTGCTAGAGTGAGCAACCAACAATCAAATCATTATCAAGAGCAAATCAAGTGGAGCTAGGGTGCACACTACTTCCACTCTATGGGAGAAGTAAAGTGATTTGAGGTGAAAGGTATTTGTGTTTATTGCATTATCTTTGTGTTACTTGCCTCTTATCATTTTCTTGCCTCCGTTTATTTAACAAGGGGTTTGGTGGGAATATCTTCAATTTTTGGAAGGTCAAGGGAAGCTCAGTTTTAGGACTTGGACTATAACAAGAGAAAGAGAAAAGAAACATGAATCAAAATACTATTTAATCTAAATTTTATTCTAACCATTAGATAAAAATGAAAAAAGAGTAAGGGTTTAGAAAGAATGAGCCTGCTAATCTTTAGAGACAATTATTGTGTTGTAAGGTGAACAAACTACAAGATAAGAAACACCTCGTCCAATCTGTTGTTGCATAACTAGAACAAAGGCTAGTGCAATCTTCTATGGAGAAACTCTATTACAAAGGTTTACAAGCATCATGCACCATTTCCATGTGCAATAGGAAAACTTAAAACCTAGTAATTGCCAGAGACATTGAAAGATTTGATAAGATACAGAAAAAAGAAAACTACCAAAGCCTATCCTAACTTGCTTTGTTCTACTAGATGCCTCCATTACTCCCTTCTATTCCCTTTTTATTTCATGTCATTTTCAATCCCTTGGGAATAGTCAACAAAGGTGACTACAATAAACATGGTGGCTATGCCCACTTACATCATGCCCATATTGTCTCAAGTGTACAACCCATTTGTTTCCTTCAATATCCAAGTGACAATTCTTAGATCCATGCTTTTGCGAGTACCACAAGCACATACTACACGATGTGGGCGGCTTTACAGATCACATCAAACTCTAGAGAGGTCAGTAATGATGGTCTGGTATGTTGCAAGAAGTTATGGAAATATATAGCCATAAAGATAATTCCCTCATAACCCTATGAGAGATTAATATGCAAACATAGTATTCAGAAATCCACATGCAAAAGAATAAGCAAACATACCATCAAGGTGACATAAGATATACCCTGGGAAAACCCTCCATGAGGGAAAAACCCAGCCTCCAAAAGCATCCATATCCATTGTATTATCTCATAAACAAATATTACAATGCATAGCCTCCATGAATACTTCTAAATCATCAAGCTCCCTAATTGCACTCCATGTGAACAAGAAAATGAGAATCATGTAACCACACATCCCAATCCATGTTTCCTCTCCCCACATATGTGCAACCTGCAAGAGAAGCTCAATCTAGCCAAACCTAGCCAACAGCTAAAACAGCCAACAAGCCAACCCCAACAACTACTCATGTGCTTGTTTTTATAGAGATACGCTCACACAAATACAAGATGTAGTATCGTAAAACTATGTATCCCAAAATGTGAGTATACAAAACCATTGACCCCCCACATTTAATTATTGGTACTAAGTTTTCCCTTTTTCCCAATATTAAATAATTTCCCAAATAAGTAATTAATTATTCTCTGTGTCCCACACACATAAAATAACTAACCTAATGTTACATACAACATTTACAAGTGGCACCTAAATAAATATTTAATGTGACTAACACATCACATAGATGCACCACAAATTTAAATAATTAAATTTATTCATTTTTATGCAAGGTGTACAACACACCTTTTCCAACATTCTCCCACTTGTTGTATACATTGCATAAGGGGTCAAACAAGTAAACTCAAAGAACAAGGAAATAATTCATATGCCCAACATGTACCATGTAAACATCCATGTGCTCCATCAAGATACTTGCAACAATAATCAAGGTGACCACCATCAAACACAAATCCTCTCATCCTCCATCAAGCCAAACCATGAAAGATAAGATCCTCCAAAGAGATGCCACACTAAACTATCACATAAAAGCAAGAAACCTACATCAACTGATATCCAAACACAAACACCAAATCCAATGGTAACAAATAGGCTTGAGTAGTTGACAAGAGTCAAACATACGAAGGTGGTTTTTAGAAAATTTGTGAGTAGTTTTAGCATAGTATGAATTCAAAGAAAATTCTAGCAAAAGCACAAAATACTCATTGTTGACATCAACGTGATGTCAGCAATCTCTTTCTCCCTCTAGCCTACACCCTTACCATTAGAGTTTTACCTTTTGTACCTATTTTTTAAAGGGCAATATCTGGGCATACGAGCTCCTTTTTCAATGCATTTTTTATTTGGGCTATTTTTCGTGTACTTCACGGTTGTGCAAATATTTTTTATTTGATATGCAGTTGTTTCAGAAATTGTATATTCTCACAAGTGATGCTACACAATTCCTATTTTGGGATCTTCTTAGGCCTTGTTTGGGCTCATATGGCCTCCTTTTTTAGTGGTTTTTTTGAAATTGCATGATTTTTTGAGCTCTATGCAGTGGTGTCATTAGTTCATTATAATTTTTTATCCTAATCTATATTTTTAGTTTTAAGAATTATTTATATATGTATAAAGCATTGAGATCAAGACCACTTGGTGATATTTGATGGTGGCAATTGCACTTACACTAAATATAAAGTGCCTAGATCATATTGTGTTGGAGGGATCATTGATTGAGTGAATTTGGTGGGGATCTTCTTGTGGTTATGTTTGCACATTTCAAATTTTTATTTAGGATAGTTCATGAGCTTGATGGTGAACCAACTAATGATGAAGTTAAAAAGAATAACTGGTTGAATAGTTGTGAAGAAGTCATTGGCTATGTATGCTTATATGTTTCTCCTAAGTTCTTTCACATTGAGCACCTAGATCACCTATGGCTATGTGGACTATATTGTCAAAATTCTTTGGGCAAATAAATGAAATCCAAGGACATTTGTTAGAAAATAAATTAATAAGGCTCAATCCATGTAATTTTGACAACATATAGGACTTCATTGCCAAACTCAAGTCAATAAGAGCATAATTGAAGGATTGCAAAATTAAAAAATTGGATACACAATTGGTACTAAATGTTCTCTCTAAGCTAGGACCTGACTATTCAATGTTTGTGTTTACCTTCTATATCACAAAGAATGCCTTGGGAACTAAGTTTAAAATGCCTACGTTTGAAAATTTTGTTGTCACTCATCTAAGAAGGAGATGCTCAAATGTGCATACTGTAAGAAATCAAGGCATGATGAACATCAATGTTATTCAAAACAAATTGATGAGTTAAAGCATCTTCTATAGAAGACCAATTCATATTCAGGAGGTTCATCTTCATCTTCTTCCTTAAAGTCAAAGAGATAGAAGGGGAAAGCACTTGTTGAAGTTAAAATTATGAGTCAAGGAGATGGTTGTTTGATTATGGAGCTTCACATCATATAGCTTTATTATATAGTGTTTTCTTCATTTGAGACTTGTTCTACGCCACATATCTTGATGGGTAACAACATGTATACGCGTGTTTGAGGGAGATGATCTATTGACATGGGTGAGGGATCCTTCAATGATGTCATTTGTGTTCCTTCATTGTCAACCAATCTCCTTTCTATTTATCTGATCACACATTGTGGGACAAGGAAGAGTATTTAGTTCACACCAATTTATGTGGCCATTTAGGGTTTGCATAGTAGAGATATTATTGCAATTGCGGAAGTAAATGACTAGTCATAGTTATACACCTTGCATTTTGCTCATGATGTTCCTTTGGTTGATGTTCTCACTCAAGCATATAGTGTGGACACTTTTGAGGAGATATAGTATAGTCATTTGAATCTTGTTCTTTCATTGACTGAGGTTTTAAAGACGTGTTAATATTTCATCTCCATCTCTTGTTGCTTCTAATGAGACTAGTGTTGCTACATCAATGGATTCTAATGATTCTTTGTAGAAGGACCATATACATCATCTTCCAGAGATAGTTACTTGGGATGAGTACTTGATAGATATTGCAGGTTTGTTTTTTGAGACTCATCTTACAGATTTGTAGGACACCATTGAGGACATTGTTGGTATGTGGCAACTGATCATGCAAGTACTATACACAAGTTATGTATCCTCGTCGGGGTCGGGGGCACATCTCCCGAAAAAAAAAATTTCCCTCTTTTTGCACGATCAGAGTCGGTTGTTAATTTTTGTTAACTAACAAAAGAAAAATGACATTGCAAAACCCTAATTCTAGAAGCTTCCAAAAAGCTTGTTATAAGCGGCTGGGATGTATGGTACAATATGTATTCGCGAGATTGTAATCTATTTTACACTGGATATTGAAATCATTGGATGGCTTAGTTTCTGTGGATGTAGCCCATATTGGGTGAACCACGTTAAATTTCTATGTTGATCTCTTTTGTGTAATTCCTCATTGTTATATTTGGGTTATTTAATCTGCATATAATTGTTAGTGTTTATTGCTTTGATCTGGCCTAACCCTAACAAACATTCATCTCCTTTTTAATGTTAGATCGTATGGAGGTGCGTCATCTTTTTTAGATGTCACAAGGACACATTTAGATCCTCTAGATCTTTCTCCTCCTATTCATTTGTCATAGTTTGGCATTGTCTTGGAGATCCTTGAGCAATGTTTAGAGAACTCACCATCATCTTTGGATCTTGTTCTACATTCATTTCCACAAGGTTTTAGATTCTCACTCTCTAGAGTTAGGCCTAGGACTCCTAATTTGATTGTGGCACCTTTCAACACTGACATGGGGGAACTTGATCAAAGTTCAAAGACATCATATATTTTGTGTTCTCTTCCCTCATATTCCTTTTAGGAATGGGAAGACTTCCTACATACATCCTTGGTTTTGTTTCTTTATAAGGGGAGAAACATTGTTCAACATTCTTAGATCTTCGTCATCATCCTTTTTCAAGCATCCACCATCACTGTAGAAGATTATACATTACGAGGGTTGCATAGTCTCTCTTCTCTCTTATGGGGGGAATTTGTCTTCACATGGGGTTTTATTCTTCTTTTATCTTAGAAAGCATTTAAATTTTTCTCTCTTTTGGAGAGGGATTTTTTCTACAGGTATTTCTCCTTTTCTCCATTTTTGAGAGATTCTTTTGTACAGGGTACCTCATCACGCCTTATTATCTCGACCCATCCTTATTTTCCCATTCTCCCTAAGTTGCACTTAAGGGGGTGTTGATGTGAACGAGGTATATTACCTAACTAATTTCCTTCTTAGGTCCTTTTCACACCTAGTTACTTAAGTTTACTTAGGCCATTCTTAGGGTATTTACTTCTTATGTCTTAAGTCATAAAATTAAGACACATGTCATAATCTTATGTTGTCCCATGTCTTTCCCTTGCCTATATATACAAAGATTCTCATTATAATGAATCATGTGCACATATTGTATATTTGCATCCTTTGATAGAATAGAATTATTCTCTCATTCTGGATCTATCTTGTGCTTTCATTGAAGCTCCTTGATCTTGGGTGGCTATCTCCATAGTCAAATCTTGCATGATATTAGAGGATTATATACCAACTCTTACATTGTGCCCATTATTGGTTGCTCATTTGACCTGTTATGATGTTGTAACATTCACTTATCCTCCAACCATATAGACTAACAATTGTTTTACAAACTCTTATTTCTTTGAATATCAATGCATAGAAGTTGTTTTTGGTTCAACACTTGCCAAACTTATTTTACATTAAATAGATGTTCTTCCCAATTAGGGCCAAAAACCAAAATATCATAGGTATACTATGACACATACCTATGAAAGGTCTCTACCAATCATTAATTAATCTCATAAATGTAGTTAGTATGTTACACAAACAAAATAAAAGTACTAGCCACTCATAAAAACCTTAGTTTCTCTTAAATTTGTCTTTCATATATCCTCCTCCTCCATAGCAACTTGACAGTACCCTAGATTTGAGATCCAACTTAGTAAGTAGTTTGCATGTTAAAGTTAGTCTAGCAAATCTATATGCATAAGTGGAACATATCTTTTATAGTAATCTTGTTTAAGTCTTTATAGTCCATGCACATTCTCCAAGAGTCATCTTTCTTTTGTACCTCAATGTTGGATGATCCATTTGTGAAATACTTGGGCTTCTGATTATTGCTCTAACACACAAATCAATATTAAAGTAATCAAGGTTTTGGAAGCAATTAAATATCATGTTCTACCTCCCTATTTAACGGTAAACCTTTGGGAGCTTGGAACATTTCTTGAAAGGGAATCTAGAAATTCATCAAACCTTTTGATTCCTTATTAGCATAGACAACTTCAAAAAATTAAACCCGTCTTGTTTATCCTACAAAAAGAAGAAATCAAAATTGCTTATTTGTCTGAACAATTCTTCGTATTTGGTTTGTTGGTGCCTGAATTCACTGTCGGTTATTTTAGCAATTTTCATGCAGGCACCTTCCCAAAAAATCCAAAAAAGTTCTAAGTCTTTGGGCCTCCTCAGCATGTTTTAACATCAGCATCATATTTTCTTTGGAGGAGGTCATCATCATCATGTTTCCAGACATCACCCTGATGTTGCTTACAAGGGTCATCATATTTTCTGTCAGCATGATCTTTCGCTGGGGTAATATTCTAACATCGGGTGATCTTACTTAAGATCATCCTGATGATGTTGCTGCAAAGTCCTAAGTATGATCTGATCTTCATCGGGGTCATCATATTTGAACATCGGGTGATCTTAGTCAAGATCATCCTGATGTTGTTTTATCACTTCATGTTCGTTGTTTTATCACCCTGATGATGCTGACGTCATTCTTATGTCAGGGTGATATCCGTTTTTCTACCTGTCTGCATCATGATATTTTCGAAGGGAGATATTCGCCTGTCGGCTTCATGCATTGTCCAATGGGGGTGATCATTTCAAATATCAGTCACATATTCATATATCACCCCGATCTTATAGTGGAGCTACAGTGCAGCATGATATGTGTGCATCAGGATGATATTTCCAAATATCCGGTTATCTTCCGAATATCATCCTGATGCCGATGTATGGTGACGTCATCAAGGTCCGAGGGGGGTCATATTTCTAACACTGATCATCTTGTGGAGATCCCCTGATATTTGCAAACATGACGATGACGTCATCCGGATATGAGGAGGTGCGCGATAGGCAGATATGCTGATGACGTCAGCAGGATATGACGGTGACGTCATCAGGATGTTCATCGGCCAGACATTTGGTATCGGCTAAGCAGGAGGATCTTCCTCCGATGCATCAGGTTGTGCCGATGAAGGCGATTATCATGTAGGTGATATTGCGATGATGATGCTGACGTCAGGGTGATATTTCAAGCAACAGGATATCATGCTGTTGGAGGATGATGATGAAGGCTTATACTAGTGTCGTCGGGAGCAAAAGCACCGACATCATATATGCTCGTGGCCTAGTATATAAAGTGTTGAAATGGTCGCCGCGGGGTGCATGTGGGATAATTTGATCCTGCATATTTTCAAATATCATGATGATGTATCTTGGCGGGAAACGGTTGTGACGCACAGTTTTCTGCATTTCCCAAGGCCGCAGGTTGGTGTGCCATTAATGGCGATTGTTGCAGAGGTATGGGCGATGGCGTGGACGAATCCAGTACCCGACTGAAGTTGTACATCCACGGCTGGCGGCTCATGGCTCAAGATCCTCTTCTGTCCCCTCTTCTACCTGCCGCATTCAATGTGTTGAGCGCCATTTTTCTGATACTGTGTATCTGGCGGGTTTTTTGGTCAACTATGTAATTAATGTTGGGAACCTTCCTTGCTATATATAGCAGGTTGTGTTGCTCATTTGAAGGTTGTTAAAAACTGGACATTTTGGCTCTGTAATAAGATACAACTAGTTTTGGTTGCTTTGTGCAGCAAAACTTGTGAGTTTATGTATCTCCTGTTGTACGTTTTGGCATGAATCCACTGATTTCATGGTTAATCTTATATGAATAATGCTATGTTTGCATGTGTTATGCTGATTCTGTCTCCAGTTTTGCATGTATCTTTCTTCCTGCAATAGGGATGCCATAAGTATCGACAGCTTAACACTCTGTATTGGGAGATATCTGTAAGGCAGGTATCATATGTATCCCCCTGAAATCCAGTTTTAGCTATTCATGCTGATCATTCACAGGTGTATGTCTACCGACTCCAAGCCCTGGATAGGCACCAATCTAGCTCTGTGTTAAGGTTATACACCATGTCCAGCTTTGCATCCAAACACCATTTCAAACCATCTCTCCCTTCCATCTGTTAGTTGTAGGATTAGGAGTAGGAAACCCCTGCATGCTCTCATACCCAACCAGACATCATGTCCAAGAATGTTGCCAACTTTGTGATTTGTTACACAAATCTTGGTCCATACATGAGAGTATTCTGCCTGTTGATGTCAAGTTAAATCCTTTTGTCATTGAGCTAGTCAAGGTTATACTTTTATCAAATAGGGAAACCCCCCTTGGTGCGGCAGAACCAGAAGTGAAGGGGAGGAGCTCACGCAACCTCCTGTATTCAGTTGGTTGAATCTGCCTGTGCATTAGAACTGGCAAACCCTAATGCTGATTCAGAAGAAAAACCAACAAAATGGCGACTCTGCTGGGGAGAAAATTGATGAAAAAGGGTTATACCTGTGACCCATCCGAGTCACCAACAAAATGGCGACTCTACTGGGGATGGAGAAGTAAAAGTACTATCTAATCATCTTCAGTAATATATCTGTGACCCATCCGAGTCACCAACAAAATGGCGACTCCGCTGGGGAGAAAATTGATGAAAAAGTGTTATATCTTGTGGCCCATCTGAGTCACCAACAAAATGGCGACTCCGCTGGGGATGTTGATGTAAAGTGATATCCTGCAGTCTCTGGTGAAGTTTTGCTCTGCTGGTGGTATGAACTCAGAAAAATATGTGTTGAGCTTTCAGCTGCTGTAAATTTTGTCCTCTTTGGAGAGGTGGCGACTCTGCAAAAAAGATCTAAATGCACATGAAAGATGGATGTATGTGATGTGACAAAAATGTGCTGTTCATATTTCAGCATCTGTATGAGAAAAGGTATCTTGTTCCTTCCCCTTTATATTTGCTATTTTACTGCATAAGTTAGATGCCAAGGGAAGCCTTAGGTCTTAGGCAAACAAAGGATGTCTAAGAGTAAGATTTTTATGAATCCAAGTATGAATTATCCCATACTCAGCGGTGAAATGTTGAATAAAAGAATAGAAGAGATAAGAAATAGGTTGATATTCTTAGAGGCTGAGCAGGCCCAGTTAAAAAGCAGTAACCCTGTTGTGTCTGCTAGTCAGAAGGCTAAACCTCTTCTCAGCCCTTTTGATCCTTTGTATGACCAACTGGATTTGTCATGGGTTGATTATAAAGTAGAAACTATGCCTGCTAGGATATACTGTCAGATGCCCAGATTTAGTGGTCACAGTGTATGTGATGGGAATGCACATATCCAAAATTTTCATGAGTTCATGGGAAAACATTCATTTAGAGATGAGGATATGTGGATGAGGTTTTTTGTTAGGTCCTTTGATGCAAAAGCAAAAGACTGGTATTTGAGCTTTTCAAAAGGATCCTTTGCCTGTTGGGATGAGCTTGCTGACTGTTTCAAGGAAGAATTCGCAAGAGAACCTGCTGATCTTGTTGCAGAATTGATGAACATCAGAAAACAAGATGAAGAGCCATGTGTTGATTTCAGTCATAGGTTTGCAGTAGCCCTTTCACATGTCCCTAAAAGTTTCAGACCTGATATTTCAGCCTGTGTTGGCATATTCTTTGAAGCTTTTGAGGAGGGCTTTAGTGCAATACTGAGGGATTTCAAGGTGACAAGTATGCAGATGGCATACAAGTTCATAGAAAAGATAGAAAAAATCAGAAATGTCCACCTGCTGAAACCCCTGTCCACAGGCTTTGGTGTGACAAATGGTTGTGAAGCTGCAAATGACCAAATAATTAAGGCATCATGTGCAGATGAAAATGAAAATGAAAGCATAAAGGTTGAGACTGCTGTATTTGAACATAATGCTAACAATACTGCTCAACTGGATTGTTCACCAATTGAGAATGCCAGTGAAAGGACTAGTGAGGATTCCCATTGCAATGATGAGGCATCTGACCATGAAAACAATAACGAGGTTGTGGACAGCAATGAGCAATTTTTGGAATGGACCTGTGGAGACAATTGTGAGTATTGTACTCAAGACAGAGAAGAAATAAGCACACAGGCTGATACTCCTCCACAAGGGGAATCCATTGGTGATGAAGATGCATGCTCTGCTGCCCATGAACAAATGGCATACTATGATGAAACTGATGCACCTGGGTCACCCATTTTTGACACATATGGTGATGAGGATCTATTTGAGTATGGTGAGGGTCTTGACATGGTTTTTGACTTGGATTCTATTTCTCATCCTGATGAAAGAAGAAACAACATACATCAGGTAAGTGATTGTAAAAATGTGCCTGATTGTAAAGAGGTGTCAGAGCCTGATCTTTTCCAGCTTGGTGCTACTATTGGTTGTGTACATGATGTGCACAATTGTGAATTTGAAAACTTTTCTTTTGATATGCCAGCATATACAATGAGCTCTGATCTTCCTAGCTGTGTGGTGGACTTTGAGTGTTTTCAGTTTTCAGTCCAGCTAGGAGATCATTTTACAATGTATACTGCTGATGCAGATGATGATAAGTGTTACATACCATTTGAGTATGCATTGCTTGATACATTCTGCATCCACTTGTTGCCGGATGCTGAAGGTTATTTGCGTAGGGGTGATAATGACAAGCCAAATCAGAGGGTTGAGTATGCAGATGACAAGATTTGTTTGTGGGTGGATCTCTATAGTATCTCCAAGCTTGACCCAGTGTATGCAGATGAAAACAAAGTGTTTGACAAAGGGAGATACATGTTTTTCTTTTCTTGGTGGCCTTAGGCCATCAAGTGTGTTTGGTGATGCAGGTCGGTGTAGTATTTGACTCTGTGCCCAATGGATAAGGGACTGGTCTGCATCCCAGAGATCTGGGGTTCTCGCTGCAGTCTTGCACCTGCACGTACCCAATCAGAGCCACTGTTGGTGCCTGAATTCACTGTCGGTTATTTTAGCAATTTTCATGCAGGCACCTTCCCAAAAAATCCAAAAAAGTTCTAAGTCTTTGGGCCTCCTCAGCATGTTTTAACATCAGCATCATATTTTCTTTGGAGGAGGTCATCATCATCATGTTTCCAAACATCACCCTGATGTTGCTTACGAGGGTCATCATATTTTCTGTCAGCATGATCTTTCGCTGGGGTGATATTCTAACATCAGGTGATCTTACTTAAGATCATCCTGATGATGTTGCTGCAAAGTCCTAAGTATGATCCGATCTTCATCGGGGTCATCATATTTGAACATCGGGTGATCTTAGTCAAGATCATCCTGATGTTGTTTTATCACTTCATGTTCGTTGTTTTATCACCCTGATGATGCTGACGTCATTCTTATGTCAGGGTGATATCCGTTTTTCTACCTGTCTGCATCATGATATTTTCGAAGGGAGATATTCGCCTGTCGGCTTCATGCATTGTCCAATGGGGGTGATCATTTCAAATATCAGTCACATATTCATATATCACCCTGATCTTATAGTGGAGCTATAGTGCAGCATGATATGTGTGCATCAGGATGATATTTCCAAATATCCGGTTATCTTCCGAATATCATCCTAATGCTGATGTACGGTGACGTCATCAAGGTCCGGGGGGGTCATATTTCTAACACTAATCATCTTGTGGAGATCCCCCGATATTTGCAAACATGACGATGACGTCATCCGGACATGAGGAGGTGCGCGATAGGCAGATATGCTGATGACGTCAGCAGGATATGACGGTGACGTCATCAGGATGTTCATCGGCCAGACATTTGGTATCGGCTAAGCAGGAGGATCTTCCTCCGATGCATCAGGTTGTGCCGATGAAGGCGATTATCATGTAGGTGATATTGCGATGATGATGCTGACGTCAGGGTGATATTTCAAGCAACAGGATATCATGTTGTTGGAGGATGATGATGAAGGCTTATACTAGTGTCGTCGGGAGTAAAAGCACCGACATCATATATGCTCGTGGCCTAGTATATAAAGTGTTGAAATGGTCGCCGCGGGGTGCATGTGGGATAATTCGATCCTGCATATTTTCAAATATTATGATGATGTATCTTGGCGGGAAACGGTTGTGACGCACAGTTTTCTGCATTTCCCAAGGCCGCGGGTTGGTGCGCCATTAATGGCGATTGTTGCAGAGGTATGGGCGATGGCATGGACGGATCCAGTACCCGACTGAAGTTGTACATCCACGGCTGGCGGCTCATGGCTGAAGATCCTCTTCTGTCCCCTCTTCTACCTGCCGCATTCAATGTGTTGAGCACCATTTTTCTGATACTGTGTATCTGGCGGGTTTTTTGGTCAACTATGTAATTAATGTTGGGAACCTTCCTTGCTGTATATAGCAGGTTGTGTTGCTCATTTGAAGGTTGTTGAAAACTGGACATTTTGGCTCTGTAATAAGATACAACTAGTTTTGGTTGCTCTGTGCAGCAAAACTTGTGAGTTTATGTATCTCCTGTTGTACGTTTTGGCATGAATCCACTGATTTCATGGTTAATCTTATATGAATAATGCTATGTTTGCATGTGTTATGTTGATTCTGTCTCCAGTTTTGCATGTATCTTTCTTCCTGCAATAGGGATGCCATAAGTATCGACAGCTTAACACTCTGTATTGGGAGATATCTGTAAGGCAGGTATCATGTGTATCCCCCTGAAATCCAGTTTTAGCTATTCATGCTGATCATTCACAGGTGTATGTCTACCGACTCCAAGCCCTGGATAGGCACCAATCTAGCTCTGTGTTGAGGTTATACACCATGTCCAGCTTTGCATCCAAACACCATTTCAAACCATCTCTCCCTTCCATCTGTTAGTTGTAGGATTATGAGTAGGAAACCCCTGCATGCTCTCATACCCAACCAGACATCATGTCCAAGAATGTTGCCAACCTTGTGATTTGTTACACAAATCTTGGTCCATACATGAGAGTATTCTGCCTGTTGATGTCAAGTTAAATCCTTCTGTCATTGAGCTAGTCAAGGTTATACTTTTATCAAATAGGGAAACCCCCCTTGGTGCGGCAGAACCAGAAGTGAAGGGGAGGAGCTCATGCAACCTCCTGTATTCAGTTGGTTGAATCTGCCTGTGCATTAGAACTGGCAAACCCTAATGCTAATTCAGAAGAAAAACCAACATGGTTTACACTTACCATAAGCTTAGGCTTGCTTTTACATGCATTGTTAATATAGTTGATCACATACTTTGCCCATTGCATCTATTAGCCTTCATGAAAATAGCATGCATCATGGGGAGTTGCATTTGCTTCTAACTCTTTAATAGTGTGGATTAATACCAAATATATTGATGAAGATGATTATAAGATTTTAAAAACAAGCTTCTTTAAAATCTCATCTGAAATGAATATAGATTGTGAGCTTCTCTTGTTACATGCTAGTCAACATACTAGTGGTGCATCCCAATCTTCCATCTAGCTCTGATTTGCCTCTCAAAGGTGTCATGGACCTCTTTATGTCTTCTTTTTATAATTCTTTAAATGCAATTCAAGATGCAAGCCCAAGATTTTGCTTCAATGCGCCCATCAATAACACATTGATTGTAATCATTCTTTAGATCTTTACAAACATACAAAGTGGTGGCATTTTTCTTTTGGTTTTGCTAACTCGTTTTGTGGGATTCAAATGGCCAATTTTATTATTTCTTGGGCTTATTAGATTGTTTTAGTTTTGAGTATTGTCCTCACCTTTCTTCTTCCTCAATGCAATATGTCTAAACACATGCTTCACCAAGACCTTTTGGCTTAATTGAGATAACTTGCCTCCTTATCCAAAATTGAGACATCCCATGTATTTTTTCAAGTTGTCTTTATTACTCTTGGTCTACTAAATTTGGTGACATGGTCCTAACACTTTGACCTCTCATTTGCCTAAATATTACCATTTAATTTTCTTATTAAATTTATGCCCAAAGGAATAAAAGTTCTCATAAATATTTGGAATCATTCTATGTAAAATTGGCTTCTTTTCAAAACATGTCAAATAACATTCATACCAAATTTGAGATACCAAAGAGATCTTTTTAGTCTCACTAGCATTATGCTCATTAAAATATACCTACATCTATTTAATCTAATTCCCTAACAATTTGGCATCCATTTGTCTTCAAGAATTCTAATATCTGCATTAACTTCAACTTTGAAATGAATATGTTCAAATTTTATCTTAGCTTTTAAATGTTGCTTACCACCTATTAACTCTTATTTTCCACCTCCTTAGGTTTTCTCCTCTTACACCAAATTTCTTACTTGAACCACCATATCTATAGATGCTTGGTTCCTAGCAATGAGCTCTTAACATTTAGTAATGGTTTCTTGAGCTTAGGTCACCTTTCCACTTTGGTTTTATTGCAACCATTGTCCTAGCAAGATTGTTTTACTATCTTTCACTCTCGTAACCATTGATTCTATTTTTTTTTAAATATCTCTAGATTGCAAACCTTTATGCTTGTTGGATCTTGTCTTTGTCATACAAATCAAACCACAAGTCCACAATAACCAAAGAGGCCATCTTGGAACAAATATCCTTATTGGATCTTATCGTTGTCATACAAATCAAACCACAACTCCACAATACTCCTAAAGGTTATCTTCGGACAAAATCTCATACCAATATGATCTCTAGCATACCTAATTAATAGAATTTGCAAACAACAAAATTGTTATTCTACTAGAATTAAAACCTAGAATTGATGTTGTATTATTAAGTAGAGTAGAAGGTAATTGCAACATCATAAACAACAATAAAAAAACAAGAACATAAGATTGGAATGGATAATCTTTATCCTAGAAATCAGTTAATGCTAGCAATTGCACATCATCCTTAGTTTTGTTATAACAGAAGATTAAATATAAAAGAATACAATTGCAACAACTATGACAAAAAAATACAATTGTTTGATTTGAATACACTCACTTCCTTTTCCCTTATAGAGAAACTCTTTTTCTTGGTTACTTTGAATAATCTCATCACTCATGTTCACAACAGAAGCCTTGTCCTCCTAGTAAGTTAGAAGAGTGTCAATTCATGCTCTAACAGACTCCCAAACATCCCAAATTGGAAAATTAAAATCATTTTATTGCAAGCTACTTGTACAACTTCAATTGAAAATGTCATTTTTAAACTAACAATTATGCATTACCCTATCAGTTACAAAACCACCCCTTAAACAACTATCACCTATGAAACTAACATTTACGAAACCACCACCAACGTTAAATAACAATTACATCACCATACAAGAAATGCTCCATTTAAAACTTTAGAGCTAACTTATTTAAGCCCTATTACTAATTGTTAATTATTAACAAAATAAGAGGTTATGATTTACACTCATCATAGGCAAGAAGCAACAACATGGCATTTGTTTTGTTGATATATAAAACTACCTCATAAAACATCTAAAATATTTACCAAAATCTAAAATAGAGGTCCACAAAATTGGCTCATTTTAAGCTAGTGCAATGAACTTAAAAGAACAATCTTCCATCGAACGGCTACTTTTTAACCAAAGCCAACATTGATCCCAAAAAAAAGGCACCTACAACACTCACTATAGCCAATTGTAATATAAACCATTTGCATACCCATATGAAACTCGTAAAACAAAAGCTCTAGAACCCACATTCTTTCTATCACCTTCACATAATAAAAGCCCCAAAACCCACAATCTCTTAACACCTTTCACAAAGCCTAAGTTCTCGCACTACAATAGTAATACAAAACATCCCACGTAAAACCACTTCTCGTGAACCCAAATTGTCACCTTTCACAAAATCAAAACTTCACTCAAATATTTATAAGAAAAAATACACGACTTCCACACATTGTCAAAGATGATAGATTATGTGCAAGTGCAGCAACAAGAAACAGCCACAAGGATCATTTTATAAAAACAAACATTAAAGTGAAACAAGCATTTGATTGTACAATGTGTCTTGATTCAATCTGAAAATGTATGTTGATTTAGAAATTATTTTGTAGCGATATTTACCAACACCAATAGTCATTGAAACCTAAAAATCTACATACATGGTATCTTGGTGCCTACCATTTAACACCAATAGTCATTGAAACCTAAAAATCTACATAGATTGTATCTCGGTGTAAAAATCTACATAGATTGTATCTTGGTGTCTACCATTTAACACCAATAGTCATTGAAACCTAAAAATCTACATACATTGTATCTTGGTGTAAAAATCTACATACATTGTATCTTGGTGTCTACCATTTAACACCAATAGTCATTGAAACCTAAAAATCTACGTACATTGTATCTTGGCGTCTACCATTTAACGCCAATAGTCATTGAAACCTAAAAATCTACATACATTGTATCTTGATGTCTACCATTTTAACCATAAAGGCCACCTTTGTTCTGAAAGAACGGGTAATACAAACCGTGCAATAGGAACTTCGGCATTGTGATACAAGGTATTGAAATGCTACCCTTATCCTCGAGCTCTCCAATCTTTTCAAAAGCTCGTTTCATTTTACACCATTATAAGAGAAGATATAAATCAGTTGCCAAAACCTTGATATTCATCTATTTTAGACCCAATAAAACCCTAATATGCCCATCAACGTTTTGCCCCAAAATAGGTATACTCTACGTGCTATTAGAGTGCACCCATCCTTGGCTGGATCGTAGCGAACATAAATAAATGGACACCAAGGATGTCTAAACAAGGATATCAGATCTATATTAAGTCAACATACAAAACCCTGGTATTCATCGATTTTAGACCCAATAAAACCCTAATGCCCATTGACTTTTCGCCCCAAAATGGGTACAAATCTAAGCATGCCCACCTACTTTTCACCCTGAAATGGGTATGCTCTATGCTAGTGCACCTCTGCCTTTAGCTAGATCGTAGCAAGCACAAATACATGGACACCAAGGATGTAAAAACAAGGATATCAGATATATTTTAGGTTAACGTAGTGATCACATAAAGTTGATAATTAGACATGATGTCAGGGAGGATAAAATATGGCCAAACACAAATGATGCCAAGAAACAATCACATTTTGAGTAGACATTCCAGAAGAGTCATAAGAAAGACTACAGTCAAATTGCTTTAAGGCTAAGTCCCCCACAAAACACAGTAGAAACAATAAATAAAAATGTTCTAAAAGAGTTCAGGTTAGAGCCAGAACGTAGTGATCACATAAAGTGGATATTTAGACATGATGTCAGGGAGGATAAAATATGCCCAAACACAAATGATGCCAAGAAACAATCACATTTTGAGTGGACATTCCAGAAGAGTCATAAGAAAGACTACAGTCAAATTGCTTTAAGGCTAAGTCCCCCACAAAACACAGTAGAAACAATAAATAAAAATGTTCTAAAAGAGTTCAGGTTAGAGCCAGAACGTAGTGATCACATAAAGTGGATATTTAGACATGATGTCAGGGAGGATAAAATATGCCCAAACACAAATGATGCCAAGAAACAATCACATTTTGAGTGGACATTCCAGAAGAGTCATAAGAAAGACTACAGTCAAATTGCTTTAAGGCTAAGTCCCCCACAAAACACAGTAGAAACAATAAATAAAAATGGTCTAAAAGAGTTTTCAGGTTAGAGCCAGAAGCAAGCACAGCCCAAACACAGCATTCTCTATATTTCTTGTGACAAATGACTAAAGGACCTACTACATACATGGACCATGACATCTGCTCTTCAGTCTTACTGTCTTCTTGTAAATTTCGGTACTCTTAAACTGTTGCAGCCCAAACCACAATCAAAATAGCTTCAACCTTCTCTTTATGACCTCCATAAAAATAGTTTCAACCAACCAAAGGCCCAGCCAAATGTTTGTGCTGCTCTTCAACTGTTCTAATAACTTGTAAAACTATACATTAGTTGAGAAGTGAAATTAATTCCCACTGGTATTAACAAGTAGAACATAAAATGAAAATCTTCTGTTTTCAAAGGAAAAGAAGACACTGATCAGACGTGACAAGGTTATTATCAACGCATTTACTTGTGGAAATCTTATACACAAATTGGGATCCATATCAAATATCAATTTTCACTAACTTTTATACAAACCATCATTACCTGTTGCTTTGGGGCAAACACGTACACATTCTATAATTCATATTTGTACATTGTTCTTGATGGGCATAATGCTTATCGTGGAGATTTTACTCCAGCCTTGAACTAACAGAAAGTTCATACTCCGATTCACAAATGACAAATTTAAATCTAAATACTCAATTCTGGCAATTATAAAACAATAATGCTTCATTCAAAAACAATTGTAAGCTTCATGCAAGCTTCATTTACCAAGTATTCAAAATAAAACATGATAAGGATAATTAACTCCACTTAGCATTCATTCTTTCAACATGCCCTTACAGAAGAGTGGGGAGTCTGTAAGGTATACCATCATATGCACAAATCCAGGACACAACTCATGGTAAAAATATTTTTTCAAAACACAGACAAGATCTTGTTTCAAATTATGAGTAAATATATCCCAGATGAATGAATATGCCTCTGGTTGACATTCAGGTCTAGATGATGAACAAATTCAAAGTAATCTGCCCATTATGGTATGCATTGCACACCAGTTAGGGCATGCAAGAATTGCGAGGGAAAGAAAATCTATAAATTTGGTTAGGAACACTTAATAGTGTATCAAAATCAGACTATAGCCTATAAACAAATCGATATTCACAGCATCTATAAGTCCCCACATACTGCCCTGATATGCAAAATCTGAACCTGGTCCTGGTTCAATCCAAGTTAAATGTCGCGAACATAATACATAGTCTACAGACTAGTCAATAATGACAAGTAGACAACATAGCACAAAAGATAAACCCAAAAAATGAACAAGCTCAAACTTCCACCTCTAGTCAACATCAGCAATCTGCTTTGTATTCACCTGAGATTGGAGCCCATACCACCAACTTGTCATTCACATACTGCACAATCTATGACAACTTGATCCTTGCCACGAGTGTCATGGTTATCTCATTGTAGGTTAGCAGATACATACAAATATAGCTGATTGCAGACTCAAACAGAGACCTTCACTTTCTCGCTTTGAATACTGAAACATACAGCCCTTCAAGTGACCAAACCTTCAGTAATCGCCTTCAATAATTCATTCAGTTTCTTTCCAATATGAATGTGCATAGCATAGGAGTTGCAACATTAAGTATAGTATGCTTGCATTCTTGACAACAGAGCATGTTCAAATATTTCGTGTGCTTCTGCAAGACCGGAACCACACATGGTCAGATATAATACCACCATATTAAGAAAGCATGATTAGCCTTGAAAGGTGAATAACAAGGTGAAAACTAAAAAAATCTAATTAAGCCTCAACCCCAAACCTTGAGAATAACTTTAAGATATATAGCATACTTCTAAGATTTCAAGGGATGTAGAAATTGTGATTCAACAATGACAGTTTTAGCAATATATACCATAAACGATAAATCTGGCATAATTGCACTAAATAGTAGCCCCTCCAAGCCAGAATATTTATAACATGGAAAGCTCACTATATCACATGATTCATACTCATTCACGTTCACTCATTCATGTTTCTTTCTCAATGTAGTAATATTTGAGACTATAAATCTTCCCTACCACTGACCTATCAAACAGCTTGTTGAGAAATGTTAAAACCAACAATCTCAGCAAAGAGCCTAAAATTTTAAGAGTATCCTTCTACTAAAAACAAAAGGTTAAAAAAAAGCCATCAATCATAATCCAGCATCATCATGTTTCAGTATGAAAAATATCAACATTTAAAATGCAAAATTGCACTAAATAGTAGCCCCTCTCCAAGCCAGAATATTTATAACGTCATCATGTTTCAGTATGAAAAATATCAACATTTAAAAAGCAAAATTGCACTAAATAGTAGCCCCTCTCCAAGCCAGAATATTTATAACATGGAAAGCTCACTATATCACATGATTCATACTCATTCACGTTAACCCATTCATGTTTCTTTCTCAATGTAGTAATATTTGAGACTATAAATCTTCCCTAACACTGACCTATCAAACAGCTTGTTGAGAAATGTTAAAACCAACAATCTCAGCAAAGAGCCTAAAATTTTAAGAGTATCCTTCTACTAAAAACAAAAGGTTAAAAAAAAGCCATCAAACATAATCCAGCATCATCATGTTTCAGTATGAAAAATATCAACATTTAAAAAGCAAAATCGAAAGAATCAATAATCAGGTGTCAAAGATTCAAAACCATGTAATCTAGTATGAATTCTCAAACATTTTTTCTAAAGTTTTACAAAAAGCTTCTCAAAGCTAGAGGAAACAAAAGGAGATACTAAACACACACATAACTTTCAAAATGTAGAAGTGCAAGTGCTTTAAAATTGATTCTAAAACTTTAAAATTACAAATAAATCCAAATATGTGATCAAAGAGAGAGTGGTGTACAACACAACAAAAAATGCACAATGTCAGAAAAGGTGTACAGGGAAGCCTATTAATATTATTATTTTTAAAGTGGACCGCAACTCTACTTGTTTTCCTCCTATTTGAAAAGGTTTGTGATTCAGTTGATGGCGACAAAAGCTATGACCAGCACTCAGTCCAAACACGGTTTTAAAAGTCATCTTCCAAACATCTTGTGGCCTCATGCGGTCTTGGCAATATCTAGAACACAAAATAAGCTTAGTGAAGTACCTGGTACCTTGTCATTCGCATAAAAGATCATCAAACCCAGGAAGTAAGTAGTGATTCTTCATAATGATTTTATTGAGAGCGTGATAATTTGTGATACCATTTTGCCACTCATTATGTTTCCTTCTTTGGCACTGCAATACCAAGAGAGCTGCAAGGATAGGTACTGATTTGTATCTTGCACTCTTGATGAAAGATAGGTCTACAACAAGTCCTTGGGATGACAGTTTGAGCAGTGTGCAAACAATTCTGCATCCTCTGTGCCAACATAATCTCTAAGCAAAGACGTACATGTCCTTTGGTCACATCTCTATTGAGTAGTTGAAAATTCCTTGTTAACAAGCATGGAATAAATGTGGATTCAAATAAAGTAAAGCTCCTGTGGAAGTGATCTACTCTAACTAACATTTCAAAAGGATCTCAATTGGAGCTCATACGAGTGCACAAGCATTTCACTCTTTGAAAGAGGCTCTTTGCTCTCCTATAATGCTTGCTCTCTGTTGGCGCCATATTATGGCAATATGATATAATTCAATCTTCTTGTCCTCCACAACCCATATAATATTTGATGTACAGGTCTTAAGATATTCATGGGTTTGTTTGTATATTATCTAGGTTTATATGTGTATGTGTATACACAAGGTTAAGTGGGTCATATGTGCACATGTAGACATAAGTTTAAATGGGTTTACATGTGCACATTTGAATATGACAGTTGTGGCATTGGGAATTAATTAGTTAAATGCATGAAAAAAACCATTTAATGAAGGAAAGGTTTTGTGTGCTTAAAAACACACACCCTATACATGTGAGAGAGATTGAATTATCCCTTCTATTCCTTTAATGCTATGATGTTGGGTTCACCAGGTCGCGGTCTGGGAACGGGTTCATCCCAGATGACCCAAGTACCCTCTGGGTGCACCCTATACATGTGAGAGAGATCAAATTATCCCTTCTATTCCTTTAATGCTATATTGTCCAGTTCACCAGGCCCTGGTCTGGGAACAGTTTCGTCCCAGACGGCCCAGGTACCCTCCAGGTGCATCTAACGTGTAACCCTGGGAGGGGAAATAACTTCTGTGGGACTATATGCATGCACTCCAAGCTTGATAAAATAAATCTGCAGCTTACATTGTCTGGTTATTGTCTGAAAATTATGCCAATATATATGCTGATTATTGTCTGGAAAAGCCTTGTAGATTTCAGAATTCATAATTTAGTCTGTAACCAAGGTAACCAGTAACATGTATTCATATAATATTACCCAAACCTTGAACCCAATAACTAAAATATCTACATAAGGATAATATGTATTCATTATATATAGTTTATTATAAATTTATAACTAATCATTAATTATTAAATTATACTATAATATTAGATATTGTTATTGATTATTGACTTGTAATATTATATTATATTATATATTATAATAAATTAGTAGTATAATAATTAATAATATAATATTATTAATATTTATTAATCTATTAACAAATTAATATTTATTTATATAAACATTTAAATTTTATATATATATATATATATTGTACAGCAAAACCCAGCCGTTCTGAACCCAGGAAACAAAAATCTGTCATACCAGCCACCCTGTACCCAAACAGGCAGCTTAGCTTTAATGTATTGGAGAGCATTTGTAAGCTGCAAGTAGCATTGGTGTATTTAGCTCCCCTTGCCCGCCAAACAAGGAAAGAAAGATGGCCTCGCTTCATTTGCATGATGAATTGATAATAAGGAGCTCCAAGTAGTATGTTCACTAATGATGTTCACTAATGTGTAGTGCTCATTGTATTCCTGTGCGTTACTTCTATTATCTATGCGCATATGTTGAGTATCGTTGTGATACGTTTTTATTAACTCTCCACAACTTGAATTCATTCATAGATAGAGGTTTCTAGTTAGTAGTGACCCACCATGCACCTCAAGTGAGCAATTCATTTGTTAGCTAGGGTTTTAATGCATAGCTGAAATAAAGCCTCACTTGCTACAACCATAAAAGCTCGAGACCAATGCTTAAACTCTAGCAAGTCAAAATCTAGTGGCATATCGTTAGAAGCATTGTCATAATGCCAAGCTCAATTATAGCACCTACACCAAGAAATCCTACACCTATGCCATTAAATAGTAATTTTGCATACTGATCACCAAACACCTCTTAGAACTCTCAATCTAAGATTCATTAGCATTCATCTTACATTCAGCTATTTCATTTGGTAATAAAGTATAAGAGAGGCATCACAAACAAAGTGACTCCTCCTTTCCAGTTACTCAGCATTTTGAATACTTGGTGTGCAGCCTGTGACGAGTGAAAAGCTCTCTGCTCCATGAATATTGAGACTGGCACAATTAATGAAACTTTATAGCATTCACCTATGATGAAGACATGTTTACTCAAACCTTGTGCTCCCACAAACCCATCGTTTACTTGACTTTTGCTAAAGGAGGCTCACTCATCCTCATATTGTGAACATTTTGGAGTATACAAGACCTTGTAACACCTTTGCTAGTATTTTGTTGAGAGTTCATTAGATACAAGACTTTACACCATTCTCTACACAATTGGAACTTACGTATTTCAACTCAATCTTCTAGCTAATCTTAGCATCCACGATGATGTCAATGCAAGCTAGCTAAAGTTATATTAGTCACCTCACTTAACAAAGGAGGAGTTTTCTATCTCTTATTCTAAGACTACATTTCCAAAATTTCCAGTGTAGTAGGGAGACCCATATCCCACCCTTTGGGATGCGTCTAGAAAGCTGGTTCACGTTTCCCATACCAAAGACGTGATACAAGGACATCTCCAGTCACAAGAGATGTCCTAGCCGCATCTCCAGATGTCTCAGTTATTAAAAACCCTAAAACTGGTTGGCAATGTTTCCCAAAAGACCTGAAGTTTAAAAAAACAAAAAAAAACAATCCTAAAATTTCTTTTAAATTCATCACAAAACACAAAACAAACACATAAAATAGATGAAACGACCAATAGAAATTTGAAAGAAGCGTTCAAAGGTTTGCAAAGCTAACTTGCAGCCGTAAAAAGGTTTCAGGTAGATTTTTGGCTATGCTTCTCTTTAGTTCTACAATTTTTCCAAGTCCCTCCCATGTTTTCATGACTCCTGTTTTTTTAGCCTCCTCTGAACCCGTGAAAACTGCATATCTGTGAGGCTACAAAACTTTTGTTTCTGAGCCTATGTTCCCATGAATGGTTTGCCTCCCTCTCGTCAACACTGTGTTTAAAATTTAGTTTTAAACTTTTGCAGTTTAAGATTTAAATTTTTAAGATTAAAATTCAAATTGTATAATCGTTTGGCATTTAGTTTTAAACTTTTGCAGTTTAAGATTTAAATCTTTAATATTAAAATTTAAAAGCTATAATAATAATCCTTTTAATGAAATGCATTTGCGCCAATTTAACAAATGGTGTCCAGTGCCATTTGTTTTGGTTTTTTATTTTTTTCATATTTAAAAATTTGGAATTTTTAATTTTTAAGTTTTACTTCTTAATTTCAATTTTTAAATTATGTGGTTTTTAATTTACAATTTTAAATTATGTAATTTATAATTTATAAAAAAAAATGTTTAAATTCTCAGAATGTCAAGTGGGGGCAAAGAGGACTTGTATCCAGTCTAGAAGTATTATCATCGTACTTCAAGGTTGAAGGAGTCAAGTGGAATAGCCACCATGATATGTAAGCTTTGTGAGAAGTCATTTCAGAGCACTTAATACAAGGGTGAGGGCTCATTTTTTTCAGTTAAAGGGAAAAGGTGTCGATCCTTGCGGAAATGAGAGAGAATGATATGAAGCTAATAAAGGGACCAACAAAGGGCTAATGGGAAAGTGCCTCATTTGAGCTCTCATGTGTCAACAATAAGGGCAACTCAAAGTCAGTATTGAGAGTCAAAGATAAATGTGTCTTCTAGAGACATGACAACAGAAGATGTAGGTTCATCTCACAACAGACCAAACATTGGCAGCCCAAACCCCACTGGAAAATTGTTCAATGTGCATGGATGAGATGTGGTTGATGCAACAATCACATACTTCTTTTATGCAAATAGAATACCTTTTAATGTTTCCCACTCACCTTACTATGAGGAGATGTCCAAGCTATTAATAGTGGACCAACAAGGTATAAACTACATGGGTATGAGAAGCATCGCACAACTTTGATTGATAAAAAAAGTGTGACTCGATCAACAAACTGCAGTGACGAAAATATTACATAATGAAAAAACTGAATAATGTATTACAGAATGAGATGATTTACAATGAGAGAGAAAGCTCAATATAAAGAGATTACAAAGTCTAAAAATAGACTAAAGCAGAAAAACTAAAGCTAAGAAATCAAAAAGGATCTTATCCTAAACTAGAACTTAAAAATAGAAATAAACAACTAGATTGACCATTAATAAACTAAATATTACTTTAATACCCCCTCATAATGGTCAATGTACTAACTACACCAAGATGCCCCCTAAAACAGACTACCTTCGGAGACAGATGGACATCATAAAAAGAAAACAGAAAACAGAACCCAAGCACGGGTGTCGAAACACAAATCCCAAGGGATCCAAAGAAGCAGAATGGCTGCCTGCCAAACACAAATGCTGACCGCTAGTCCCGCTGATGACGAGAAGGGGCTAAGCGCTGTAAACACAAATCAAAGAAGCCCTCAAAGCTGCAAACCATGGCAAAAAGGTAGATTAAACTCTCCAAAAAAACAGCGACTAGGCAAAAACATTGCCAAACAAGGAAGTCGTCGATCAAGAAAACAGAACCCCAATTCTGACAAGATCCTACAAAAAACACTAACAATAAAAAGTTTGCTGCCGTTGAACTTCTGACTGCTGTTGGACCATGATGTCATTTTTCATGTCTTTCGAGGCACAAAAAACTGATTACAAACTGATGGCACAGATACTAAAGCAGATAGATGGCACAAACTTTAAACAGAACCCTTGCACGGGTTACAAAGCACAGATTCTAAAAACACGGAATAAGTTTGAAACATAGATACCGAGGCACAAATCTCGAGATAAATCCGAACACGGATTTCAAAACCCAGATCTTGAGAGTACGGAATGCAAAGACTTACAGAATCCGAACACGAATTTCAAGACAAAACGAAATGTATGTCTTCATATCTACTAGGTGTTCATGAATAGAGAGGGACCCACAAAATAATGACCGCCAAAACAGGACCCACTAAATATTATAGGAAGGGACAACAGAGTTTCGCCAGACATCCCACCAACCATGCCGACCACAATGCTTCTTCAAAGTGGATGACATGAAAGCCTTTGACCATGGTCAAAAGACCCCACAACTAGGAAGTTAAACGGTGATCAAAAATTTGCAATCCATGAGCAAAGGAAACCCGCTAGAGATAAATACACCACTCCAACAAAATTTCCAACGAACAAAAGTAATCCGCCAAAAGAGCGTTCAACGGATTGAAGCCACGAATCTCCTAAAACGGTGATCAAAAATGTTTTGACACGTTTCTGCCGACCTCTAAACGAAGAACGACGATTAAAGGATGAAAGAGCCACCTTTGTGAAAGTCTTCCTAACTAGAAAATGCCCACGACATCCAAGCGCAACCCCAGAACAGATTAGTTGACCTTAGAAAAACACGAACTACAGATGATTGAAAGACATTTCAAACCGCCGTTGAAAAGAATAGAAACACAGAAAATGCGATTGACACGAGTTCACGCGCCAACGGACATCAGATGCCTCAGAAGGAACTCACGAAACCATCGAAAACCCTCACGTTGCCCGATAACGGCGACCAAAATAGGCGTGAGGCTTGCAGAAAGTCGGAAAACCCGCGACGCCACATAAGCAGCCACAAAACCGCGACTGTGAGTTCGAAATGGTGCCTAAACACAGAAAAACTTGTCAAAAAACGCAATTCAAAAGGGGCAAAAACACGACCGAACAAAGCAAACTACGACCAGAGTTTGCAAAAACACGATTTACACAAATGTGCGACCCGTCAAAAAATAAAAAATGATATCCCGGAAGGGTGCCAAACAAAAAACGCGACCTTCAAATCGCCCAGAAAAGCCAAATAGAACGTCACAAATCTCCAGGATCTGGAATCACGTGACCAACTAAACTTGCGATCACTGACTAGAATAAAAATAAAGAGGCCAGAAACATGAAGGAGAAATGTGTACGGTCGCCTTATGATGCCGTACGTTCCGTACAACGTACAGAATTCGAAGAGCCTATTCTAGCTCTAATATCATGTTACATACTGAAAAAACTGAATAATGTATTACAGAATGAGATGATTTACAATGAGAGCAAAAGCTCAATATAAAGAGATTACAAAGTCTAAAAATAGACTAAAGCAGAAAAACTAAAGCTAAGAAAGCAAAAAGGATCTTATCCTAAACTAAACTTAAAAATAGAAATAAACAACTAGATTGACCATTAATACACTAAATATTACTTTAATAGAAAAGAGTGGGGTCTACAAAGGGATACAAAATGTGGTGGAGGGGTGGACAAATGCTAGAAATTGTCCACTTCTTAATATCATGGAGGGCCCTTATTTTTTGAAACCAATCAATTGTTCAGGGCAAGAGAAAAAATGTCGAGTTCCTTTAGAAAGTATCATGTGACGCCATTGAAAATGGTAGGGGTATTGTATGTAGTCCAACTTGTTATAGATGCTGCCCCTGTTTGTAAAGCATATATTTTGGACACCATGTTGTATGCATTCATTGAATGATGCACTCAAAGACATTGGCAAGTTTCTGTGGATCTCAGATCTCATTGAAACGGGCAGAAATATAGAAATGTTCAAATGTAATCATTATCACACACAAGCCATTTATTGAAAATCTGAGGTGGAACTCCTAAAACCTGCTGATACACAGTTTGCTTCTTATTTTATACTTATTGACCGTCTTTTTGTTCCACAGTAATCAATGATGCATAGTCAGCTTGGAAACAATCTACATTAAATACTGCAGTTGAGGTGAGAAGAATGGTCCTTGATGACCATTTTTTGGTCAATGTTAAATTTGTACTTGACTTTATCTAGCCCATTCGTGAGGTGATTAAATTTGCAGATTCAGACAAGCCATGTTTGGGACAGATTTATGAAGTGGATTCTATGTGTGAGAGAAGTAAGAAAATAACAGATGCTAGAGAGTTTTCTCTCTATCCTTTGGTAGAAGAAAAAGTACATGGAGGATGGAACAAACTTAACACACCCTTCATTGTGCCACCTGTGCCTTAAATCCTAAGTGGTGCGATACAGAAGTCGCCGAGAAGCTGTCTTTGTATGAGGATAAAGAGGTACTGAAGGGCTTTTGGACTGCAGTAAAAAAAATTTATGGCCGAGGTGAGGATGCTTCAACTATAGGACTCTTTGCAATAAGTTTTCACATGGGCAAGAAGATTTTTCTACTGTGGAAGCCTTATATGATATGTTTGCAAAGAAAGACCAGAGTGGTGGTAGAACCATAGAGGTGAATCACCTCAATTGCAATCATTTGCATTAAGATTGCTCTCACAAGTAGCCAACTCTTCATCTTGTGAGAGGAATTGGAGTACTTCTGGTTTCATTTGTTCATTGAAGAGGAACTGATTGGGGTAGAATGAGGCAGAGAACCTAGTCTACATTCATAGACCACTTCGTCTTCTCTCTCACATAGATCCTGGGTACAAGGAGGTTCCTACAGCAAAATGGGACCACATTCTACCTGATGGAGCAGCTGCAACCTTGGAGGATGAAGTTTTTGATGTAGATAGCCTCTATGATTTATCCCCAGTTCTATTGCCTACAGAGGAACCTGAGCTTGAGAATGATGAGTATCTGGAAAGCATCATAGCCCTTCGACCTGGAAATTGACAACATAGCTGATGCACGGGTGGAACTTCATCCATTGGATGACATAATATGATAATTTAGATTTCTGATTTTTGTTTTTGTATTCATATCAGCATTTGAATAGTAGCATGAACTCTTGAGTCAAGGGTCTTGAAAGTTTGACAATATATTTAATATTAAGCTTTGTG
The DNA here is from genome assembly GCA_027924645.1 of Cunninghamia lanceolata. Taxonomy (NCBI): domain Eukaryota; kingdom Viridiplantae; phylum Streptophyta; class Pinopsida; order Cupressales; family Cupressaceae; genus Cunninghamia; species Cunninghamia lanceolata. Next base: position 1,306,766 of record BSBN01000766.1, on the reverse strand, counting down.
TGATTAAAACTTGAGAGTTCAATGTATAGAAATTTAACTGTTCATGAGTTACGACTTACGAGTTAAGACATTTAGTCATGATTGTCAAAAAAATATCAAACAATTAGTCTTTTTATTGAACTTGACATCTATTCAAAATTTATATATATATTTCCAAGTACCTTTCTCCTATTTTTTTCAAAAAATGGTGTACCAGTACAGATACTCATCTCTCATACCAGTACTGGTACCAGTCTCCTGGCAACCTTGAAAATTTCAAAAGCCAACAGCCAAAGATACATAGCTAGATGTTTGGAATTGCACCAATCACAAGAATACCAGACCACTGCATAACTTGTCAGATATAAAGGAACTCTACCAATGGAGGTCAATAAGTTCCCAAATATCATGTAGACATTGGGTATAATTTCCTCTAAGCAAGGGGAAACGATGATGACACCTTTAATAGTATTTACTTTGTAACTGAACAATTGTGATTTATTAGATACAAATGCAAGTGGGAAGATAGAGAAAAATCAAAATTTAGGTGTACGGTCAGAAAAACTGTAACAGGTAGATATCAAAAATATATATATTAAATAGGTGGATGGCAAGAATGGCAATAAAGGTTAGATAAAAATAAGTCAGCTGAAAAGGATAGTTTCACAGCTAGGAAAATTAAATATAAGTTTTTTCTTATATATACAGTCATAGCACAAAATGGGGAAAAAGGAGATTAAAGGAGGTGCCAATCAAAAGGACAAAAGAGGGCCTAAACATTAAATCATGTGTTGTGTCGCCAAGCCGTCTAACAATTATCTAGGATCTCCATTGTTTTATGAAAAGCACTGGATGTAATGACTACTCACCAAAGCCATCTTGAGATAACTTCTACACACATAGATCAAATCTCATGAAAATTAAAAAATTTACAAAAAAAATGCTCATACAAACCTTCAATTACTTAAACACAAGGTAATAATGATAAGACAGGCAAATCATAGAACACATTTACATGTTCCAAAAGCTCTCCCAATGGAGAAATAGGCTAAATGAAAAGTCCAAGGAGATAGATTACATTCATTTTTCCTCCCCCTACTAACAAGTACATAAAGTTGCTTATTTGCTAAAAAGTGGATCCACTTACTTTGTAATTATTACAAAAAAATATAGGAAAATTGTCATTCGCATTAGCACTACCTATGAAGGTCATCTTTAAATGCCTTGAGAAGACTTTAAAAAACACAAGTGAAATCGAACAAAAATTAGAAATCTAACTAACGATATATGTGGAAACCTCCAATTATTTCACACAAATACATGATCTTACTGTAATTAAGTTAGTAGGGCTTGGCGGTGGGGCCCCCGGTCGACCATGAATAAATAAAAAATAAATAAATCTCCTCGATCTACCATCTATTGCCCGGGGCACCTATTTTATTTTTATAGAGCAAATCAAGTGCGGGTCATTCATTGCGGATCAGAGCTTGCCTATCTATAGCTATTAAATCCATAGAAGCAGAAATCGCCAAGTTACACGATTTTCACCCCAAAAAAACCACGATTTTTATATAAATCGCGCTGCTGTCTAGGGTTTCCTGCATTATGTCTAGGGTTTGAAGGCGTCTAGGGTTTTCAAATATTTTGTTTCGCCTGATGTGACTCCCCGCAAGCATTTTTTAAAAAAGCCTAATGATTATGCGTTCTGGTGAATCTAAACTATTTTAGAGCAGTGAGTATAAATATTAACCGACGAGGTTCAAGGAATATGTCGATAGGACAACTGACGAGTTTAGAAAAGTTTCCGACGTGAATTTTTTTACGACATGAGATATTTCAACCGACGAGTTCAGAAAATTTTCCGGCGTGAATTTTTTCATGGCGTGAGGCAATTTTCCGAGCACTATAATGCTCACATATAAAAGCCTATCGGCTATTATTAATATTAAATATTAAACATAATATTATTATTAATAAAAAATATATAATATTATTAATATTAAATATATGATATATTATTAGTATTTATTATTCTATTATGATATTTATATAATATTTATAATATTATAATATAATATCTATGTCATTAATCTATATATATGTATACATTAATATATTATAATAATATAATATTATATATTATATTATAAATATTATTATATTTATATATTATATTATTAATAGTTCTATATTATAATATTAAAATATAATATTAATATATTATTTGTATTTATTATTCTATTATAATATTTATATCATTAATCTATATTTTCTACATTAATATATTATAATAATATAATATTATATAGATTATATTATTAATATTTAAATACAATCATAGTTGGAAAACTCGAATCGCCAAAAAACTCGCCAAGCCAAAAATTGGCGAGTCAAAAAAAAAAATTGACTTTTTTGGCCACGGACCCCTTAAGCAAACTTAGGCGTGAGTTTTTTTCTCAGACTCGCGAGTTTTCGGCAAAGACACTCCAAAAAGACTGCGAGTAAAAGTCAGAAAAACTCGCCTTTGAAAAAAACTCGCGAAACTTGGTGAGTCTACCAACTATGAATACAATAATATATTATAAATATTATTATATTTATATATTATATTTTTAATAGTTATATATTATAATATTAAAATATAATCTTTATTATTCTATTATAATATCATTTAAAAAACATGTTTCGTTTCCTTTTTGCATTTTTCTATGTTTTTTGGAAATCCAATTTTTTCACGATTTTTTGAAAAAAACTTATACTTCTGATTTGCTGATTCTTTCCCCAAAAGATTTTTGCTGCTATTAGTAAAACTAAACTATTAAATTCCCTATAGTCCCCTCCGCATTAGTAAGAATTGTGAGATGCACATGACTTATATGTGGTAAGTATTGTGAGATGCATGTGACTTATATGTGGTAAGTATTGTGAGATGCATGTGACTTATATGCGGTAAGTATTGTGAGGTGCATATGACTTATGAGGCACTGCATGCTCCAAAAGATTTTCATGTGAAATGAGGCTAGAGAGTGCGCAAAGCCCAAACAGTGGATGTCAAGTGGGCATTACAAACATACCTGAGGAAAAACATCATTAGTGTAATGACTATTCGAGATCTCTTTAGATGACTTAATTAGACATGAGTCAAAATCCCACAAAAATCAAAAATCTAAAGAACTATTTCATTTCTACTGCGACACTACCTTTTTTAAACAATTTCCTTTCCCAAGAATATTATTACTCTCTATTCAACTATATGTTTTAAGAAATGTTCAATTTCTTCAAAAAAGCAAATCAACTCAACAAATAAACCATTCAATTGTTATAAGCTCCAGCAATTAAACAATGGGACTTTCATGGCAAAGCTTCACTTCAGACCCCCAATACACATGCTAATCTGAAATAATAAGTACCATACTGCATCAAATTCAAGGAGTGGCATACCTCAAAAGACAAGGCCATGGGCAAGCCCAAGGGTGAAATTGATAAAATGGGATACCTCTGTTCATGGCATCTAATCCCTCACATTGGTTAAAAAGAGAGCGATTTGTTAATCTAAAAAACAAAACATCAATTATTCAACTTGGATCTCCATTTGTGTGATCTCCAACAAAACCTAAAAGAATTTAATGTAGTCCTTTGATATGCCAAACTTTGAAGTACTTCCCTGTCCTCAATTGCATGGAGACATAATAGAACAAAATGCCTTTTAGAAGAATATTTTGAAGTTTCAATTGTGTTTTGCTTGCAACATTCCTGTTCAAGGTAACATTAGAGCTAATTACTGCATTTACAAAATTCTGCTGCTTGGTTTATGGCTAGATTTAAAAGTTTGAAGTTCATTTGTACGACAAATATTGTCCATTGGAATTCGAGTTAGATAAAGCTATGGCTGGCAGGCATAAATTATAAACTGCCCTTTTGTCTTTGAATATTGGAATCAAAGGTGATTCAATTCAAGGCACATTAACCCCTATGGTGCTGAATGATGGTAATGCCAACCTCCATGCTTAAGAGCAAGTTACTTGAGATATGAATCTCAACTACTATATCCTAAACCGAGTGTTGCCAGGAGACAGGCACTGGTGCTGGTACAGGAGATGGGTATTGGTACCGGTTGACTGTTTTTTAAATAGGAGAAAGGTGCTTAAAGATATAACAATTAAAAACTCTAACTTATAAGTGTAAATACAACTCTAAATAATAAAATGAAAAACCATAAAACTTGATTTTTTAAGTAAACAAAATATAAGAATTAAAAATTAAAAAAATAATAAAACAAAGTTAAAAAATTAAAATTAAAATAAATACTGTAATACACCAACTATGTGATTTCATTTTTCAGTGTTCACGTTCACATTCAACATGGAATGAAGAATAAATTTAAAAAATGGAAACTGGTTCAAGGTGCAGGGAAGGGGAAAAATTGTTTAACGGGAGTGTGCCCTGCCTCAATTTCTGTGCTCCTCTGCTCCTTCAGCACATGCTGCACAGTGCAAATGCTCCTTCACTGCTCTGCTCCGTCACGTCAGCTTCTGCAGATTCACAGCACTTCTGCATTACAGACTAAATGTAGGCTGCTCTGGAAAAAATCAGTGACTGCAAATGCTTCTCAAAATATTTTTTAGAGTTTTCTAAATACTCAATATTTTTTGTTCACCTTTAGGTTTTTTAATCAGGAAACACGCCAAGACATGGGCAGGACATTTCCATACCCATCTCCAGTAACAGGGGGTTGGAAAAGCATCTCCCTGCAACACTGCAGTTAAACCGTTTAAAACTACTAGTTCCATGCAATGCTTGACTCAATCCTCAACTTGAGTAGTCGAGCAAATACAAGCCCTAGCCTAGAGATATTAGCTGAAGCTCTATATTGAAGGCATTGTCAACCCATAACACAGGATGGACTTGATGTTTTCTGATTAGGCAACTTTCACAAGAGAATTCTGCTTTCTTCTAGATGATAAGAATCTCTACAATAGGAAGAATAAGTTATATCATTCTGTCTAATATGAATGGTTGTTTATGGTGTTTCTTTCATTGACATGCAAATATACTTGCACTCTAACTACACTTGTGTATTACATATCCTTGAATTTACAAGGGTTATTATTCATCTTGTTGTAGACTGACATGTGAATGTTTCTTACCAAAAGTAAGTTCTTTTGAGTATACTCTGCAACAGACTCCATATCACATAGTTCACCTTCAAACCTACCAACAAAAACTACTAGCAACAAAAAAACCTGCCAACAAAAACTACTTGATAAAACTCTGCAGCCACAGTTAAACCATGAAAAACTACTAATACCACGCAATGCTTGACTGAATCCTCATTTTGAGTAGTTGAATGAATCCAAACTGTAGGCTAGAGATGATAGCTGAAGCTCTGTATATTTAAGGCATTGTCAACCTATAATACAGGTTGCACTTTTATGTTTTCTGGCTATGAAACTTTCACAAGAAATTTGTGCTTTCTTCTAGATGATAAGAATCTCTGCAACAGGAAAAATCTAAGCCTAGAGATGTTAGCTGAAGCTCTATATATTTAAGGCATTGTCAACCTATGACACAGGATGCACTTTTATGTTTTCTGGCCAAGCAACTTTCACAAGAAAATTGTGCTTTCTTCTATATGATAAGATACTCTACTACAGGAAGAATAAGTTATATCATTCCATCTAAAAGTAATAGTTATTGATAGCTTTTCTTTGATAAACATCTAACTAGACTTGCGTATTAAATATCCTTGAATTTACAATGGTCGTTCATCTTGTTGTGGCCTAACATGTGTGAAAGTTTCTCATTCAGCATAAGCTCTTTTGAGTATACTCTGAAACAGACTCCATATCACATAGTTGACCTTCAAACCTACCAACACAACCTTTTAAAAGGAACATGAAGAAGAGAAAAAAGCATCAAAACTAAGGCAAGGCGAGACAAGATGAACAACTCAGCATAACTGCTGCTATATAAGGGAAACATTATTTGTCTCAGCTCCTTAATTTACAAGACAAGTTACACAAGTTGCATTTATGCAAACAAGTGTCCAGAAGAGCCTCATGATGCATCTTCTACTCATCCCACAAAAGAAATTCCCATTTAAACACAATGCATTTACATTATCAGCCTTTGCTTGATTCAGAATGAATCTCTTCCTAGACAATAAGAATAATTTACAACATATTTGTATAAACTCTCCTTTCAACTCTTATATAGTCCCTAAGGTTGAATTATTACCTAATTCGTAGATAATAATTTCAGTCCAACCAATAATTTTTTTATTCAAAGGAAAGATAATGATCAAAGAGGTTTCATATGAAAATTATACAAGAATCCAACTGATTTGAATATATTTTAATTTTAAGTCCTTTAATACTAGGTTCTCCAATGACAGAGAAGAGAGTCATAGTGTTCCACAGGGACATGCCCCCCCTAAAACACAAGGCATTTCCAAAACAGGGATGACCTGAGATTCAGGGACAGGGACAAGACATCTGATAGGGACAAGACATCCCCCTGTCAACCCCCCACCGCCATCACCAAAGGAGAAACATGCCCAGGACATTCCTCTTATAAAGGGGGACATTTTTGAGATGTGTCCCCTGTTGGGGAAGTTGAGGGGACAGTGTGGAAACAAAGTGAAGTCCCTCAAACGTCTTGGAAACTTCAGGACCTCTCCACAGTCTGTCTATGTCTAATTATAACAATTTTAATTTGTGTCAAAGCTTTGAACAGACGGACAACATGATGGCATGTATAAATGGTTGACCTTGGAAGAAGGAAGGAAGCCTAGAATACTAACATGGTATTGGAGGCAGAATAGACTATCAAAACAGCTGTTACTGTTTTTGTTTACACGGATGCACACTCTCTTATCTTAACTTTAGGAATTGGTGTCCAAATATTTCTTAATTTGTACATTACTGACACCTCAAGCTTAGTAGAGAGTGAAGGAAGCAGTGAGGGTAGGGTGGTGGTGGACATTCATTGTTATCACTTATAAATGTTTGTGAGTTTCTGCTGACTGCTGTAAGGTGTTTCTAAAAACTCATCTACTAGAATTAAGAAAACAGATAGAAGAATGATGATATTCATGTCTTCAACTGCACAGATATGCTCCCCCAAGTTTCCAGGACGGGTACAGCAGGGGATGTGGGGTCGTGTTTCCGGAACACCATTTTTTTGGGCCACCTTTTAGGGGGCAGCAGGGGACGGCTATTAAAAAATAAGAATTTTTTTTATATAGGGAAATTTCAAATATTTATATGATAACATTGATAAGGCATTCATTATAGACATTATAGAACCGTAAAAGATAAATACATAACAATAACATTAGATTTGAACTAAGTTTCCAAGTTCCAACTTTTCACATAAGAATTGGCAAACAAATTAACAGAATTTAATTGCTTTCATTGACAATGTGCATATATATTATATAAAAATTACAACAAAATTCCCAAAGGCTGCAAGTTTCAACTACAAAATGACAAAAACATAGAAAATATATGGCTGTCCCTAATCAGCATTTGCCTTGGCTAAGACTGCATCAAAATCAGAGCCTGAGTCTGAGTCATTAACACCTTTGAAACCACACAAACCTTGTTGGCCCTCCCCATCCCTTTTTTTTTTTTCAAATTTCTGTGTTTTTTTTAAATGACTAAAAACATGCACTAGGTATGTCAGAGAACAGCTAGCCATCCCAGGACGATCGTGAATGTCCTTGGCCGTCTCAGGGATGGCTTGATATCCCCTTACGTAAGGGGGCGTTCCCTATTTTCAAAAAAAAAGGAACAGGAGGGGGATGTTTCCTACCCATCCCCGCGTCCCCGAAACGTCTCCTATGGGGACGGGGTCATTTTGGGCAGGGTACGCATCCCTTTAGACCAGTCAGATTCCCCAGCTTCACTGTTAGCTCTCTGAAGAATTAAATTTGGCCAGGGATAGTGAGGACTTTGTGTTGGAGAAAACATAGTGATAAAATTATGAAAAACGGTGTGTTTCATTAAGGTCTGTGTGGTCCCAATGGCGTTAATTTGGGCTTGGTAGCAAGGGCTCCGCCCCCAACCCTACCCTGTATTGCAACAGGGAATGCACAAGGGGCTCTGCCCCCAAAACCTCACTCTGGTTTTACCATATATATAATTGTGCCACCAGCCGCCATCCCCAAATTTGGGTCCATAGTCCATCTGTCCCCATCATCCCCCTGTCTACCGAACCTAAAACTCCATGAAACATAGGAAGAGACTACCCTAGATACTAGCTTGAATTTAATAAATAGAGGGCAAGTATGACTTTTCTTGTCACTATTAAACTTGCTTCCAAACAACATTAATAGGGGTTACAATCTAACATATAACGGATAATGGCTTCCAAACAACATTAAGAATCCATAGTTCTGTTGTGTATTCCTGAGCAATAAATTAATAAATTTGTCTAAGAGGTGGAGCACGATGTGAACTTGATTGAGCCATTGTTTATAGTTCTCTCCTTTTCAATTTTATTGCAAACAATCCTCTTCTCTAGTTTTCCTAGATTGTCATCCTCCAATCCATAGATGCAAGACTCGTTAAGAATCCATAGTTCTGTTGTGTATCCCTGAGCAATAAATTAATAAATTTGTCTAAGAGGTGGAGCACGATGTGAACTTGATTGAGCCATTGTTTATAGTTCTCTCCTTTTCAATTTTATTGCAAACAATCCTCTTCTCTAGTTTTCCTAGATTGTCATCCTCCAATCCATAGATGCAAGACTCGCCGAGTACTCGGCGAGTCTTTTTCTGGCAAGTCTTTGCAATGTTTACGCCGAGTTTCTGGCGAGTAAACACCGCAAATGAGCTCTGCCATACCCTGTTATATAAGATGTTTGCAGAGGTGCATAGAAGATGAAGTGGTTTGTATGTCTGTGTAAAGATTTTGTCTTTGATAGGTGTCTTTAAGACTTCAGATGGTTGCAATTGAGTCAGCCATGACTGGGTGATAATGTTTTGGTCATTATGCATATACTTTTATCAACATGGAATAATAGACATTGATATCATGATCTATTGTTGTTGATTAACTATCCCATTGAATGATTTAACATTTGACAGTTCCTCACCAGTAATTTACCTTTTTCTTTGATTGATGAGTAGGCTATAGCTTCATGCTTTTTGAATATGAATATAAGAAGATTGATCTCATGTTCTTCATTACGAAAAAGAGAATGCTTTCTGTGTTTTTTTATTGAATTTGCATTTTGTTTGCTTCATACTTCCTACATAGTGTTGATATCTCAAACTGCTTTGTTTAAATCCAATCTTATCTCAAAAAATATTCTTCTCGTGTTTTTTGTTGGAGCTTGTTTGAGGCCATCCACATGAAGAAGAGGAACAATCTAGCTCAGAAATGCCTCAATGACCTTATCTATGTGCAATATAATATTTGGCTTCGCAAAAGAAAGGTAGAGGAAATATCAAGTGATCCAATTGATTTGGATGAGATAGATCCTTACAATGATTGGACAAGGTGGGATGAGCAGCCTTCATTTTTTTTCTGAGGATGATATCTATGATTTGGAGAGACAAGCAATGAAGGAGGGGGGCTGGATTGGGATTCTCATTGGATGACATTGAGGATGAGGAGACTGAAAAGGAGTCATTGCCACCAGCATCTACATCCAGGATGGAGGTTGAGACACAGTGTGTCATGACGAGGATGGAGGAGCCACAGCAGAGTCCTAGGACTAGACCCTCTCTAGTTCTACCTCTCCCCTAGTTTTCACTAGACATGGGATGAGGATGATGTAAATTTGTAAAATATATTACTGTAGTATTTACTTTCTGTTTTACAAAAACAATTTGCTATTTTCATTTTGTTTCAGACTATCAGTATTAGCGCATTCCACATGAGGATGCCATTTTGTACCCAATTTGCTTTCAAATCAATCAAATACAACTAGACTCGGCTTGTTTCTTTTATGTACTCATTTATTGACTCATTGGATGCATCTTATCATTGAACTTTGCAAAAAAAATGTGTTTTTAATGAAATTTAAACAATTTTTTAAGTTGCCGAGTTTTTGCCAAGTCGTGTTTTTTGGGCTTGCCAAGTTTTTCAACTATGCTCCAATCTATAAGTGTAAACTTTAGATTACCTGCAGCATGCAACAGGAACATGTCCCCAAGACTTGGGATAACATCCACAACATTTTCGACATACCAAGGACTTGGGAGCATGGAGGGGATGTCCCTTTTTTTCAGGACTGCATACCCTGCTCCATTTGGTGCATAAAATTTTATAAAAGGTGATTTTTTAAGAAAAGAAAATTAGAATGCTAAAAACCTCTAGAAAACTAAGAGGGAGAGGATTGACATTACGAATTCAGCACATTGTATATACTTTTCAAAATTTCAGCTGCTTTAATTTATTTAATTTATTTTTTATGCCCCGAAAACTGTGTCCCTGCATCCTCCTGTCCCGGAAACTTGGAGAAACAAATATTAAGGACATAGCAAGCTGGCTGATTGATGTTTTTTAACAAGCCATATACGACAGAGAACACTAAGGCAATGAACCAACAGGAACAATCCTATTGTTGTTAACTTATTTGTTGTCATAGTTGTTTCTCTAAAAAGGAAACATTATCATGAGAGAAATTATCATTTCATTCAATTGGGGTTGTTGCATGACAGGATGAAACCTCTGGGTATCTTAAATTTATGAAATCTATAGCTTTCAATAAAGGCAACAAGTAAAAATTGGATCTCCCACCTCTCTCTATACACAATTGGCTTGAGTGAGCACGCCTCTGTGAGTGTGTGGGGACATGTGTGGATGTTTGTGTATAAACATTCTATACAAAATCTCTTTTAAGCGCTATGGATGATACTCCTGACTGAACGCCGGAATTAATTAGGACATTATAAACACCTTGCTATAGATATAGATGAAATGTGACCTTTTAAGCTTAAATTTAGACATGTGCTCCTATAGCCAAGAAATTGCCATTTCCATGTACATGTTTGTGTCTATTCCTTTGACATTTAGCAGCATTCAGTCATCCAAACAATTTAGAACCCATTTATAAACGACCATCTTTTCCTCAGGAAAGTATATACTAATATAACAATGCAGGTAGGATGTCTGTGAGATCTGGAGTTCTTTCATTTTTCCTCGATAAATGCACCAGAGATTTTTATAATAAACCATATTTGAAAATTAACTTTATGCTGTTGTATTATTTGACACAGCTCTCTTCAGTGAACAGAATAAGATTCATCTCCACTAAAGTGAGTGTTATGATGCTTTCCAAACTACCAATTTAGTTATCCTTTGGAATTCACAAAAGAATAAACAATAGTCATAGTGGATCAACATCTGAACTTGGGGGCAAATCAGATAACTAATTGCAGAAACCAGTGACAACAATCTCTGTTCTGGCAATTTAGAATTCAAATTACAGATACAAGGCAACTACTTCCAACACACTTAAGAATTATAAAGCACTGGATGATAGCAAAAAGAAGATTCAGAACAAAATTTGGACTTCAAATTGCAGAGAAAAGGCAGGTGCTTCCTAGAGGCTCAACAATGACAGGGTACTAACAATAAAGAGATTACACGAATGACAGCTTATTCAAACAACATACATTAGCTTTCATGGAATATTGAGAGATGAAGTATTTTATAAACATCATATTCTTCATGGTAATAAAGGTCTACCTGCAAAACCAGTGTGTTTCTAGGCAAGAATCTAAAAACAAAAAAAATTATTAAACAGCAAACTATATCACAACAATCAGATGAATGAGAGAATCAATACCGTCCAGAAGAAAGTAGATGAGCACTACTCATGGATCCTTTGGTACTGCTTAGACGTCTTGCTCTTTGATCATGTTCTTTGTCCACCCTCATTGAAGCTACTTCTTTCTCCATGGCAGCTACTTCTCGGCGCATTTTCTTCGCTTCAACTTCCATTGCTTTTGTCAAGGTATCCACTTTTTTTGCCAGCATCTGAAATGCACTTAAAGCTTAAATCAGTAGTGCAACATGCACCATGCACCACATCAATCAAGATGCAAATATGTTAAAAGAGTATTCAAAATGAGTTGCAAATGCCAGCCTAGGTAAATTGTAACCAATTAGATAAAGCAAATGTACCTCTATTGCATCATCCTTGTCTTTTAGACTTTGATCCTTTTCATGGCCAGCTTTTCTCAAAGCTATCACCTCTTTTTGTAGCATGTCATACAACACACCTGAAACAGAATCATCCACACCAACTTCTGTAAATTCAGGCACCTTGTTATCTGAATTCTCTTTACCAGAATCATGAGATTCAGGACTTCTAGGTAAGCCATTACTTTTCTTATTTGAGTGGTTCTCACTAAATCCATTTGCAAACGATTTGTTTCGTTCCAAAGAGCGACCCCCATCAAATGATCTACCACCATCAAATGACCTGGATGCTCCCTTTGCATTCTTTAAAACTGTACTTGCATTGCTTGATATTGAAGGCCTGGTTTGAGAAAGTGATGTTCTCCTTGAACCCAAACCGTTTGACATAAGTTTTGATGCGAGCTCTGCACCACCTATTGATTGCCGACGAGATCGACCATTGCTACTGCTTCGTCCCTCAGAGGAACATGGTCGAGTAACCACATTTGATGATCCCCTTAGTCCCTCTTCAACAACCTTTAATCGTAATTGAAACTTCTCCTGCAATACCAGCATGTAAAGTTGTAAAACAATAATTACCATAAGAAGCAAAGGAAAGATAAAAAATAATTATAAGCAAAGTCAAAATTTTCCTACTTTGAGTTGTGCTTCACTTTTTGCAGTCCGTTCTGCAACAGCTAATTTATCACGAAGCTGCTGCATTTCACCCTGGATATAAACATCCAATAATCTGTCATCTATTGAAAAAGATTAATCTTTGAAAACTTCACTCAAGTTGAGGACTACTTCAACTTTTATGAGATAATGCCACATGATACCTGTAGGAAGCGCCGCTCTTCAAGCCACTGTTTCACAGGCATGACTTTGTCATTTCCATCCTTCCATTCATTTGCCACAACACATGCCACTCTATTTGCTGCTGTCTTAGCACGGGCTAATTCTCGTTCTAGTGTTTTCTTGCTTTCCTAAAAAAGAACACCATCTATTTGTTTGAATGTGAATCTAAAAATTTAGAAATATAATTTGACAAGAAGATTTAATTTGTTTGAATATTATAAGTATGATGTATGTACTGTGAGTCTATGAACCATAAAGCATGGTTGAATACCATCAATTCGTGCACTTGCCGCTGATAATAACGCACAGCATTTGCAACAGCACCCCCTGAAAGTACAGCCTCCTCTAATTCACGAACTGTTTGACCTAGCTTCTCAACTTCTGCAACCTTTTGGCGATGCATCTTGTCCAATATTTTGTTTTCTTCCTATCACATGATTGACCTTAGATGTCAAAAGAAGGGTGAATGAAAGCTTTGCAATGCAATCACCAGTATTTCTAGTCAAATGAGAAACAAACTAAAAGCACAAACCACAGTATCTTGCTCTTTAAACTATAAACAATTCCAAGTTCATAAAAAATGTAAGCAAATAGCCACCTGACAAATTTCAATCTGTTTCATCAACTCTTGATTCCTATTTTGTAAATCATCAACCATTGATGCTTTTGCCAAAGCAAACTGCACGGTTCTCTCTGCTTCAAGCAATGCTGCTTCTTTTGACTTCGTAAGTCGATCCAAAGCCCTGTTGTCATCTTGCAACTTTGCAATCTGCCAAAAACATTGAACATCAAAAACACTAGAAGACTAAAGGCACACACATAAAACTAATTACCAAGAAAAATTCAAAAAACTGTAACCAGAAAAATTTGCCGGCTAATCATATACCTCTTGGCGTGCAAGTTTCAATTCTGCTTCAAGAGGAGCAAGAATTTCTTCAATAGGTGGCATATCTTCATCCTTTTGGGCAGCATGTACTCTTCGAAGTGTTGCTTCAGCTGCAAATTGAGCTTGCAATGCCGCTTTCTTCTCATCAATGATTTTCTTGATTTCAAGGTTCTATAAAATTTGAATGCCGGATATCATTAATTCCCAACCCTTTTGAACATGGTAAGGATTCAATAGAATTTATATGTTCAAGGAGAGATTCGTGAACAATAAAAATAAATCTAAGGACCTTGAAATGATCACAATGAATATAAAAATACCTTGTTTTCAAGAGAAGCCTCGCACACCTTAAGCTTCTCGTCCAATTTTCTTAGTTCCTCAGTGAGCTGGGAAACAATAATGTTGCAAGATTATTATCTTGGAAGGATTCTGGTGCACTTAAGAAATGTTAAAATGTCTTTCTACTACCTACAAGATAATTGAGCCCTAAGATTACCTCTTCAACTGCCTTTTCTTTCATTCGCTCTGTTAATTTTAAAGCCTTAATTTCAGCTTGAGCTTCCCCCAATTCACGATCCTTATCTAAAAAGGGCATGTAAAAAGAAGTCTATAAGCATATGCAAACCAGAAAACACAAAGAACATACTAAAGAAATAGAACGTGCAGCTCATATCTTTAAAACACGCAGGACAAAGCACAATCATCAATATACAGGTCTTCATGAAAAGCATGTTGTTTCTAAAGGTGGGAAGGTAGGGGCACAAGAGTAGAAATGTCTATGAAATATTTCTATGTGACTATTTGTTTGCTATCACAGGTGCTTCAGCAAAAGGTCCAATCACATCTTTTGTCCCCTCACTGACTTCTATGCATTGCATCTAATCCTGTTTTTGCTCTATGCAATGCATCTATACTCTAGACACGATATTGCAACATATGCCATTTTAACAAAAACAAACCAACTGAATGAAGACAGCAGTGTTATCTGTTAGAACCCCTTGAACACCTTTTGCAACTGAGTTCAAGATTTTAGAAAGAAAAGCAGTTTAGAAAGCAGGAATGCTCTTGCAAGCTAAGAGAAAATGATTTCTTAACAACAGTATCTTTGCTCTTTAGACATATCTTAATAAAACATCCCAAGCTTTGTGATTCATGAGAAAGGAAACTCATCTGATACATTTTAAGAATTCCATAAAATTTTTATATAACACTCATGCCAATACCTACAAAACACAATCTTAAAAATAGATCAACTTATTTGGAAGAATGCTAGAACAACAAGAACTAAATTGCAGAAGGCTAGCAAAATGACAAATGCACAAATCAAATAACTTATAAGTATTAAAGAAATAAAAGGCAATGATATAACTTCAACAGTGGAGTCGAGTAAATACTAAATACTCATAAGATAGATCAAAGAAACAATCTGTAAAAATATTAAACATGTAAAAAATAATTTGGTCCAAAACGAACAACATATCTAAACTTCCATGGTAAGAGTTTACATTTCAGAAGACTTAAAACATCTTCTCACCTTAATCATATGACCAAAATTACTGGCATCCAATTGGAACATCATTTAAAAAGTCACATACAATACAAAGAACTCACTTCACAATTGCAAATGGGCAATACTTTTAGCAATTTATGAGACCTTGTGTCTGCAAGCAGAAATAATAAGAAAAAACAAACAAATATTGACTTCAATCATAGTTTCACACTTTCACTTTCACATGTTCTACATGTTTTGTCCCGACAAAATGTCTGCATTTGTGTATCTGTCATGTCCCCTTTTCGGATTAAAAATAACTACTAATAATATTATTTAAGTCGGGCCCAATAATTTCTAATTTTAAGGACAACTTAATAATATTATTATAATTAAAATAAAAGGTGTTTTTAAACACTAGTACTAAAATAAAAGTATTTTTAAATATTTAAAACAAAAATAAAATAAAATTATATTTAAAAAGTATTTTTCAATACTTGGAGGGAAATTTAGGACCCAAGGGCCCAATTCGAAAAGGTATTTCAAGGAAACGACTATCTTCATTTGATCATCATTGAAGTTATATCCTTTTTGCATCCAATTTTCAGATTTGAGCAGTTTGTTCAATCCAGGGCATCCAAGGACGAAAACCCTTGGCTGCAATTTATGATCTAGGAGGATGAAAACCCTCTTGGGTCTCTTTCCGGAGGTGAGGACGAAAACCTTCAATTTCCCGGCATTAGCAAATCCACCTAGGGTTTGCATGGTGTGCTAATTCAACGATTTGTGCAAATTTTCAGATCTGTACGAATTAATGTTTGCAAGCAAACCCTAAGTCGCAATTTTTCAGAGTGGGAGCTAATCAGCAACCAAATTTCTCCTAGGCGCCATAGAGGAAAGGATAGCACATCATTTGAGGGCGAATTTTAGTGACTGCACCAAGTTCTGGGTGGCTGATTGCCATTGTTTATTGCAGAATTCTGGACTAAGATTGGTGTGCCACACTACAACGAGAAATCCATACTGTCTAGGGCAGAAATACATCATTGTGGACAGCAGATTGCGTCAAGGGATCAGCCATCATATCTGATTTGCTGATCACAGCTGTCATGGAAGCACTATTCTGGTCACACCCGATATTGAGTACATATATTCAAAATAAAGAACAATGAAGGAGGATTTTAGGTAGTAGATCTCTGCTGGAAGGTGGATAGGATCATAGATGGAAAACTCGCCAAAATTTCGCCAAGTTTTCGAAAACTCACGAGTTTTTTTTGCAAAAGAGTTTTTTTGACTTTAACTCGCACAGTCTTTTCTGCCGAGTTTTGCCGAGTCAACGCCGAAAACTTGGCGAGTTTTCACCAAAGACTCGCCGTGTCTGCAAAAAAAACTTGCCAGTGTCAGAAATAAAGGGCTCCGCGGCCAGAAAAGGCAAATCCTCCCAAAGTGATTGCTCCTGCCCTTGTTGTCCAAGTTTTGGAGGATGAGGAGGGCGAGGAGTCTGATGGTACTTTCTCTTTTATGGATGACTTAGATGATCCAGTTCCTGAATTTTTTGATGACTTCACTGTGACTCCTTATCAGAAATTGGGTATTTCACAGATTGAATCCAAAAAGTCAAAACCAGATTTTGGCTCTAAACGGAAAAAAGGCAGGAAATCAGATGCTGAAAAACTTCGCAATGAAGGAAGAGAGGCGGTAGAGGAGGGCTCTCAATGGACCATGGAAGCTCTCCTCTCCCGGAAAAAACTTTAAAGCGTAGGGTGGCTTGAGCTGGTTGATCAGTATTCTTTCTCTCTGGAGGTTTTGATACTTGGAATCTTTATTTTCGGTTTGGCTCTGGGTAGTTGGCTCCGAAGCTTCTTTTGATGCCTGAATTGTAGCTACTTTGTTTCTTTGGTTCTTTAATGGACCATTAATGCTCCCCTTATATTATGGGCTTGCTATATGTTTCTTATTACTTCTTTGCATATATAATGGGAGCTGGCCCTTACCAGTTATTAAATTATCAAAAAAAAAAGTACCCAAATTTCAAACTTATCAGTAAGCATAGGAAATTGACTGGTAACATATTACGATTTAGAATTTTTTCATCATGAAATAATATAAAATTTAATGCTGGTCTATACAAGAAGCTATTTTGCCTTGAACAATTAGGCAAATATATGGCATAAACTATGCCAACCAAATAGAATTGTAATAACTGGGATAAAGACAAGTACACTGCATATCAAAGCCTTTTTATCAGAGAAGAGCAATGCATTTTATGCATACCATAAGCATTGTATATAATGATAGGTTACAACAACCAAACTTGTTATCATAAAAACAACTACATTGTCTCAGAGAAAGCCATCTTGTTGGAGATTAGAAACAAATGTTTGACTTATTACAAGCAAAGGAAGTAATTTATAACATTGTCAAAAAGACAAAACTAACTTCATTTCACAAAATGGAAAAACTAAGAATTGATGCCACAAACTTTTGCCAAAACAACAAGACTGAAGAACATCCAAAAAGAATTTTAAACAAACTCCACACTTTGGAGAGGCACAGAAACTTACCTCGCACTTCATTCTCAAGTCGGTTAAGCTCAACCTTCACTGGATCAGACCCATGTAAGAGATGAATGATGTCCTCCCCTTCCAAAGTGGGGGACCTCATCAAATTTTTCTTCTTACTACCTTTTCCCTCACCTTTAAACGAGGCTGAAGGTGTAAGCAAAGTTCCCAAGGAATCATGTTCCACTGCCCACTGATCAATATTTCCATTCCCAGTCCCCCACAAATCCTCTTCCCCAGTGTAGCCGTGGAAGTCAGCCATGAAGCTTATTCCAAGATCCCAACCCCTCAATCACAGAATTGTCCCCTCGAACTTAAATCTCATCAAACCCTGACTACTTCCCTGCAATTACTGTTATATCACTGAGACTCCACTGAACTAACAAGCAACAGTTACCCTTTAGACCACTCTAACTCCTGCTCATCAATTCCTGTGCAACCAGAAGTAAACTTCAGCACGAAAACAGATTTAAATTTCCTGTTCTGAGCATACAACGGTTGGATTTCATTTACTCCAAATAAATCTCAGAAAATCAAGAATACCAGGTGTGAGTCAAGTCAGCTCTGCAGAACACCAAGAAACATTGTCCACTGCAAAGGAGCTGCAAATTTCCACACTAGCACTTTCACAAAAGTTTTTAAATCGTCAAACCAGAATATTCAATTTCAGTATTTTGCTGTTGTATCAGATACAGAATTCCATCTACACGGTTCGAAGCCTCCTTCAGCCACATAAAGTTCCCAGAAACTACTACCACAGCCAAAAAGCTCAAGATATATTCACACTGCGAAAAAATCACCAGTTTTCACCAATGAAATATCTTGAAAACCCTCAATGATGCCACTTTTCTCTGTCGAATGAGCTCTGAATCCCGACTTTTCACCTTTCAAAACCTCGCGCACCTCTGCAAAGTTCGAAAAACCAATTTCAGCCACAAAAGAGCTTAGAATAACCAAATCTCTCCATTTTCCAATCTTGAAACTCTAGCTACCAGACTTTAACTTCGTTAAAAGAACTGTAAAGCACAACTACTCACAGTTAAAGCTCAAAATCCACAGTTCTCACAAAATCACCGGCATTGTCAGCTGAAACCCTCTTTTCTCGGTAAAACAACCTCAGAAGCAATAAATTCGACTGCTCAAACCCTCGTTCACCTTCGCAAGGCTTTAAGAAAACACTTACCCTGCAGAACACCTCAAAACATCCAAATCTCTACATTTTCCAGCGTTCAAACCCTAACAACCGCCTTTGGTCTCTCAGAAGCGCAACTTCTCGCAGCTCAATCTCAAAATCCACACTTCTCGTCCTTCGAACTCCCCTTCGCCAAAATCCTCGGTAGAATTTCTCTTCACCGTCCAAACCCTCATTCGCCTATGCAAATCGACATAAAACAATCTCCGCCTCGAATAAAGCTTAAAACGTTGAAAAATCGCCTGGCTCCAACCTAGAAACCCTCAATGCAGCCTCTTCCTCCTTCCAAAGCATCAAACTCACAACTTCCCAAACCGCATGATCACAACCACCAGTTCTCACACTTCAAGCTCAGAAATCACCACGTCGCCCCTCTCGGGCTCAAAATCACCACTTCCCCCCACTCCAACTCAAAAATCGCCGTTCCTCCTCGCTCAAGCTCAAAAACCACCGCTCAGGCTCAAAAATCTCGCATCTGCACCATCAAACCCTTCAACACTGCCATTTTCTTCGCCCTTGCAAAGCACATTTCAAAAATCACTACACCACAGAATCGCCATTTTCTTCACCCTTGCAAGCTCCTCCTCAAGTCCGCCATTTTCTCGTACTTGATGTATATCTAGCATTGTACGGCTCACATTTCCTCAAATTTAACCTCGTTTGCACAGATTTGACGTCTAGATTTCCGAAAAGAAGAAAGACGCATACCTGATTTCAGCAGATCTTGTGAAGTCTTACAAGTTTGTTTGCTTCCTTGTGTCCTCTGTCTGCATCCATCGCAACATATGTCGAATTATCAAGTCTGTTAAGCTTACTTAAAATTTATTTTAACATAAAATGGTGAGGGGCCAAAGGTTTTATGTCAGAGACGCGTGCTTGGTAAGTTGGGCCGGCTGAGCTTTTCTTTCTACCGGCCGACCTGGTTTTATTTTACTACTCTGTTTACCCGCTCCTTGGACTAATTGAATATGATTTCAAAACGTTTTAATTTCGCCGGACTCGAGCAACGTATCAAATTGCATTTTATTTTATCGCATGGTATCCTATGCTCGTTCTGCAGAAAAACAAAAAAAAAAATTAAGGTCGGGTATTTTTTTTTTTAAATTATTTTCTTTTTTTTCAAGAAGAGGAGTCTCCACTAGTCAATTTCTCGCGGTGGGTGTGATGTTAGAAATGATGTCTACTCCTTGTCTTAGGACTTTGATATGGACTAGCATAACAAGGACTCTAGGCCAAACTCCTCGACCATGTAAATTTTGCATACCTAAGAGGACCTCCTTTTCAAAACTTTAGTCACAATAATCCCATCTTTATGCAAAGGCCTTATTTGTAATCATCTAAGTCTCTTTAGTCAAAATAATGCCATCTTTATACAAAGGACTTATTTGTAACCATCTAAGTTTCTATCTAGTGAAATAATGCGGTGCCTTCTTAGGGAATGGTTTTTTTCACACAAGTATGATGTCATGTAGTTAGCACTTGTATTTGTTTGGTTATGGTTTATAGTAAACATTGCAGTTAATAGTTATGTTTGTTCAATTTTGATTTATTATAGTCGTTATCTTTAATCTAATATATTTAATTACATTCATTCCAAGAAAAAGATATCTTATTATTCACATTATTGTTCTTATGTGCTATCTAAGTCTCTTTCTAGTGAAATATTGTGGTGCTTTCTCAAGGGATGTCTTTCTTCACACAAGTATGATGTCATGTAGTTAGCAGTTGTATTTGTTTGGTTATGGTCTATAGTAAACATTGCAGTTAATAGTTATGTTTGTTCAATTTTGATTTTTTATAGTCGTTATCTTTAATCTAATATATTTAATTACATTCATTCCAAGAAAAAGATATCTTATTATTCACATTATTGTTCTTATGTGCTATCTAAGTCTCTTTCTAGTGAAATATTGTGGTGCTTTCTCAAGGGATGTCTTTCTTCACACAAGTATGATGTCATGTAGTTAGCAGTTGTATTTGTTTGGTTATGGTCTATAGTAAACATTGTAGTTAATAGTTATGTTTGTTCAATTTTGATTTATTATAGTCGTTATCTTTAATCTAATGTATTTAATTACATTCATTCCAAGAAAAAGATGTCTTATTATTCACATTATTGTTCTTATGTGCTATCTAAGTCTCTTTCTAACGAAATATTGTGGTGCTTTCTCAAGGGATGGCTTTCTTCACACAAGTATGATGTCATGTAGTTAACAGTTGTATTTGTTTGGTTACGGTCTATAGTAAACATTGCAATTAATAGTTATGTTTGTTTAATTTTGATTTATTATAGTCATTATCTTTAATCTAATACATTTAATTACATTCATTCCAAGAAAAAGATGTTTTACTATTCACATTATTGTTCTTATGTGCACGAGATAATTTGTCCAAGGTATTTAGAGGTGTATGTCATGCCCCACTCTACTTAAACACCATCTAGTTCAATGGTCAAACAATCAATAGTAATTTTACACCTCGTCCACATTAAAAAGTAGTAAATAATTGTCTTATTTTTATTTGTCAAAATTCACTTTTGACTATCGAATCAAATAATGTTTAAGAATAATCATCATGCCCTTTATTCTCTAAGTCTCTTTCTAGTGAAATATTGTGGTGCCTTCTCAGGGGATGGCTTTCTTCACACAAGTATGATGTCATGTAGTTAGCAGTTGTATTGTTTGGTTATGGTCTATAGTAAACATTGAAGTTAATAGTTATGTTTGTTCAAATTTGATTTATTATAGTCGTTATCTTTAATTTAATATATTTAATTACATTCATTCTAAGAAAAAGATGTCTTGTTATTCACATTATTATTCTTATGTGTACAAGATAATGTGTCCAAGGTATTTAGAGGTGCATCCCATGCCCCACTCTACTTAAACATCATCTAGTTCAATGGTCAAATAATCAATAGTAATTTTACACCTCGTCCACATTAAAAAGTAGTAAATAATTGTCTTATTTTTATTTGTCAAAATTCACTTTTGACTATTGAACCAAATAATGTTTAAGAATAATCGTCATGCCCTTTATTCTTAACTTGTCCCCAATGTAGTGACAAAATGTACCTTGATATTACTTCTTATATTTTATGCAATGAAAAAAGTTAATTTTCATTTGACACCTTTCAATACTAGGGTCTTTTGATGGGTTGTTGAGTAGCTACTTCTAGTTGACTCATAAGTGACGAAAACATTAAACCAAAACTCAACAAAAGGTTATGAAAGTAAGCAAAGGTGTGGAATACGCTTCCTACACTAATCTACAAGAGGAGGTATGTGTAGAAATTAAATTGATTATATGGTTACAAAGAAATAAACATAAAAGCAATATACCATAACACAATGATTTACGTGGGGAAAACCCTCTCGGGAGAAAAAACCATACACTCCAAAGCAACATAATGTATTATTAAATAATCAATGGTTACAATACACTTGCAAAGTCTAAGCCTTTACAAGAGTATCGCCAACAAGAGATCTAAAGCAATTCCAATAGCATAATAGTACCTACAAAACTCACCATGAAACCTCCATCTCAAGCACCCAATAAATAAGAAAAGTAATACATGAAACCATCAAGTGGTAATTAGGAAACCATGAGCTAAAACCACCCAAAATTTAGCACCCAAATCACCAGTCAAAAATCCAATGCCTAAATCGCAAGATGAGTCCACATGCTAAAATATATATTCCTTTCACCTACCATAAGCTTGTCATAATCCATTCACCAACTTGGGTGCTTCATTTTTCACTCCATTATCTCCATTCAAAAATGTCTTGTGACATGACATAATGTGCGTCATAAATTGGTCAACAAGTGTAACTCTCTTATAGCTCTCTTATGTGTCATAGATGCTATTACATTTCCTATGTGAGAGGCCCAATTTCCAAAGGCCATAACTTTTTATCTGAGAAGCCAATTGAGCATTTTTTTTAAATTGTAGATCTTAAAGAGGTCCATGTCGTCATAACCAACTTGCTCTAGTTAAGGCCCATTTTCACATCTTTCTAAGGCCATAATCAACCTTTAGAGCCCTAAAAATTTATAAACTATCTTTATTTAGTTCCTATTGTTGGCTTAATAACGAGGAGGGAGATGTCAACTTTGTGAATAATGTTTATTTAGTTCCTCATGAAGGCTTAATAATCCCCACACATATCTTGAGGTAACCCACTTGTCCTACTATTTTGAGCTTTATTTAGTGGATTTAGAATTTGCAATATTCACAATTAACTACTTACTTCATATAATGATAGATCATAGAATGTGAATCAAAAGGTTGATGCCAAAATTTCTAAACATTTTTTTTAAATAGCTTTACAAATTCAAAATATACAACTATTTAAATGAATTTATTAACACCTTTACTAAGATTAGGCAAGATTGATATACCAAGTTGACCCGACCTTGATGGAAGAATTTAGTTGTAACTCACTGAAAAGATTGGTCTGTACAAAAGGTCTTTCACAACTATGCTTGGATTATATAATATTGATACAAGAAGTTATCTTCGGTGATTTGAAATTAACTTAACCAAAGCTTGGTTATCAAAAAGTTTGACAACTCTACTCAAATTGAGCAAGAAAAATTCAACCAAAACTTGGCAAAAGACATAACTAATATAATGAAGTATTGACTTAGAAACAAGTCTTTCAAAATGAGTCTCATAGAAACTCAAGAAATCATTCCATTTCAAATTATTTTTGCCCATCTATCCCTCAAACTTGTTATATTTATGATTGGTTATAGAATCACAACTATTATATTTTTTATATTAGATTAAGCGAAATAAAGAATAGTTACAACACAAAACAATTGTAAGAAGAACAATTGTATGAACAAGCACAGCTATCATATGCATGTTTTTATAACATGTTTGTACATGAACTTAAGCATAAAGTTAGTTTGATGATTAATTGATTGAAAAATACAATCTCTCTCTATGTTTGATTGTAAGCACACATTTACTTGTTTAGGTCTACTTGAGAATCTCGACAATGACACATTCTTTAGAATTTCTATATCCCTAATATTGGTTGTGTTTTGAGCTTTTGGATTTTGGAGGTGAAAGAAGTTGCCCAAACAATGCACTATAGCTACAACTGTGTATGATTATTAGTACATGAGATTGAGGGAAATATGATAAATGTATAGAATAAAGATATGCAAAGGCAGGCTTAAGCTAACACGTCATCTCTTATTTTATATTGTATTGATCAACTAGATCTTCTTATCAGACAAAATGTTAGTAAATAATGCTCTGGTAAAAAAGCATGCATATTTTTTCAGCAAGTATCAACTAATAATTTTAAGAATTGTTTCTTACTAAAGAGTTCCTTGGTGCTTAAATTTTTATAATATTATAAAGGAAAATAAACTTTCCCTAAGGTTAATCTAGGGTAATCAAACAAAATGCTTGCAACTCGACTCAAATTAAACTAGATTAAATGTGTAACAATCATGGACTAATGTAATTTTGAATTAAATGATGAATTCTAAAAAATAAATGCAAATGGGAAAGGTACTTAGCTCTATGACTAAAAAATTCATGTGTTTTTTTTATGTTGTGTTAAATTCTCAATTATCTCTACCATAGAAATGTTACTTCTTTGTTAGGAATCTACATTGAATCTATGCTTTATCTAGGTTCAAGTTCACAAGTTAGGGTCCTTTCCACGTTTGCAAATTTGATCTTGCTCAATGCATACATCTACTCTATGGCTCACCTGATTAGTCTTTGTCTCTTCTACTTCTTTTGTTATCCGAGTCTGGTGGTACTTAGAAATACCTTAAAAGAATTGTTGTTATGTCGCTAGGGGACATGTTCCCCTAGGTTAACCTCTAAAAAACTTAAGAAAAAGATCAAAGACAAGTCATCTTAGGTATGCAAATGCTCCTAAGATGATATGCAAATCTAGATTCCTTTTAGTGCACTAATTCCAACTATTCTTCTCCTTAGGACAAGAGAATGATCAAATGTGAGAGGATGTGAAATGGATGCAAATATTAATGCTCTTAAATACAAGCACATAGCATCAAATTTCATAAATGTGTGTTGAGTCAACTTACACAACTAATAGAATATGCCATAGATTGATTTTGAAATGACATGGGCACGTGGAAATGGCTAGATGGGTGTACAAATGGGCATAGTTGATGCATGGTCTAGGTGAATGTATCATAATGTGTGTGTATGGATAAGGTGTGGATAAATGTATGAAATGCGTGTTTGTGGGAATAGGTAAAGGTTGGGGTCCAATGAGCCCAACTTTCCACAAGATTGTGTCATTTGTCGAAATACATTTTGCCCTCACTTTGAGGTGCATGTAAATTATATAATGATCGTGTATCTCAAAGTATGTAGCACTCACAAACATGCATGTAAAGTAAATATTCGTACATAAAAGGATATCGTGAAGGTCCATATAAAGTAACGAACCTTGTGGAATGTAATCATGTAGGTTTATCCTTTGGCATGCACTCTTCTACAAACTTGAGGAAGAATATGAAATGAGTAACTCCTATCTTATAGGTGAAAACTAGGTACAAAACATGAGCTTGGTTAGTTGTCTAGAAAATAGGAAACAAGTAAAGGTTAGGAATTCTGCCTATTCAAAAAGTGGTAATGATTTGTTTGGCTTAGTAGCCATAGGATGACAAGGTGCATGGAGCACTAGCATGCCATGTGAAAATGCTTTATCTAGTTGTAGTGATGAATCTCTATGTAGCACTTGTCACTACTCGAAAGCTTAATATAGGAATGTTAGTGACAACATATGCCGCTCATATAATTGGTTTTCCCCATGGGATGCAAGGAATTGTAGGAGAGGAGGAAATAGTGCATGAAAGTAAATGTAGTCTAAGAATGTAAGCATGTATATTATGTAAGGTAATAACTTTAATTAAATGCATCATGCATCCAGGAAATAAAATATGTTGAATGATAATCGTGGTAAACACATAAGCTAGAGATAATGTCAAGGAATGAGCTTTCTCCCAGCACGAGCACTGAGGAGTGCTGATGTAGCCCTTAATGGCCAAAAACACATGTAAATATATAAGCTACTAGGAAAGGTCTATGTCCCAAAGATGTCAGCATGAGCATAAAATGGGTGAGGGGAAATAAGAGATTCCTAATAATAATGATGAATCTAGGTAAGAGCAATGTGATACGGGGGAAGGTGTGATGTTCCCATAATAAGGATGGCACCAATAGTGATGTAGGCATGAAGTTTTGAGGAGGGGAAGACATGATGTCCCTAATATAAAGGCATGTCAATGGTAATACGGTATGTAAAGGGGAAGGCATGATGCCCCAATATGAAAAACATGTCAATGATAAAATGATGTGTAAGGGGGGAAGACACAATGACCCTAACATGGCTATACATGCTAAATATATAGCAAAGAAATGCAAATAATATGGGAGGAAGGCATGATGTCCCCAACATAAAAGGAAGGCTCTAGAAGCAAGATATAGTTGTGTAGGTACTAAAATATGGAGAAGCCATTATGCCCCAATATAATAATTGTGGCAATAAAAGTGTAATGTGTAAGGGGAAGGCATGGTGCCCCAAATATAGTACAATAATTCAAAAAGTATGATATGATAATATAGGATCAATACATGTAACTCTAAAAGTATGATATGTCCATGTAGGCTCAATGTGTAAGCTCCAAAAGCATTGTATGGTGCTACAGGATTAAAGTGAGTAATTAGTAGGTGAGGTATAAGCATCATGATATTTATAGGAGAGGCGTGTAGTAAATATGGAAACAAGTAACAAGTATAAAATGAAAATTATCAAGGTGATATAAAGAAATGAAGTAGTAAAAGTAAGGGTCATAAAATCATTAAAAAAGGCAAAAAGTGAATTAGGAAAGCAAAAGATCAATCCAAGTGGGAGATAAAGGCAAAGGTAAATAAGGCATGGGA
This sequence comes from Cunninghamia lanceolata, assembly GCA_027924645.1. Lineage (NCBI taxonomy): Eukaryota > Viridiplantae > Streptophyta > Pinopsida > Cupressales > Cupressaceae > Cunninghamia > Cunninghamia lanceolata. The sequence continues at coordinate 1,279,719 of BSBN01000766.1, read as the reverse complement.
GTGAAGGCACATAAGTGAGTCCCTCTTCTAGGGCAAAATGAAAAATGTTGTCCAAAATGATACCCCAAATTGCCTAGGTTCAGTTGAATGCATGTTTGATTTAACTTGGTTAATGTATGTGTGACATTGCATGGCACCCCATGGTGAGAAGGGGTTCGATCTACGACAACTTGATCGAACTCCCTTTGAAAACTATATATAGGGCAAAGGTAGTGTTTGAAATGCATAAAGGTGGTTAGATCAAAGGGAATCGATCAAACCCCCTTAAATTGAACATGCTTGTGTGGCATCCCTGTGGCAGCCTTTCCTCTCCTATTCACATGTTGTAGCTTTATAAGCTAAAATATCAACTTTGCATCATGCATGCAGGGGTTAAATAAAATCACCCATAGACAAAAAAATTATGTATACATAGCCCTCAGAATTAACTTTTTAAAAAGTACAATATGTAATATGTTTTTTGAATGTTATATTTTTTATTTTATAAACAAGATAGGTCCATTGCAAAAATTAAAAGACCTTTATTCAAGACATTGGGAAAAATAACAGACCAGGTCAAAAAAATACACTACATTCCACATTAATGTCATTATTTCAACATAAATGTTAATTTTAATAAATAGTGTACTAGTCTAAATTTCTATTAGTGTCAATTAAAAATAAAAACAAATAATATTCTTGTATACACCTAAAATTGGCTCATGTCGAATTAAGTAAATATTTTAATATTTATCTTAATTCCTATTCTTCTATCAATTAGATAAATATTCTAAGTTTACTTGATTGGTTCATTATCCCATTATTAAATGCAAATTAATTTATTTAATTAAATTCCCTAAAATCTTCTAATGTGTCACATAATTAAATAATCCTACATTATTTAATTAATCATAAATTCATCTATCATAAGTCCTAATTCCATAAATCCACCTCACCTTTTCCACCTCACCATGTTGCACATGTAATTAAATATTCTAAATATTTAATTAGCTAATATTCCCTCACCCACATGTCCTATTTATCCTCCAGTCAAAATTAGTTAACTCATCAATCAAATCTGTTAACTAATTAGTCATTTGAGTTCACTAATCAATCAATTCACTTAATTGATTAGTCAATTCAGTCAACTCCCCAATCAACCCAGTCAACTGATTAGTCCATTGAGTTAACTCCTCAATCTATTCAGTCAACTCCTCAATCAATTCTATTAACTCTTCAATCTATTCAGTTAACTCCCTTGTTGCACGAAGGAGCTTGGACACTTGTCCTCTTTCTATTCGCACACATTCCTCAACCATTCTCAACCATTGATCTTCTTATTTCTTCTCAATCGTTGATCTCTTCTCTTCTGAGTCTATAAATTGAATATTATTCTTCCATTTCTATCATCCAAGCTTTCAGTACAATTACTATGTCGAATTACTAGCATGCCTTTGGCACCCCATTACTATCCATTTGCTTGAGATCACCCCATTGCTTTGAAGCTCATCTTCATAGCACATTCATATCACAGCCATTCTGTTCTTGTCATCTTCAACAAGCAAGGGAGTATACGCTTCTGAGGGCTTCATTACTATCAAGATCAAGAACAAATAGGTGAACAATGGAAGCCGCAGGAAAACAAGGTTTGTGAGGTTTGTGTTTTATTTATTCAATCTTGTTATTTGCATATTTTATTATGTTATTGGGTTTGATATGCTTATTTATTTCATCCAATTTTCCTGATAACAATTCTCAATAAAAAATTACCAAAAATATTCATGCACTAGATATTGGAGTTAATGATCTAATTCCAAAAATCAAAGAAAGATTTTATTTGTAGTAAATGTTATGCACCACGATAAAAATCTCACTCACTAAAAAAAATTAAAAATGTTGAAAACTAACCAAAAAACATTTTAAATATATATATTTATAAAAAATATATAAATTGAATCTATAGAGAAAATTACACAAATCACTAGTTTACATCGTCTTTGAATTCTTGACAGTTTGTTCAGTATAATTGACAAAATGTGTTGAAAACTAAAAATGTTGATTTTTGTGGCCCGTGATATTGAAAAGTGGGACACACAACTATGCATCTAGTAATGTAATTAGAAGTGATCTTTAATCCCATGTTTATATGAAAATGTCATAAGAATATGGTAGCAAGATCATCAAAGCACTTAATGGATCCAGAAGTTAAGGAATAAAACTATTAAATATCACAATCCTTGAGGGTTTGTGGGATCTTGACTTAGCTAATATCACACCATCACGATTAAAATTTTTACATGTTGTTGTGAATGATTGTAAATAAATGTTAAGATCTCTTTTTTCATGGTACATTTCAAATCAAGGGGCCACAAATCCTACAAGCAATGAATATGTAACAACCTAAAAAGCTAAACGTGTGCAATGTAGTAGGTTGTATGCAATAGTATCCTTCATGTGATCCTTAACTTCTTTCTTTAGATTTGTTATTTATTGCACAAGTGTATTCAAGGTGACAATGACAATAAGAGTGGTAATAGGAGTACGAGAAATGGTAGAGGAAGTAAAAACAATTGCGAAGTGGCATAGACATAGTTGCAAAAGGGTTGGACATAATGTGAGAACTATTGGTCATTGTTGAGATGGGGAAATACTATAAGTTATATGAGTGGATGACATAATAGTAGTGGTTATGGAAGTGATAGGGTTAGAGATGGGAAATTCTACAATGGATGGAAGCAATAGCAAAGGTGATGAAAGAAGAGATGTAGCCATGCAATAAGCCTTATTAGGGAGTGGAGGAGATGGGGAATGAGGTAGGAATAATGGAGGTAGTAGTAATAATAGGGTTAATATTAGTGGTAACCATGGAAGTGGTAGGGTCAGAGTTGGAAGAAGAGGAGGATTAGAGGATACACCATTAGAGAGATTTATTAAGGATCAATGTCTTGTCAATTTTTGGTATCACAAGGACATCCCACTAATGTCTTGTAAAAAGAGATTTGCCAATTGATTGGGGATTTTACTCGCATGAATGCATGTATAAAAGTTTGTCTCGTAAGATGTATGTCTTGCGAAGCCACATGTGCATCATGATCATAATCTTCTTGGTCACCCAAGCGTGTCTCAACACACCCACTAGTAAAGACATCATTATTATCGAAATGGGCAACCATGTTAGGGTTTAAGCGAGCATTCCTTCTCAATGGAAGTTTAGAATCTCAAGTAGCTCATGGCATAAACCAACAATGTGGTGGCTATTCTTAAACATCATCCACTTCAATAGTCAAATTTCAATTTTGGCCAATAAAAATAGGACAAATATTTACCACTTTTTAGTGTGGATGAGGTGTAAAATTGCTATTGATTGTTTGACCATTGAAACAGATGATGTTTAAGTAGAGTGCAATGTGGAAAAGGGTAGTTAATCTCATATCAATAGAAAAATCAAAAGAATCAAAGGCATGCTAGATCTAAAAACTAGTGAAAAATGTAAATCTAAAGTCAATGCAAGGGTGAGTAGGTTGGGTGAAAGATAGGATATGTAAATAAGCATGTGGAAACCTAAAAGAAGAATATATCAAGGAAGATCAAATTTGAAAATAAGATGTAAAATCAAACAAATGCACATTTGAAACCCTAAGGAATACACAAAAGATAGAAGAAAACAAGTCTCAAACATGCAAATGCTCATAGGATGAATATGCAAATCTAGATTCCTTTTAGTGCACTAATTTTGAAATGTTCAACTCCTTAGGATGTGAAATGGATGCAACGAAGATCAAATTTGAAAATAAGATGTAAAATCAAACAAATGCATATTTGAAACCTTAATGAATACACAAAAGATCAAAGAAAAACAAGTCTCAAACATGCAAATGCTCATAGGATGAATATGCAAATCTAGATTCCTTTTAGTGCACCAATTTTGAAATGTTCAACTCCTTAGGATGTGAAATGGATACAAATGAATGCCTTTAAATACAAGCACATAGCATCAAATCACACAAATATGTGTCTAGTCAGCTCATAATAGGTAGTAGAATAGGTGGGAGTTAACCAAATTTAAATTTGAATTTTAAAATTTCAAGGGTGAAGTCTGTGATTATAGAATTGACCTCACGTCCACAAAAAATAACCCAGGATAGAGAAATGGCCAGATCAAGATAGGTAGTAGATGTATATAGACATGCATAAATAATGTTTGGTCTAGGTAAATGTATCAAAATGTGTGCATGCATGGATAAGATGTACATAAATATACAAAAATGTGTGTTAGGGGGGAGGGGGGATAGGTAAAGCTTGGGGGAATATGCCTAGCTTTACACAAGACTATGTCATTTGCCAATATGTACATGTATTAAGACATTCTCCTAAAACATGCACAAAACCAAATGTGAAATGACATGGGTATGTTGATTTCGCCATTACAACAAAGTTACATTTGTTTAAGAGATTGAATTTGAAACAGTTACTCGTTTTTTTGGTGTGTGTGTGTGTGTCCGGGGGGGGGGGCGGGCGGGCGGGGCGGGGGGGGGGGGGGTGGGGTGGGGGGATTTATAACTTACAATTTGACAATATTCGTAATAATTAAGTCAGATTACAACATTATGAGGGAGTATTATCTTAACTAAAACTTATCCTTCAGCTGCACTGTCACAAGTAGGGGGACCCAATTCGTTAAAGTCATATAAAGGTCTAGCCCAATCGCATTTCCAAAAAATTAACATCTCAATAAATAATAACGTAATCTAAGAATATACCATCATTTCACCATTTGAACTACAACAAATTTTTTAAATGAAAAAAAGAAAAGAAAAGGTGTTACTCTTATTTCCGTTAACAGTGAAGCTACCAACCCATTAAATATAATAGCAACAATACATGGGACCTTGCCTTAAAAAGCATAACTAACTCGGACGGCAAGTGCATTTCAAATGTTTTTATTATGATTAACATTATTAAAATTGTTGCAAAATGATTTGCTTTTCCGTGTCTTGTGTTTCGATTTGGAGGAACTCTAAAGTTAATGGACACGTGTCTCCCCCACGAGAGGAGTATTTCTTTATACAACTATATCCGGTTGTAATGCAAGTTTTGGGTCCCTCGAAAGTGTTTAATTTATATTCTCTCTTGAGAATTTTTTAATTTTAATTTTTAAATTTAATTGGGCCCTAGACAAAAGATTACATAATTCAACATGAAAAGTTACTTTGACTAGGAGTCTCCTTGGGTCTTGTGGCTTGGTCATGAAATAATGTTTGGTGGTGGGCCCATCCTTTAATGCTTGTTGGCCAATACTAATCCCAACAAAAATTAGGTCTATATTTTGTACTATTATTAACATATCCTTTAAAAAAACGAGGTATAAATTAGAAAGTCCTTAAGAGCTTTTAGCTTCTTATTAGGCAATCCAAGGTAGAGTTTCCATGTAGATCGTGTCTTGTAAAAGTTCAATGTTAGTTGTAGTGAAAATTGTTTGTTCTTCTAGTGGAGGCCCCATTCCTTTCCTTGCTTTCCCAACAATGCTATGTTTGTGGTTGCCAACTATGATTAATTGATGGAAGGGGACAAAGTGTTTGATTGGCCTTATTGTGGGGATTTTTCTTTCCAATTATTGGTGGAGTTTGGAATTTCACAGTACTCAAGTGCATTGTTTGTTGCTTTGCTTGAAGGACAAAATTGAATGTTATAAAAGGACGAAAACAGTTGAAAGGATAGGAATAGCAATACAACTTGGAGATTCTCACTCATTTGATGCACTCTTTTGACAAAATGTCAATTTGTTAACAAACCTAGCATGGCACCCAAGAAAAATTGGACATTTCTTCTACTTCCTTTTTGGTGAAATTATATTGGAAAAACAAAAACATATAATTTCAATTGTATTTAGATATCATTTGAGAAAACATGATTGGTTTTCTATGGGATTATTGTTTTCACCTTAACGATATGTATGTTTTGTAATGTTTGCAATTTTTTAAAGTTGTTTCTCTATTTTTTGATTGGTTAGTGTTTTTTTTGTTGGTAAGAATTTTCATTTTCCATTAAACAAAAAAGTAAAAAAAAATGTATCCAATAGCATGTCACGAAACACAATATAAAATGTATCGATACTTTTTAGTCCCCAAATAATGTATTTGAGCATATTTTTTAAAACTATTTTCTAAAGCTTGTGGTTTATCAATTCATTGGTGGCAATGAGGGTGAGAAGGTTATTTTGACACGTTGGTAGCAATTGTAAAGTTTTGTTGGCTTCCACATGGTATTTGTAGGGCACATGTTAACTTTGTGGTGTTGGCTATTACAACTTGAATCAGTGGGTAGGCATTGATCTAATGGTTATGTAGTGAAAGGATAGTCAGTTGCTTTCGATAGTGATCCAGTACTTCTAAGCTTTTATTTTTTCAATTTTTAGATCTATCTTTTTTATTTATAGAAATTATATTTTGTTACTGTAAGCACAAAAATCACGCACAGTCTCCACGAGGACCCCTATAATGATTCAAATCTTTGTTGCTTACATGTAAGCATGAAATAATGTCCTTTAAGCAGCGAACCTCTTGATGACGTGTCCTCTTGCTTGTCTTGTGTTGTTTTCTTCTTTGTAGATTTCTCTCTCTCCCCGTTTGCGACGCTTTTCGACACTTGTTGCGACACTTGTCGACTTACGTTTTCTGAGCTTTTGACCTTGCTCCTAAGCCTTATGAGTGTCTTGTAGGTGAGTTTTCACCTCTCCCCTACGTTTTTCATCTTGTGTACCTCCTAGAAGCCTCCTAGAGGTCTCCCTATCCATCTCCCACTTTCGATTTTCAGTTTTACCTAACCAATCCAAATCTCCCCCTATTATTTCCAAATCTCCCCTGGCAGATTCTGCAGGTGTAAGTGGAGATTTGGATTCTTGCACATGACTGACCTGTTTCCAGAGGCAAAACCCCTCCTTTTCTTCTCTTCTTTCATCTCCCAACCTAATTTTCTGCATCAGACCCTGTCCAATTTGGATCTCCCCCAGACGACCCTACTGGCAAAAGGGGCGACCCTGCCATTTTTCTAGCCACGAAAAAACTCGAGTTTCTCACTCATTTTTGCTTTATTTTTGCCCATTTTTCTTCCAGTTTGCATGGTTTTTGATGCCTAATACAGAGTTAACTATTTCATGCACCCACATATGCATAATTAGCTCTATTTGATCTCAAATTAACTCTTCAATCAATCTCATGCATTCCCTCATCTCTATTTCCTCTTTAGTGATAAGTTATCTTTGTTTCATCACCCTCTAATCAATTGAGTTCACTGGGTAATCAATCCAGTGAACTCCCCAATCAATCCTTGTTAACTCATCAATCAAATGAGTTAACTTCTCAATCAATCTCATTCCTCAAACCTATAAATACACCCCTCCCTCAAGCACAAAGGGAGGCAAATTCATTGTGCACACAACTCTTGCCAGTTTTTGCTCTCCAATTTAGCATTCAAATGCTCTTACAGGACGAAGGTGCCTTTTGCTTTATTTGTTCAATCAAGCAACATTACACTGCTTCATTTTATGCCATTGTGCTCAACCAAAGCTCTCATTGAGCTCATACAAGCTTCATCAAAGCTTCTTTTTGCTTCTTTTTGTCGTTTTGTTGTCAAGAGGATCTCCTACTGCTACAAAAGGACTCAAGGTTGCCGATATCAAGGATTTCTGAGGGTAGTGGAGTCACACAAATTTTCATTTCTCTCAAGTTCCTTCATTGTTTTATTTAATTTAATAGTAATTAGAAAACCAAATTTGCTCTTGGGAACAGTAAAACATTACTTTTTCCTTGATAATTAGATCTTGCATGTTAGATTAGTTGTTTTCATATTTCTAGATCTAGATTATTAGAAGAAGCATATTCCCTTTTTTTTAGATTAGATTACTTCTAAATCATCAAAAACCCAAAAAAACATAGATTAACCTTGCATCAGAAAAATCGTATTAGATTGCATACATATTTCCCTTTCATAGATTAAAAGCACCTCTTTTATTTCCAAAATACTAAAAAAGCACAAAAAATGTTTCGCATATCATTTAGTTTGCATGCATATAGAAACCCTAGAATAGACAAAATAGCAAACCCTCGATACCATCACAAGGTAATCACGGTTAAACAATCCAAACAAACCCTCGATACCATCACAAGGTAAAAACAAGTCAAAACGAAGTCAAATCCTAGGTCAACTAAACCCTAGGTCAAAACAGTTAAGGTTAGCAATCACACAAACTACCTCTATCCTATGTGCTTAGGAGTGAGAGGAGAGTGGGTGAGGGCTATCCATGATGAGATCCAAGAGATCCATCTAAGACCACAACAAGAAACATTTGTTCTACCACAAGGGGACCCATTCATCCTCTTATTGTTAGAAGAAATTAGACAACACCAGATACAACAAGAACTCGTCCAACACATACAAAGACAAGAGGACATAAACGAACATAATCGTTTACCCACATAGAGGTGGAATCTGAGAAACCCAAACAAGAGAAGAGAAACTAGTGACCCTTCGGGTCATAGGGTTATCTCAACTACAATTTCAATCGAACGAAACATTCAACTAAGCACACAACAACAAAGGCCACAATACTTGCCGACCCCTCTTCGCGAAGTCCAACTCTCCAATGAGCCAGACCCCCACCATGTCTCGCCTCCTCTCAACTAGCTACTTCCACATGAGTGAGAATGACGTGGCGGATCACCCCGTGGCAAGGAGGGAAGGGTCCGTGTGCATGCTGAAATCTGACCTGACAACCCCAAGCAAGCCAGAGTCACAATTTTGAGCGTACATATTTTGGTGAACCTGACGTGAATTACAAAATCTTTTGGTTTTGTACTTCACACTTTAAATGTTTCAAAACAGTTAACAGAAACTTCAAAACATTCTTTCACTGCTCTGCATAGCCACTTCAGCTTCTATCGCTTACACCATCATTCGTTCCATTTATTTTGTGGTGTCTACGGCACCCCCGAATATGACAGAACCTGACTTAAATCAAGGGAACATTCCCTCAAGAGAACTAGAAACTCCCTCATTTGATAGGTATGTGCCGCTGCATCCTGATGCGCCAATCACCAACTATTATGACTACGAAGATTCTAATTATGGACAAGATCAAAGAGAATCCAGGCGTTCTCTATCTTTCAACAACCCAGCTTGGGAAAACAACCTGACCATACCAAGTGCGCCACATAAAGCAAGAAGGATAAGGTCGGAGATACACCAACCTGAACAACCTTCCACAAGTACATCAAGCACTCATCTTGATGAGGAAGTTAAAAGGTTGGAAAAAAGATTTACAAGAAGCCAAAGACGCTCAAGAGGTATTGAGGATCACCTTGCAAGAAAAACAAAGGAAAAACGCTGCACGTGAAGAAGCATATCACCATGAAAATACTCGACAAGAACAAGGAGAACTAAATGATGAAGAATTGGAGGAGTGCACAGAGTTCCTCATCGAATATTATGATATATTCGCATGGGCATATTCAGACATGCCAGGGTTAGATCCAAAAGTGGTGGTGCATAACTTAGTGACAAAACCAGATGCAAAACCCATGAAACAAAAACCAAGGCTCATAAAGCCACAAGTAACTGAAATGGTGAAGGAAGAACTAAAAAAAATGTTAAATGTCGGTTTCATCAAACCAGTGGATTATTCGAATTGGGTGTCAAACATTGTCCCAGTTCTAAAGAAAAATGGAAAAATTTGGATATGTCTCGATTTTAGAGACATCAACCAATCTTGCCCCAAGGACGATTTTCCTTTACTATCCATTGATCAAATTGTCGATTCAACAGTGGGATACAAGGCCCTTTCCCTCATGGATGGATTTTCAGGATACAACCAGATCAAAATCATAGAAGTTGACCTAAGCAAAATGATATTCACTACCCCCTGGGCAACTTTTTGCTACGTAGTCATGCCATTCAGATTGAAGAACGTAGGAGCTACCTACCAGAGGGCGATGACACATATCTTTCACGTTTACATCCATAAGATAGTTGAAACATACATTGATGACCTTCTAGCTAAATCAGAACAAAGGTCAAAACATGTGGAGGACCTAGAGCTGCTACTCTTGCAGATTCAATCGCAACTCTAGTGCAGAGAATTAGAATCTTGGAAGTAGAGCAAGTTGCTCTAGAGAGAAGACAAAAGTCCCATGAACAAGACCAGGGGGCATCGCAAAATCCCCCCTATCTCAATTATTATTCACAAAATGCTAGCAACGACACATGTCTAAATGGGAATCCTTCTATTCAAAACAATCAAACAAATCCAATAACAGGTTATCAAAACCCACCTATGGGGTTATTACTATCAACCCCACAATCTCAAAGTGCCTTTCTAGGGACATATCTTGAGTATTTGAAAGAACCTTTGGACCAAAGCATAAGAAACGTGCAACTACCTTGGCCACTGCCAGATCTGCCAAAGTTTAAATGAGAAGGAGATCCGAATTCCCACATTAAAGCCTACACCATGGCCATAAGAGAACTCCTCCCTTGGGATGGGGTTGTAGAAAACATCTTTCCAAAAATTCTTGAAGGCATCGCTTTGGATTGGTATTATCGTCTCCCATAAGCTTCAATTCATTCGTTCAAACAGTTAATCAAAGAGTTTGTCATGGCATTCGACATGAATAAACTTGTTAAAATAGGGATTAGAGAGTTCTTCACAATGAAACAAGAGACAAACGAATCTGTAGCCCACTTTGTCACCCAATGGAGGCAAGTCCTTTATTCTTCGACTAGTGCTCCGAACATGGACGACCAAGAATTGTGCAATCTCTTTTTGCATGCCCTTAACAAGGACATGAGGGAAGATGTTAAAAAATTGTCATATAAATCCTATGAAGAGGCACTGGAAAGTGCTTTGAGGATTGAGCAAGCCACCATCGATAGCGGTCAGAAGACTTACGACACCAACAAAAAACTTCAAACATCCAAAGGAACAAAAAAGACTACATCCAATGTGCCCCAAGAGCAGGATGTCAATGTCATAAAAAGCAATCTTAGTAATGACAAATGGCAACAAAAAGGAAATCAAGGATCAAACTAACCTTCATACAACCCCAATACTTATTGTTGGTTCCACAAGACAAAGGGTCATGAAACAAAGACTTGTTATGGGTACAATAAAGCTATCTCCAAACTTACTCCGGATCAACAAAGGAACTTCCTTAAACTTCTCTAATCCCAGAGAAAGGAGAAGGAACCTCAAATTGAGTAAGGGAAGCCAAATCAAAACAATTCCAATCACATAGAATTAAGCCAAGAAGTGTTTGTGATCCATCAGGAAGAACAAACAGATCAAACAGAAAACATCTTCTCACAAGTAATAAACTTGTTGAGAGCCTCCCCCTCACATCATAAGACATTTCTGGAAGTGTTGGAAGTAGGGTGTTCCACACAGGAGGAATCGCCTCCTCTTATATTCGATGTTTCCAAACTACCCCAAAGTGAAGGAAGTAAGAAAAAGGATTCACCTCTACACATACAAATGCAAATCGAAGAGGTCACTATAAAAAGAGTAGTGGTGGATGAAGGATCGACAATCAACCTTCTACCAATGTCCTTTCTACGAAGGATGGGATACAACAAAATAGGAATCTAGCAACAAACTGCCACATTAAGGATTAACGACAATCATGACATCCAAACAGTCAGGAAAATTATCCTACCACTCACTCTAATGGGTAAAACCATCTCTACGGATTTCTATGTAATCAACCGAGAAACCAATTACAATATGATCCTTGGGAGGCCTTGGATTCATGCCATGAAGGCCATTAGCTCCACTCTATTCCAAGAGATACATTTCCATCATCTGGGAAAAGTCACCGTCATTAAAGGAGACCCTGAGCCTTTCAGTATCTACATAAAGGAATAGGAAGAAAAAGACAAGAAGTTGAAAATGCAAGAAAAACAGAAAGAGGAAACTCAGGATGTTCCAACAAATACAAGCGCTCACAACATATCCTATCAAAGAATGGATGATCTTAGGGAATTCCCCTTTGATCCGCATACCACTAAATCCCATGCACCGTTCGACTTAGTAGTCATTCCATGTATCAATGAATGGGATATCAAAAACCTCTTGGTTGGAACAATTGAAATCATTGAAGAAGGAGACGAAAAAGAAGAAAAAAGAACTTCCACTTATGAGTTTGGAGAAGCATATCATTCACAAAACCATGAAATCTTGTGGACCCTACATTTTGACGGAGCTAGTTGCAAAACAGGGGCAGGAACAGGGATAATCTTGACATCTCCTGAAGGGAAAGTTCTCCCCTTCGCCTTTAGACTAGATTTCTTTTGCACCAACAACATCACTGAGTACGAAGCCCTATCCATAGGAATCATGCTAGCCATGAGAATGTGAGTCAAGAAAATATCTACCTTTAGAGATTCTTAATTGATAATCAATCAGGTTGTGGAATAATACGAAACAAAGTTGGGACAATTGTGACTTTATAAAGAAACCATCAGGAAGTTGGTTCAGTTTTTTGATTTCTTCTCCATCAAAGCCATACCCAGAGAAGAAAATCAAGTGGCTGACTTAATGGCCACGTCATCTGCATTGTTCTCGCCACATGGTCAATTGCAAAATATATTGGTTCAGTGTGCAGAGAGCCATTATTGGAAAGCGAAGAATTACCAAATATCTTGAATTACGCCATGGGTCAAGAAGAGAGACCAACTCGAGATTACGCCGAGAATAATGAAGCCATCTTGGAATATCTACATGCTTATGACAGACTTCCAATAGTACACCACAAAAAAGGATACATGCTCCTCTCGCATCCAAAAGACTATTTTGGGAATGAGAAAGAAATCCTTTAGATTGAAGCAAACTTAGATTTACCTCCTGCTCCTCAAAAGTTTGAGGAAGGACACCCATCCCTAACTGGAGATACAATCGACATCAATGTTAGAATACTTGAAAAACCTAGGATTTTAAAACTAGGAGGAGAACTAAATGACGAAGAATTGGAGTACACAGAGTTCCTCATCGAATATTCTAATAAATTCGCATGGGCGTATTCAGACATGCCAGGGTTAGATCCAAAAGTGGTGGTGCATAACTTAGTGACACAACCAGATGCAAAACCCATGAAACAAAAACCAAGGGCCATAAAGCCACAAGTAGCCGAAATGGTGAAGGAAGAACTAAAAAAAATGTTAAATGTCGATTTCATCAAACCAGTGGATTATTCAAATTGGGTGTCAAACATTGTCCCAATTCTAAAGAAAAATGGAAAAATTTGGATGTCTCGATTTTAGAGACATCAACCAATCTTGCCCCAGGGATGACTTTCCTTTACCATCCATTAATCAAATTGTCAATTCAATGATAGGATATGAGGCCCTTTCCCTCATGGATGGATTTTCAAGATACAACCAGATCAAAATTGCAGAAGTTGACCTAAACAAAATGACATTCACTACCCCCTGGGCAACTTTCTGCTACGTAGTCATGCTATTCGGATTGAAGAACGCAGGAGCTACCTACCAGAGGGCGATGACACATATCTTTCACGATTACATCCTTAAGATAGTCGAAACATACGTTGATGACCTTATGGCTAAATCAGAACAAAGGTCAAAACATGTGGAGGACCTTCATAAAATCTTCAATAGGCTTCAAGAATATAAAGTAAGGTTGAACCCTGAAAATGTGTTTTTGGAGTCACGACAAGAAAGTTGTTAGGATTCATTGTCTCACGAAGAGGCATAGATGTCGACCCAACTAAGGTCAAAGCAGTCTTAAATGCAACCCTACCAACAAGTGAGAGAGCAGTAGAAGCCTTTTTGGGATAGTTAGGCACAATCTGACGATTCATACTAGACATGATTTTCAAAATTCATCCAATCAACCGATTATTGAAAAAACAAGTTGGCATTACCTGGACCGTGCACTGCCAAAATGCATTTGAGCAAGTAAAGAAGTTCTTGTTAACCCCATCCATGCTAATGCCACCAAAACATGTTAAGCCCTTCATCTTATACTTCAGAGCAACCGATATCTCCGTAGCATGCATGCTAGCTTAAGAAGATGAAGGTGGATGAGAAAGAGCCATCTATTTCATAAGTCAAACCTTGTTGGAATATGAGAAGAACTATACCCAGGTTGAAAAAGACTGTCTTGCCATAGTCTTTGCAACCTGAAGGCTGTGACATTACATGTTGAATGAAGAAACTAAGGTTATGATACGATCTGAACAATTGAGAACTTTCTTAAATCAACCCATGCTCTCAAGAAGAGTTGTTGATTCATAACTTTGTTGAGTGAGTTTGAGCTAACCTACGTCAACCAAAAAGTAGTCAAGGCACAGATAATAGCAGATTGGTTAGCAGATAACCCGGTTCCCCAAGAGGAACCCGTAAATGAAGATTTCCCTGATGAATAGATTTGTGTGGTTGATCTTGAGAAGTATGCAGCCTCATATTGGTACAGAGATATTGTGAACTATCTTGCAAACAAGACTTATCCAAAAAACATGGCCCCTTTGGGAAAAAGACGGTTACGCGTCCTCACTACAAGATATGTTTTAATAGACGATGTGCTCTATCAAAGGGCCCTGGACAGAATGTTGCTTCAATGCGTTGACAAAGAAGAAGCATGAAAGATATTAGAAGAGTGTCATAGTGGAATTTGTGGAGGACATTTTGGTGGTCACGCCATGGCAAAAAAAAATCACAAAATGGGATGCTTCTGGCCTTGTTTACAAAGGGATGCGATTAAGTTCGTAAAGAGGTGTCTGAAGTGTCAGGCTTATGCTCATGTTCACCACACACCAAGAAGAGATTTACAATTGATCGTTACCCCTTGGCCCTTCTCCACATGGAGATTAGATCTGGTGGGGAAGATATCTCCCCCATCAACGGATGGACATCTATTCATCATTACCGCGACAGAATACTTCACAAAATTGGTGGAGGCCATGCCTCTCACCACAGTGTTAGGTGCCGTAATCACTAAATTCATACTAAACCAAATCATTTGCTGGTTCAGAATTCCCCAAGTGATAGTAACAGGCAATGCCTCATCATTCAAAAATCCACAAGTAAGAGAGCTATGCGAGAGATTTCACATCAATCAAGACTCTCCCTCAGTCTATTATCCTCAAGGGAACGGACAAGCATAAGCTACCAACAAGACTCTGAAAGCAATACTGATCAAAATTGTGAAAGATTCTAAGAGAGATTGGCATTTACAGTTATACCCAGCTCTGTGGGCATGCAAAACAAGCATTAAGACTCCAATTGGAACCACCCCTTACGCCCTCACTTTTGGGTCAGAGGCGGTATTACCATTGGAAGTAGAATTGCCTAGCCTGAGAGTATCATTACAAGGATTATTGGACAATGAAGGGTATAGAGCAGTAAGGTTAGCTCAATTAGAAATGATGGACGAAACACGCTTGAGAGCTATTCAAAGACATGATTCTTATCTAGCAAGAATGAAAAAGAAATATAACAAAAAGGTCATCCCAAGACCCTTTCAAGTGGGAGATCTAGTGCTCAGAATAGATAATTTGATCGATAAAAGAGCTGGTGAAGGATGAAAATTCAGACCCAATTGGATAGGTCCTTACATGGTCAAATAAGATTTCAAAAACGATGCCTATCTCTTGTGCACAATGGAGGGAGAGGAATTTGGTGAAAGAGTGAATGCCTTGCACCTCAAGAAATACTATGTCTAAAACACCAAAAAAATCAAAAAAAGAAAACATAAAAATACAATAATTTAAAAAAAAAAATCAAAATGTCAAAAATAATTCGGTTCTTGCATTTCAATATCATTCTGTTCATCTTGCATTACTGTTAGTGACTTGCTCTTGTACTATTTTCTTTTTAGTAAGCAGTCTAATGTTGTCTAGATATACATTATCCTTTCAAGACCTAGAGATTCCCCACTTTTCACAATCATCATTATCCCCCTTCATTCCTAGTGATTCTAATCAAATCCTAGCTCTTAGCTTTACACTGATCCCAGTCTTATGAGTCAAGATGCTAGGTCTAAACAAAGTTAGTATTCAAACCTACAGTGTTCAAAGGAAGCTTGCAAGTAGACCTTCCCAATTCTTCCCTAGTATTAGAGAAGTCCAAATAGATTACAAAAGCTTTAGGTGGCGCTCAACCCATTATCTTTCTTGGCCAAAAACGTCAGGAAGATCAAAACTCTGAAGGAAGCAATCTAAAATTTGAGTGAATAAAAAAAACGAGTGATCAAAATAAGAGAATTGTGAGATCAAAGCATTGCATATCAAAGTTCCAAAAAGCATTCATTTCTTGAAAAGTCAAAAAATACAAAAAAATGAGAAAAATCAAGTGAGGAAAATACAAAAAAAAAGCAAAAAGCAAAAAAAGAGTGAAAGAGAGAATATTGTTGAATGTCCGTACTCTTGGGTGGAGATCAGTCTAAGCTTGAAGCCTCAAGGGTGACATTCTAACAGAGAAAGAAAGGTACAAAGCACACACACGCACTAGCTAAGCAAAACTGAAGAGTGTAGTAGTCTCTAGGACCATCTTCTACCTAGGGACCCTTGTTCTTTCATATTTATCCTTTACCTTGGGTCTACCTTGCCATCTAGGATCTAAATCTAGCGAACACCAATAAAATTTGTTACTTGTTTGAGTTGAAAGCTTGTCAAGTAGTCTTATCTAGATAAGGATTAGTGTTTAGCCTTCAGCAAAGCCAAAGTCAGAAATGCTCCATTTTCATTCCCACTCCCCACTTGAGTTTCCCTAAAATCCTATCTCACAGCCTTGAATAGGTCTCTTATATCAGGATAACTCGCAATCCCCTTAATCAAAAATCATATTTGAGAGTAGTCACATTGTTTGTCCCACATTGCATTCATTCCAAAATCAGAAAAAGAGTCTCAAAGCAATAAAGTCAAATGTCATATCTCATGACTTTCAGTAGAAGTAAATGTCTCATTTCAACATTTCTTGTGTTCCTACATTATCATATCGTAAACTGCATCTCATATATATGTCACAAAAAAATTACAAAAATATGTCATTGTTATCATACTTGCATCATTAAAAGAGTTGAAGAGGTCAAACATAATCAAAAAGTTCCCAAACCTCCAAACATGCACTAAAGATGAGTACAAAATTTGATAGACAAAAACCATAAAAGGATAAACTTTCGTAGATACATCCGAGGTTTACATATACAAGGGTATCAAAGAGCTAGGACAAAATGCTCTCAAGAGAATTAGAGGCTCCCCATGAAAGGGGGCCCGATTTCAAGAAAGGAAGTCAAGGGCGGTTCCCTCCAATAGAACCCTCAGGACTTCGGCTCCTCCGTCTATGAATACCACTTGTCGCTCCATGAGACCTATGAGAGTGAGGTGCTCTGTTGTGAGCATGTGATTGTGAAGGTCCCGCCATGCTAGCATCACGACATACAACATTAAGGTGAGCCATCTCTCAGAGTACCTGATTCTCACCCTTAAGGGTGTCAACCTGGGTCTTCAACTCTGTATTCATCTAACATCCATGATAGACAGGAGCAAAAATGTCAGTGTGTCGCCCCACAACAGGGGCACACCAGGATCATCTAAAAGGCGATCACAAGTCATCCTAGTGAAGGGAGAAGCTAATCCAACATTAATCTCGTGAACAAAATCCCTCCACTCTCTGACGTTACCTAAGAGAGAAAATTGAGAGAAAAGCAAGTCAGTTCCCTATGAAAAGGGAAAGGACAAGAGTACAAAAAGCAAATAGATTAAACTTACGTGGATCACCAGGCTACCAATCAGGGTCAAATTACCGCATCACCTCATCCAAATGAGGAGGACGAGGAACAACAGGAGGACCCTTGGGGATATCAATAGCATCATATAAATCATCAATATCATCAAAATCCTCATCCTCCAGAAGGACCTCGTCTGATGAATCATCATCATCTGGAACGTAGTCCTCATCAGTAGATTTTGAGTCTAGAGATTAGGAAGGAGTCCCTCTCCTTCCTCTCTGTCCTCATCTCGAAGCTCTAGTGATGAAGACTCTAGGAGTCAAGGGAGTCCAAATGACTGTCCTCTGTCCAATCTCACCCATCTCCTAGAATGTCCTATAGCATGTGGACACTGGGGGGAAGTCCTCAGGAATGTCCTCGCCAAACTGTTGTGAAACACGATCAACCCGATGGGCCTCGACTAGACCATTATGGTCTGAAAGCTTAGATACTCCACGACAATGCTCTCTGACCTCACCATCACGGGCCTAGGATCCCTCCATGTCACGATAAGGATCAAAGATCATGTCCTCATCTATAAGAGTAGTAGCAGTGGGTAAAGAAGCATCAAAGTGAGCAACATGCATCCACCTCGCTACTCTCGGTAAGTATCTATCTAGAAGTGGAATGAGCTTCTGATAGAGCCTCATGTGCTCAAATATCCATGTCATTATGAAAGAAGAGTGGCTAAAAGCTAGAGCCCCTCACCACAAAATACAATAGAAGTTTCTATAAACCATAGCCAAGATGTCCGGTCCCCAAGCGTAAACTACACCCTCCTCGATATCATGAATGATGGGTGTCCAACACCATCTCAGATGAGCTGAGGCTTTGTCTCCCGACAGCCTTGATGCAATCAAACCAATCAGGAATCTCCTGAAAAGTGGAATGCAGAGATGTGGCACAGATGTGAGGTTGACTCACGTCTGATGCCCATGGTGATTAACCCCCGTGAATGTAGCCCAAGAAGCCTTATCCTCAAAGGACTCGCTAACTGGAAGAACCAAAGGCCGTCCTCTCATAAGAACCCCAAGTATACGATACACATCATAAAGAGTGATAGTCCACTCTCCTGAGATCTGCAGGAACCTAAATGTGTTTCTATCTGCATCCCAGTAAGTCAAAATGTCACAACATATACAAGACATAGGATGAATCATAGGCACATGGCAAACTCTAGATAGACCTGCCCTCTTCATAATAGCACGATCCTCAGTACTCAACGAAGCAAACATCCCTGAGAGCCATCCCTGCTCTTATCAAGCATTCCATCGGATACGCATGTCCTACAAAAATCATAAGAGAACTTTAGATTAGATCTCGTAAGCTCGTAAAAATCCCTAAAAATTGTAAAACTAAAGAAAACCTTACACAAAAAAAGCATATAAACCTTCAAAATTGCAATAAACAAGTGAGTATAGTAACTAAAACATGTTAGATTAGAGTGAAACAAGCGTTAAACAACTTGAAAATTTAGTCAAAATTAGCCCAATAGGGTCGCCTCTGGGCGACCCAAGTATTTTTTTGGATCTCCCTTGGGCGACCCTGCTGTCAGATAGGATCTCCCCCAGGCGACCCTACTTGACAAAAGGGGCGACCCTAGAGGAAGATCCCTCAACTAAAAATTGCTCTAAAAACTTCAATCTTCGACTGATTTCAGAAAATGAAAAATCAATCTTGCTCTAAACGACGAGACAAACACAATGCAACAGAGAAAATCATCAAAAATAGATGATTTCAAGAGATTTTTCACAAAATTCAAACTAGGGTTTAGAGAAGGGTTTTTCACGGATTGCATACCTGATTATCCATGCCTAAAGAAGAGTTGACCATCTTTGTGATCTCCTCGATGATATCTTTCTAACGACTGCTCACACGAACGATTCCGTTGCCATTTCACTCCAATCTCATAATCTGGCTCACTTTGTTTGCCCTTAGCTTAGTTTCATTTATGCATTTTTAGATTAGATCTTTGCTTTTATGCATCTCTTTCATGCGTCGTTTTATGTGCTTTCATCCCTATAGGTTCAAATCGACAAAGGTAAACAACTAGTCGAACTCGAACAATCCATGCTAAGTTCGTCATTTCAGTTTTCATTATTTGTTTTGATATATTTAAATGTTAGACTAATACTAGTTATTGCAGGTACAAATTGCAAGAAAATGGACAACAGGTAAGGCCTAGTTCGAGAACGGTACCTACCTTTCATGTAGACTACCGTCCTCAAGGGAGCAAATATGTAAGCACAAAAATCATGCACAACCTCCACGAGGACCCCTATGATGATTCAAATCCTTGTCACGTACATGTAAGCGTGAAATAATGTCCTTTAAGCAACGAACCTCTTGATGACGTGTCTGTTGGGAATTAAGGTGTCTCAACCTTGGTAATTCCTTGCATTATTTTGATTGTATTTATTTATTCATTGCCTATGATGTAAATTAATTGTAAATTCCATATTGTCATTTTGTGGGATGTGGCACAGTGATGTGTCATCCTACATGGAAGATGACAACTTCTAATTTTGTCCTCACATGAGGAGATAGGCATCCCACTTTGTGGTAGGAGTATTTTGCCATGTGTCAGCATCTTGGATGTTGTGTAAGGGAATGTTGACTGAAACAGTTATGACGGATTCCTATGACGAAGTTATGACATGTAAGAGTAAAAAACAGAAGCTTGTAAGATAGGTGAAGACATGTGTCGAGAAGCATCTTTGAAAAAGGCATCTTTAAGTGCCCCAAGGTGGACTATGACATGTTGTAAAAGAATATGCTATTTATAGTCTGTGTATGATAGATTCTCTTACAACTGGGAATTGTAACTGCTATGACAGATTCTATGATGGTTGTAAGAGTTGTAAGAGCATCTGTCATAGCCCATTTTGGATATAGGCGACCTCTTTGGGATGGGGGCTGTGGAAAAGTGTCAGATGCATCTTACAATGTTGACCAAGTGTCCATAGGCGTGGGTTGTGGACCATGAGGCCAATTTGGATGCCCATTCCAAGATAGAGCCAATTTTACCTTGTATATTCTATATAAATAGGTGTTTTGAGGAGGAGATGTAGTATGTGGTTGACAGGTACTGTTATGCTGCCAGATTGACTCCAAACACAAGTGACGAAGACTATTGAAGCTTGCATTACAAGTGTATTGTAAACCATATTCAGTTTTGATAATACATTGTGCAGGTTTCTGAGTGTGGTGTTTTTCACCCGATAAGGGTTTTCCCCGCGATATATCTTGTC
Organism: Cunninghamia lanceolata; assembly: GCA_027924645.1. NCBI lineage: Eukaryota > Viridiplantae > Streptophyta > Pinopsida > Cupressales > Cupressaceae > Cunninghamia > Cunninghamia lanceolata. The sequence goes on along the minus strand of BSBN01000766.1, from coordinate 1,258,713 downwards.
TCTCTTCTTTTGTCTGCTTTCTGGTTCTATGTGTATTGCTGCAATATCTCTGTTATATGTCTCATGTTGCTCTAATTGTAAATATTAAATTGAATTTGTATAGCTCTCCCCTCATTAGATTAGTGTAGGAAGCGATTTTCGCACACCTAGCTTCCTTTCAGTGTCCTCTTGCTTGTCGTGTGTTGTTTTCTTCTTTGTTGATTTCTCTCTCCCCGTTTGTGATGCTTTTTGACACTTGTTGACTTGCATTTTCTGAGATTTTGACCTTGCTCCTAAGCCTTGTGAGTGTCTTGTAGGTGAGTTTTCACCTCTCCCCTACGTTTTTCATCTTGTGCACCTCCTAGAAGCCTCTGAGAGGTCTCCCTATCCATCTCCCACTTTCAATTTTTTAGTTTTGCCTAACTAATCCAAATCTCCCCCTATTATTTCTAGATCTCCCCCGGGAGTTCATGTAGGTGCAAGTGGAGATTTGGATTCTTGCACATGACTGACCTGTTTCCAGAGGCAGAACCCCTCCTTTTCTTCTCTTCTTTCATCTCCCAACCTGATTTTTTGCATCAGACCCTGTCCAGTCCGAATCTCCCCCGAGCGACCCTATTGGTAAAATGGGTGACCCTGCCATTTTTCCAGCCACAGAAAAACTCAAGTTTCTCACTCATTTTTACTCCATTTTTGTCCGTTTTTCTTCTAGTTTGCATGGTTTTTGATGCCTAATATAGAGTTAACTATATTTATGCACCCACACATGCATAATTAGCTCTATTTGATCTCAAATTAACTCTTCAATCAATCTCATTCATTCCCTCATCTCCATTTCCTCTTCAGTGATAAGCTATCTTTGCTTCATCACTCTCTAATCAATTAAGTTCACTGGGTAATCAATCCTTGTTAACTCATCAATCAAATGAGTTAACTTCTCAATCAATCCCATTTCTCAAACCTATAAATACACCCCTCCCTCAAGCACAAGGAGAGGCAAATTCATTGTGCACACAGCTCTTGCTAGTTTTTGCTCTCCAATTTAGCATTCAAATGCTCTTACAGGATGAAGGTGCCTTTTACTTTATTTGTTCAATCAAGCAACGTTACGCTGCTTCATTCTATGCCATTGTGTTCAACCAAAGCTCTCATTGAGCTCATACAAGCTTCATCAAAGCTTCTTTTTGCTTCTTTCTGTCATTTTATCGTCAAGAGGATCTCATGCTTCCACAAAAGGACTTGAGGTTGCCGATATCAAGGATTTCTGAGGGTAGTGGAGTCACACAAATCTTCGTTTCTCTCAGGTTCTTTCATTGTTTTGTTCAATTTAATAGTAATTAGAAAACCAAATTTGTTCTTGGGAACAGTAAAACATTATTTTTTCCTTGATAATTAGATCTTGCATGCTAGATTAGTTGTTTTCATATTTCTAGATCTAGATTATTAGAAGAAGCATTTTTCCTTTTCTCTAGATTAGATTACTTCCAAATCATCGATAACCCAAAAAAACATAGATTAACTTTGCATCAGAAAAATCATATTAGATTGCATACATATTTCACTTTCATGTATTAAAAGCACCTTTTAATTTCCAAAATATTAAAAAGCACAAAAAAATGTTTTGCATATCATTTAGTTTGCATGCATATAGAAACCCTAAAATAGACAAATGTAATGTCCCCTACTTAGTCCAGTCAGTTGTTGGTTAGAGATTAACCTATCACAAGACTCCTGTAGGCTAATGGTCGTGTTCAGGGAGTTAGTTTGGGGACTTATTTTTTATAGTAAGTTATGACAGAGCCAGTTTCTATTTTTAGTAGGGTAGTGCAGGAGCCAGGGCATGAGATTCGCAGGGTCGAATCTTCTAGAGCATTGTCAATTTAAAATAAGTTAAATTAAAGATTTAACTTATTATGTTATAAGGATGACTTTAAGTTATAATATAACTTAACTTTATAATATTAAGTTATAACTTAAAGTAACAAGTTGTGTGCCTAGGGATGGGCGCCCACCCTCATGGAGAGATAAGGGTATGTTTTAAAATTAAAAATTAATTAAATCTCTCTCATCTTGGGCATTGGAGTAAAGGGCAAATAAAAGACCCAAAAGAAGCTTCATTTCATTTATGCTTGGTTTATGATATTTTGCTCTGATATTGAGTTTTTCCCGTGCATAAGGTTTGAGCTTGGCTCTTTGGTTTCAATCATCAATTTACAGAGACGAAAACCTTTGCAGATTCGTCATTCCTTGTGTATGAAAGAGTGCATCGGGAAGGGGTTATTGGAGTCTTCATTTAGAGGATTCATTTGGGCTTTCAAGAAACACATTCTGAGGAGATTTGAGCACGAAATGAAGATATCTTTCTAGAGTTGTGATTTTCAGCTAAGAATGAGTTGGTGATGAACAGATTGAGTGCATTAGAGAGGGGTTTTGTAGTTGTTTAGGAGTATCAAACCTGGTCGTACAACTTGTTGTAGGTCGTACTCACTGTGCAGGGCCGTACCTCTTCTAATATGTAATTTCTCTCATTTTCAGTGGCTATTATCATTCAAAGGGGGGTCGATTTGGAGTAGAGATCACTTTCAGTCTAAAACAGAAAGGAAAGAAGTATTTTTGCTGGAGTTTTCTGGGTATTTATTGTTGCTGTAGGGTTGTACTGTGTTGGTGTGGGATGTGGGCAGTCTAGAGATATTCCTTCATAATATTGCTTCAACAAACCCTTCCAATCTAAGCGCCTAAAGACTGTAATCACATTGCAGCGATTGAAATATGAATTCTCTTACCTTGTATGAGATATGAAGTGACTTCTATGGCTTTGTAATGCTGCCAGCATTTCTGGCAATCGAACAAGTAGCATATTTCCAAGTGGGTATTTCTCTATAATTAGTTTTGTTGTAATTTATACCCCGGGTTGCCTTTAGTTTATGCAAAATCATTGTATATTTTATGGGTTTGTTCATATGCTTTACATTTCATACATGCAATGCGAAAAACATACATGCAAAAACAACCCACAAAACCCTAAACAACAGAAACATTAAAAAACACAAAAAAAATCAGTTAAAGGCAAACATATACAGAGGGGTGTATGTTACAACAAAATAGCAAACCCTCGATACCATCACAGGGTAATCATGGTTAAATGATCCAAACAAACCCTTGATACCATCATGAGGTAAAAAGAAGTCAAAACAAAGTCAAACTCTAAGTCAACTAAACCCTAGGTCAAAATAGTTAAGGTTAGCATCACACAAACTACCTCTATCCTATGTGCTTAGGAGAGAGGAGAGTGGGTGAGGGCTATCCGTGATGAGATCCAAGAGATCCATCCAAGACCACAACAAGAAACATTTGTTCTACCACAAGGAGACCCATTCATCCTCTTATTGTTAGAAGAAATTAGACAATGCCAGATACAACAAGAACTTGTCCAACGCATACAAAGACAAGAGGACATAAATGGACAGAATCGTTTACCCACATAGAGGTGGAATCTGAGAAACCCAAACAGGAGAAGAGAAACTAGTGACCCTTCGGGTCATAGGGTTATCTCAACTACAACTTCAATCGAACGAAACATTCAACTTAGCACACAACAACAAAGGCCGTAGTACTTGCCGACCCCTCTCCACGAAGTCCAGCTCTCCAACGAGCCAAACCCCCGCCGTGTCTCACCTCCTCTCGACTGGCTACTTCCACGTGAGTGAGAGTGACGTGGCAGATAGCCTTGTGGCAAGGAGGGAAAGGTCCATGTGTGTGCTGAAATCTGACTCGACAGTCCCAGGCAACCGAAGTCACGATTTTGAGTGTATAGTTACAAGTATCATAGTGGGAAGCATTTAATTAATGTGATAGAAAATTTTAATCAGCTCAATAGCGAGAAAAAATACCATATGATTAGGCTTGGCTATTAGCTCGCTCTTTTCTTGTGCTATTATCTACAAGTCTGATTCTATCTTTAATTTTAGAAAACTGGATCTAATGTATGTTAGATTTCCATTACTGTTATGCATGTAAAGTAATAGAGATGGCTAAAAGAAAACTAATTGAATTCTCTTCTATATGTAACACTACTATTGATAATTTGCTAGAGCAAACACATGGTATTTAATATTTGTATTTGGGCAATTTATTTCTTGATTTGCATGATGCTTTATACTATAATTGAAGAAGATTATTAAGTGATGCAATTGTATGCTTTGTCTTGTCTTAAATCGTCAAAACAATGCAACAATTTCTCTCTAGGATTGGAGTCTTCCACACACCTCTAATGTGAGGTCATGGCTAAAATATAGATATGTTCTGATTCTATAATTATGAACACAATAGCCTACACCTTGATGAATCTGTTTTATGATAGACAATTTTAATGCCATCTAAAGTTGCAATCTCATTTCACTTGTCTTTCTATGGTCAAAACTTTATATCTTTAAAGTCAATATTATCAACTTTACTAAGAGTATTTTGTGTGTTAATGATGATAGGTAGAGGATAATTAACTATGACTACCTATGTCTATGGATGATTTTCATCTTAGATCCAAAAGTATTCTGATATGAAAACTAACATATTTCAAAGTAGAACAAAAACATATGCAAAGCTTTGCTAAATAGTCTGTTTCTTGGCTGAACATTATTTACCTCTTTGTGCACAATCATATACAAATTAGATTGTTTTGTTATAGTATCGAAAATGTGTGTGTCACTTTCTATTAGGGTCATATGCTATTATTGAAACTTTTGTTGACTTCTTGGACTGACTATTTTGGATTCTAGATTCAATTTCCATTGTGGTCTTATTGACTAGAATCGAAATTCTTTCCCAATGGAAGGAAAATAATGAACCAATTTTGTTTATTGGCACTTGAAAGGTTCTAAGTATCATGAACTTACTTGGGGTTTTTTGTTGTGTGCTTAATACAAGGATAGTGGAAAATTAGATTCTTACCATAGTTGGGCAAGATGTACATAGTGTTTGAATGTGTGCTCGTCAGACACAACTTTTATGCAAGTGAAAGAAGTTGTCTTAGTTTTGAGAAAGAGTCTATACTGGGGATAATATTGTTTATCATTTGCTAATGCAACATATTTGCTCTCTTATCATCAAAGGAAGACATTCTTGAATAATATATATGTGCATGACAGACCCGTGAACTAGTTTTTGGGTAATGCTTTGTATGTGTGTGAACTACTATTTTGTTCTACACACTATTATGTAAGGTCTGGTCTGTTGTGGTTAATTTTTCTCTACAAATCATGTCTCCTTTGGCACTTGAATGTGTTTTATTTTGTGACATTTTTTATGGACCATTTGTCGCCAACTAGCTATTTTTTAGAAATTAAGAGAAGACCTATTGGACATGCCAGAGGATATAGTTGTCGACATTAATGGAATGGTTTACACTCCAAAATTGAAACCTTGGAATAAAATATGGACATAGCTGACATTATAAAAAAAACTAGTTTCATTTGTAAATTTGCACTTGCTTGCTAGACGTGCTTGCAAAACGCCCAAAATTGTTAGGTACTTTTTTTAGTTGTATGGCTTAGGGCTCTATAAAATTTCATTTGCGTATTCATCATTCACACTTTCCAATGTAAAAGTTCATGTTTGTTATTTGCCTTATATTTGCAAGGAAAGAGGTATTTGTATTGCCAAGGATCTTAATGCCAAAGTTTTAAGGACTTTGGATGTATTTCATGTTTCAAAGTTCATGATAACTTATTGAATCATTCATGAGGAGAGCATGCAACAAGATACCTAGCAAGCACCCACACTTCATCTATGAAATAGAAGAGCATATTTTAATTTGTAATTGCTTTCAAGCTTTTAGGTCTGTAAACTCTAGTTTTTAAGTTGATACATACCTTGTTACAAAGCTACGATATTCTGTTCTAGCAACATTTGGCATGGGCTCTAGTTATAGTGCAACTCTTGTTTATAAATGTGACCTAAGTTCCATTATAAGATTAATACACCATTGTAATGGTGAAAATTCTCAATGGCATGGATGGGTTCTTCAAAATTAGGGAAAATTCCCCTAGTTGGTGTTCACTATTTCTTTGTCTAGGCCTATGCAAAATTAAATTTAAGAGGATCATAAGATTGGTGATAATGTTGTTCATGATGGTTGGGAGCCCATGGATAACGGAAAGGATTTGTTAGTGGCAGGTGGGATAACCCTAATGAGTAAGACCCTCTTCCCAATACTAGTGTTGCCCTTATAACTTAATTGTATTTGTTTTTTATTTATGTCGATCTAGTAATTTGGTAGTTTTTCCCTTATGGGGTCGTAAACTTGCTTAGTATACGGCTTTTTCCCTTTTTAGGTCCATGTGTTTGCTTTTACTCACAACTTTGTCAGTATGATTTTGGGGCATGATCCCATGTCACCTATTGTTTTGAGGATTTGGTTGTATGTTTTAACTATTTGCTTTAATATATAGTCCAAGGTTCATAAAAAATTTGTATACATTACACTTTTCTTCTTTCTTTTGGGCTCACTTTGACCTAATTGTCCTTTATGTAATTGTGACAAATTTATAAGTGGCATGATTTTTGCTAAAAGTTGGAACATAGCCCAAGCATTACCTAATCCCATCTGCACTCATTTTTAAGGACCGGTCTTGATCCTTCTTTTATTGATTTCATATCTAGTTTTAAATTTTTAATTTGTAGGATTGACCCAAGTTAGTTGCACAACTTGTGGAAATGAATCCCAAGATTTAAAGATCCAAATTGAAAATTGGGTCTAACCTAACCTTTGGAACTAGTTAAATTAATATTATGTGTTGACTTAAAGCACAAATATGTTTCACTTGCCACATCTGGAGTCATATTTAAGTAATCATTCAAAGACCATTATTAGAGCCTCCATATTGCATCATCCACTTGAATTGGTGTTGAGGGCATACTCTATGTGTATGCTTGTTGTCTTCGATCTTTTCCAAAAGCTCTTAAATTGGTATCCTAAGAGCTTGACAAAAGGAGAATCCCCCTCCCTGGCAAACTTTCTAAAGGTGTTCCTAAACATCAATAGTCAACTATTGTAGGTCACAAACATAAAGGTGAGTAGGTCACAAAAGGCCAAAATTAGCAAAGTTTAGATCCACACACCAAGTTCATATTTATAGATTATGCTCAATTCTACGCTTGCACAAATCACTATCACACTTACAAAAGTGAACCAGATATTCTAAAAATAAGTTTCTTGGTCTTGAGATAGTTGTCTGGTAAATCTAGATTTTCTAGAACTTTGACAAATAAGTTGGTGACATTGGACACATCCAAATCAACATCAGGGCTAAAGCTAAGTGCATTTGTTTTATTTGTTTAAATTCCATGCAATTAATTATAATCATAATCAACCCCAACTCCTTATTCTAGATAGATAGTTTGTTCATTGCATATTTATTTATTTACTTGAGATATTTATGTAAAGGCACATTTTATTTTTTCACATTTTTGGTTCAAACCTGACATTTAAACCCTTCCAAGGTTTTGACCTTCTTTTTATCTTTGATTTTAAGGTTTGATATTTATGACTTTTGTAATTTTTATTTTAGATTTTATTAGTGTTTGGGATTTCATTGTTTTCTACATCTACAATCCTTGCCTACCCACCTTCCCTTGTGCTTTATTGTTAAATATTTAACTACTGATACCTTTCTTGCCCTTACCAAAATTTCTTCCTATCTTATTATGCTTTGTGATATCATCATATAGTTGATACATCGTGGGATATTAATTCATGTGATGTTGTTACACCTATCAAACCTATTCTTTCTACATTCACGATAGTTTTCCTCTATGTGCCTCTCTTGATTCAAATCCTTCCCCAAGGAGCTTAGTATTGTGCACTTGATTAATCCATATACATTTCACCTTCACTTACATATGGTGATGACAAAGCACCTTCTCTCATGCCTAATGATGTGTTTATTGATAATTATATTCTTGGTGATTTTTTTGAGATATTCTCTTTAGGGTTGCCTATCTAAGATGCCCATCCAAGTGATGTGCCTCTACATGACATGCCTTGTTTATGTTTACCCTCACGGGAGGTTGTGTCCCCCCATGTAGCTTGTGATAGTCCTTATATTACTTTTGGCTCATGATCTATTAATGTCATGTTTAGTGAGAAGCATAGTGCTAGTTCATTATATTCCTGTGATGTGGACATTGACTCTTTGATCCATGTTGATTTGGTTTATGATCTGCCTATTTCTTTACTACACTTATGATCTAGTCATTTACTGGCAATGGGGATGCAACTCTATATGTTAAATCATGTTTATCCTCATATTATAATTACATACATTGATACATGCATTTGGTAATAAATTGAACTATAACACTAAATAGTGGTTTGATTCATGTCATAATTGTTATGCATCTTTCTATGCTTTGTCATGTTCTTTTATAGATGATTTTACTTTCAGATCTAGAACAAGTTTTTTTCATGGTTCCTATTCTTCATGTCCTGGTACCACTTCCTTTATGGATCCCATGGATATTTCTATGCATCATGATGCTATACTCCTTCCAACATGGAGATTATTCTTTAGATATTTTAATGCTTTCATATGATACATCTTTGAGTAATTATGGAACACCCTCTTTTACATTTCATATTAAGAAACATGTGACTTGGACGCTCATAAAGAAGAAGAATCACATTGGGATCTCTTATAGTTTTTACTTGGCTTGTGTGAGGATATTGTGCAACTCTCAACTGATTTATCTCTTACATCCTTCTCTACTAGTACCTATAGTGTAGGAAAAACTACTCCTCAACTGAACATATCAATCAAGGGAGGTTTTCACTGACATTACACTAGGGTTCTATTAACTAATGTTTCAGACAAAATCTATGTCTACAGAACCACTTTATGTTTTAACAAAAATAAATCAAACTAAATTAAATGTTTAAAGGAAAGAAGGAAACTAATTACAATGCTAGAAAATGAATAATAATAAATAGAATTTTGAGAAATGAAGTACAAAAATGAAAAGACAAAATGATAAGGAACCTGGCACCAGGTGAACAACCTCACTATTCAAGACAATAGCGCGCCATGGGGACATCACCGCACTATAGTCTGTACGACAAAGATGCACCTTCGATCGTTGTGTCAGTCTTTTCATTCCTTCTTCTTGTCACCGAGCTTCCTAACAGAACTTAAAAATGCACATACAAAACATAGGGTTGGGCTGTATAGGAGTTTTCCTTAGTCAAACCCCATTTCCGGTGTTTCCGCCTTAACGATGGCTAGAGATATAGATTGATAGATTGATATAAAAAGTGTGTGCTCTAATTCTAAGTGCATTTAGAATTGTTTAAGTAGTGACAAGCAATATTGGATAAGATATGTAAAAGAAATGTGATTAATCTAACATTTGTAATGATTAACACCAAACAATAAATACAATAGAGCAATGGCATGAACAAGACCTAGAGTATGATGATGGTGAGAACAAATTGTAGCAATGATGGATCTTAAATTCAATAGAGCTTCACTATGAAAGGAAATCGATCCATGGAAATGGCAAATCTACTTGCTTAAATAGAGAGGGCAAAAGCAAAAAATCAAGGAAAGGAGTCGTTTGGGCGTGGACAAGCATCAAGAAAATCTCAGTGAATCACGCAAGTAAAAAGACAACTTCTAAAATGATCTTAAGACTAATAGAGGCTTTCAGAACATCTATGCATGGCATAGACATCTGAGCTAAGCACTAGATTCTTGGCATTTCAGTTTTTAAAGGTCTAATCAACTTGGGACAGAGCCAAGATTTAGGCACTTTTATGCTTTTTGGATATGATAAGTAGAAAGAGTTAAAGTAGCGCAAAGGCACATCTCCTGGGTCAAGGGTAAGGCCAAGGCTAGAAATGATCCTAAAACATGCCAAGGGTAGTAGACACTAAAGCGAGTACCAAACATAGCATGAAATTGTGAGTGCACACAATTTATGACATTACAGTACCATTAATTTGTTAGTGTGAAAAGGTGCATTATGTAACTAGTTCTCTTTTGACTAGTAGATCTATTAACAACTTAGCTTAAGTTCACTTAGAGGATAAGATTCCCTTTTGTCTTGCCTCCTGTAGACTTAACACATGTCTTCACACTTGTCCCAAGTGTTCTACATGTGTCATTCACTTTTGAGGGGTGGTCAGACTTAGATTCCTACCATCTTACCTCATTGACCTTATCTTTATAAGGAAGGCCTCTTTGTACATTTAATTATGCTTGTTGATAGTTATTTGGCTTTTTTTTTGCTGCTAATAGTCATCTGTGGAAGTGTTATTTGATGTTGTGTTCATATTGCTGCTCCAACATGGTATCAAAGCCAAAGAGACCACCAGGGTCTCACCACTTGCCAAAAAGGGGTCCTTTTTTCTTTTTCTAATGTCAAAAATTGCATACCCTTGCAATTTCATGCTATGTTTCACAACCATCTTAGTGTTTGCACCTTCTCTCTACATTATAGGCTAAGGTTTGTTTAATTTAGGCTTCTTTCTCTCATTTTCCTCAAATTTTGTTTTGATGCTTAGATGGTCACACATGATGCCGTCACATGATCCTAAGGCATCATGTGTGACCAGGAGCTATTTTTACCTAGACCGGAGAGCTCCGCGTGGATGTTGGTGTGATGCGGTAGCGTCCCACATCAGTTTGCTACAACGTGACTGTTCTTGGACATTACCACACACCTCTGGTAATCATGAGACTTTTCTGTAACAACTATTTGAAATAGCATGTTGAGAGATGTTCTGCACCTTGGAGAGGTGTTACATAAAAGTCTCATTATTACCAGGGGCATGTGGTAATGTCCAGGAATGGTCACTTGGTGGCAGACAGATGTAGGATGCTAGCGTGTCATGCTGACGTTTGCACAAAGTGTTCGGCTCCAAGTAAAACCAACTCCTGGTCACATAGGAAGCCTTAGGATCATGTGACCATCTAAGAAACAGAACAAAATTTGAGGAAAATGAGAGAAAGAAGCCTGAATTAAACAAACCTTAGCCTATAATGTAGAGAGAAGGCGCACACACTAAGGTGGTTGCGAAATGTAGCGTGAAATTGTAAGGGTATGCAATTTTTGATGGTACATTTTTTGCGATAGCTTTCACCAACGGAGGCTAAATTTTGTAAATTTGTAGTCTATGGAAAGGTATTTCCGTCTTCTTCTACACAACTATTATCGACTAGGTTGCACCCATTATGCAAAGCTGGAAAGCTCAACAATCCTGTGTAATTTTGGGATACTTTTAGGTTATGGGTACCCTATGGTGAAAGTAGACCTCTAGATTACACAAGATTGTTGAGCTTTCCAGCTTTGCATAACGGGTGAAATCCTAGTCGATAAGAATTTTTGGCACGCCTGGTGGGACCGATTGGACTATTTCAATCCAAAAGTATGTTCATAAATCATTGATATTTGGTGTGTGTGTCAGTGATCTCATCCTTTGGAGGCAAGAAATCAACACATCTGGTGACTCTGAGTGACATTTCTACTAGTTTTAGTATGATCAGGTGCTATTTTATTTCAAGTAATTCTAGTTTCAATTGTTTTCCAACTTTTGAATGAGTAATCATGTCTATCTTTCATGGGAACATGTCATATCATCCATCATATCATGAAAATGTTGCTAATCCACCATCTTATCAGTCATATCAAATCAACCATGCTACTAGTTTTAGCCCAAATTCTATGGTTTTTCAAGGAAACCAGCATGCTCAATATGCTTACCTCCCACCCAGCCTTGCTCAACCTTCATATCAACATTCATATGTCCAAAATTAGCCTCAAGAAATATCTCTGATATCAAATCAGTTCAAACACTCTCTTGATCACCTCTAAGATTTGGAGGTTAAGGATATAAAGAATAGCATGAATGATATGAAGGACACATTATTAGACTTCATGAAGTAGATACAAGAGATTAAGAGGCAGCAAGAGTATGAGCAACAATAGGAAGAGATGGCTTGTCAGGCCTATCTCTATGAGCAAGAGTTGGAGGCACAAATGATACAATTTGAAGAAATGCTTGAGAGGGAGTTAGTTGCAAAAGAGGAGCAGATCAAGCTTTTGGTTGCTCAATCACAAAGGTATGAGGTCCAGATAGCCGCATTCATTCCAGATCAGCTTGTTCAAGATGAGGTTAGTAGGTATGAATTTCCAAGTTTCAAGCAAAGTGAGTCTCCTAACCCTTCCAAGGTCAAGATTCCTAGTTTTAGAGATCCTTTACCATTGCATGAGCCTAAGTTGACACAATTTGAATTTGTTATGCTTCAAAACTAGCCACTTGAGGAGCCCTTTTTCCTCCAAAAAACTCAAGAAACTCCCCAAAGTCTCCAAATTCTAAGTTTCAGAAGTTCTGATTTTGCTCAAGAGCCTTTTTGGATTCAAAACCAATCCATTAATCCTCAGTATCAGTCATATCAAGAACTTGAACTAAGTCATCAAAGTTTTGAACAACCATGGTAACCTTCTTGGACTAAGTATCCTGATTATAAAATGCCAAATCTTATTAAGGCTACCCCTCCCATACCAATCCAAAATCAAGAAGAGGAAAAGATAGTAAAATCTAAACCAATCAAGATTCCAAGTTGGTGTGGTGAATAGGAGCGAAAGGTTGTAGAGCCCAACCCAATCAAAATTTCAAGTTTTAGTCTAGCAGCTGAAGGTCCTGCTATTTTTACTGTGTCCCTAGCTAAAAATGAGCATAATGCATGTATAAAGGGCTTTGACTTATGTTTGACACCGAATCCTTTACATTTTGATTCATTTGAGAAGTTTTCTAATGTTGTTCACAAGATGATTGAAAGCAGGATACAGAGATTGAAAGGTGAAAGTCTTCAACTGCAAAGACAAATTACCTAGGTTCTGATGGAGAATAAACCAGATAAAGAAGAGGATTCAATTTCTTTGTTTGATCAGCTGCCTGCTTTTGTTGGAGATGAAGACAACATACAAGTACCTAAATTACCAGCTAATTTGGGACACCCAGACGATATTGCAAAACATGATGTACTACTGGTTCATAAGGACAAGGATGAGATTGAGGCCTCAATTCAGCTAGAAGAGCAAAAGGACAATCCCATTTTGGAGGCTAACAATCTTGTTTTGCATGAAGATATGATTGATTACAGGGTAAACATGAAACTAAATCATATCAGATTCTCCATGAAGATGAAATATCTGATTTATTTTCAGAACTCCATTTGTAGTACATTGAAGAGGCTAGCATGGATGAATTGAAGGCAACTTGCCTTGAAGAGTAGTCAAGTGAACCAATAGAAGATATTCAGTCTATTTAAGATAACTCTATATCTGATTGTCAAGATCCTAGTTGTTCAGCTTGTAGAGAGCTTGCCACTCTGCTGAATTCTTGTAGTGATCAAAAGCCCAGACCCGTAAATGATGAAGATGACAAGGTAAAGCAGGTTTATGAACTTTTGCCTTTTGCATTTGATCAATATAAGGCTAATCAATTTGAGGACAACAAGGAAAGAATGTAGATAGAGCTTTTGGAAGATGAGAAATGCTTGATTGAACTAGCATCAATGCCCAGTTTCGAGCAGTAGGATGAAGGGAATCAATTAGGCAAAGTGCAGATTTAGGAAGAATCAAGCGAGGACAGTCATGTTTTGAAAGGTCAAGAGGTTGATTCACAAGAAAAGGTTGTTCAAGTAGAGCGAGAAAAGCAACAAATCATAGATTTTGAAGGTATGAGATTTAAAATCCATCATGAGGATAAATTAGGGCATACATTGCATGATGAAATTGTTCATCAAGAGGATTTATGCTCAACTATCATTGAAAAATTTTGCTCTAACATTGTTGATAACTTAACATCTTTCAAGACAAAGGCTTGTGATCAACACAATCAAGTGATCAAAGAGGTTGTGGTTGAAAAAACAATTCTTAAAGGAGAAGCCAGAAAAAAATTATCAGTTTATCATCTCAAAAGGATGCCCAATCAGGCATCTTTCCAGGATTGAGATTCCAAGCATACTTGATGAGGTTTCAATGAAAGGACAGCAGATCCAACTTATCCATTCACTCCAAACCATCAGCATGGTTAGTCATATTCATAGGATGAGTGAGTTTGTCTACATTCTTTATGAAGCATTGCAGCAGTTTATTGAGTATCTTCTTGTGCTTCATCTAGTTTCAGTTGTTCAGAAGCATGTAAATCAGTGTTCTTTGTTGAGAAAGGGTAGCTACTTTAACCAAACAATAAATAGATTCATTTGAGGCTTTCACAGTTGTTTCGTAAGGGTAGGGTAGTTTTCAAGTTAATAAGTGCTCAATGCACATTTCCTTTCAATTCAGTTTTATTTTCCAATAAGTGCAGATGCACATTTTGCTAACCAAGTCCTAAACAAGATCAGATTAGTTTGATTTTAGTATTGTTTTGCTACTGTTTTTTTTTGTCAACTGAGTTGCAAAAGTTTTCAAAGTTCAAAGGTAAGAGTTGACTCATGTACCTAATGGATTGCTAAGGCTACTGGTCTATATGCTTAGCAGGCAAGCATTAAGTAGAAATCACCAGAAATGTTACCAATTTTTCACTTACAACTCAAATTGGTAGAGCTGAAATAGTTTCATCATATTTGAGGTGAAGAATATTCTAACACATTCCTGCTATGCTTAACCATGGCGTATTTTAAGTGTTTGAGAAAAGATTGAATTCAATTTTGTTGCTCAGAGTAAAGAAACATAAAGGAAAGTACATATTGAACACAAGACATTGCTTTCATTCTTGTCAGTAATGTTTCTTTCATTTCACAATGTTTCATTCATTTTGCAAATGAAATATACACAAAATTGCACAAGTGTTGCATTTGTATTCATTGAAAAGAAAAGAGTAATCAATGGTCACACACAAGCCGTAGGAGTAGCTTAACCAATGCAACATAATATATGCTATGCATCTGAAGATAAAAAAAATGAAAGGAAGCATAAAGGAAAATGCATATCCATTATTGCCTAATATAGCTTCGGAGTGGATCTTCTTTGTCTCTTGCTCCTCCTCTCCTGATCTTCAAGAGAGCCTGCATCATGGTAAAAGAATTGGTTAGAGCTCTGAATATGAATCTCCCTATGTGCCCTACCAACAGAAATATAACACATGTCATGATGCATTGGATCAATAAGAAAGAGAGCCAGAAGGATCAAATCATCACATGAGTATTGTATTCATTATTTTATCTAACTTGTTTGTGCAATGTGTAGGTATAGGTACATTCATCATTATGTAGGACATTTTAGCATGTGGTAAAAAATGGGTTCCCACAAGGGTTGAGCCTAACATGTTGCCCCTTGATTTGAAGGGGAATATAAGATAAGCAAAGAAACTTTCAGATCAATAAATAAAAAAACATATTCTGATTGAAAGTCAATATAACACTAATACATCATGAGACAATCTCCAAGGCAGGATAGTCACCATTAGAGCAATATCAACTAAAGAACAGTCCCATCAAGAGCATTACAACCAAAGAAGCATCATGGAGCAACAATAGAACATGTATTTACCACTTTTTTTTGTTGTGAATGGGGTGTAAGATTGCTATTGATTACATTAAACAACCATAAAGGACAAAAATTAGTCATTAAGGTGACTGTCCGATCAACCAAGAAGCATATTATCAGCTATAGGACAGTCATATAATGAGAAACAATCCTATATCTATGTGTCGTGCCATGTTAACTGTCTTGTATGCAAGAGAGATCATAAGTAGAGTGAATAGGACTACCAGAGAAGAGCTTACAATGCCATCATTACATCTACCTAATGGAATAGTCAAAAGAGGGACAGTGCATTCATCATATGATCACTATATACTTCTACATTATGAAGAGAAAATCATAAGCTACAGGAATCAAGAGCAGCCCACAGTCATGGTATTTTGTGCTAACTCCATTTTTCATATACTTAATTATCTTTAAACTATGGTTACTTGCATCCTATATATGACTGTTCCACATTTTAGAGAAATGAGATTTTATGAAGTCTCTAATATATTTTATACCAAGCCACTGTCATGAGAGTATCATCACTCCAGATAGCATAGACACGATAAAGCCATAGCAAGGAAGGATGGATAGTCATATACAAGATGTTGGCAACACCTTACATAGCTAATGAAGAGGATGGGTGACAGTCATCAATGCAAACAAAGATGAAAGAGGTGTGAAGTGCAGTCCACAAGGAGTATCATTGAAGTTTTAGAGTCCTTCACTACCAGATCAAACAAAGCCATAGCTATTTCCATGACAGTGATGAAGATAGCTCAGAAGGATAGTCATGACAGTATAGGTTGTTTTGAGAAGATAAGTGTGTATATGCATACACAGTCATAGGAACAACAGAGGATAAGAGTGAAGCCAAGGTCATTTGATAAGAATGAACAATTTATAATGAAGAAGACAACCTTTGCTAAGGTCTAAAGATAGTCAAGATACATACACCTATAGAACATCATTGATATGGAGTGAACATCAGTGAAGATAAACCATCTATCATCTTTCACAATAACCTCATTCACAGTATGCAAAGCAGTCATAATCCCTATTGGCAGTGATTTATTGCATTGATAATGAACAAAATAGTGTAAAGAGTATCAATAAGATTACATACAACAACATAAAATGGAAAGATGATTCAAAGTTGTAATATCATTGAGAAGGTCTGTTCCTTTCACCTTGAACTTTGTTCTTAGAGCCTATCTCTGTCAGTTATGTTATGTCAAATTATAAGAACATGGAGGACAGTGGTAAAGGTTTGTGTGAGTTTGCAGCTTCAAACACAGAATTTATGATTGTTTACAGTTTTAAAACACTGTCAAACTCTTATAAACCTTGTGTAATCACCTTTACCTACATACTTGGTAAAGGATATTGAAGTTCTAATAGAAATGTATGAGGTTTAGAACATAGTATAGGAAACTTCATTAACATCATGTCAAGATGCATCAAAAAATAGTTCAAGAGCTTCTAATCAGCAAAACATCAGAGAGCCATATTAAGCAAGAAAGATTCCCAAGACTAGAACAACAATAGACATGAAGCTAGAAAGCAAAAATAAATAAAAAATAGTAAAGGCATGCACATCACAAGAGCATATTAAGGTTTTGTTCTGAAATATATACATAAATGGCCGAAATAAAGTGAAGTTACCTATTCTAGAGCAGTGAGAAGCTTGAGACTTGCATGAAAAGGCCAGATGATTGAAGAAAATGCAACCCAGAGGCTAGAAATGCATAGGAAAACCCCAGAAACCCTCGATGTTGGCGGCGCATAGCCAAAGCAATAGAAACACAATGAACAAAATGATGAGCATTTTAGGATTTGTGTTGTTTTTGTCACAATTGCCCTAGCTCAACCATGGGCTTTTTGACTTTGTCTTTTAATAAATCATTTGTTATCCAAAACATGCTCATGGTCTAAGACTTCCAAGTCAAAAAACCTAATCATTTAGATGAGCCCGTGACTTGAAGGTGGTTAGGGAGTCATAAGGTGTTTGATAATGTGTTTTGAATGAGACTTGAGATGACTAATGCATGTTGATGGATATGACATGGAAATCATAGGATGCATGAAGTGATTATGCAAATCAAAGGGGAGTTATAAGGAGAGTTAGTATTTTCAAACCTTTTTTGAAAAGTAATTATTCTCAGTTTGCATGACTTGGAAATTATTAAACAAATGTAAAGAAATAATAAAGTAATAAATTATAAATTACTTTATTATTTGTCATAAAGTTGTAAAAGTCAAAGATAGACAAATTCATAACAAATAGTAAACTAAGTCATCTTGATTACTTTATTATTTGTTCACATTGTTTCCTCATCCTAAAATCATGCAAAATCAAGAGATGGAGTTAACTGAGTTATTTTGGGAGCTTTTGCATGATTTTTGGTCAAACTAGGAGGGGTCTGGAGTTCCACATAGTCAAACTAGGTGTGAGGGGTAGTTTGGAGCTATTTTTGCTAATTTTGGATCAGTTATGAGGCCTTTTTTCTAGGCTTTTCTCTTTTGCTCGTGAATCAACTTGGAGGAGTTTTTTTAGAGTGCAGTTGAACGACAGTGTTTTTCATGCACTTGAGAGTTCATTCTTTTGATATATTGGAGAAAAACTTATGTTTTCTCAGTTCTTACCTTTTTGCTCTCTGGTGCATTATAGAGAGGAGTGCTTGTAACTCATTTTTTAACAGATTTATACAGTACAACACGTTACAGGTTATCTTTTTGCTATTTATACAGATATTCCTTCATTTTTAGTAAGATCAAGTATTTGCCTTCTTAATTGTGCTGCTTTATGAATGATTGTATGAAATTTTATTGTGTTTTAGCATCAGAACCTTTAAATCTTTGTCTTATTCATACTTGCATGCATTTAAAGCAGCGAATAATCACAGGTCTCAGGTTGTGCATTAGAATAATCATTTCTTCCATGTTGTGAGAACCCAGTTTTCCTCCAAGAGAAAGTTTAGTCAAGCCTTCCTTTGAATCATTTTTGTGGTCAAATTGCCAAATTGATTTGTGTGGATAGATATTCTGAAAGTTGTTATGAATTAGGGCTGCATGTTTCTTTCATTTAGGTGCATCACCACCCATTTAAATTCCATTTTTAGTATATCCATTAGAAAGCCTTTTTAACCCTCTTCCTGCAAAATCATTAATTTATTAGAGAATCAAAAGGGAACCAACCCATAATCTGGAGGTCTACTTTCACCATAGGGTACCCACAACCTGAAAGTATTCCAATGTTACAAAGGATTGCTGAGCTTTCCAGCTTTGCATAACGGGTGCAATCCTAGTCGATAACAACAACATCAAGATGATTTGTAAATTTTGTTACTTATTACTAATTTTTTAGCCTCAAAGTTCAAATTGTGTTTTAAATTTTGACAGTGGATATCTTTTACCCTATTTATCGAATTTTGCACAATTTTTTAGCTTAGGATAGCCATTTTTGTCAAAATTATAAATATCACCGTGCTCTATAAATGGTTGGTTTCAGTTTTTCGGTTGATCAAATTGTAATCAAATCTTGTCTAATTTTTTTTGGGGGGACTTATATTTCGGTATTAATCAAATTTGGGGGGATTGTAAGGTACAATTTAAGTGACTACTTATGTCTTCTTCAAAAATGGATCCTAAAATTGACTTGTTAACTCCACACAACTAGCACAACTAGAAAGTCAAAGTTAAGGAACCACTTCAATCTAAAGGGTTATGGAGAATGTTAGGGGATGAATTGAATTTACAAGGGAATTTGAGCATTTTGTATACACAAAAAAATTAGATGAAGCCATGGGCATTATTGCCTAACAATTCTATCTCCTGATGCATTTCTCTAAATTGAAGACTTTTTGGTTCAATTCAAGTCTATACTTTCTCTTCTTGATGGTTGTGGTAAATCAAAATTAGACAAGGATTGTGTCTTTTTTATATTGTCAAAATTGAAAGGCCCCTGCCATATCTTCTCTTCTACCTTCTACTCTCCTATGGATGCATTTGGTGCAGAATTTAACATGCCCACTTTTAAGAAGTTTTGTGATAGACTCACAAGAGAACAATCTAAGTTACTCTCCATGGATGCAATCACCTCCTCTAAAAGTCAAGCACTAGTGGCTCACACATCTAAGGGTAAAGACAAGAACTTTAACAAATTTAAGATAGATTCCAGTTCAGCAAGTGAGAATTCCTCCACACAGAAACATTAGTCTTATAAGCAAGCCAATACATCTTCTAAGTCAAGTGAGAATCCCTCCAAGACAACTAAGAGGAAAAATAAAGGGCCATGTTCTTATTGTGGAAAACTAAGATATAAAATGAAACATTGTTTTGAAAGGATAGAAGCCTTGGATGAGGCTATCAAGACGCACGATATCTCTTTACCCAAATCTAGAAAAGGGAATGCACTTACAGCTAGAGGTTTGGATACATCCAATGACTGTTGGATTCTTGACTTAGGGGCCTCTCATTACATGACTAAGTCACATGATCTACTTGAGCATCTTTCTGATAATTCTACATCTCAAATTACAATGGGTAACTCTACACAGATTGAGGTTTCAGGATCGGGTATTGTTTAGTTGACAAATAGTTGCATTAAGGATGTACTTTATGTTCTTGATCTTTTTTCTAATCTTCTCTCCATCTACCAGATTTTCTATACCGGGGAAGAGAAGATAGTTGAGGTCTCCCCACATAATATAGTTATTCGGGAACTACAACATCTTGAGAATATTGTAGCTTTAGGCAAAGTTGATCATAGGTCAAGATTTTATAGGTTTCATTCTTTTGAGTAATCTTGTGGATCATCACACATTGCCCGTGCAAATTCTTTGAGTCAACTTTGGCATGAGAGGCTTGGACACCTCAATTATAGGTATCTTTAGTAGTTGTGTACACATGATATGGTACTTGGTCTTCCTAAGGTTTCATGCACAAATGGAGTATGTCAATGTTGTGTCCTTGACAAGCATCATACGGAACCCTTTCCTAAGGGAAAGTCTCACTGTGTTTCTACCTTGCTTAAGTTGGTTCATAGTTACCTCATGTAATTTCCAACTCCATCTTTTTCTGGAGCCAATTATGTACTCGCATTCATTGATGATTTATCTCGTCGAACATGGGTGTACTTTCTTAAGTATAAAAGTGATGTCTTCACTACATTCAGGACCTTCAAGGTGTTCATGGAGAAGCAATCAGGTTCTTCTATTTGGCAGCTTTGTATAAATAATGGGGGGAGTATGTGAACCGGTATTTTTAGGATTATTGCACTGAGCATGGTATACTTCATCAGTATTCAGTTTCCTACACTCCTCAGCAAAATGGTATTGTTGAAAGAAAGAACATATCTCTCAAGGAGATGGAAAATTGTATGCTTCTATCTCTATCTATGGCCAATTCATTTTGGGTTGAAGCAATCAATTATGCATAGTTCTCATTTTGGGAACTTCAAAGTTGCATAAATTTGCATACAACCTCAAATTGAGGCGATTCTTTTTTGAAAGTGCATGATTTTTTGTGTACTTCGCAATGGTTCTAATAATTTCACTTGGTATTGTTCCAAAATTATACCTTTAGTATTAACTCATTTATGAGGATTTGTAAAAAGCATTGAAGTCAAGTACACTCACTGTTCTCTTGCTAGTGGAAATTATAAACGCACTAAATATAAAGTGCCAAATCATATTGCTTTTGGGGGTTCTTTGATTGATTGATTTGGGGGAGCAAGTCTCTTAGTGTCTTTGTACCTGTACATCTCTTAACCTTCACACAAATGGGTCAATTTAAGTTTCCATTGCTAACACCATACAACTACAAAACATGGCATCAAAATGGACTGAACGCCTTAATGCGACTTGGATATACACTTTATGTTGAACAAAGAGAACTAAACCCACTAATAATAAGGAAAAAGGTACAATGGATGCTTGAACATACAAAAGCTCTTGGTTGTCTTAGGAGACTAGTTTCCATTGATATAATGTTTCAAATTGATGGATGTACAAATTCACATGATGAACGGGAAAAATTAAAGACTCTGTATGGTATAACTAATGAAGTAATGGGATATCAACTTGATAAAGAATTAATGAATCTTGACCCTACGTCTCTTGACAACATCCAGTACTATGTAACAAAGGTTAATGACCTTAGAGTGCAATGTAAATCTTGCGGCATTGAGAAAAAGGACATACAACTTGTCCTAACTACTCTCTCTAAACTTGGACCTGAATATGTTGCATTTGTTTCTAGATTTCACACTCATAGGTTGACTATGGGATTTACATACATGATGCCTTCTTTTGCTTCCTTTTATGAAATTTTGATGCATGAATAGGATAAGCTTCTTTCCATGGGTCTCCTTGAGCCATCTCAGTCTTAGGCTTTGTTGGCTAGTTAGCCAAAGGGATAGAAAGAGTCAGGGAAACCTGATAAGAAACAAAAGAAGTCCAAGAAGAAACCACAAAAAGATCAAGCATAGTCATCATCCAATTCCTCTTCATCAAAGGGAAACTCTCAGAAGAAGGAAAAACCAACTTGTAGTTACTGTAAGAAGGTTGTTCCCGAGGAACACTCATGCCACAAGAAGTAGATCGATGAGCTGAAGCATCTTCTCAAAAAGAACAAAAATAATTTGGCTTTTTCTATTGCTCAAAAATCCTCTACCCCTTCTTCCAAATTAGGTAATGGGAAAGTGACTGCACTTATTGCTACTGTCGATTCTTCTTAGTAGAAAATTCTTGACTCGGGTGCATCACATCACATGGGTTCTATTAGAGAACATTTTTCTTTTTTGGAGCCTTGTTTGGTGCCCCACATTCTCATTAGGGATGACTCTCCTATAGATGTCATCAAGAAAGGTTATGTTGATACTAGCACTGGTACATTTGAGGATATTCTCTATGTGCCTAATTTGTTAGCCAACCTTCTCTCCATCTATTAGATCACCCACAAGCGTAGGAAAGTTGAATTCATTCCAAATTTCATCACCATCAGGGATCTTGAAGATAATGCACTTCTTGCAGTTGGTAAGGCTAATCATGATTCTTGACTGTATTCTTTCTCACATTTTGTACCTGAATCACATTCTACTACTTTGCTCACCCATTTAGATTTTGTCAGCAAGTCATGGCATGAGTGGTTTGGCCATCTCAACTTATGCTATCTTCAACATCTCAACATACAAGATATGATCACAGGTCTTCCTCATATCAATTTCTCCAATGGAGTTTCTTCAGGTTGTGCCTTGGGAAAGCATCCTGAGGAAAATTTGACAAAGGGAAGGCTTAGAGGGATTCACAAGTCCTTGAGTTGGCTCATAGTGATGTGGAGGGTCCATTTCCATCCTTGTCTTTCAACAATACTCACTACTTACTCACTTTTATTGATGACTATTCTAGATACACATGGGTCTACTTTCTTTGGTAGAAAGGAGAAGCTTTCAATAGATTTCAGGAGTTCAAGGCTCTTGCTAAGAAATAATTTGGAAAGGTTTTCGAGATTCTCTGCACTGACAATGGAAGAGAATATGTGAACCATCGCTTTGAACAAATTTTCACTCTTGAAGGGATAGATCTTCAGCATACTATTTCCTATACACCTTAGTAGAATGGTGTGGTAGAGAGGAAAAATAGGTCTTTGAAAGAGATGGCTAGCTGCATGATCCACGCATGCTCCCTTACACCTAAATATTGGGCGGAAGCTATCAAATGTGTTTCTCACATCTAGAACATGGTTCCTCATAAGGCATTGAAGGGTGTCACTCCCTTTGAAGCCTGGTGTGGCAGGAAACATGTTGTATGACACTTCAGGGTTTTTGGCTCCCCAGCATGGGCTCACATTCCTTTAGAGAAGTGAAAGGTCTTGGAACCTCTTAGTCAGTCCTGCATCTTTGTTGGTTACCCCTATGGTGTCAAAGGATATCGGCTCTTAGATCTTGAGACACATTAGATCTGCATTGAGTGACTCCTAGCTCATCCTCTCATCTTCCTTCCTCCACAGCGGATTCAAATGGTGACTCAAAGGATTTTCCTCCAGCTTCCTCTTTTCACAGAGTTGATCATGAGGCTTCATCCTCCTCTTCACAGAGTTTATACTCTGAGGATGAGGGTTCTCCTCCTCAATCCCCTACCATGCCTTAATGGGCTCATCAAACACTTGAGTCTATAGGCACTCTTGTTGGGGATCGTGTTGATACTCAAAGGACTCGGTCACAACACCAGGATATTTCTCATTCCTAAATTACCACAACTTCAAATCCACAAACATTTCATGAAAAATCATGTATTGCTGAGTGGGTTTCAGCAATGGAGGAAGAATACAACTCTTTGATTTAGAACAAAACATGGGATCTTGTTCCACTTCCTAAGGGAATAAAACTGGGTTGGTGTAAGTGGATCTATCATACCAAATTTGCAATGGATGGATCAATTGACAAGTTCAAAGTACGGCTCGTGGCTAAAGGTTTCTCTCAAGTTCCTGGTGTTGACGACACTGAGACCTTTGCCCCTATTACCAAAATGAACTCCATTTGCCCGATACTTGTTATTGTTGTAGCTTAAGGTTGGGTTGTACATCAAATGGATGTGAAGATCACATTTCTTCATGGGGATCTACATGAGGAGATTTACATGGAGCAACCACATGGATTCATTTACGATTCTTCATTAGTTTGTAGATTGTAGAAGTCTCCATATGGCCTCAAATAGACCTCAGAAGCTTGGTATGCCAAGATGGACTCCTTTCTTCTCTTAGTTGGGTTCTCGAGATGCCATTCTAATTCAAATGTCTACATCTTGAGATAGGAGGTGCTCTTCTTTTCTTGGCTCTTTATGTTGATGACTTGATTCTCACTGGGATCACCTCATCCATCATTGTGATTGTCAATACTACTTTACATGATAGGTTTCCCATGATCGACTTGGGTCTCTTGCACTATTTTCTTAGGATTTAGATCACTTAGACCTCTTCTAGGATCTCTCTTGCGTAACCCAAGTATGTTGTTGATCTTTTGGCTCATTTTCACATGGCTGATTGTAAGCCTACACCGACTCCCTTTCTATCAGGAGTTAAGCTTAAGGTGAAGTATCCCACACCACTAGTTGATGCCACTTTGTATCGTCAACTTATTGGTAGCCTCATCTACCTGACTCATACTTCCCCTGCCATTTCATTTGTAGTTGGCATTGTTTCACACTTCATGACAGAGCCACATGAGCTTCACTAGAAGGCTGCCAAACTCATCTTGCACTATATACAGGGCACTCACAGGTATGGGATTCACTATGCAACAAGCACATGTTTAGATTTGATTGGATACACGTATTCTGATTGGGTTGGTGATCTTGATGACCACAAGTCCACATCTAGCTATAGTTTTGACCTTAGTTCTAGTCCCATTAGTTGGTAGAGCAAGAAGGAGCATGTCATTTCTCTTTCTTCGACTGAGGTTGAATATCAGGGGTTGTGAATGCCGTCACTGAGGGTATTTGGCTTCAAAATATCCTCATTGAACTTGGCACCACTTTTAAGAAGCCATCAGTCATCTACTATGACAACCAAAGTGCCATCCAGATCTCGAAGAATCTGATTCATCATCAACAGACCAAACACATCGAGATCCACATGCATTTTCTTAGGGAGTTGATTCAAGAGCAGGTCATCGATTTACGGTATTGTCCTACAATAGAGCAAGTTGCAAATATCTTCACCAAACCCTTCACTAAGAGAAAGCATGTTCATCTTCGGTCTCTCTTGGGGCTGTGAGAGAATTCTTCTCAGGGGGTCACTTAGCCCTTCTTGGTTCATCCTTTCATGGGGGGGAGTTTTTTCCCACTGGGTTTTCTCCTTCCTTTTTTTTTGAGGGGATCTTTGGTACATGGGTACCTCGTAAGGCCTGGTTGTTGAGACCCATCTTTACATCTTTCTTTACATTTCCCTTAAGTTGCACTTAAGGGGGGTGTTAGTGTGAACAAGGTTCTTTAACTATCTTGTTCTTTCCTATCTAGTTCTTCGCTTTAGCTCTCTTCACACTAGGTTAATTCTACTTAGGGACTTTTTTATTTATCCCATATTAGTTGTGTTTTTAGTCTCTTGGGTCTCTTACATTCTCTATATATCCTATATATACTCACCCATCAATCTCATATGAGCATCTCATTTTCATTGTATGCTTTACATTCTCTTGAATTGAATACAATTTATTTGGCTCATATCCAATTTCTGTATTTTCTTTCCTTCATTTATTTGCATTTTTGGGTGGCTTTTTAGCCAAATCTTCCATACCACCAAAGAGACACCAAACTTGTATTAATATGAATAAATCAGTTACATCAATACAAATCACTCAACTCCTTAGTCCAATGACATTCTAATAGCATAATAGTACTTCACCTACATAATCCTCTAAAACCTCTATCTCATACACTCAATATATAGAGCAAAGGGAAATAGGAACCTACGAGTGGTTTTAGTAAACTAGTGACCACCAAAGCCATGGTCCACATGCAAAAACCCATGCTCCACTATGCATTGAAACATCTACCTAAGATAGAAACCAACTAACGATAGTATCTCTGACTCCATAACTCTCTATGGGCTCGAATCCCAAGATTAGCACTCTATGATGAAGATTCTAACTACCATGGGTCCCACCAATTATGACAAGATGATCCACTCCTCCCAATATAACTCCCAAACACTACATGTGGAATATGAACAATTTCATTGTTGATGAGTATTGTGTAACTCCCATCGTTGACCTTTTTGTATAACCTCCTTATTCAATGCCATTACAATAATATTCCAAGTCCCTAAGAGAATAATAATTAAGCAATATTTTCCCTCAATGCCTTAGTGTTGTCCAAGTACCCATTCTAAGGATGTTGGAGACACATACATAAGATTACAAGTGAATATCACTAAATCCTAATATTCTCCTACTTGATATTTACATTGAAATGATGCAAAAGGAAACTAAAAATGAACTAAGTATGGACAAGGCAAGGCTCGTAGCCTCCCTACACTAATAAAACTTATCTTGCTTGCTAGTTTTGTAAGAGAATCTAAAATTTTATGTAAAGTGTTCACCTTCTAAATCATGACCTTACCATCCTCAACCATCTCGTGAATAAAGTGATATTAAACATCTATATGCTTAGTATGAACATGGTACATGGGATTCTTCACCAAATAGATAGCACTCTTATTATCACAACTAATCCTCACCTTCTTGCAACCAAAACCAATACTTGAACATAATCGCTATAATCAAACTACCTCATTATAGGCATGTGTAGTAGCCATATGCTCTACCTTTGTCATAGATAAAACAACCATGGGATATCACTTACTCATCTAATTGAAAACTCCTCTAAACAGAGTGAACACATGACTACCTGTGGACCTCCTATTGTCCAAATCACCGACCCAATCTAAATCAATAAATCACTGTATGTCCAATATCTCACCTACATCATCAGTCCCATGAAAACATAAACAATAATCAAAATTTCCTTGCATTTCAACAACTATCTTCCTAAAAATCTAGCATAAGCCTATTTTGACCCCTCTTTATATCAATCACTTACTATCATTCACAATTTGGAAAACATACTACCCTTCCACTCTCTTTTGACACAAGTGATTTACATGCTCCATCAAAGTGTAATATAAAATTTAAGCTACCAATTAAAATTATATTGCATTATTTGAGTTCAATTATCAAAATGAGGAGAAATTTGAAATACAAAAGATATAGAAATAAACTACATAATAAAAACACTAAAATGATAAAGAACCTAGAACAAGGCTTGGGAAGCTCACTAGCCAAAACCTAAGCGTCGTTGTCCTCGATTGATATAAAACTCAAGTAATCTTCTAGAATCCATACAAGTTTGTACACAGAATACAGTGACAACAATGATAGAGTACTAGATATACCAAAAATGTACAAGATGCTAAAAATCACTCCAAACTAACAATATCAAGTAAGACATTGAAATAATAATAGAAAGAGGAAGAATATGAAATCCCTGTGTGTTTTAGAGACTTCAATTACATACAAGCTTAAATGGAGAGAAAGGGGGTGAATGATTAGGAGCTTGCCGTTAGGTCAAGCCCCTGATTTGGTATTTCAACCTCCATAGGAAATTAATAGAATGAGGAGAAGTTAGAAAGTGAGTGCTCCTAAAACCTATGAATGTTAATCTAGGTGGTCTATGGGGATAAACACCCCAGTGTGTATTAGATTAGACATGAGGTGGTGATGGTCACCAAATAGTTATGTCAATGACAAAAAGTAAATGGAAGAGAAAGAAGCACAAGAAGTAGAGGATGAGATATTTACCAATGTGAAGAAGAGGGAAATACTACCTTGTAACAAGAGGGAGTGGAGATGAACAAGCATTAGAGGATGTTAATGAAAGTGTAGCAACATCTACCCACAACAAGATTCAAAGATGGAGGTGTAAGTATAAAATTGTAGCCAAGAGGAAGAGGAAGTTGCATGTGTGAAGTGTTTGTTCAAAAATTACAATTTGCAAGAGGCTCACGAGGAAGCTAAAAGGTCACATTCAAACATAGGAGAATTATTTTCAACAAATGATTGTTACAATAGGTAAGATCAGGCAATTGGGAGAGAATCCAATGGTTCAAATTTTGAAAACTCCTGGGATGCTATTGCATCACATAGATACTACGCATCATGCTAGCATCCTAGAGAAAACTCTCAAAACTTAGATAGACATCTCAACATCAACAAGAAATATTAGAATGTAACTTATAATTAGAAAATTGGTGAAGGAAAAGGCTAGAGATGGGATAAAATGATCTTAGAACATGCTACAGGTATGGACACTAAAGTGAGCCCAAAATATAATGCAATAATTGCAGGGTATGCAATTTTTGACATTACACAAAGAGAAAGGTAGAAAGATAGGGATCTAAAGTTTGAAGATTGTGAAGAGCATTATGTTATAAAAGCTATGGGTTCTTGATAATATCCTTCTCCTCTTTCCATTTTACCCATGTTCAATCCATCATTCTTCCCATAGGAAACCCTTAGAATCTATTTTCCCTTTGTCCTTTCAAAGCCAAATCTTGAAAAATATTTCCATGATCCCCCTATCAAATCTAAACCAAGTCTTATCCTTTACTCACCCTTTCATCCTTCATAAAGATCATAATCACCTCCTTATGTCTCTAGCACATCACACACCACATTATGCATAGTTTTTCCACCTAGGATTTTATTTTGTGAACATCATATCTTGCAAACACCCCTCACACTTTGTCACTAGTTTTGTACATACCTCATATTTAAATCTTATGCCCTATTAAGGTTGAAATACATCACGTAGAAAACTAATTGAGGCAACATACTTTACAACACAACCTTATCCCCTTTTCCCAATATTCAACTCAATTTTTCTCACACTCAGAGAGATGTGCAAATTTAGCAAGAGGAAATGGAACTAAGGATTTTTGGTAAGTAGGTCCTATAAGTTTGAAAGTTTATAGAGCCGTGGATAGTTATGCTACTAACCTACAATATTGCTCAATTTTTGGAAGTCATTTGACAAAGTACAAATATTCACTCAAGATTCTCTTAGTTAGGCCTCTTGTACCCATTTCTAGTGTCAGATCTTACATATTTTAGGAGCACATGTTCCATTTCTAGATTTCTTTTCTTTAGCATTTCTATTTACACCTAGCACTTCCCAACTCCCATAGTTTTTGTTATAGATTAGAATCACTTAAGTTTATGTTTTATATTTCTATAGTAATTTGATTTAGTTAAAAATTAGTATGTAAGACAAAGTTGGTAATCTCCTAGGAATCAAATACACCTAGGAGGCTCCCAAAACTATTATTTCATTTGGTGAACTTGATACCTTGCTTGCTTATTTTCTATTTTTTTTATATATTGACTAGCAAGCATCACATTTACACTTCATTTTTTAATTCACTTCTTCACTTTCTTTCATCTTTCACCATCTACCTTCTATTGGAGCAACCAAGATCACTTGTAAAATCAAGAACACTTCCACAAATGAATATGAACAAAATAAAACCAATAGTCAACAAGCATCCAAATTGTGGAGTATAAGAAATGTACAAAGAAGCCTTGCTTATAAAGGCATGAGAGAGGAAGTAGGAAGGTAGGAGTCAACGAATGACTACCCCTCAAAAGATGCAACACTTGTGAGCTAAATGACAAGTGCTCATGCAAGTGGCAAGCAAATATGCAATAGGTGTTCTCAAACGATGAGGACACATGTCTCCACCACATGAGGTGAGACAAAGTCTAAAATAGCCTAAGTAAACTTAATCTAAGTGTGAATAAGTCTACTAGTCAAAAGAGAACTAATTACCTAATGTACCTTTTCACACTAACACCCCCCTTAAGTGATACTCAGGGAGAACACAAAGGATGGGTCCTAACAACAAGGCCTAATGAGGTACCCATGTACAATAAAGTCTCTCATAAATGAAGAAAATGAGTAAACTCAGTGGGAAAAAAACTCCTCTCCAAAAGAGAGAATGAGAAGGACGAATAAACCTCCTCAAGGATGTCCCTGAAAGATAGCAACATGCCAAACTCCTGAAGCATGTCAAAGCTGTAAACTCTATCAAAGAAGCATTGGTGTTTTCTAGAATCAAAGAACCCTCCAAGAATGTAGATCAAGATGAAATATCCAAAAAACTCTGCATGAGTGCCCTTAAAAACACTACTGAACTATTTAGCTCACAGATGGCACAAAGGCAACACAATTTGTGAAGTTGAAAGTACAGATGATACAATGATAAAAAGAGGCACAAATAACACTACACAAGTGACATCATCGACACTAATCAAAGGTGCAAGTGGTGCTCTACAAAGATACCAAAGTCTCGCAATATCGATCAACTGAAAAAGAAAGGTGATGTGTCCAATACTTCACTGAAAAGAAGCATTAACAGAATCATGTGATACCCCCATAATGCTGATAAGAAGAGGTATTGGCAAACTAATTGAAATGTGTAAGTAGATGGAAGTCCTTTATGTTGTCCAAGCAATTGGAAAAGGGTGTGCAAAAACAAGGCACACACACATGAGGCTAGAATGTTGTCGTGGAGGTATGCTCTCTGGACAAGATTGTGACGACAAATAACAAGGCATGAACACAACCCCCCATGGCACTTTATAAATGAGTACATGTGGAAAAAAGGCACACTATGATGTGCAAGAATCCCCCAAAAAGAAACACACAATCAATTTTTTTGGCACTTTATTTTAGTGCATTTACAAACAAATGCATAATTGAAGTTCTTACAAGTGTCCAAAAAAGGACATATGAAATTACAATTCTCTGATAGGAAAAGAGGAAATTAATGGCACCATGGTGAAGTACATGGAAAAACATGCACTTAAAAAAAATGGACCCAAAAAAGGAGTCCATATGCCCAAGATATGGTTTATTGAAGTTCCCAAAATGAGAACTGCATAGAAATAACACTAAGAAAATAGAAATTTACAAAAAACCAAAATCCCAAATAGAAAACCATCTACACCACTATGAAGATTGCGAAATTCTACCCCATTTCAAAAAAAATGCATGGAAAAAGACCTCTATAAGGCCAAGATATTACCATCAAAAGATCAAGTGCAAAAGAGAAACTACCAATGGTGAAGGGTAGATTGGGAAAAAAATCCACCTCTGCCAAATTTAGCAAAACACTACCAAATTTAGTGAAACCGCCAGATTTGATGAAATCTCTAGAAGTAGTGAGCTACTAGATAAAATTAACCTTCTGCTAAAATTGGTGGACTGCCAAAAATGATTCCAAATTTGGCACTATGATCAAACAGGGCACAAAACCCAAGGCATATACTGCAAAGTATAGGGGTAGATCTCCAAGAAAGGATGCAATAGATTTTATGTGGGCATGTTTTTTTAATTAAAAAATTAAAAGAATTTATTAAAAAAAGTCATTAAAAAATTTCTTTTTAAATTATATATATTAAAATTAAATGGTAGAGGGGTTTTAAACACCCCCGCCACCCCTAAGAATGGCAAGGCCCAAGGGCCGCAACCCTAGCATGGCCTTGGCCGTGGACAGGGGCAGGTACCCTCGGGTACCCCCCACTCTGTGGGGAAGGGGATAGTGTAGAAACCCCTACCCCCTTTTTCATAATAATATATTTTTTTTAAAAAAGATAAAAAACAAATTTAATGATACACTATTTTTAGAAAAATCACCCGTACCTTGAACTTTGTGCTAGGGAGGTCGTACGACTTCCCTAGCAAAAACAATTTGCCTAAAAAAAAACCTAGCACTAATTTTGATGATTTGATAGATGATCTTAATTGATTTGGGCCCTCTGAACGTGATGAAGGTCCATTTGGCTCCACAATGCTCCAATGATAGGGATGAGTGTCAGATTCAAGCACAAAGGAGACGTGATTTGCAAGCTCGCTCTAATACTATGTTGGAGCAGCCAAGATCACTTGCAAAATCAAGAACACTTCCACAAATAAATACGAGCAAAATAAAGCCAATAACTATCAACAAGCATCCAAAATGTGGAGCATGAGAAATGTACAAAGAAGTCTTGTTTATAAAGGCATGAGAGAGGAGGTAGGAAGGTAGGAGTTGACAAATGACTACCCCTCCAAATATGTAACACTTGTGAGCTAAATGACAAGTGGTCATGCAAGTGGCAAGCAAACATGCAATAGGCATTCTTAAATGATGAGGACACATGTCTCCACCACATGAGGTGAGACAAAGTCTAAAATAGCCTAAGTAAACTTAAGCTAAGTGTGAATAAGTCTACTAGTCAAAAGAGAACTAGTTACCTAATGCATCTTTTCACCCTAACACCTTCTACATCCCCAAACCATAGGTTATACTCTTCACCACTCATTTAGTTTTTTCATCTCTATTTTACGCATTAACACATTACACTTTCATCTTCACAGCACATCTCCATCCTTTCGCAAGGCCTAGTTTGGTCATTCCCACCTCGAGTTTACCCTTTCCTTTAGATTTCCTTTCCCTTTAGACTTTCCCCATACCTTCCTTTTCAATTCCAACACCCTCTTAGAGACATCTTACACCTACATTTTCTACTTAGTGCCACCCTTTAGCTTCTTCATTGGCTTAGATTTCCCAACATTAACCTATCTTATCCCAACACCTTTCTTCATCCTCTAGACCTTGTTTACTTATCCACCTAGATGTCCATTTGTCATAAGCTTCCACAACCACCTCTTTTACCATCTCTACCCTTTCCCACTTGCCATCTACCCTTCATTTCCATTCCTTGACACATTTTCATCCTCTTCTTAGTTATCATATACCCTAGTTCACTCTACCTACTCCATATCTCTAGTTTACCTCCACCTAATGCTTCCTCATCCATCTGAGACCTTCATAACTCTCCCTTAGAATACCCTTAGCTAATCTTTCTTTCCCCCATCCATCCTTGGTTCATCTTTATTATACTCATTTCCACATTTATCCCTCACTTTCCCTTGACCCAATCCTTTAGTTTGCCTACCTTGACTCTATTCCTTGCCTTTTTGGTTCATGACCCCTTCGCACTATAGATTTTATGATTGTTAGCAGGATACAGGGCATGAAGCAGAACCGACTAGGAGCTGGCACATACATCATGCGGAGCATGGGAACCGACCTAATATACTAAAGGACACATCCCTATATGTAATAGATACAATATATATGTAGGATATGATAAGTATGATAGGAGATAAGAATAGAAGTTAGATAAAGTATGTATGTAGGATGGTGAGGCAGAGACTTAGACCTATCGAATAATGGATGTATGATGTTTGATATATATGGAGATCTGTTGGTATTTGATAATTCTTTGGTGTCTTATTGTTATGATATGTCTGTGATACTCTACATATATTATTCTTGGTATTTTGCTATCAATCAACTCTAACTACTTGATTAGGGTATAAACTAACTACAAAGACTTGGCTGAGGACTGGATCTTAAGATTGGTATCCCTCCCCATTTCTTACCAACATTTGGTTCCATTGCCGGGACCCTGGAAGAGGGTAGTTGAAGATTGAAGTGGCGAAATATTCAAAGAAGTAGCATGGAGTACTAGAAAGAAGAGAAGACTAGGTTGGTAGAGAAAATTTTCAATTTGCGAAGAAATCTGGGTCTCCTTAAGTTCTACCTCTATGAGAGGGGGGCATGCACTTAAGGGGATGACAAATGGAATGGGGGTAGGATCTGCAGGGATCTTTCAAATGACATGACTCTTCAAACAAGGATACCATGGGATATAAAAGGACTAATGGAACACCAAATCAAGAAAACCCATGACGAAACGGGAGAAGCGGAAGAAAAGAGAGATCAATAAAGACATTAGAATCAGAATGTAGATAAGCAGGGAAGAAAGATTGAAGCAAACTCAAGAACGATAATAATGTTACCATAGAAGGATGGAAAAGGCACAAGAGATTAGAAAAGATATGACAACAAGAGTTGCAGAAGGAAAAGAGGAACAGTTCGTGGTGTGCACCATTGAGGGTGCTACTAGAAGGGAAGAAGAAGATTAGCATGTCATGGAGGATGCCTTTGAGCATGCCATTGTGGGTACTGCTAGAGAAAAGGATATTAGAAGGAGAAGAAATAGAGTGCGTCATGGAGGATGTTGTTGAGCGCGCCACTGTGGGTGCTGCCAAAGAGGAAAGCAGAAGGGAAAAGGAATAACGAGGTGAACTAAGGTTTCACTGAGCATTAAACTTGTTGCAAACTAATGGAAATTTTGAATTAACACCAGAAACTTTGAATTTGGATGAAGAATACATAGAGGAGCTAATTTTTTGAATCATAAAGAAGATAAGAGGAAGAGGAGAAGATGTGGTAAACATTGAGAGGAGTTTCGAGGATTTCAGAAGGTCATTTCAATCACCACTTGATGTTGACATGATGTCATTGACAAATAGAAGAGTATCCCTTAATTTGAAGAGACACAATCCCTGGACCATGAGTCACCCCGAGTGCAATATAAAGCAAGAAGAATTTTTGAGGAGGAAAATATTCAAGTAAACAATGAAGCAAACATAATAGTAGAGATCCATAGTAATTTCAAAGAAGTTTTAGGAGAAGAGTACTTTGATATCCGACTACATAGAGATAAGGGAAGAGAAAGAACAACCTGAGTGGATAGAAGATAGCATAACCGGAGGAGCAGAGTAAAGGAAACCTACCACAAATTACCAGAGAGATTGAGAAGACCAATCATGGATATTCTTATTAAGTTACCAGTATATGAGAAGGATACTACAGAAGCAACATAGCACATTTTTGTTTTGGAGTCTATTTGGAACGGGAATGGGTTAACAAAGAATGAAATCAAGTTGTTTGACTTCATAGGCACCTTGTGGAATGAAGAATTGAAGTTCTATAGGAAGACATGTCCAAAAAGTGATAAGGAATTGGATGAAACCAAGAAATAATTCTTGGAAAATTTTGGAGTTTCAGATATTCTTGTTGTCATGTGAAATTGCACCCTGTTTGAAGCTAGTTCAAACACTTCAATGACACAATGGGATTGATCTCAAGGTGTGGGACCTTGCAAATGAGATCGGACCTCTAGAGAAGGTTGGCTCCTCTTTCAGAGGTTAAGGCTCAGAGAATTAAACTAAATCTAGTGCTACTACTTGCAGGGGAAAAGGGTAAGAAGGATTGCTGAAATAAAAATAAGGTGATGCACTAGATTGGGAATGTTCAGCTGCAACTGAATCAACACAACAAAAATCTCAAAACTAAGAAGAGATCACATAGAATCATACTAATTATAACAGAGGTCAAAGAAGAAATATTGGAGATATGAAAGGGATCATTTTGTCCACAATACACAACTCACACTAATCCAAAAGTAGACATGATGTAAGAATGATGAGAGAGGCAAAAATATCAGATTATATTGATTGTGCAGGTCAAATAACTATTGCAAAAGAGAGAATAATGCATAAGACATAGACACAAAATAGTCAATTACACTCATAGTTGAACTATCAATTAGAGACTTGAGAGGCTCAATAGAAGAGCACAGTCCATCAGAGCCAATTGGTTCTTGTAATTACACTATAGAGGCCTAGTTACAAGAATTTTCTAACTTGCAATAGCCTAGAAGAACAACTAATAGAAATACATTACTTTCAAATGTATTTATAACATTTCATTTTCCTTCTACTACAATGGGTGCTAGAAGCTGGTCAATTGCCTAGGACAAGCCACACTTCATTAAATTTCTAACCCTGAATATCTGCTGAAAAACCTGCGGATGGGGACAATGGCCACGCCTCTGACAAGCCTGCAGGCCTGTAAAATAGATCACTTGCATGAATGTATGACAGATGCATTCAAGAGGGAATGTAGAAAGTCTTGTTTTGTCCCTACAAATCTTCTTTGTAGTTGCATTTGTACTCTAGCATTGAAGGTTTTTCTTGTTCCAACCACCCTCATTCAACCCTGACCTATAGAGCTTTGAATGCTGGTACCTCTCCTTGAGAAACAACATGTTTTTAGGGAGAAGGAAGCTTTTACAACACTTCAAGGTGTTGTACCCTTTTTCTCATTCATGGCACCACTTTGCATTCCTTTTTTTTTTTTTTTTTTTTTTTTTTTTTTTTTTTTTTTTTTTTTTTTTTTTTTTTTTTTTTTTTTTTTTTTTTTTTTTTCTGATGATTGGTGAATTCACTGCTTATGGAACTATTGGGCTACATATTTATGCCTTTAGTTGGCAAATTTGCTCTCTGCCAAACTGCATTCATTTGGTTCATTTCTGCCTTATCGACAAATTCTGTGTTTATTGAACCAAGCTTTGTTTTATCTTTTAGCTCCTTGGCACAATTTTGCCTTATCGACAAATTACCCATTTGTTGAACTTTCCTTTTCCTATCGGCAAAATCTTATTTTATTGAACCATCTACTTTTGGCCATTTCCTCACTATCAGTGAAGTTCCTCTATTTTGAACCTTGGAAGCTTTCTCTCTAATTCACCCTTATCGACGAAATTGGTTTTTCCTGAACTTTGCTTCCTTATCGGCAAAAGTCAATTTCGTTGAACCTTGGCCCTTTGACTCCATCTTCGCCCTTATAGGTGAAATATGCTTTCCATGAACTGAGCCCCTAGCGCCTTTTATCTTCATTTTGCCTTGTTGACAAAAGTGGCCCTTTGTTGAACCTGTAAGCGCTTGCATTTCCCTTTATCGGCCTTTTGCCCTGTCGATGAACTTGAGAAATTTTGAACTAGCTGGCGAGTTCCTTCCTTAGCTGATTCACCGATATGCCCTTTCCTTAGCCATTTTTCACTTTATCGATGAATTCTCCAATCTTTGAACTGGGCCTCTTTCTCTTTATCAGCAAAAGTCCCCTTGGTGAACCTTGAGCTCTTTATCGAAAAAACTTGATTTTGCCAAACCTTCCTTCTCGCTTTTTGCCCTTATCGACAAAAAGCTACTTTTTTGAACTTATGCTTTGGCCTTGCATTTACCTTCTTCATTATTGGTAAATCGCCTTATCGGTAAACCCCAAAATTTTTGAATTTTTGAAAAGTTCCTCCTTTTACCGATTCGTCGATAAGGCATTCCCTCTCTGTGCCTTAGCCATTTTTTGAGCTTTCTATTTTGCCTTGTCAGAAAAATCTTCAAATCTTGAACCAAGCTCTCTTTTGTTGGCAAAAGCTCATTTGGCCAAACCTTTTGCTTCGCTGATGCCTTCACTCTACCAAATTCTTCTATCGGTGAATTTTTCATTTCCGGACTCGACCGCGTTTTCTTCATATGATCAACAAAGTTGCCGATCGACGAAATTGTCGATTGACAAACCTAATGTTCGTTGAACCATAAGTTTGCCGATAAAGGAAAACATTCTTCTTTACTTAGCCGAATTTTGATCTCAACCTGTTCCCCTTGCCTTGTCGGTGAATCGCCAAATTGTCGAATTGAAAGATTTTTGAACTCAGAGAAGCGTTTGTGTTTTATGAACTTCGCCGATAAGGCACTCCTTGCCTACTATATGCCTTAGTTGATTTTTGATGAAGCCCGCTCCTTCTTGCCTTGTTGGCGAATCCCTGAATCGGCGAACCTATGAAAAGATGAACTTGAAGAAGAGTTCATAAAAGATGAAAATTTCCAACCAAAGGGAGAATAACTTCTTTGACTTAGCCAATTTTTTAAGCTTTTCTGCCTCAGTTCAGGGACCTAAAATTTTTCCGATAAAGGCCAAAAGGGGGCAAAAAACTAAGGCAAAGGCCTAGATTTTTCTGGGTTTTCTGAGAGGATTCTCCACAAGGAATTTTGGGGTTTTTTGCAAGGGAATACATTGGATTTTGAAGGATTTTAGGTTTTACCTCCTTTTATTTAGGTAATATCTGATCAAATTTTTCTAATAGAAGGAGAGATTCTGGAATATTTGGGCTAAGAGAGTGTAGAGCTTTTGGATAAAACTGTGTTTTGCTTTTTCAGATCAACGTTTCGGATCACACTCTGTGATCCATCATCAGGAAGAAAAGGTAGAGGAGTGAAATGTAATTGTAGAGATAGATCCTTAAAAAGAGAGAGGTGGGTATGGGCACAAAGTTTGATAAAAGATGGTGAGATAACAAGAGGGAAGTGAAATAATATCAATAAAATAAATGAATGACTAAATCAAGATATTCAAAGTGAGGAAGCAAACAAAATAATTTTTTTTAATTGATATAAAATATATAAGCGGAACTAAGTAAGTAGAGGATTGATCGAGGAATAAATAAATAATATTAAATAAAGATATGAAGAAAAAAGATGAGAAAAAGCAAGAATCGATCACCAAACTCGTAAATAAAAGAAGAAAAATAAGATTGCTAAAAGAATAAATTAAAATAATTAACAAATAAAGAGAAATAGCAAGAAAATTCGAAGGAGTGCAAGAACCAACCAAACAGAATCAAAAGTATATATTTTATTCCTTGATCAATCCTCTTCTTAGTTAGTTCCGCTTATATATTTTATATCAATTAAAAACAAATTATTTTGTTTGCTTTCTCACTTTGAATATCTTGATTTAGTCATTCATTTATTTTGTTGATATTATTTCACTTCCCTCTTGTTGTCTCACCATATTTTATCAAACTTTGTGCCCATACCCACCTCTCTCTTTTTAAGGATCTATCTTTGCAATTACATTTCACTCCTCTTCCTTTTCTTCCTGATGATGGATCACGGAGTGTGATCCAAAATGTCGATCTGAAAAAGCAAAACACAGTTTTATCTAGAAGCTCTACACTCTCATATCATGGACTGTGGAAACATCATGTCTACAATATTTGGGCTAGGCAAAAATATGGAAACATTTTGGTGACTTTACAGGGGTGTTTGCCTACTAAACATAGGGATCTAGCTACCTTATACAATCCAATAGGCACAAGGTCAAAAGAAAACAACCTCATAACTGAACCAACTGAAAATGCCTACCGAAAACAAGAACAAAACAAACAAGGCGAGACAATCTCCTAATGAGAAAGCTGCTTGTGCAAAAGCACTTGGAGGAAAGGAAACCTAAAACAAAAAGCAAATCTACTCTAAATATTTACAAGGATCTCAAAACCAAACTCAGAAGTATGGTTTGAGATGAATCCCATTCATTGGGATCAGAAGTTCCTCACCATTCAGTTTGGAGAGTTGAAAAGTATTGACCTACTTGCAACTGGTGATAATGTAGGGGCTACTCCATATGGCATCAAATTTGGAATGCCTTCCCACCTTGGCCCTGTCTTCATCCCATTTCAACACCAAATCTCCCTCTTAGAAGATTCTATCAACTAATTTTCTGTCAAATGTCCTCTTGACTTGTTCTTGGTGTGCTTCAAGGGTTTTCATGGCTACACTCCTCTTCTCTTCAAGCTCCATTAGCTCGACTAGTCTGACTGTCATGGTGTCACTTTCAAGCAATTCTGGTTGATGGGCCAACTCAAGGGAGGGTAACTTTGATGATAAAGGAAGCCTTGCTTCCCTTCCATATACTAGCATGAAGGGAGAATTGGGAATTGCCCTCTTAGGAGTGACCCGATCAGCCCAAAGAGTTGTCTTCAAATTGGCATGCCAAGTTCTCTAATTGTCATATACTGTCTTCTTGATTATCTTGATCAGATATTTGTTTATGGACTTAGCCAGGCCATTCCCTTGGGGGTAGTAGTTGGATGATGTTTTCAAATAAATTCCATAGTTTAACGCCCATTCACTGATCTTTGTGCCTACAAAGGCCTTAACATTATTAGAAATAAAGGTGAATGGAACACCAAAGCTAGTAACTATACCTTCAAGAAAATCTAAAATAGATGTCTTTGTGGCATCCTTCAATGCAACTACTTCTATCCACCTTGTAAAATAGTCTATGGCTGTTAGAATCCACTTGTGGCCAGCATTGGATGGTGGATTGATCATCCCAATGAAGTCCAAGCCCCATTGGGCAAATGGCTGGTTAGTGTGAATTGGATGGAGAGGAAGAGTTGCCAGCCTCTGTTTGCCTGCAAAGAATGCACATTCTTTGCAACTCCTTACCCATTTATGGGTGCCTCTAAATAAATTAGGCTAGTAGTAACCAACCCTCATAATCTTAACAATGGTTGTTCTTGGAGAATAATGGCCACCAACAGGGCCATTATGGAATTCTTCTAATATCTTAGAAGTTTGATCTTGAGTAATAGATCTTAGAAGAACCCCATTGATGTCATTTCTAAATAAAACAACATCTACAAGAACATAAGGGATGGACTGAAGTCTGAAATACCTTCTTTTTGTTGAATCAAGTCCGTCAGGACATCTTCCCAACTGTAGAAAAGTGACCATGTTGTGATACTAGTTAGTTTGGGTGTTAGGATTAGCTGGTTACATCTACCCTAGGACACACACAACATCATTTATGTCTTTGACATCTGCTACCATCTGTTCACACATGCCCTTGCCACAAACCCACTTGGTAATATGGATGTCTATATCATATTCCATCACTTTATTTATCCATCTAGCCCTTTTTCATTGACATCCCTACTCAGCAGGAACTCTTTGACACTAGGGTGATTTACCATTAGTTGTATCTTGCTATTAGAAAGCATATGTCTGAACTTCTTTAGGGATTTCACTACAACAAACACTTATTTTTCCACAAAATCATACCTCTGTTCATAATCCTTGAGTGGCTGACTGAAGAAGGCGATTGGCTGCTCCAGCTTCTCCTCATTCTGCTATGTCAAGACAATTGATATACCTTCCTTGCCTCCAAAGGCATAAAGGATGAAATCCTTCTCTTAATTTTGATTTATCAGAGTTGGAGCATGTGCAATGGCCTGTTTGATGACTTCAAAACTATCCCTACCTTTCTTGGACCATGTGAAGGCAACATTCTTTTTTAGCATAGTTGTGAGAGGTTTTGCTATTGAAGAAAAATTTGGAATGAACCTTCTCACGAAGTTGATCTTTCCCAAGAAACTTTGCAGACCTTTTTTATGACTGGGAAGAGGAAGAGCTAGAATGGCACTTATCCTTTCAAGATCAATGGCCAATCCTTCTTTGGAGACTACATATCCCAGCAATCTACCTTTCAGGACAGCAAATACACATTTTTTAGGATTTAATGATATCCCATATTCTCTGCATCTTTCAAAGACTTTCCTTAAATGACCCAAGTGGTTAGTTGTATGCTTAGAATACATGGTCAGATCATCAAGATCACCAGAATAATATCATTAATTAGGCCTTTAAAGGCCAAATCCATTGCTCTTTGAAAAGTAGCTCCAACATTTGTCAACCCGAAAGGCATTTTTTGGTAAGCCAAGGTACCCCATTTGGTGGTAAAGGTTGTTTTATACTGGTCTGTTTCTTTTACAAGAATCTGATTGTATCCTAAATAGCCATCTAGGAGTGAAAACCTTTCAGCTCCTACTACTGTTTGTAGGATTTGGTCCATAGAGGGAAGCGGATAGTGGTCTTTAAGGGAGGCTCTATTCAAGTCTCTAAAGTCCACACATAATCTTATTTTCCCATTCTTCTTCCTAACTAGAAGTAAATTTACCACCCAAGAGGAATGTTTGATGGGATAAATAATCTTTGCCTCTATGAGCTTGGACAATTTTTTTTCTAATCAGTGGCTCTATTTTGGGGTTGATGGGCCTTTGCATTTCACAGACATGCTTTGCATTAAGGTCCAATTCAATGGTATGTTGGATTAAGCTAGGATCAAAACACTTCAGATCCTTA
Organism: Cunninghamia lanceolata; assembly: GCA_027924645.1. Taxonomy (NCBI): domain Eukaryota; kingdom Viridiplantae; phylum Streptophyta; class Pinopsida; order Cupressales; family Cupressaceae; genus Cunninghamia; species Cunninghamia lanceolata. The sequence continues at coordinate 1,216,930 of BSBN01000766.1, read as the reverse complement.
TAATCCCACGTAATTAAATCATCAAATTCATTACAAAGCTCAATAAAACCCTACTTTTTAGCTTGTTTAAATACCTTGACATGCTTGAGAAATCTACCCTGTGCAATTTCTGCCTCTTCACAATCCTCTTTTTTGACGGTCATAGTCATCTTTTCTTTCTTTGGATGATCATCTGTGCCAAATATGCTCTCTAAGGCAGTCCCCTGGGTAGCTTGTTGGTCTTTAGTTGGATTACTTGGTCACCATACTGCTCTTGCAATATTGATTGGTTCTTGGCAGCATACTTTGCCTCATCTTGCAGAAAATTCATAATTTACTGGTCATTTTCATATACTTGCCAGCTTATGATGTTATCAGGCACAGTAGGCCTAACGACAACCTTTACATGTTGATCTGAATTCTGTTTGACATTCCTTAGAATGTCAAACTATGCACCAACTACGACCAGTCTATCAACATCATTATTTTTCTGCACAGGAACTGCTTGAATATTGAATGCATCAAAATCTTTGATCAGGTCCCAGACCCTGTGTTTGTCTGACTTTAACAAGTCATTCTTTGAAGTGCTTAGTTTTCTGATTTGGTGGACAACTAGCTCACTGTCACCAAACACTTGCAAACTTTTTATTCCTCTTTTTCTTGCTAACTGTATGCCCTGAATCAAAGCTTCATACTTAGCTACATTGTTAGTATAGGTAAACTATAATCTAAATGAAGAGAAATAATTTTCCTTTTGGGATGAATTCAATACAACCCCAACACCTACTCCATTTCTGCCTCTAGAGCCATCAAAATACATTTGCCACATCTCTTCAGGATTTGATATTTCCTTTTCAATATTGGGGATGATGACGTCATCTTCATGGATACAATAAGTACCCAACCCTGTTTCCTCTATGTGAGCAGGGGTGTCAAACTGAAAACAATCCACCCACTCATCAAGTAATATGTCAGGGATATCTTCCACTGGAGTGGCAGCCTCATGTCCATTGCTACTGTCATCCTCTAACTCATGGATTGTATAATTCATATCGGTGAGATTAGGAGAGAAGGGCTCTATGTGGTCATTGGAAATAGGCTCAACTTTGATGGTTACTTTGGTGCCATACCTAGTTCTGAATAGCATATGGGACCAATCAGAGGATAGGTAACCCACCTATTTTGGCTGTGAAGTCTCTAGATAGGCATATGCCGAAGTAGGCTGGGAGATCAACGACGGAGATGTCTTGGGAAACAAAGCAACTAGGGCATGCATGCAAAGTGAGTTTTAAATCTTTAATAACACCCACTATATTAACAACGGTACCATCTAATTGCACTACCCCTTTGTTAACAGGCTCATACACTATACCCAACTTGTCAACTATGTTTTTAGGCATAACAGAGGTACCCGCCCTAGAATCTATCATACAATTGTGTAACAATTTGTCACCAATAATTAAAGAAACATAGAATGGAGGGGGCTTATTGGTTTTGCTTGTGCTTGCCTCCTTTTCTAGATGGCATAGGCTGGTTGGGATGGTGGCCTTTTCTTTTGTTGCCTCTACATTAGGTTGACCAAATTCTGTTAGGGCCTCTTGAAGAAGATTCCTTTGAGTTGTGATTAATAATGCATCCCACATAGTGATGGTTAGATTTGTCTTCCTTATCTGATCCACTATGCTAAAGGGTATTTGATTTTTCTCTATTCTCTTTTGTGATGTTTTGGTGACAATAGGGTCAATCTTTCACTATTGATTGCCCTAGGCCTGCATCATTGGCACTGAATTTTCCTTGTCTTGAAGGAATTTCAGTTACCACTCTTTCACTTGTAGCCCTTTGGGAAGTATGAGATGAAGATGCCTGACCAACTACAGGTATTGATGCATCCTCAATGGCTCTTCTCTTTGCCCTTGTATTGAATGCTATTGGGCCTATGCCCTAATTGACTCCATAGTAATCATTAGGGCTCCAATTCATCAAAGTGGCATCATTTTGTATTGGTTCTTGGCCTCCAACCACTCCTTGATTGATGTTAACTTGCTTGTCTGAATTCGTTGGTTGTTCTTGCACTATCAAAGCATGACTGAACTGTCCACTTTGGCACAAATTTTGATCATGTGGCTGATTACAAGGATAACACTAGGCACTGTATTGGGCCAAGTTGTTTTGTATGGGCACAAGAGGCCCATATGTACTAGAAGTATTTGGATGCACAACATTCAATGGTCTAATGTAGCTAGGCTAATTTTTCCTTTGTGCATTACCTTGATATTATGATCTGTTCTGCTGGTAGTTCTGATTGAAAGGCTAATATGTCTAATTAGAGAGCTGATATGTCTGATTGGCAAGCCGATATGGCCTATTTTATTGTGCATTCTATCTCCTTTCCAGGGTTAATTGATTGGTCAACATTCTTATCATAGCATCCTTATCCTCTGATTGCTCAATTGTAGGTGTAATTAGAGGAGCAATAGAAGTGGCGGTGGGAATTGGAGCCACAACAGGCTGAATAATAGGGGCCTCTGGAAATAAAGGCATTGGTGGCCTTGGGGCAATTTTTTCTAGCCTGAATCAGGCAAGTCTCTACCCTAATTGATGTGTCATATGCATCTCATAGCACTGTCCCTCCCATGGACTAAATCATTACAACAATGTCAAGATTCAAGGATTTCAAATAGTAGATGAATGTTGTATTTGGGGAGGGCTTCACCAACAATGGGATTATGTCCCATGTCCTCTTGAATCTATAATTAAAGTCCACCATATATTCGTGGGGGGGCTCTCATGATTGTAGCCAGTTGTTCCATTAGTGATAGGTGGTCACTTTTGTCCTCAAAATCTTGGCACAACTTAATGCCTAGATCATCCTAGTTGTGGATGGAATTTTCTTGGAGACCTCTATACCACTGCAGGGCTTTTCCCTTGAAAGAAGAGGCCAGGAGTCTTACTACCATGTTTCCAGCAATGACATTGTGGATAGAACAGATGCTAGCTATATCTTGGATATGCTCAGCTGGGGTGGTGGAGTTCTCATTGATAAAGAATGGTATAGCCTTTAAGGCTGAGATGGGGATATCATCGTATTGAGCTAGGTCCAGTGGGCTACCCTCATTAAAAGTACATGGAAGATTCCTTGCCATATTGGGAATGTTTAGGTTAATTACAGGTATGCACAGGGTTCTTCATGAGTACTGAAACCTAACTTGGAAATTAACTAGAGGGGGCATAGACTGAGATCTTGTAGGAGATGGAACCTCACTCTTATTTTCCCTCACAGGGGACCTAGACAATCTGTATCTTCTAGAATCAGTAAATGAAAGTTCTATGAATTAGAAATTACCTCTAGAAGATGATCTTGTCTACACTCTAGGCATGAAATGTTGACTTGATGTGGGTATTGGATTAGCAGAGTCACCAGGTGCTTGAATGCTTCCATAGTACTGAATAAAACTGAGAATAGCACTGAATCCTCAACTCAACTCCTACTCAGAGCAGAGAGTCCCACCGGGCGTGCTAGAAACTATTGTCATGTGAAATTGCACCTTGTTTGAAGCTAGTTCAAACACTTCAATGACACAATGGGACTAATCTCAAGGTGTGGGACCTTGCAAATGAGATCAGACCTCTAAAGAAGGTTGGTTCCTCTTTCTGAGATTAAGGATCAGAGAATTAAACTAAATCTAGTGCTACTACTTATAGGGGAAAAGGGTAAGAAGGATTGTTGAAATAAAAAATAAGGTGATGCACCAGATTGGGGATGTTTAACTGCAACTGAATCAACACAACAAAAATCTCAAAACTAAGAAGAACTCACACTGACTCATACTAATTCTAATAGAGGTCAGAGCAGAAACAATGGAGATATGAAAGGGATCGTTTTGTCCATAATACACAACTCACACTAATCCAAAAGTAGACATGGTGTAAGAATGATGAGAAAGGCAAAAATATCAGATTATATTGATTATGCAGGTCAAATAACCATTACAAAAGAGAGAATAATGCAAAAGAAATAGACACAAAATAGTTAATTACACTCATAGTTGAACTATCAATTGGAGACTTGAGAGGCTCAGCAGAAGAGCACAGTCCATTAGATCCAATTGGTTCTTGTAATTGCACTACAGAGGCCTAGTTACAAGAATTCTCTAACCTGCAATAGCCTAGAAGAACAACTAACGTAAATACATTGCATTCAAATGTATTTATAACATGTTTCATTTTCCTTCTACTACAATGGGCGCTAGAAGCTGGTCAATTGCCCAGGACAACCCATGCTTCATTAAATTTTTGACCCTGAATATCTGCTAAAAAACTTGCAGATGGGGACAATGGCCATGCCTCTGACAAGCCTACAGGCTTGCAAAATAGATCACTTGCATGAATATATGACAGGTGCATTCAAGAGGGAATGCATAAAGTCATGTTTTGTCCCTCCAAATCTTCTTTGTAGTTGCATTTGTACTCTAGCATTAGAGAATTTTCCTGTTCCAACCACCCTCATTCGGTCTTGACCTGCGGAGCTTTAAATGTTGGTACCTCTCCTTGAGAAACGATGTGTTTTTAGGGAGAAGGAAGCTTTTACAACACTTCAAAGTGTTGTATCCTTTTGCCCATTCATGGAACCAATCTGCATTCATAATTTCCTCTGTTTGATTTTTCTGATGATTGGTGAATTCGCTACTTATGGAACTATCGAGCGCCATATTTGTGCCTTTAGTTGGCAAATCTGTTCTTTATTGAATTGTATTCATTTGGTTCATTTCTGACTTATCAAGGAATTCTGTGTTTGTCGAACCAAGCTTTGTTTTATCTTTTATCTCCTTTGCACAATTTTGCCTTATCGACAAATTACCCATTTGCCGAACTTTTCTTTTCCTATTGACAAAATCCTATTTTATCGAACCATCTACTTTTGGCCATTTCCTCACTGTTGGCAAAGTTCCTCTATTTTGAAATTTGGAGGCTTTCTCTCTAATTCGCCCTTATCGACAAAATCAACTTTTCTTGAACTTTCCTTCCTTATCAACAAAAGTCAATTTCGCCGAACCTTGGCCCTTTGACTCCATCTTCGCGCTTATCAACGAAATATGCTTTCCACGAACTAAGCCCCTAGTGCATTTTATCTTCATTAAATGCCTTGTTAGAAAAAGTGGCCCTTTGTCAAACTTGTCGGCGCTTGCCTTTCCCTTTATCAACCTTTCGCCCTGTCAATGAACTTGAGAAATTTTGAACTAGCTGATGAGTTCCTTCCTTAGTCGATTCGTCGATATGCCCTTTCCTTAGCCATTTTTCACTTTATCGGTGGATTCTCCAATCTTTGAATTGGGCCTCTTTCTCTTTATTGATAAAAGTTCCCTTGACAAACCTTGACCTCTTTATTGGCAAAACTTGATTTTGTCGAACCTTCCTTCTCTCTTTTTGCCCTTATCGGCAAAAAGCTACTTTTTCAAACTTATGCTTTGGCCTTGCTTTTTCCTTCTTCATTATTGGTGAATCGTCTTATCAGTGAACCCCAAGATTTTCAAACTTTTGAAAAGTTCCTCCTTTTATCGATTCACTGATAAGGCATTCCCTCTTTGTGCCTTAGCCATTTTTTGAGCTTCCTATTTTGCCTTGTCAGCAAAACCTTCAAATCTTGAACTAAGCTCTCTTTTGTCGGCAAAAGCTCATTTGGCCGAACCTTTTGCTTCACCAATGCCTTCACTCTACCAAATTCTTCTATCGGTGGATTCTTCATTTCGGGACTTGATTGCCTTTTCTTCATACGATCGGTGAACTTGCCGATCGGCGAACCTAAAGTTTGATGAACCATAAGTTTGTCGATAAAGGCAAACATTCTTCTTTACTTAGCTAAAATTTGATCTCAACCTGTTCCCCTTGCCTTGTTGATGAATACCAAATCGGTGAACTGAAAGATTTTTGAACTCAGAGAAGAATTCATGTTTTATGAACTTCACCAATAAGGCACTCCTTGCCTACTATATGCCTTAGTTGATTTATGATGAAGCCCTCTCCTTCTTGCCTTGTCGGCAAATCGCTGAATTGGCGAACCTGTGAAAAGATGAACTTGGAGAAGAGTTCATAAAAGATGAAAATTGTTGACCAAAGAGAGAAGAACTTCCTTAACTTAGCCAAGTTTTTAAGCTTTTCTGCCTGAGTTCAGGAACCTGAACTTTTGCCAATAAAGGCCAAAGGGGGGCAAAAAACTAAGGCAAAGGCCTAGATTTTTTTTTGGTTTTTTGGGTTTTCTAAGAGGATTCTCCACAAGGAATTTTGGAGATTTTTGCAAGGGAATACATTAGATTTTGAAGGATTTTAGGTTTTACCTCCTTTTATTTAGGCTATCTCTGATCAGATTTTTCTAATAGAAGGAGGGATTCAAGAATATTTTGGGTTGGTGTTAGGAACCCGTGTTTAGCCCTTCTCTTTACTTTGTTAGTATATTATATTTGGACGCATATGCTTTGTAAGTTGTCCCGTGAGCATATTGTAATATCCCACATTCATGGGAAGTAATAGTTGTTTAGATTAGACTTAGTATATAAGTTTGTGCTGAGGCCAATGAAGGCATCCACAAATTTATTGTATTGAGCTTGCTGAAAGGAGGTTGCCCCCTCGAAGTGGCCTAGGATCAATAAATTCCTTCTTTGTTTTTGCTACTTCTGTTAATTCGTGCATTTTTCATTATATTGTTGCAAAAGGTTCCTCTCATCTAGTATCATAGCACTTTCTTGGGCTTGTTGGGGGGAATTTCTATCAATTTTTTTTTCCGCAGTGGCCTCCTAGCGTTGTGATTATTGCACTAGTTCTTTTTTCGCATCTATATTGTTCATTTCAATTGCAAGTTTGGATCAGGGAATAATCCCTACTGCTTAACTGTGGGAAGTGCCTGGGCATAGCCCTAAAACTCACTGTGAGGAGTGCCACAGGAACCCCAAAGTAGCTGGCCCATTGAGAGGACCTGCCAACGAAAAGGGCAACGACCCCTACCTGATTGACTAGTTCCCATCTGTGAGGTAAACCAAGAGCTGTTGTTTGTGACAAAGTGGTTATCAGTTGTACCTGAGTTGTGGAGTGAGGGGTCCTGCCCCAATAGGCAAGCTGTTAGACAACATTGGTAGCTGAGTGAATCCCCTGAACCTTTAGGAAGCTGAACTTACCTGGGGCCCATATCTATGGACAACTGACAAATCACAAATTGAATCCATCCAGAGTAGTTGGCAGATAGTTCTAGAAAAAAAAAGTAAAAAAAATCCTTTTTTCACCATATCTTCCTTGCTTTAGCTCCGTTTCCTCTCAAAATTCATTGGAACCCCTGAAATTCCATTCTGCATATCTCCTTCCTTGAGGACCCTATCCCAAATTCCAGTTATCAAAGCTAGAAATCCCACATTTGTCTATTTTTAGGGTTTGCCATAACTTCTTCGATTCTCACCCAATAGCCTTCAAATTTTGCCACAGTGTTCATTTGATATTTCCGCTCCTTTGTCCCTCTTGGACAAATTTTCCCATTGTTTCATCTTGCTTCTGAAATCCCCATTTTTGTCCCCCCTTTCCCTTAGAAAGTGTCCAAACCCTAATCAAACCCCAATTACCCATCAGAGTTTTTCCCAAATCCAAATTTTCCTTTACTAAAAAAGTTTTTGTTTTTATTTTTCTACCCATTACCCAAAAAAAAAATCTCCTGGTTATGGTTGTCACCTGCTCAGGAGCAAAAAACATGGAGGATGAACTTGCAGCCCTCAAGACCAAACTCCAAGATCTGGATGAAAAATTCTCGTCCTCAATTTTCAGCATTCAACCATGAACAATAGACGGTAGCCAAACTCTTCTACAGACACTGGGTTCTCTTCTTCCAACAATTTTCGTGGGCTGAAGCTTGATTTTCCTCGCTTCAATGGTGATGATCCAACTGGATTGATATACCGGGCATAACAATATTTCAGTCTACATAATACTTTTGATGCCAACAAAGTTCCACTTGCATCCTTTCATTTGGAACATGAAGCCCTTCAATGGTTTCGTTGGTACATCAAGGCTCATGAAGAGCCAAAATGGATAGATTTTTGTAAACTTATTTTGCAACAATTTGGCCCTAGTGCTTTTGATGACTTCACAGGAGTACTCACTAAACTGCGCCAAACAGGCACTGTGAGAGAATATCAAACAAAATTTAAAAAACTGGCCAATCACACAGAGGGACTATCTGATGAATTCTTCAGGAGTTGTTTTGTCAGTGGTTTGAAGGATGCAATTCGCTCTGAGGTTAAAATGTTTCGTCCTAGCACAATGATGGAAGCCCTAGGGTTGGCTAAGTTGGTGGAGGACAAGATCATAGCTCAACAACAATCCAAATCCAATTTTATTCAATTCAGAAATATGGCTTCCCAATGACCTCAAATAACGCCAGTTCCTAGAACAACTCCCATCAAGCATTTGACTAAAGCAGCGATGCGGGCACGTAGAGAAAAAGGGATTTGTTATAATTGTGATGATAAATTCACTCGGGGACATAGATGTGTTGAGCAAAAGCTCTACCTCTTGGATGTGGATTCTCTGCCTGAAACTAAATTTTATGCAGATGCTCAGGATACAGTGGATGATCAGGTTGACACTCAACAACCGCTTGTTGACCCTGCTTCTTAGGAAGACCACCCAGAGATCTCTCTCCATGCTTTAGTAGGAGTTACCACCCCACAAACCATGTGGGTCAAGGGTTTCTTCAAGAAGCTCCCTCTTACAATACTCATTGATTCTGGTAGCACTCATAACTTCATTGACCCTCGGATCGCCAAACACGCTGATTATTTTGTCCATCCTTGCTCCAGCTTTGAAGTCATAATTGCTAAGGGGGAACATTACCTTGCAAAGGGAAGTGTTGTAATGTGTGTATCTCTATGGGAGATTATAACTTGCACTCTGACATGTTTGCCTTGCCCTTAGGTAAATGTGATGTGGTTTTGGATGCCCAATGGTTACGCACACTTGGACCCATCTTATGGGATTTTGCAGAACTTTGGATGCAGTTTTCAGACAATGGGCAAAAACACACATTGAAAGGCTTACAACTGGGGTCTCTCAGCATCATAAGTTCACATTGCATGGAAAAGCTTCTTAAGAAGAATTCACATGGTGTCATCGCTTAGCTCCATTCCATTCAGATGCAACCATCAGTGGTCTCCACTACTCCTTCAGATCTACAACAAATTTTGGAGAGGTATGCATGTGTCTTTGTTGAGCTAGTGGGATTGCCACCTTCACGCCCAGAGGAGCACCATATTCAGCTCCTTCCTGGAAGCGTTCCTCCCAACATCAGGCCCTACCGCTACCCATTTCACCAAAAGACAGAGATTGAGATGCTCGTTCAAGACTTACTGAAGCAAGGTATTATTCACCCTAGTACCAGTTCCTTTTCTTCACCAGTCCTTCTTGTCTGGAAAAAAGATGGGTCATGGTGCCTTTGCATTGACTTCTAAGAACTTAATCACATCACAATCAAGGATAAGTTTTTGATTCCTGTTGTGGATGAGCTTCATGACGCTCATTTTTTCTCCAACTTGGATCTTCATTCTATGTATCACCAAATTTAGGTTCATGAGGATGATATCCCTAAAATAGCTTTCCACACACATGACAAGCACTATGAGTTTTTGGTCATGCCCTTTGGCCTCAGTAATGCTCCCTCAATGTTCTAGGCATTGATGAATAAAATATTTCGGCCGCACCTGTGGAAATTCATTATGGTCTTCTTTGATGATATCCTCATCTATAGTCAAACATGGGCTGAGCATCTCCAACATCTGGATCTTGTACTGCAACTTCTCTCTGATCATCATCTCTGTGTAAAATAGTCTAAATGTGTTTTTGGCCAGGAGGAAGTGGAGTATCTCGGGCATATTGTTTTAGCCCAAGGGGTTCAAGTAGATCCTACAAAAATAGATGCCATAAAAAATTGGCCGCATTCGTAGACACTCAAGAGCCTCCGTGGTTTTTTGAGGTTGACTTGCTACTATCGCAAGTTTGTCAAGGATTACAATAAGATTGCAGCTCCATTAATAGCTATGTTAAAAAATGATGCTTTTATTTGTACACATGATGCTGAGTGTGCATTTGAAAAATTGAAACAAGCTATGTGTACTACACCTGTTCTAGCCATGCCAGATTTTTCCAAGACCTTCACCATTGAGAGTGATGCTTGCGGCAATGGAATTGGTGCTGTTCTTCTTCAAGAGGAACATCCCATTGCGTTCACCAGCAAATCCCTTTCTGGCAAGAATTTAGTACTCTCTACATATGAGAAGGAAATAATGGCTATTTTGCATGCAGTAAAGAAGTGGCGGCCATACCTACTAGGGAATCATTTTTGCATCAAGACTGATCACCAGAGTCTGAAATATTTCCTGGAACAACGGGTCTCCTCCCCAGCACAATAGAAATGGGTTAGAAAACTCATGGGTTATGACTATGAGATCACTTGTAAGAAGGGTAAGGACAATATTGTGGTGGATGCTCTTTCTCGCACATTTGATGACCAAGCTTCCCTTTCAACTATTTCTATGCCTATTCCAGATTGATTGGAATCTGTCCAGCAGGGCTATGTCAATGACTCTTCATTATCGCAAATCATTCAACAGTTGGCCACTAACCCCTCTTCTATACCGCATTACTCTTGGGATGGTGCTTCTCTACGATCAAGGGTCAACTGGTGCTTCCCCAGAGCACAGATCTTCAGCAGATTGTTTTCTATGAACTCCATGCTTCTCCATCAGCAGGACACTCTGGGTTCCTCAAAACTTATGAGCGGGCACGGCATAACTTCTTTTAGAAGGGAATGAAAAGGGCAATTCAATAGATGGTGGCTGAATGTGATACCTGCCAATGCAACAAGGGTGAAACGACACTCCTTCCTGGACTGCTCAAACCCTTGCCCATCCCTACATGGATTTGGATAGATATTTCTATGGATTTCATTGAGGGGTTCCCTAAATCTAGAGGAAAGATAGTAATCTTGGTTGTGGTTGATCACCTCTCCAAATATAGTCATTTTTTTGCCCTCAGCCATCCCTATACAACCTCCTCAGTCGCACAAATTTTCATGGACCAGATCTTCCATCTTCATGGAATCCCTTCTTCCATTGTCTCAGATCATGATGCAACTTTCACCAGTCATTTTTGGACAGAACTATTTCGACACACTGACACCAAACTGAAGATGAGTTCTAGGTATCACCCACAAACAGATGGTCAGACTGAAATTATTAACAAATGTTTGGAAACTTATCTTCATTGCTTCACCTCAGAACAACAGCATTAGTGGGCAAAGTGGCTCCCTCTCGCTGAATGGTGGTACAATACATCCTACCACACTGCATCTAAAATGACTCCATATGAAGCAGTCTATGGTTAGGCACCACCAGTGCTCCTTCCATACACCCCCAACAGTTCACCAGTTTAGGCAGTCGACATGGTTCTCTGAACCTGGGATTAGATTCTTCGCATCTTGCAGGACAATCTTCACATGGCAAGAACTCAAATGAAACACGCTGATCAACACCGTTATGAGCGCATTTTTCAAGTAGGTGATATGGTTTTTCTTCGTCTACAGTCATACAAGCAATCATCCTTGAAACTCAAAGGGCGTCATAAGCTAGCTCTGAAGTTCTATGGGCCATAAGGGTTCTTCAGAAGATTGGGTTGGTTGCTTATAAATTGGAGCTTCCTCCTTCTCGCATTCATCTAGTATTTCATGTCTCTTGTCTAAAGAAAGTTCATGGCACCAATGTCAGAGCACAAACTGTTTTACTAGAACTGGATAACAAAGGATCCATCATTTTGGAGCTAGAGGCAATCCTCTATAGATGCACCCATCAGCTTCAATCCCGATCCATCACAGAGGTCTTAATTCAGTGGCATGGAATGCAACCAGAGGATGCTACATGGGAACCACTTCTTTAGATTCAACAACAATTTCCACATCTTAAGCTTTGAGGACAAAGCTTTTTTTAAGAGGGAGGGGATGTTAGGAACCCGTGTTTAGCCCTTCTCTTTACTTTGTTAGTATATTATATTTGGATGCATATGCTTTGTAAGTCGTCTCGTGAGCATATTGTAATATCCCACATTCATGGGAAGTAATAGTTGTTTAGATTAGACTTAGTATATAAGTACATGTTGAGGCTAATGAAGGCATCCACAAATTTATTGTATTGAGCTTGCTGAAAGGAGGTTGCCCCCTCGAAGTGGCCTGTGATCAATAAATTCCTTCTGTGTTTCTGCTATTTTTATTAATTCGTGCATTTTTCATTATATTGTTGCAGGAGGTTCCTCTCAGCTGGGCAAATATATGACAACAATTCCTATAGAAGGGGTTTGTAAGATGAGAAATTTGATGAAATTAGCCAAAGAATCAATAAAAGACTTCGATAAAGTATTCAAGGAGACAACTAGGAAGTTGGAGGAACCATTGACTAAGAAGCAAAGGATAGAATGGTTCATTTCCAGAATAAGCCCTGAAATAAGTTCCACCCTGGATGGAAGAACATTTGCAACATATGTGGAAGCAGTGACACTAGCCTGCTGGATAGAGTCTCAATCCTGGCGTAGACAAGACAAGATGAAGGAAAACCTAGAAATGGAGAAGTTGAAATTGGAATTAGAGAAATTAAAGCTAAGACAAGAGGTTTTGGCCAAGCAGGAGGAGAATACACAAAAATAAAGACCTAATATTTGGTGCTCATACTGTACAAGGGAAGATCACTTGAGAAATGAATACCCTAGAGTAAAAGGTGAAGGGAAAGCTACCATAATGAAGGTAGACATCAAAAGAACAACAAAAAGAATAAATACAGTATATTGTGGATTGTGCGGAGAATGGGATGACCATGAAATACCATATTGTCCTTCATAGAACTTTAGGAGGAAAAGAGATATTGATGATGAAGAAGATGAAACATGGTACAATGGAAATAACACAAACTCAATGGAGAGTAACAACATGACATATGTGAAAGGCATAGTAGAAAGAAACTCATATGATCAAGGCTACAAGCAACCAAATTGGAGAAACCAGAGGAATTTCAATGCAATACAAAATTCAAACTCTAGCTATCCATCCTATGGGAATAACTACAATAATGATGATAGAGAACAATTTGGAGGCTACAGAGGAGGCTGAGGTCATGGAAGAGGTCAAAGAAGGAGATAGGATGCCACATGTTTCAAATGTAGTAAGCTAGGACACTTTGCTAATGAGTGTTGGGGTGAAAGAAAAACACAGTGTTCATTCTGTAGTAATACAGAGCATGACCTATTTCCTTGTGATAAAGCATAATAGTACTTCCGGAATGAACCACCACAATCAAAGAGTGATGAGTTATAGAACCTGAATACGCAAAAAGGGGCTAGGATCATAAGAAGAGAACCTAAGGGTCAAGGAGCAAGAACTTGCTGGAAGAACAATAGGGAGGAAACAAAGACATCTTTAACAAAATCTACAAAAGAAGAAGAGTATTACCAGAGGAGCAAGTCAAAACATATAGGAAAAGATAGAAGAAGAATGAAGGAGAGAGTTGCGGTACTGACAAGACAAGGAACGAATATCGGAAGACTTTACACCATGGAGACAGAAGAGGAAGATAGTGAGGAGGGAGAAGAATATGTTCCTACTAAGAAACAACATGAGGAAGTTTTGTAGAAATCTAAACAAACAATAAGGAAGGAGCAAGAAAAGGAGAAACAATACAATCAATTTTTTACCAAATAAGAAGTAGAAGCTCTCAAGCAGTTAGCCCAATTGACACAAAAACATAGACTCATTGAGAAACTTAAGCAATTTTCTAAATACTGGAATAAGGAGCAAGGTCAAAAGAGCCAACTCTGGAGGATGGGAAGGACAAATACAGCATGGAAGACAAAGCTGATGGGCCGAAATATTGACCTCTTTTTATGTTGTTTTTATATGCTTTTAGAACTTTTCTATACGATCCTCCAGACACTTTACCAACATCACCATCATTATATGTTGTCTTTTTATATACTTTGCAAGACTTTGAACCTATGTTATTAATATGGAATATGGTGATGATATTATCAATTGAATGATTTAAATATGAGTATGCATGCAATATAGATGGAATCCTATGGTTTAGTCATGAAGGTTATTTGTGTGCATATGTTTTGTGAATTAACCCCTGTGTAGTAAGAACATGTCATCAAGGAAATGAGCATTTGTAGTGAAGTTGTAGACATGAGAATTAAAGGAAGTGAAGTTAGGACGCTAAATGTGCAGGCAGCTGGAGGATGAATGTGAACCATCATGGACAGAAATAAATGCAGAAGAAGAAAAGACTTATTTCAAACACAACTTATGTGTGTTCTTCATGAGATCTATTGCATAAGAATTCTTGTTGGGATAGCACTGTACTTCCTCTATTCATTTAGATTAATAAATTGATCTCAAACCTGTATCATAGTATCTAGGAATGGATTGATGGTTGAAGTTAGTTGGTAGTTGCATAAAACTCTCTCGATTCTATATAAGTTAGGAGGGATGAGTTAGATATCAAGTGAGTCACTTTATTTCAAGTTAAGAGATTTCATTTATGATATGAAGTGAATGAAACTATGTGTCATGAAGATGCATAAGAATCTGAATTAGATTTTATTTCCAATTAAGAGAGTCAGTCCCCTGAGCCGACCACTCAAGGTACCGATCCTCACTTTATTTATTTCCTTGTTCTTTATGCATTCATTGTTAAATCTACTTTTCATTTACATATAAATACATCACGAATCACTTAGATTTCTTTGATTGTCAAATTACAGTAGTATGGTTCATGAACAAATGCATGAGCTTTGTCTACTTTAAGTCCTCTAGAGATTAACATTAGCTCTTTTATCATTTTGAATGTTTTGAATTAGTTCTATAATTTTCTATTGTTAACAGTTATCTACAGCTTATGCTGAAGGTACCCGTAGCCACTAGATCCTGTAACTATTTTCACTGTTCTTGCATTTTTGTGAATTCCAATAGAGTAGAATAGCCTAAGTACGTTTGGATAAGATAGTTTAGGAAGAATATGAGCCCTGAAGGCACATATAGTGCATTGCCATCATAAGCTTATGCTCCCTAGTTGATAATTTAATATAGGAAGTATAATGATAGAGTGGATTGTTCAAATAAATTTACCCCTGAATTATGCTAAGTCTACAATGCATTAGATTTCCTCCACATTTTTGGCACCATTGTCGCGGATGGTGCTATCTTCATAGGCTCGTTTTTACATGCTTTCATAGTTTAAATTTTGATTCCAACATTAGGATTAATAAATTCACTTTTCAGAAAAACACCAGAAATTATACTAACATTGTGCAGGACCACTGGAATATAAAGCTAAATTCATTATATGCGGAGGCAGAGAGATAACCGAGGCAGATTTCTCCCTTCAAATTCTTAGGATAGAGAAGAAACAACTGACTTTATCAATTATACAGTAGAAAGTGCTGAAGAATAATTTCCTCTTACATCTTCATCAACACCTTCTATATCTTCATCAGCTTCTTCCACAACCATAGAAGGGACTTTCAGAACCATGGTAGATGTTGCGGTGGAGGATCCACCAGAGCAAGCAATGTTCAAGTTTCCTATCACTGATGAGGAGAGGGCTACAATGCTAAACAATATTCCACCATCAGCCTTACCAATCTTCTATGGCTTGGTGACAGAGGACCTAGATACATTCCTGTTTGAGTTTGATATCTTGTGTAGGAGCTATGACTACACATCAGATGCTCACAGGTTGAAACTCTTTCCTGCTACCCTCAAGATTGCAACTTTGAGATGGTTTATGGGACTGGGAAAAGATGTCATTCTAGACTGAGATACTATGAAGGAGAAATTCTTGGAGAAATACCAAGATTACTGCCGAGGACATGATAGGAGGAGAGATGACATCTTCAGGATGTCACAAAAGGAGGAAGAACCACTTGAAGATTATGTTTAAAGATTCCAGTTTTTTCTAAGGAAAAACCCCCAAAACAGATTATCTGAAGAATCATTAAAACTGGTTTTCTTGAGAGGGGTTAAGGATGATTACATGGATGCTTTGAATCTCAATGGGCAAGGTGATATTTCTCAGCTACCTTTTGAGTCAATTTGTAAAGTTTGCCAAAATTATTCAAGGACTTTCACTAGACTACTGAGGGGAGAAAGGACATCAATTACAAATAAGGCAACCAATGGAGTTTCAAGAGTAGAAATCAGTAACTTGCTGTCCAACATGAAGGAGGACATAATCAACCATATGGCTACACAACTAGACACTCTTCACATCAAGAAGAAACAAGAAGAAGCTGATGCAATGCTTACTGAGTACTATCCCAGTTGTAGGCAAAGGAAGGCCAATTGTAAATGCAAAAGGGTGGCAAGCATCCAGCAAGAGAAGGTTGAAAGGCCATAATTTCAGCCATTTGAAGGAGAGGATGGACAATTGTTCTTCATAGATCAAAGGAGACCTTGGTAGCAAAGACAAGGTATGCCCTCTGATCCACTAAATTTCAGTTCACCCTTTCCTGCTGCAAACCAAAATTTCTTTGCTTGGAACACTCAGCCATGGCCTAGTAATCAAAATCTCTGGCAAAACCCACAATGGCCTACTCCACAACCTAGTTGGAACCAACAACAACCAAACCCATGGCCCCAACAAGGTTTTCAAGGTTCCAACTATAATCCCTAGTGGCCTACACAGCAATCTCAATGGAACAAGAACCAACAATGGCAGCCTCAATGGAACAAGAACCAACAATGGCAGCAAAATGCAAATTACCAGCAACCTATGATTCTATCTCAACCACAACAGCTAGCCATAATGCCTCCATTAGCACCTCAAAATCCACCTCCTAGACCTACCCAAATCCCTGCCCAAACTGCACCTAACCCTAATAACAAGCTTGTTCAATAGGCTTATACTAATGAGGTGATGCAATATCCCACCTATGGAGTAGAAGTGAGTAATGTTCATCTCAGATTAGGGAAGCAACTTGCAGGCCCTTCATCTCCCCAAATTATTGAACTTGAATATGAAGAACCCATAGAGGAAGCCTCAGATAAACCACCTTTGGAACCTGAATCAACTCAGGAACCTCAAACTATTTCACATCCTAAGCCTCCTTTCCCTGAATGCTTGGCTATCCAGAAACAACTAGCACAGTCTAAAAATGACCTCATAGGCCAATTGCAAGATATAAGCATAAAGATTCCCTTAATTCAGGCCATCAAAGATATTCCCATCTACACTAAGACTATCCGAGATCTTTTCATAAAGAAACTAGGAAGAAAGAGGATAGACCCAAAGACAGTTCATGTTTTGGGTAATCGAGCTGACATAATGTTGGGGAATATAACTATTCCCAAATATACAGATCTAGGTAGTCCAGTGGTGGATGTCAAAATCAATGGGACTCTAATTAAGAATACTCTGATAGATTTAGGTGTTGCAATTAATGTAATGACTAAGGAGACAATGCAGACACTCTAGTTGAGCAACCTTAGGCCTACTCAGACAATCTTGCAATTAGCTGATAGGTCTACAATTAAACCTGAAGGAGTCATTAAGGATTTGGTCATTGCATTAGATTCTTGGGAATAACCTATTGATTTCATAGTCTTGTAGCCAAAGGTTAATCTTGCTAGTTATCCTCTTATACTAGGCATACCATGGCTTGCCACAATAGATGCATTTATAGGTTGCAAATCTGGTAACATGATCATATCCAATGGGACTGTGACCAAGAAATTGGTTCTATACCCACCAGCCCAACCATACCATGAGCTTGAGCACACCATTTGGCCTACCCTAAAAGATGAGGATAACCATTCCTTGTAAACCTTGAGTAATACCTAGCCTTGATCTATCATATGTGCAAGAAATATATAAGCCATTAGAAATCAAGCCAGGAAAAGTGTTGATTGTTAATAATGCATTGACTGATGAGCAACAACAATCCCTGCATGCAATATTACAAACCCACTCAACAGCGTTTACATGGGACTACAGTGATATGAAGGGCATAAATCCTGCTTTGTGTATGCATAAAATTTCCATTGATGATGGCCACAAACCTATAAGATAGCAACAAAGATGCCTAAATCCTGCTCTCAGAGAGATAGTGAAAGCAAAACTTCAAAATCTTTTAGATGCATGGTTTATATACCCCATTTCAGATAGTGAATGGGTTTCACCATTGGTCATAGTGCCCAAGAAAGGTGACAAATGGAGAGTTTGTGTTGATTACAGAGAACTAAATGCTGCCACCAGGAAGGATCACTTTCCATTGCCCTTCATTGATCAAGTTCTTGACTCTTTAGCAGGTAAGAAATATTTCTCATTTCTTGATGGTTTTAGGGGCTATAACCAAATCAAGATTGCACCAGAAGATCAAGATAAGACAACATTTACATTCCCTTGGGGGACCTATGCATATTCTATCTTGCCTTTTGGTCTGTGCAACGCTCCAACCACATTTCAAAGAGCAGTCCTTAGTATTTTCTCTGATTTTGCCCATGACAACATGGAAATTTATATGGATGACTTCACCACATATAGTGAAACATATGATGAATCTTTACACAACTTGGAGAAAGTTTTGAAGAGATGCACAGAGCACAATCTATCTTTGAGAAATGAAAAATGTTTTATGATGATGACACAAGGGATAGTCTTGGGACATTTTATCTCAAGTGCAGGCATACAAGTTGACCCAAAGAAGATTGAAATTATCTCTACCCTACCTATTCCATAGAGACAGAAGGATGTAAGGAGCTTTCTGGGACATGCAGGTTATTACAGGAGGTTTATTCAAGATTTTAGCAAAATTGTTGCACCTCTGTTTACTCTGTTGACAAAGGATAGTGAATTTGAATGGACACCAGACTATCAGAATTCCTTTGAAAAGCTAAAAGCATCCTTGACACAAGCTCCAGTTCTCAGAGGTCCAAATTGGACACTACCTTTTCATATCCACACATATGCATCAAACTTGTCCATTGGAGCAATCCTAGGCCAGCAAGAAGGAACTAAAGAGTATGCAATATACTATGTAGGTAAAAACCTGCAGGGAGCTGAATTGAACTACACTGTGACAGAAAAGGAAATGTTGGCAGTTGTTTATGCCATTAACAAATTTAGATACTATGTTACAAGTTATAAAGTGTTCATACATATAGATCATACAGCAATCAGATATCTGATGAATAAGCCAATAGTAGGTGGCAGACTTGTAAGATGGTTGTTGTTACTACAAGAGTTTGGCATAACATTTATTGACAAACCAGGAAAAGCTAATGTAGTTGCTAATTTTTTGTCTAGACTGCCTACACAATCATCAGAAGGAGTGGTTGATGACTCTTTTCCTGATGAGCATCTATTTTCTCTAACAATACACACTCCATGGTATGCAAACATAGCTAATTATTTGGTTTTAGGGCAGATTCCAATTACTTTTATCCAAGGGAGAAAAGGCAGCTAGTTCAAAAATGTTTTCCTTATTCTTGGATTTCTGGATTCCTATTCTACACTGGTCCAGATAACATTATGAGATGTATCAAAGAGGATGAGGTGTTTAATATATTGGTGGTCTGTCGTGATGAACCCTGTGGGGGACATTTTGCAGCCAAAAGGGCAGCCTTCAAAATATTGACAATAGGATATTACTGGCCCACACTTCATAAAGATGTTGTCAAGTATACTAGAAGTTGTGATCAGTGTCAAAGGATGGGGAGACCTACAAGAAGTAATGAAATGCCTTTGCACCCACAAATCTCACTAGCTCCTTTTGATAAGTGGGGGCTGGATTTTGTTGGTCCTATCTCTCCTACTTCAAACAACAAGGAATATATATTGGTATGTACTGATTACTTAACCAAATGGGTGAAACTTAAAGCCTTGCAGTTTGGTAGAGATGACAATGTGGCAAAATTTTTGTATGAGGAAATCTTCACTAGATATGGTGTACCAAGGGAGATAGTGACTCATCAAGGCCCACAATTCACATTAGATTTAATCACTTGATTGGTGGAGGAATATCAGATTAGACACAAAAAGTCCACTCCCTACCATCCTCAGGCTAATGGTCAAGTTAAAGTCACAATCAGAGAAAATGAAAACATATTGACAAAGACAGTATAACTTCATAAAAGAGATTGGGTTTCTAGGTTACCATAAGTTGTTTGGGCACATAGAACTACATGGAAGACAACTACAGGGTTCACTCCTTATGAATTGGTCAATGGCAAGACAATAGTCCTGCCTACAGAATTTGAGTACAAAACCCTAAGGACAATAGTCAAATTAGGGATGGATTTGACAGAAGCTCAAAAGGACAAACTACAACATTTGAATGCTCTTGATGAAATTAGGTTAGAAGCAATTCACCACACAGAGGTCATACAGAAACAAAGAGTTAAATGGCATGACAAGGATATCAAGACTAAAGAATTCACTATTGGTGATTGGGCCCTTCTCTATGATTCCAAATACAAGGATTTCAAGGGAGAGATTCAATCTCAGTGCCTAGGACCATATGAGATTAAACAAGTATTCCCTAATGGTGCAGTCCAATTAGAAACTATTAATGAGGTCCAGTTTTCATTGCTAGTAAATGGACATAGGTTGAAACTGTATAAGAAACCACTTCAGAAGGATGATTTTCTTGTCTCTCTAGCCACTCAGTATGGTACTCTTGGCACTTGTAATGAAGGCTCTATGACACCAGCTAATACATCGTCAGAAGATGATCCACCAATCCTGTCTATTGATGCAGAGGTTGAATTGCAATACTCAACCCTTGTCGCTGAGACTTAATTTTTCATGCTTTATAATTCACATGCACACACAACAAACTATCCAAGATGACCACAGTCAACTCCAGAGGGACCTATTTTTCACTTTCAGTTGGGACCTGTTATAGTTGGAACCTGACATATTGCATAGGTAACTATTCAGTTAGGACCTGTGCTGGAGACACCTGTAGCAACTCACGTCTGTAGATGTCTTCACTACTTTGGCAAATAGTACACCATTTTTCCTACCCATTTCAAATCATCTACACATTGCTTCATTCATTATGCAATAACTCTAGCACCGATGTGAAGGTGTCAACTCAAGCTAGTGAGTTGTTCATTCCCACATTGCAAGTCGTTGCATCACATCAACTCTGCAGTACCCGCTACGTTACCATTCATCCGCATGCATGTCATCCTGCTTATATCAAATAAAATGCCAAGTACGTGTTCTCAAATTCTAAGGTGTGTTGATCATTTATTCCATAACGTGTGTACATAAGGTAACTTTCAATGATTAAACTTAGCTTTCTTTTTATATTCATTATTACTTTTTATTTATTTCAAGCATGTAAAAATGTTTATCACCATTCCAATTAATAATTCCTCTTCCTTGCATATCAATTGCCATGTGAAGTGAGGTCACTTCACAGTTTAGTTGGGGGGAGGGGTTAATTTTTTAGTTTTTGCCATTTTTTCTATCTTTATTTTTTTGAGATACCAAATAGAACATCCTATGCCATTTTTGAAAGGAAGCTAGGTATGCAGAAATCGCTTCCTACACTAATCTAATGAGGGGAGGAGAGTGTAAATTCAATTTATCCTTACTATTATAGCAATGTTAAACCCACTAACAGAGATATTGCAGCAAACACATAAACAAGAAAGTGAGACAGAAGAAGAGAGACACAAGATATACGTGGGGAAAACCCTTATCGGGTGAAAAAGCCCACTCCAAAACTTGCATAATGTATTAACAAAACTGAAATGGTTTACAATACACTTGCAATGCAAGCTCTCAGGAGTCTTCAACATTCGTATATGGAGACAAACCAATAGCAT
The DNA here is from genome assembly GCA_027924645.1 of Cunninghamia lanceolata. Taxonomy (NCBI): domain Eukaryota; kingdom Viridiplantae; phylum Streptophyta; class Pinopsida; order Cupressales; family Cupressaceae; genus Cunninghamia; species Cunninghamia lanceolata. Next base: position 1,195,047 of record BSBN01000766.1, on the reverse strand, counting down.
AACAGTACCTGTCAAACCTGTAATACATCTCCTCCCAAAAGCACCTGTTTATATAACAAATACAAGGCAAATATGGCTCCACATAGGGATGGGCATCCAACATGGCCTCATGGCCCAAAACCCATGCCTATGGACACTTGTCCAACTCTGTAGGATGCTTCTGATACTTTTCAAGTCACCCCATCCCAAGGAGGTCCCCTATTTCCAAGATGGGCTATGACAGATGCTCTTACGACTCTTACAACCGTCATAGAATCTGTCATAGCTGTCATAACTTATAGCTGTAAGAGAATCTGTCATACACAGACTATAAAGAACATATTATCTTACAACATAGTCCACCTTGGAACACCCAAAAATGCCTTTTTCAAAGATGTTCTTCGACGCATGTCTTCACCTATCATAGAATCTCCTATTTCTGACTCTTACATGTCATAACTTCGTCATAGAAATCTGTCATGACTGTTACTATCAATATTCCCTTACACAACATCCAAGATGCTGACACATGGCCAAATATTCCTACCACTAAGTGGGATGCCTATCTCCTCATGTGATGACAAAATTACATGTGGTCATATGCCATGTAGGATGACACATCACCGTGCCAACTCCCACAATATGACAACATAGGATTTGCATCCAATTAATACAATAGGCAAATAATAAATAAATACAATGTAAAAATACAAGGAATTACCAAGGTTGAAACACCTTAATTCCTAACATTCTGCCACTTGTTGAACACCTTGTAAGAGCCAATAGAATTAATAGGATTTAACTGCTATAGGCTGAGAAGCCTATAGACTCCAAACACCATCTAAACTTCTTTGTGCCCACTGGTTTCGTCAATGCATCTGCAACATTCTTCAAATTATCTACCTTCTCCAAATTTACCTTCCCATCCTCTACCATGTCTCACTCAAAGTGAAACTATACATCAATATGCTTTGTTCTGGCATGGAAAGTTGGATTCTTCACAAGGCAAATCGCACTTTGACTGTCACAACTAATCGTAATCTGACCTGCATCAACACCAATATCTAAACACAATCTCTTAAGCTAAATGACTTCCTTACAAGCATGAGTTGTAACCATGTACTCAACTTCTATAGTGGACAAAGCAACCATGGGTTGTTGCTTACTCATCCAACTAATTGCACCACCAAACATAGTGAACACATAGGCACTGGTGGATCTCCTGCTGTCAATGTCACCTGCCCAATCAAAATCCACAAATCCATGAATACAAACTGAATGTGGAGGTCTTGAAGCATTACCGTGATAGAATATGGAATACTCAGAAGTACCCCTCAAATATCTAAACACTCGCTTAACTGCATCCCAATGTACCCGTCCAGGATTAGCCATAAATCAACTAAGGACTCCCACTGCTTGGGCAATGTCTGGTCTTGTGCAGACCATGGCATACATCAAACTGCCAACAACACTAGCATAAGGTACTCTGCTCATGTCCTCCACCTCACTAGGAGATTGTGGACAATCACTAACAGACAACTTTGTCCCCAATGAAACAGGAACACACAATGGTCTACAATCTACCATGCTGAACCTATCCAACATGGTCTTCACATACTTACTCTGGCTTAACCAAAGTTTTTGTTAGCTCTGTCTCTTCTGATTTCCATCCCCAAAATATACCTGGCTGCCCCGAGATTTTTCATCTCAAACTGTGCTGACAATTGAGACTTCAAATCAGAAATCATATTCTTACCATTCCCAATCAACAACATATCATCAACAACCTATCATCAACATACAATGCAATAATGAGAATACGATCATTATCAAATTTGTAATACACACAATGATCTAATTTCAATCTCAGATAACCAATCGACAACACAAAAGCATCAAACTTCAAGTACCACATCCTAGGAGACTGCTTCAAACCATACAAAGACTTCTTTAACTTGCAAACCAAATTTTCTTTACCTTTCTCTATATAATGCTTTGGCTGTAACATGCAGATTTCTTCCTCCAAATCACCATGAAGGAAAGTTGTCTTCACATCCATCTGTTCTACCTCTAAATCATAAGCAGCTGTAAGAGATAACAGAAATTGAATGGATGTCAGCTTTGCAACGGGAGATAAAATTTCACCATAATCAATTCCCTCCACTTGTGAATACCCCTTCGCAACCAATCTAGCCTTGTACTTTTCAACACTGCCATCTACACTAAATTTCTTCTTGAACACCCTTTTGCATCCAACAGGTTTCCATCCATCAGGCAAAGGCACCAAGTCCCATGTTTTGTTCTTTTCCAAAGAATCCATCTCATCTTCCATGGCCTCCTTCCAGGAACCTGCATCTTTCATGCCCATAGCCTCTTTCACAGTTCTAAGCTCATTAGTGTTAGTAAGTAAAGCAAAAGCACAACTAGAATAAAGTAATGAATAACCAAACCTATCAGGTTGCTTGCTTGTTCATGTAGACCTCCTCAATGGCTGAGGTTGAGGTTCTGCTTCTTCTTCTAAGCTTTTAGAGCTGCTAGAGCTCTCCTCATCATCAGGTCTCACAGGGTCTATTTGTTCAATCTTCTTAGGGGTAGACGGAGACTGAACCGCATCTTCTTTCTATTCTGGCTGTAGAACAACAGAAGAAGGTGTTAGCTCTCTGAAGATAACACTTCTGCTATACAACACTTTTTTAGCCATAGGATCCCAAAGCTTGTATCCTTTCACACTGACACCATAGCCAATGAAAATACATTTAACAACCTTGTTCTTCAATTTAGAGCATTTCTCCCTAAGCACATGTGCATATGCCTTACAACCAAAAACAAGAAGATGTATAACTGAAGGCTTCTTACCAGACCACACCTCCATAGGTGTCTTACCAACAAGAGCTGATATAGGAGATCTGTTTACTAGATAGCAAGCAGTGGCAACAACTTTAGCCTAAAACTTTTGTTTGAGGCTTGCTCCACTAAGCGTACTCCTAGCCTTCTCCATCAGTGTCCTATTCATCCTCTTTGCAACTCCACTTTGCTATGGGGTATATGGAGTTGTCTTATGCCTTTCAATCCCTTGCTTTTTACATAACTTATCGAACTCTGCCGAACAAAACTCACCACCGTTGTCAGTTCTCAAACACTTAATCTTTTTACTAGTTAATTTTTAGCAAAGGCTTTAAACTCCTTAAACCGACTAAAGACTTTAATCTTGCTTCTGATAAAATAAACCCATGTCCTTCTACTATAATCATCTATGAAAGATACAAAATATACATATTTTGAAATTGAAGGAACATTACAGGACCAAACACATCAGAATGAATAAGATCAAATACGCCAGAAGACTTGTGAGAACTAGAGTAAAACTAAACACGGTTTTGCTTTTCATAAATGCAATGTTCGCAAAAGTCAAACTCAAGATTACAATCATTTAACCCCTTAATGAGGTTTTTATTTTTAAGGGTACACAGACCCTTCTCACCAATGTGGCCATATCTCAAATGCCATAACATAGTCTTTTCAGCAGGAAGCTTAGCTTCCATAGCATGTGCACTACCATCAGAACTAGTTACAACAGATTTCTTCACTGCTTGTTCAGATGCTGGGGATGAAGTGACTGTAGCTCATTTCTTCAAGCCAGAAGAACTATTACACTATGAAGTGCATGCCTCCAGCTAAAACAGAGTACCCCTTCGAGTATCCTTCACAAGCACCATAGATCCTCTTGTCATCTTGCATCCATGCTTCGAAAAGACAATCTGCACACCTGCATCATTCAACATACTTACAGAAAGTAGGTTCTGTTCAAGGCCTGGACTATGTATAACTCCAGTGATCCCCTTCACTCGTCCATTAGGGAATCGGATTGATACTCTTCCATGACCAACAATCTTCAGATGAGAGTCATCACCCAGGTACACTCTTCCACCATTGAACTCTTCATATTTCATGAACCAGCTTCAATGCGAGGTCATGTGGAATGATGCACCAGAATCAATCAACCACACATAATTAGATGCATGAGTGGCCAAGGCTGCGATGAAGGCATCACCATCATCTTGTGACTTGTCAGAATCTAAATCAAGAGCTTTCTTCTTCTTTTTTCTTCTCCTCTTTGCATTCCTTTCAGAAATGCCCAATTTTTCCATAGTTTCAACAAAGAGCGTTGGACTTTCCAAGAGATTTGGATCTGCCCTTCTCAGCTTTCTTGTCTTTCTTCTTCCCTTTCTCCTTGGGTCTTCCACAAACCCCATGAGCCTCTTTAGCTGCCTCAGAAGACTTTCTCCGCATCTCTTCAGATAATAGCGAAGATACCACTTCATTCATTGTGAATGTGGATGTGGTGCTTCCAATAGCCATAACAAGATGATCCCACGAGTCCTGCAGAGAACAAAGCAGGGTCATGCAATGATCCTCCTCCTCCATCTTTACACCCACAGATGTCAACTGTGCAATGATCATATTGAAAGCATTCATGTGGTCCACAACAGATCCTCCGTCTTCCATCTTCAGAGCAAACAACTTCTTTTTCAGAAAAAGTTTGTTTACCAAAGACTTGGCCTGATAAACATCACCCAACTTCTTCCAAAGATCTTTCGTGTTCTTCTCCTCATGGACATTCAACAGGACAGAGTCAACTAAGCAGAGTCTTATGAGACCCTTAGCTTTCTGATCTTTGAGGTCCCAATCAGTTTGTGACATTGCTGTAGGTTTTACATTAGATACAGTTTCCCATAGGTCACGATTAACAAGTAGGTCCTCCATCTTGAGTTTCCACAACTCGAAATTAGTGTCATTGAATTTCTCAACCTCTAACCTTCTAGATGTGGTTGGAATCTCCTTACTGCAACAAGATACAAAATACTCTACACAACACTCCCACTCAACCTAAGATTAGCTCAAAAAACCCCTACCTAGCAGCTAGAACCAAAACTGGCCAGGCTCTGATACCAACTAAAAGGAAGCTAGGTATGCGAAAATCGCTTCCTATACTAATCTAATGAGGGGAGGAGAGTGTAAATTTAATTTATCCTTACTATTATAGCAATGTTAAACCCATTAACATAGATATTGCAGGAAACACATAAACAAGAAAGTGAGATAGAAGAAGAGAGACACAAGATATACATGGGGAAAACCATTATTAGGTGAAAAACCCCACACTCCAAAACCTATACAATGTATTAATAAAATTGAAATGGTTTACAATACACTTGTAATGCAAGATCTCAAGAGTCTTTGACACTTGTATCTGGAGACAAACTGGTAGCATAACAATACCTGTCAAACCTGTAATACATCGCCTCCCAAAAGCACCTATTTATATAACAAATACAAGGCAAATATGGCTCCACATAGGGATGGACGTCCAACATGGCCTCATGGCCCAAAACCCACACCTATGAACACTTGCACATCCCTGTAGGATGCTCCTGACACTTGTCAAGTCACCCCATCCCAAGGAGGTCACCTATTTCCAAAATGGGCTATGACAGATGCTCTTACGACTCTTACAACTATCATAGAATCTGTCATAGCTGTCATAACTTACAGCTGGAAGAGAATCTGTCATACACAGGCTATAAATAGCATATTCTTTTACAACATGTCATAGTCCACCTTAGGGCACCCAAAGATGCCTTTTTCAAAGATGCTCTTCGACACATGTCTTCACCTGTCATAAAATCTCCTATTTCTGACTCTTACATGTCATAACTTCGTCATAGGAATCCATCATGACTGTTATGGTCAATATTCCCTTACACAACATCCAAGATGCTGACACATGGCAAAATATTCCTACCACTAAGTGGGACACCTATCTCCTCATGTGATGACAAAATTACATGTGGTCAGATGCCATGTAGGATGACACATCACCGTGCCAACTCCCACAATATGACAACATAGGATTTGCATCCAATTAATACAATAGGCAAATAATAAATAAATACAATGTAAAAATACAAGGAATTACCAAGGTTGAGACACCTTACTTCCCAACAATTTTCTAAAATAGTAAACCTTCCCTATTTTGCCAAAATATGAATTTGTTACCCTAAAAAAATTGCAATGGGAAGAATAGAAAAGGGCAGTAAACTATAGGTTGGTTCTCTTCAAGGTGGTAGAATTGGGGTTTAGCAGAATTTGAGAAATTGAGACTTCAAGAGATTGCAGAATACATATATAATGGGGGGTGATGCGGTACGATGAGAGCCATTTTCACATAAAGAAATATTACAGGATGTTTTGGTGCTACCACTCTTTACCAAAGTAGGATGGTTGGACTACTTTTTGAAGTTGATAGAATATGATAACGAAATGGCAAAGGAATTTGTAGCCACATTGTAGTATGATGAGGCAATGGTCAGAGTATTAGTAGTAGATGCTTCAGAGATGGCCATTGCCCAAGTCGCAGGATTGTTGCACATGGGGTTTGAGTATCTAGCTCGTGCTGATGCAGCCACAACGAGGGAAGAATTCTGCGAGAGAGGAGAGCACCTGGACTCAACGACACAAGGTACAAAAAGATTATCCCTTCCATTTTTATGGGGAAAATGTGCTTCATACATCATTAAATACATTACCTGTGATGGTTGACATAATTTGTTGTATACTGTGCATTTTAAGTTGCTTAATCATCTACGCCATGATAAGCTAGTCAACGTCCCCAATTTCATGTATAATATGTTGAAAAGGATGGAGTCTGAATACCAGAAGAAGCAAGCAGACACCACGTTGTCCCACCATTGTTTAATAGCCTTATTTATAAAGAGGAGCCTAAGAATTAAACACCCACAGGTTGATTGGGAATCTTTTAAACACTGTGTAGATATTACAACACTGTTGGAACAACCTGAAGTAGAAGATGAACCCCAACATGAGCCTGAACCTGAAATTGAGCCTGAGCAAGAGGGGCCGTTGGAGGACAACACTCCAAAGGATAGGCCAAAGGCAGCAGAGGAACCCTCATCTTCTAAACCTAAACCTATGAGAGGCATTGATTCAAGACCTGTTAAGAAAAAGAGAAACAAGAAAAGTGTTGAGAAGCATAAAATCACTGAGAAGGGAGAAGATGCAAGGGAAAAGAAGAGGAAGAGGAGTAAAAAGAAAAGGAAAAATGAAGTCAAATAGGGGACCACTACTCCTAGGCACTCAAGAAGGTTAAAGAGGTAGAGTGTGAAGGAAAGAACTGTTAAAGAATAGGGGCAGGAAAAAGGTGAAGGACAGCATCATCATGATCCAGCACCAGTGAATTTAGATTCAGATAAAGGAGGGATTGCCCCTGATAATGTCCCTGTTGATGCTCTTGAGGATGTCTCTGCTAATGCTTGTGAAAATGTTAATGTATCTACTAAAAAGAGCAGGTATGTTTCCTCGACTTTTGATTCTGATTTAGAGGATTTATTTATTACAAAGAAAATGGGAAAGTCAGTTCCTACCAGTTATGCTAAGGAAATTTTTGATATAACTAAGAATGATAATGATAAAGGTCTAAATTTTGAGAAAGAAAAAGAATTGTTGGAGGATAGAAACATAAGAAAGGAACTACAAGAAGCTCTTGATAGAATATAACACTTGGAAGAGCAGGTGAAAGGATATGAAGAGAAGGACAAGGAAAAGGAGAAAAGAATACAAGAGTTGGAGGAGAGGATTCAGACCTATGGCCATGGAACTAATTTAGACTTGTTAGCACAGATGGTTGTAAGTAAAACAAATGCTAAAGAAAATGAGGTACTCAGTCCACAACCTCCTATAACAAGAACTCCAATATACCACACTACTTTGCCTTTAGGTTTTGAATTAATGAAACTCACTCATGAATCCAAACAAGAAAAGGAAAACTGGGAGAAGGAACAACATAATCTCAATAGAAGATAATAATTTGGTGATAAAAAGATTGGAGGATAAGCTAACAGAGGTAATTGACAGGGACATACAGATCATTGGGTGTAGACCTCCACTAAGGGTATATGCATTGTTTTTGAAAGAAAAGTTTCTCAGTTTTCAGTTTAATAGGTTCATTAATAATTAGCCTGCTTTACATTCAAGACATATTTTCTACAGCTATTTTTAAAGAAGTCAATTTAGAGGAGAAAGACCAATTGTGTGAATATTGTTTGCATAACTACTTAATGACAGAGGATACAGAATGGAACCCTTCCATTTATGTTGGGGATTTGCAAGTTAGGGCACTGTTATCATATCTCAAGAATGAAAAGCTTAGAGGGGAATTGATGGATAAGTATGAGGAACCAGAGAAAATAGTGGCACTACAGGTTAGAAGGGAAGCATTGAATCCTAATGTAATCCTCACTCAATGGTTAACACTCCTCTCACACAAAGGTCCAGGAAAAATAATTATGGATTTAAGACTGCAAGATCATAGAAGGATACAACAATTAGCAAGGCCTATGCTTCAAAATTGTCTAAGGTATGTGTAAGGTATATGGAATAGTCTGACTCCAACACTATAGAGGAAAGAGCCTCATTCTTTTCATAATTTTATGAATATGTTTGAAAGACTACACAAGTATATCTGGATTTCAGAGCAAATAGGAGTGGGATGGCTACCACTTACTTTTCATCCTCCTATTCTCCTCTATCCAGTACCACATTGGTCAGGAGAAAAGGGTGACGAATATAGGAATGCATAATCGATCAGATTAGATAGGCTTGCCTATTACAATGGTTTTTATCTTAACCAGGGTGGAGTCAAAGAAATAATGGACCTGAGGCAGATTACTCTGCACTATAATTTTCTCCCCTAGGTGTTTAATTCAATGATTTTTCTTGAGGACAAGCAAAAAGATAAGTTGGGGAGAATGATGGGCTGAAATATTGACCTCTTTTTATGTTGTTTTTATATGCTTATAGAACTTTTCTATAAGATCCTCCAAACACTTTACCAACATCATCATCATTATATGTTGTCTTTTTATATAATTTGCAAGACTTTGAACTTATGTTATTAATATGTAATATGGTGATGATATTATCAATTGAATAATTTAAATATGAGTATGCATGCAATATAGATGGAATCCTATGGTTTAGTCATGAAGGTTATTTGTGTGCATATGTTTTGTGAATTATCCCCTGTGCAACAAGAACATGTCATCAAGGAAATGAGCATTTGCAACGAAGTTGCAGATAGGAGAATTAAAGGAAGTGAAGTTAGGATGCTAAATGTGTATGCAGTTGGAGGATGAATGTGAACCATCATGGACAAAAATAAATGTAGAAGAAGGAGAAGACTTGTTTCAAACGCAGCTTATGTGTGTTCTTCATGAGATCCATTGCATAAGAATTTTTGTTGGGATAGGACTTTGCTTCCTTTGTTTAGTTAGATTAATAAATTGATCTCAAACTCAAGTATCCTAGTATCTAGGAATGGATTGATAGTTGAAGTTAGTTGGTAGTTGCATAAAACTCTCCTGATTCTGTATAAGTTAGGAGGGATGAGTTAGATATCAAGTGAGTCACTTTATTTCCAGTTACTCAATTGTTACTCTGTTTTTCTATATTGGAAGATCCAGACATGTTTTATTAAAGGAATGTCATTATTGAATACAATCTGAAAGAGATTTCGTTTATGATATGATGTGAATGAAACTATGTGTTATGAAGATGCATAAGAATCTGAATTAGATTTGATTTCCAGTTAAGTGAGTCAGTCCCCTAAGTTGACCACTCAAGGTACTGATTCTCACTTTATTTATTTCCTTGTTCTTTATGCATTCATTGTTAAATCTGCTTTTCATTTGCATATATATACATCACAAGTCACTTAGATTTCTTTGATTGTCAAATAATAGTAGTATGGTTCATGAAAAAATGCATGCTTTGTCTACTTTGAGTCCTTCGGAGGTTAGCATTAGCTCTTTTATCATTTTGAATGTTTTGAATTAGTTCTATAATTTTTTGTTGTTAACAGTTATCTACAACTTATGCTGAAGGTACCCGTAGCCACTAGATCTTGTAACTATTTTCATTGTTCTTGCATTTCTGTGAATTCCAGCAGAGTAGAATAGCCTAAGTAGGTTTGGATAAGATAGTTTAGGAAGAATATGAGCCTTGAAGGCACATACAGTGCACTGCCATCATAAGCTTACACTCCTTGGTTGATAATTTAATGTAGGAAGTACAATGATAGAGTGGACTATTCAGATAGGTTTACCCCTGAATTATGCTAAGTCTACAACGCATTAGATTTCCTCCACAAAAGCCACCTATGGTGGATGTTCATATAAATCACTAAAATGTCTAGAATGTCATGATAGATCTGGGAGCAGATGTCAACATGCTGACAAAGAATCTTTGGGAATAATTAGGAAGACCTCAATTGATAGAGACAACTTACAATATAATCTTGGTAGATGGATCCAATATGCAGACAATTGGAACATGGAAACAAGTGGAAGTTAACCTAATGGGGGTCAAACAAGTCTTAGGATTTGTCATTGTAGCCATGAAGGATCAAGGGGAAGCTTTCAATGCACTTTTGGGTTTGAGATGGTTCGTAGATGCAAACGGTATCATAGACTCCCAGAAAGAAGAGCTATCATTTGCTAATGATAACAAAATTGTCAATATTCCTTTGGGATTATCAATGGAAGAAGCATACACATAAAAAGTCAATCAGGTAGAAGACAATGATAAGGATTCAAAGAATATCTACACAATTTCAAGGTTGGAAGCAGAAGAAACAACAGAAGAGCCCAACTCTGAGGGAGAATTGGAAATATAGGATGATCACTACAACACATATAGTGAGGAAGTTCTAGAAGCTTGGTTGAGAGAAGAATTGGAACTAAAAACACCCAAAATGGTTGGTTACTAGAGGATATTCATGGTTAGAATTGGCAAGGAAGACATACTGCAACCCTCTGCATTTCATCAAAACTCACCACAGATCACATGCGGCGCATCTATGAAGGATACGATAGATATGGATCTAGAAGTACCTGCGGTACTCTGGGCATATAGAACAACTTACAAAAGAACCACTAAGTTCACTCTGTGAAATAGTGTATGGAATAGATGCTACAATACCGATACACTTCATATTGTTGAACTTCCGCACATCATAGACTCTCAAGCTAAGTGAAGAAGACTCTCTCACACAAAGGATTGAAGAATTAGAGAAAATGGATGAGGACAGATTGATGGCAACATATAATATGAACCTGGAAAGGAAAAGACAAAAAGACTGGCATGATAGAAACTTGAGAAACAAGACATTCAATAAAGGTGACCTATTACTCCTATATGAAAGCAAATTTAAGAAGCAGGGAAAACTTAAAAAACAAGGTGGTTAGGACCATTTTACATTGAAGAAATTGCAGATTCTGGTACAGTTGGACTAAGAAACATGGAAGGCCAAATATCAGCTAGCTATGTCAATGGTGCCAGACTCAAGAAATATTTTCAACCAGAGCAGCGCATGTCTTGAGGACAAGACATAGTTTTGAAGGGGGGATGATGTTAGCAAGATACAAGGCATGGAAAAAAACTGACTAGGAGCTACTGCATTCATCATGCAGAGGCTAGGAGTCGACCTAATATACTAAAGGACACATCCCTATATGCAATAGGTATAATATATATGTAGGATATGATAAGTAAGATAGGAGATAAGAATAGAAGTCATATGAGGTGTGTATATAGGATGGTGAGGCAGAGACTCAAACTTGTCAGATAATGGATGTATGATGTTTGATTGCTGCGCCTTTGGTGTCTTTTTGTTAGGATATGTCTGTGATACTCTGCATATGTTATTATTAGTATTTTTCTATCAATCTTTAACTACTTGACTGGGGTATAAACTAACTACAAAGATTTGGCTGAGGACCGGATCTCTGGATTGGTATCCCTCCACATTTCTTGCCAACAATGCTTCATACCCTAGTGGTTATTCACTTCATTATATCCTATGCCTTAACCCTTCCATGGATCATATCACTTCTATCTCACTACTTCCAATGAGATCACTAATTTCTTTTTCACTTACGAGAACTTTGACCATGATGGTCACATAACTCAAGTAAACATGTAAGAACACCGTGAGGTTATTTTACAATTGTAAGCTATGAAGTTCTCCATTGATCATGTAGATGGCACCAATCCTTCTAGGCTAATTGATGCATTGGGTATTTTGTTGTGCACAAACTCTTGTAGTTTAGAGATGCTACAAATTATATGACATATTTTGCATGCCAATATGCCCTTCTCTCATCTCCTTCTACTTTTTTTTGAGTTTCTAGGTGCCTCTATATCTACTCCATCTTTTCTTGGTCCCTCTATTTTTTGAGTCTATCATTAACACTATAATTCCCACAACCCCATCCGCTCACATACATATGATTTCCACTATCTTTACATCTCCTTTTCCTATCAACTCATAGTCATATTGTCCCACTCCTCCACTTTTCCACCCACATATCCACATTCCCACACCATCATAGATGGGGACCCCACCTTCGTTGCCCTTTTCCTCTCTTTCTACACACACTTATCTAGATTCATCTCTTCCATTGACATCCACTTTTCAGTTTATATCTCACTATGGTCCCTATCCTTCCTACACAAATCCATTTGTATCTACCTCATTGATTCCCACCAATCCATATATCAATCCACTTTTTACCCTTTGGATTCATTTCCATTTCCCAGACATCCATCCAGTCGTCACATACTTTTCCTATTTCTTCTTATCCCACCTCTTCCTTATCTCTAATTCCATCAATGGATCTCGCCTCCTTCCCTTCATCTATGCCTCCTTCTTATGGCTCTTTCCTTCCATCACTACCACCCCCTTGGCCTCAACCAAAATTTTACCTTACCATTCCCCATGTTCTACACGACCTTCAACAAATATAGTAGAAATTAAATGCACTATCTTCTAGTTCTAGGGAACTCACCATAGATCTCCATCTTTACACTTTCACATGACTTTCTTTGTCATCCATTTCATCCTATGTTTATGGTTCCACACTTGTCATTTTATGATGTCAAAGGCAATCCCATAATGCATGTCCAATAATTTAATATAACTTTTGTTATGGGCTAAAAAGTTGACACATGCCTTTTTACCTCCTAGTTTAGCTCCAAGGTCCTCGTGATTACATTATACATGCTAAATATTCATCTTGATGCAAAATCCCTTGAAACCCATGACAATTGGGAACTAGGGGCCCATTTTATGCCTTACCCTAGACCAAAAAGGTGCCTTGGGACTTGGCTACCCATGCCCAAGTCCTCCCTGATTGGTCAGGGAAAATTCAAATACATGTCGGCATAGAACATTTAAAAGGGTATCTCCTTGTCGACTATTTTGATTTAATTTATGAATGTTAGCGGGAAAACATGTATAAGTGTGTTTTTGAATTCATTTATAACATAGATGGATATAGTTAACTTACAATCTTGGAGCAAAGAGCATTCAAATCATTCATTGTGTTATTCTTGTAGATTTGTGTTTGTATTATGTGTGTTGTTGCATATTTGGAATCATCATCCATCTCCTTATGAATTGAAGGATCTTCATTCTCCTAAGGAATTCACCTCCGAGGTGATATTATTGTTATTTGAATCATTCTATCATTGATTTGGTTTAGCCTTTGCCCTACTAGGGCAGTACTCTCTATCATACAATGATGTTGAGAAGCTTGAATGCTATCCCAGGATTTGACTGAGGCAAGTCCCTAAACACCATAACCCCCAAACCCCTTTTCTTCTTGTGTGCAGTTTACAGGTGCAAGATCTGGAAAGGTGAAGGTACAAGAAGACTTAGTGACGAAAAGGGTTTTGTGATCTGAAAGCATTTTTAAAATATTCCATTGCAAAAGACTTAGGTGCCTGTGAAATAGTCTTCCTGCTAAAACAAACACTGAATCTGGCATAAGGACACTCTCTGTGACGTTTCTCTAGTTTTCAATATCTAACGATTCTAACTTCCAAGACTTGGGTACTCGTGAAATAGTCCTCCAACGTTCCATCTTTTGGGACACAGGTTCTAATATCTCTCTAACCCATCTTGTGAAATTAGTTTTTGATTATCTATTGTACATCTCCTATTGTGATCAAATCTTTACAAATCTAAGGTTTTAGGCATTGATAAACCTAGGGTTTGATAAAAAGGCTCGATTAATTCAGATCTTTCCATAGTGCTCTTGAGCACAAGATCTATAGTTGAGTCCACCTCCATTTAGTAGTGATTTCTCTCGGTCTTGTCCTTGAATGTTATTATGGAATAGGGTTTGATCTAGTGTGCATGCTAGTCTTCATCATTCACCTTTTCCATACATAATATTTTGGTGAACCCGTAGCATCAAGCATTTGCACCTTGTTGAGTGTTGAATTTAGATCTTGCATTAATTCATAGCATACTTATCATTATTCATTGAAAAAACTTACATAATCCATGAAAAAATTGAGCATTTTAGGCTTGCATAAAGGCATAGTTTTGCATTATTTTCATTATATATCATTGAAACATTTGATATTCTAATTTTTACATCAGATCTGATCCATATTACAACAATTAATCATTTCATCATATCACGTCTTGCATTTGAAGATCTCATTTGCTAGGGTTTTGTTGAAACTTACATTTTTCCTATAACCTAGTCATTTACAAGGCTAGGGTTTGTAGTCAAAATCTTATTTCAAAATTTTTTGCTCTCATAAACATTCATTCAAATCTGATTTTGCATTGAAGTGTTACATCATTTCTCATCTTTCATCTCAAAAATCACATTTTTTGGCAATTATACATTGTGTATTTCAACATTAAGAACTTTAGCTTCTTTCTCACACTTCTTTGCTCAAAATCTCAAAATCATTTACATTACCTTTTATGCAGCACTCTTCACATCATACTCATTTTGTTTATAGTGAAATTAGAGTTTTTTTGATATTCAAAAACCCGATTTCCTCAAACTAGTGCCTTGGTGTGTAATAGCCTCACATACATGGTCTCTAATTAAAACAAGGGTGGTATGGTTCCTCCTTGAGTTAATAAGAAAAGGAAGGCTCCTGAACCTGTAATCTCATTCACACCACATGAGGTTACAATTAGAGATATTGATGGCCCTCTTTACATTACAACATGTATAAGTGGGAATCCTACAAGAGGAGTCCTTATCAATCCTAATTGTATGGTGAATGTGATAACTGAAGAGTTCTTATACATGCATGATTTGGCACATGACACTTATGATCCTACACAAATAATGATCAAGGCACATAATGGATATTTCCTCCCTATTATTGGAAAGATTACACTTTTGATTAAAGTGGTGGAAAAAGCCTTAGAACAACCATTTGTCATCATTCCCACCTCGGACCTATTTCATGTGAAGTTAGGCCACCCTTGGCTTGAGTTCATGAAAGTGGTCCCTTCTACCATTCATAAGTGTCTAAAATTCCCTCATCAAGGATGAGTGCATGTTGTACATCATAGTGGATGGAAACCTTTGGTCAATCGTGGAAACTTCAACTTGGACTACTTTTGGCCGCAACCTACTGAACCAAATCAACCAAGAGAAGATCAATTTTTCCTGGCATATCAAAAATAGAAAGCAAAGTTAATAGCTCAACTATCACATGGCAATAATGCTCTTGGACCCTCTCAGTCCTTTGAGGCTACAATTCCTTCTACCAAACAAATAGAGAGTGAAAAACAGCCTAAGCTAAAGGAATCCTCTTGTCCAAGAGGTAAAGGAATTTTTGTCGAGGTTCCTCCTCTGCCATCCTTACAAGGATCAGGAAACAACCTTAAAGAGTGAAGCATTTCATCACAAAAGAACAATTTTGTACTGGCTTCCTCTTCTGAACTGTTAAAGAATGTGGAAACTCATGAGACTTCTTTTGCAAATATGACTAACAAGACAAGAAGGAATTGGAATGCGAGAGAAAGAAGGAGAAAATGACAAGCTTTAGCTCGACAAATATCACCTCAACAAAAAAACATTCTACCAAAATAAATTGAATCAAAAGAAGATCTAAAGGACGAATAATTGAAGGATGAAGTTTCAAATTGGGCCATAGTACATTATGTACCTATTTCCTCTTGCATTCGAGATTGGGAGGAAGATGATTTGCTCAAAGACAATCTCTAGTGAAGTTGCATCTTCTCACAAGTAAATATTTCTCACCCTTTTAGCCACCTTTGATGTAGCACGTCTTTGAGTTGCTCTCACGGGCAGCCTCCTCTTATGTGTTGTGTTTCCCCCGTGTTGTGTAAAATGTTGTTTAGGTCCCCTTGGATGACCCTTGATACTCTTGTAACGTCAAGGATACAAGGAGACCACCTCTGTTGTGACACCTCTTCTATTTGTGTCTCTATTCTTCTACTCTCCTCTCTCTTATTGTAATTGTTGTGTGTGGTGCCTTGGGGGCATAGTGTTGTGGAGGATGTCTTGGGGGCATCTTCCCACGTTGTGACCCTAAGTCACTTTTGTCTCCTCTCTCAATCTTAATGTTTACATTCTTTAGTGGCTCTACTAGTTGGCAGATGATGAAAACAAATAAATATTGATAAGGACTGTGCATCCCTACAGTAAGAAAGAAAAAATAGACCTAGTCCATATATGAAGATGGGGTTGATATATTACTGACACTTCACTAGTAGAATCACTTCGTGTTGTGATTTGTATTGTGAAATTTGTTGTAACAAACCATTGCAATACTCTAAATATGCTTCTATGCACTTTTTGATTGTTTTGTATCTCACCTTGCCACTACACTCAGTTCTGAGATACCTGAAGTATAACCTCATGGCTATACTTAGTTTTGAACCCGCAAGTGTAGCCTCAGTCTATTAAGTGATATGTAAATTGATTTGGTTGTTATCTTAGCTTAGATTTTCTAACCAAAGCATATATATTGTTGATTATGTTAGCAAATGATATAGATGTGCTTGTGGGAACATTCGACGATTGCAAGCACATGTCACCTTTGGGGGCATGGGCTTTGTGAAAGCTCTTGTTACCTTGCATGTTTTCACTTTACCTTAAATGCACTTGATACCGGCAAGCAGGATCAACCACTTTAAGGTGGGGGCATATATTGTGGTATTATGCTTAGATATTGATAAAGCGTGTTTGTGTATGCTTCCTTTTCAGTGTAAGGCATCTCTACGATGTAGGTGGGGTTGTGTACTTTGTTTTGTTTACGTATACCTCCTTTTCACTGTAAGGTGTCTCCATGATGCAAGTGGAGTTGTATACTTTGAACATGCCTCCTTTTCACCATAAGGCGTCTGCGGATGCGGGTGGGTGGCATTTTAAAAGCCCTTATGCAGAAGGCAGGATCGTGTCTTCCCTTGAGTGGTTGCACATCCTTTTAAAGAAGTCCTCTGTGGAGGCATGGTTAGATCTTGAGTTATTCACCCTTAAGCGTGTCTTTGGCAGTTGTGATAGAGTAGCTCAACCATCGGGTGTGTTTGGCATGTCTTAGATAGTGGAGCGTAGATATGAGCTCCTCCCTATCGCCCATGTTTGTTGTGTATAAGACGTATAGTGTGTCAAAAACATATTATACGCCACTTATGCATTCTATGTGTATTCCATGTGTTTTATGTGTCTTCCTTGTGTGTCTTATTGAATGCACAAGACAACTGAGGGGGGGTGAATCAATTGTATCATAAACTTCAAACCCTCACAAACATTCAGATCCACATTAACCTTTAAACTTGTTATGATGATTAAGCATGAAAATTAAATAACAGAAACTAAAACATAACAGAACCAAACACAAGACAACACCAGATTTTATGTGGAAAACCCAAGATGGGAAAAAACACGGTGAGGATTAGCTCACAATATAAACTAGTAGCAACATCAAATTACAAAAGGCTCACTGCCCAGAAGAAAGAAAGGCTCACTACCAAAGGACTCACTGTCTGGAAGAAAGAGATAGAAGAAGAAGAGGTTCACTGCCAAAGATGAACTGATATAATAGCATCTAACCTATGCATGGAGTTCAGTTCCAATGAAGCTCAATATTCACCACAACACAAACAATATTTTTGCAACAACACTGAAACATAGTAGACACCTTCTGCTCACTGCATCCTATAGCCTAATACATAAAATCTCTTACTAAACTAATCAAATTCACATCAAAAACATCATATCCATTGCGCATCCATTCAATCAAGAATCCTTGACACTTATTTATACCATCATCTACTTTGAAAACATTCTCCAAGGTCAGCAACACATCGTAACCCATAAAATTTAAATTAGGTCTGAACCAAAACATTCTCATGGAGGAAAGGAATGAATGTGGACCACATCACACCTTAGCACAGACCTAAATCCATACATACTCACTTCATCACGTTTTCACAATCACCAAAGCACAACCAGAATTAGTGTAAGCAACCAAGTCGGTCAAACTTGTGTTAACACTATGAACTTTTAAGTGCACGCTTCCTCAAAACCAAAAGACGACATGCAGACCACGCATCAAGCTTGAAAATGATATAGAAATATCCACAAGCACCTAAAAAGTAACAAAATCCTTTGCATCATCTTTCACCTAAAGAAAGTTCACACCAGAGCACTTAGATTACTCTGTCATCAACTGCAACTTAAGAAACCATCAACTACAACTCAAGAAATAAACTTGTAGGGAACCAAACCATGAAAAACTTGAACTAAAGAAAGATATAGACCTTATAAACATGAATCCAAAACCACAAAGCCATAAATAAATTTGCGGAGCAAAACAGTTTCTCCTAGACACCTCTGCACAACTCAGAAACACTGTTTGCACACTAGTGAACACAACTTTCTCTACACAATGAACCGGGGCAAAAAATCTAGAATATAATATCTCTAAACACCTCTAAACAACATATTCAAACTGCAAAAGCATATCTTCAATGAGGAAGAAATGCGGAGCAAAACTCGATCACAACTGTGTTAAGCTAGAACACATCTTCAACACACTGTTTCCTTTATTAATCTAATTTTCTCAAAAGCACTTGGAAACCAACCATCAGAACCATATTCTTAACATCTTCATCACTTCTACAAAGTAACCAAATCAACTTCAACAATAGCTCATATTCTCATCTCTACACAACACAAACTACTCATACTCTTGAACATAGTTGACACCAATGACAACACCGATTAGCACATACTTGCAACAATCTCCCCCTTTGTCATTGATGGCAACACATAATGTGAAAAACCATCAAGACACAACTTTGCACCAATATTCTTTACTTTCTTACTCTCCCCCCTTCTTTTACACATCTTACTCTCTTTGAACACTGATTCTTTTCTTTTTCACATTGTTCTCTCTCCCCTTTGACATCAATGGCAAAGGGTGACACACCTCTTCTTTCACTCTTATCAGGTCACATGAACTTTTCTTTTTACTGGTCTGAACACTCCCCTTTAGGATTGTACACCAAACCCTATCAACTCTTACTCTCCCTGACTGCAACAATCATCATGACCACTACCTTCTCCCCCTGAGAGGTAGCCGCCAACATTAGTCCAGAAAATAATGAATCTTGAAATCCACTGGACTGATGCACCTCCTTATGCATCTAGTTCAAAGAAGGAGGGGCAATAAATTTTCCTGAAGATATTCAAATGTATCCTTAGGAAGAGCCTTAGTGAATATGTCAACAACCTAATCCTTTGTAGGCATATACCCAAGCTTCACTTCATTCTCTGCAACCTTCTCTATCAAAAAGTGATACCTAATTGAGATATGCTTTGTCCTTGAATGCATCACTGGATTCTTTGAAATGTTAATAGCACGTGTATTATCACAGAAAATAGAAATTGGCTCATCATACACAACTTTGATATCCTTCAAGGTTTGTCTCGTCCATAACACCTATGTGCAACATGATGCTGCAACAATATATCCTACCTTTGTAGTAGATAAAGACATTGAATCTTGTTTCTTACTTAGCCAAGACACCAATCTGCATCCAAGAAAGAATGCACCACCAGTTGTACTTTTCCTATCATCTACACAACCAACCCAATCTGCATCTGTATAAGCACTTAAAGTAAAGTCAATATCTTTTGGATACCACAAGCCATGATCTAGAGTTCCCTTTAAATATTTGAATATCCTCTTAACTTCCATAACATGTGACTCTCTAGGATCTGCTTGAAATCTAGCCACAAGACATAAAGCATGCATAATATGTGGTCTAGTAGCAGTTAGATACAATAATCCTCCGATCATTGATCTATACTTTCTTTGACCAGCCTTAGGGGATTCATCATTCTTGCTCAACTTACAACTAGTAACCATAGGAGAACAAATTGGTTTAGAATCTTCCATTCCAAACTTCTTTAACAACTCTATTACATACTTTGACTGAGAAATGAAAATACCCTTATCTGTCTGATTGATCTATACGCTAAGGAAGAAATTCATTTCCCCACACATTGATATTTCAAATTCTTTCTACATCCCATCTACAAAACTTTTACACATACCTTCATTTCCACCAAATATTGTATCATCTACATACACTTCCACAATCAGAATTTGATCTCCACTTACTTTGATGTACAAATTGCTATCTGCAGTACCTTTATTGAATCCTTGTTGTAATAAGTACCTGTCTAGCCTTTCATGCCAAGCTCTAGGGGCTTGCTTCAATCCATATAGTGCCTTCTTCAACCTGCAATCCATATCTGGCTTATCTGACAACTGAAATCCTTTCAGTTGCTCTATGTACACTTTCTCTTCCAACTCACCATTCAAGCAAATAGACTTCACATACATTTGATATACTTTGAAATCCTTATGTGTTGCAAAAGCCCAAAACATCATAATGGCTTCCATTCTTGCCACTAAAGCATAAGTTTCCTCATAGTCTATTCCTTCCACTTGTGAGTAGCCTTTACACACAAGTCTTGCCTTGTTCCTTACCACTTCTCCATTCTCATTCAATTTGTTCCAGAATGCCCACTTAGTTTCAATTACATTTTTGTTCTCTGGTCTTGGGACAAGTTCCCAAATTTGATTCTTCTCAGTCTGCATTAGTTCTTCTTCTATAGCCTTGATCCAATACTCATCCTTACATGCCTTAACCATTGTTTTAGGTTTAACTTTAGAAAGTAAACATAGATTTACCTATTGTTCAGCAACTCTCCTTCTTCTCAATACATCTTTGCTCTTATCACCAATGATCTGGTCTTCAGAGTGACGCCTCTACACATACTTGGGAGTTTTAGGGATTTTTTCTGGAGCTTCTTGTTCTTCAACCTGTACTTTATTTATTTATTTTCTTCTTCTCCAAAAGAAGACTCATTTGATTCATATTCATTAACTTCTCAAATCTTCTGTATATCTTCATCAACCTTAACATTAGCACTTTCAATAGTTTTTATTAGCCTTTTGTTGTAGCATCGGTAAGCTTTGCTTCTAGTAGAATACCCAAGGAAGATACTGTTGACCTATTTTCCTTTGATCAAAGTCAAATGGTCCCCTTTTAAAAATTCTTGTTGAATTCATTAGGGACCCTATTTCTATGGACCTAAAACCTTTGAATTTCATGTGTTCAAAGTCTTAGGGTTTTAAAAAATTGAAAGTAATGTTCCTAAGCACTCAAACTCTAAAACCTAGAGTCTTTTGCAAGGGCCCAGATGCCTTTTGTTATAAATCTGAGTTGACTACCTATTACATGTGAAAATTCCTTTAAGTTACAACCTTGAGTCTATAAGTTATGAATGACTGACCCCTTTTGCCTAATGTTACCGTCTGTAGCCCGTCGTGTCTTATTGTCTAAGTCTAAAGCCTTTGCAGGGTTCGGAGGTGCCACATGGCAAAATATCACAAGGCCACAAACCATTGAAGGTGATGTCACTTTCCTTCCACGCAGCTGTAAAGGGAAGACAACTGTAAAGTATATCGGGGGCCCATGACAATAAGATCAAAGATTCTGAATCTACGAGGGAAGCGTTGCCAGGTGTCAGGTAGAGAAGTGAGCTAAAGGAGATGAAAGATCTAACGGTAGCGCAAGCCCGTAGAAGAATCTTGGCAGAGGTAAAGATCCTCTGTGTTGCCACGAGATCGTGACACGTGGCTAGTTTTAAAAGGAGAAATAAGTCCTGTAATGGGGACCCATGTGGAGGGCTTAGCATGCTTCCGTGAAGCCCAAATGAAGATGGCTCATTTCCTTCCATGTGGCTCCAGAATCATGACATGTGTAAAGTGCATCCAGGGAGGGCCTACGACTATAGAATCATTGACTCCATCAGACGGTAGCGCAACGTCGCAAATGAATCTTGTTGACATCATAAATCCAGACTATAGCCTCGAGATGTCACCAAGTGGTGAGCTTGTGCCTTCTCTATAGGATCTTCTAGGTGGGCCCTTATCCGTTGATGACTATTAAAAGGGAGCGACTCACCCATTTAGGTGGTGCCAGGTGTCGAAGCAAGGAAAGGTTGCGGTGGGGCTGATAATCTAACGG
Source organism: Cunninghamia lanceolata (assembly GCA_027924645.1). Classification (NCBI taxonomy): domain Eukaryota; kingdom Viridiplantae; phylum Streptophyta; class Pinopsida; order Cupressales; family Cupressaceae; genus Cunninghamia; species Cunninghamia lanceolata. The sequence continues at coordinate 1,172,597 of BSBN01000766.1, read as the reverse complement.
TGGCGTAGTGTTGCGATGGAATCTTACATGTCGGGAAGATTCTTTGCATGCCTGTAAGATCTTGCCATGTATCCTAAGGTGGCGGCACAAAGTAAAAGGTAAAAGTATATTGTGGAGCTCGCGGGGCCGTCGATCTTCCAACGATTCCTTCATCCTATGGTCCCAATTCAAACTCAGGATTTTCAAACTTCTCGGTGGTGCCAAAGCATTCAATCGAGTTGGTGGGCTTCACAGAGGCTAATTATTCAAAGGAATCAACTCGGGCTGATGAGGATGTAGAAATAGAGACTCAAGGGTTCAAAGATTTAAGTGTTGTAAAAGCTTTGCTCAGGGATTTTGTCTCATCTACCATCGAAACAAATCCAATCTTCTTAGCTTCCCCTTATCAAATATTTGTAACATTTATGGTTGTAGGTGACAAAATCATCTGTTCACATTGAAAGGAAATATCTTTCATCTGCCCAGGTCTCCAGATATTTTTGCAGTTAATTCTTGCAGACAGACATCCCTTCAAACAAAGATATTTTCTAAGAGAGCCAATGGGGCAATTTATTGTAATCGAATTAGGTCATTTGGAATCAAATGCTATATATGCATGACTGTAAGATGTGAAAAAGGTTGGAAAATAGTTAGTCTTCATGTTTCTGTATTCCAAACAGAGCACTCCTCTACTATAATTGTGCCTTCTGATTGAATATATGCTAGCTATTTTACCTCTTTGTGCTAGTTTTAACCATATGTGAACTAAGAATGACATGTCTATGAATGCTTAATTCCTTTCTAATCATTTCTTGCTCTTTGCCTCTATTAAAATTAGTTTGATCTGTGTATGTTTATTAGTTGTATCTGGTTATTTTGTGCATCTTCTTAGTTTTGTGAGGGCTCTTATATTCAAACCTGGTGTATCACCTCTTTTTAATTTTAGTTTTACTCCCTCTTTCTCTTTTCATAACCAGTGGATAGATTAGGTTTAGTCTCAGGTTAGTTGAATCTCTCATTCAGCAAAGGAACTAGCCTCTCTCTGGAGATTCGGCCTCCTTGTAGGGTCCCACACCTGGAGGTCGTCTCAATGTTTCACTAGATTGTTGGAGCCCTAAAAGTCTTCAACACGGGGTGCAAATCTATGTGACAATAGATTTTGGCATGCCTGGTGGGCCCATTTGAAGCTAAGAAGTTTGGTGTTGTTCTTAGCCTATTGCAGCCCTGAATATACTTTGCAAGCACCTGGTGTATCAATCCCCCACCTTGGTGCCAACAGTTTCTGGCACGCCCGGGGGGACCAAAGCATAAGTAATCAAAAAATTAAGTTGAGAATCTGGTGTTCTTCTTAGTACTCTACATCTTGGTAGACATTTCATGCACTTGGTAACTCTACGAGCTACTGGTTCTGATCAGTTCCATATTTTATGCCTGTGCAAACCAGGGCATCTTACAGAGGTAACTTCGAGTTCATTGAATTATCTATTGCTTCTTCAAGGAGAAGGTCTAGGTTATCTAGGTCTCTTATGAGAAGGGGTAGCACCTTTGTTTTACCTTTTTCAAGATCTCAGTCCATCTCCCCTCTTGCTAGGTTTTAGTAAAATAGAATAAGCTTGTATATCCCTAGACTGAATCTGAACATTCCTAGGAAGGTAAGCAATTTGCCTTTTGTGACCTTCAATGGATGAAGTCCATTAGATTTGGCTGCATATAATGACATACCTACTGCAGCCCTGAAAAGTGTTTCATCCTTCACAGGTGATGGTTCTGTAACCCCTGCTGAGCATATCAAAGATATATCTAAGGTGTGCTCGGTTCATCATATACAACATGAAGATGTTGTAGTCCATCTCATGATCTCATCTTTCAAGGGAAGAGCTCTTCAATGGTTCAAGAGCTTAATCCCTACTTCAATACATACATGGGATGAGTTGGGAGAAGCCCTCTACAAACAGTTTGGAGAGAGGGCAGATAACGTTTCATTGCTTGAGCAACTGACAACTATCAAGAGGGCTCCAAGTGAGATGTTGGAAGACTTTAACTTCAGATTCTAGAGGACGTGGGAGAGAATTCTAGCTACCCTCATGCCATCTCCACAAGGTGCTTTCTTGTACTATTTAAGAGCTTTAAATTTTGATATTATTGTGATGATGCAATCAATGGGTGCTGAGACTCTACCAGATGGTTATGAGACAACTTTGAAAGCTGAAAATTGTTTAATACAGGGTGGGAAAATTGCTCCCAGACCTCCTATCCCACTTTTTCTAGAGCTGCCTTCCTCATCCCAACAACCCATTATTGCTTCTATCCCAGAGCCTAAAAATTCAATGTCCTCTCTTTCTCAAGAAGAGAGTGATCTTAAGACCCTAATGTCTAATTTAACCAACAAGGTGAATCATATAGCTATTCAAACTGCTCCCAAATCCTATCAGAACTATAATAAAGGGTAGTCATCTAATCAAAATTGGAACCAAGGGTATAGTTCTAATAGAAATTAGAACTAGAATTAGGGTTATCAACAAAATAGATATCAAAATCCTAACCTTGCACAACCTTTACAAACTATTCAACCTATCCAGCAAATACCAGTTGTAAATCTAGTTAGGGCTTTAGTCCCTACTCAGAACAATCTGGCCCAGGAGGCAGATTGGTGCTACACTTGCAATCAACCCCACAATCAGTCCACTTATGCTTTTAAAGCACAAGAAAGAGCTTTAATGGTGCAGAACTTTCATACTCAGCAGGCATCGCTATATGAGGCAACAAATAATAACCCTGAAGTATCGAATGAGGTTATTAATGATGCTATGGACTGCAGAAGATTTTTGTGTTGTTAATCAGCCCATGGACAGTGTTGTTATGCCCATTGTAGACAACATCAAGTCAAAAAAGAGGCAGTTTGAGGCTAGTCCCATGCCTGTTGTGTTACAAAAAAGAGCCTATTCCAAAGGCAAAAGTGGCCAGTGCTGCAATTCCAATTCAGAGTAGCAAATCAGTTGCTACAAAAGAAATTCCACTAGGCTTAAAAGTGTCTGAACAAACTACAGATCAAACAAAGAAAGGAACATGGATTCCCTCTATGCTTAAGGTAGCCACTGTTCCATTAAATATTGTGGAACAGATGAAGAAAACAAATATCAATGTTTCCATGTGGGAAGTAATGTCTATCCCTTCCAGAAGGGATCTATTACAAGAAGCCTTAAGGCACTTCCCACTTGCTGAGTTAGCAACATCAGACTCATCAACTAAGCAGAAAGAGAAAGCCCCCACCAGTCTTGTGCAACCTAGTGAAGGACAAGTAAGTACAGTCAAGAAACCATCTCCTTTCTACTTGTCTTTAATCATTGGCAAGTTTTTAGTGCACAACTGCATGATATCTACTCTAGGGCTAGTGTTTCAGACATGCCTAAGAAGATAGAGGATGCATTAGGCATCAGGTATACCCCTGTTTCACCAGGAGTATTGTAGTTGGATGGCACCTCTGTGGACACTATAGGAGTGATCAAGGGATTGGACTTAACTCTACATGCATGTCCTAACCTAACTTTAAAACAAGACATTTTAGTCATTAATCTTCCTCCTTTCTTTGCCATTTGTCTATCAAGAGATTTCACAGCAAAGGTAGGCGGCTACCTTTCTTCTGACTGGTCTCATATGTTGTTGAGGACCAGATATGGTACACGGTCCACCATCAAGGCTAAACCAATTTTAGATTATCATGTGGAGAATTACAACCACAACTTGGTGAACCCACATGTGATGATTCGGGGTGAAGAAGTGCATGACTCAAAACCTATTGAGGTAGAACCTTCACCTCTTCCTATACCCAATCTAATTTTAGATGAGTGGGCAAGGGATCATGAAAATTTTGATCCTTATGATACCACTGAGGCAACTGACTTGGGTAACTACATGATCCACGAAGGGGATCCTTCAGTCTCTTCTTTATTAAAACCAGATGATGACCCCATAGGCCCGTGGAAGATGTTCTTTGATGGTGTGAAGAGCAAGAATGGGAGCTGGTGCAGGTGTTTTTCTAGGCTCTCCGACTAGTAAGAAGTTGCATTTTGCTCATAGATTGCATTTTATTGTACGAATAATGTAGTAGAGTATGAGGCATTGCTCCATGGCCTGATATTAGTAGAAAAGAATAAAATCAAGCATCTAGAGATATTTGGTGATAATAAATTGGTGGTTAACCAAGTCAGGGAGAGATGTGCAACAAAAAACCATCTTCTAAGAGCTTATAGACATGGAGTTTGGTACCTGTTTGAGAGTTTTGACACTCTCAACCTGCAGGTGATCCCAAGGAAATTAAATACTGATGTTGATCAATTAGCAATGGTGGAGGCTTAGTTTTCTCCACCTACAGACTTATTCCAAGGTCTTGATTAGCATGTGAGGATTGTTGTCAGACCATCTATTCCTGATAATGATATCCATTGGCAGGTCTTTGACAACAATGAACAGATTGTAAGCTTCATTCAAAATGAAGCAGAGTTTTCCTCCATTGCACAACCTAGGTTGCAGGAATGCTATGGTGATCAGACCATCCAGCTCAAATCAAACAAGTTGCCCAAGGGTCTAGTTACTCTTGAGACCATCTTCAACCATGATGATGAGTTCAGGAGTGAGAAAAATAACATGATCTTCAAGAAAGAAGATTACCAAAAGGTGACCATCACCCAGGATAAAGAGTTGCTACTAGGAAAATTTTGCGGCAATGCATAGGAGCAAGAGTTCATAAAGCTTGACCAGAAGTACAATGACATCCTAACATGTACATATGAAGATCTAAAGGATTCAATTTGGATGTGGCTCAACATGCCATTGATTTGGACCCCAATTGCAAGCCAGATCACCAAAAGCAATGACCTATAAATCCAAAAATTGAGCCACTCATGAAAAAGAGCTTGCTAAGCTCATACAAGCAAGGATTATCTTCCCTATCAAGTATTCTACTTGGGTTGCTAATCTAGTGCCCTCAAGAAAGAAGAACGAAGAGATTAGGTTCTATGTAGACTTCAGGGACCTGAATCGGGCTTCTTTGAAGGATCATTACCCTCTGCGCTCTATGGATTAGATTTTGCCAATAGTTGCAGGGGCATAGAGGTTTTCAATATTAGATGGCTTCTCTAGCTATAACCAGATCATTATCAGAGAGGAGGATAGATTTAACACAGAATTCACAACTAAATGGGGAACCATGGCATATACAAAGATGCCATTTGGTTTGTCTAATGTTGGTGCTACATTTCAAAGGGCAATGGATATTTCCTTTAAAGGATTTATAAATAGGTTCATCCTAATTTATTTGGATGATATCACAGTCTTCTCCAAGAAGGGAGAAAACCACACGGAGCATCTGGAAAAGGTTTTCTAGAGATGTAGAGAGTTTGGGGTGTCTCTAAACCCCGGGAAATATATTTTTGTTGTTGCCCAAGGTAAGCTTCTGGGCCACATAGAGTCTGAGGATGGGATATCTATATATCTAGATAGGACATCTACTCTCCTTTCTCTTCCCTTGCATTCTCACAAAAAAACATTACAATCATTTTTAGGCTAGGTCAACTTTGTTAGGAAGTTCATTCCTAACTGTGTTGGCTTAGTGAAGCCTCTAACCCTTATGCTTAAGAAAGATGCAGTCTTCAGATGGACTAAGGAGTAGAAGGATGGTTTTGAAAAGATCAAAGAAGAGATTGCTTAAGCACCTACTCTCATGAATCCAAATTATGAGGACATTGTCCTCTATGCATATGGAGGAGAGAACAATATTGTTTCTTTCTTGATGTAGCAAAATGAACATGGACTAGAGCAGTCCCTGGCCTTCTTTAGTCAGACCTTGAAGGATTATGAGGTCAGGTACAACCCCATGGATAAACATGTATTTACCATTGTTAGAGCTTTATAGAAATTCAAATATATGTTGGCAAATAATCACATTAAAGTTTTAGTTTCTCACCCTAGTGTGAGAGAGTACATAATAGGGATAGAGATTACTGAAAAGAGAGCCAGTTGAGTCACAAAGATCCTGGAACATGATGTGATCATCAAAACCACTAAGTTGATTAGAGGCAGAGGATTGTGTGAATGACTAATTCAAATATCAGTAGATGAAGTGAATTCATCATATCATTTGAATGAGGAGGAACCTGTAGCTAGTCCAGTAGTTGTGAGTTCTTGGACAACATATATAGCTAGTTTCTTATCCACTGGTGAGTATCCCTATGGACTAGATAGAACCAAAAGAGGACATTTTAGGCTGTAGTCTATCCCTTATGATTTGGTAGATGTTCTCTTCAAGAGAAACTTGGATGGAGTCTTACTGAGATGCATAGAAGTAGATCAAGTTGATAGACTTCTTAATGAGTTTCATAATGGCCCAGCTGGTGATCATTTCTCTGCTAGAGCTACAACAATGAAAATAATGAGGGCAGGTTACTTTTGGCCCACATTTTTCACTGATACCAATGTATGGGTAAGAAAATGCAAAGAGTGTGCTCTCTTTGCTGGAAAGAAGAGATTGGCAACACTCCCACTCCACCCTATTTAGGTTGATCAACCCTTCTCACAGTGGGGATTAAATTTCATTAGCATGATAAATCCCTCTTCCAGTGTGATGAGGGTTGAGGTAGTGTTTGTTAATGCATCATCTTTTAATTTTATCAATCCGGAGGTGTCTAGAGCAATCTGTGATAAGACTCTTTGGTATGGGGGGTTTGGTTGAATGGTTCATGGATGGGACTTGGTTCATTGATCTTGTTGAAATGAAAGTTCATACAGAAATGGAAATCTATCTATTTGCTCGGAAATAAACACACATACTTTGAAAGAAACTATTCTAGCTTACTAGAAAATAAACACACTTTGCTAGAAATAAACACACTTGCAGTGAAAGAAACTATTCTAGCTTGCTAGAAAATAAACACACTTGCTAGAAATAAACACACTTGCAGTGAAAGAAACTATTCTATCTTGCTAAACTACCTCCACGGTTAAGCTACAACAATGAAACACTCTGAATATGATAGTGTTGCTAAATAACAAGTCTATTTTTGGTGTTTTTAGAACTTATAAAATGATCCTGTAGGTAACAACTAAATAACAATCACACATAAGCAAAACACACATCATACATGCAACAAGTGTAAAAATAACTAAACAGAAGACATAACAGAATTGAACAAACATGAAAATACTAGGAGATCTCCTCCAAGATGGGGAAATGGGCCCTACTATCCCAGCTAGAGATGATCCACTTTGCCCAACTAACTCTTTCAGAAGTATTCCCCCTTCATTTGCATTCAATCACAATCCAAAGAATGGACGAAAGTACATGCCTGAAAACAAAGAGTTTTCCTCCCACTGGAAACACAATCTGGCGAACAACTATCTATGAAAACTGGAACTAACTTAGAGAGATGATTTGCTCCTACTTATACATTCAAGCTTTATTGAAAGGAAATAACTAACAATAATTCTAACTATAGCGAACTGGGACTAAAACTAGCTGCATAATTTATTACATTTAATGATTCTTTTATGGTAACTACATATTAGAGATTCACATCAGTCTGATTGTTTGGTGAACTGGATGAATTTCCTAGAATGGTGTGGCACTTGGTGGCAACAGCTTCAGTTGGAACTGATGTCGGCTAATAGTTATTTCAGTTAGTCACCAAAAATGTAGTGACGTGGTGGTGTGACTCTTCACAACTACTTTTATTGAGGCATGAGTCATGTTTGCATTGTTGGACTTATAAATAGCCCTAGGATTGGCTTGTGGTGGTCATCGACTCAAGGGGAGGATGACTTCTTAGAAGATAATTGGCATCTGGATTTTTTCGGAGTTCAGGTTCTTTCTAGGGCAGAGGGCTATGCAGGGATCTGAAGACCACTGGTAGTTCTACTGCCACAATCCTTATACAAACATTCACAACTTGTACCACAATTCATAAGATATGCACTTTGAAAATGTAATTCAATTAGATAAGTTAAGAGATTTCATTAAAGGCAATGAAAACTAAACATGTGCATAATCTATCCAAAAGACAAACATAATTATAATAATATGTAAATGTATATGCCATAGTGTTTTGTTAAAGTCTCACAGAATAGGAAATATAATGAAATAGAAGATTCATATATTTGGCTCATCATCCCTCCCCAACTCAGTGTATGCCATGTCCTCATGGCTATACCCCATCTGCTTCATCCAGTATATTCTTTCCTTTAATGATTGTACTAAAGTTGTAGTCCTCATCCTTGTATTGGAACAGTTGCCTCCCTTTTCGCTAGAATCCATCATTTTCCTATACCCTATTGAACCATGTATTGAATTTTCCTTCTCTCATTGCTTGTCCTTGAGGGTGACTTAGGTGAGGAGTTGGCATTAGAATTAATGGTGGCCTAAACCTCATTCTGATCCAATCCTGTTGCCTCTGCTAGATTAGTGGTATTAATTTCCTTACTATATTAGTCATCCATCTGATATTATCAGGGGACACGGGTCCTCTTCTCTTGAAAACATTAGGCAAGTCCTCAAATATGTATATGCAGCTTGTGATTGCTGCATTCGGTAGATATCCTGCTATTGCAAAGAAATCAGCAATACAAGAGTTTAAATTTCTTACATATTGAGCAGTGACACCTTGCCTGTAAGCGTTGGCTTTGAAAGTATTAGTGAACCAGGTGGTCTTGGGGCACTCATGTCTGATCAACAATCCTACAGATCTTGTTGTTCTATTCTTCCATCCTTTCTTCCCATAATCTGTTATTCTAGAGCAGAGATAGATAGCTCTGGATTTGGAGTTCCCCCACATATAGATTAAGCATTGAGGTACTGACATGCCCCATAATGTGGCCATGTTGAAAGAATTCACACAAGAGGTTTTGTTGGTCTTTTGGATTTTGCATATAACATTCAACAAAATCCTTATTATTGTCAAAGTTGAATGGGAGATTGCAACTTATCTTGAGTAATTTCCATCTTAAAAATTGTTCTATGAGGAACAGGGCATACGCACTTGATGGCGGTCGCTGAGCTAACAGGGTCTCTCCTGTTTTGCAGGCTAAAGCCAGGTTGTTCTCTACTGCCACCTTCTCCTATTTTAGGATCTCAAGATCTTTCCGAAGCTATATAATCTCTCCTTGGAGCTATTTGTTATCTAGCTACAGATTCTAAGCATAGACATTTAATGAGGTAGGTGCAGGGGCTTGTTGAGCAGCCTTTTGCCTAAGTCAAGTTATCTGAATGTCTCTTTGGGCCACCATGGCTTTGTGATTATCTACCTTTTTCTTGAAAACATAAATTTTCTTTTCTCTTTCTTCCTTATCCTCTGCAGCCTTTGCTTTTTGCTTGTCCAAATCCTCATCTTTGGCCTTCAATTGTTGGGCCATGGCCTCCAATTGTGCCCAGCATTGCTTCAGTTCAAACTCAGCTTTAGATAGAGCTAGGGCATACCAAATTTCTTATGTTGTGGTGTCCTCGGAGCTTGCCTCAAGGGTTTCTTTTCCTTTACTGCGGATATGTTGCAATATATCCTCCCCTGTTTCTTCTGGGGCGTCCTCTTCACCAACCTCCTCAAGAATCTCTCCACCGCCAACTTCCTCAACTCCCGTCTCCCCATGAGTCTCCTCTCCAGGATGTGCAGCAGGGGATGAGTGTTCACTTGAGGTGGCGGTAGGGTTTTGTTCTACTTCTCCTCTATCCTCTTCATCTGAAGAGATAACTATCTGATGGTGGTGTATTCTGGCAGGTGTGGATACTACGGCTTCACCTGGTTGACTGTTCTGCTTTGTTCTTCTGTGGAGTCATTGAAACTAGACTTCAGGGGACTTGGAGGAAATTGCAATAGGGTCTCCTGAAATGGAGACATTGGAAGTATGATGTTTCACCTTTTTCCTTCTGGGATGCAGGGCAAGGAAGTCCTCCCATTTCTGATGACCATCCTCCTGTTGCAGGAAGTGGTGCTTAATGATCAAATGTACCAAACCTGGGTGGCTAATCTGCCCTACTTTGTTCTTTCGTTTGATTATCATAGTGACAAGATTTGTATGCAGAAAAGAAGGAACATTTATCAAATATTGGGGGTTATTGGCCCCATGCCTCAGGTGGGTAATTAGTCATATCCCAGGGCCCAAAACTATACCATATTGGCCATCACATCTGAATAACTTCATGACCTACAGGACCACAGTCTTCCAGACAATGTCTTTAGTTGCTTTCTTACAATATATAGGGGTAAGGGCTCCAGCGCAACATGAAAATTTTGAACTAATTCTTCATATGATGGTTTGTTTGCAAACAAATCAACACTTACTATAGGTATACCAGAAAGTTGACTAATTATGGTAGGGTTGATTTGTATTCTTACCCCTTTTACATTGGTGAAGGTCCTGTGGAAGTTTGTAACAAACTCCTCGACCAATTCAACTTCAAATCCTTCAAATTTCTGTAAAAATTCCAACCATCCAGCCTGTTGGAATATTTGTGTGCTGGCATCATCAAAAATTGCATTCTCTGGTTCAACCTTCCTTTTGTTACCCATTTGATCAGTTGATTTTATATGAGTCTGTAGAAAAACATCACAATGGAGCTCTAGTTTTTTTCTCTCTAATTTCTATCTTTGGTTTCAATCAGGAAGGAATTGTGAACTTTGAGTTGTCAGTTTGTGCGAAAGAATAATTGCATGCATGATGGAGAAGTTAGCAGTTACCCTACCTGTCTTTTCAACATTCATGGCATGTACTTCAGAGTTTCAAACCAGAGTGGCCGCATGCAAAGTGTAATTTCTCAGCCGCCACCTTAACTATTTTTCCATACATATCCAGAGTTGACGCCAACAATCCAAGCTCTCATGTTGTTTCAAATGTACTTCCCTTAAATGGTCATAATTGCCGATCGTTATTATTTCTCAATCCAATGCTTATTTTTGTTTATGGCATTTATTTGAAATGTCATTGTCATGATGACCAAGTACTTATATCTCATTGTGAAGTACACAAGATCTGTGGACAAACCTGTGGCTGCCACCTATTGGACTGCAATCATTTATGTAACTGTCGTGGCGTGTAAAAAGATGAGGACTGCATGCAGGTCATTTTGAGGAACACGTGGCATACATAAACATATTAAAATAATTATATAAGTTTTAAGGAAGGAATATACCTTGTAAAGTACCCATCCCTTTGGTTATTTCACCTTAGCAATTTATCGAATCGATTTTTGCAATACATAGAACATAGCGCCCAATGCTAGTTGGAAAGGTATTATCCGCTGATATTCATCTGCAGCAATTTGTAGCCATCTAGAGCTATTGGGATCCACTAGGAACTCTCTTTATATTCTTTTTATCACGCAGAACTACAAAAAGGAATTTTATTGAAGGGAAAGGGAAGTTCGAAGAAAAGACCGCCATTGCTAGTTTTAATCTTTCCTCTAGGCAAAGCTGTCATTACTGGTTTTAAACTTTTGTCTGATATGTTTTTTTAATATTTTCTGATAGAAAAGGCTGCCATTTCTAGTTTTCAACCTTGACTACTTTATTTCTTCAAGAATCGTCATTTAGAGCATAAATCCCATGGAAGAAAGATTTTCCACAGAAAAATGTTATATCCGAGATTGAATTTCTACAAAGAATTATTCTTTAGATGTTGGTTTGTGATACAACTTCAACCTATGTCCATTGACTAGAAGAACTCTACGATCTCCATCAATGGGAACTAACTGAACAACCCCATTCTTGAAGGTTTCTTGTATTTCGTAGGGCCCCAACCATCTGGTGTGGAGTTTCCCTTTTAGATTTTGATATTTGGAGTCATACAATAGGGCCCAATCACCTTGCTTGAACTACTTACTAATAATGTGCTTGTCATGCCATTCTTTTTTTGATGTTGGATCAACTCTGTGTATTGAAGTGCCTCCATCCGCATCTCTTCTAACTTGTTTAGCTGCAGTATCCTATGTAGTTGTGCTTCGGTCAAATCAATACCAACTTCACGTGTTGTTTTCAATGTCTCTACCTCATATTCTAAAGGTAGCATTGGGTTCTTCCCATAAACTAACTTATATGGTGTGAAGCCAGTTGTGGTCCTTTAGGTAGTATTATAAGCCCAAACAGCTTCTATCATTCTGTCAGCCCAATCTGTCTTCTTACTTGAGATGGTTTTTGTAAGGATATTCTCCAGTTCTCTATTTGGTACTTCTACTTGACCATTGCTCTGAGGGTGATATGGTGAAGATTTCCTATGACAGATCTGATATCTCTCCAAGAATGCTTTGTCATAATAGACATAAATTGTGGTCCCTGATCAGAAACAAGGACTCTAGGGGCTCCAAATCTATGCAAGATGTGCTTGTACAGGAAATATGCAACTTTCTATTCCTTTGCTGCTTGTAGCGCTTTTGCTTCAACCCATTTAGTGGCATAGTCCGTATAGACCAAAATGTAGTGATTCCCTCTGGATGGTGGGTCAATCAGTCCCACAAAATCTATTCCCCATTTCTCAAATGGCTCTAAGACCACTTGAGGATGGAGTGGCATCTCTGTGGTGGGAATTGGACATCCCATTCTCTGGCATTGATCACATTGTTTAACATATTGTTGAATATCCTTGGTCATTGTTGGATAGATATATCTAGCTCCCAGGATTTTGTGCCCCATTCTGATGGCTGAAAAATGTCCACCAGAAGGCTCATCATGACATGCTCGGATTATGTCATACACTTCTGTTTCCTGCACACAACGACACAATACATGGTCAGGACAATTTTTAAACAAGAGACCATTTACCCATTTGTATCTGGAGCTCTCTCAAACCAGTCGTCTGGTTTCCTTTGAATTGAAATGTTGTGGACATTTTCCTGAAACCAAATAGTTTGGTAAATATGCAAACCACGAAGATTGTATAGAAATGGCAAACAGATATTCATCCGAGAATGCATCATCCACTGGTTCGTTATTTCCCTACAGAGTCAATCTAGATACGAAGTCAGCAACAACATTATCTTTACCTAGTTTATCAACAATGGTTATATTGAATTCAAGCAATAATAATAACCATCTGATAATTCTACCTCCTTCTACAATTTTATTCATCAGATATCTTATAGCTGCATGATCAATATGTATGAAAATTTTATAGCCTGTGATGTAGTGGTGAAATTTATTGATAGCATAAACTACTGCTAGAATTTTTTTTTCAGTTGTGGTATAATTTTTCTCTGTAGAGTTTAAGTTTTTGCTAATGTAATATATTGCATGCATACCTCCAGATTCATTTAGCTATCCTAATATTGCTCCAATGGCCTGATTGGAAGCATCTGTGTGAATGTGGAATGGATCATTCCAGTTTGGTCCTTTGATCACCGGGGCTATCATGAGGGCACTTTTGATGGCTTCAAATGATTGTTGGCATTGTAGTGTCCATTTGAATTCATAATCTTTTTTAAGCAAGGTGAACAAAGGGTCAGCTTTTCGACTGAAATTTTCAATGAACCTTCGATAATATCCAGCATGTCCTAGAAAGCTTCTTACTTCTTTTTGAGTTTGAGGAGGGGCAATTGAATAATAATTTTGACCCTTTTTGGATCTACTTTCATTCCCTCCTGTGAGATGTGGTGACCAAGTACAACTCCCTTAGTCATCATAAGAAAGAATTTCTCATGATTTAGGGACAACTGATGTTCTTTGCACCTTTCCAGTACCTTGTTCAGACTATTCAAGGCTTCATAAAAAAAAATTCATGCACTGTAAAATCGTCCATATAAACCTCCACACATGTATTTGCTAGGTCTGTGAAAATTGCCAACACAACATGTTGAAACGTGGCTGGTGTATTGCATAATCTGAATGGCAAAACTCTCTAGGCAAATATTCCCCATGGGAAGGTGAAAGTAGTCTTATCCTGATCCTCTGGAGCTACCTGGATCTAGTTGTAGCCGCTGAATCCATCTAGAAAGGAGAAATAGCGACTACCAGCTAGATTATCTAGCACTTGGTCGATAAAGGGAAGTGGGAAATAGTCTTTCTTTGTAGTTTTGTTTAATTCTCTATAGTCAATGCAGACTCACCACTTTCCATTTTTCTTGGGTACTATAACCAATAGCGATACCCACTGATTGTCAGAAATGGGGTAGATGAATCCTACCTGCAATAGTTTCTCTATTTCTTCCTTCACTATATCTCTCAAGGCTGGATTGATTCTCCATTGTGGTTGCCTAACAGGATGGACATCTTCCATGTAAATATGGTGTGTACATACACTGGGGTGGATCCCTTTCATATATTTGTATTCCCATGCAAAGGCCGGGTATGATTTTGTAACAGTTTCGCCAAATGAACTTCTTCTACCTCTGTTAACCAACTACTAATAGAGAGTTGTTTGTTGGTTTGGACAAGGATTTGCTTTGTGCCATTATGAATAGAAAGAAGATCTTTGTAAGGAATTAACAGAGTATTTAAAGGACAAAGGTGAGGCACAATCTAGTGAAGCATTTTTGCTTGTTGATAACTTAAGTGTGAGGCAATCTTTTTAGAATATGGACAATTAAATGCCTTACAGGATCCCTTCGGATCTCTCTGGAGCCGTCCAGAGACCTCTTGTTGGGCAATACTGTATAAAGAGGTTTCACTATTTGATTCCAACTCTTTATATTCCTCATTACACTCTTCAAGATGTTCTGCGATTGTTACCATTGCCAATGAGGAGGCATCTTCTTCATCAGAATCTATCAATTCATCTATCCATGGTTTATTTTCATATTTTAAGAAGGTTTGGCAAGGGGATAGATGGAAAGTTCCTTCAACTTCTTCCTATTTGAAATAGTCATGTTTCCTGATCTACAATCAATAAGGGTTGTTGTGGTAGCTAGCCAAGGTCTACCCAGTATTATTGGGTACCCTAAGCATTTCTTTCTGGTATGAAGGATAAGAAAATCAATTGAGTAGTCCCAAGTATCAATAGTGACTATAATATCCTCCAAAATTACCTTTGGTTTTGTAATAGATAGGTCTGCCAGTTGTAACACAGTTGATGTTGGTTGAACATGTGTTAATGTCAATGCTTCTACAGTATCTAATGTCATTACATTAATGGCAGTTCCCAGATCGATTAGAACATTTGAAATTGATACCCCTTTTATGTCCATTGTAATGATAGGGCTCCCAAGATCCCCATACTTTTGAGGAATTAAATTGCCTAATAGGACATTGGCAAGTTTTCTGTCTACTTGGATAGTGTTGGGTAATTTTTATTTTCTGCCTGGAAGTTTTAGACACAAACTCTTAATGGTCTGTTTATCTTGGGAATATCTTTTATTGCCTGTAATAAAGGGACTTCGATGTGTATCTTTCTGAGTTCCTTAATTAATTGGGAGTCATCATGTGAGGGTTGGATTTCTTTAGATTTTGGAGGGACCTGTTTTAATCGTTCTGGGAATGGAACAAAGGTTTCCTTCAGAATTTCTTCTGAATCCATTGCTTCAACCTTCTCATTTTGTTGTTGTGTATCAACTTTGGGGATTACTTCTTCTTCTTCAGTGACTTCCTCAGTAGGAATGCTTATAGTAATGTTCCTAGATTGAATTTGGATGTCATTAATCTCCACTACATTCAGGGTGGTTGTATTTGGGTCAGTGTTGTACACTTGTTGTTGTGGTCTATTATTCTTGGGATTCAGAACTGCCTGAGCAGGCATTGATGGTTGGTTCACCTGTTCATTAGAGTTTGAATTTGCAGGTTGTGAAGGTCCAGGGAGTAAGGCTTGAGGTTGGTTTCCAAATCTCCTCATTCCTTGGTTATATTGAGGTGCCCACTGCTGTGGATATTGTTGTTGATTTCACCATTGAGGATTGGTCCAAGATTGATTTGTCTAATCTTGCTAAGACCATGTTGGTCCCCATTACATTGGCATTTGCATTGGTATTTGCATTGGCATTTGCATTGGACCTCCCCAAGGTCCATTATAAGAGTTTGTACCCCAACTTGATGGGCCTCTTGGAGCATATTGGTTTTGAAACTCAGTAAATCCATAATTAGGTTGTTTCTGGCCAATAAAATTTAGCTCTTCCTCATCTGTTGGAGCTTTTTTCAATCTATTTTTAATTTCGGGAAGCAGGCCACACTCATTTGTAGTTTACTTTTCTCACATATCTTACACAACTCAGTTTGATTTAAGGGACATTCCCTAAGTGGATGTTTTTCTCTACAACGAGGGCAGAAAATAGCTAAGGGTTCAGTGTTCTTTTTACTAGCTTGCATGCCATCCAAAGTGGTATTCAAATGAAGTAGGATGTTAGTTTTTAGGTTTTCTAGTTCTTCCATTACTTGTGTGACATCATTGGTACTACCCCTTTTTAGTATTCTTTTACCTACTCTAGTGCGAGAATAGTTTCTATAGACTTCTACAATTTTTGCAAAAGTTTGTTTGTTAATATCTCCCTTACCCATCAGGTTTAAGGCCTCCCTGATCTCATCATCAATTCCTCTTAGGAAAATGGTTTTACTCAATTCCTCATCTAGATTGTTTCCACACCTCTTATGGACAAATAAAAATCTATCCACATAATCCTCCAAATTTTCATCTTCCATTTGTTTCATTCAGAAGAGTTCATCTTTTTGATCCCTGACTCTATAGTAATCCTGATACTTGTCAAGAAAAATGGTTTGCATTTCATCCCAGGTATTGATAGAGTCTGCAGTCAAACCCATGAACCATCATAGTGCTGACTCCTTAAGAGTGGAAGGAAATAGTTTCAATTTTTGGTTGTCTGTGGCATAATCATAAGTTTGGCAGAGGACCTTGAATTCAAACAAGAACTGGTCTGGATCTCTAGAAGTTTTCCCCCTAAAGGTGGGTAGGAATGCAGGAGATATATTTTTCATAGGAGGTTCATTTCTCTCAGGAATGATGGAGATTGGATAAGAGAATGTTCTATTATTAGTTGGTTCCTCATGGTTACCACCATTGTCATCCATTGTTGAAGATGTAGCAGATGAAATGGGAGACTCTGATAGTATAGGTGATCCTTGATTGATCAGATGATCTAGAGATTCTTCTAAATGAGATTCTAGAGATGTATTAGCTATAGTTTGCTTGATAAATCAACCTAAGGTGTCCCTAGGTCTTCTCATAAACTAATGGATCGAAAGTCTTATCAACACCTTAAACTTATAATGATTTATAGATTATCCCTGGCAACGGCGCCAAAAATGATGAGGGTCGAGGTAGTGTTTGTTAATGTAACATCATTTAATTTTATCAATCTGGAGGTGTCTAGAGCGATTTGCGATAAGACTCTTTGGTATGGGGGGTTTGGTTGAATGGTTCGTGGATTGGACTTGGTTCGTCGATCTTGCTAAAATGAAAGTTCATACAGAAATGAAAATCTATCTATTTGCTTGGAAATAAACACACATACTTTGAAAGAAACTATTCTAGCTTACTGGAAAATAAACACACTTTGCTGGAAATAAGCACACTTGTAGTGAAAGAAACTATTCTAGCTTGCTAGAAAATAAACACACTTGCTGGAAATAAACACACTTGGAGTGAAAGAAAGTATTCTAGCTTGCTAAACTGCCTCCACTATTCAGCTACAACAATGAAACACTCTGAATATTACAGTGTTGTTGAATAACAAGTCTATTTTTGGTGTTTTTAGAACTTATAAAATGATCCTACAAGTAACAACTAACTACCAATCACACAGAAGCAAAACACACATAATACATGCAACAAGTGTAAAACTGACTAAATAGAAGACATAACAAAATTGAACAAACATGAAAATATTGAGAGATCTCCTCCAAGATTGGGAAGTGGGCCCTACTTTTCTAGCTGGAGACGATCCTCTTTGCCAAACTAACTCTTTCAAAAGAATTCCCCCTTCATTTGCATTCAATCACAGTCCAAAAAATGGATGAAAGTACATGCCTAAAAACAAGGAGTTTTCCTCTTGCTGGAAACATAATCTGGCAAACAACTATCTATGAAAAACTGGAACTAACTTAGAGAGATTTGCTCCTACTTATACATTCGAGCTTTATTAAAAGGAAATAACTAACAACAATTCTAACTATAGCAAATTGAGACTAAAACCAGTTGCATAATTCATTACATTTAATGATTCCTTTGTGGTAACTACAGATCAAAGATTCACATCAGTCTGATCATTTGGCGAACTAGATGAATTTCTTAGAATGGTGAGGATCTTGGTGGCAGTGACTTCAGTTGGAATTGACGTCGACTAACAACTATTTCAGTTAGTCACCAAAAATATAGTGATGTGGTGGTGTGACTCTTCATAGCTACTTTGATTGAGGCATGAGTCATGTTTGCATTGTTGGACTTCTCAATAGCCCTAGGATTGGCTTGTAGTGGTCATCGACTCAAGGGGAGGATGACTTCTTAGAAGATAATTGACATCTAGAGTTGTCTGGAGTTCAGGTTCTTTCTAGGGCAGAGGGCTCCGGATACCACTAGTAGTTCTACTACTGCAATCCTTATACAAACATTCACAACTTGTACCACAATTCATAAGATATGCCCTTTGAAAATGTAAGTCAAGTAAATAAGTTAAGAGATTTCATCAAAGGAAATGAAAACTAAACATGTGCATAATCCATCCAAAAGACAAACATAATTATAATAATATGTAAATATATATATGCCATAGTGTTTTGTTAAAGCCTCATAGAACAGGAAATATAATGAAATAGATAAGTCATATATTTGGCTCATCACAATGTTGGTCACAAGTGGGTTTTGACTGCAACAGATTACTTCACCAAGTGGGTTGAAGCAGTCCCACTCAAGGAAGCCACTGAGTCATCTATCATGGATTTCTTAGAAGAAACCATGACAAGGTTTGGAGCTCCTCATACTATTATTTCTGATAATGCAAAAGCATTCACTAGTTTTAGGATTGCTGATTGGGCTCTTAAGTACAATGTGTTCTTGAAGACTTCATCCAATTATTACCCTCAAGGTAACGGGTTGGCTGAGTCCACCAATAAGAACCTGATCAGAATTCTGAAAAGGACCATGGAGACAAACTAGAGGCAATGGCACAATAAGATTAGATTAGCTCTTTGGGCTTATAGGATCACATACAAGAGAGCCATTAGGAACTCTCCCTTTGTTCTGGTGTATGGAAGAGAGGCTAGATTGCCTATATCCTTAGAATTTCTTGCACTAGATCTAGCTCATCAGTTGGCATTAGAAGGAGAGGATGCAAGATCTGTCAGGATGGCTACATTTACTAAACTAGAAGAACAAAGACATTCAGCCATGATCACATTAGAAGAACATTAGATGCAGACCAAGAGATATTTTGATAAGAAAGCCAAAGTCCAGACCTTCAAAGAATCTAAGCTTGTTCTGAAATGGGATGCAGACCGAGCCAAATCAGGAGGTCACACCAAGTTTTATGCACTTTGGAGTGGTCCTTATATATCATCAACTACAAGCAAGCAAACGCCTTCATTCTTTCAAGGCTGGATGGTGAAGTTCTACCCATTTTAGTTAATGGGATCCATCTCAAACCTATCATTAAGGTTGGTCTGAGATTTTGCACATATAATTTTACTTTATTTATGCTTTAGGGTTCCTTTCCCTAAGTGCCTTGCATAGGCTACATTGTCATTAGCAAAATGTAGGCCTTGTTTCTTTTGCGGTCTTGTTTTGAGGTAGTTTTCAGTTTTTCCAACATGTTTCAAACTTGACCCCATGCCCAATGGATGCTTAAGGCCACTGATCCAATTGTTTAGTAGGCAAACATCCTCAAGAAGTCACCAAAATGTTGACCTATTTCCCTCTAATCAGAGTCAAATGGTCAACTTTTAAAAATTCTTGTTGAATCTATTAGGGAGCATGTTTCTCCGGACCTAAAATCTTCAAATTTCATGTGTTTAGAGTCTTAGGGTTTTAAAAATTTGAAAGTCATGTTCCTAAGCACTAAAACCCTAAATCCTAGAGTCTTTTGCAAGGGCCCGAATGCCTTTTGCTATAAATCTGAGTTGACTACCTATGGCCCATGAAAATTCCTTTAAGTTATAACCTTGAGTCTTTAAGTCACGAATGACCGGCCCTGTTTACCTAATGTTACCATCTGTAGCCTGTTGCATCTTATTGTCTAAGTCTAAAGCCTTTGCAGGGTTCAGAGGTGCCACATGGTGAAATATTGCAAGCCCGTAGACCATTGAAGGTGATGTCACTTTCCTTCCACACAACTGCGAAAGAAAGACAACTGTAAAGTATATCGGGGGCCCACATCCATAAGATCAAATATTCCAAATCTACGAGGGAAGTGATGCTAGGTGGCAGGTAGAGAAGTGAGCTGCTGGAGATGAAAGATCTAATAGTAGTGCAATCTCGTATAAGAATCTTGGCAGAGGGAAAGATGCTCTGCATTGGTGGGAGATCATGATGCATGGCTAGTTTTCAAAGGAGAAATAAGGCCTATAATAGGGAGCCACATGGAGGGCTTAGCATGCTTTCGTGAAGCCCAAATGAAGATGGCTCATTTCCTTCTATGTGGCTCTAGAATCGCGACATGTGTAAAGTGCATCGAGGTAGGGCCTACGACTACAGAATCATTGACTCCATTAGATGGTAGTGCAGCGTCGTAGATGAATCTTGCTAATGTGATAAATCTAGTGTGCGGCTGTGAGATGTTGCCAAGTGGCAAGCTCCTGCCTTCTCTGTAGGATCTTCCAGGTGGGCCCTTATCTGCTAATGACTATTAAAAGGAAGCAAATCACCCATTCAAGTGGCACCAGGTGTCGAAGCAAGGAAAGGCTGCGGTGGGGCCGATAGTGGGATCTTGCCTGCCAGGTAGATTCTTTGCACGCTTGCAATATCTTGCCACATATCCTAAGGTGGTGGCACAAAGTAAAAGGTAAAAGTACATTGTAGAGCTCGCAGGGCCATCGATCCCTTAACCGTTCCTTTGTCCTACAGTCCCAATTCAAACTTAGGATTTTCAAACTTCCCGGTGGCGCCAAAGCATTCAATCAAGTTGGTGGGCTAAGCAGAGGCTGATTATTCAAAGGAATCAACTCAAGATGATGAGGATGTAGATACAGAGAATCAAGGATTCAAATATTTAAGTGTTGTAAGAGCTTTGCTCAGGGATTTTGTCTCATTTGCCATCAAAATAGATCCAATCTTCTCATATGTCCCTTATCAGATATTTGTAGCATTTATGGTCGCAGGTGACAAATCAATTGTTCGCATTGAAAGGAAATATCTTTCATCTGCCAGGTCTCTAGATATTTTCTACACTTAATTCTTGCAGATAAACATCCCTTCGGACAAAGTTATTTTCTGACAGAACCCATGGGGCAATTTATTGTAACGGAATCAGATGCTATATATGAATGAATGTAAGATGTGAAAAAGGTTGGAAAATAGTTAGTCTTCATGCTTCTATATTCCAAACAGAGCACTCCTCTACTGTAACCATGCCTTATGATTGAATATATGCTAGTTATTTTACCTCTCCGTGCTAGTTTTAACACTGTGTGAACTAAGAATGATGTGTCTATGAATGCTTAATTCCTTTCTAATCATTTCTTGTTTTTTGCCTCTATTAAAATTAGTTTGATCTGTGTATTTTTATTAGTTGTATCTGGTTATTTTGTGCATCTTCTCAGTTCTGTGAGGGGTCTTATATTCAAACATGGTGTATCACCTCTTTTTAATTTTAGTTTTACTCCCTCTTTCTCTTTTCATAACTAGTGGATAGATTAGGTTTAGTCTCAGGTTAGCTGAATCTCTCATTTAGCAAAGGAACTAGCCTCTCTTTGGAGATTTGACCTCCCTATAGGGTCCGACACCTGGAGGTTGTCTCAATGTTTCACTAGATTGTTGGAGCCCTAAAAGCCTTCAATACTAGCTATAAATCTATGTGATTACAGATACCTTCATCACACCTTGATCAAACTTTACTAGTTCTTCATCTCTTCTGATATAACATTTACTTCCAAAAACTTTAAAATATTTAATAGTAGGAATCCTTCCATACCATAGCTCATAGGGAGTCTTTGTGTCATTTGCTCTTACTTATACTCTGTTTTGTATGTAGACAATAGTCTGAATTGCTTCTCTCCAATAGAATTCTGGTAGGTTTGCTTCTTTTATCATTGTCCTTGCAGCTTGTTGAACAGTCCTATTTTTCCTTTCAACCACTCCATTATGTTGAGGAGTCCTAGGGGCAGATAAATGCCTCTTTATCCTAAGATCCTCACAAAACATGTTAAACTCATTAGAAGTAAATTCTCCACATCTGTCAGACCTCAAACATTTGATCTTCATATCCATTTCATTTTTCAACCATTGCTTTAAAGGCTTAAAACTTATCTAGGGCTTCTGATTTTTCCTTAAGAAAAGTGACCCATGTCATTCTAGAGCAATCATCAATAAATAACATAAAATACCCGTCACCATGAAAACTGTTGGGAATTAAGGTGTCTCAACCTTTGTAATTTCCTAGCATTGAATTTCTTACTATGGGAAATGTTCTTTACTGTGTCATAATTTTCTTGTTTACCGTGCTCCGTCATCTAGTAAATTTGACATGGTGAGTTGTCAATTATTGGGAGGTGACATGGAAGGTGACAAGGATGTATTTTCTATCCTCACATGACGATGTAGGCATCCCACCTTGGGATAGGACATTTGTGACATGTGTTGGCTAGTTGTAAGGTGTGTAAGTCCTTATGATAGATTCTTATGACACATGACGGATTCCTATGACATATGACAGATTCCTATGACAAACTATGACGCGTAAGGACCATATTCTATGACAAGTTGAAAAAGTGTTGTAAAGCATCTTTGCATGGAGAAAAGGTCAAAGTTGGACATCCAAGGAAGGATAAGGACAAGTTGTAAGAGCATATTCTAAATATAGTCATTTACGATGATTCTCTTACAACTATAAGAGGTTGTATGGCATCTTTCCTTGATGTAGACAAGTGTGTTTGCATGCAAGAGGTGTTGGATATTGTGCCATATGGCCTCTTGGATGCCCAACCTCTAGAAGGTTCCATTTTTGTCTTGTAACTCTATAAAATAGGTGCTTGGAGTTGTAGTATCATAATATTATTGACATGTATTGTTATGCTGTCGGAAAAACTCCAGAAATGATCGTTGAAGACTCCTGAGAGCTTGCATTACAAGTGTATTGTAAACCATTTCAGTTTTGATAATACATTGTGCAGGTTTTAGAGTGGGGGTTTTCACCTGAAAGGGTTTTCCCCACATATATCTTGTGTCTCTCTTTTATATCTACATTCTTGTGTTGTGTATGTTGCTGAAATCTTCATGTTATATGTTTAACATAACTATAACTGTAAGGATTGAAAAGAATTTGCATTCTCCTTCCCTCATTAGATTGGTGTAGGAAGTGTGTTCCATGTACCTTTCTTCCTTTCAGTTGGTATCAGAGCCTGATCACCTTTGGTCCTAGTTGTTGGGTAGGGTTTTTTGAGTTGATCTTAGTTTGAGTGAGAGTCTATGCAGAGTATTCTGTAATCTTGTTGCAGGAAGGAGATGGCAGGCACATCTGAAAGGGTAGAGGTGGAGAAGTTTAATGGTAGCAATTTTGATTTGTGGAAACTTAAAATGGAAGACATGCTTGTTGATAGAGACCTATGGGAAACCATTTCTGGTGTAAAACTAGTGGCAATGTCTTAAGATAATTGGGATCTCAAGGATCAGAAGGCTAAGGGTCTTGTGAGCCTTTATTTAGCTGATTCTATCTTGTTAAATGTCCATGAGGAGAAGACTGTGAAAGAACTTTGGAAAAAGTTGGGAGATGTTTATTAGGCCAAGTCCCTGGTGAACAAGCTATTCCTGAGGAAGAAGCTATATTCTTTGAGGATGGAGGATGGAGGGTCTGTTGTAGATCACCTGAATGCCTTTAATATGCTAGTTGCACAGTTGACATCCGTTGGTGTGAAAATGGAGGAGGATCATTGTATGACCTTGCTTTGTTCTTTGTCAGACTTGTGGGACCATTTTGTTATGGCTATCAGGAGTACCACATCCACTTTCAAAATGGATGAAGTGGTGTCTTACTGTTATCTGAAGAGATGCGGAGAAAGTCTTCTAAGTCAGCCAAAGAGGCTCTTGCGGTTCGTGGAAGAGCCAAGGAGAAAGGGAAGAAAAAGAAGGACAAGAAAGATGATAAGGGTAGATCCAAATCCCGTGGGAGATCCAAATCTCCTGGAAAGTACAAGGCACCTTGTTGGAACTGTGGAAAAACTGGGCACTTCCGAAAGGAATGCAAAGAGGAAAAGAAGAAAAAAGAAAAAGAATCCCTCATATTCATATTCTGAAAAGTCACAAGATGATGGTGATGCTTCTATTACTGCTTTGGCCACCCTTGCATTTAATGATGTGTGGTTGATTGATTCTGGTGCCTCTTTTCACATGACCTTACATCGAGACTAGTTTACAAATTATGAAGAGTTTGATGGTGGAAGAGTGTACCTGGGTGACGACTCTTATCTAAATCTAGTTGGTCATGGAAGAGTCACAATCTGATTCCCTGATGGATGAGTGAAGGGGATGTCTAGGGTTATGCACATCCCAAGCTTAGCACAGAACCTGCTTTCTGTAAGTAAATTGAATGATGCAGGTGTGCAGGTTGTCTTCTCGAAAGGAGGATGCAAGATGACTAGAGGAGCTATGGTGCTTGCGAAGGGTACTCGAAGAGGTACTTTATTTCAGCTAGAGGCATGCACTTCTCAGTACAATAGTTCTTCTATTTTGAAGAAAAGAGCTTCAGTCACTTCATCTTCACCCTTGGAACCAGCAGCTAAAAGATGAATTGCTTCCACTTCTGAGGGGTTAAATGATCGTAATCTTGAGTTCAACTTTTGTGAACATTGTATATATGGACAGCAAAACCGTGTTTAGTTTTACTCTAGTTCTCACAAGTCTTTTGGTGTGTTGGATCTTACTCATTCTGATGTGTTTGGTCTTGTGAATGTTCCTTCGATCTCTAAATCTATATATTTTGTTTCATTCATTGATGACTATAGTAGAAGGACATGGATTTATTTTCTTAGAAGCAAATTTGAAGTATTTAGTCGATTCAAAGAGTTTAAAGTTTTTGTTGAGAATCAGATTGGTAAAAAGATTAAGTGTTTGAGAATTGATAACGGTGGTGAGTTTTGTTTCACAAAGTTATATAAGTTCTGTAAAGAACGTGGGATTTAAAGACATAAGACAACTCCATACACCCCTTAGCAAAATGGAGTTGTAGAGAGGATGAACAAGACATTGATGGAGAGGGCTAGGAGTATCCTTAGTGATGCCAGCCTTGAACAGAAGTTTTGGGTTGAAGTTGTAGCCACTACTTGCTACCTGGTAAACATGTCTCCTACATCAACTCTTGTTGATAAGACACCCATGGAGGTGTTAGATTTAGGGTAGACAATTGAGAGGGGGGGTGAATCAGTTGTACAAAACTTTTCTTCCAATTAAACACTTAAGTCCACTTTGTAAATTAGTAGCATAATAATAAATCAATCATCGAAACTTAATGCAATGAATCAAGAGCAGAAACACATTAACACATGAGACACCAAGATTTTGAAGTGGAGAACCTGGTTAAGGGAAAAACCATGGGGTGATTAACCCAAGATTGTATTCTTTGTTAGAAGAATAGAAAGACCAAAATGGCACATGCCAATTAGGGCTCACTGCCCGAGCACACTGCTCACAAGAGGCTCACTGCCTACAAGAGACACACTGTCTACAAAATAATAAGTATCACATACATGAACTGGAGAATAGCATCTCCACCATGCTTGAATCAGTTCCATTTAAGTCCAATACTTCTGCTCTACCTTTCGGTCTCCTCCTCACTACCACACTCACATCTCCACAAGACACACATAGAAATGACTTTACAATCCCTTATTTATACAAGACATTGACTTAGGAATAATCATCTAAGTCAGCAAGCAACTACAAGAACATCTGCAGGATGTGTAACTCATCCGGTTGGCTAGTCTCAAGAAGAACACCATCATCCAGAAGTAGTTCTTCAATTGTGAGCTCCAACTCCAATGTGGACCACCAACATGAACTAGACATGATCTAAAGACCTCCACAAGATTTCCTAAATCACCAAGAACATCCACACTTCATCTGCTTACTGAAATCCTTCTCTCCTTCAACTAGAACTTCAAGAACACAGTCTGTCATCATTGTCACAAAAGAGTAGATGCTTTTAGACCTTCAAACCATGAACCAATCGAGTTGACACTTCACAAAGACTTCCTCAGCACTCCCTCAGATCTGCAGAATATGATAATACATTTCTGGATCTCACCGGACATTTCTGTATCACTTTGTCACCTTTGAACACCTACCGGAACTAGTTTTACTTGAGCGGCCACAACTTCTTCAGATCTTCATGCGGACCTCTAAAATATCTACTGGACCACCTTAAGACACATATATACAAACCCTTTAAACCGCATCCTCTGATCCTCATCCTATCTTAGACTTTTATCTTACTGTCATCACTGTTCTTCATTGTTCCTAATTGAGACTAATTTTCTCAATATCCTTAGCACATAGCTCATCCAACCCTTATCATTAATGCAACAAGAGTATGTTGACATCAATGACAACACCAGTTAGGCCCATACTTGCAACAATCTCCCCCTTTGTCATTGATGGCAACATATGATGTGAAAAACTATTTTGATCATCAAGACATGAACTTCTCCTTTCTGTCACAACTCCCCTTATTAGCAACAACCATTCACATGTCTTCTTTTCCTTTCTTGCTCCCCCTTTAATCATCAACCACTTGTTTTTCACATGTCTTCTCTCCCCCTTTGACATCAATGGCAAAGGGCTCATACTTGCAATTCCACCACTTCAGACTCATACCAGCGACTCCCCCTTAGTAGCAGCTCCCCATCATTAATCCAGACCACAAGATATGACTATGATGTCCATCGGACGGATGCCCATCAGTGCACCTTAATTCATCACCGGAGGGGCAATAACCCCTAACTTCTCTCTGAGATACTCAAAAGAGTCCTTAGGTAGAGGTTTAGTAAAGATGTCTGCAGTCTGATCCTTGGAAGGCACAAACTCCAATCTGACTTCATTCTTGTTTACTTGCTCTCTCAAAAAGTGAAACTTGATGGATATATGTTTAGTCTTTGAATGCAACATTGGATTCTTAGATATATTTATTGCACTTGAATTATCATAGAAGATTGTGATAGGCTCCTCATACTCCACTCTTATGTCTCTTGGCATTTGCTTCATCCACAAAACTTGAGTGCAACTACCTGCTGCTGCAATATATTCTGCTTCTGCAGTGGACAGAGATATTGCCTCTTATTTCTTGCTTAACCAAGAAACCAATCTCTTCCCCAAAAAGAATGCTCCACCACTGGTACTCTTCCGGTCATCCACATCTCCTGCCCAATCCGCATCTGTATATGCATGAAGAGAGAAATCATGATCTCTGGGATACCACATAGCATACTCAACTGTCCCTTTTAGATATCTAAAAATCCTCTTGATTGCCATGACATGAGATTCTCTAGGATCAGCTTGGAATCTAGCAACAAGACCAACAACATTCATAATGTCAGGGCTAGTGTGAGTGAGATACAACAATCCTCCAATCATTGACCTGTATTTTTTTTGATCAGCCTTAGGAGAGTCATCATCTTCCATCCCAAATTTCTTCAACAATTCTTTCACATATTTGGTCTGAGAAATGAAGATTCCTTTCTTTGTTTGAGTGATTTGTAGACCCAAGAAGAAATTTATTTCACCAAGCATGGACATCTCAAACTCATTTTTCATTTGATTTGCAAAAGTTTTACACATACTATCTCTTCCTTCAAAAATGATATCATCAACAAACACTTCAACAATCAGGATGTATTCATGATCAATTTTGAAATACAAATTACTGTCAACAATACCTTTATTGAAACCAATCTTCAAAAGATGCTTATCTAATCTTTTATACTAGGCTCTTGGCGCTTGCTTCAGTCCATACAGTGCTTTCTTCAACTTGCAGACCATATCACCATGATCAGATGATTGAAATCCATCCAGTTGCTCAATGTATACTTCTTCTTCCAAGTCACCATTCAGGAAGGCAGACTTGACATCCATCTGATATACTTTGAAGTCCTTGAAGGCAACAAAAGCAAGAAATAATCTGACTGCTTCAATTCTTGCCACCAGAGAAAAAGTTTCTTAAAAATCAACTCCTATTTGAGAGTAACCCTTGCAGACCAATCTGGCTTTATTTCTGATTACTTCACCAACTTCATTCAGTTTGTTCCGGAAGACCCACTTTGTTCCAATCACATTCTTGTTTCTAGGTCTAGGAACAAGATCCCAAGTGTGATAAGACATGTCTCCTACATCAACTCTTGTTGATAAGACACCCATGGAGGTGTTAGATTTAGGGCAGACAATTGAGAGGGGGGTGAATCAGTTATAGAAAACTTTTCTTCCAATTAAACACTTAACTCCACTTTGTAATTTAGCAGCATAATAATAAATCAATCATGGAAACTTAATGTAATGAATCAAGAGCAGAAACACATTAACACATGAGACACCAAGATTTTGATGTGGAAAACTTGGTTAAGGGAAAAACCACGGGGTGATTAACCCAAGATTGTATTCTATGTTAGAAGAATAGAAAGAACAAAATGGCACATACCAATTAGGGCTCATTGCTCGAGCACACTGCTCACAAGAGGCTCACTACCTACAAGAGACACACTGTCTACAAAATAATAAGTATCACATACATGAATTGGAGAATAGCATCTTCACCATGCTTGAATCAGTTCCATTTAAGTCTAATACTTCTGCTCCGCCTTTTGGTCTCCTCCTCACTACCACACTCACATCTCCACAAGATACACTTAGAAATGACTTAATAATCCCTTATTTATACAAGACATTGACTTAGGAATAATCATCTAAGTCAGCAAGCAACTACAAGAACATTCGCAGGATGTGTAACTCATCCGTTCGGCCAGTCTCAAGAACATCATCATCCGAAAGTAGTTCTTCAATTGCAAGCTCCAACTCCAATGTGGACCACCAACACAAACTAGACATAATCTAAAGACCTCCACAAGCTTTCCTAAATCACCAAGAACATCCACACTTCATCTGCTTACTGAAATCCTTCTCTCCTTCAACTGGAACTTCAAGAACACAGTCTGTCATCACTGTCACAAAAGAGTAGATATTTTCGGACCTTCAAACCACAAACTAATCGAGTTGAAACTTCACAAAGACTTCCTCAACACTCCCTCAGATCCGCAGAATAGGATAATACATTTCTAGATCTCACTGGACCTTTCTGTATCACTCTGTCACCTCTGAACACCTATCGGAACTAGTTTTACTTGAGCGGCCACAACTTCTTCAGATCTTCACGCCGACCTCTAAAATCTCTACTGGACCACCTTAAGACACATATATACAAACCCTTTAAACCGTATCCTCTGATCCTCATCCTATCTTGGACTTTTATCTTACTATCATCACTATTCCCGATTGAGACTAATTTTCTCAATATCCTTAGCACACAGCTCATCCAACCCTTATCATTAATGCAACAGGAGTATGTTGACATCAATGACAACACTAGTTAGGCCCATACTTGCAACAAGAGGTGTGGTTTGGTAAGAAGCCTTCATTAAGACATCTTCGTGTTTTTGGTTGAGGCATATGCTCATGTGCCTAGGGAGAAGAGGTCAAAATTGGAGAACAAGGCTGTTAAGTGTATCTTCATTGGCTATGGTGCTGGTGTGAAAGGGTACAAGCTTTGGGATCCTATGGCTGAGAAAGTGTTGTATAGAAGAAGTCTTATTTTCAGAGAGCTAACACCTTCTCCTATTGTTCTATAGCCATAAGAGAAAGAAAAGAAAGAAGATGTGGTTCAGTTTCCTTCTACCCCTGACAAGATTGCACCGAAAGATCCTATGAGACTTGATGTTGAGGAGAGATCTAGCAGTTCTGAAAGCTTAGAAGAAGAAGTAGAACCTCAACCTCAACCTTTGAGGAGGTCTACATGAACAAGGAAGCAACTTAATAGGTTTGGTTATTCATTGCTAGATTCTAGTTGTGCTTTTGCCTTGATTACCAACACTAATGAGCCTAGAACTGTGACAAGGGATATGGGCATGAAAGATGTAGGTTTCTAGAAGGAGGCCATGGAAGATGAGATGGCTTTTTTGGAGAAGAATAGAACTTGGGACTTGGTGCCTTTGCCTGCAGGATGGAAACCTGTTGGCTGTAAATGGGTGTTCAAGAAGAAATTTGGAGCAGATGGTAGTGTTGAGAAGTACAAGGCTAGATTAGTTGCAAAGGGGTATTCACAAGAGGGAATTGATTATGGTGCAAGTTTCTCTCCCATTGCAAAGATGACATCTATTCGGTTCTTGTTATCTCTTGTAGCAACTTATGACTTAGAGGTGGAGTAGATGGATGTCAAGACATCATTCCTTCATGGTGATTTGGAGGAAGAAATCTATATGTCACAGCATGAGCACTATGTGGTCAAAGGTAAAGAAAATTCAGTTTGTAAGTTAAATAAGTCTTTGTATGGTTTGAATCAATCTCCTAAGATGTGGTACTTGAAATTTGATGCCTTTGTGTTGTCCATTGGATTTCTGAGATTGAAATCAGATCATTGTGTGTATTACAAGTTTGACAATGATCGTATTCTTATTATTGCACTGTATGTTGATGATATGTTGTTGATTGGGAATGGTAAGAATATGATTTCTGATTTGAAGTCTCAGTTGTCAACATAGTTTGAAATGAAAAATTCAGGGGTAGCCAGGTATATTCTGGGAATGGAAATCAGAAGAGATAGAGCAAACATAAAACTTTGGTTAAGCCAAAGTAAGTACGTGAAGACCATGTTGGAGAGATTCGGCAAGGCAGGTTGTAGACCATTGTGTGTTCTTGTTTCTTTGGAGACCAAGTTATCTATTAATGATTGTCCAAAGTCTTCTTTTGAGATGGAGGACATGAGAAGAGTACCTTATTCTAGTGTTCTTGGCATCTTGATGTATGCTATGGTTTGTACTAGACCAGACATTGCCCAAGCAGTGGGAGTCCTTAGTTAGTTTATGGCTAATCCTGGATGGGTACATTGGGATGTAGTGAAGAGAGTGTTTAGATATTTGTGGGGTACTTCCAAGTATTCCCTATGTTATCATGGTCATCTTACAGCACCTCTGCATTCTATGAGTATTCGAGGATTTGTGGATTCTGATTGGGCGAGTGACATTGACAACAGGAGATCCACCAGTGCTTATGTGTTTACTATGTTTGGTGGTGCAGTAAGTTGGATGAGTAAGTGGCAACCTATGGTCACTTTGTCCATGACAGAAGCAGAGTATATGGAATCTACTCATGATTGTAAGTAAGCCATTTCTCTTAAGAGATTGTGTTCAGATATTGGTGTTGATGTAGGATAGATTACTATCTATTGTGGCAGTCAGAGTGTGATTTGCTTAGCAAAGAAAATAACTTTCCATGCCAGAACAAAGCATATTGATGTATAGTTTCATTTTGTGCAAGACGTGGTGGAAGATGGGAAGGTGACATAATTTCCTAGCATTGACTTTATACTATGGTAAAATTGTTTTACTGTGCCATAATTTTCTTGTTTACCATGTTCTGTCATCTAGTAAATTTGACATGGTGAGTTGTCAATTACTGGGAGGTGACAAGGATGTATTTTTTTCCCTCACATGATGATATAGGAATCCCACCTTGGGATAGGTCATTTGTGACATGTGTTGGCTAGTTGTAAGATGTGTAAGTCCTTATGACAGATTCTTATGACATATGACAGATTCCTATGACAAACTATGATGCGTAACGACTAGATTCTATGACAAGTTGGACAAGTGTTGTAAAGCATCTTTGCATGGAGAAAAGGTTAAAGTTGGACATCCAAGGAAGGATAAGGACAAGTTGTAAGAGCATATTCTAAATATAGTCATTTATGACAATTCTCTTACAATTGTAAGTCCTGAAAGAATGAAAGATTCTTCTTACAACTGTAAGAGGTTGTAAGGCATCTTTCCTTGATGTAGACAAGTGCATTTTCATGCAAGAGGCATTGGATATTGTGCCATATGGCCTCTTAGATGCCCAACCTCTAGAAGGTTCCATTTTTGCCTTGTAACTCTATAAAATAGGTGCTTGGAGTTGTAGTATGCATAGTATTATTAACAGGTACTGTTATGCTGTTGGAATAACTCTAGAAATGACCATCAAAGACTCCTGAGAGCTTGCATTGCAAGTGTATTGTAAACCATTTAAGTTTTGATAATATATTGTGCAGGTTTTGGAGTGTGGGGTTTTTCACCCGAAAGGGTTTTTCCCACTTATATCTTGTGTCTCTCTTTTCTATCTACATTCTTGTGTCATGTATGTTACTGAAATCTTTATGTTATATGTTTAACATAACTGTAACTATAAGGATTGAAAAGAATTTAGACTCTACTTCCCTCATTAGATTGGTGTAGGAAGTGTGTTCCGTGTACCTTGTTTCCTTTCAAAAACTCCTTACTCTAGTAGGACCACAAAGATTTGTATGTACCAATTCCAACAGTCTGGTAGACGACTGATCCTTGAGTTTGAAGCTTCTTCTTGTTTGCTTTCCAATCTGACATTCCTTACAGACATCATTGATGGGCTTTGTAATATTTGGTAGATCTCTCACAGCTTGAACTGAACTAATTTTTACCAAGATATCAAAATTGATGTGAGACAATCTCCTATGCCATAGCCAACTCTCATTGATCTGATTCATAAAGCAATAACTATCACCACCTTTGAGATGATAAACATTTCCACCTATCCTCTTTCCAGCAGTAATCATTGTTCTGGAGCTTTTTCTGATCTCACAGCCATCATCCTGAAACATAAGATTGTAACCCTTGCTACACATCTGTCCAATACTCAAGAGATTATGCTCAATGTTATTCTTTCCATCAAAACTGATTGAACCTTTTCCACAAATCTTAGCAGCTGCATCATCACCAAACCTAACTACTCCACCATCATATTTTTCAAGTTTAACAAACTTACTCTTATCACATGTCATATGATTTGAGCATCCATTGTCAATGACCTAGCTATCTTTTTCTCTTCTAGAATGAAAAGTGGACATTATAGTTCCTTCAAGGTTAGTACTTACTTCCGGACCCTATTCCTTCACACAGCTTCTAGAGTTAGCATAAACAATTTCATCTCTTAGGGCTATGAATAAGCATTCATTCTCATTATCATCCTCATAATCAGATTCATCATCAAAAATACTTGCATCTTCTCTAACATAGTAACTTTTCTTAACCATATTACCTTTGTTTTCTGTATTCTTAATTCTCAGAGCTCTATCTGGACATCTTGAAGCATAATGACCTATCTTTCCACAACTAAAACATTTAAAAGACAACTTACCACTAAACTTTCCAGTACCCTTTTTCATCCTTCTCACAAAGTTAGCTTCCACTTCATCAAGGTCTTCTGAATCTAATTCCATAGTCTTCTCTAATTTACTAGCCTTAAAAGCAGTCTCATCCTTTGCAATTACACTAATTATGCCAAACTCTCTTATTTCAAAAGTAGTTAAGGTGCCAAGCAACTGATCTTTGGTAAACTGATTCAAATTTTGTAATTCTTCAATAGCAGAGACCTTATGACCATAAGCTTTAGGAAGGGTTCTGAGTACCTTCAATATCACTTCTTTAGCTTCTATATTTCTGCCAAGTCCTTTGATGTTATTGACAACTTCATCCACCTTCTGTAAGTAGCTTGTAATGTTTTCATCTTCAGACATTCGCATGGTCTCAAATGTGAGCTTCAAATTCTGCATTTTAGCTTGTTTGACCTTATCATCTCCTTCATAAACACTTTCCAACTTTTTCCAAATCTCATTAGCAATTTTCAAATTCACTACTTTCACCAACTCTGAATTAGTAAGACCACTTAAAAGAGCATGTTTTGCCTTACGATCAATTTCAATAGCTTTGATCTCATCATCAATATTTGTACCATTCTCAGGTACAATGTAATTAGACCTAACTAATTTCTAGATCTCATAACCATGAGCAATTAGAAAGGCTTCCATCCTTACCTTCCAGAGAGCATAGTTTGATCCATCAAATAAGGGAATATCCTTCTTGTGCGCCATCCCGGATCTACCTCAAGCTATTAAGCTTTCTTCAAAGGAACCTTTCTCTGATACCAATTGTTGAATGCACAAGACAATTGAGAGGGGGGGTGAATCAATTGTATCATAAACTTCAAATCCTCACAAACATTCAGATCCACATTAGACTTTAAACTTGTTATGATGATTAAGCATGAAAAGAAAATAACAGAAATTGAAACATAATAGCACCAAACACAAGACAACACCAGATTTTATGTGGAAAAACCACGGTGAGGATTATCTCACAATATAAATTAGTAGCAACACTAAATTACAAAAGGCTCACTACTAGAGGGCTCACTACTTAAAAGAAAGAAAGGCTCACTGCCAAAAGACTCACTGTCCAGAAGAAAGAGATAGAAGAAGAAGAGGCTCACTGCCAGGGATGAATTGATATAATTGCATCTAACCTATGTATGGAGTTTAGTTCCAATGAAGCTCAATATTGACCACAACACAAACAACATCTTCGCAGCAACACTAAAAAATAATAGACACCTTATTCTCACTGCATATTGTAGCCTAACACACAAAATCTCCCACCACACTAATCAAATTCACATCAAAGACATCATATCCATCACGCATCCATCCAATCACGAATCCTTGACACTTATTTATACCATCATCAACTTTGAAAACATTCTCCAAGGTCAGCAACACATCTTAACCCATAAAATTCAAATTAGGTCTGGACCAAAACATTCTCAGGGAGGAAAGGAATGAATGTAGACCACATCACACCTTAGCATAGATCTAAATCCATACATACATGCTTCATCATGTTTTCACAATCACCGAAGCACAATCGCAATTAGTGTAAGCAACCAAGTCGACCAAACTTGTGTTAACACTATGAACTTTTAAGTGCACGCTTCCTCAAAACCAAAAGACAACATGTGGACAACACACCAAGCTTGAACATTATCTAGAAACATCCACAAGCACCTAAAAACCATGAAAATCCTTTGCAACATCTTTCACCTGAAGAAAGTTCACACCGGAGCACTTAGATTACTCTATCATCAACTGCAACTTAAGAAACCATCAACTACAACTCAAGAAATGAACTTGCAAAGCACCAAACCATGAACCACTTGAAATAAAGAAATATATATACCTTACAAGCATGAATCCAGAACCAAAAAGCTATAAACAAATCTGTGGATAAATGCGGAGCAAAATAGTTTCTACTAGACACCTCTGCACAACTCAGAAACATTGCTCGCACACTGTGAACACAACTTTCTCTGCACAATGAACTAGAGCACAAAATATGGAATATAACATCTCTAAACACCTCTAAACAACATAGTCAAACCGTAAAAGTAGATCTTCAATGAGGAAAAAATGCGGAGAAAAACTCGATCACAACTCTGTTAAGCCAGAACACATCTTCAACACACTATTTCTTTTATTAATCAAATTTTCTCAAAAGCACTTGGAAACCAACCATCAGAACCATATTCTTAACATCTTCATCAATTCTACAAAGTAACCAAATCACCTTCAGCAATAGCTCATATCCTCATCTTTGCACAACACAAACTACTCATACTCTTGAACACAATTGACACTAATGACAACACAAGCTTGTTGACATCAATGACTACACCAATTAGCACATACTTACAACATGTCTTGCATGCTTTTTCATGGTCTAAAGGCACGTAGTTATGAGCTTCCTCCACGTCATGTGTTTTTCATGGTCTAAAGGCGCGTAGAGATGAGCTCCCTCCATGCCATGTGTTTTGTGTTAGGACTATATATATATAATTGTTTAATCATGTCTTCTTTGTGTATTACGTGACTGAATTCATGTATTCTCTATGTATTGCATGCTTCACTATCTTCTCCATGTATTGCATGCTTCCTTACTGTTAACATTTCTTCTGAATCAGCATTAGGGTTTGCCACTTCTAATGCACAGGCAGATTCAGGCCAACTGAATACAGGAGGTTGCGTGAGCTCCTCCCCTTCACTTCTGGTTCTGCCGCACCAAGGGGGGTATCCCTATAACTCAAGATGTAACCTTGACTAGCTCAAAGATAGAAAGATCTAACTTGACAACAACAGGCAGAATACTCTCATGTATGGACCAAGATCTGCATGATAGATCACAAGGCTGGCAACATTCTTGGACATGATGTCTGGTTGGGTATGAGAGCATGCAGGGGGTTCCTAATCCTACTCCTACAACTAACAGGTGGAAGTATGAAATGTTTTGATATGAATTTGGATGCAAAGCTGGACATGGTGTATAACACAAGAACACAGCATGATTGGTGCCTATCCAGGGCTTGGAGTCGGTAGACATACACCTGTGAATGATTAGCATGAATAGCTAAAACTGGATTTCAGGGGGATACACATGACTTCTGCCTTACAGATATCTCCCAATATAGAGTGTTGAGCTATCTCTACTTATGGCATCCCTACTGCAGTATACCCTTCCCAATGTTCAACATGAAAACAGTTTAATCTGCCCCTTGAGCAGAGGTTAAAAGATCAGACATTCAACATAGGAATTCTATGCTCTAGAATCTAAACATCACACAAATATCCAGATCCAGAAGAAGAATACATGCAATACTGGAGACAGAATTAACACAACACATGCTAAGATAGCATTACTCATATAAGATCAACCATGAAATCAGTGGATTCATGCCAAGTCCTACAACAGGAGATACATAAACTCACAAGATCAAGCTGTACAGAGCAACCAGACCAGCTGGTTTTGGATTACAGAGCCAAAAATCCACAACTTTCAACAACCTTGACTGAATGACACCATCTGCATTATATAGCAGGAAGGTGCTTTCAGCATTAACTACCAGGTTGACCAAAACTCCCGCCAGATATACAGTATCATAGAAATGGCGCTCAAACACAACCAGATTGGCGCCCAAACTTGAATGCAGCAGGTAGGGGAGGAGACAGGAAGATTCCTTGAGCCTTGCGCCGCCGCCTAGGGATTCAGATCTTCAATCAGGTACTACATCCGTCCACGCCATCGCCCATACCTCTGCAACAATCGCCATTGATGGCGCACCAACCCGCGGCCTCGGGAAGAACATCAAACAGTTAATCGCAACCACTTCCCGCCGAGATTCATCATCATGATATTTGAAAATGCAGGATATCAA
Source organism: Cunninghamia lanceolata (assembly GCA_027924645.1). Taxonomy (NCBI): domain Eukaryota; kingdom Viridiplantae; phylum Streptophyta; class Pinopsida; order Cupressales; family Cupressaceae; genus Cunninghamia; species Cunninghamia lanceolata. The sequence goes on along the minus strand of BSBN01000766.1, from coordinate 1,135,199 downwards.
TATCCCACATGCACCCCGCAGCAACCTCATAAACACTTTATATACTAGGTCATGAGCATATATCATGTCGGTACTTTTGCTCCTTACGACACTAGTATAGGACTTCATCATCATCATCCTCCAGCAGCATGATATCCTGTTGCCCGAAATATCACCCTGACGTCAGCATCATACCGCAATACAACTGCATGATATTCGCCTTCATCGGCACAACCTGATCCATCGGAGGAACATCCTCCTGCTGAGCTTATACCAAAAGTCTGGCCGATGAACATCCTGATGACGTCATCATCATATCCTGCTGACGTCATCATCATATCTGCCTACTGCGCACCTCCTCATATCCGGATGACGTCATCATCATGTTTGCAAATGTCGGGAGATCTCCTCATGATGATCAGTGTTAGAAATATGACCCCCCCGGGACCTTGATGACGTCATCATGATATTGCAAATACAAACATCATCATGATATTCGGAAGACAACCGGATATTTGGAAATATCCTCCTGATGCTCAAATATCAGGTTGCACTGTAGCTCCACTATAAGATCGGGGCGATAACTGAATATGATGATGATGCTTGAAAAGATCACCCCCAGTAGATAATGCGCGAAGCCACCAGGCGGATATCTCCTTGATATCAGCATCATCATGATGCTGGAACAAACACACTCGAGTGATATGAAAATATCACCCCCTCCTTCGAAAATATCATGATGCAGATAGGCAGAAAGAACCGGATATCACCCTGATATAAGGATGACGTCAGCATCATCAGGATGACAAAACAAAGAACAAGGTGATACAACATCATCAGGATGATATTGACTAAGATCATCCTGACGTTCAAAATATGATGACCCTAGTGAATATCGGGTCGCACTTAGAAATCTTCAACATCATCATCAGGATGATCATAACCAAGATCACCCGATGATAGAAATATCACCCCGGCGAAATATCATGAAGGCAGAAAATATGATGACCTCCACAAGTAGCAGGATGATAACTGGAAATATGATGATGATGACGACGACCCTTAAGAAAGAACAAGTTAGGTCGAGCAACTCAAAGAATAACCCCTTCAGAATAACGGGGCAACATCATCATCATGTTTGCGCAAGGTGATAAATGGAAGATCACCGGATACATCACCCCCGCAAACAAACCAAAGCGCACTGTAGCTCGTCAGCATCATCAGGATAAAACCCAATCATCACCCGATAACTGAATATGATGATGACGATGAGAAACCGGTCGAGGGAGAACATGATGATGCTGACCATCATCGAAACAAACATGATGATGATGACCTCCTCCTTCGGAAATATCATGATGCAGCTGAAAAATACTGAGGAGGTCCATTACTTAGAACATTTTTTTGGATACTTAGGGAGAGTGCCTGAATGAAAATTGCTCAGAAAACTACCAGTCAATTCAGGCACTAACAGTGGCTCTGTCTGGGGACGTGCAGGTGCAAGACTGCAGCGAGAACCCCAGATCTCTGGGATGCAGACCAGTCCCTTATCCATTGGGCATAGAGTCATGAAGTTACCATGATCTGCATCACCAAACACACTTGATGGCCTAAGGCCACCAAGAAAAGAAAAACATGTATCTCCCTTTATCAAATATCTTGTTTTCATCTGCATGCACTGGGTCAAGCTTGGAGATACTACAGACATCCACCCACAAACAAATCTTGTCATCTGCATATTCAACCTTCTGATTTGGCTTGTCATTATCACCCTTGTGCAGATAACCTTCAGCATCATGTGACATGTGGGTGCAGAATGTATCAAACAATGCATGTTCATATGGCATATAGCACTTATCACCTATATCATCATCATGCATTGCAACATGATCTCCTAGCTGGACTGCAAATAGGAAACACTCGGAGTCCACCACAAAACTAGGAAGATCAAAGCTCATTGTATTATATGCTGGCTCATCAAAAGAAAAGCTTTCAAAATCACAATTGTGTACATCATGTACACAACCATCTGGTACACCAGGCTGGAAAAGATCAGGCTCTGGCATCTCTTTTAAGTCAGGCACATTTTCACAGTCACTTACCTGATGTATGTTGTTTCCTCCTTCATCAAGATGAGAAACAGAATCCAAGCCAAAAGTAATGTCTAGATCTTCACCATACTCAGACAGATCCTCATCACCATATGTGTCATAAATAGGTGACCCAGGTGCATCAGTTTCATCATAGTATGCCATTTGTTCATGGGCAGCAGAGCACACCTCTTCATCATCAATGGATTCACTCTGTGGAGGAGTATCAGCCTGTGTGTCATAAGCAAAACAGCCATCAAATGAAAAACAATCATGCTCTGAACTAGCACTTATTTCAATTTCTGATTGCTCTTCATGATCTCCATGTGTTTGAAAGGTAGGCAATGGGTCACACATAGGATTGCTTCTCTGTTTGCTTATATCTTCTCTGTCTTGAGTACAATACTCACAATTGTCTCCACAGGTCCATTCTAAAAATTGCTCATTGCTGTCCACAACCTCGTTATTGTTTTCATGGTCAGCTGCCTCATCATTGCAATGGGAATCCTCATTAGTCCTTTCACTGGCATCCTCAACTGGTGAACAATCCAGTTGAGCAGTATTGTTAGCATTATGTTCAAATACAACAGTCTCAACCTCTATGCTTTTATCTTCATTTTTATCTGCACATGATGCCATAATCATTTGGTCATTTGCAGCTTCACAACCATTTCTCACACCAAGGCCTGGGGGCAGGGGTTTCAGCAGGTGCACATTTCTCATTTCTTCTACATTTTCTAAAAATTTGTATGCCATCTGCATACTTGTCACCTTGAAATCCCTCAGTAATGCACTAGAGCCCTCCTCAAAAGCTTCAAAGAATATGCCAACACAGGCTGAAATATCAGGTCTGAAACTTTCAGGGACATGTGAAAGGGCTACTGCAAACCTATGACTGAAATCAACACATGGCTCTTCATCTTGTTTTCTGATTCTCATCAATTCTGCAACAAGATCAGCCGGTTCTTTTGCAAATTCTTCCTTGAAACAGTCAGCAAGCTCATCCCAACAGGCAAAAAATTTCTTTGGAAAGCTCAAATACCAGTCTTTTGCTTTTGCATCAAAGGACCTAACAAGAAACCTCATCCACATATCCTCATCTTTGAATGAATGTTTTCCCATAAAACTTTGAAAATTTTGGATATGTTTATTCCCATCACATACATTGTGACCACTAAATCTAGGCATCTGACAGTATATCCTAGCAGGCATAGTTTCTACTTTATAATCCACCCATGACAAATCCAGTTGGTCATACAAAGGATCAAAAGGGCTGACAGGAGGTTTAGTTTTCTGACTGGCAGACACAACAGGGTTACTGCTTCTTAACTGGGCCTGCTCAGCCTCTAAGAATATCAACCTATTTCTTATCTCTTCTATTCCTTTATCCAACATTTTACCACTGAGTGTGGGATAACTCATATTTGAATTCATAAAAATCTTACTCTTAGACATTGTCTGTCTGTCTAAGACCTAAGGCTTCCCCTGGCATCTAACCTATGCAGTAAAACAGCAAATAAAGGGGAAGTAACAAAGTACCTTTTCTCATACAGATGCAGAAATATGTACATCTTATTTTTGTCACATCACATACATCCATCTTTCATGTGCATTCAGATCTTTTGCAGAGTCGCCACCTCTCCAGAGAGGACAAAATTCTCAATAGCTGAAAGCTACTTTTCCAGGTTCATTCCACCAGCAGAGCATCATTTTGTTAGTGACTCGGATGGGCCACAAGTATATCATTTTTTAGTCCTTCCCCAGCGGAGTCGCCATTTTGTTGACATTTCTTCTGAATCAGCATTAGGGTTTGCCACTTCTAATGCACAGGCAGATTCAGGCCAACTGAATACAGGAGGTTGCGTGAGCTCCTCCCCTTCACTTCTGGTTCTGCCGCACCAAGGGGGGTATCCTTATAACTCAAGATGTAACCTTGACTAGCTCAAAGATAGAAAGATCTAACTTGACAACAACAGGCAGAATACTCTCATGTATGGACCAAGATCTGCATGATAGATCACAAGGCTGGCAACATTCTTGGACATGATGTCTGGTTGGGTATGAGAGCATGCAGGGGGTTCCTAATCCTACTCCTACAACTAACAGGTGGAAGTATGAAATGTTTTGATATGAATTTGGATGCAAAGCTGGACATGGTGTATAACACAAGAACACAGCATGATTGGTGCCTATCCAGGGCTTGGAGTCGGTAGACATACACCTGTGAATGATCAGCATGAATAGCTAAAACTGGATTTCAGGGGGATACACATGATATCTGCCTTACAGATATCTCCCAATATAGAGTGTTGAGCTATCTCTACTTATGGCATCCCTACTGCAGTATACCCTTCCCAATGTTCAACATGAAAACAGTTTAATCTGCCCCTTGAGCAGAGGTTAAAAGATCAGACATTCAACATAGGAATTCTATGCTCTAGAATCTAAACATCACACAAATATCCAGATCCAGAAGAAGAATACATGCAATACTGGAGACAGAATTAACACAACACATGCTAAGATAGCATTACTCATATAAGATCAACCATGAAATCAGTGGATTCATGCCAAGTCCTACAACAGGAGATACATAAACTCACAAGATCAAGCTGTACAGAGCAACCAGACCAGCTGGTTTTGGATTACAGAGCCAAAAATCCACAACTTTCAACAACCTTGACTGAATGACACCATCTGCATTATATAGCAGGAAGGTGCTTTCAGCATTAACTACCAGGTTGACCAAAACTCCCGCCAGATATACAGTATCATAGAAATGGCGCTCATACCCAACCAGACATCATGTCCAAGAATGTTGCCAGCCTTGTGATCTATCATGCAGATCTTGGTCCATACATGAGAGTATTCTGCCTGTTGTTGTCAAGTTAGATCTTTCTATCTTTGAGCTAGTCAAGGTTACATCTTGAGTTATAGGGATACCCCCCTTGGTGCGGCAGAACCAGAAGTGAAGGGGAGGAGCTCACGCAACCTCCTGTATTCAGTTGGCCTGAATCTGCCTGTGCATTAGAAGTGGCAAACCCTAATGCTGATTCAGAAGAAATGTCAACACTTACTATATTCACTGTGTTTTGCGTGACTGCCAAGTGTCTTCATATGTTTTCCTGAGCTTCGGGGCTAGAAATGGTCTTTCAAACTTAGTGTGTCTTCATTCTTGTGTTTGTTGTGTTTGATATGCTTTGACCATACTTTAATGCATGTATTGATCATAAGTTCATACACACATTAAAGTGGGGGCTAAATGTTATAGAGTAAAAAGTGGAAACATGCCTTTTTTACCTCCTAGTTTAGCTCCTAGGTCCCTGTGATTACATTATACATGCTAAATATTCATTCCGATGCAAAATCCTTCGAAACCCATGACAATTGGGAACTAGGGGCCCATTTTATGCCTTACCCTAGACCAAAAAGGTACCTTGGGACTTGGGCACCTGCACCCAAGTCCTCCCTTATTGGTTGGGGCAAATTCAAATACATGTCGACAAAGGACCTTTACAAGGGTCTCTCCTTAACAACTCTTTTGATTTAATTTACAAATGTTAGCAGGAAAGCATATATAAGTGTGTTTTCAATTCATTTGTAACCTAGATGGATATAGCAAACTTATGATCTTGGAGCAAAGAGCATTCAAAGCATTCATTGTGTTATTGTTGTAAATTTGTGTTTGTATTGTGTGTGTTGTTGCAGATTTGGAATCATCGTCCATCTCCTTATGAGTTGAAGGATCTTCATTCTCCTAAGGGCTTCACCTTTGAGGTGATATCATTGTTATTTGAATCATTCTATCATTGATTTGGTTTATCCTCTACTCTTCTAGGGCACACACTCTCTATCATACGACAGTGTTGGGAAGCCTAAATGCTATCCCAGGATTTGACTAAGGCAAGTCCCTAAATACCATAACCCCCAAACCCCTTTTCTTCTTGTGTGCAAATTACAGGTGCAAGATCTAGAAAGGTGAAGGTACAGGAAGACTTAGTGATGAAAAGGGTTTTGGGATCCAAAAGCATTTTTAGAATATTCCACTATGGAAGACTTGGGTGCCTATGAAACAGTCTTCCTGCTGAAACAAACACTGAATTCGACATCAGGACACTCTTTGTGACATTTCTCCAGTTTTTAGTATCTAAAGATTCTGACTTCCAGGACTTGGGCACCCGTGAAATAGTCCTCTAACTTTCCAGCTTCCAGGCCACAAGTTCTGATATCTCTCTAACCCATCTTGTGAAATTAGTTTTTGATTATCTGCTATACATCTCTTGTTGTGATTAGATCTTTACATATCTAGGGTTTTGGGCATTGATTAACCTAGGGTTTGATAAAAAGGCTTGATTAAATTAGATCTTTCCATAGCATTCTTGAGCATAAGATATGTAGGTGAGCCCACCTCCATTTGGTAGTGATTTGGCTCGGTCTTATCCTTGAATGTTATTGTGGAAGAGGGTTTGATCTAGTGTGCATGCTAGTCTTCATCATTCACCTTTTCCATACATAACAACTACTATTGGTTATCTTTATGGTGACTGCATTCTTGTCGATCTCTTCAGCCACACACTAATCATGCTCTTGAGTTCTTCTATTCTTTAGTATGTGACTCCATTAAGACCTTTGATGTGCTTTCCCAAGCATTCGTGAGTCACTTCCAAGTTCAAATTGGTTTACAAGTCAACTTCATGGATCTTATCCATTGTAAGCAAGTTCCGGTCAAGTGTCTAAGTAATTTTGTGTGGTGTTTCCAATCTATTCTACCCAAAATGTAGTCACATTCACTGAGTATAGAAACTCAACATGTGTACATGGAAAAATTACAACAAAGATCATGAAGTTAAATGTTTCAAAAGTATATTAATTTTGTAAATATTTGTGCAACCTTGCAAGATTATGAAACTAAGATTAAAAAAGTTAACCACACTTCTCATGATCTTGCTTCCTTTTCTTTTTACCCATCTACTTCTTTTGCGATTAATTATTTTTCTACTAAATTTCCAAACAAGCCTTACTAAAATTATTTCAACAATAATAATTATATTAAAATAGAGTAAAAGAATAGCATGGATATACTTGAATAATCTTTGTCTTTAACTATTCCTTCTCCCTTTACTTCCTCTAGAATGCAATTTCTTTTAAACCAAAATACAATTACCAGTTTATATCAGATTTAGCAAATCAACAAAAAATGATACAATTGTTCCATAAAAATAGATTTTGTGCTATGAAGGACTCGAAGCTTCTTCTATAGGACTAGTTCTTCTTTTGTTTACAAGGTTGTGGCTTATTTATGATATGTAGTTGTTCTTGAAGCATGTATATTGCCTTGTATAACTTTGTTGTTGTTTTGGCACAATTTTTGTAAGACTGTTTCCTATGTATATGCCTTGTAAAGTTTTTTCTACTCCTTCCTTATGCAGTCCCTCATTTCTAGACTACTCTTTCTTGTAATTTTTTTCACTCATATTTAGCAAATCAACAAAAAATGATACAATTGTTCCATAAAAATAGATTTTGTGCTATGAAGGACTCAAAGCTTCTTCTATAGCAAATCAACAAAAAAATGATACAATTGCCTTGTATAACTTTGTTGTTATTTTGGCACTATTTTTGTAAGACCGTTTCCTATGTATATGCCTTGTAAAGTTTTTTTTACTCCTTCCTTATGTAGTCCCTCATTTCTACACTACTCTTTCTTGTAATTTTTTTCATTGATTCAATACAAAAAATACTCATATTTATTTGTAGTGTAGCGAGTAATAGTAACAAACCTTCTCACAAATCCTCCCATTTGATTGCTTGACATTTCTCTTCCTCTCTCTTGAGGCTATGATTGTGAGGAATTATATCAATGCCATCAAGTGCCTAGGCACAATATTGAATGATGTGTAGAAATTAAGCATAAGATCTAGGATTAGATCGATTCCAATGTTATTCATGTGGAAGGATTAAATGAACATGGCAACAAATCAATGGATCCATCAAATAAAAATTTACAACTTTACACCAATCCTTGTCCATAGCATAATAAATTAATAATGGAGTTCCTATCCTTGAGGTTTTTACTCCTCCCCTTTCTTTTGGGGATCCTTCTTCTAACACATTTTCATATCCTTCTTTTTCTTCCCCTATAGTACTAGGTGAAAACATAAAGGTGTGTCTCAATTTTTGCCCCAATTGAGCCACTCAAATCTTTTTTAAATTTTCATTTTAATTTTCTCTTAATTATAGCAAGCAAACCATTAATAATTTGAAGATAATGCAAACTAATGATTTGTGATATTTCCTATGTAGAATCTATTTCTAATTAAAAAATAATTTAGGCAATTCCTTAAATATTTTTTTAAAAAATGTTTCTTATATTTTCGGGTAATTTTTAATGAGTAATTTTTTAATAAAGATTAATTATAATATACACATTTCCTCATAATGCATAATTTTTTTGTGTAGACCCAAATTAATCTTTTTTGTTGAAAGGACACCAATATGAAGGATGAGATTGCTTTTTTTTTCTAGATTGTTTGTTATACTTTCATGTGTGTTCAACAAAGATGTTTATTCTTGGTAATGAACCTATGTTTATTCATAAATAAAATATATCAAACCTATATATTTTTTGAAATCTTACTCCGAGGGTTACATTCCAACAAAATTTCGTTCATTTGATCATGAACAATGTAGCCCAAATTAGTAGTGTTTGTCCGAAAAATGCTAAATTGTGGTTTGGAGGGAATTTGCTACCATACAGGTGCCACAAAAACACCTTTGGTTGATGGAATTTTGAATTAAGGACTCACCTTTAATCAAAATTTCTCAATACTCAAACAGTCCAATGAGATGGGCTTAGGCACAACCAACCCCTTTATAAGTTTTTAGGACCTTCAATCAAATGTCCTTTACATGTAGAAGCAAGAAGACCTCTAGTCTAAGATCCTTCCCATGTGGATGTGGGAAGACCTTCGACTGAAGGTTCTTCCCATGTGTAAGTAGGATGAACTTTGATAGAAGGTGAATTTTTCATTGAAGGTGGTGTGTTTTTTATGAAAAAGATTTTGTGAATTTGCAAGTGGCCCACAAGTGAGACACAACTTTATGTTTCCATGCCACCATTTCTCACATCCTTTGATGATTTTATTAGTACCCATGATATGGACCCTATTGATATTCCTTCTTCTTTATTTTCTTCTCCCCTTGTGATTTATTTTTCTCTTAGTGAGATGCTCGATAATAATGATCATGACCCTTTGTACTTTGAAGGGACTAAAAATCATGGACATATTGAAGGCATATATTTTGATCCTAGTTATCCCTTCAATATAGTTATAGAGGAATATCTCTCAAGTATGCACACTCAATAAGATTCTTAGACTATATTTATGGTTTCTCTCAAATACAATGAAATATTCATTGACACCATCAGTTGTGTGATTCTTCCCCTCAAAGTTGGTATTCAAGATTTATTGATATTCACTCATATTATTCCTACCTCAAATTGCTTTCGTCTCCTTCTTTAACATCCATGAATAAATAAATCTTAAGTTGTCCCCTTTGTGCTACAATAATGTCTAAAATCTTTACAAGAGGGTGAGGTCATTACTATTCCATGTCATGAGTATTAACCCCTATTAGAGTTAAGAAATTTTATGATCAATTATTTAATAGGAAGCCTATGTTTCCTCAACATGAGTTCCATGACAGGATGTTTGATCTCTATCATATCTATGTAAAACAAAAGGCTTTCTATCACTCATGTGATCTAGAGCTTATTGTTTATTCTGAAGTTTCAAATATTCCTACTCTCCATCTGCACAAGGGTTTGACATTTATCTTCCCAAATCTCCCACTTCTAGTTCTAGAGTTGTAAAACCTCCATATGTGCTTCATCCCTTTTTTAAACATCATAACTAACCTAGGAACTACTACCCCAACCTTCTCCTTAGTTTAGGCCATAACCTCCTCCCCCTACCCAACCTAAATCTCATCCTCCTCCTCTTGCCAAACCTAAACCTTGTGTTCCCTCACCCTAGCCTAGATTATTTCCTACCATTCACTCCCTTCTACTCTTCCTCCTTTGATTACCACTCCTAATATTTTCTCTATCCTAAACCCTCCTTCCCACTTCTGTCCTACTCCACCCCCTCTTAAAAGTTAACCATAGTTTGCATCCCACTAGCCTTTCCAATAAGTTAAACCTATAAGTGCCTACAAATAAATAGCCATACATGGTGGTTTGATGATGATCCACTAATCTAACACATGACCCTACATGGAATGAAATAAATAAAACTCATAATTCAACTTCTTCCTCCATGGTAAAATTGCATTGTTAGTTTTTTAGAATCTTCCACATGTCATCTAGAAGTCAACCTAAGCCAAATGCTAAATGTCCATGACCTTTTCCTATACAAAAATCTTTATTTTTAGTCAAAATCTATGTTTTCACCCTTAATTAGTTGGTTCACCTTAGTGATCACGCTATCCACTTCACTAATCACTTTTTATAGCTCAACTGTAAAGTACTCATTCCATAACAAACATTACTATAGTAAATAATCTACTTATTTACATCATCTCAAGTAAAAAGATAGCTCTCATAAACATTAATCAATAATAGCATTAAATCTTACAAATCACGTGCTTAATCCATGTGTTAGCACTATAAATAATATACAATGTCCATTTGGCTTTCTTGTTGTTGGTTTTTTCCCAGACTGGATGCTTATTCCCAGATTTCCCTACAAGGTAGCCATCAATGATCAACAGGATCTCTGGGCCAGGGGCCAATAGTGTAGGAGATAGACTCTATATTTTATCTCCTCTTCTTCTTCAGGTTTTGCAAAACCTAGGGGGGTATTCCCTACTCAACATCCATGAGGATATACATACAAGGCTGGGATGCTGACAGAAAGCAGATAAGTCCTCCTGTAAGTAGACCAAAACTGTAAGATAAGAGCAAAGGGGCTAGCTTTGGGCCTATTTGCAGTTGTAGACAGAGGACTTGGATCCTAAAACTAATTCTACTGTCCTAATGGTTGTTTTAGAGTTTGATTTTGATTTTAAGTTTGGATGCAAAGCTGGACATGGTTGTAACACAAACACAAAGCAAGATTGGTGCCTATCCAGGGCCTGGAGTCAGTAGACATACACCTGTGAATGATATGCATGAACAACTAAAACTGGATTTCAGGGGGATACATATGATACCTGCCTTACAGATATCTCCCAATACAGAGTGTTAAGCTATCTATACTTATGGCATCCCTATTACAGTATACCCTTCCCAATGTTCAATCTGAAAACAGTTTAATCTACCCCTTGAGCAGAAGTTAAAAGATCAGACATTCAACACAGGAATTCTATGTTCTCAAATCTTAGACATTCCTTGAATACCTAGACTCAGAAGAAAGATACATGCAAAATTGGAGACAGAATTAGCATAACACATGCAAACATAGCATTATTCATATAAAATTGACCATGAAATCAGTGGATTCATGCAAAAACATACAACAGGAGATACATAAACTCACAAGTTTTGCTGCACAGAGCAACCAAATAAGCTGTATTGTATTACAGAGCCAAATGTTCAACTTTCAACAACCAAAACAATGGTAACACAGTTTGCCTATATCAGCCAGAAAGTGTACCCACAGCAATTAATTACATGATTTTTACAAAAAACTGCCAGATACAGCCCATGAGAGATGGTGCCCATAAGTTATCAATGCAGTAGGCAGGAGAGTTGACAGGGGTGGCCTCGAGCCCTGTGCCACCATCTGGAAGTCTTCATGCTAAAAATTGGGCAATTTAATCACTTGTACTATCGCCCACACCCCTGCTACAAACGCCATTGATGGCTCAACCACCCGCAGCCTACTTGGAAACCGTCACACTGTTCAAAATGGAGCTTCCCGCCAAGAAGCGCTTCCTCGCAGGTTCAAAATAATGTAGGGAGATTAATCCCACATGCATAGTGAGAAGACCACTTCAACGTTTTATAAACATGGCCACAAACATACTAAGTGTCGAGCGCTTTTGCCGCACTCGACACACAAGCCCTCACCCAAAGCTAAGCCATCGGCTTGCCCCAAAAAAATCTCGCCGATCTATCAAGTCTCTCTGATGGCAAACAAAACACACCCTCCGTCGCTGTGACTCCCTCCATCAGAGCATCCAAAAATCCTCTGGCCGACCTCATGTGTTACACCGATGAAGCCCATCACAATCCCCTGTCGGCCAGACCAATCCCATCGGCCAACCTGAAACTCCTCTGACCGACCTCAATAGTCTCGCCGATGCCATCGCAAACTCCATATTTCCCATCATCGGCCAGAGATAGACCATCGGGCCAACTTCCATCGACTAGGCCGATAAAACAAGTCTCACCAATGGCCAAGCAAAAAACACCCGTCGCCAAGACAAAAACCATCGGCCAACCCAAAAGCAACGCTCACCGACAACAAAAGTCACGCCGATGGCAACTTGGCTTCCCATCTCCATTGGTGTGACTTAGACCGTCGGAGCAAGACCACAAACCTATGCCGATAGCTGCCATCACGCCGATGAAACCAAAAATATAAAGCTTTGAACCATCGAACTGGTTCAAACAGATGGTTCAATGGCGAGGTTCAACACTAAGGTTCACCGGCGAGGTTCAAACCGAAAGTTCAAAGACACAATCGGAGGACTCAAAAAAACAAAACTTTCGCTGATGGACAAAACATGATGACCCCTTCCTCAGGAAAGATGAAGGGGAGCCAAAACTCAGAACCTTTTGGATTTTTTGGGAAGGTGCCTGCATGAAAAATTGCTCAGAAACTGACAGTCAATTCAGGCACCAACACTTGCCATAAATCATCCAATGATAATTACAAGGTACAATAATCAAGTACAATATAAGAATAATAAATCAATCACACTCTCCAACTGCCACCAACCCACATGGTCATCTACAAGCTGAGAGACGGGAACATGGATCAGGTGCTTTTCCGCCCAACTATGAAGCAATTACACTTCCCCGGATCCCTTCATAACATGAAGGAAACGCAGCCCTGCACGAAACGTCTAGCAACCTAGAAACAACTGGCATGAGGGAATACCTGATGCAACCTGAAGTCTAATGTGCAAATCTAAATAAGGATATGTAAATTGTCTCACAACAAGATGTGGCAGAGATATATATAAATAAAGTTTTGCTAGATAAATATTCATCTATTTCAATGAATTCCCAACTTGGCCAAGCATAAAAATAGTATAAGGTCAAATCCTGAAAAGAGGAAAATCCATCTCTGTTGTTCCACATTTAGCATCTTAGCCCAGGAAGTAACCCCAATCACACACAAAAGATAAACTACTTTCTTTTAGAACAAACTAATTCTTTTCTTTTGCACAATCAAAATGAATTCACTTTCAAGCAATTAATTCTAGAGAAAAAGTTGACACATGTTTACTCAAGATACATAAATAAGACATAAACTGAAGATAAATCAACTCATTCCATTCTTAGTTACCTCAAAAGAATCTTGTGTCTAGATCTTATAACACATACTTTTGCTTAGATACAGTTACTACATCATTTCTTTGCTCAATCAATGAAAATATATTTCTACCAATATTTCTATCAAAGAGTTGCATTTAATCATTCAAGATATACATAGATCGCTATAAAACTAGTTATAATCTTTATCCCATAATTCATTCTTAATTTCTCAAAAATAAAATAAAACAAATAAATCTAGATTTTCCTAGCCGCAAGCAAGATCATATTTATAATACCGTTATGATTAAATTTGTTATAAGGAATAAAGGAGAATCATGTTTTCTAACAATTTCATATTCATGTTTGTCAAACAAGAACACCATTTAAGTGAAGGCATCAATTAAATTAAACCTATAGGTGATCAAGATGCTACTACAGGAGACAGAACGATAGGACAACAAAATTAAGCATGGACATCAACACTACATGTAACTTTAAAGGTGGTCTGAAATACTATAATTTCTAACTCATGCTCACACCCTCATAACTAATATCTACATAGAAATTTCAAAATGCTTACAAAGTCACAAAACCATGTTGGGAGATCACATATAAACCAAACATGACTTTCATGCTAGCAACTGAGATTTATATTGTATAAAATATAGTTTTCATTAAAACATACATAACTTTCTCAAAACAAAACATTTTTCTAATTTTTAAAATGCGTTGGAAAGATAATACAGAGATTTACAAAACCCAATAAATATTTTCATAATAACTATCTTTAATATAATTTTATAAATACAATATAATCACATATAAACATCATGCTAAAAATAACACCAGAGATAGACAATCACTAATCAATACGTATCTCAGAATTGAAAAACTGGGTAAGGACATTTTTTATATGATTCAAAATACTTAGTTGCACACCTTCCATAAAATTTTTAGAGAAACCCAATCCATAAAACTAAAGTTATTGATGTCGTAATAGACTAATTTTTCTCATGACAGATTTACCAGTTTTATAAAAAAAATAATCCACTTGTTTTAATAACTAAAAACAAACTGTAAAAGATGAAATAATAAAAATTGGAGATAAAGTTTATCCCCAAATTTAAAACCATATATCCATAAATTAGAAATACCCAGATCATGGTTTAAGAGATATGTCTAAACTAAGATAGGTTACTATTTTTCTTTTCAGTCTCTTCCTAAGTCTTCTATTATGTTTTTTTCTCCTATACAAGAAATTAATATTTCAATATTCTAAAAATCATATTCAGATCAAATAACCTATCAAATCTTCCTACTAACTTTTAGGAATTCCCAACAAATCTAATTCAACATTTTTTTTTTCTAATCTTCAAAATCAATGAAACTATAATTTGTTTAAATCTTTCTATTTGCACACGAAGCATATAAATCACAATTTCTTCACACAATCCTATATTCAATTATTAACCAAAGTAAGTCTTTCGCTAAAGCCTTTCATGACAAGAATCCTACCTCAATCCTTGTAGCAATTTGGTAAAAATAATGGAGACGAACCAATCAATTCAAAAAGCACAACAATCCTTCAATTCTTCACAAAACAAAACACTTTCAAATCCCTGAGCTTCAATAACCTGATTTTTTTTTCTTCTCTTTGCATAATAAAATTGATAACAAAAAAAAAGAATAAAAAAAAGCTAATTCTCTTCTTTTAATAATTCTTTCTATTTTTTTTTCAAAACCTAAAAAACAAAATATAATAATATATTCTTAATAAAAGAAAAATAATATTAAAATGACTTTATTCATATTCATGTACATCCTACTTAAAACTAATATTAGAAAATATAATTTTCTAATTCACAAATATGATAAATTAATAATTGATTCTTTAAATCTTTAAAATAGACATGCACATTCAATAATTAAATAAATTAACAAATTAAAATAATTTAACTTATTTCTTTTTCCAAAAGAAATTAATTACCAAAATAAGAGCTAGGTTGATGGGACGGTTGGCAGAGAATACTCATGACATGGGGTGATGGCTTGGTTCCTCCCTCATCGACTGGAGGCGGTGTTGATGGTATGTGAAGTTTTCATCATTATTTTTGCATGTTGGATACTTGTGTGAGCATTCATTTCAAGGTAGGGCAGATGCATCGTGGTTTTAAAACAGGATGGACACGTCCATTTTCACCGCATCACACTCTCCATTATCTGGCTTATGTCTGTAACTTGTTTTTTATGTTTCTAGTAGTATTAATGTCAGGGGTGGTGGGTGAATGATCAAAGGCTGCACGGCCTCCTCTGCGTAAGAAGCAATTGCCAAGAAAGGGGAAAAATAATACGGTTGGTGGTGTTATGGTTCAGGGGAAAGGAAAGGGGAAGAGGAAGCCGAAGGTCTCAGGGAGGAGTGTATTGGTGGATTTGGTCGAGCTCTTGAATGTAGGCATAAAAAACCCTCTGTTGTGTCACTGGGTGGGGAGGATTATAGACATGGCCAAGATGGTGGAGTCAGAGGAAAATGATGGGCTCCGTGAGGCAATTTATTCCTTTCTGTTGGACCCTCAAACTTCCCGTGGGAGATGGAATGTATTCGGTGCTGCATAGTCTTTGACGATGGCAATGATGATGTCAGTTGTTGCTTCTTCCATTTTGGTCCATGAAGATATGGTGGCACAGACGAAGGAGGCTCAATTGAATCAGAAGTTCCTCCTTGATCATGTCCATGAGCTACAGGAAGGTCAGGTTAAGCTTTGAAAGTTGGTGGAGAGAATGGCAGAGAAAATGCATCTGAAAGTGGAAGCAGAGGATAGGGCCGAGTTCAGGTGCCTGTGTGATGATGAATTCGACTTGGTGGATCTCTTTGGCAAGGATGGGGTTGACGGGTAACATGGCTCTTGTTTTCAGTAGTTATCTCAGTCTATAATGTTTTTAGGTCCTAGTTTTAAGAGTATGGAGAGGCCTGTGTAATTTGCCCTCCAATTTTGTCTTTTAGTCTGTTAAGACAAATGTTTTCAAGACTATAAGGGCTTCGGCCTTGCTTTTGATATGGGTCTCTGGCCTTATCAGGGTATACATAAACCAAAAAAAAATTATAAATATGTATCTATAAATATATGCTTATTTTAAGTCTATCTAAAATATCATTTCATGCAAGAGCATAATATAAAGATATTTATTAATTTAAATTGTATATATATTTTTATATATAAATAGATAAACTCTTTAAATAATATAAATAAATCAAATTGAATTCAACAATTCTATTAAATCTAAGTCCAAAGAACGTATAAATATATGGATAACTTATGCAATTCAAATGAACATACTGTAGCAACAAAATTCACATATTTATCTAAGCATTAAACATCAATCACATCCATTAACCATATAATGCTCAACATGAATAGTAACCATATAATGATGCATAAATAAAGTCACTCAAAAATGCAATATCACATGAAGCTAAGTGAGTGTGTGCATGCATCAGGTTTATCCATCATGCCAACTCTTTCCTGGCTAGAACATTTCGACCTCAACCATGTTCTCATCTTCGACATTCTTCCTGCATTCAATCGCACTTAAATTTCCATTAATAAGTAAGTCCTTATAATCATAGTTGAAGCAAGACAAGATATACATCCATAATATTAATAATAATTGGCCATCAATCAACTTTCAAATTTTTATGCATTTTAAATATCAACTATTTTACCTTTCACACACGTGGAATCACTCAATAGTAAAACAATCATAGTAAAAATGTCCCATAATTTAAAATATAAATAAAGTCCAAAATGAGATGTGAGATCAACAAGCACTATATTTTCCCTAATGAATGTGAGTTTACCTTGGCAGCTAAATTGTTGCCAAAAGGGAGCAAAAACCTATTTTATCCTTTGCCCATGAGACTTTCCACGATCAATTTTTTTCTAATTCTCAATCATTTTAACCTAAGTTTACACTTTTATTAGAGCAATTACCTTTAGGAATTGCCTTGTTTCCCTCTACAAACCTATAGTTAGTCATCTTTTGCTATACATACTAGTCTTTCCTTCATTATTAGGGTCTAGATTTGTTTTGAAAACAACTCTATCATCTCGGAAAATTTGTGACCAAACCAAAATTTCTAGGTTTCTAATTATCAATCATTTGAATTAGCATTGCAAAAAAATTACAAGTTATGAGTCTAGCTAGTAGTAATTTCCCATTTTCACCATTGTCGTAGTTTCCAAAAGTTGAAAGAAGAGAAGATACCACACAACTGGAGCCCTAAAGATACAATTGAACATCAAATTTGCTTTGTGCTTTGGATATCTCATCCCAGGTACAAAATTTAGTGTATATTTATTTTTATGTTATTGTTTCAAGTTTGTTTTACTTTTTGTATTTGTTGAAAGAGACACTGAATCAATAGTTTAAATCTAGATTTTAATTTCTTTTTAGATTTTAGATTTGTTTCTAAAGTTATTATTTTAGGTTAGTAAATATTTTCATCATTATTTCTTCTAAGCTTTGAAAGACACCAAACTAGTAATTTCAATTTTAGCACATTGGAAAGGAAAGTTACTTTAGATATACATCATTAGGCCATACATTCAAGTAGACAAATCTAAACACGAAGAAGAATTCAAAACCAAAGAGGATAGTCTTTTATTGATTGCACCATCGTTTGAAAAAGAATATTAATTCAAAAATAGTTTCCCCCTCTTTCATCTCTTGTTTGTTGATTACTGAAAAATTATGTGGAAAGAGATGGAGAAACTTCACCTATTTAAAATGGCAATTATGAGGAGAAAGGAAGAAAGAAATAAGTAGTTGTTTGGTTGTCTCTCTTTGAAAAAGAAAAAATATTGATTGTTATTTTGCATTGATATTTTAGAAAGAGAACAAAGAGTTTTAGCATTGTTGAATCATTTTATTTGCAAAGAGAAAGGCGTTTAGCATTGTTTTATCATATCACTTGGAAAGGAAAAAGGAAGTGCATACATTATTTAATAGATTTAATTCACAACAAGTTTTTAGTTTTTCAAATTTGGTTTCAATTAGTTACATATTAAAAGCATAGAAAAACATAAAAGAAAGAAAGTGTGTGCATGGAAATGGGTGGCCAAAAGGGGGTCAAAAGTGGTCACTTTTTTCTTGAAATCAACAAAAAATGATCTTCGACAAGTAATTCAAGATATCCATGCTCAAAATTTCAAGATATGACAAGAACAAGGTTAGTAGTACTTAGAATCTAGTTTCTAAACCGCTATTATTTTTTAATGGTGGAGATTAAGAGGGTCAAATAGGGGGAGCACACAAAGTGGTACTATTTTTGTCAAAAAATGTAATAGAGTGTCAAGCATGCTCCCCCTAAAATGTTGACTTTTTAAGTATTTCAAAAATCCCTTCAGTAAGAAGTTAGTTAACATCACATAGTTTATGTCAATTGTTTTGCTATTTTTAATGAATAATATGTTTTTTTTTTACTATTTTTCAAAGTAGACACATCTTGAAAAATAAAAAATTGAGCGTAATCCCCCTTAATTTTGAGAAAATTGATTGATAATGATTTTTTGAATGTGTATAGAATGGAGTCTAGAATATAAAAATGTAATTTGTTTCAAATTTTGATGAGCAAATAAAAATGACACCAAAAAAGCTACTTATGTTTTTTCGTCAAAAATTAAGACAGTAGAAAAAGTAATTCAAGATCAAAACCTTACTGTATTTGAATTGTAGAAAAAATTACTTGATTATAAAGGTAAGAGAGAGCTTAACATCATCAAGGCATTTTTTAGAATAATGTCTTAAAATGTGCAAACTTGATGGAGAGCATGCTCAACATTTGCTTATTTTTGTAGGTTTGATTACTGACTTTGTTTGAACTTAACATCATGATTCATTAAGGCTAGGATCAGTATAAAGATAAGAGATTGGCTTCAATTTGAACTTGTTAGGAAATGTAAAAGGGAATTGATTTGTGGTAAGTATGATCATAAAGAATCTCGAAGGCCCAAAGGATCAACCTATACCTAAGAAACTTTAAATTCCTTATTAAGACAAAAAAAGACAATAGCATGTCACTCACAAATGCATGATGAAATAGAATGAGGAATGCGGTTTTGCTTTTCTTGATTTTTATGGATTTTTTTTATGATTTTTAGGGTTTTTAGACATAATATTTCTTAAGGTGAAAGGTGTTAACCATTTCACCAAACTCTTCACCTTCCATAGTGCATAAAATATAAACACCATTTCCAACATCCTTTTTGATTATATAGGGACCCTTCCAATCTTCTTGAAATTTGCATTTCTTCCTATGCTTTTCGTTCTTGGTATTGCCTTTCTTGAGGACAATTTCTCCTGTTCTATAGGCTCCTGAGGGATTATCTTGTTCTTGTGGACTTAACTTTGTGATCTTCTGAGGTAGAGTAATATGATCCAAGGATTCATAGGCTTGTTGATGAGAAGGGGTCTAATATATGACTCCATCACAATTCAATAAATCAATGAGTAGATCAAATTCGTCTTGCATATAGAATTGAACTTCATTACGTTCTTAGATATTTTACAAGAATTGAAACAACTCGAAGGGAGTTTGAGGCTCCCTTTGTTGTTGTGGGGGAACAAAACATGTTCTCGTCTTGCCATTTGGCTCAAATCATAGGTTCCATGGAGTATCTTATATATTTCTCTGGTAATTCAAGGATAATAGGATCCTCTACTCCTATGGTTATTTGCATTTTATGCTCTTTGTAAAATTCTCCTTCACTAACCTAATCTTCATTGGGAAACCTTTGAACAATCATTTCAATTTGAACTTGAGGTGCTTCCCATGTATTAGTTTGATTAGATTGTATTGAGGTTGAAGTATAATGTCATTCTTGGGTATTTAGAGCTATAAAACCTCTAGACAGAACTTCTGAAGCATTTGTTGACTCATTATCGATTGAATAAGCTTCTCCTTGATCGGTAGGCTCCACCTACATTAGGGGTGTCCAAGGTGTATAGGTATCTTTAGGAGGTGAAAGTGGTACATAAGAGTCACTTCCCAATTTTGAGGCATGTATGATTCGCTTGACGACACCTCTCCTGGTGTAGTTAAAGGAGTATAACTATATAATGTTTCTTAATTAGGAGCAGAAAAATCTATTGTCTCCACATCTCTTAGATCTAGTGTGGTGGTTTGAAATTGTTCTTCGATCCTAGGCCATTCCATCATTGGAGGAACTTCGCCTATACTTGGTTTGGCAAGGATAGTTTGACTAGTCCTCTCTTGTTCATTATTAGGGAATATGTTGATTGTAAATACATCCAAAGGGAATTGAGTGAGACCATCTTTTTCCAACAAATCCATAATTTTGGTCAGTGTTTCTTTTGGAACCACTTGTTTTTGCTTTGATGACTCTCCCCTTTAGAAGATCCTTACTTCTATGTTGTTCACTGTTTCATTAGATTGTTCTACCTTCTTTATGCGTATCAACTGAGGAGTTGGATTTGGAATGGGAATTTTATTTGTCAAAAGGTTGTAATCGATGGGAATACCTATCTTCTTTTTGGTTGTGTCTATCTTGACCATACTAAAAGGTTCATGATCTCCTTTTGTCACGTATATATTTCTAAGGTGTAAGAATCAAACTTCTTGGAACAATGTGGAAGGCACTACCTTCATCCTATGTATCCATGGTCTCCCCAATAGCAATTTATAGTCAGTGTGCTTATTAATGAGAAAATATTGTGGGATCTATCTTGAGTCCCAAGGAGACCAGGAGTGTAATTTTTCCAACCGTCGCTACCTTTAAATTGTCATAAGCTCTCAACGTGTCTCAACATGTTATGGTGTTCTTGTGTCCATATCCCATCCTTTCCAAAAGTGAAAACAAGATTATGTTCACAACGGCTCGTCATCAATCAAAGTCCTTTTTATGCATGTGTTATAAATCCATACTTGTATATATAATGTTAGATCTCCCTTCTTGGTTAACTCGACCTCGGAAGGCATTTGCTTCAAGTTGAAGAAGAACCCTGGATCTTGTAATTCAACATTTGGTGGGTTTATATCAAGGTTGATTCAATTGATTTATTCATTGGGATGAGGAGTAATTAAATATAGATACTTTAGTCCTATTGCTTGTAAAAGAATCGATCGATGTGATGAGGAATTTTTAAGAAGATCTATGAAAGAGATCTTAGTGTATGAGAGAGATCTACTAACCCCAACATTCTCATCTCTCTTTCTTTTGGTCCTAGTTGCGTAGGGATATTTGACACTGAGACTTTTGGGAGGTTAGCTAACCCTGAAGTGGTTGAGTTGTGGTCATTTGTTTTGTTATTCATATGTGTCGAAAAGGGATCTTGGAATATTTTCATATCCACATTCTATGACACGATAGGTTCTTGTGTCTGCTTGGTATTGTTATTGTATACAACTAAAAATGGCTAAGTCGAATTAAATAAATATGTTAATATTTATTTTAATTCTTATTCTTCTATCAATTAAATAAATATTCTAATTTATTTGATCAATTCATTATTACATAATTAAATAAAATCAATTTATTTAATTAAATTCCCTAATTCTTCTAATGTCTCATATAATTAAATAATTTTAAATTCCTCTATCCCAAAGTCCTAATTTCATATCATCCACATCACCTTTCCACCTCACCATGTTGCACACATAATTAAATATTTTAATATTTAATTAGCTAATATTCCCTCACCCACATGTCCTATTTATCCTCCAATCAAGATAAGTTAACTCATCAGTCAAACCAGTTATCTAATCAATCAATTCACTTAACTAGTTAGTCTATTCAGTTAACTCCTCAATCTATTCTGTTAACTCCCATAACTCATGAAAGAAGCTTGGACACTTGTCCTCTTCTGATTCACGCACATTCCCTCAAGCCTCCTCAACCATACACCTCACAGGTAATTCCTCCAGTCATGGATCTATTAACACTTGGATTTGGCCTCTCTTGAGCCTATAAGAGGAACCCTCATTCCCTCATTTTCATATCTCAAGCTTTAGCAATCTTACTCTACATAAATCTTACCAGCATGCCTTTGGCAAAGTATCCTCATTGCATTTGCATAATCCCATTATCATCATAGTCATCCAACCATGTCTCCATTATCCATCATCCATCCACATTAGAATTGCATTTGTAGTTTAGTCTTCATTGCATTATCCATCTACAACCATTCTCCTATTTTCATCTTCAACAACAAGGAAGTACACACTTCTGAGAGCTCAA
Source organism: Cunninghamia lanceolata (assembly GCA_027924645.1). Classification (NCBI taxonomy): domain Eukaryota; kingdom Viridiplantae; phylum Streptophyta; class Pinopsida; order Cupressales; family Cupressaceae; genus Cunninghamia; species Cunninghamia lanceolata. Next base: position 1,112,388 of record BSBN01000766.1, on the reverse strand, counting down.
CTCATTCACAAGATCAATACGAGATAGACAACAAAGAAAGCTATGAGGTAAATTGGTCTATGAAGGTAATATCTTTATTTACTGTATTTGCATCAATTTCATTGAGTTATTGGATATTTAGTTGTTAATGCTATTGTTCACATTTTCCTCTAACATTTCTGGCACCTATCGTGGGGCCTAGCCCCATTTTTAATCTCTATTTTGAGTTTTTGATCAAGTTGCAGGCGTGACAGGTCGTTCTGGCACATTCATTCTTCTAGTTCTGCGCATCCATGATAAAAATGACAGTTTGACGCATATAAAGATTATTTCCATGCATTTAACCACTCTTTTAGTGCATTCATTATGTCTGTGCATTCAAAACTTCTTCCTCTGCATATGTTAGATCTTTTTGAGCATTTATAATCCCGCACATTCATTCTATCTTTCTACGCATCCACCCTCTGTTTCAGCGCATCTGATCCATGTTAGAGAATTGTATTGAATTTGTAAAATCTTCGATACTAACCTTGGTTGCAGGAATATCAGTCATCAAATGGAGGCCTTTAACACAATGATCTTGCAGGTGTAGGAGCTGTTGGAAACAAGGTAGATAACTAAGAGGGGGGGTGAATCAGTTATCTCTATTGACTTTACTTTCTTTTCTTTTTATAGTTTGTGCAGCATCAAAACATACAAACATATATAATCATGAAAGCAGAAATAAAGTCAACACACATAACACAAGGATTTTTTTGTGGAAAACCCTGTTAAGGGAAAAACCACGGGGTGACTAACCCAAGATTGTATTCTCTGTTAAAAGAATAAGAAGTACAAAATGGTACTTGCCAATTAGGGCTCACTGCCTGAGCACACTGCTCACAAGAGGCACACTGCCTACAAGAGACTCACTGTCTACAAAGTTTATAGAAGGTAACCAAGTGTTTGAACTGATGAGAGGCATCTACAAATGCTAAGATTCAGTTCCTGTTAGGCTCAATAGACTGATCTAATGCACTTCATTCTTCCTCTGCTCTAGTGTTGCTGCTCTGTCACATATCAGACTTGCATTGCTGCTTCCACACTTATCTCTGCCTTTCCTTGCACCTTATTTTATCACATCTATACACACCCTTCAACATACTATAATTCATTTGGTATATATATCTGCATTAAGGATTTCAACAACTTTCTAGTCAGCAATCAGAATACTCAAGATATTTACAAATTACTGATCTGTCAGCTAAATCCATGCTTAATATGTGATGCGTATCAAAAACATAGACATAGAAGTTATCAATCATGTCAGCCAACCTTGTATGATCTCTCAAATAGATTGATCAACATTGATTACTCATCCAGATTGAAGTTTGATACTCTGTCGGTCAGTTCTTCCTCAGTCTGCTCTGCCTGTCTGGAACCCAACACTCAGATGCTCATATTTTTTCCATGTTTTATCACTGGAGGCTCAATCTCTGCAATATAGTAGTCATGATACTCCTCTTGACTTGTCCAAGTCCGTAACTTGCTGAGTTACACCATATGAGAGATCCAGACCTAATTGTCAGACCTTGCTGCATGCTCTATTCTTACTCACCGGACCAAAACAATCTTCAATCTATCTTCTGGTATAGGCATACTATGTGCTGCGGATGTGTGGGATAGACTTTGTTGCCATCAATGACAACACTCATGAAGCCACACAGTGTCTCTTGCCAACAATCTCCCCCTTTGGCATTGATGGCAATACTTAGTCAAAAATGACTAAGTGTCACAGCAAACTCCCCCTTGGCTGATGCTCTGTCTTATGTACTATTTTATCGGAGCTCCCCTTTAGCTGGATTCCACATTTTTCACTACTCCTCACTCCCCCTTTGACATCAATGGAAAAGGGTGGAATCCGCACAACAAAATTTGTAAAAATTAACCTATACATAGCCGCATAAGTATATATACATGTTATACTTACATATACTTAAGTATATCCGCAAAGTGGCCTTCAACTGTACAAATTTTGTTGCCTAGCTTTGCTTCATCCTATCCAAAATGGAGATGTGACCACTCAACAAAAATACATATGCTTCTTCTCTTCTTAAGTCTGTCAGATCACTGGTCTGGGCTATGGTCTGAGCATTTGTTAAGGCCTCATGCATTGCTTCTAACTTAGGGATAATTATCCCTCTAAATTCACTCATCCTGCTTATTATATTCTTCTTCTCTTTGTCCAGCCTCTTTATTTCATTTATAATGGCAATAGCCTAGCATTCTTGATTCATTATGGGTGTAGTGAGGGGATCAAAATTCTAAGATAAACTTGACAGTTTACCTTCTTGTTCTTTCACCTTCTTTTCAATATCCTCTGTCACTTTAGACCAAGATAGAAAAAATTTGTACATGTCCCCACCATCTTTAAGAGCATTTTCAAAGCTCTTTATCCCAATATCTAGGGTCCTTCTATCATTAGCTATGAGTCCCTCTACTTCAGTGAATCTCTTTCCCAAAAACTCTTTCCAGACCTTTTCTTCTGCCGATTTCTCTAAAGAATCAAAATGAGTGCTAACAGAGTTTACTAGAGATTTCAAGTTACCGGATGGAGAGGCCAAAGGATCCTTTTGAAAGGATGGCATGATCTTCTCCAGCATTCTGGATGCAATCTCTAACAGCTCACAGTCTTCCATGTGAGATTTCAGAAGTTTTTCTTTTGCTTTAGCTTGGGCAAAAGATGCTATTTTCATTGTCTAGACCGGAGAGAGGGAATCAAAATTTAGTGGTCCTTGGAACAGTTCCAGTTCATCTATCTCCATCATTTCCTTGTTCAGGAAGTTCTTTACTGCCTCTGTAGTGTCTCTTGCCGGTGACTGAGTCTTCTTTTCTTTTGGGATCTGAGAACTGTCATTAGAGATCTTCTCTGTTTGTTCTTCTTCTCTTCCCTTTACCTCCTCTTCTTGACTCAATTTCTCCTCTTTTCTTCCTTCTCCTTCAATTCCTGGATCTAGAGTGTCTGTAGTGGGATCCAGAGGAGAGATGTTAATTGCTTCATGAACTTCTTCTTCTGGAACAGAGGAATCCAAGCCCTTAGACTTCTCTTCATCTACCTCTTTTGATCCTTCTACATTTTTCTCAGTAGATTCTTCATTTGATGCATTTAATCCTTCAACATCGATGGTAGAAGGTTCTTCATCTATTTCTTCTATAATAGGAAGATTGAATCTTTTCAAGGCATTCCGGAGAATGTCTTATGTTTCTCTAGCTACATGATCAGTTTCTCCAAGCATGAGTTTGTTCATTCTTGCTTTGCTCGGGAATTCATCCTTACAGTCCTTAAAGATCATGTCCATTTGCTTTGGAGTAATGGAAGGATAGAGCTGAATTGCAATCTATTCTCAGATCTCTAAGTCTTTAGCCTTGGCATTCTCTTTTCTAAGTTCAAGTACCTTCTCTAGACTTTTGGGAATTAATAAATAATTTCAATGAATGCTTTATTATAAATATTCAGATACCTAATTGTAGCTTCTTCCAGAATTCTTTTGTTAGTATCACTGTATTCATCATAGAATTATGTTACTGGTTGTAGATTCCCATCCATTGTGACTCCCTTGATGATATCATCAATGGAAAGAGTGGGCTTTTCAATAAATTCTTCTGCCTTTTCTTCTTTGTTTTTACCTGCAGAGGATTCCCCGGATGTTTTCTTCTTCTTCTTCATTTTCTTAACTTCCTCGTCAGACTCTATTTCTTCATCATCCTTTTGACTTATGTAAGACCTTGTGGCTTTTGTTTTCATTCTCTTTTCTCCCTTTCCGGATGTCTTGACTTCCGATTTGATGGCTCTTGAGCTCTTAGGAGTGGCAAGTGCAGAGTTTTTGGAGGATCTAGTCTGGGAGGATGCTTATACCGGAACACTTTCTTTTTTTGCTTCTTGTTTCTCTTTCTCAGCTCTTTCTATTTTGTCTCTATTTGCATCAAATGCCTCTTTTGATATGCCATATCTTTTGGAAATTTCCTGTACTTCCCTTCTAACTTTCCTTTTTATCTCCAGTTGTCTCAGCTCAACATGTATCTTTACACTTAATTCTTGAAAGATTCCAAACCTTTCTGCCTCAGGGTCCTTTGGCTGGCTCAACAGGTGTTGAACGTGTAGCTCCAAGATTTTCTCATCTACTTCATAACCCATTGGCATTATCCACACTGTTCTGGGCTCAACTGCCTCCATTAGGCATTGATCAGTGTCAACCATGAAGCACACCGTATCCTTGTATTTTTCAACTATGGATTGAGGAATTCTTTCTCTGGCTTGCATCATGCTCTGAAAGTTCTTGAAATAACCCCAGAGAGCTGTGTTTTGGGCTTGAGCATCACCAAGTCCATACATATAGTCTTTGATTTGTATGGCAACCGGTCTGTCATTTTGCCATACCTAACCACTTGATCCAGGTAGCTCATTCATATAGTAAAAGAACATACATAGTATTAGACAGCCGTATTTGAAGGAATTCTTCTTATCCTTTTTGATCTTTTGCAAGTTTTCTAATAATTGATTCAGGAGAAGGTTGCATAGATCATAATTTGCATTTTCCCTTAATATCTGATATGTTGTATATATTGCAATTCTAGACACAGAGTTCTCCCTGCTAGAATGATAGATCTTATATCCAATTATCATTGAAGCAAACTTGACATCTGGATCTGTGATGTCATCAATTGGCATTGCTCTTTTGTCAAACTTAGATCTGGTAACTTCAGTAACTATCTGGTTCTTGATAGATTTGAGTGGAGGTAACCCACTGGATGAGTGCAGTCCAGTTACTGCCCTAATGGCATCTTTTGTTATCTTGAAGGGCTTCATTAACCACATGAAATTGTCATGTATTTTGCTAAGAACATACCGGACCCAATCATCTTCTGCAAAATAGGGAAAGTGGATGCAATGTCCAAAGTGCTTATCTTGGAGGGCCTTGTATTGAGGTTTGAGTTCAAAACTTTCATCTATTAATTATTTATGATAGATGTCCATCAGCTTAGATTCTTCAAATTCCTCAATATTGGTGTGGATGTAAACCCTAACATCTTCTACATGCAGCACCCCATGCAGAATGCTAGAAAAAGTGCCTAATGGATCAACTTCTAGGGATTTATAGATGTGTTTCTTGAATTTTGGGCGCGGCCTATCAGTGATCTTAACAACCATTGGAGTAGCCATTTTGCAAAAGATTCAGAGAGAGATTTTTAGAATTGAAGTACCTTTTTACGCTTCAGGGTTCGAAAAAAAGAGCCGGAACAAATTGCTGGTTGAATTGGATTTGTAGTTGATTTTTGAGAGAGTTGTAGACACTTTGATGCAGAGCTCTTCCTTTCTTCTTCTTGAAAGCAAATGTGTGAATAATAAGTGAGTGAACCCTTTTATCTCTGTGCTAACCCTAATTTCCTTTTGCAATAAATGCACAACTTAAGTCATCTGGTTGCCTTGTTCTGAGAGAGATCTTTTCGAATCACTGAGATGTACTTAGAATCATTTTCAGTGATAATTTGACAATGTATCTTCTTTCCTCCAATCATGCCATGAATCCGCAGATCAAGATATTTCAATTTTGAATCATACCAGATCTGTCTATGAAGATCCTTCTTTACCAGATGGCTATCAAACCGGATCAATCTTAGATGACTAAACTCTTGCAAAACTCCATGCGGATCTTTCATATTTTTACCAAGGGTTATTTAGATATTTTTCTAAGAACCCTTTAATCCACGACATTCCATGTCCCAAATTTAGGCACCAATTGACTGGCTAGGGGAAATTATTTTTCTTTGTGACTTGCCCTGAGCCAGAGTTCATCTGTTTAGTTTCCAGAAGGAATATTAGCACCAGATTCTGGTGCGGATCCATCCCCAACATTTTCTGTACTCTTCTTCACCCAAATCTTGCTTATCTCCCTTTGAACTTCATCCGCATTCACTTTGCCTTTTCCCTTATCTTATTTTTTATTATGATGCACCGGACCCTTTTTATCCTGATTTTTACTTCTGCAGAATTTGGCAATGTGACCGGATCTATTGCAATTGTAACAAACAACATTTCTTTGCATATTTGACTAATATCCTCTTTATTTGCATTGATTATCCATAAGTCCCATTTTATTGCATGCAAAGCATCTACCATTGAATGAACTGTTTATTTGCATATTTCTGCATTCATGAGATTTGTGACCATACCTTTTGCAGTTGAAACATTGTCTGGAGAAGGATGGATTAGTCTGATTCATTCTCCTTCTGCACTGAGTTGCTTTATGACCGAAGTTGTTGCAATTGAAACAATATCCATTGAAGGATGGATATCTTTGAGCATTTGGTTGCCTTACCGGAGGTCTTCTAGGCCTATTTCTTTGATTTCCTGATCCAAAATTCTTCTGACCGGATCCAGAGCTCTCACCTTTCTCATATGCCAAACCACGCTTATCATCTACCCTCTTTTGGCTTTCAAGAAGAACTTCAAGTTGGGCTGAGCTTATCTTGAATTTCTCTTTGTATTCATTTGTTGTTTGAAGATTTTGTTTAAGAGTGTCTATCTGATTCTCAAGTTGTTCTTCATTATCTCTAACTTCTTCAAGATTGGATTCAAGATGCCTGATTATTCTATCCATTTTGTGGTAGTCCTCTGTCTTCTCCTTGAGGGATTGTTTTAGATTATCTTCAATTTTCCTTTTCTCTTCAATTTCTTGGGAGAATCTCATAATCCCTGATTCCATCTCATGCCTTACCATAATGACCTCCTTTCATAGCTTCTCACATAGCTTGTTTTTCTCATCCAGATCTTCATTAGTATCATTGGCTTCACTCTGACTTGCTAATTTGTGAAGTAGGTCCTTTCTTGTTTTCATAGAGATACTCAGTTTTTCTTTTAGCTCGTTTATGAAATCATCAGCTTGTTTGAGTCCTTCTCTCAAGTTATTGACTTCAGAGTGGGACTGTTCAAGATCATCTAAGGCAGACTGAAGTTGTTCCTTCATACCATACATATCCATTGAGATTTCTAGGTCTTCCTCAAGCTGTTAGGCTCTATGTAGAGGAACTTATCTCTGATACCAATTGTTGGAAACAAGGTAGATAACTGAGAGGGGGGTGAATCAGTTATCTCTATTGACTTTACTTTCTTTTCTTTTTATAGTTTGTGCAGCATCAAAACATACAAGCATATATAATCATGAAAGCAGAAATAAAATCAACACACATAACACAAGGATTTTTACATGGAAAACCCTATTAAGGGAAAAACCATAGGGTGACTAACCCAAGATTGTATTCTCTGTTAAAAGAATAAGAAGTACAAAATGGCACTTGCCAATTAGGGCTCACTACCCGAGCACACTGCTCACAAGAGGCACACTGCCTACAAGAGACTCACTGTCTACAAAGTTTATAGAAGGTAACAAAGTGTTTGAACTGATGAGAGGCATCTACAAATGTTGAGGTTCAGTTCTGGTTAGGCTCAATATATTGATCTAATGCACTTCATTCTTCCTCTGCTCTAGTACTGCTGCTCTGTCACATACCAAACTTGTATTACTACTTCCACACTTATCTCTGCCTTTCCTCGCACCTTATTTCATCACATCTATACACACACCCTTCAACATACTAGAATTCATCTGGTATATATATCTGCATCAAGGATTTCAACAACTTTCTAGTCGGTAATCAGAATACTCAAGATATTTACAAATTACTGATCCGGTGGTTGAATCCATGCTTAATATGTGATGCATATCAAAAAAATAGACATATAAGTCATCAATCATGTCAGCTAACCATGTATGATCCCTCAAATAGCTTGATCAACATCGATTACTCATCCAGATTGAAGTCTGATACTCTACCGGTCAGTTCTTCCTCAGTCTGCTCTGCCTGTCTGGAACCCAGCACTCAGATGCTCATATTTTTCCATGTTTTATCACCAGAGGCTCAATCTCTAGAATATAGTAGTCATGATACTCCTCTTGACTTGTCCAAGTCCGTAACTTGCTGAGTTACACCATCTGAGAGATCTGGACCTGATTGTCAGACCTTGCTGCATGCTTTGTTCTTGCTCACCGGACCAAAACAATCTTCAATCTGTCTTCCAGTATAGGCATACTATGTGTTGCGGATGTGTAGGATAGACTTTGTTGCCATCAATGACAACACTCATGAAGCCACAGAGTGTCCCTTGCCAACAGGAGCTTGGTCTAGTAATTTAGCTGCATCATAACTTCATCTAGATCTAATTAGGAGGATAGAAATCTGATATCTTCATGCAAATTTTCACTTAGATATAATTAGGAGGAAGTAAGTTGTATTGTTGCATTACAACTTACACATAGTCCCAACCTAGGTGGATAAAAAATGAACAAATCTTTCAAGTCAATCTTGCAATTACAAATCTCTCATCTAGCTTAAATTAAAGGAAAATAATTTATTCCATCCTTCAACAACAATCTTTGCATAGATTTGTTTAGGGGGATAAAATGAACCAACTTTTCAAAGTTTTTGCTATCTTGTCAAATGGATTGTGCTTGGTAGAGTAAACACACTTAGTTTTTTTAATTTTTAACTAGGAGGACGAAGAACCAGTGTACTCTGTGCTTGGAAATGATGATAGGACTATGCTCTCCCCTTTCTTGGGTGACCAAAATGCCAAACTCATCATTTTATATGTGTTACCTTTAGAAGAGGCCTACCCTTGGAATTTCGTCCTTCCAAGTGGGATGACCTCGAGCAATAACGGGCTAAAGCCAAGCCACTTCCAAGTCGCTATAAATAAATTGTGTTTGTGATGAAAATTGCAAACAACAGGTATTGTTGTGTTACACCGAAAAATGTTTCCCCCAAAACCTTGTAGAGGGTAACCTCTGCAAGCTGGGAAGCCTCCTTATCAAAGCGAATTGGCACACGTGTAACCACCCGAATGGGTGTCCATACTAAAAAGTCAATTATTTTAGAAAGCCAAAAACCCCTATTTGTTGACACAGGAGGATAATCCTCTAGAGCCATCCAACATCATACACTCATTTAGTGTGGAGACAGAAAAGTTCAACTCTTCGGAGGAATTGTAACTTGGTATGTGTGAGAAGTGAGTGCCATGGAGGGGAGACAGTGCTACCAAGTTACTCTTTGTCATGCCTTTATGTAAGTGGCTAGAGTAAAATCCAAGTTGGAACTCAACGAATATTGTCCTTGCCATCCTTAGGATTGTGCTTGTTTTTCATTTATAAAAAATTGTATCAAAACAAAGAAGAAAATCAAACAATCATGAAAACCTCTTGCTTACTGTGTTTTTTGGCAATAACTTGAGTCAAAAAAAGTACCACAAACCTAGGAAAATTCTAGAAAAATGTGCAAAAGAAGAACAAACTAAAACTAAAACAAAAGCAAAACCTCTTTGTAGAGCTGCACATTTGATACATCTTCCTGCGCATTCAAATTGTCTTTTTGTGCATCCACTTATTGCTGCGCATACGCTCCTTTTTACCACGCATTTAAGAGATATTACTGCACATTTAAAAATCCTTTGCATATAAACAACAGATCCACGCATATGAATAACAGACCTGCACATGCAGAATAGCACATTCAATAAACAGAGTTGCGCATTTGATCCCTATTTCTGCACATTTAAACCTGCACATTCATAATAGAGAGTGCTTTCGTACAGTTTGAGAGAAAATCAAAATCAAATCCTTGTACCCATTTGGACCCAGATCACACTTGGAAAGTTAGTTCAACCATTTCAGACCACCTTCATACCATTTTCACACATCACCTTTGCATACCATTGTCTTGTTATCCGAACGCGTCAAACCAAACCAAGATTTTCGTCTAGGCATTATTGAGACTCTCCCAAATTCAAACAAAAATCTAGTTAGTTTCATATCAGGATTCCAATCATCCTTCACATTGAAACTATACTTGTGTATCTTGATAGAAGAATAGTCTACATCAAATAGCAGTGATCAACCATCCCTATTTTGACTACCTTTTAGTTCAAGAACACCTTGTTTGGACAAATAGGGTCAATAGAAAACCTTAGCAAAATCTTACCAAAACCATATCCAACCAAATCATTTTCATACCAAAACATCAAACCACATCCACCAAGTCTCACAATCCAACTTCTCTCACGTCTAAAAATTGCATGGTTCAAACTAGATCTCAATCTAAACAAAAGCAAAACATGGGTTCCCTTTACAATAGTGGGCATAATTTTGATGATGAGGAAGTTAGTCAAGAGGAAATACTTAAACAACTTCAAGATCCAAAATTCCTAAAGATGATGGATAGGGTTGTTGCCAAAGATCCTCATAAATATTTCCTTATTCTAGATCAACAAGGAGCTAAGTTGCCCTCAGATTTTGATGTCTCAAATCTCAGAGAGAACAATTCCTCAAATGAATCTGAGTCTTTGAAAGATGGCTCCAAAATTGATAAAGATAGTTCTAAAACAGAAAAGGCTAAGAATAAACTCAATCCCTTGGACACATTAACAACACAAATCCAAGCCTTGCAAAAATAGTTGATGGACATCCAAAGTGGGACAACAAAAAAACATTACTCTCTTGAGGATATTTCACCATATCCCTTTGATAAATCTTTGCTCATGATCCCTTAAGGTTTGAGGTTCCAAAATTTGATAAGGATTGAGGAAAAGGTGATCCAAGAGATCATATAAGGGAATTGAGCGCAACATGCCTAGAAGTCACACACAATGAAACATATCTTATGCGACTATTCCCACAAAGCTTAGGAGGCCAACCAATGGAATGGTTCTCCCGCCTATCTCCCGGCATACACACTTTTGATGAGCTAGTAGAGAAATTTGTAACACATTTCTCATACAATATCGAACACAAAATCTCTATGTTGGACCTTTATAATAACAAGCAAAAGGGGGGAGAATCCTTCGCCTCTTTCCTACAAAGATGGAGACAACATGCAAGCAAGTGTCCCTACCACATACCAGAGAAACAGATGATAGAAATTTTTGTTCACAACTTAACCATGGAACTGAGTTATCAAATTCAAATACAATGCCCAACTACTTTTAGTAAGGTTATTGAAATGTGACTACTCATCAAGAAAGCCTTGATAACAAAGGGGCAAATTAAGCTATACAAAGACACCCCTAGCTCTAACAACAATGCAGACAAGTCACAATTTTGGACCAAGAACAAACCCATTGTAAATGATGGTGTGGTGAATGCTAAAAATGTGGTGCAAAAGAAACCTATCTTCAACTATCAAAACCACAAAACAATACACCATCCAACAAGCCCCAAAGCAATGAGCAAAGACCCACCAACTTTCCTCCTAGGAGAAAATTCACACCACTAGGAGAGTCTCTCGAATCCACCCTTCGGAAGTTAATTGCAGGTAACCTCATAACACTTCCTCTGGTGTGTGAATATGAACCAAAATTTAAACCCACTTGGTGTAATGATGCCAACTTTTGCAAGTATCACAGAAACAAAGGACATAAGACAAACAATTGTCAAGCGCTAAAACATGTCGTTCAAGACCTCATTGATCAAAAAGTAATAAAAATTAAAGGGCATACCACTAATGAAGAGCATATAGCATTCAAAAATCCTCTTCCACACTATGAGAAAAGAGGATCATCCAATCAAAACAATAATGGTGCTGACAAAGCAAACTATAATAACGTTTCTTATGAGTACACCGTCAGTCATATCTCACATAGTGATTCACACATCAATGTAATCACTATCAATAATAATCCTGATTGTAATGTGACCACTCGTCATGGAAACATTACTCTACAAGGAGCTCCACCCAAGTCATCATCCACATTGAACAAATACAACATCCTTGACCAACTCCATAAAACACCTGCACACATATCCATTTTGGAGTTATTGCGTCTATCCCCATCCCACAAAGCCATCTTAGAGAAAGCTCTCTCAGAAACAACTGTTCCTACAAACCTTGCTCAAGAGCAATTCCAAGCTATGGTAGGTCATCTAACCACACCACATTTCTTATCCTTTATAGAGAAAGATGATATGTCCATCAACCAACCACACAATGCATCCCTCCACATTGAGGCTCAAATCCACAAACATTGAATAAAAAGGGTCCTAATAGATGGAGGTGCTGGTTTAAATATATGCATGTTAAAGTTAATCCTTGCATTGGGGTTTTTGCAAAACATCATTGATCCTAAAAAGAAAATAACTATCAAGGCATATGACGAAGAAGAGAGAACTTCCAAAGGAACTATGGTCTTGCCGATATGGGTTGGACTAATAGAGAGAGATGTTGTGTGCCAAGTTCTAGACATGGAGCTAGCATATAAAATTCTTCTAGGTAGACGTTGGATCCATGCAATGAAGGTTGTTCCATCAACATACCATCAATGTATTAAGTTCCCACACAATGGCCAAGAAATTACCATACAAGGGGACCCTAATCCATTCCAGTATTACAACACCATCCAATAAAAACCAGAAGTTGTAATCCCTACCAATCAAGCAACTTCCTCTTTTTCACACCATATGGATCCAAGTTCTCTAGCTTCTACCTCCAAAACATCAGAGCTTAAGTCAGAGTCAAGGATAAGGGAGTTGGGGAATATGTCATTGAACAATCTTTCTATCTAGCATAGCTACCTATATCACCAAAATCCTAGGGAAAACCATTATTGAACAAGGCCAAGTCAGTAGAGACTTCTATGGGTCCTTTTATTAGATGGGGAAACTTATCGGATGAGAGTGATGAAAAAGATCTCTTACAGTGGCTTTACAAAGATGAAGATAGTGAAACCACACCAAATGATCATCAAGCTTCTACCTCCAAAACATCAGAGCTTAAAGTCAAAGTCAAGGACACCATCATGGAAGATTATGTAGATGATATCCTAGCCAATTCACTCACCAGAGAAGGGCATCTACAAGTCTTGGACAAGATCTTTATGAGACTAGAGCAATTTAATGTATGATTAAATCCAAAAAAGTGTGTTTTTAGAGTCACATCCGGTAAATGCCTTGGATATATCGTATCAGCTAATGGAATAGAGGTGGACCCCTCCAAGGTAAAAGCAATCATGGAAATGCCTCCACCTAGAAGTCTGAGTCAGTTGTGGTCTCTACAAGGAAAGTTGCAGTCCATTAGAAGGTTTATCTCTCAATTGGCAGATAAGTGCCATCCATTCACACATCTCTTGCAAAAAAATGTTCCATTCAAATGGGATGACAGGTGCGAGCAAGCATTTCAGCATCTAAAGGAACATCTAATGAACCCACTAGTCTTGATGTTGCTAATTCAGGGCAAGCCATTGCTACTCTACATCTTAGCCACACCCACAGCTCTTGGAGATTTGCTAGCCCAACAAAACCACGAAGGAAAGGAACAAGTAATCTACTACATCACCAGGACACTAGTAGGTTATGAACTGCAGTATACACCAATTGAAAGAGCATGCCTTATAGTTGTCTTTGCTTCCCAAAAGTGGAGACACTACATGCTCTCACACTCTACCAAGCTAGTGGCGAATAAATACCTACTTAGCAAAGCTACCTTAACAGGTAGAATATCTAAATGGGTCATGATAATCAGTGAATTTGATATTGAGTATGTAGATAGAAGAGCAATAAAAGGGTAGGTCATTGTAGATCATTTGGCAGATGCACCTTTGAAAGATGACAACCCATTAAGCTTTGAATTTCTAGATGAATCTATCTTCAACATCACTACCACAACCTGAAAACTTTACTTTGATGGGTCATATACTCAACATGGTTCTGGAGCAAGAATCTTTTTGGTAACACCACATGGAGATACAATCCCTAAGTCATACAGACTTATGTTCCCATGTACCAACAATGTTGCTGAGTATGAAGCATTGGTTATCGACATAAAGATGGCAGTAGACTGAAAGGTCAAGGAACTTCATGTGTACGGGAAATCACAACTCGTCATTAATCAAGTAAATGACAATTATCAAACTAAGCATGAGAAGCTGATACCATACAAGCATATGGTGGATGATTTCAAGGAGTATTTTGTTGTGATATCCTTCAAGCAGATACCAAGATTGGAAAAGAAAGCAGCAGATGCAATGGCTACTATTGCATCCCTTCTTCACATACCTAAAAATCATTCTCATTATGAGTTTTTGGTGGAGCCATCCCCCTATCCTGCTTATGAAATCCAAGAAACCAACACCATTTACCACATCGTAGGGTCTGATTCTCCCTTTATATGGCAAAGTTTACACCTATCTGAAAGAGAATATCCTCCCACCCAACCTATCACACAACCAAAAATGAACATTCATACGCCAAGCATCCCAATATACCATCATCGCAGACACCCTGTATCAATGAGGTTTAGATGGTACTCTCCTTAGGCGTTTGGATAGTGAGGAATATCAGACCACTCTGAGTAAAGTACATGAAGGAATATGCGAGGGACATACTCTAGTGGTCCTACCTTAGCGAAGAAGTTCATGCATCTCGAATACTATTGGCCAACCATGGAAAGAGACTCCTATCATTTTGTGAAGAGATGCACTAAATGCCAAATCATGGGAACCTCATACATGCACCAACACAGGAGCTACAACCTTTAACGACACCTTGGCCCTTCTACAAATGGGAACTTGATCTAGTAGGCAAGATTCACCCGTCATCCTCCAACGGCCACAAATTCATTATCACAACCACTAAGTATTTCATGAAGTGGATTGAGGTCGTTCCATTAACCAATGTCACTGGGAAACAAATCTCTTCTTTCATCCTTAACTACATCATATGTAGATATGGTATTCCATTATCCATTGTCACAGATAATGGGCGACCTTTCAAGAATCAGGATGTGAAAGAACTTTGTGATAAATTCCACATTCAGCATCGCTTCTCCACTCCATACTACCCACAAGGTAACGGCCAGGCTAAGGCATCGAACAAAACTATCCTGAAGATACTTAAAAAGACTATCAATGATGCTAGTCGTGACTGGCATATGCAATTGAACCCCACTCTGTGGGCCTTCAGAACCAGTATATGCACTCCCACAGGTGCGACACCATACGCCCTCGTCTATGGCTCTGAAGCCATCTTGCCTATAGAAGTTGAGTTACCTTCCCTTAGGGTGTTGTTAAAGGATCTCATAAATGATGAGGAATATAGAGTATCAAGACTCCAGGAGCTAGAGCTGCTAGAAGAACAAATACAACATGCCTTCAACCATCTTAAGGCATACCAACAGAGAATGTCAAGAATTTATAATCACAGGGTCAAACCACGAGTCTTCCAGGTGGGTGATTTAGTTCTAAGAGAGAATCCAAGAAATCAACAAGATAAAGAGAAAAAGGGGAAATTTGAACCCAATTGGTTGGGTCCCTATGTCATAGTTGTTGCCTATGGATCAGGGGCTTATTAGCTATCAACATCAAAAGGTGAACTGTTCAATGATCCCATCAACAACATGCATCTTCGCAAGTTCTACACCTAAAAACCCCAATGCAAGGGAGTCAAAAATAACAAAAAAAAATCAAAAATAACAAAAAATAGAAAAATAACAAAAAAATCAAAAAAATGGAAAAATAGCAAAAAAATCATCCTTTGGTGAAAACCCGGTAGACATGTGCCTTGGATAGATACCATGATGAAAACCTGGCAAACAGGTGTCATGTGTATTTTAAGTAATTGTGCAAATAAAAGCAAGTGGTGAAAACCTGGTAAACATGCGCTATTTGTGATAAACCAATCCCTCCATCTCTTAGGACTTCAGTCCTCATCTAGCCTTTTCTAAACTACATCCACCCAATCACATCGAGATACCTGCCATGGCTTATTGTTCACTCGTCCTTATCGCCTTATCCCACTAGGCCATCAATCCAAAACTTGCGTCCATCTTGTCATCCATCCTCAACCAATCCATTGAATTGTTGTCGAACTACGTTGCCTCTAAGCTATCATGTAGGCAAGGCCATCATTGATGAGCCCCTGAGGCTTCCCATCCATTCCATCCATATCGCCCATCCTTTTGTCCATTTTCCACCATTTCCCATTGCCTAGCTGCTAAGTCCACAAAGTCCACACCCCGAACTATGTTGCCTCTGCATCATCACGTAGGCAAGGCCTTTTATCCATGGGCCCTCGAGGCACTAGGTCAGTCCCTTAGGGCCCGTTTTTGTTTCATGTCTATTGTTCATTCGTCCATAATAAATCGATCCTTTACTTGGCTGGGGGCAAATCCTCGACCTAGTTAGTGAATTGGATTTTTGAATGCTACAACTCAGAGGATAACAAATCAGATCATGGTTTTATCACTAGACAACAAGAACACAGCATGCAAGCTTTAAACATCATCCTGACAAAAGGACATCAAGTGAAATCAGACAAATCCCAGCCTGCCTAAAACATCAAAACGTGACTCTATCAAGTTATTGCAAGAAAACATATATATATGGAAAGAGGGTTTTTAATGGTTGTTTAAAGTATTATATCATGATTTTTGTTATCATGTCTCCTATGCTACTCAAGGATGTCAAAAACTAGAGATGCTATGATGGAGCATGATTATTTTATTTGTCTGTTGTTTGTGGGTTTACCTTTAGTAATGTTAAGCCTTGTCTAACAACATGATCAACATAATGATCATCGAGGACATCAGAGGTCTAAACATGAAACAGGTGTAACCCTTGTCTGTTGACACACAAGAAATACTTAGGTCATCTTGGTTCAATTAGACTTAGATGCTTGTGTTAACTTGCTAAATCAAAATCCATGTAAGTAATACTTAGGTCATCATGGTTTAAATATAACTAGATGCTTGTATTTTCTTACAACATTTTAAAAGCTCAATTATGAAACAAAGTACTTCAAAAACTTGTACAAGAAGATGACAAAATCCACATCCATACATGTCAAATTGCATTTCATCATAAGCATTTCATCCTTGTCAAAAATTCCAAGTGTCAAAAGATCCATTTATCCATTTATCCCAGTTTTTAGGTCTAATTCTTCTAAGTGTTCTTTTATTTTATGATTGAGTATATTTGGACAACAAAAACAATTCATAAAGCATATTGCATGTCATAAATAGGTGTGTACATCCTTAGTTCATTATCATTTAGGTGCATTAGTGGCCTTAAACATTTAAATCATGATAGTTATGTCATTTATCCACATAGATTGCATAACATTTCACATCAAAAATCTACAAAAACATAGATATCACAATGTTTGCATATTAGATCATCATCCGTACATAAAGTAAATAAACCATCATGTGTTACATTTTCAGTATCACCACAACATGCATTAAGTCATCGTAAAGCATATAGGATCATAAGCATACATATAGGTCATCATGTCCATCATGTATCACATAAAAGCACCATGTCACGTAGATATCACGTGCATCATAGGGTCGCATAAACATGTTAGAAGCATCACATACAACCATAAGCATAATAAATAAATCCATCCATAGGAACACATGCATGTAGTGCATCAAACTCATGTAGATCATCACCATATATCAAAATAATAATAATAGTCCAAGTATACAATGATGTCATAAATAGTATCTATCTCAAACCAGTCAAAAATGGTGTATACAAAAAACTGGCATAACATGACACATGTCTAAGCAGGTGGCTATGTGGAGCTGGCTCCAGACGGGGTTGGATCTTGTGGTTGCTGCGGGGGAGGTTGCGACCCTGTAGGACCCATCCCTGATGGCCCACGAGGAAGTGGTGGCCTCATCCCTACGCTCTTTGTCTGTGTTCGCCTTGACCTACTACATGAGCTAGGGTGGAAATTGCTGACCCTCTTCTCTACTGGCACAACCTGCTCATACAGTCCTCTCCAATAAGGTATCTCATGTCCCGCCCTAACCATATATGCCACAATATGGCTATGTGGACCCTGGGCTACCATTTGCTGCACCTGTTGTAATAGGACCTCTGCCCTAGTATATCTCTGTATGGTCGTGTCTCGCTCGAGAATCACAATACAAACATCAACCTGCAACTGTGTCACCTGCCCCTATAACTGAGCCACCTGGGCTTGAAAGGCCACCATCTCACCATCATCTTGCCCCTGCAACTGTACCACCTATGCTATAATTGAGCCACCTGGGCTCGCAATGCAGCTACCTCTCCGTCACCCCACCCACCCTATACATGTACGTGTGCTAGTACCTGTACCTATGGCTGCACCTTTGCCTATGCCCATGCCTGCATCTGACCCACTCTCCTCTGTCTCACTCTCCTTTGCCTACCATCATCCCCACTGTCATCCCCGTCATCTCCTCCACCACCCCCACCTCCATCATCTCCTCCTCTCCTACCACCTCTGCCAGCCCTCTCGCCTCGCTGTCGTCCCCTCCTCTGTCGAGGGGCATCGTCCTCCTCCTCCTCATCATCCTCAAGACACAGAACCAACTCTCTAGGACCTAAATATCTAGGAACCAGATGAGTGGTAAATTATGCCTCAAAATCTATTGTCATGCCTTCATCCACTATATCCCGCCTTAGATCCCATGCCTGGTAAGGAAGCTGCAAAAAATCTATTCGATCTGTCACATATGATGCCACAAGACCCCATAGTGGATGCTCTTTGTGTGTCTGAGCAAAAATAGCAGTACCCGGGGGCATGCTCTGAATCCTGCCAAACTGTTGATGCACACGACTAACAAGGTGACGCTCTAGTATGTAGGGAGTCCTCCCTATCAGCCATCGAGTTTGGAAACAATAAGGCAACTATGTTGCGTCCTCGTCCCACACCTTGTAGTCTAGGTATGGTCACCATATCACATCGTCCACATTATCCAATGTGTGATGCCAATACTCTAACTTCCCTAGCTTGGGCTGGAAAAGAGTCTCCTGAAACATATAGGAGTAGGGTCGGTCATGTCCCCTCACTCCCATACCAATCGGCCATGTCACAACTATATGTAGCCAGGCCCAAATCTGAAGCAACGACACACCAGCATAAAGACTAGCAGCTCTGTCGTATACAAGCTGATGCAAATCATGGTACAAATGGGCTAAGATGCAGGGACCCCAAGCAAACTATGTCCCCTCCTAAACCATCCTCTCTAGGGTCCATCCCCATCCAACCTGGAAGCCACGTGATCTCCTGTCGGGGCATACGACTCCTTTGATCAAACCTACTAGTATGGCTGGCAAGGGCTCATAGTACTCTACAATGTCTGCCCAGCTGATCTCTGTGCCCTCCAAGTCTAGGTCATTGAACACTCGTCTACACTCAACCAATCCAGCTCCAGTAGCAGACTCGTACTCAACCAGCTCACCCTAAATAGGAATCCTTAAAATCTGGTGAACATCCTCTAGTGTCACCATTATCTCTCTAATGGGTAGGTGAAACGTGCCTGTCTTACTGTGGTACCTCTCACCCAAAGCGGTTAATAATCTGAGGTTGGCCTGCATCTCGGGTGTGAATCAAACATACCATAAGCCGGTCAACCCAAGCACCAAATGGTTAGTGTCAGTCAAGTAGGGCCTAAGTAGTTGCGTCAGAGGGAATCTCTCCCGTGACATCAATACATGATCTAGGATCACCTGCGAAATTGATAACAAAGTGCATTAAAACACCAAATCAAACTAAGCCGTAAATCTATCAAATCAAACAAAGTACTTAGCTAACCTATCAGGAAACCTATCATATCCTCTCTTATGAGATTCAATCAATCTTGAAGATGACCTATCAATTGGCCAACATCGATCACGATACCGACTTTGTCAAACCAGCTAAGTATTTTACCAAACCTATCAGATGCACAACTTTGTTTACCAGATGCACAGCTTTGTTTACTAGATGCGCAGCTTTGCATCAAATGCGCTGAATCCCCTATCATTTGCGCTATTTCAGACAATTGCGCAGGAACAGTACTCATTTGCGTGTTTTCATATCAAATGCGCAGCTCCCTGTCACATGCGCGAGAAAACTACTTGTTTGCGCATTTCTACAACATTTGTGCAACTTTATAACACATGCACAAGACTGCTACTTAATTGTGCCTAAAGACTTAAATGCACTGAAACCCCAGTTGTTTGCATAGGACTAGTTTTTATTTGCGAAAAAATCATGTATGCATTGATTCCTTTCTTATATGCGCATAATCGTGTCATTTGCATAGTTTCATCTCTTATTTGCACCTAAACACTAAACCTGTGCATTTAACGACACCTTTGACCTCAAATTTGACTGTCATAAATGCAAAATCGACCAAGTTTCGAAGGGTACATACCAGGGGTCCGTACTCTGCTGGCTGTCCAAATTGTCAGATCCTCTCAAATCAGTGGCTGGCTATTAGAATCTGGTCCATCTCTACTGACTGCTTTGCACTAGTACCACACCAGAGCTCCTCAAATATCTCCACAAAAGACAAGTGTACAAATGACTAGGATTGTGACCCCGCATACCTATATATAGAAGAATTAGCCCTAATTGGAGGAGTTTAATCTTGTACATGCTAGGGCCTGGCTTTCATCTAATTCTTCTTCCACGTCAGCTAAATTATTCTCCTGTCTATCCTATCAACCTATCTCATCGTGAGATTATCTGTCATCCTGTCATCACATTCTGCCCATCCAATCTCCTGAGGGGGCATCCTAACGTCATTTAAACCTGTACCAGGGGCAAACTGGGACATGTATCATTTCCAAAAAAATATTAATCTTTGAAGCAACGCGATAAAACACATTGCATCAAAGGGGGGCAAAATGTATACACCTAAAAATGGCTAAGTCGAATTAAATAAATATGTTAATATTTATTTTAAATCTTATTCTTCTATCGATTAAATAAATATTATAATTTATTTTATCAATTCATTATTACATAATTAAATAAAATCAATTTATTTAATTAAATTCCCTAATTCTTCTAATGTCTCATATAATTAAATAATCCTAAATTCCTCTATCCCAAAGTCCTAATTTCATCTCATCCACATCACCTTTCCACCTTACCATGTTGCACACATAATTAAATATTTTAATATTTAATTAGCTAATATTCCCTCACCCACATGTCCTATTTATCCTCCAATCAAGATCAATTAACTCATCAGTCAAACCAGTTATCTAATTAATCAATTCACTTAACTGGTTAGTCTATTCAGTTAACTCCTCAATCTATTATGTTAACTCCCATAACTCATGAAAGAAGCTTGGACACTTGTCCTCTTCTGATTCGTGTACATTCCCTGAAGCCTCCTCAACTGTACACCTCACAGGTAATTCCTCTAGTCATGGATCTATTGACACTTGGATTTGGCCTCTCTTCAGCTTATAAAAGGAACCCTCATTCCCTCATTTTCATATCTCAAGCTTTAGCAATCTTACTCTGCAGAAATCTTACTAGCGTGCCTTTGGCAAAGTATCCTCATTGCATTTGGATAATCCCATTATCATCATAGTCATCCAACCATGTCTCCATTATCCATCATCTATCCACATTAGAATTGCATTTGTAGTTTAGTCTTCATTGCATTATCCATCTACAGCCATTCTCCTATTGTCATCTTCAACAACAAGGAAGTACACACTTTTGAGAGCTCAACTCATTCACAAGATCGACACGAGATAGGCAATAATGGAAGCTACAAGGTAAATTGGTCTATGAAGGTAATATCTTTGTTTACTGTATTTGCATTAATTTCATTGAGTTATTGGATATTTAGTTGTTAATGCTATTGTTCACAGTTTCCTCTAATAGTTATTATTCACCATGACCTCTTGTGGATTCAAGATCATTTCAATAAATAACCATTGTTGGTCCTCTAGTAACCTTGTGATGCACCTATTATATTCCCTACATGACTTAGTGCTATGCCCCTTGTCATATCTTCTATCATACAATAGGTAGTCATATCCTTTATCATTCCAATTTTGATTCCATGGTTGTTGATTGTCTCTTTGATAGTAGCATTTATTTTGATGTCAATCCACAACATTCACATTCTGGGGGAAGTAGTCTCACCCATTATAGTCATCCCTCACTTTGCTTCATATCGGGGGCTGGTTTATGACCCTATCTATGGTTGCGTTTTGATTATTCTTAAAAATGTTAACCATGGAGGAATTATTTCCACTTTTACCATTGTCACCTATTTGCGAAACTAGCTGGTCATTCACACCATAAGTCCTTCACCCACTATTGATGGCGGCTTGGTCAATTCTCAATGCACTCTCCAAATTTTCTCCATAGTACTTGTATGATAGTTTTCATACTTCTTCTCTAGTATCCTTATTGAGAATGTGCAAGAAAAGGTCACATAGTTCTCTTTGGCCAATATTGGGAGTGCTTGTCGAAGAGTATAGCACTTGTCTCCATTGGGTGACAAAATATGCCATTGATTCACTTGCATATTGCTTTAGCTCAAGAACTCTAGTATTCATGTCTTAACTAGTTTGTTCATATCGAAGGTCATGACAAACTCTCCTATGAGTTGGCAAAAAAAGTGTATGAAGGCTTCAAGAATTAGATAGTACCAATCCAGAGTGATCCCTTCAAGGGTTGTAGGAAAGATTCTTACCATGACTCCATCCCAAGGAAGGAGCTCTCTTATGGTGGTCATGAATGCCTTCACATGAGAATTTAGGTCCCCTTCTCCCTTGAACTTGGGTAGGTTAGGGAGAGTTCATGGTAACAATATGTTGTGTATGTTGTGATCTAGGGGCTCTTTCAAATATTCAAGGTAAGTTGCCAAAAATGTGCTTTGAGATATGGGTGTCGAGAACATGTGCCATATAGGTGGGACTTCTTGATATGTAGGCATGTTTGTGCATGTTGCTTGAGTTTGTGGGTAATTCTGAGAAACATATTGTGAGCTGGATAGTACCCACCTACTTGTGGAAGCTGTTGGATTGTGTCATTACTTCTGTTATGTGAATAATAGTTCAGATAAGGGAGATTTTGAATTCCCCCTGGTCCTATTCGACCATAGTGTTGTGCGTGTTAGGAAAAGGGTGTGTTGTACACCTTGCATAAAACCAAATATTTTAATTATGTAAAATAAATATTTATTTGTGGTGCATCTAGGACATGCATTTAGCCACATTAAATATTTATTTGGGTTCACTTGCAAAGTTGTATGTAAAATTGGGTTAGTTATTTTATGTGTGGGAGACAGAGAATAATTAATTAATATTTGGAAAACTTAGTACCAAAAAGTGAAAACTTAGTATCAAGAATTAAATGAGGGGTTAATGGTTTTGTGTACTCATAGTTTTGAGACACATGGTTTTCCCACTACCACAAGTTGTATTTGTGTGATCTTGAGTCTATAAAAGCAAGCACATGGTTAGTGGCTTGGGTTGATTGGTTGAGTGGGTTGTCATTGTATTGAGTTTCTCTTGTGAGTGCATATGTGAAGCATGGCATGGAATGTGTGGTTACATGCTTGGAAACATGGAGGATGCATTGGAGGAGCTTGATGTTTAGAAGTATTCATGAAACTTTGTAAGTGCATTATAATATTTTATTGTTGAATAATACATAGAGTATGGATGCTTTTGGAGGTTGGGGTTTTTCCCAAGATATATCTTGTGTTATCTTGTGGCTTATCTTTGATATTTGCATTATGGTTATTCTTTAAGCTTGTATGCATCATATTTTCTCATATTCTCTCATAGGGTTATGTAGGAATTGGTTTGATCAACCTGGTAATTTCCTAATAGTGTGTTATATTTCATGGATCATTTCTATCTCAGGGAGGTTGTTTTATTCCTGCTTCTAATGTTCTAATCCGTTGTCCACTAGGGTATCTATGAGGTTGACAAGGGTTTCAACTTTTGTTCTTGGTGATTCTCTAGTTGGTTGTGAGTTCTCACGGTTTCCTCCATTCATGTGCTCTCTAGAGGCATTTTCTAATTACTTAGTTTGTTGTGTGACACATAGTTCTTCGTGGGCTTCCCTAGCTTCTTATAGGTGTTTCTCTAAATGTCTTACTTCATCATCTAATTACGTTGTTATTCTTGCATGGCTAGTCTATGGTTGATGGATTTCTGACCTTAGGAGCACTTAGCATGCTTTGCCATGGTTAGAATTTGTTGGTTGAATTACAACTTCATGTTCCTAAGGGAAATTGTTAAATGTGAGAGAACGTCAAATATCTCATCTATCATTTTCGTAATCTGAGTCTTTGAAATCATAGCAGTTGATAATCAGTGCCAATGGATCAGGTAGCACATATTTGTCAAACGATGGTGTTTTAGGTTCTCTAGAGGGAATATTCCCTAGACTTACTTCAGATTTTGTCATATTCAGGGATGCCTTAGACATTAGAAAATTATAAATGGATTGAAGAATGAAGAGGATGAAGGTGACAAGTGAAATAAAGAGAAAATGACGAAGTGAAATTGTGAATGAAGCAATGGAAACATGAAGATCTCCATCAAAAGGTTTTGTTCTTTACATCAGGTTCACCAAAACATGTATCATTGGAATGTGACCCAATCAATTTTGTAGGTGAGTCACAATCCAACATGACACATGAACCATCCTCCTTGATAAAGGTGGCCTCGTAGTCGCTACCTCTCAAATGAAAAGAGCTAGTGGAGCAGAGGTGGAATTGAGGGGCTGTCTTTCTCTCTTTATTTAGGGAGCAGAATGTTGTGGATGGCAGTTGGGTTTCGTGAGCTACGTGTATGTTCTGATATTTATTTTTGCGGAGACATTTAATTGTTGTTGTAGTTGTGATGATTATATGACCCAAAGGGTCATGAGTCCTAAGTCTCCTTAGCCTATCACAAAGGTTGTTCTATTCATTGAGAAATCTTTGTTATTCTAGTCTCCTTCTTGGTCTCTTAAAACCTGTTGAATCAAGATTGTTGATATCTAGTTCTTTGTTGGTGCTCTAGTTCTTCCCTTGCTTGTTCTACATTCTATTGTTGAATTAGATGGGGGAAGTTTCCCCCAATCTCATTGAGGATGGATTTTATCCAATCTTCCCTAATGCCAAGGCACATTGGCAATAGGGAGAAGTGTTTTTAGTTGAATGTGTGTGATGTTTGAATTGATGTTTTACCTCATGATATGATTGAGGGTTTCTCCTTGTTTGATTTGTTTGAGTTGATTTGCATTTACCTCATGATGTGATCGAGGGTCTTGTTCTCTACATTTGAATGTTTAATTTGATTTGATGTGTACCTCACGATGAGATTAAGGGTTTTGTTCTCTAAGTTTCCTGATGTTTTTGTAATTTTCTCATGCAATGCAATCTAAGATGTATGCAAACGAATTTTTATTCCTTTTTCCAAATTAAAATAAACAAAGTTGTCTAATTAACTAGGAATTGAAATGTATGCAACTATATGTGTTTTCCGATATGCAATCTAATCCTATGTTTTTGTGGTTTTCGTGGAGTGTTTTTGAAACTAATATAAGAAATTGAAGTTGCAAGAATTGAAATGAATGTAATCTAATGAATGAAATAAAGCTAGTCTAATTGAATCAAAGAAATGCTAATATAATTGAATGAAATCAAAACCTATCAAGGAAAGAGCAACACAATGATTACTTTCCCAAGAGCCAGAGTGTGAGCTAATTACTAGTTGAAAACATGGAAAACTTAGTATAATGAAGATAGCAACGCCTGGCTTGAGCCCTCATAAGTCCTTTTTTGGAAACCCTCTCTCTTCCTCTACAACAACGAGGTCCTCCTATTGGTGACAAAAGTGAAGATGGGGCAAAATGAATAGAATGAAAGCAATGGAAGCTTGGAAAAAATAGGCATTAGAATGCTACTATGGCTTGAATCTTAGAAGCTTTGAGATGAATTGGACATAAGAATGCCTACGAAGTGTAATGGATTGGAGCTATGAAGCTAAATGAGAAAATTGAAAAGGCTCATGGGGTCCTGCACGGGCATAAATGCTATGGAGACAAAGAAAAGAAAAGCAATGCAAGAGCAACAAAACTAAATTTTGTCTCCCCAAATGCATAGAGGAGGGGGGTATTTATAGGTTTTAGAAGCACAATAATGGTGGAGATGATTAGAGAGTTAAATTATTTGATTGAAGAGTTAATAGGCTTGATTGAATAGTGGTCAAGGTTTGATTGGGCGTGAACTAGCCTTGATAGCCTTTCACATTAGAAGAAATGGAGTTATCCATGTTTTATTGATTGGGAGATGACTAGAGTTGATTTAGAGTTAGAATGGAGTGATTGGGAGTCTTGAGTTAGTCATGAGGAGATGATGATCAGTTAGGGAAGGTGACTCACACATTTAGAGCTCAATTTGGAGCAAATTTGGCCAAAACTGGAAGAAATCACACAAGTTAGAAGACGATAGGGTCACCCCTTTCAAGAAGCGGGTTACCCCTTTCACTAGTCGCCCCTAGAGATCCTACTTAAGTGGTTGGGTTGCCCAAGGAAATCCTTCAATGACAAGGGGTGAACCATAGAAGAAGTTTTGGACAAGTGGTTTCCGGGGTGAGAATGATCTAGGAGGTGTGAAAATAGTTTTTGCATCCTTAAACCAGCCATGTGATCTCTGTAGGGTGGGTCACCCCTTTCACAAGGGCAAGTCACCCCTGGAGATCCTGATTTAATTGCAGGTCACCCAAAGAGATCTTATAGTGACAAGGGGTGACCTAGAAAGGAAGAAAGTGACAATAAAATTGAAGTTAAGGATGTAATTGGGAGGTTGATTAGATGATTCTAAAGGGTCTAAATGATGCAAATGTTAGAATATTAAGGTTTTACATTTATAATAAAGTCACTTTATGACTTTATAGGTTAGTTTATACATTAGTAAATAAAGCAATAATTAATTGTTAGTTTGCTGGAAGTTATTCTCGTAAGTAGGTTAGTTGGTTTCATACGAGAAATGTAAGGCTATATAAGCCATTATGGAGCAATGTAAAAGTGAGTCAGAACAATATACTATTCTATGTTTATACTTTCACTGTTCAACAATAATTTAGTTTTCAGTATTATTTGTTTGCTCACCATATTTCAATATGGTATCAGAGCGTAATCTTTTGTGCCTGTGTAAAGTCAGCAGATTGGAAAATGCTTTTGAAGAAGATGATGAAGTAGGCGTGGATGGAGACATATAATCTGATGTCCATCTGTGGAGGTGCCAAAGCATTTGAGAAAGAATCCCTAAATCAATGGCGGAGTCTCAATAAACTTAGATAGAACATGTGGTATTTTCTGGCCGCATGGGTGGTGACTGAGATGTGGATCGGTTGAGATACCTATCTATTAACTGTGACATACAGAAGCAGATTTGTGTGTGCAGGAATAAGGTGAGTTTGAAGGTTTCAGAAGCCCAACCTAGATTTACTAATTAAGGCTCTGGATATAATTTTCATTGATTAATGTTTCATTGTCTAATGCTTCATGCCAAGTAGAAGGAAAGCCCACGGGTCACTTGATCCCTCGTCTATATTGCTACAACCATTACCAGTCTCATTTCTGTGTAGGGTTGTATAAAATCCACATACTTTCTCCTATTTGAAGTCACCGTTATATCTCCCACAACCGCATCAAATTTCTGGTTGAATTTTCACATTTTATTCCAGTCGGATTTACAATGTAGAAGAGAATAGAAGTGAGTTTACCTGGAGATGGACTTGGTAGACGAGGTCATCATAGTAGCCTGCAGTGATATTGCCAGATCCATAAGGTATAAAACTCATGCAACAAGTCATAACCCAATTTCTTGAGGACCGCTTTAAACACATCAATACAAAAGTCTGGTTTTGGGCACCTGCATAGGCATGAACTGGTTTTACGTTAATTGTGTAAATCCTCGCTCCCAAGGCAAGCCTTTTGCAGGTATCACCTACCCACGAGGCGTCTTTGTTGATCCACTACCTCAGTGAACAATTTGGTTTTGAATATTTCTTTTTAAATTATTGGAATAGCCTAGTTGGTAGAGGCTTAAGAGATTTATCTCACATAAGCAAGAAAGCCAAGAATTCAATATTTCTTAAGTAGTTAAGTTTTTGAAAGGTGAAGGATAAATATATGTTGTCAAGATTTCATGTTTTTGTGCATAGTAGAGTAATTGTTAAAAATAGTTTGAAGATCTCAAGTTAAAACCTATTTTTGCACATGTATTCATGTTTTGTAAAAGAGGGGTTATAAGGAAGTTTTAGATGTGATAAAGATAATTTGGTCAAATTGTAAAAGGATGCATTTTCGATTGAATCTGACATCCTATCTCATGGGTTTTACAAATATGTTTGAAATTCTTGTTTGTGCTTTCAGAGCCATCCATGTTAAATTTGTTTGGCCTCTCGAAAGATTGGATGAATAAAGTGTAAAATATCTAATTGGAGGTTGGAGGCAATGGAGGCAGGAGGCTTTTTGTCATCTCGAGCTAGCTTCTCGCTCAGGGGTGATTCATTGCATGAGAAGCACCTTTTCCATTTGTGTCTCTTAATGGAGCGAGGGGGGCTTGGCAGTGCTTGATAGAGCTTGGAAGTTCTTGATAGTGCATGAAAGTACTTGGTTGTGGATTTTGGAGTTGGTCTTGATCCAGAAATGGAGGTGTGTTATTGTGGATTTTGTAGTTAGTCTCGATCTGCAGTTGGTTGGAAATTGTACTGTGAATAGTTGAGTGAGTCTCGATTCACAATCGAGGTTGGGGATTTGCTTGTGAATAGTTGAGTGTGTCTCAATTCACAAGTATTATGGAGGTTTGACAGTTAGGAGATCCACTGGTGAGTTCAGTTTGGTGTTTACTAGGTGAGCGAGGAGAATTGGTGGATAATTAAGTAAGTCTCAGTCCATCAAAGTTTCCATAAGGGTTGATGTGATCAACTCTTGCAATTTTTTGCCTTTTGTTCAAATTGATTTAATAAGGGGGGGAATGTTAGATGTAAACCCTTAAGTTGGGTTGTTAGAATATTAAGGTTTTACATTTATAATAAAGTCACTTTGCGACTTTATAGGTTAGTTTATACATAATAAATAAATGTTAGTAAATAAAGCAATAATTAGTTTGTTAGTTTGCTGGGAGTTATTCCCATAAGTAGGTTAGTTGGTTTCATACGGGAAATGTAAGGCTATATAAGCCAATATGGAGCAATGTAAAAATGAGTCAGAACAATATACTATTCTATGTTTATACTTTCACTATTCAACAATGATTTAGTTTTCAATATTTTTGTTTTCTCACCATATTTCAATAGAAAATACCCCTAGGGAACGTGATCATCCCCTCTTGTGAAGTGGATTAGTGTGGTTATCAGGGCTAGAGAGTGACAAAAGCGACTTGTCAAACTTTGGTTGGAAGACAAGCTAGAAGGTGTGCAAGACCGTAGAAGGTTAGTCCAAAGGTTAGGAAAGCACAAACAAAATGAAAAATGAACCAAGACATGTCACCGAGAGGAACATTGTTGAGAGGCATATATATCTATATATATATATATATATATATATATATATATATATATATATATATATATATATATATATATATATATATATATATATATATATATATACGTGATTAAGACTATAGCTCATACGCAGGCTACCATGTAGGCCTGTGCATCTTTTTCATACTTATAGTTTCAACTAAATCATTTGGTGCAAACAAATGTATGGACAAATAGAACACATCTTGTTCATTTATAGATAGGTTGTCATTGTTGTGTGACATGAGCTGTTGATGATCTCTTTGGGTTGCTTCAGAATTCCTTATATTTTGAAGGAGGTTGCAAAATATTATTTGTGTAGGTTCGTCCCCATGTTGTTGGAAAATTGTGTCTAGTGTGATTACTATTTGAAAGGTTCTTCAAGGTGTTGTCCCATATGACAATCCATCATACATTAGAATGTCATGTAATGGTGGTAATTGTCCTAGGTTGTCAAAAAGCACAATAGAGCATCCAACAAATGGGCTTTGAATATGGCATGTGGATTCTTTACATAGTCTACTATCAATGCGCCCTAACAAACTTGGTCCAATGAAGCTCATTCCATCAATTACAATATAATGAATGAAATACATGCTTTCTTGGAAAGTTGATAGAGCTTTACCTTGAAGAGGGTTCATTTCTTTTATTGGTATATTAAGTATTGAATGAATGGTCGATGCATTGATGTTGATAGCAACCACATTTGTTGGGGTGAGCAAAAGCAAGGGATTTTGTGCTATGGGTGCATTTCTTGAGAGTGCAATCTGAATGCTATTAATCAAGTATGATTTCCCTATTCCTATAGCACCTTGTATGATCATTAGAAGTGCTAGTTGCCTTTCAACCTTAGATGAATGGTTCATAATAGTATTGAAAGCATTCTTTTGATTTAAAGAAAATTGCCCTTTACGATACTATCTGTCAAGGAGGGGGCAATTGTAGTGGCAACCCAATTGTGGCATGTGTCAAAGTCTTGATGTCCAATCATGTCTAGTTCATCAATAACAACATCATTTCAAGTGGTTGGAGGAAGGATAGAAGTTGTCACTCCTCTACATCAGAGTGTTCTTTATCTTTTGGTCCATTAGACACAAGTTCATAATCATTGTTGTTATTTGATTTTGGCGGTGTATGATCAACATGCCATGCATGGTAGGTGGTAGCCATTCTTTCTCAGTGAGTGATGATTCTTCTCTACAAGAGCTAATTTCACATAGAATGTTGTGAAAAAGTAAGTACAGTAGAAGCTCAATCCTATAGAAGGACTCAAATATGTTATGTCTTTAGGAGGAATTGTAGTGAAAAGTAGGGATGCTCAAATAATGTTTGGAATATCTTTTTTTGTCCACTTGTAGTTTGTGTGGGACTCTGAACAATTTTAGTTTCTCCATGCTTTAATCAGTGATAATGATTCCAATGTTATAGATCGGACCATATACATTTCAATGAAGCTTGAGGTATGTATTGTACATTCTTGAGTAGAAGGCACATGACATATTGTTTTCCTATTAACATTCAAAGAAACAAAGGAAGCATTATAAATTTTTAGTTGTAGTCTTAATAGGAAGTGGCAAGACTCTTGTGCACTAATATCATAATCAACAATAGTCGTAGTTATGAACTTGCAAAATGTTTTTAAAGTAGTTGGCTTTTCTAGGTCAAGATTTCTAGATATGCATTTCAAAAGTTGGTGATAACTTTTATATTGACACTAGATTTCTTTTGTTGCATACTTGGCAATATATTTGAGCATTGCATGATGTGACAAAATAGGTTGGCAATCAACATTTACATGCCAAATTGATAAAATTCTTGGGTTGTGGATGTTCACCCTATTATCATTTATGGATGCCAGGAATGTTGTGTGTCCACTATTAGTAGTAACGAAAGCAAATGATGCATGCAAATCCTAAAGATATTTGTAATGACTTACCAATGATGACCCCTTTCTTTGCAAGCATGTTTGTTTGCTACATTTTATGTGTTGTTGAACCTGATTTACTAACTTTATGTAATTTGCAAAGGGGTTGCATGCAAGGATTGCTGGTGTGTCCAACAAACAAGGGTCATCGAGGATGGAAAAATGTACTATTTGTTCCAGGTTTGGCTATTTGATCATGGGTTCCATGCAAAAACATATGTATTTATGTATTGTACAATATTTTGAATTGCTTTTGGACTATTGAAATCCATGATTTCAATGGTAGGTGCTCCTTACAACCAAAGGAAGCCATGGATATCGGTAGATCCTCTATGTTGTCACTCATATCTATGATCTATGTCATAAGAGTTAGAATTATTGTGCATATTTGAGTATTTGGTATATTATAAAATTTAAATGATGATCAATCTTACTCACATATACCAATAGTCTTGGGCATGTAAAAACTTCTCCAAGATCTCCTCACAAAAGGCTATGAAACTATTATGCATGTAGAGTGGAGTTAGATGTGGATTGTTAAATATGTTTTTGATCCTCCACTAGTAGGCTTGTGTGGGCTCAATGGGATGTATGTTAGGCATTGCATTATGTAAATTTGACCACTTATTTGTTACACTAAACTTGTGAAGAACAAAGTTGGACAACCAACTTGTATGACCATATTTGATAGCTCTCCTTTGCATCTTGTTGAGAAGGGTCTTGTCCCACATAGATTTGAGCTAAAATGTATAAGGCGATCAACAATTTTGTCATCATACAAATCTTTCATGTGAAGGCATAGGTCAACAACTGTATCTAGTACACTTTCATGAAATAATTTCTTGAAAAAATTGTATTTGTTGCTTAGCTTCTATGTTGCATCATAACATTTAACAATAAGCATTGAAAATGTGGATATTGACCAAATCTGTTCTCATGGCATCGTATATGATATACAACATATTCATGCATTTCAACATCTTTAATGTGTGTCTATTTGAAATATACAACACTAGTAGGAAAGAGATAAAGGAATGCCATTGCAAGAATGTCCTCTATGTTGTATGCATTGATTAGTGATAAATTAATAGGAGGCCATTCCATAAAATCTATGGGGTGTGCTTGGCTAACTTGTAAGAAGCTACATATTTGTTCAAACTTTCTGTGTCATTGGGATAACATCTACAAAAGAAGAACCTTCATTTAATTGTTGTTCAACACTTTGAAACTCATCAATGTTTGTGGATGTGGAGTGGGTTGTAGGTTATGTCCAGAAATTTATGAAGTCATGTGGAGTCATGTTTGAAACATTTGCAGGAGTGAAAGGCAAGCTCAAGAGTGAAAATTCACCAAGTTGGACATCTTTGTATTATGTATCATGTGCAATCTTGTACTCTAAGGTTTTGAAAACTCATGAATGACTAACATAAAAATCATAGTTTTTACATGCTCTACATTTTATCCTCCAACAATGATTATGTCCAATTGGTTGATATGTCTAGGTATGTATTTTACAATAGTAGTAATGTCTTGTGGGAAGCTAATGTTATGGCTACAATATTTTAATCTCCCTCCTCGTGCATGTCTAATTTGAAGAAACAAATTTACCCTTGTTATTAACATCTCTTCTACTTGAGTAAGGTTTTTCAAAGTAAGGTTTTTAAAAGCAAGAGACATGCTCCCAAGGTCCATGCTATTCCACTTGGAAAAATGATTTCCACTTCACTTAGTAGAGCATTTGTAGTACTTAGTCACATTGTTTGACCTTCCAACTAGAATTCTTGGGTATCTCTCTATGCAAATGGAACATGTAGGCATGATTGATAGTTTTTCTATTCTCGAGGGGAATTGTTTGTGTGTTGCAATGTACTCAAATGTGCAAAATGTATTAGGGGCCATGGTAGAAGATCTCAAAGGTATAGGAATAAATGATGATGGTTTGAAAGCATTGAATGCATTGTTGTGTATTACTTGAGCATTGCTTTCTATTGAAACATTATGTTCCACTCATCTAGCCTTGTTAATTTCCTTTATTTTTGCATGGTACTGCATACATCACAATTCATTTCTATGTTCTCTACTAGATGATGTGCTAGCTCATTGGTACTATTGAATCTTGAAGGAGCTCTCATTTTGTACACAATGAAATGCATGCAATGCATTACAAATTGTTTAGAATTAATTAAGGGGAAAGCAAAATATAATCAACATCTTTTATATATTTATATTTTGTAATTGTTTTGTGTAATGTATGTATACATTTTGGATCGGTTAGAAATCATTGAATGCATTATTGTGTATTGCTTGAGCATTTCTTTTTGTTGAAGCATTATGTTCCACTTGCCTAGCCTTGTTTATTTCCTCTATTTTTACATGGTATCACATACATCACAATTCATTTCTATGTTCTCTACTAGATGATGTGCTAGCATTGGTACTATTGAATCTTGAAGGAGCTCTTGTTTTATACACACCTACAATGTATTACAAAAGTATTTATAATTAGTCAAGGGGAAAGAAAAATATAATCAAACTTCCTTTATATCTTTATATTTTGTAATTGTTTTGTGTAACGTGTCTACATTTTAGATCACATCCCATAATATATTGCCATAGTAAAGCTTATATGTAAGAAAAACATGCTAGAAAATGTAGTTTAAATAATTGTCGTAAAATACAATGACTATATAAGATTGACCTTATTTAATACTCACCTTATATAGATATTAGGTTTAATACAATATCAAAAAGTGTCAACATTTTAGATCACATGTATGTAATAAAAATATGCAGCGAAATTATTATTAATTTTTTTTAGTAAAATAGAACAAGTATAGCGGGTATATTGAAACATGTTAGTATCAGTATAAACAATTAGACAAGTATATGAAGGAATAAGTTACCATCCCCAAATAGGTTACTATCAAAATTATCAAGTTCATAAGAAACAACTATGAGGTAGTAGTCAACCATCGTCAAGAGTCCTAGCCATAAAATACATAGATTAAATAAATTAATGAATAAGGTCATAAACAATGACTAAGAGGTGGTAAAAAACCATCCTTGAGAGTCCTAGCCATAAAATACATAGAGTAAATAAATTAATGAACAAGGTCATAAACAACAACTAATAGGTGGTAAACAACCATCCTCAAGAGTCCTAGCCATAAAATATGCAAGTGGTACATCTAAGAGGTGATAAGTAACAATCCTCTATCATATTAGTTTTGACATTAACAATTAACCATATTTAAAAGGTGGTATATGTAGTGTCTTTACAATGCTTGGTAAACTTAGTGGTAATCACTCAATTCAAAGGAATATCCTACTGAATAGTCCACTATAATTTCTTGAAAAGACCTTCATCAAATTGTCAACTAGGGCTTGTAGACTTGTGATGGCACTTGCACTGTATGTTCTTTTAGGGATCAAACTATCTAACTTATCTACTACAGTACTGAAAATCAAGCTACTCATTTAACAAGAGAAAGTAATGTTGTTATAACTGCTACAAATACTTTGCAATGTAAGACTATAACAACAGATTATTTAAGGAATGAACTCTAATTTACTAATGACAACTATTCCTATCCTCTGAAGTATCACAAGTTAATTGAACTAAGCAACTCTAAGAATCTAATTGATCTTGTATTCATAAATTAACTGCTACAACAATTATAACATACAAGAAATAAAGTGAAGGTCAATTATCCTGAGTGGCCCTTGCTCAGGTGACTGCCTCACTGCTTAAACTCAAATCTAACTCTTTTAGATAGACACAATCATATTGATTCTAACATATATTGCTCAATCTTTCAAATCACATAAAATATGGTTGAACTGTAATATTCATAACTCATAATCAAATAACATTGTCTGCATAATCCAGAAAAGATTTAGATAGCTATATTTGTGGTAGAACAAAAACTTATTCAAATTGAACTTAACTAACTAACTTCTACCTCAACCACTGAACCATAATATAGGCACAGGGGAGTTATTGAAATAGGTATCTTAACTGTAAACATAAAACACCACTCTGCATGAACTAGAGTGTAATGAATACTAACAATAATGACAGGAAAAGAAGGAAGTGTCCTAACAAAATTAGAACTCTCTACTGAAACAGGGGAATATGGATCAATTGAATCAGTCCCATTAGTCTTCTAGTTGTAACAGAGTCCTCCAAGCTTCCAATCTTCTTTATTGATCACCTATCACGATGTGTGATTCTCTCCATCAAGTGTCCTCGGGCCATGGTTGCTACACTTAGTCAAGACTGGAATCTCCCCTGATCTACGCCTAGAAATGTTGTGGCTACGGGCTGCATCCTGTAGTTGCTGTGGGTTATAGTCCTTCCTCTTTTAGCTGCAAGGTTAGTCCATGAACATGTACAAAATACTAACCACCATAATCAACACAAACATTCTCAATAATCCATACATTCCCACATATAACATACAATTTCATCATATCATAATCATATCTCCATATACTTAATTAACCAAGTTCAAGTCTACATAATGATCATAAAGGATAACATAACATAGAAATATGCTTAAAATAGTGTTTGGGAATGTCTTTCAACTTGCATAAAACTAGAAGAAAACATGCTAATAACTAGGCTCATCACACCCCCCAACTATCCTTTTGCTTGACCTCAAGCAAATCACTAAGGCTGTAGGTTGTAATACATGGTGATCTCCCTGAAATCTGCAATAGTACCTACTCCTTGAGTCTACTCCAAATAAAAGCCATTACTGTATGCTAACCTGTTCATCCTGGAGACCTCTACTTTCTGACACTCTGCACTCCTCCTCCCAGTCCAATGTGGCACTGGATATAGAAGCATAGGGGGTTGGAAAGTAAGTGGTATCCAGCTCAATGCTTGTCCCTTGGCAATGTCCATGTATTTCCTGACCCTTGCAAACATGGCCATGAAGTTGTGGACAGAATGGGGTTCCTTCTTTTGTAACTCTGGAGTCAAGCTATTCCACCTGTCTTGTACATGCTGGTGAGAATGATGGATGAGACCTACTGTCAAATGTTGAATCCTATCATAGTAATGTAGCCTCAAATTCATAATCTTTCTCCCCACACCCTTGTGCTCTAAAAGTTGATTCCATTATGCAATGATAACCTCAGGGATTTCATATTCCTTTCTAATTGGAAGGGCAATGGATTTCTCTCTTTCTGTGTAAGCTTGCATAATGTCCCCTCTCAATTTCTCATTTATGTAGAGGCCAGTGCTCTTACCTGCAAATCCCCTACATAAATTAATGGATTCCATTCAATATCTTCAACCACAATATAATTATGTAAATAAAATTCACATAGCTGATCTTGTTCATTGGGTGTGGAGGTAGCAAAACTTTGAGGAAAGCCATTTTCCCACTCATGTCAATTGGTTTATTGTTGATCAATTTGTTGAACTGGAAAGTCAAAAAAAATTTCTTGAAGAAACAAGGCATAGGTCCTAGCTAGTGGTCTACATTTGACAATCTGAGTAGCTTTATCTGCTACTTCCTCCATTCTAACTACCAGCTTCCGCAACCCTATATCCTTTCTTTCCAGTGCCTTAATGTGGTCTGCAATCGTGGTTTCTTTTTCTCTTTTCCATTCTTCTTTTTGTTTAGAGAAATCCTAAGTAACCTTCCATAATTGATATCCTAAGGATACAACTGTATAGTAAGTTGGAGTTTTGACAACAAGGATTCTCTTTTCCTTGGTCATTAATTCCTTATTCCCTCTAGCTACTATGGCTAGCTCTACGAGGGCATCCAGTTTTGATCCCTGATCATAGGTTTTAACCCTTTCTTCCAACTCATGTATCCTTGCCTCTCTCTCTTTGTCCTGCTCATAGGTTTTGATCAATTCTTCTAGTTGTTTTATTCTATCAATAGCTTCCTGCAATTCTCTTCTTATATTCTTGTCTTCAAGAAACAATTCCTCATCCTTTGAAGATTGTTCATCACCACCTCCTGTACACTCATATTCCTCATTATTAGGGTTGTTTGGGGTTTTCTTCCTAGTTTTCTTAGCAATAAAAATGTCCTCTGATTCAGATTTAGAGGTACTGGACACATACCATTTCCTTTTGATGGGGGTTTGTACATTTTTGGTCACATTATTTTCTAGCTCATGGTCACTTTCTACTGCTACCACATCCTCCTTCTCTTTTCCAGGCTTCTCAATGGCACTCCCCATAACACCTTTCTCTCTAAGGAGATGTGAATGCCTTAATGGTGTGGATTTCCCTTTTGACCTCTTTGCAGGCTTAGAAGAGGAACCACTCTTCTTTTTCCTAGTTCTTGGTGTTTTGGTGCTAGGTGTCTTACTAGAGGATGGGGCCTGATTGGCCTCTTCTTCTGGGGTTTGATTCTCTTCTTCCATTATAGGTTGATCATATACTACATTTTCCACAATTGGCACATCCTGTTCTCCTATCTCCTATATGTTGTGGGTAGGTGAAGCAATAGGTGAAATAGGGTTTTCTCTCAAGGATGCAGCAGGTGAATTTTCTGGTGATGCTGGCTCATTAAGGATATCATTGATATTTCTACATTTCAAGAATCATTTCTAGGGAACATTTGGATACTACATCCTAAAACTTCTCTTAACTAACAGAGTGACCAAGAAATCATGGGATAATGATGATCTTTTTGATTTCCTTTGATATTCATAGCCCATTCTCTTTAAGAAATTGTATAGGAAAATTGGCACATTAAATACTCTATTATGACGAAGATGGCTTAACAATTTGAAATGGACAGTGTATAACATAGATTGCCTACCATCACAGGTGAGGTATTTGATAATATGCATGGCACAAGCATCCCACAATTCTGGAATTGATAGCCTTTTAGTGCCTTGTGATGTAGATTCCAGTTGCTCCCCTTCCTCACTAAATTCATCTCTTGCAGCTATTGCATCTGCTTTGATGGGGAACTCTTTACCATTTCTAGATAAACTTGATACCTCAGCGATTGCTACTTCTGAAGCATCCACTATCAGACCTTTTATAGTGGCTTCATCATGGTAAAGTAAGGTTGCAAACTGCCTCATTATACCTTCATCAAATTCTGTTAGTTTCAGGAAATAGTTAATCCATCCTGCCTGTGTTAGGATTGGCAAAGTTAATTGGTCTTCCAACACTATATTATACATTGTAGGTTCTCATCTGATGATGTCTCCTCCCATATTGCCAATTTCAAATTAAAATTCACCACAACCCCTTTCTACAACCCCTCTGTTATATTTGTTTACTCTTTTAGTTTCAATAACCCTATGCTTCCAATAACCTCCTTGTATATTCCCTTGATGTATGATATCAGCCTGAACTATCAAACCAGCTTAAATCAACTTGAAACTATGGAAAATTAGGAATTTTGGCATAGCAGATAATTTAGTAGACAATTTTAGCAGAGCGGTCATAAAAAAAATGAAAAAGAGGTTGTATTATCTATATTGTGTTGTATAATTGACAATGGCGAACAATCATTGTTTTGAACAAAAACACTATCCCTCCCCCCAACTAAATTCTTGAAGTGACCTCAATGCAAGGTTGTGTATCGCAAGGAGAATGATGATAGTAAATGGATACAAGATTACAAATGATAATTTTGGATTATTAAATGTGATCATATAAGGAAATATTGAAATATCTGCGTCAAATAATGGCAAGTTAATATTTGTACCTGTTGGAAGGAGATGAACTAGACTTCACATGAGTGGAGCATTGGAAAACATGTCTATAGCATAAGTTTGATTGGACAGAACTTATTATTATGAGAAATGGTGGAATGGCATTCTGGTATGTGTGAATAAGCTGATGTAATTTACATGCGGTGAGATGACGAACGACGACTGCATGCTCTCGAAAAGTGGAGTGTATGGTGCGAAATTTGAATTAATTGACGGATAGTTGTTGCATGTAAGTGGATGGATAGTTGCTGCATGTTCGCTTCTAACATGTCCCAATGTAATATGATGGCAATGTGGAGTTGTGGCCATCAACAGGTCCCTACGGCTCATTGACTTGGTCTTCATGAAGATGGTGGCATCGGTGTTGTGTGTGAATGTGAGGAAAGGAAAGAAATTATACTTGAGTGACCTCAGGAGGTGAGCTATATAGCTCACCTACTGAGTCACTATGATAACCGACAGGGTCTTCTGCTATGTTACTGCTAGGTGATGATATAACATTATTCAGCTCATGGTTAGGAATAGAGCACTTATTTAGAAAATCATCTCTGTTTTCTAGCTTGGTATAGAGCTTTAATTGATGACCATTACCCAATAGTGAAAATATGACCTCATCTATTGTCTGTAGTTTGACATCTCCATTAGAAAACACTTGGTGAACTTCATAAGGTCCTAACCATCTACATTGCAATTTGCCTCTATGATCTCTGTACTTTGAATCATATAACAGAGCTCGGTCACCCACATGAAATTCTTTTCTTTTAATATATTGATCATGCCATTTGGCTTTGTGCTTTTAAACAATCTCTATGTGGTGCATAGCTTCCATTCTGATCTCATCTAATCCATTGAGAATATGGAGTCTTTCTCATTGTGCCGCCGTCAGATTTATGTCAAGTGTTAGGGCAGTCCTCAATGTCTTATACTCAAATTCAATTGGTAAAACTATTATTTTACCATACACTAACTCATAAGGTGTGAAACCAGTTGTTGTTTTCCATGTGGTTCTTGTTGTGTGGTTACACAACATGCCCCATTTTGCATTATCAAAACAAGGACCCAACTTTGCTGGCTTGTTCCCTTGCTTTTGTGCTCTGGGCGGTAATGGTAAAACAGTATCAGTCAGTATGCATATGCCTAATCTCAGGCATATTTGTGATCTTGAAGTCTGAGCCAAATTTGAAAGTCTGAATCTATCCTCAGAAAGCTTACCATGTGAAAGAGCTTGAAATTCTAGGCAAGTTTGCCTTTTACATCACCCTAAAATTCGTCCATATGAGAAAGTTATGACAAGTCAAAGGTCTGGTCAAACATGATTTTAGGAGGGTCATATTTCATAACAACGAGCATCATGATATTATAACATCACCTGATATTATAATATCATTCTGATATTATAATATCACCCTGCTTAGAAAATCCACCATCTGCATATTTGCATGCACATGTCAAAGTCCTATCGGAGGGTCATCATCCTGATCTTTCAAGGGAGGGTCATATTTGCTGATATTCACTAATATGATGATGATGTCATCATATCCTCCTGATCTCCTTTTGCATGATCATGATGATCACCCTATCTTTTAAGGGGGGGTGATACTCTCAGCAGCAGGATCATATTTCAAATCCTCCTATTTTCCTTCGACATGATGATGATGACGATATCATTCTTTTCCCAATATACAGAAGCTAAACATGATGGTGACGTCATATATAATATGGAGGGTGATCGGCCTGACTTTTGCCGTCGGCCAAGTTTAAGGTAGTCTCCCCGATGGAAAAGTCCATTGGCCTAGCTTTTGCGATCGGCCACACTTTGTATTGTCTCCCCGATGGGAGTAGTCTCGCCGATATGGTAATTCTTCGGCATAGTTTTAACTATCAGCCGAGTCTTAGATTTTCTCCTTGATGTTGTAGTCTGCCCGATGAAAGTGGCTATCGGCATAGGGTTAGCTATTGGTGAAGTTTAATTTTGTCATCCCGATCATATGTGGTCACACCGATGCAAATATGATGCTGACCCGGGATGCAAGCAGATATGCAGGCTGAACGTGAAGGGTTTGTTAAATGGGATTAAATGCTTGTATATCCGGTGCCTTGTATGAAGGGTTCGAAACATGCAATACATAATATACAAGGCCGGAATTGAAATGGTTATTAAATAGCAAAAGTTCGTTGTATCTTTCGTGATTGTATGTTAAGACATACATTGCGATATACATTGAACTTATACAACGGCAGAATTGAAATCATATAAAAAGCGATTAATTCCTTGTATGTTTTGCGCTTGTATATGCAAATTTGGAACCCGATATACAAGCCGGTAATGTACAAGGAGCGGATTCGAAGGAAAGTTAAAAGCAACTAATTCCTTGTATATTTTACGATGTATCAGCAGATTTGAAGCCCGATATACAAGGAAATGGGCGGGAATGCAAAGCGATAGAAATTTAGATCACCAGAATGCATTTTTCTAGTCAACGATGGTTGACCTAAGTGTTTTTGACGCTGTTTATGCATTTAATGCATAATTTCCACTAATTTGGGGCCCGATTGCCTCTAGCTGCACATTTTGAGGCCTATTTAATAAAATGTTTAAATTCCTGTTGTTTATCAAATGATGCTGGGCTTAATGCTTGTATGTTTATTGCAGGAAGTCTCGGAGTTGTTTGAAGCTGAACATTGCAAAGTTGCACATGGAGGCAACATGAACCAGAAGTGAGGAGGATATTGTCAAATATGCTATTTGCCAGCTGGAGACCGAATCAAATCAAAGATGCTAGAATATTCTGTGCCAGTTATACATTTGCCAACTGGCAAAGCACGTGCTATTCATCTGGACCATTGATTGTTCTAGGAGGATCCTGATCCTTGGATCATTGTAACTATTTTCTGGCATTTGTTCTATATAAGAGCCAGAGGTTGTCGAAAAAAGGGAGAGATACATTGGAACATCTGGCACAATAAGGCCAATTACTGTAGAATTAAATAGGAGATCGGATTACTGAGACTAATGAGGATTGAATTGTTGAAATGTCAAGGTTCTTTCTTCAGATCACTGTAAATGTACCTGTTCTTGAGCATACTGAATGGATATGAAGTTTCAGATTACATCCTGATTGTAAATTTTACGTAATCTTCATGTTGATTTCCGGATATGTACTGGTGAATGCTGTGTTCAACTAGAAGCGCTTTCATTTCATTACATGTTGTTATCAACTTTTCCTTTGAAGATTTGCACTGGATCATGCAGATTTGTGGAATGTCCTGGTGAAGTATGATTCTAGTTTCCTTCTTTTCATTGCATGTATGGGAGCTTGTATGTGGATCAGTGATCTCAGTCAAGTAGTTTTGGGAATCTCATTCTTTAACCCTTTTCTTTTTTTCAATTTCATAAATTCATCACCATAACTGCAAATCATGATAAATAACAAGCAGAACAGAGAAATATGCTGACATCTCATAGATAATCGAAAATCCTTAGCATATTTGAGTTAAATGCATGTAGTATTGAAAATATCATGCAAAGAATCATAAATACTGGTATAAATCATGTAAATATCGGCCTGTAGGCACATTATTTGAGTGAATCCATAAGTGCAGAGGTAGAATTGTTAAAGATTTGTACAGGGCAGACATAAAGAACAGGATATTTGGAGGAATATTGATGAAATTTTGTAGAAATTACTGAAGAACGTAAGGCCCCTGAATGGAAAACAGCAACACATATCAACCACTGAGTAACGTTAGTAGATTAAGACCTAATCAATGGAGACTTGGGATCATGAATTCTTTGAATTCATCGTATCTTTCAAGATGAGTAAAGGTTGTTGTGTAACTTTTATTCTATGTTTGTATATGACTAACATCATGATCAACAGTTCTTTATGCCCATACTGCCTCTGGTAGTCTGGCTACCTAGTCCTTCCTGTGAATGTTCACTGTCTTGGTCAAAATATTCTCAATTTCTCTGTTTGTAACTTCCACTTGCCCATTGGTCTGAGGGTGATAGGGTGTGGGCTTCCTATGCCTAACTTCATATTCTTTGACCAGTGTTGAAATGAGTCCAGAAGTGAACTGGGGACCTTAGTCAGTAACAATTTCTCTTGGTGCTCCGTTCCTAGTGAAAATTTCTTCATACAAGAATTTGGCTACATTCCCATCTCTGGCAAATTGGAAGGCCTTGACTTCAACCCAATTTGTCAGATAATCAGTGCAAACTAAAATGTACTTCTTAAGATTAGCCCAATGAAATCTAGCCCCCACTTGTCAAATGGTGCTAGTGCTATTTGGGGCTGCAAAGGTATCTCATCTGATCTTGTTGGTTTGCCAATTCTCTGACATCGGTCACAACTCCTTGTATACCTAATTGCATCCTTATGAAGAGTTGGCCAATAATAGCCTGTGGTTAAGATCTTGAATGTTGCCCTCTTGGCTGCAAAGTGACCCCCATAGGGCTCATCATGATAAGATTTTAGGATGTCAAATACCTCATCTTCTCTTATGCACCTCATAATATGGTCTGGACCAGTGTAGAACAAATAACCAGCAATCCAAGAATATGAAAAGCTTTTATGCACTAATTGTCTTCTTTCTCTTGGGGAGAAGTGTGATGGTATCTGCCCTACTACCAAATAGTTAGCAATATCAGCAAACCATGGTGTATGTAAAGTAAGAGCAAACAAATGCTCATCTAGGAAAGAGTCATCCACAACATCTTCTTCCATTTGTGTAGGCAATCTAGACAAAAAATCTGCTACCACATTAGTTTTTTCTAGGTTATCCACTATTGTTATATCAAACTCCTATAGCAAGAGCAACCATCTGACTACTCTACCCCCAACCATGGGTTTATTCATTAAATATCTAATTGCAGTATGATCTATATGGATAAATACCTGGTAACCAACTATATAATGTCAAAACTTGTTGATAGCATAGACAACAACCAACATCTCTTTTTCTGTGACAGTGTAATTGAGCTTTGCTCCTTGTAAGTTTTTGCTGATGTAATAAATAACATACTCTTTATTACCTTCTTTTTGTCCCAATACAACTCCTATAGAAAAATTAGAAGCATCAGTGTGTATGTGGAAGGGCAATGTCCAATTTGGTCCTCTCAAGACATGTGCTTTTGTCAAAGCTATCTTAAGTGTGGCAAAAGAGTGCTGACATTCTGTAGTCCAGTCAAATTCCATGTCCTTTGTGAGCAGAGAAAACAAAGGTGTTGCTAGTTTTTTGAAGTCCTATATAAACCTCCTATAATAGCCTGCATGGCCAAGAAAGCTTCTAACATCTTTTGGTTTCTGTGGTACAGGAAGTGTAGAAATTATCTCAATTTTATTAGGATCCACTTGAATACCATCACTAGATATAAAGTGTCCTAGAACAACTCCTCGAATCATCATCATAAAGCATTTTTCATGACTCAATGCCAAATTATGCTCTTGACAACTTTTTAGTACCTTCTCTAGATTACTGAGTGTTGTCTCAAATGTGTCTCCACAAGTGGTGAAATCATCCATATAGATCTCCATAGAATCATGAGCATAGTTTGAAAATATACTTAGTATCGCCCTTTGGAAAGTGGTTGGGGCATTGCATAACCCAAAAGGA
Source organism: Cunninghamia lanceolata (assembly GCA_027924645.1). Lineage (NCBI taxonomy): Eukaryota > Viridiplantae > Streptophyta > Pinopsida > Cupressales > Cupressaceae > Cunninghamia > Cunninghamia lanceolata. Next base: position 1,067,761 of record BSBN01000766.1, on the reverse strand, counting down.
AGGACAAAATAAGCATATGTACCCCAAGGGCAGGTAAATGTGGTCTTATCCTGGTCCTCTGGAGCTATTTTTATTTGATTGTAGCCACTAAAGCCATCTAAGGAGTACTTTTTACTTGCTAGGGAATCAAGTACTTGGTCAATGAAGGGTAGTGGAAAATGGTCTTTTCTAGTGGCTGTGTTAAGTTCCCTATAATCTATACACACCCTCCACTTGCCTCCTTTCTTAGGGACAATAACTAAAGGTGACACCCATTCACTGTCAGAAATAGGGTAAATAAAACTAGCGTCAAGGAGTTTCTGGAGCTTAGTTTTAACTATGTCTCTTAAGGTAGGATTCATTCTTCTTTGTGGTTGTTTTATAGGCTTGAAACCATCATTTATGTAGATCCTATGCATGCACAAATATGGATCGATTCCTTTCATCTCATTATAATCCCATGCAAAATCTTATGCATGTGACTAGAATATAGTGTGCAAGGAAGTATGTTGCTCTTCAGTCAGGGCATTGTTAATATTCAACATTTTGCCTGGAATGATTTCCAATGTTTTAGAAGCTGGATGGACAGATGAAAGGTCACATCCACTGATGTTGGGAACACATTCCTAAGGTAGTAGAGAGTGGAAAAGTTGGGATAATTCTTTTGAGGAATTTGCAGGTATGATATTCTATAATGGATCTTGCAGACACGATAGACAGTCCTCTTGTTGCAGGTCCCTACCACAATGGTTCTGTATAATGTGGTTAATTAAGTCATCCTCATCTTGGGTTGCTAACAAAGGGTTGTGCTCTATGGTCATGAGAATTTGTAGGGAATAATGGTCTTCTTCTTCTTCCAAGGTATGCCATATGGTTTGCTCTAGATTGTCATGAGGTTGAGCTGGGGGATAAAGGACCAATTTCTTTGTGACAATCCCATTTGAGATTATCATGTTCCTAGACCTACAACCTATGAATGCATCTGTTGTTGCTAACCATGGTCTGCCTAAGATAAGTGGATAACCTGCAAGATTGACTTTTGGCTGCAAAACTATGAAGTCTGCAGGGTACTCCCATGAGTCTAATGCTATGACTATGTCTTCAATGATCCCCTTAGGTTTCACTGTTGACCTATCTACCAACTATAAAATAGTTGGTGTAGGCCTCAGGTTTGGTAGTTGAAGTAGTTGCATTGTTTCTTTAGTCATGACATTGATGGTTGCCCCTAAGTCAATCAAGGTGTTTTTTATGAGAGTTCCTTTAATCTTAACATCCACTACTAGATTGCCAGGGCCTGTGTATTTAGGGATAGTTATGTTCCCTAGCACGATATCAGCAAGGTTTCCTAGGACATGGACTGTTTGAGGGTCCTTCTTTCTCCCTGGTTTCTTAAGACAAAGGTCTCTCATAGTCTTGGTGTAGATTGGGATGTCCTTGATAGCTTGGATAAGGGGTATCTTAATACTGACATTCTTAATTTGACCCAATAAGTCTGTCTTTGCTTGGTTTTGATGTTTTGAAATGGCTAGTCATTCAAGGAAAGGAGGCTCTGGATTTGAGATAGTCTGATTTAACTGATTTGATTCAGGTTCTAGAGGTGAATTTTCTAATGCCTCCTCTATGGGTTGTTCATCCACCACCTTAGTGATTTGGGGGGATGAAGGCCTAGCTAATGTTTTCCCTGACTTGAGGTGGACATCACTCACCTCTACCCCATAAGTGGGGTATTGAATAGCCTTCTTAGTGTATGCATGTTGAACAAGCATGTTATTGGGGTTAGGTGCAGGTTGGGCAGGTATTTTTGGTGCTCTTAGTGGCTGAGTTGTAGGACTAGATGAATTTAGCATAATGGCTTGTTGTTGAGGCTGAGGAGGCAGTAAGGGTTGTGAGTAATTCATGTTTTGGTTTTGTCATTGCTGTCCTTTTTGCCATTGTGGTTGGCATTGGTTTTGTTGTATTGGCCCTTGAGGGTTGTAGTTAGATCCTTGGAAGTTTTGTTGGGGCCATATAATGGGTTGCTGCTGATTCTAGTTTGGCTAAGGATTTTGCCATTGTTGAGGGTTTTACCATTGGTTTTGATTAGTTGGCCAAGGTTGAGGGTTCCAACTAGAGAAATTTTGATGACCTACTAGAAATGATGTATTAAAAGTTAAAGGATCTTGTGGCATACCTTGTCTTTGCTACCATGGTTTCCTTTGTACAACATACTATAGCTGGCCATCTTCACCTTCAATAGGTTGAAAGTGTGGTTTCTCTGACTTATCTTCTACAATACTGGCCACTCATCTGCATTTGCAATTAGCTTTTCTTTGTCGACAATTGGGATAGTATTCAGTGAGTATTGAATCAACCTCCTCTTGCTTCTTCTTCAAGTGTAGAGTATCTAGTTGAGTGGCTAGATGACTGATGATATCTTCTTTCATGTTGGTCAAGAGTGTTGGGAATTAAGGTGTCTCAACCTTGGTAATTCTCTGCATTTGTAATGTTTGTATTTATTATTCAATTGCCTATGTTGTAAATAATTGGAAATTTGACTTTGTCATATTGTGGGATGTGGCACGGTGATGTGTCAATTCTACATGGATTACGACAACTTGTTATTTTGTCCTCACATGAGGAGATAGGCGTCCCACTTAGTGGTAGGAATATTCTTCCATGTGCTGGCATCTTCTATGTTGTGTAAGGAATGTTTGACTAAAACGGTTATGACGGATTCCTATGACAAATCTATGACATGTAAGAGTCGAGAATAGAAGGTTGTAAGACAGGTAATGACATGTGTCATGTAGCATCTTTGAATGAGGCATATTTGGGCGCCCCAAGGTGGAATATGATGTGTTGTAAGAGAATATGCTATTTATAGCATGTGTATGACAGATTCTCTTACAGTTGTAAGTTGTAACCACTATGACATATTCTATGACGGTCATAAGTGTCATAAGAGCATCTGTCATAGCCCATTTTGGAAATAGGTGACCTCTTTGGGATGGGAGCTATGGATAAGTGTCAGACACATTCTACAATGTTGACCAAGTGTCCCTAGGTGTGGGTTTTGGTCCAAGATGCCATATTGGATGCCCATTCCAAGATAGGTCCAATATTGCCTTTTATTTTCTATATATACAGGTGCTTGGAGATGGAGTTTGTATCACAGGTTTACAGGTACTGTTATGCTACTAGATTGACTTCAGACATGAGTGTCGAAGACCATTAAAGCTTGCATTGCAAGTGTATTGTAAACATTCTTTCAGATTTGTTAATACATTGTCTAGGTTTCTGAGTGTGGGGTTTTTCACCCGATAAGGGTTTTCCCCACCGTAAATCTTTGTCTCTCTTCTTCTGTCTACTTTCTGGTTCTTGTGTTTTGCTGCAATATCTCATGTTAATGGTTTAACATTGCTATAATAGTTAGGATAAATCTGAATTTGCATAGCCCTCTCCTTAATAGATTAGTGTAGGAAGCATTTCCGCACACCTAGCTTCCTTTCAAACAGGTTGCTCAATTCCACCCTTGAAACTAAATTAGATACCTTGCCAATGGTAGATGCTCTCTCTCCCCTTGTCCTCTTGGTGAAAGTCCTTGAGTAATTTTTGCAAACCTTGCAGACATCCTCAAAGGGTAATTGAGATATATCTCTTGCTCCCATAAGATTGAGGGCATCCATGCAATAATCATTAATTTCTCCCAAGAATACAAGCTTCAAAGATTCATCTGAGAGTCTATTTTGTGGATTTTTCTTGAGACAAAACTAGAATCTCTCCACATAGTCTTCCAATGGCTCATTTTCTTTCTGGGTCATTATGAAGATATCATCTCTTCTCTTGTCAACCCCTCTGCAATAGTCTTGGTATTTCTCTAAGAACTTTGTCTTCATTGTATCCCAATTTGGAATAGCATCCTTTCCTAGTCCCATGAACCATCTTAAAGCAGCATCCTTCAACGTGGTAGGGAATAGCTTGAGCCTATGAGGATCAGTGGTGTAGTCATAACTCCTACACAGGACATCAAACTCAAACAGGAACGTGTCTGGATCTTCAGTCACCAAGCCATAGAAGACAGGCAATGCTAAAGGCGGTATATTTTTTAGAGCAACAACCCTTTCCTGATTGGTGATAGGAAATTCAAATGTCACTTGTCCTAATGGATCATCCACTGCATCAGCCATGGTGAGGAAAGTTATTTCTGTATTATCAGTAGATGTTGATGAGAGGGAAGATTCTCCTTCAGTAATACCCTTGCTCTGATCACTATAGTCACCAATATTTACTATAGCTTGTTGGGTTGATGGAAGGAACCTTCCCAAAGTGTCTCTCTACCTCCGCATACAATGTATATAACTTTGTATGGATCCTACACAATGTTAGTAACCTTTCTGGTAGTTGGTGAGGTAGAACCTAAGTACCCTATCCTTGGAAAGCAAAATGTAACTAAGAAAGATGAAAACTAACAGGGACTAATCTCTGAAAGTAGCACCATCCCTAGCAACAACGCCAAAAATGTAGTGTCGTTACAATGCTTGGTAAACTTGGTGGTAATCACTCAATTCAAAGGAATATCCTACTGAACAGTGCACTATAACTTCTTGAAAAGGCCTTCATCAAATTGTCAACCAGGGCTTGTAGACTTGTGATGGCATTTGCACTGCATGTGCTTTTAGGGATCAAACTATCTAATTTATCTACTACAGTACTGAAAATCAAGCTACTTATTTAACAAGAGAAAGTAATGTTGTTATAACTGCTACAAATACTTTGCAATGTAAGACTGTAACAATAGATTATTTAAGGAATGAACTCTAATTTACTAATGATAACTATTCCTATCTTCTAGAGTATCACAAGTTAATTGAACTAAGCAACTCTAGGAATCTAATTGATCTTGTATTCATAAATTAATTGCTACAACAATTATAACATACAAGAAATAAAGTGAAGGTCAGTTATCCTGAGTGGCCCTTTCTCAGGTGACTGCCTCACTGCTTAAACTCAAATCTAACTCTTTTAGATAGACACAATCATATTGATTCTAACATATTGTGCTCAATCTTTCAAATCACATAAAATCTGGCTAAACTGTAATATTCATAACTTGTAATCAAATAACATTGTCTGCATAATCCAGAAAAGATTTAGATAGCTATATCTATGGTAGAATAAAAACTTATTCAAATTGAACTTAACTAACTAACTTCTACCTCAACCACCGAACCATAATATAGGCATGGGGGAGTTATTGAAATAGGTATCTTAACTATAAACATAAAACACCACTCTACATGAACTAGAGTGTAATGAATACTAACAACAATGATAGGAAAAGAAGAAAGGAAGTGTCCTAACAAAATTAGAACTCTCTGTTGAAACAAGGGAATATTGATTGATTGAATCAGTCCCATTAGTCTTCTAGTTGTAATAGAGTCCTTCAAGCTTCCAATCATCTTTATTGATCACCTACCATGATGCATGATTCTCTCCATAAAGTGTCCTCGGGTCATGGTTGCTGCACTTAGTCAAGACTGAAATCTCCCCTGCTCTACGCCTGGAAATGCTGTGGCTGGGGGCTGCATCCTGTAGTTGTTACCAGTTACAGTCCTTCCTCTTTTAGAGCTCTACAAGGTTAGTCCCTGAACATGTACAAAATACTAACAACCATAATCAACACAAACATTCTCAATAATCCATACATTCCCACATATAACATACAATTTCATCATATCATAATAATATCTCCATATACTTAATTAACCAAGTTCAAGTTTGTATAATGATCATAAAGGATAACATAACATAGAAATATGCTTAAAACAGTGTTTGGGAATGTCTTTCAACTTGCATAAAACTAGAAGAAAATAGGCTAATAACTAGGCTCATCAGTATACAACCATCCTCTATCATTTTAGTTGCAAAGCAAGCAATATATTTTTCTAAACCTATGCCTATATAGAAATGATAACTTGATTAGTTCATTATAAACATATTTGGCCAAAAACAATTGCCTCAAGTGATGAAATCAAATGCCTTAGAAATGTATATATTCTAATAAAGTTAATGACAAAGAAAATAGTTAATGATAATTTTCTAGGTACAAATTTGATGGAAAAAGTGCAAAATTTTTTACTTCCATTAATTGAAAATTTGTAATATGATGGAATTGCAAAAAGTAATGATAACATAATTCACTAGATTAAATAACTTATAAATAAAGAAACAAAGACTAAGTATGTTTATTAGTTGTTTGATACTCTACTTTTCTTGAGAGGGTAATTTCATGAGTTGTAGACATAAGCATTTGGTTGTCAAATCTATAAGAAGGAATATTTGTACTTGACAATGATGTTGAAGGTATATTGATGATCTCAATAGTGTACCAAAACTTCAATGCATGCATTTATTCTAGGTATGGGTTAATAAGAAGTTTAGTTGCAAAAATGGTATCAATTGTTTTCCCATTCCATGAGATGATGCAACTAGATTTTACTAGAAGGATGAGAGGGTTTGGATCTAATAACATTTCATATAGATGTTTATCATCAACATCACAATGGGCACCCCATAGTGTGATGTCGATGCTAAAACTTAACATGTAAATTATTCTAGCAGTTCACTTTGTTGTTTTAGAGCCATTTCTTTTGCGTATAGTGGAGGTGGGAGATATAGACAGGAGTATACCAATAAAATCAACAAGGGAATTTGCAGGTATGGATTCAAGGTCTTTGATTGTTTTGAAGCAGAAGTTGTGGGTAGGTATGTTAATGTCTAGTGGATCACAAAGGGTTATTATAGAGAATGATTGGAGGATTATCTCCAATGGATTGGTCGATTGATTATAGGTAGGGCTGGTTACTTTAACGTGACCATTAGAGATCACATAAACCTTACCACTTTGGACAAAATTGTAGAATTCATCTACAACATCATTAAAGCAAGTTATATGCATCTCACCACCTTCTTGGTCTATAAGATTAAAGCCAAAAAAATTTCCCTCACCTTTAGCATTTCAAAATTCATGGAACATGGATTTTGATAATGCTCATACCTTGTATGGACCATTGTTTATGGTAAGTTGTCAATTACTTAACTAGGATGATTAAATTTGAACCAACAAACTTTGGAATAGAAACATTTGAATCATCTTCTAAAGAACATGGTTGGGATGAGGATGACCCATTCTCAAGTCAGGAGTTGGTTGATGACTAGCGAATGAGAGCATGTGCAAGGTAAAGAGGAGACCTAGTTATGCTTATATCCATGCAAACCACTTCCATGGAAATAATAACAATAGCACTGCAATATCAAAAAAATAGAAAAGAGCCACAAATGAATGTACTTAAGGAGATAGGAGGGTAGTATAATGGATGAAAGTAGGAAAGCATTTGCACACATGATTTTGTTAGAAACCTTGCAAATATAGTCTATTAGTTGGACAATAGATCCCTTCACGAGAGTGCCCTTTGAAGCAAGGTTGTGATATTTGATAGGAAGGAGAGCATGATGTGAGTGCATTCCATCAAAGAGTTGTAAGCAGTATTTCAAGATAGTAGATGCATGAGGTTGATATGCTCCAAGGATAATATTTGGAGGGAAGGACAAAGATTAGTTTTGACTTCTAGAAGGTTACTTATTGCTTTTGTAGTCAATATTCTTATCATTTGAGGACAACTTGAGTGTGAGAGATGTGTCTATGTACAAGTGGAAAGAGTAATTAGTAATGAGGAGTGAGGTACATAATGTAAATTTATAAGCTTGTATAAAGTTTGAGCCATCAACTTTGATAGGCATCCTTATTGTAGCTATTAAATGAAAGCAAAGTTTAGGGCTTGAGACATTTGTTGTGAGTTTAAAGAGAAACCTAGACATACATTTGAACTCTTTATTTATTACTCAAATGTAAATAATGGAAATGGACATACCGATTTGAAAAAAATATTCTAATGTTAAAAAAGAAAGCAATAGTGGGTATTTGTATCTCGTTTTAGGAAGAAACTATTCAGTAATTAATGTAGCCAAATTCACATTATGTAAACAATACAATAAAGATAATTATTAATATTTTTATTTTTGCATAAGGTCATATATAACTCTAAACATTGTTACTATAATTATGCTTAAACATTAGTAGTGCATTACATATTGCCTACATAATTTTCAAGTGCATGTTTAATGCAATGACCACAACCTACTTCAATTTTTTTTATTGTTGAACAAATGTATCATGAAGTTGGAAAATCCATCTATTTTCTTGCATGTATAATGAAAATCATTCAAAGTTTCTTGGAATGATTGAATATCTAGTTCTTGTACATTGAGACTAGCTATATTTGTTTCCTTCATTTATTGTAAAATATTACAACAATTGAATGCAATAGTGGATGCAAGGCGTTGAACATGACTTTGATCAAGTTTGGTATTGTTAGTAGTTGAACACAAGTTAGGTTCATCGAGCGATCTATCCATCGTTGGAAGCACGCTGCCTACATTAACATCATTATTCGTGCTCAAAATTTTAACGACTAATGTAGGTGGTGAAAGTGTTGTCATAGTTTGTAAATAAATATTTAATTATAGGTGTTCTACAAAACTAAAATATTCACATTAGTTTTTAAAACCCGATTTAAAAATAATTACATAAAGAAGGTGGTAAGCAACTATCATCATTCATACTAGTTATAAATATATAAATTAATAGAAGTAAGAGGTAGTAAAAAACCATCACCAAGAATCCTTTAAAAAAAGTATACAACAAGTACATGTAAGAGGCGGTAAGTAACAATCCTCAAACATATTACTATGATTGTAAACAATTAACCATATCTAAGAAGCGGTAAATAACCATCGTCTATCATGCTAGTTGAAAATTAGTAATATATTTCCATAAATTTATGAGCTCATATAGTAATTATAAGAGTGCACCAAGATCTTCTGGATCGAATACCTATACCGGTTCGAGCCACGAGAGTCAAGCAATCACACACACTTTATTGCAAGTTATATTATAAAACACATAAATGCAAAGCAAGAAAAGAAAGACACATGAATATTGGACTCAACCACACAATGCATTTACCTATGAGAGATGTACATATAAATAGGACAAGAAGAAGTAACCACCATACAAAATAAGTGGAGAAGACTGGGTAGTCGACTCCATGCAATAACTAGTGGCGAGTTACTTCCTTAATACTTGCATGCAAAGGTGAGTGAACTCTCACTAACTAAGACACCTAAGTAGGCTTAACGTCATGTGGAATTATCTCACATGGATGTAAACAATGCATGAGATGCATGAGATAATATATGAATTATCCATATACATGCAAATAATGCATGAGATAATATACACTAACACCTCCCCCTTAAGCATAGCTTAGGTGGGCACAAAGTAAAAATTGGGTCCTGGCAACTAGGCCTGATGAGGCACCCAAGTACAATGCAATCTCTCTTAAAGTGGAGAAAGGTAGAAAACCCAATGGGAAAAAACTTCCCTCCAAAAGAGAGAAAATAAAATGAAGAGGACTAGAAAGGCCCCCAAAGATGATAACTCTACACCAAGCTTCAAACAATGCCATATGACCATAAGAGAGAGAAAGAGACTATGTAACCCCCTCATAATGAAGTAGCCCCTATGCCAAAAGAGGATGCCCATGTATGAATGTTGAAAATGATCCATTTGTGGTAAAATACATTTCTCCCCTTAGGAAGAAACAATTCCAATGGTGAATGCTAAAGTAACTCCAACTCAAAGAAGCAAGATGACGTGGAAAGTCTCATGATGAACCCTATCTTATAACATTGCTCAAATGTCTTCATGTTGATGTCAAAATGAGTCACAATCAAATTAGGAGTCCCAGGCTTAAATGAAACAAGCAAACTCTCAAAATCATGTGAAAATTGATGAAGAGTAGGATCCAAAGAAGTAATGTGTGGAACACCAATACATGCCATGTGGCTACAAAGCAAATCCCACGTGATGTCCTGCTGCAAAGAATCTCTAGAAGCCCTTAGTGAAGCCTCTCTGAACTCTGTAATAGCAACAGGTGAAAGGACAAAAGAACTATCATCAAAGAGAAAGACAAGATCCTCCAAAGTGTCATCTAGATCTGAAATGTGGGACTCTACAAACAAACAATAGATGTTTGGTATAAATTGGCCCCAATGAAGTGAGTCCAGAAGACATAAATGACCCTATTGCAAAGAATCATTGAAATCTCTCAAAGAAACAACTCTGAGCTCTAAAGTAGCAACATGTATTGTAGATAGGGTATCAATGTATGTCAAACAAATAAATTGATCATCCCATGAGGATGTGTCCACACAAGATGGGGCAACATAGGTCTCAGTATTGCCCACAAGAGCCTAGTCATCCAAGGAAACATCACTATTAGATGAAGATCGAAAGTCTCCATACAACTCTTGGATGATGGTCCAAGCAGTGAAAGGGCACTCAGTGTGCTCTATGTGATGTAGAAAATCCTCAAAAATAGTAAGACATATTAGTCCATAGACCATGTCATTATTGTTAAACCCTGCATTCTTATGTTCATAGTCACTTGGCTTAGGAATGAGTCCAAGGAGATAGGGCAATAGATCCTGCTCAATACAATGATTCTTTATCCCTTGTTTCTAGGACAAATAGTTCTCTGAAGTTACTTGACAACATAAGGATGGAAATAAATATAAAAAACTATGATGTACCTCCCAAAAATAAAACTTTATCTTTGTTCATGATTACAAAATGCCTGTATAATCCCCCCAACAATGATACATAAAAAGGACACTTTATAAGTCAAGTGCATGTGCATGAACAACCCCTCAATTTGGCACTTTATATTTTTAGTGCATATTTACAATGCAAGTAGGCCCAATGGATTATAAATGAAAAATATAAACTTTTGAAGAAAATGGTACTCAATTTTGAGTTACCGATCAAATTTTTTTACAATACTACTTTTTCAGCAATAATGGCCTATTAAAAAAAATTTAGATTTAGTTTTCGTAAGATCCACTTACTACATGAAAAAAATTAACAAATACCCACAACATTTTTCGATACTACGAATAAATCCTAAAAAACATTCTTTTTGATATGCAAAAGATGCAAATCTGATCCAAATTCAAATATGGTCTGCAAGGATAGTAGTCACGCCCTGCTATTTGGAGAACTCTTTTTGTAAAATCCGCTCACTGCTTGCAAAAACTAACTAATACCCATAAAGTTTTTCGACAATGTGAACAAAACCCAATAGGCATTTTCCTTTCCAACATGTAGAAGATGTGAATTTGATGCAAACAAATGCTTCCAACAATAAAAATGGCTACCAAACACAACAAATCCAATTCTAATGCAATACAAATAGTGTTTTAAGGAAAAAACTCAATATTAATTACTGAACTAAGCAATATAATACTAGATTGGCTCAGATACCAGATAGGAGTGTGCTGAGATCTTCTAGATCGAATGCCTGTACCAGTTCGAGCCACAATAGTCAAGCAACCACACACTCTTTGTTGCAAGTTATATTATAAAACACAGAAATGCAAAGCAAGAAAAGAAAGACACGTGAATATTGGATTCAACGACACAATGCATTTACCCATGAGAGATGTACATATAAATAGGAGAAGAAGAAGTAACCGCCATGCAGAATATGCGGAGAAGACTGGGTAGTTGACTCCATGCAATAACTGGTGGTGAGTTAACTTCCTTGATACTCACATGCAAAGGTGAGTGAACTCTCACTAATTAAGACATCTAAGTAGGCTTAACACCATGTGGAAGTATCTCATGTGCATGTAAATAATGCATGAGATAAAATATACACTAATAGTAATTATTGAGCAAATCTAAATGAAAACTATTATCACTAGAAAAATAGCAATTATTACAATGAATTACAAAGAAGCGAGTTCTTTGGTATATTTGTTATTTATTCATAGTTAAACACAATCACAAATTAATTATAATAGTAGAAAGGAACTGAGCAACACTTAAAATCCATTACAATTCACAACAAAATCTTAATTTTTACTTTACATTGTATGGTACACCCTTACAACTAATACCATTGCCTATGTAGTAACAATTAATACTACCTTATTTTGAATTCCATGAGTTTGAAGCAGACAAGATGAGTCGAAAAAAATTAAGTAAAAAAAATGCCAACAAAGACAGGGCATAGAAAAATGAGTAGTTTCCATTAAGTTTAAAAGTTGAGTTAGTAGCTACTAAAATATGGACCAAAAGTTAGCAAGAAGGTGGAAGTTTTGACAAAATGCATTCAAAATGTATTTTTTGGTTTGAAGGGAAAAAAACAATTGGATCTCAAACAACCATAAGAGATGATGAAGATCGAAGATAGGAGGGACCTATATTCTTAAAATCACATTTTTTATTAACCAACTTTGATGTTAAATAAGAACACGCTTATATTAAAAAAAACATGTTTAAGACAAGGGTAACACAATTTATTCAATTTTGGTCATAGTTCATTTTCATATACCATTTTGTATTTGTTCCATATTATTTTAAAAAGTCTTTGTTATAACATTTATTCTAAACTTCTAACACCCTTGCTTCATATTTATTCATGAAATTTGTATTGTAGCCTTTCAACAGGACCTATGGTATGATGGCAAAGTGTCCCAACCACTTAGTTTAGTTACTTGGTTAAACACTTAAGTCATTGTATGATATTCAGTTTTGGAACTGAAAATGCAATAAAATTTGAAAATGAAATGCTCTCTCCATAATATTGGCATCCACTCATAAGGCCAAGAAAGTACTCTACTACAACCGGCATTAAAACAAAATCTCTTATAATCTTATGAGACCAAATCAAGACATATTACACTACAAAAATTTGACAGCTAAGAGGCAAAAGTTTTCATTTTTATAGAGATTAGAAAATTTGAAATACAAAGCAAGAGTTATGTAGATAGAAACATTCAAAACAAAACTAAGATGATTGTAAGATATTTATGGTTGAAACTCCTTTAAATTTTGAAGAAAATATATTTTCAGAAATCTAAAATATGTGATACAATTGGGAATCTATTATTACTAGAAACGAAATCAAGAACTTCTGAAGAATAGAATCCAATAACAACTAGAAATAAAACTCAAAGCTCTTGTTGCTGCAAATCAAAGCATAACTCTTTTCCTAAAACTAGAAAAGAAAACAAAAGAAGAATATTATTGAAAACTAATTCCTAAGGAATGAAAAACTAATATTGTTCACTTCTCACCAAAGAAAACAAAGCGCTTCATTTGTTCTTAACACATGCACTAGAAACAGACGAGGAATTAATAATAGATTAAACATGGAAATGGATGACAAATTTAACTTAAGTTATGAGCATCGTGCAAGCTCCATCTGTTGCAGTAAGTTTCTATGGAAGGAAAAGAGCAATGGCATAATGGTATAAACATGACAATGTATAATGCCTTGTAAATCTTAACACATGACACTACTTTTATAGGTATGATTCATGTACTGTACAACTCTAAAAGGTAGTAGGAAATAACAAAGAAGGTAGCAGGAAATAATAAAGAGGGGGAATATTATTTAAGTTCCTTTAAAGCTAGTTTTAAGGGCAAGGAGTCAATAGTTATGCATCATTGACTTCATTTTTAAGATGTACCAACTTCAAGTTGCTGCCCAAATCTAATTTCCTAGCATCTAAAAGATTTCCAACTAAAAAGGTAAGAGGGTTCGATAAACTTACATAAAATGCTCTCCATGATGAAAAAATTTGATTGTGCTTTAACATTTTCTTTTACAACTCAAATAGGATTGAAGGCAAAACATGGTCATGAACTCAAAACTCAAAACTCAAAACTATTAGCATTTAGGGATAAAAGGGGAAGTAAAAAATTAATATGAAAGGATATGAATGAATATCTTCATTTTCATCCTCATTTGGGAAAATGTTTAGTAAGAAAAAGACAAAATAACTTGTTTTTAGAAAGGGACATTCTTGGTACATGGCATGTTAATGTGTGTTATTTAAACCCACGTTTGCCATAATTTATTAACTACATTGCACTAGTTTCTTACAACACTCCATAATGTAAATGCATTACGGTCCCACCGCAGTTATCAACATCATCTTCAAACAACATAGTTTGTGCCTAACTTCTATTTTTGTTGGTATTGAATAATGTTGAATACAAAGAAGAAGAAGCAGTCAATGTATCGCGAAGAAAAAATGATCCAATACAGAGGAATACTAAATTGCTAACACCACAGAAGGTGGTGGTGTGAGGCAACTACCTTCTAACATGTACAATATCCTGCACCTAAAGGAGGTTCAAGGAATGAGTTTAGAAAATTTGCCGGCGTGAATTTTTTTTACGGTGTGAGACAATTCCGATAATACTCACATATAAAAGTGTATCGGCTAACTAATAAATATGTTTGTCACTAAATTTGAGTCACTTAAGGCAATCTTCATGGATATTATAGTAGTAAGAAAATTGAGTAGTAGATTGATATAAATTATCGTGCCATAAGATAATTTAGATGGAAAAATTGATAAATATATTATTTATTTTAAATATGATTAAAGTGATTTTTTAATGAAAATTGATAAAAATATTATTTCACTATTTGAGGATGACAATAAGAATAAAGTTGTAAATGATGGTAATGATGGTTGGGATCTTCTCAAAGACATCTTGGACCTCGCTAATGTATGGGACAAACCAAATGATGAGGACCCTCCTCCTCCTCCTAGTGCTATAGCTCTTGCTACTTAGCGACCTCTTGTTGATTTGTTGTTTCCGGGGTTTGGCCCCATTTGGACTTTGGGGTGTGACTTTTTTCACCCACCTTTTTTTTGTGAATGTGTAATATTATTTCCTAATTAATGATATAGACACATGTTTATAAAAAAATAAGACAAAAACCAAAGGGTTGTAGTTCAATTGGTTGAGCACAATTAGTGAGGGTGATGGTATGTTCTTTGATTACACCATCCACCAAGACTCAAAATCCTTAGAGGTATGAAATATAAAAGATGAGGTTGGGATCGTGCCTCGGGTGACTTTGGCAGAATGGATACCTAATGCAGGAGCATCCATCACCCTTCCATATTGGGACCCACTAAGATGGCTTTTATGCTAGGTGGGTTACCTTCAATAATGGCGGCTGTGATCAGTTTCCTTTTATTATTCTTCTAATTTTAGATTTGGCACTTATTTATTTATTGAGTGGGGTTTGCATGGAAATAACATAAAATAGGAGGTATTTTCAAGAGGTATGGTCATGGAAGTTATTGATGGGTGTTACATCTTTGAGTGCTAGCGGTAATGTTTACTTCTAATAGTGTGGCAGCTGACTGGTGCATCTCTATTTTTAGTTCGCAGAATTAAAAACCATTCCATAATGCTGAAGTCGATATCATGCCAATCTATTTAAACATGTTGATTGCTGGTGGTGAGGTGAAAAATGATTGTTTAGGAAATTCTAATCCTCTTGCAGGCTGTTACGTGGGTTGAATTCTTGATAGATACATAATAAATATACAAAAGGATGTATTAGTAGAGTAGTATTAGTTGTGTTTATTTTGACAGAAAGAGGCCGAGTGTAAGTGAATGAAGGAGTCGAGGTCGAGTGTTTAGATTTTTAGGCTGGTCATGAGTTTGAGAAATAGTTGTTTTGTCTGTAGCGAATTCTAAGGAGTTGTGGTTATCACAACTTGTGAAGAAGCACTGTAAGAAGAATGTTAGAAGTGTTGGACACTTGTCACTGAGTCCCATATTCTCTGTTTCTGGGCATATGCCTTTATGTGGTTGCAAATGATTTCTATGTATCAATTGTTATATATACTTATATGATGATGGTAGTTGAATTGCAGTGTTCATTGGATTTTAAATTGCTGAAAACTTCTTGAGTCTTATATTTCTATAGTTTTTTATTTCTAATATTACTTTAGAGTAAATGAATGGCTTGTGTTTGTGAAGAGCTCCTTGTATTGGTTGTCCTTCAATGGGTGCTCAATCCTTAACTACATCAATACCCCTTAGTCCTTGGCTCTTAGCCAAAGAGGTATCGGCATAGATTAGTGCCTAGTGGATGATATAAAATCCTCCAATAAAAAAAATAAGACAAAAAAATATGAATAATAATAAATATAGAGTGAACAATTTTTTTTTAATTTCTTATCATTTATGGTATTGTTTGGAAAAATGAATGATCAAGATATTTCCTAGAGTTCTTTTAATTTGAATCATTGATCTATATATTTCATCTAATACTCTTCACTAAAAAAACTTAACATAAATTACTAGCATAATCATTACACCTCCATGAAGATACAAGTACTAATTATTATTCATAAAAACCATAAAATTACTAGCATAATCATTACACCAAGAAGCAAATACTAATTATTATTCATAAAATTCTTTGACTAAACATTATAGTTACCTTTCTAAGACAAGACTAATAATAATAAGAGATGGATTGCGTCAGGTTCTTGCTGATTTGGAAATGTTAAAATGTGCACTATCAAACAACCTGGAATTTGAAGAACGAGCTTAAAAAATAGTTTGGAAGCCTATGTTGAACTTGCACAGAAGGTCAGACAAAGTACAAAACTCTTCATATCTAGATTCTATTTGTTTGGAGGTACTAGAAGCAGTCGTTGCATTGCTTTTTATTTGGGTTTCCAATGCTGCATTTCATAGTATTTTAGTTGTACTGTTGTGCTTGTTCTTCATTATTTTTGAAATTGGTATCTTGTTTCAATGTTGTAAGTTTTTATCATTCTGTTTTTAATTTTCAAAGAAATCAAATTCCTAAAAACTGGTGCTTGTAGTGTCCCAATTTTGTGATTAAAAACATTAGAGCTAATATGTTTACTTGGCCCTTAAATTAGAAATTCAATTAATTATTATTATTTTAGTAATGTATTGTTGTTAAAGTAAAACTGTAAATCTAATTATTGTTTTGCCTAATTTTAAAAGAACTAACCATAAAATTGCTTGCTTTAATCTTAAAATTGTTTTCCCTAACCCCAAGCTTTTCTTGTTTTTGGTTGTTGTAGGATCCTAAATGGATTGGTCAATTTAAGATTGACTTGCAAGTTGTTTATTTAAATAAATAGATTGGTCAATTTATGATTGACTTGCAAATTGTTTTTTTAAATTATACATTGTGGAGGATTTTAAATTAAATTAAATTGATAAAAGGTAATTATGTAGGGATTGAAATAAAAGTTTGTTCTATAATTTTTATTATTGCAAGTGATAAGGGATGTACATGAATTTGAACTGTAATATTTTAATTATATTATGAAGTTAGGGAATTTAATTATTATTTCTTTAAATGCGGTTTTTAATTTAGGGTTTTGGGTGTTTTTTGAGAGAGTGGTTTTATTAAAGATAGGAATTTAATAGAATGCTTTTTTTTTTTTTGCTGTGCACACATTCACATATAATTGGTTAAAAAATTCTATGATTTGCAAATGTTTTGGAGGATTTGACAATCTTGCTTCAAGGTTTTTAGTGTTCCTCATCAATTATCAAGTTTGGACATTGAAGAGATTGGATTCTTGTCAAGGAATACTTTAGGTCACACTCCAATTTAGAAATTGAAATTGAATTAAGTTGTATGTGGGTCTATATTGAATTGGTAATTGAATTTAATGTGAAAACTATTTTTTACTTGCATTCATGAAACTAGGGTTTAGTGAATGAAAATTTTGAAAATTTTGAATGATCACTCGAAAGTTAAATTGATGAGAAATTAAATGAAATGGAAATGAATGTAATAATTATTTTGTGAATTGAATGCTAAAATGGATGAATTATTAATTGTAATTATAATTATAATATATATTAGTATATGATATAATATTATTATTATTATAACTAATATAACTATTATATAATAACTAATTAATTAGGTGATAGAGTTTTATATGTGAGCATTATAGTGCTCAGAATCGTCTCAGGCTGGTTGTACTATTCGCGTATTCCTCCAACCTGCTATAGGTGCAAGCGCTAGTATAATAAATAAAATATTATAATAGTTATAAATATTATATAACAACTTAATAATATATAATGGTAATATAATAATTTATTAATAATATTATAATATATAATTTAATTAATATAGTATATATTATATATCAATAGTAATTATTAATTGCAATTATAATTATAATATTATAATATATGTATCAGTATATGATAAAATATTAATATTATATAATCTCCTATGAGTGTAAGTGCTAGTATAATAAATTAAATATTATAATAGTTATAAATATTATATAACAACTTAATAATATATAATGGTAATATAATATTTTTTTATAATATTATAATATATAATTTAATTAATATAGTATATAATATATATCAATAGTAATTATTAATTGCAATTATAATATATATATATATATATATGAGGAATACTTTAGGTCAAACTCCAATTTAGAAATTGAAATTGAATTAGGTTGTATGTGGGTCTATATTGAATTGGTAATTGAATTAAATGTGAAAACTATTTTTATTTGGATTCATGAAACTAGGGTTTAGTGAATGAAAACTTTGGGAACTTAGAATGATCACTTTAAGGTTGAATTGATAAGAAGTTAAATGAAATTGAAATCAATGTAATAATTATTTTGTGAATTGAGTGCTAAAATGGATGAATTATTAATTGTAATTATAATTCTAATATATATATTAGTATATGATATAATAATATTATTATTTAATTATTACATATTATAAGTGTTGCATGGGGCAATTTGTTCCTCACAAATTGATTTGCAGTCAAGCTACCATCATATTTGTTTGCAAGGAGAATGTGGTCATACCATTTGGTCTGACTAATGCATTGCCCACTTTCCAAATTGTGATTCATATTAAAATAAGCTATTATATGGTGCAAGAGTGGTGATATCAATAGTGAGCAGTAAAGATGGTGATGGGTTTGCTGTAGTTTTAGATGGATCTACTTTCACTAAAGTTGCTCGTGCAAAGCTTCCTCATGCACTCCCATATAGCCTACATGGTTGTTGGATTTCTTCTTCTGTGTAGACAGTGTTTGATTTGAGTGGATTTAATAAAAAATCTACAACTATATAATATATTAGATGAATCTACTTCTACCTTCATCAAAATTTCTCATATAAAAATTCCTTCTAGACTCTCCTATAGCCAACATGATTGTTGGATTCACTGTCTAGACTTGATAAATGTGTTTGATACTATGAATGTAAGTTGAAAGTATATAGCTATATATATAATAATTGAAATTATCTTAGATGGATTGACCTTCATCAAAATTTCTCATGGAATGCTTCCTTATTGACTCTCATATAGATTTTATAGTAACTATGTGATTCCTTCGCATCTCTAAACTTAATAAGTGTATTTGATTGGAATGAATCATTGAGAAAATAAAACTCTAATCTATAATAGTTAAAATTATTATTTATGAATGTTTTAAGTGCTTGGTGTGAATAAATATTTTTTATTTAATTTTTTAATTTTTTTTTTACTTACAAATTCAGCTAATAGGCCATTAAATATTACACTTTTTTGATAATCTTAATAAATGTTAGTTCTTTTATCTAATGAAAATAAATAATTTTTTAAAATAAAATATATATTTACAAATATTTTGAGTGAAGGAAAAGTAGTATATAAAATATATAATGCGAATCAACAAAAACAGTTAGATAATAACCCCACATAAATATATTAATTGCTATTGTTGAGAGTAGTTATTTACATGATTCTTGTAAAATAAAATATTTATTTTATTAATTATTTTGGTAAGAGAAGGTAGTTAATGGTTAATCATTTGTTATATTGATTTTTTTAAATAAAAACATTATTTTACAAATGTCATGTATTAATGATAATTAGTTCCTATTGTTGAGATATTTTCCATGATTTATATAAAAAGGTAGTTTAAAATAAAATATTTATTTTAC
This sequence comes from Cunninghamia lanceolata, assembly GCA_027924645.1. Taxonomy (NCBI): domain Eukaryota; kingdom Viridiplantae; phylum Streptophyta; class Pinopsida; order Cupressales; family Cupressaceae; genus Cunninghamia; species Cunninghamia lanceolata. The sequence goes on along the minus strand of BSBN01000766.1, from coordinate 1,047,826 downwards.
TAATTATTTTAGTAAAAGAAAGTAATTAAGTTGAATCTATTTTTATATTATTTTTCTAACCATTATGTAGGAGTGATGGATAAGAATAGGTAGTTAATGATTAACTATTTACTTAATGCTCTATATAATAATTCTATATGTTTGATGTAAAACTTGCTTAAATAAAATAATTTATATATATTTTTTTTACTTTAGATAATAACATTTCTTGATAGAGAGTTTTGTTGATAAAATATGAGCACTTGAAAATCATTTAGAACATTTAAACATCTAAAAAAATTTAAAACCATGAAGTTAATTTATTTATTTAAGAACTATTTTATTTATTTAAAATATGAAGACATAAATAGATGAGTAGAATAAAGCTATTTTATTTATGTTTAAAAACTAATTTAAAATAAATGTAATATATCATATTATATATTAATTTTTATGTTTGTGCACTTTAATTTATTTTTTGTATAAACTATAATATTACTTTACCAACGTGTTAAATAAAATAAGTATGGCACTGAACATGGGTTATATCATGTTGGCGATCTTCATAATTGCAACTGTTCTCCATGTTTTCATAACTAAACTAATTAAGCAAGCATTAAACCATTCTGGTGGCCAGCAATAAAATTTTTAATAAAAAATTTAAATATATTTTGATAGCTCAAACATTACAATATGTTATAATAAAAAACACTATGCAAATTTCTAGGTGCCAGGTATCTTCCACCGCGCACCACCCACTCCACCGTTCCTTTTGCTTCTTTCGTTGCAAACACGTTAATAAAACTATCATCCTCTTCTTTTCCCACGTAGTTATTCTCTTCTCTGCTCCCAAGGAAAGAAGGGATGCATTTTTGTATGTATTTTTTCTGTTTCTTTTACGATCTTTGTTGATATTATATTGCTCTCTGGAGGCCGCTGTGGAGGGTTTTATTCTCCTGAAATATTATTCACTGTATATAGTAATGTTGAAAAGGCTGCTGGATATTTCTCTTGAAGAATGTATACTAATTGGGTAGTACTGCTGACATTGGGTTTTCTCTCTATTGTGCTTTTTCCTGAGTGGGTAAGTCTCTGCCTGCACAAAATGGAGCTAGACCTGCAACTATGAATGCTGGTGCTGTTGTGGCCTACCATACCACCATTGGAAGAGTGGCTAAGAAGGCAATTGAGCAGGCAGTGGAAGATATTAATAATGATAAGACAGTGCTTGATGGAATAAAACTTGCGCTCACCATGATGGACTCCAATTGTAGTGCCTTCATAGGCAAATCTGCAGGTATGCTGTGCCTAAATTTGTGGATTTCACACTTGAAGCACTACTAGAAGTTGTTTATGTTTCATCCACGATTCTAAATTTCTTTGGCAAAAGCCTAAAATGAATCTTCCCATCTGCCCATATATTGGAATTAATGTTTTTCCTTAAAAAAAGGTATAAAATGTTGTCGTTATCCTTCATAAATTATTACAAGGAGTAAAAGCCTCTTTTAATGTTCTTAGTTGCATCTTAATATTGATATTGTGTCAAATAATTTAACTTGCAGAGTGACTGACTTTTGTTCCATGTTGCTGGCGTTTATGTCTGTCAAAAATCTGCCTTTTAGATAATGCAGATGCAAATTAATCCTTTGTAAGATGAGGAAGTTCTATGTGTAGCTTATATATTGAGCTTTCAGTCCATTATAGGAGATGTACTTCAAGTTCACAATGATGAATCCATCATAGATGTAACTTATACATTTATCGATTTCTTCTTTTCAACAATGGAGAAGCAACTCTAGAACAAATGTGTCAGTATATATTGCAAAACCTGAGCTTGACAGAAACAATTGGGGCTGGAGTTGGTTGGAACGCTGGATGGCTGCCAAACCATGGGAAAACCGGCTAATGGAGGAGCATGCCCATGCAGATGCTTCTGAGACATTGTGGATGGCAAAAGATATGAAATTTATTTTTATAAATTGTGGTGTGTAAATAATATTGATTTTATCTTAGAATTATATTACATTTATTTTTTAAATAGGAATTTTACCTTTTTCTATACTTCTTGTATTTTTTAAATAGATCATTTTCCCCCTATATTTAAGGACCATTGTGTAAGACACTCTGTGCAAAAGTTATTACCTTGATCAGACCACATTATATGCATAGAAGAAACAAACTGTCATCTATTAGCTACTTCTTTTACCCTGACCATTATTTAAACCTCCTCACAACAGCAGCATAGAAATAATAAGTGAATGATGATAAAAGTGTAGGTTATCTCAAATTGAATTTACTCACAACTCAATTCATGCATTACATACCCAAGTTAGTAAATCTATAAAGCTGGGTACATAAAGACCCTAACATCGCTTTTGGTCCTTTCGATGTAGTGCTTTTGAACCACATTTTATTGCTTAGCAGAGCTTTTCCATTCACTCAGTTTTTAACATGATTAACAAAGTCCACTTGAACCAATAAAGATTCTGTTACAAAGACGCAATCTTTAAGAGTCAAAACAGAACGGAGGATGATTAAGACACCACTACTTGTGGCCTTGTGTAAAGAAAGAACGATGATAAAGATGATATTCTTTTTTCTCTTTCCATGCACTTGAACCTGAAAAATGCCAGAGTGTGAATGCAAAAATAAAACAAAGAAATTGATATATAGTGTTCTGGAATGAACGTTTCAGCTTATCGACAAAGATTGGTTTACTGCCAATCTTGGTCATGGAGTTCATACCCAATGGGTTCAAAATTTGAGCCATATATGTTCTCAACTTCTCACAAAACACTGAGATAAGTTGCCATTCTGGCTAAGTCATGACCTAAGAAAGTAACTTCATGTTTACCTTATAATAAGACATCACCAGAGCCACATGAGAAAGAGAGATGCTAAAAGGTTTTAAGGGGAACTTGTCATGTGATTCGGTGCCCTAATCTCATGAGCCAAAAATCCACCAAAGCGTGTCTAAGAAAATGTTCGTTCTAAAATCTGACAAATTTAAACTTAAACCTAAAATAAACCTAAAATCATTCTAAAATTTAAAATAACCACAGAAAACATGCTTCTCTGCGTCAGGAGATCTCGAAAACTTTCACAAGTAGTTTAATGTTGCCATTTTTGAAAACTCAGCGAGTAACCTCAGAACACCCTACCCCCCTACCCCTTCTAATTTACAACTTAACCAGCTGCCGAAAATCTCGTTTAAAATGGGGAACAGATAATTTATGATTTAAACAATTCTGGCAGCTGGAATTGCGGCGAGCGAGCGACAAAAGAGGCCTAAAACAAAGATTTCTTCAAATACTTAGGGATTCTTGCACCGCTAAGCTAAACGCTCGAGATTTTTTCTCGAAAAAATGCAAAAAATTGTGACTAGGTTTAGTGCAAAACATGACAAGAGCTCGAATCTCGGCAAACAATTTGTTATGTTAGTATATTTATTGAAGATTTTAAAACTTTATTTTAAAAAATAAAGTTTTGTTTGGGATTTACATTGCAATCACATTTACATTATGTAATGCGAGAAGCTGTAATTTTAGGTCAAGTGCTAGTTTCGTGGAATGCTTAGAAATGATTTGCATAACGGTGAATTTCAATAAAAAAACTTGAGATCACTGAGTTATCGAATTGAAGTGTTCCATTTTTGAGATGGAAAACTAGAGAATAGTATTGAGTACTTACTACTGTATTTTATTGAACTTGTTTAGAGCCAAGGAGGGAAGTTCGTCCAGTCCCAAACCATCTCCTGTTGTCACGCCGCCGCCGCCACCGCCTCCTCTGTCAATGCCGTGGCAGATATCACAGACCAAAAAAATTAATAGAAAAGTTGAATATATTTATAAATATTCAGTGTCCCAGTTAAATAGCTGGTTTAAGAGTTGTGTTTGTTTTGGATAGTCATCTCACCATCGTTCATTTTGATTGTAATCGAAGGAAGGACATCCGTTGATTATTATTCGTGCCTGTGATTGGTTGGAAATTTGTAAATGATGGATCGACTCTAGCTTTTACAAAACGGAGAAGATTTTCCAGACGTAATAAATGATCCATTAAATGCGTGAGATCGCGGCTAAGCGGGCCCAACGAGGAATTAAATATTTATGGCATAATTAAAAAAAAAAAATCATTTTTCTTTTTATTGTTTGCAATATAAACCAATAGGGAAAAAGAAAAATAACATTTATATAATTAGTTTAAATAAAAATTAAATCTAAACTATTGAATTTCTATCCTTAAATTTTAATTCTGTCTAATGATTGGTTCAATTAAAATGAAAAATTGCATCCAGCGGACGGAATAGTAACCTACCTGCGGCAGGAACTAATAATTACTGGGCTTCTTCTCTAGTTTTCAAGTTCCAAAATTCAATCCCAGAAAATTGTCGTTGCCAAATATGTGTTCGTTAAAGTTTTACAGATCCGCAAGTACTTCTTCTCAAAAAACAGGAAATTTAATGCTAAATTACAAACGATTTTCCACTGCCTTAATTATGATAGAAAAAAAGAAATAAAGATGAACCTAAATACCCACCGCCATTGTGTAAAAATATATATCTATAAAAGCCTAAACAAGCGCCAAAATACCGGTTAACGGTCATCCAGATTTAATTCATGGAGCGGCGTTTTGACAGCGCGATATAAAGAGATGCTTCGTAATTAATTTCTCTGGTCCAGGTTTAGACTTATTGCTTTACTAGCTCTATTCTGCTCTACTGTTTTTTTTCTTTTACAGGGCTCGACTTTGACTCCAGCTCAAAGCCAACATTCTATTATGAGGGTAAGGCAAAAGTAGAAAAGGATTTTCTTTCTTTTTTGAATTCAAGTATTTGTATTGTTTTAGTGTAGCAATTTCTTTTTTCCCCAGAAACGGCTTTGTGGGTGTCAGTACTGAGAATAAAAATTGTGTTTGGGTAATTTGGGGTTGCCTTTGCATTCAGCAATGATGAGTTTTGGTTATTGAATTGGATTGAAATGCGTTTCTTTCTGTTTCTTGTGATTGGAGGTTAGTTTTACATAATGATTTTGTTAATGGTGTCGATCAAAGTTTGTTTCATTTCCCTTTTCACCGACTTAAAACGCCGATATAGTTTAGACATGAAGAGGTCCCCATTGTTTTGCATTCGAGGGATTTCTTTTTTTCCCTTTGTATTAATCTGAGGTATTTTTGGATTGAAATTTCTCGTGATTTGTCTGGAATCAACTGTGTTTCGCAACTGTATACCCACTTGTGTACTTTGACGGAGATCAGAAATATGAGAGCATTCTTTGTTAGCATACGGTCGGTTTCAGGTCATGGGGACTCAGTTGACGGGAATTCCTCCCAATCAGCAGTCAATCCGTTTCATTTGCAGACGGACAAAGCAGCAGAGACTGCCTGTGAATTAACCTTAATATTATATGATATTAATATATTTACGCTGATAAGCATTCCAACTTCCCTATGTGAGAAGCACATGATGGATTATATAGATAAAGGGTCCGGATTAAAAAGAGATCTTGACCATAGATTTTTGAAACAATACCATAAATGATAAGAATAAAAAAAAAATCGCTTTATGACTATTTTAATTTATTTGTCTTATAAAAAATAGTAATATATATTTTTTTCCTATTTTATAAAAGATTTTAGAAACAATACTCTAAATGATAAGAAACCAAAAAAAAAAAAAAAAGTTCACTTTGCATTTATGACTATTTTAATTTATTGTTGTCTTATTCTTAACATTTAAAAAAATATATATTTTTCCTATTTTATAAAATATATTTGTATAATGTTGAGCAAGAAGAAATCTTAACCTTACAATTTTCAAATCAATATTACTTAAATAATCATTTACATCTCTTTACTATTTGGGTGAGGCATTTGACTTTTTACCACCATAACTTTTTTTTTAAAAAATATTGATCATAAAATTCTAAAAATTGATTGATAGAATTTAATATCAAATTGTTGTCAAGTACACCAACTCTATACACATCTTGAATAAGATGTGTTGACATCAAATAGGTTAGGATAAAAAATCTCTACAAAATATCTAAATAAAAAACATATAAATTATTTTCTTTAAATCAATCACAAAGCAAGCTCTTATTCAACTAAAAAGGCTCACAGTTAAAGTGAAATAAACATTCATTATTAAACTAAAAAGGCTCATAGTTAAAAGTGAAATAAACATTCATTAAATATTAAACCAACTTCTTCCTAGTAGCTGGTTAAAATATCTTTGCAAAGTTAGATAAAATAAATTCTTTAATCCAACTAGTAGCTGGCAAAAAAAAATCTTTGATCGAATTAGTCGTTGGCATAACTCATCATATCTGATTTCGATTTTATCATTTCTATTTTAGATATCTATTGCCAACTCCCACAATTTTTCTAGCTCACCTATAAAAGACAGTTCTTCCCATAGCTCGTGTCTACTAACGTCTTGCCCGGGTGATGGTGATTGGCAATGCCTAAGGCCGCACTTCTCGCCGACAAGGAAGAAAAGAAAGAGGCGACAGTGAGAAATCCCTAGAGCAAAAGGCTGAGTAACCGGATAATGTTTAATGTGTAGTCACCTCCCTCATGTCCTTGCAAATGGAGGAGCTTGGATAAGCAACTCAAATTTCTTCTAATTACGTCTGATCTCTCTAAGAGCAACAATTCTTCGTTTAAACCAATGAGGCTTCCTTACAGTCTCTGTTGCTGCAATTGCATGTGGACCCTCACCAGACTGCTTTCTAGATGCACATTGAGTGCCCCTTACACCAGCATTGGAAGATTCAATAGCAGAAGTGGAAGCAGCAGCAGTATCGGTTCTCTTCCTTGGAATTGTTGTCTTCTGCCTAGCCATTTTTGGATATCTCAATGGGTTTGTAAAATAATTAGCCTATTGATAAGTGAATTTCAAATCCCTTGCCTCTTCCATTCAACCATTTCTCATACTTCAAAAATTGTCTGAATTTGGCTCAAATTCAGCTTCTGAACCAATAGAATGCAGAAGGGTATATTGTCTATTGTGTCTACCAACTAGAAATAACACCTGGAGGTGCAACGATATAGTAATAGGAATTAAAAAGAGGTATGTTTGTTTGCTTTGTTGTGAGGCATCATAATAATATAAAAAGTGCCAAAAGTTATTGTTAAAACATCAAAATAAATTATGTATTAACATTAGGCAAATTAAAGACAATATTTCCTCCATAATAATGTAATTGCATACTTCTTGTTGTAACTATGTAAGTTTTTTTTCCCCATCTATGCAGTTACAACCAAAAGCAATCACTCACATTACACAAAGGAAATTAGCTATTAAACAACATCAAAGTTTAAAGGCAATGGACTCTAACAAACCTGGAAATATTATATATAGTATCAGTAGTTTACAATTTTGCTAATCACAATAGAGGGTCTTCATGATAATATTGCTCACTTTTAAAGCTAAAATTCTTTATTTAAGTTTCACACAAATTGCATTTTTAACATTCCCGAACTTCTTTGCATGCATATGAGGATTTGCTCTGAAAAAATCCATTATCCTCTTAAATATTTGCTAAACCTTAATCATTATGGATAAATGATAATTAGAATTTCCTACTTTGTGAAATGTTTGTCAAAACACCTCAAAAAATTATGAGTATCAGAGAATGTGGCGATTACAAGGTATGGGCATCCATCAAAGCTTGGAGGATAGAGGAATTTCGTCAGATGCAATTGCCTTGCTTGATGCATATGCAAAGTTTAGAAGCACACACAAGGCGTGTGTGAATTGTTTGGTAGAATGTCTCAAAGGACTGCGGCCTCATGGAATGTCACAACAACATGCTATGGATCTATTTAAAAAGGTCTTAGGATCTCTTTTACATAAATGCAACTGGCGGTTGTAAAGTTGTAACCATCAACTTTGGCCAACATCAACCCCATCTACACTTGAATGGAAGAGATATTTGTCTGATGTTGTAGTTATAATCTAGAGAATAGAGTTGGGTCCCACAATAGAATTGATGGGATCCAAAGTGCCCAATGTAATTCTTACTTTTGAGTTAGTAGATGACGTCGAAACATATTAGTGTTTGTACTCTATGGAATGATATGATAATTTTCAAACTTATTCAATATTACTCTATTTTGAAGAAATGCATAATAAATGATATAAAACCCATTTGAATGAATATAATTTTTTACGTACTTGTCATAATTCTTGTATTTAAGATTTCATTTTATAGATATGTTGTTGGGTGAATTTATGATGATTTGATATTAAAGTATCGAAGTAAAACATTTTCAATCATCCCGATCTTTCCAAAGTTCAAATAATGTCCTTGAAAGATTTTCATAGCTCCAATGTGATTTTTAATCTCTTGGTTTATGCTATTATTACTCTTTAGCTTGTTGGCTTTGTGTCAAGTTTGACTCACATGATAATATCTACAACAATGAATAGTCCTAAAGTAATTTTGATTCTTCCAGTATAGACCCAATAGTTGTGGGTGCATTGGGGCATTCAAAGACTATGTATTTTAATACTATAGCACTATTTCTGGTCACTTCAAAGTTCTTGGTGTTGATTATTGCTATTAATTAAATGTGTTTCAAGGAAAATACTATTTCCTTAGGGTTAATCTAGGCTAATTAAATAAATGCATACGATTAGACACAAATTAAACTAGATTGAATCAATGACAATTTGGAATGATAAAGCATGTAAAATAATGTTATTTTAGGAAATTGATTTTAAAGAGTGTACTTAGCTCTTGACTGAGTAGAGGGTATGAATGTCGATACCTTGATGAATCAATTCGTCAAAAACTAGGATCTCGTAATGCTTGTTCTCAAATTCAATGCAGACTTGGAAACTTGTACAAGTTGATTCTATGCCTAGGGATCAACTAGACATGGTTGGCCATCGAGACTTTGCCACAAGCCACAATTGGGTTACCACTACAATTGCCCCCTTCTTGGTGGACAATGTTGTTGAATTCATTGACTAAAATTGTTCAACACCAGAAAACTTGTGCCAAATTTATCTAACTCTAACAAAATTACGCTCTTAACAAAAAAATTATTAGCGTGCCCATTGAACCTATGGGTCCAATTGCTAGTTATATTGCAATGTTAAAAATTTATATAATAATTAATACTATATTTGTAAGGGTAAAATTTGCATATCCATGTCGTTTTCTATTTAGTTTTGTGTTCATTTTGAGGGAATGTCTTGATGCATGTCCATAATGTCATTTTCTATTTAGTTATGTGTCCATTTTGAGGGAATGTCTTGATAGATGTCCGTTTTGACAAATGGTAGAATCTTGTGTAAAGTTGGACTTATTCCCCTATCTCTTTACCCATCCTTATACACACATTCCCACATCTTTTGTCATACCTTATCCACATTTGTCTATATTCCCATGTACTCATCATTTATTACTCATCCATGCACTTATCCCTAGACATTTCATGCCCACCTTGATTTTGTCACCTTGATTCAAGTTCATGCTCCCAAAATCAACCTGACACCTACAGATTTGACCTTTGACATTTTACAATTCAAATTTAAATTCTAGTTGATTTCTACCCATTCCTTTCTCATCCAGAGCTAGGCAAACATATATTTGCATAACTTATTGTTAGTACTTGTATTTAAAGGTATTCAATTGTATTCATTTGAGGAATTTTCGAATATCATTTGCATTTAGGGAAGGAAACACTTTGATTGGTGCTCTAAAATGAATCTAGATTTGCATATTCATCCTAAAAGCACATACATAGATGAAGAGTCTTGTTCTTGATTTTTTATCTAATTTTTCTTGGGGTTGACCTAGGAAAATGTGTCCTCTTGCAACATAATGACAATCCCTTAAAGGTATTTTAAATACCCCGGTCTCAAATATCAGAAAAGGCAAAAGAAGTAGAGGTGAATCGGGTGAAGCAAAAAATAGAGTTGTGCAAATTGCCAGATCATTTTTGTAAGTGTAGAATATTTGTGCAAACAATAATTTTTGATCTCAAGGTGAGTTGCAAATTGTCACGATACCTTCTGGACCATGAGACATCCATATTTCAGCAGCAACATTAGAGTTTGTTTATTCTTTGGTCACAAAGCTAAGTACCTTTATTTCCATACTTCTAACATTTATTTTCAAAAAAATCCCACAACTCATGATTGAATTAATCTAGGTTAACTGTTGCTCATGTGTATGCATTTCGCCTAGAGTCCTAGACTACATTAAGAAAAGTTTATTTTCCTTTTACAATATTGTACTTATCTATCTATCTATCTATATAAAAGTTTATTTTCCTTTTACAATATTGTACTTTTATATATATTTTTGGTAAGTAAATTGAGGGAATCTGTAGGGGCCCTCAACCATAACAAAAATAAAGATAAGCAGCTTCCTCAATACAAAATTGATTGCCTTGTCCGAAAGCTAGGGGGAATAGCAAAAACAACGGGTGATCGAAACACTCACAAAACACCATAATCTCCTTGACTCAATACCCATGGAAGACAACATCAAATTATCACAATCCACCTTCTAAAAAGGAAGAAACTGCTAAAAGCCAATAATCAGTACTTATTACTGAAAAATCCAAAATCTCTCCTAGTTCAGATTCCAAAGCCTACTAGGCATAGGCCAAAGACTGCCTCTTTCCCCATTTGGAAAGAAGAGTTTCTATAGTCTATTGGGAATCCATTCCAATAGTCTCCTTGACTTCTAGAAAAAGGCGATAGCTTCTGTTTTTCTAACCCCTAGCTTTTTAGTTGAGTTGAGAGTTTCCAGGGATGGGAGGGGAGAGCCTACCCCTTTCATGGCCATAGAAGAGTCCTTTTTCGGAGAGAAAACTAGATCAATCTCCCCATCCTCTAGTCCTTCCATATTTACAAACTTGGCAGTCTTATCATGAAGAAATCTGTCCGTAGTATCCTTTTAACTGCAGTGGAGCTCTTCCTTGGTTTTTTCAGATTTGGGCTTGTGTCCTCACTCATCTTTTGGCGAACTTCTCTTTGTTTGAGAGATGGTGAGGATTTCTCTAGACAAGAGTTCATCTTCAAAATTGTCAAAGTTCTTGAAGTCTTCATTTGTGCCCTTTGATTCGTTCCCTGAAATGGGCACCCTTGATTGATGCTTAATAAACTTATCCAAATTTCATCAGAAAAACTGATTCTAATAATGCCCTAAGTCTGAGTTTTATTATTTTTTTGAAAGTACTGCTGTTACAATGCAAGGTGAAGGACATAAATGACAAAAATTACCTTAGAATGATCTCCAGCTCCAAACTATAATAACAATACACCAACTGGGACAGAGATTTGCAATACCCATACTTCATAAATCTCAGAGGTGACTGTCTGATTGACTGTTGTAGTATTTGAATTCTAGTGCAAGCCCAGAAAACCCTAAAATCTGCCCAGATTTCTTCCAACATACAAACCCTTCACTTCCAACACTGACCCAATATTGTGACTTGCTGGGCGCCCACAATGCAATGATGTAAATGACTCAAACTGCAGCGAATTCTGTATTCAGACCCCTCACGTCATGGCTGGTATGGAAATCTGGGAGTGTTAAATTGTTTATAAATTTGTCACCAGTCCAGCAAACCTCCCGAATCCTGTTGCAATAGGTGATCATGAACTAGGCGCTCAAAATGAGTGCAATATATTACCCTAAACAGCAGCTATCAATTTACTCTAGACTCACGAGCATAAAGGACAGTACGGCCTTGACTAGTACGGCACAGCCTGTGGCTTAGCACCCACAATTATAGACAATATCAAAATGCTTCCATACTATCAATCCCACTCCAAAACTGAACCTAACTGTCAAGAAAAACAACACTTTCAAAATACATAATACTCCATTTTGTGCACCGTATGATTTCTGAAGTGAAATCATCAATTTTGTCTCAGCTAGGGCTGGTCTTTCACAGTCGAAACTGGGTGAATGTTGCGATGAACATCTCCAACCTCGCTTAGCAGCTAAGGCGTCCAGTAACAGCTCCAATTCTCCAATTTTTTGCATAAACCATCACAATGGTAACTAATGCTATTTATCATTCCCACAACTCCCTTCAACGCCCATGCAGGAAAGGAAATTTAATGCTCCATAGAGGAGCGCTCCCACTCCACCAACATGCCTATAATAGGTGTGCACAGAAGAAGGGGCCCACCAAAACCCCACACCTACTGGAGGCAGATATCCCACTACTTTTAAAAGAATACAAATTTATAATGATATATTTGGTCTTTTAAAAGGCACATTTTCCCTTACCAAATAGTTAGCTTTCGGGAAGAATAACATATTTTCAGTTTTCCTATCATCGGGGAAAAAGGGACATTACATTCCCACTTGAGAAAAAGTCCTTGTTTGCCACCTTGATAATATGCATAGCCATATTTGAGTCCGTTGCATTAGCATCCAATGGAAGGGGAGACTAAGTATCTTTGAGATCATTTTCCATAAACTAGCCATGATTTTGCCAGATAAAATCGGGATTTGGTTTACCTAATTTTGGGACCCACTTTTGAAGTTGAGCATTCTTAGGGGGGAAGGTCTTGGAAGAGCTATAATCACTCCTAAAATCTCCCATCTTGTTGCATCTAAAGCATCAAAATGGGAGCCCCTCATAATTGATGAATTGACTCTAAGGGGCATGAGGAAATAAGAGTCCTAACAAGTGTGGGAGAGGTTTGGAAAGATCAATCAATACACACACTCGAACGAAATGATTTGGGAAATCTTCAAAAGCCATATTGATTTGATGAATACCCATGTTGTTTCACAAGAAGCTTCAACATACTTGCATTATACAAAATAAGGGGGAGAGTATAAAAGTGAATCTAATACGGAATATGCGAAAAACCACATCTGAGGGGTTGAAAAAGGAGTTCCAAGGGCACATGAAGATCTCGTGATTCAGATGAAAATAGGGGCCATTAGTCCACACAAATTCTCTGCCCTTTTGAGATTGAAATTTTATTGCAAAAAGACTATTGGAGAACAAAGAAACAAAAGGTTTTGTGATAGATGGCTAAGAAGCTTCAATCCATAATAAATTTTTGCCAAGGATAGTTTTTTGCTCATCACGTGGCAAATAACAAAGCATCTATCCAAATTTTGAATAATCTAACTGATCTGTTCCTCCAAAACACATAGCTTAGGTGAGAAGAGGGGAAATGAAATAACAGTAAAATCCAAATCAATTTTGTCTTCCCTAGAGGAGTGAGGCAAGGGAGGGGTCAAGGGTTCCTTAACTTGCTTAGAAGAAATGTAATCCTTCACAAGAGGAGCAATGGGCATTTAGATGAGATGGGGAACATAGGAAGTGTCCTCCAACAAAAGAGTTTTCTAGACTAGTGTTAGGGAATGTATTGAGGACACTTCCTATGTTCCCTAACACTAGTCTACCACTTCCTCTGGGGAACATAGGAAGTGTTGGGGGAAGCCTTTGGTAGACTAGTGTTAGGGAATGTATCAAGAGATAATAGTTAGGGCAAATGCATAAATATGAATTTGCAAAACAACATTGACATATCAAATTTTAAGGGCAATGTACAAAAATGCATTAGGAAAACAGAATTGACATATGAAATGATTTTACATTAATGTTTTGTATTGATCAAAATGTTCATGGGTCTTTTGACATGCCAACAGTAAGGGATCAAACTCTTATTGTTTCGTGGCCCAAAATACAGGAGCTAATGCATGAGTTGCATCACCCTTATAGCGCTTATTGAATTAAATAGAACAATAAAAAACTATGTATATAGCAAAGCCTTATCATCCATTGGGTGCAAATCCCAAATGTACTCCAAGGACTTATTAAAGAGTGGAAAGAATTGAGAAATATATTGAGAAAGGGCTTAGAGAACAGGTTTATTGTGGGAGCAAAAGTGAATATAGAGATGGACATTTGTATCTGGAGGCAAACATAAATCAGATTTTTAACACTTAGAAGTAAAGTAAAACATTTGCATTTGAGATCAGTTCCATAATAAAAATAACAGAAATTCAGATTTATATGACCCTGCGCAAGACTAAGATTAATTGATTCAGCACCCTGAATAGCATAGGCTCAGGAAAAGCAACTTGTCAACTAAAAGATTGACTCTTACCAATTCCTTAGAAATGGCATTGGTTTAGATGAAAAGAAGCAGTAAAACCAAACAAAATGAACACTCTGATTAGAATTTTTAATTAGAGATGCATAGTGACAGGAAAGGGTCAAGCTTATGCAGGCAATCAAGAGCAACACCTAGAATGCAAAAAAGAAAATAGTATTTTCTGTCCGTTGCACAAGCCCATGACAATAAACAAGAAATATTAAATATATAAAAAGTTGTTACCAGAAATTGCAAATTGCACAAATTGAACTCCTTTTATATTAGCAATCAGATTGGTGTCCTTTACATTGTCGTCTCCTTTTTCAAATTCTTCCCCCCTTTTCAATTCTTAATTGCATATTTATTCATCGAGATAGAGTATTTTCCTCTTGGTCTGGAGAGACATCTTTATCATAGGCTTTGCTGCTCTCCAAATTACTGAATATTCAGTATTCTTTATATGGGCAGGTGACTTTCATCAATTAGATGGGGAGCAGGAAGTATTAAAGCATCCAAAGCACGTTCATTGACTGATGCAATTGAAATTCTTGTTCTCTCCACATTCACCAATGCTCTGTGCTCCACACTTTTTTAATCTCCCATTGCTCACAATCTGTGCTGAAAGAAAAATTATTGAGTAGTACGAGCTATCACATATGAAGTTATTCAACTAATCTATATCTCTATAATTCTTTTAAAAACTCATACCTCCGAAGGGTTGCCAACATTGACAACTAAGGTGATAGGAATGGGTTCTGCTGCCACCCAATGATAGTGAGACCCCCAAAATTTTGACGATTTTTTTTCTTCAAAGTAGGTATTTCAATCAACGAGCTCAACTTTTTGAAGTTTGAGATATGAAGCAGAAGATATCTGGTTTGCTAAGCAAAGTTTGAAACTAAGCTCAGTTTGTTCGATAACCCATTAATTCCAGCTATATCGGTGGTTGGAATGTGCAACATGAATGAAAATAAAGGTCTGGAATTCAATATAGCTAATTTGTTTCTCATAGTGGTGGGTAATAGGTATGAAAAATTCTATCAATTCTTGTCACCAGAAGACAATATTGAGAATGAAGATACTTGTCACCTGAATTGAATTCTTAAACCTTTGTTTTTTGTTGTTGCTTTACTTTTGCTATGCATTTGTTTTTTTTATTAGTAAATCATGGTCTTGGGGACCGCTCGGTTTGTATTATAGTATAATACAAACATACATCTATTCAACTATTTTGGGTTGAAACAAAAACCCATATCATTGTAAAAAATAGGGGATTACTTACAAAAACCCCTGTTAATCTTATATCCTATATCTTTTTGCTTATCTTCTATTAGCTAATAGTCACCTATATTCTATATACATATTAGTAGTATTATGGGAAAACATATTGTATATCTAAATTTCAGTACTTCATGTATCTCCCTCATCACTAGAACTTTCTGAGATGAGTGTGTTCAACCAAGCTATCCTTTCTGACACCACTAGCCCTATGGCTTGCTTTAGGAACTCCAAGCCTTTCAATGCCTTCTTCCTCTTCCTGTCCTCATTCTGGTGGCAGACCTGTTGCAATGAATGGTCTCCATTGCACATAAACCACTCCATTATTAATTAGCAATGTCTCGTCTAGGCATCCCTACTCCATAAACCACTTTCACAATGATGTCGTCTAGGCCTCCTAGAAAATGACTCTTGATCAAAGTAATTGCGATTTTCTTGATAAGTTCTTTATCTTCCCCTTGATCTAACATCATTGCCACGAACATAGATGAGATATTCGTGTTTACCTTGTAATGGTGATTTACAACCACAAACTCCTCCCCTAGGACCACTGAACTACTAAAAGAAGCAAGCCGTTTTGCATCTTAAACACTCGTTTCAATCTTTTCTCCGTTATTCCACCCAAAAAGGCCATTTGTCTTTGGCCACCAATTAAACACATAGGCATATCCATCGAGATGCACATGATTAACAAGGGTTTGATTTCTATAAGGGATGGGTTTCTCAATATATTGTAAAACGCATTACTTGTCATCATTAAACTCTCCTCCATTTGGCCTTAGTCGTAATCAACCATAAGGAGATTATCCTGCTTTGGCACAGTCAAAATCTTAACTCTTTAATGATAGATAGAGCTTGCCATCTTCGGAATCTCGACAACTTTTTGAATAATGATTAGTTTCATTAATGCTTGAGCACATGAGTTTGGCCTTTATCTTTTGTCCTTTTGATCTCCATTTTGTGTTTAAGTCTTGGCTATGGGTCGTGTTGATGATGTTTTTATGATAACACAACAATAGAATAAAATACTGAGTATCCTATCCTCTCTTGATCAAAGCTTCCTGAATGCTGAATTATGTGATCAAACAAGAACGCTCCAAGGTTCCTTTGAGGTCAGGTCTTGACTTGTACGTGGATAATCTCAGTGAATGGATGTGATCTTGCTGATTATCACAAAGGGACTTACACTAAACTCCTTCATGAACATGTATGAAATTTCTTACTCCTTGGATGTGAATGAATGGAACTTCTTCAATCAAACTTAAAAAGAAATATCAAAAGATAAGGGTTTAGAGAAATCTAATCTAAGGTCAATGAAGCAATGATGATGCTTGAATAGACAAACTCCTCAAATAAACCTAACTCCACTTCGCCAAGAATGCCTACAACTACATGGAGTAGGTGCAATCTCCTAAGGTTAGCGAATGGTTTTCAAATCATGAAAGCTTATATAAGCACCCATTGGACGGCGCAACTCAAACAAGCATCCACAATCGAACTTAAACAAATTATAATGAAGCTCAGACTAGCTTTACACAACACTCCACCAGCGATGGATGTCAAAAGCATGAGCTCGGAGTTGATCAAATATTCAATACATACATGCATTACATCAATGAACTACTACTACTCTACTTGGAAACAATTCTTAATCATCTTGGAGACAATAGAAACCATGCTAACATTCCAAAATCACAA
This sequence comes from Cunninghamia lanceolata, assembly GCA_027924645.1. Lineage (NCBI taxonomy): Eukaryota > Viridiplantae > Streptophyta > Pinopsida > Cupressales > Cupressaceae > Cunninghamia > Cunninghamia lanceolata. The sequence goes on along the minus strand of BSBN01000766.1, from coordinate 1,030,776 downwards.
GATCACCATGAAACATTCAACAATGAGCTTGCATTAATCTTGAAGTGTATCTTTACATCAATCTCTCAAAACTTCTCTTTGACAATCTTTGAAGAGTCCCCTCTACTCTACTCCTACTCTGACAACATCTACTTGCTATTGATCTATCTATATTTACAAATGAGAGAAGTGAGCTTTATATAGAGCTCGAGAATTACAATGAAGGGCTTGGATTAATTCAAGTAGCCAAGGGCCCAGATCATGCCATCTCAGCAATTAATTACAACAACTTGCTATTTTTAGTACATAAGAGAGCCAATAAAGGCATGTTTTCCAAGAAGGTAAGGATGAAATGGAATCTTTAGAGCATCTTCCACATGGGCGTCCTCTTTGGCTTCTTGCTTGTTGTAGATACAGGTACAAGGTACTTAGACAAGGATGACGTGGTAACATTTGATTGGTGATGATGATGCGCATGCCACGTAGGTGCCACCTCGGTAACTCCTATGGATTCCAACAGTTAATTCAATATGCTTTTGACATATTCCCAAATTGCATCATCTGTGTGATGTCTTCGAACGTGATTGCTTTGATGAACTTGAATGTTTGGGAATGTATCTGTTGATGAGGTTTTTGTGACTACAACAACATTAGAATAAAACACAGAGTATCCTATCCTCTCTTGAATAAAGCTTCTCAGACGCTGAACTACGTGATCGAATGAGACTGCTCCAAGGTTCCTTTTGTGTCAGGTCTTGACGTGCACAGGGATAGACTCAGTAGAATGATGTGATTTGCTGGTAATCACGAAGGGGACTTATGTAAGATTGCTCTTTCAGGGTCATGGAATTCATTTTTGGGATTCAGACTGGGATTTGTGGGTGAATGGAATTCTTTCACAGGTGGACAACTGAAATTCTAAAGTTCCATTCTTATAGAGGCAGATGATTTGGCGATGAAGCTCTGGAAAACTAATCCTAATGAAGATCTAAAAGAAAGTGAAAAAGGATAAGGTAAGAGTTCAGGGGTTTAACTAATTGATGGAAGAAGACTGCCGCTGAAGATAGAAAATGGAACCAGTCCTCTGCTTCGTCATGAGACAATAGCTAGGCAGGGGCGGTGCTATCTTTTAAGGGGGAATAAGGATTTTCAGACTGCTTCAGTAAGGGACATGGATTTGGTCATACGGAACAGTCGAAGTTAGGTTCGGATTAAGTTCAGACTAACCATGCACGATGATTTGCAGGCCACAGATCACCAATGGTATGAACAAACAGATTCAATCATTCAACAGTAATAATCTCCATCTTTCTAACTAAAAAATATGAAAATACAAGAAAGAACTTCAATATCTTTCAGATTTGCTCCAAGAAATCAATAAGACCATGCCAAAATCCAAAGGAATATATAAACACCATTCTTCAATGCATATATAATTACTTCAGAAGTTTATATCACAACAATCCAACTGATTTTGGAGTTCCAGCTCATAAGAAACTATGCAGAAATAAAAAACCTAGCTACTAAGGAGCTCTAGGAGCTTCAGAATGATAAATATCAGAAAAAGGAGAGAGAGTTACAATGAGGCATCCCTCAGCCTTTATATAGGCCCTCAAAAATATCTTAGGGCAAAAGGAAATCAGATTTCCTTGAAACATGTGCCCTAGGTTACAAATCCTAGAAAAAGCAGGTGGGGTCGTCAGAATATCCATGCAGGAAACTGCCACCTATCTAGGTCGTCAAAATGTGTAAGGAAACTTCTAGTTGTCCTGGTCGCCACTTGTCTAGGACTCCTGGATAGGACTGTCCTGTCTGTGCGGAACTTCCTCCTGTTCTTTTGTCTCTGCTTCCAAGAGTGTCTTCAGCCATATCTTCTTCGGAAGACTGAGAATCCAAGTCTCCCATCAGGTCGTAAGTTGGACGGATACCCATCTTGTGCATTTTCTCCGTTTGCTGACTTATCCATTTCTGTGTCACTGTTAGCACGAGTGCCATTAGGTCATCCAAGTGGGTGACCTCTGGATCAGACCAAACTATGGGTGGAAGAGGCTTATCCTTTTCTTGCTCGAAGAATGGTTGGACTAGCTTACCATCCTCCTTGACCTGGTCAGGGACTGGAAAGATCTCGGTGGCTCTGATCATGTCAACTGAAAGTCGGGAACACATCCTCCTTCGCACCTCGAAATCATCCTCGGCATTTGCCCAATGGTCCTCTAGGTGTATCTTGTGTCTATGTTTCCTTCCGCATGCTATCGTGGTGGTGTTGAACGGGTCAAAGTTCTCCCGTAAGGAATGAGTTACCAGGTTGTAGAACTGCAGCTCCTCCTCAGACTTTTCGGCGGCTAGGAGAGATGGGCATGACTCGACTTCATCTTCTGTCTGGATTGGATAAGTCACCCCAGCCTTCTTCTTCTTCTTTTGGACTTTGTCATACGCCGAGAGTTGCCTTGTTAACTCCAACAGGACCATTTTGTTCGACGGATACCTTGGTAGTCTGTATGGATAACCAGAGAATCCCTGCACCCTGATGTATGTGAACTTCGGGAACTGGATGAACCATGAGCCATACGTCCTGATTAACTTCTTGGCCTCGGGTGATAGTCTTTGGTGAATGCCTCCTTGGAGGGTCCTGGTGATATGCATGGCGAATGCATCATTGAATCTCCAGAAATGGTTTATGTTCTGAAGATGAAGTTGAGGATAGCAATTATAGACCATGACTTGTCCTTCTTGATTGCCGATACGACCTTTCCATGACAGTCCTCGATATTTGTTGTTCCCAGCCAGCATGTAGATCACATAGGAACTCATGTAAAAGGTCTTTGATTCCTCCAGGTTTTGGAATTGTGCATCGATGCTGTCGCTAAGGAGTTGAGCCCAATCAATCATCTTTGTTCCAGCGAGTACCTCTTCGACGTAGTAGAACATCCATGGCTCGAAGGTAGAGGACTGTTGACTTCCCATAATCCTGTTCAGCATGACGACGAGGTCTCCATGCTCCTGCTTGAAGTCGAACTTGAGGAGTGTCCTTGGCAACTTGGAACGGTGAGTCCTTTTCTTCTGCATCCATGTCCTGTTGATGACTCCAAAATAGGTTGCCGGATCGGCTTGGGTCATTTCGGCTGAATCCTCCTTGCTCATTAACTCGACAGGATTATAGACAGGGATATTGAAAGCCTCCGCAATCTTCTCTTTGGTGAAATAGGCCACCACTGTGTTGTTACGATCGACGACCATCCTTCGCTTCGGATCATAGTGCATGGAACATTCCACGATCAGCTCGGGACAAGGAATGGCGGGTGGGAAGCATGCGGCGGCGGCAACTCCGTTCCGGACGATCTTGGCTGCGAGCAGGGATGGAGGATGTCCAGCTGTTCCATACAGTCGATTCCCAATTTTTTCCATGACTGAAGGATAGATGTTGGTATCTCCAACGTTTTCCCATTTTGACTTGATTTTGGACTACGGGATCATTCCTTTGAAGGCGGCCTTCACCTGGGTTTGTCTTGAGGAACCCGCCTTGGCACTTGCCATTTACCTATGAAATCAAGAAGAAAAAAACAAAGTATGAGTTTTCCAAAGGGGCAAGGATAGAGGTAAGACGGGAGCTTTTATTCCCACACGTGGGAAGTTGGTGTGACATTTTATGCATGTGGGACTAAAAATTAAGAATTTTCAAGTACACATGGAAGACAAAAAATAACAATTTTTCTAAGTAAAAGGAATTTTTTCCATGTAGTGACATACCTCTCCTTGCACGAGAAACTTTTGACCTTCTATGGAATTTCTGATTTTTTATAGATTTCTTGGCCTACTAATGGATTTTCTGATTTTTCTGTAGAAATTTCTGAGTTTTAATGGATGCTCCATCAAGAAATCTGCCTTAGGAATATTCAGAAATGGAGTTTTAGTGAAGAACTTACCTTGGAATGGAGGAGTTTTGTCTTGAAGAAGGAATTTCTGCTCTTGAAGGATGAACTTCTGCTCTTGGAAGGTTCAAAAATCTGCCCTAAACCTTCAGAAATTTCTGCCCTAATGACGAATTTGTCCTTTAGAAATGATAAAATCTGCAATTTTCTTGGATGAAGTTGTTTTCCCCTTGGTGAAATCTGCCCTTGGACTGAATTTCTGCTCCTAAAAGGAATATTTCTGATTTGGATTTGATTTGGAATGCTTTTAGAAATGCCTTGAGCGCCCTCTATATATAGGGAACTTCATCCTCCTTGACTTGGCCGACCTAGGTTAGGGAAAAGGAATTTCTTAACTGCCAAACTTTACCCTTAGCCGACTTGGTTTTTGTCCTTTTCTGCTTTGTCGGTGGTCAGGGAATTTGGAATGTCAGGGATTTTGCAATGTGGGGGAATTTGGCATGTCGGGGATTTTGCAATGTCGGGGAATTCCTGAGGTCCTGGATTTTCTTCCCTAGCATAACCCTTGAACTTTTGCTAAAATCCAGCTAAGTCTTGGAATATTTTCTCCTAATGGAATCTTACTCTGATGGAAGGTTGTAACTTTGCACTTTGAACAGGAATCATTTCATGTGTATTTCAGAGTGGACTGGACTTCTTGGAGCGCAATTTCTTGAAGGTACTGGAATCCTTCAGTCTAGGTCGCAGAATCCACCTGGAACATGATTTTGCGACCAGGACAAGAAAACTTCCCAGGCGCAGATTCCTGTTGGTCCTGGATTTTGGTCCACAGGACAAATTCATGTTCAGTTTCCAAGATATTTGCTAAGGGTTTCATTGCTTTGTTTTTGGTAGGGATAGATTTCCTTATACTGGGATCAGAGACTCCATCATTTTTAAAACCAGAAGTACCTTCCATCTCCTTTAGGGATTCCGGACTTCGAGGTATAACAGGCGAGGAATTCTTCCATGCAAGAGCTGGCAGACTGGGTTCCAGAATTTCATCCTGCAGGTCTCCCATTCCAGACTGGGTTAGGAATGTTCAAGGGCGCAGAATCCAGAAGGTCAAGGATTTTGCGCCCAGGACAAAATTTGTCCTGGAGCGCAGAATCCAGAAGGTCAAGGATTTTGCACCCAGGACAAAATTTGTCCTGGAGCGCAGAATCCAGAAGGTTAAGGAATTTGCGCCGAGGACAAAATTTGTCCTGGAGCGCAGAATCCAGAAGGTTAAGGAATTTGCGCCCAGGACAAAATTTGTCCTGGAGCGCAGAATCCTACAGGTTCTGGAAGTTGTGCCACCTGACTTTGGAGTTCAGTTTCAAGGAATTTAAGTCAAGGTTTTGCATTTTCCTGAGTTTCGAAGTGGGACTCCAGTTTTGCAGTAGGTTCATTCTCCTAGCTACTCCATGGAGGTTCAGATGTTGATACAGGATCAGAAAACGGAGTTCATTTCTTCCATCCTCGTTCCTTCCATCCTTCGTTCGTTCCATCCTCGCGGAATCTGTTACTTCCAAGGCGGGATGCGAAGTTCGTTCGTTCCATCCTTCGTTTGTTCCATCCTTGTTTGTTCCATCCTTCGAGAGCCTGTTTTCGATGGCGAGACACGAAGTTCGTCTGTTCCATCTTTCGTTTCTTCCATCCTCGTTTGTTCCATCATTCGTTTCTTCCATCCTTCGGGAATCTGTTGGCAAGGCACGAGGTCCGTTTCTTCCATCCTTTGTTCCTTCCATCCTCCGTTTCTTCCATCCTCCGGGAATCTGATGGCGCGGCACAAAGTTCGTTTGTCCCATCCTTCGTTCCTTCCATCCTCCGGGAATCTGATGGCGAGACATGAGGGTCGTTTCTTCCATCCTCGTTTGTTCTACCCTCCGGGAATCTGATGGCGAGACATGAGGTTCATTTCTTCCATCCTTCGGGAATCTGCTATCTCCACGACTGAAGGATGGATGTTCATTTGTTCCATCCTAACTGTGAATTCTAGGATTCAGGTATCTACAGAGGAGTCAGAGGAAGAATTCCAAGGCAGGAGTGACTGGACAGATCAGGAGGGGGAAACTGGATACTCCCAGTCCTTGGGCGCAAAATCCAAAAATCCAGTAGGTACTGGATTTTGTGACCAGGACAAAAAGTTGTCCTGGTCGCATAATCTAGTACCTACTGGATTATGTGATCAGGACAAAAAGTTGTCCTGGGCGCATATTCCAGTTGGTACTGGAATGTGCGACCAGGAATTTTCCTAGGTCTGCTTTTTCCATTGTCCTGCTGGTGTCTGGAACATCTTTTGCCTTGAAATCGTTATTGGTTCTTGAAACAGGATTTCATTGTGGTGGAATATCCTCTGAGAATCCGTTTCTGATGTCGGGACACGAAGTTCAAACCAGACTGTGAATTCCAGGGTTCAATCATCTGCCGAGGAATCAGGAAATGATTTTCAAGCCTCTAGATTGACTGGACAGGCCAGGAGGCTGAACTGGACAACTTCAGTCCTAGGGTGCAAAATCCAGTAGGTGTTGGATTTTGTGACCAGGACAAAAAGTTGTCTTGGGCGCAAAATCCAGTAGGTACTGGATTTTGCGACCAGGACGAAAAGTTGTCCTGAGCGCAAAATCCAGTCCTAGCTGGATTAAGCGACCAGGGATAAGTCTCCTGTCGCAATTCCAGCCTATCGGAGGGGGATTCATTAAATGCTGATTGTCTCCTGAAATTGTCCTAAGTCTTCGATTTGCAAGTCTTTCGAGCTATGAAATGAGGTTGAGTGCCGAACCGAGATTTAAAGAGATATCCCTTGGTTTTGACCTTCCGGACAGAGTTGTTAGGCCGGGACTAAGTTCCATGACTGAAGGATGATCATGCCAAGGAGTGACAGTCCCTGTTGAACTCCGCAATCTTGTTTGGAAGAAGAATTTAGTTAAACTTTGAAGCGGGATTCTAGGCAGGAATCCCCTGAACGAGACTCTGGGATAGGTACTTCCGGACAGGACTCCGGTTTGGACCTCCGGGCTGGATTCCTGGACTGGAGTCCAGGAATGATTTTCTAAGCCATACATGGGGTCTTGGACTAGGACTGGAATTGGGTTTCATGCCGGGAACGGAGTGGGTTTTTTACCCAGATGTGAAAAGACAAAACCCTTCCCTAAGAATGGAAAAATAAAACTCTCGCCTAAGGATAGTCTGGAACGGTCAATTAGGGTTCGAGGCCTATGCAGGAGGAAACCTATGTGTTTTACTTCTCTTTCTTCCCGGTGGGCCAGTCTAAGCTCCTGACATTCTCTGAACTGCGAAGACATCGCTGGATCAGAGTATGGGATTAGCCTCAAGGATCCAGGCAAGTCAAAAAAGGAGGACCCAATTAGTAATTGGGGTTGATGTTGTAAAGTGGTCACAACATCTGGCGACTCCACTGGAAGGAATGTCCTCTGAACATTCCTAGGATAAAAGGCCCATTCGAAAATGTGAGATCAACATTATAACCTCCAGAAAGTCATCCATCAGTTAAGAAATATACTCAAAAGGAGAAGAGAGTCATAGGTTATATCAAGACATCCATCTTTGTTGTTGCATTAAAGAAACATTTTCTTTTAAAGCTCTTCAAATGTTCTACTGATAAACAAAAGTCATAACTTCAGACATCCCTGCGTATACCCATATGTTAGGTCAGATAAGCATGCACTCCTAATCAAGGCTTCAAAATCAAAGGGTTAGTACAACCATTCATATCTTGGAGATCCAGTGTGTGCAATTGTATTCGTTCTCTTTTTTAAGCAACTAGGGTCAACAACGTTCCTTTACATTAAGCTACGTGATTAGTTGGCACCTCCTGAACTACCTGGACATTGCCCCGCTGCCAGCGAGCATCTATAGCCCCGACGGGTTTGTCTCGTAATTCCACTCGAGTAGAGCCCTACTGCCAGTGAGCGTCCATAGCCCCGGTAAGGATTGCTCGATTGTCCATCTAACTGAGTTATAGTGTGTGATTGAGTGTCTTTTCTTTTTCTTTTCTTTTTGATTTTTTAACTGACTAGAATTTTGGCAGAGTACAATGCAGTACTACTACCCTTGCAACACATGCTTTTGACAGCATGGGTTACGTTGATAACTCAGCCAGGTGGGTGTGGAATTCCGATGGCGGCAAAGGTGGACCATGGATTTTTCACTTAATGTAAGATCACAAAGTCTCTTCCAGTGACTTCCAAATTTCTTTAATGTGTAAGGTATGAGATCTCAACATACTTCAAGTCATTCTAAACAGTCAATTTATATTCCAAGAGCAAGCAGCATGTTATCAAAACACTAATAATGGAGTCGACAATGAATGCATCCGTTTGACAGGAGTTGCTCAAAGGAAAACCAGGAAGTGTTCATTTTAAAGATTTAAACATTTTAAACCATATCATCAAAGATATTCATATCAAGATGTAACGTATGATTCCAATTCCAAGTCAAGTACGAATTTTAACAGAAGATAAGCTAAAGAGGAGTTATCCTGAAAATTCAAACAGTTACATGAGCATGTTATCCCAGGAATGATCCCCTAGATGGGAGTGCCAAAATGTTTTCAAAAGTTCAACACCTCCTTGCAGACCAAGGTCCCACAAAAAGAAACCGGACACAAAAAAATGGGTAACAGCTAACCTGATTTTAAAAGACATCTACTCTACGGAAAGCATCAGACTAAACTACAATGGGAATGGAAAGAACTACTCTAACTATATACAGGGTGAGTTCGCGAATGAACTCATGGTAGGAAGTAGTGTTTCAAAAATTGCCTGTTAACGGGCAATGGGATGTCTTCTCCGATAAGGGTCTTAAGTTTGAAGGCATTTTCCCCCAATATCTCTGCGATTTGATAAGGACCCTTCCAAAGGTGGTCAAACTTGTCGTGTTCACCTTTCCTTGCATGTGCCTTGTCCCAATACAAGACCAGATCAGAAATCCTGAATGCCTTGATCTTCGCCTGTCTATCAAACCAACGTTTCACAACCCCTTGGTGTTTCATGAATTTATCTAAGGCTGTGTCTCGCTTATCTTCTAGGTGCAATAGCTGTGAAAGCCTAGTTTGGATTCTCTTGTCCTCTGCCAAGTACTCTAGCATAAACTGGTAGGTTGGGATTCTCAGTTGGATAGGAAAACGGGATCCTGGCCATAGACTAGATGGTAAGGAGACGTCCCTAGGGAGGCCTTGATACGGGTCCGGTCTGCCCAAAGAGCGAATCTCAGCTGTGTGTGCCAGTCTCGGGGATTCTTATCCAATAGTTTTTTATTGCATTGAGTAGGTTTTTGTTAGTGGACTCGGCTAACCCATTCCCTTGTGGGTAATAATTTGATGAGAATTTTAATGTTATTCCATGATCAAAGGCCCAATTTGAAAACTTTAAGGATGAAAATGCAGAACCATTATCATAGACTAAAGCATGAGGACATGCAAACCTGGTAATGATATTTTCTTCTAAAAACTTGATCACGACATCAGTAGTGCAATGTTTTAGAGCATGTGCTTCAGACCATCTAGTGCAATAATCAGTAGCGGTTAGAATATACCTATGTTGCGCAGAGGAAGGTGGATTGATCATACCGATAAAGTCAAGTCCCCATTTGGCGAAAGATCTTACTTCGAATACAGGCTGAAGAGGCATGGCAGCATTCCTTTCTCTCGCGGCAGCTACTTGGCAGGTGTGGCAGGTCTTTACATGCTGATAGGCGTCGTGGAACAGTGTCGGCCAATAATATCCCGCCCTCAAGATTTGGTGAGCCGTGGCTAATCCTCCTCCGTGACAGGTTCCAAATTTGTCGTGAAACTGTTCCATGATCTGGTCGGCCTCATTCTTTCCCATGCACCTCAAGTAAATTCCTTCATGGTTCTGCCGGAATAAGATTGCTCCTTGGAGCATGAAACGTTGACTTTGGAATCTTAGAGCCCTCTTTTGAGTCGACTTCAGGTGGGCAGGACATCTTTGGTGTAGCAAGTAATATACGATGTCATGGTACCACTCATCCGGAGATACGTCTTCCAGCACATAGGTCTGCTGTACTAGTCCAGGTCCTTTGATGGCAATTGTCTGGGCAAGTGCTTGACCTCGCACTATCTTCATGGGTTGGATCTCGATATCATATTCTTGGATAGTGGCGACCCACTTGCCTCTTCTTTCTCTGAGTTCATTCTGCATCAACAGTGTTTTAACAGCAACATCTGGAACTATGGCATAAACTTTACTTCTCAGGACATAATGCCTGAACTTCTTGATGGCTTTTACCAAGGCATAGGCATGCTTTTCCACGCATGGATATCTCAATTCTGCATCTTTGAAAGGAGTGCTCATAAATGCAATCGGATGCTCATCGTTTTGCTCCATCCTCTGAGTGAGAATGCCGGCACAAGTGTGTTCTGATGCGAAAGAGTATAGATAGAACGGCTTGGTATAGTTTGGACTGCTTAAGACTGGAGCCCTAGCAATGGCTTGTTTGATCTCTTCGAATGCTCTTCTGGCGGGTGGAGTCCACTCTAACTTGGCATCTTTCTTTAACATTTCATTCAGGGGTTTCACTATCTCAGCAAACCCTGTAATGAACTTCCTTACAAAATTAATCTTTCTGAAGAAAGATTTCAGTTCTTTCTTGCTGGCAGGCATGCTGACCTTGGATATAGCTATCACCCGGTCAGGATCAATGAATATCCCTTGTTCTGATATTACATGGCCTAGGAGTTTCCCTTCCATCACGCCGAAAATGCACTTCTTCGGATTGAGGGAAATCCCATACCTCCTGCATCTTTCGAGGACCTTTCTTAAATCTTCTACGTGATCCTCCCTTCTCTTCGAAAACACGGTGAGATCGTCCATGTATATGATAATGCATTTGCCGACTAGTTCTCTGAAAGCGATGTCCATGGCCCGTTGGAAGGTAGCTCCGGCATTGATCTGTATGCGTAGATTCCCCACTTGGTGGTGAATGCTGTCTTCAGTCGGTCTACTTCATCAACCATTACTTGGTTGTACCCCGAGTACCCGTCCAAGAAGGACATCATTTGAGATCCGTTCACGATCTGAAGTACTTCATCTAATGGAGGGAGAGGGTAATTGTCCTTTTCTGAAGCTTGGTTGAGATTGCGGAAGTCTACACACAATCTTATCTCGCCGTTCTTCTTTCTGACTGGGACGAGGTTGGTGACCCACGTCGAGTGTCTTACTGGGAAGATGATTCTGGCTTCCAGCAACTTCTTGACTTCTTGATATATCAAAGGCTCTAGCAGTGGATTGAATGGCCTTTGGCGCTGTCGGAAAGGTCTACTTCTGGGCCTAAGAGGAATAGTATGCGTAATGATGGAAGTATCGTAAGTCTTCAGGTCCTCATATCCCCATGCTATCACGTCCATATATTCTTTCAAATTTCTGAGGATACCTTCTCGTTCTTTTGGCGTGGAAGCCTTCCCAATGAATACATTTTTCACCACTTCTTCAGTCCCGAGGTTTACTAGATCATACTTGCTTCCTTCCTCACTGGGATGTGGGAGTGCACTCATTCTGTCGGAATCGAAGAGTCTTTCTAACTCGATCAGCCCTTTGGGCATAGTATTATTTTTCAGATTCATTATTCCGTCAGGCTTTGACTCTGCTCCCTCTCTTTCCCCTTCATCAATGACCTGGGCAGTGAATATCCCAGAGTTGGTCAAGAAGTCCAATATATGCTTATCGTCATCGAACACTTGGAAGTTGGTGATATTATCCAGAACTGAGGGGACAAAAGTCAGCTCCACAGTGAACTTCTTCAATCCTTCCATTGCGAGTGGTTCTAATGAACTCGCTGCCTGGGCTAGAGCATTCGCAACCTGATTTTTGGATCTATAGACAGACCGAATATTGAAGGCATCGAAGCTCTCGATGAGATCCCATACTCTATTGCGGTATTTGGTCAGTCTCTTGTCATGACATACATACTTCTTCCTTATCTATCTTATGACCACTTCGGAGTCTCCAAACACATGCAGGATTCTGGCACTCTTCTGGATGGCGAGCAACAACCCATGGACAAGTGCCTTATATTCAGTAACATTATTGGTGCAGGGGAACTGTAATCTATGGGCAGCCAGGTAGGCTTCTCCAGTTGGGCTTATCAATTCAAAGCCAACTCCAGCTCCTCTTTTGGATTTGGATCCATTGAATCTCAACGTCCAGGCTTGGTCTTTCTCTGATGTTGGACTTGGATTCTCGTTGCCGTCCTTTGTCTGTTCCTGAGGTGAGACATCATCACTTGCTATTGCTTCTTCAAGAGCTGTCCTTTCAGGGTTGGGTACTGCCAGAATTTCCAAGCGGGAGGCTTCTGGAATCCACGGATGAACTTGCTTCAGAGCAACGAGATTTCCTTCTTCGGAGTTGGCATCGTAATCACTCAATACTTCTACGGAGCTTTTCATCATGAGAACTTCATCGACTTTTGGTCTGTAGAGGCCGAGACTAGTTTCCACAAAGAATATCTCATTCTTTTCACCGTATTCGGTGATCATTAGCTTCAGACGAGGAGTACTGTCTATCTTGATTTGGTTTGGAAGTCCCCTCCATGGCAACCACATGTGGGAGAAGTCAGTTGATACGTACCCATTTAGCTTCCTCAGCCAATCTCGACTCAGCAGCATGGCGTATCCTTTTGGAATGTCCACCACGGAAACATCGATATAAGACTGGATCCTTGGATCAGCCGCTAATTGCATATGGATGTTATGGAGCTCTCCCACCACTAGGACTTCCGTCTTGTCGAGCTGAGTGACCTTCCTGGAGGTCGGTTTCGGAATTAGACCCAACCTCTTGCATACGCCCAAGGGCATGACATTGCTGGATGCTCCGGAATCCATCAGACAGTTGTGCAAGAGCTTGCCGAACATCCTTACTGAAAGGAGAAACGGCGGAGGCTCATCTTTTCCTTGGTAGAAAACTACCGACTTCTTCTTGGGAGCAGTGAAATTGGCATCCTTTCCTAGCTCAGGATTTTGACCTTTTGCTATGTTGTTACCCCTCGCAGGCTCCTTATGCCTCTACAAGTTTCTCCCTGGTGCTTCTTCGGTGGTATCAGCGGCATTCTGGGATACATATATAGCATCTTGCTAAACCTGAGGATCATAAGGGAATGATTGGGCTACGTTGGTATTTGGAGTTCCATTTGCCCGAGATGCATTAGGTGGAGCGGATGGTTTAGACGGGCTGGAGATGCCCTGTGTGCCTGAGGTGACGTTCCTTGCGTTGGTGTCGTTCAGACTCTCCAAAAAGGTTGCCCTGATTTTGGGCACTCTCATTAACTCAGTCATGGGGAGGCTTACTCTTATCTTCTTGAATTCCTCCGTCACTCACTGGCTTAATCTTTTTAGTCCATCCTTGGGATTACTATCCCTGGGAACAGGGACTCTAGGAGCGGCACCTCCGGATAAGTCAGCTATTTGAGGAACATCCCTTTGTCGGTACTCCGGTGAATCCCTCGGGCAACTCGGATTGTTATTGGCATTTGGATCCGGTGGAGTCCGATAGTTGTTCGGAGGGGTCGAGGTGGTCAATGACTCTTGGGGATGATAATTCCTTTGGTAGACGCTTGGACCTGCATTCTCGGCTGATTGCTGGAATGTGTTGTGATGAATCACAACACGCCCCATTATGCTCCTTAGCAAAATGGGGACCCCTGCTGATGTCTTGCTTTTTGCTTCTGCTTGTGTTTTTTCTGCTTTCTGGCGGTCTGGTAAAAATGAAGGTCAGGTGCATCATCATCATGATATATGATAAGGTAGGTCATCATCATGAGGTCAGTTTGTCAAGGTTCATATTTTGTTGCTGTGACTTCATACTTAGAAAAAGCTTGAAATTTCATGCAGGTTTGCCTTTTACTTCACTTGAAAATTCGTCCATATGTGGAAGTTATGCACGGTCAAAGTCTTGGTCAAACCTGATATTCGCAGGAGGATCATCATTTTTTATCCTAAGTCATGTTGACAGGATCATCATGATCTTGGTCTATCACCCGCTAAAAATCATGCAGTCGCAACATCCGGACGTCAATCTTAGGTGGTAGTGCTTTTTACCCGTCAAAAGGCCTTGTGCGCATCATCAGCATCATGATTTCCTTAGGAGCGTCATATTTTACAAACTCGGTTTTGCTGTATAAACATCATCATCATCATATTTGAACCCCCCCCCGATAATATCCTGAGGTTCAATTATCATGATGACATTAACTTTAAGTCACGATAAGTTTCCCCGTCGAGCGATCTTTTGCATCGCGAGCATCATCATGATATCCTTGCATCGCCTGATCTTAAAATATCATGCTGATGGTATAAGATCACCCTGACTTAACAAATTCACCTTCGGCATATTTGCATGCGCGTGCTATAAACCTATTGGAGGGTCATCATCATGATATTTGCTGACATTCGAAGGATGATGACGACGACTTCATATCCTCCTGGTCTCCTTTCGCAACATCATGATCATCATCCTGATCTTTCACACGAGGGTCATTTGCTGAAATCCGCTAAGTGCTGAAGACATCATCATGATAAATCGAGAAAGAGGATCATCATCTTCATATCCTCCTGATATCCGTTTGCCGAAACATCATGTTGATCAGCCTATCCATTAAGAGGGGTCGATATTACATTTATCAACAGCATCATCATATTTTGTAATATCACCCTGGCGCATTTATCATGATGACCTTAACTCATCCTTGTGCTTCGAAGACAATTTATCATGATGACGTCATCATGATAAATCGATGAGGAGGGTCATCATCATCATTTTTTATCCTGTCCTGATTGTCAAGATCATCATGATCTTGTTTGTGCGCCCGATATTTCGCCAAGTCCTCCTACTGATGAAATACAACCTTTTGCAAGTATCCTGATGATCCTCATCATGATCATATTTTCCCTTCGGCAGGATATTTCTCAAACATGATCCGGTTGGCGAAATATCATGATGACATCATGTTTTAAGTTTAACGAAGGCTCCGGATATCATGATGACGTCATCCCGATCTTATAACGAAGAAGTAAATATCCTGATGATCAGCATCATCACCTTTTCTTTCAACAGGATATTTTCCAAAACTCGATCCGTTTGCCAAACATGATGATGATGTCTTCTTCTATGTTCGACAGAGGCTAATATCCTGATCATCATCATCATCATCCTTTTTCCTTCAAACAGGATATATTTTTCAAGCACGATCCGGTTCCCGATCATGATGATGACGTCTTATTCCAAGTTCGACACAAGCCGCAAATATGATGATGATCTTCATCATGCTGATTTTCTCGAGTGGGTTACCTTGGCCGCAAAAGGATCATATTTCACTTCATCATCCTGATCATGCTCCTTAGGTGACCCGATATTGCAATTATCCCCCTGATCTTAACCGGATATGACGATGACGTCATCCTTAGCATTTTCATGAATCCCGAATATCATGATGACGTCACCATCATCTTCCTTTCCCGGGCAGCATGATTATCTTCATATCCTCCTATTATCCTTCATCATGATGATGATGATGTTGTTCTTTTTCTCCATTATGCAGAAGCGAATATCATGATGATGAGGTATATCAACCAATTTGTTTTTTGACGCATCGACAGGGATGATCATGCCGATGGGCGGGAAATGAGGCGGTGGACATTTTAAAGCATTTTTTGGCGCCTCTGACATTTTTTCAGTCAGCGATGGTTGACCCATCAATTTTGAGCAGCTTGGGCGCATTTTTGACGCGTTTTGAGCGGATTTTGGATCTGATTTCCGCGATCTTGCGCAGTCACCTGGATTTAAACGCTTATTTTAATTTTCATGCTGCTTTGTGATAAATGGAATACTTATTGCTTGTCTTGTCTTGCAGGCTTGTAGTTGAAGAAGCAGCTGGAAAGTCAATACAGTGACCTCATGGAGGCAGAAGATCAGATGTCAGGGGCAGGAAGATAGAGATGAAATGCAAAAGTCAAAGCCATTCAAGTGAGGAGGAAGGTCGCAGCTGGAGGTATTTCTGCAAAAGACAAACAGAAGTTATTGCCCAGCTGCTGGAACTTCTCAGAAGGGGCAATATTTCGCCCAGATTTGACCACAGCTCAGAGATATTTTTGAGAACTGGTTCACCTGCATTTATTGCTGTAACTAGAGGTTTGAACCAGGGGTTTAGTTAGGTTTTTGCTGTAGTGAGGACAATCAGGATGTTATATATTGTGCCTCTCTGCACTGTAATACTTTACAACAGGGGCTACAACAGGGATTTTTAGGGCCTACAACAGAGATTCTAGGAAAATACAGTAGTTAGCTTAGCATAGTTTAGAAGTAGAAGAAGGAGGTCGCCTGTTTGTCTGCAGTAAGGTGCGCGTGGAATGTCTGGCTGCCTTACTGTATCTGTAAAGCTTGTAAGTTCTCTGTAGTATGATCAATGAAACTAAGAGTCATTCTTACATTGTAAATCATGTATGGCTATTCGTTTCTAATACAATAGAATCTGGAGTTCTGCATCTATCTTCTGAGTGTTCTCCTGCTCTTCTTTGTGTTTTGAAATATCTTCTTTGAGAGCTTGCAATTTTAAATGTATGTTTGTGAAAATGCTCAGGACTTACATTTAGGGTTTTTACTGTGGATTTGATCAAGCTACTGTGGTATTTACATAGTGGATAACAGAAACACTTAGATCCTTCTGTAGATTAGATGAAGTATAGATTAGATCTCTCTAACTTTTCCCAACCCATCTGAAATATCTAGCTGAAAACGTAGAAATCCAAAGGAAATTGTCTCAAATTTGAAGAAGCATGATAACAGAGCTATAAGTAGACAGTTTTCATAAACAGATCAAGAAGAAAGCTGCAAAAAATCCAAGAAAACCCTCTGAAACTTGCAGCCCAGTATCACTCTTATGCAAAGGAATGAAAAGCATTGACATATCTCATGACCTTTTTGCATATTCTTAGGCCAGTAAACCACAAAACAAACCTAAACTACGTAAGGCCCCTTGAACATTACAACTTCACATTGACCAACTGAACTTGACCAACCGAACCATTGTAGACTTGGGATTAGTTGAATCACCAAATGATTCCTTCTTGTCTTTCAAGTATAGTTTCAGTTCATGTCATGTGAATTTTAACTTATTGTTATGATTGCATCAAAACAGTCATCAACAGAATGCTTGTACTTCATCCACCTCCTCCGTTTGGAAATCATTGTTATATGGAGGGCAATAGTATGGATCATCGACAGGACCATTTGCTGATGCAAGAGGAAATCCTCCGTCATACCCCATGGAGTCATACTCTGGTGCAGGGGGGAATGTGAAATCTTCTAAGATAAGGGCTTGATCATACCTCGTTGAAGGAATAATTTCATATCCCGTGGCGGGTGGAGTATCTTGATCTTGTGAGCTCAGCATTTCCTTGTGGAAGATGTCCGCAGCAATCTTGAATTCAGTGCATTGCAACTCCGAATGTTGTTTGGTGTTGTGCAATCTACACCAACTGGATGATGCTGCTTCGGCTAGGAAAACTTTATCTGCCGGCTTGTCTGCGGAACTGGGAGGATTATCCAAAGGAGAAGGGACATTTCCATTGTTTGGAGTTGTGTTCCATGTCCGGTTCTGCCTCTGGTATCCTTGAGGGTTCGCCCGGAATCCCGGATTGTTTCCTTGATTATTACCTGGCTGATTCCCTTGATACCCTTGATTTCCTTGGGAATTCCTCTGTGTATTTTGCAGGTGATTGTTCTAGTTCCTGAGGTGAGTGACTTCTGTAGACAGCTTTCTTACTTGGCCAATCAACTCTTTCATCTTGTCTTTCTCCTCTGGAGTTCTTGTCGAGGACGCGCCTTGAAGGTACATTGGTTGTGCAGGCATAGCTTGGGAGATGGGTACTCCGGGGTGAAGTACCAACTGGTTGCTGGGAGCTGGAATGGGATTCACCACTGGTGTGTGATGTGCCAATGCTTGATTAATCCCTTGGATTTGATTTGGCATAGCAGCATACCCCAAATGGTTAAGTGGACCATGGGTATTCATTCCTAACTCCTCGTTCACTTGGACAGCTTCAGCATATGCTTCCAGGAGGGTGGTCGGAGGAATGGTCTTCCTTTGCATGAACATGGAAGTGAGACGATCCAGTGCTGCGTAGTACATCGCTCGGGCGGAGCCATCATTTATGGTATACGGGGCTTGGATTCTTGAGTAGGCCTTGTGGAACCTATGGTTGAAGGTGCTGATGGATTCATGCTCTTGTCTCCGTACATCGACAAATTGTTTGTACAACTCCGTCGGACTGATGGGACATCTGAATTTGGCTAGGAAGGCATCCTTCAACTTTTTGTCCTGGTCGCAAAATCCAGCACCTACTGGATTTTGCGCCCTAGGACTAAAGTTGTCCAGTTCAGCCTCCTGGCCTGTCCAGTCAATCTGGAGGCTTGAAAATCATTTCCTGATTCCTCGGCAGATGATTGAACCCTGGAATTCACAGTCTGGTTTGAACTTCGTGTCCCGACATCAGAAACGGATTCTCGGAGGATATTCCACCACAATGAAATCCTGTTTCAGGAACCAATAATGATTTCAGGAAACTGGAATATGCGCCCAGGACAACTTTTTGTCCTGAGTGCATAATCCAGTAGGTACTGGATTATGCGACCAGGACAACTTTTTGTCCTGGTCGCAAAATCCAGTACCTATTGGATTTTGCGCCCAAGGACTAGGAGTATCCAGTTTCCCCCTCCTAATCTGTCCAGTCACTCCTGCCTTGGAATTCTTCCTCTGACTCCTCTGTAGATACTTGAATCCTAGAATTCACAGTCAGGATGGAACAAATGAACATCCATCCTTCAGTCGTGGAGATAGCAGATTCCCGGAGGATGGAAGAAATGGAGGATGGAAGGAACGAAGGATGGAAGAAACGGACCTCGTGCCTTGCCAACAGATTCCCGGAGGATGGAAGAAACGAAGGATGGAACAAATGAGGATGGAAGAAACGAAAGATGGAACAGACGAACTTCGTGTCTCGCCATCGAAAACAGGCTCTCGAAGGATGGAACAAACAAGGATGGAACAAACGAAGGATGGAACGAACGAACTTCGCATCCCGCCTTGGAAGTAACAGATTCCGCGAGGATGGAACGAACAAAGGATGGAAGGAAAGAGGATGGAAGAAATGAACTCCATTTTCTGATCTTGTATCAACATCTGAACCTCCATGGAGTAGCTAGGAGAATGAACCTACTGCAAAACTGGAGTCCCACTTCGAAACTCAGGAAAATGCAAAACCTTGACTTAAATTCCCTGAAACTGAACTCCAAAGTCAGGTGGCACAAATTCCAGAACCTGTAGGATTCTACGCTCCAGGACAAATTTTGTCCTAGGCGTAAATTCCTTAACCTTCTGGATTCTGCGCTCCAAGACAAATTTTGTCCTCGGCGCAAATTCCTTAACCTTCTGGATTCTGCGCTCCAGGACAAATTTTGTCCTAGGCGCAAAATCCTTGACCTTCTGGATTCTGCGCTCCAGGGCAAATTTTGTCCTGGGTGCAAAATCCTTGAGCTTCTGGATTCTGCGCCCTTGAACATTCCTGACCCAGTCTGGAATGGGAGACCTGCAGGATGAAATTCTGGAACCCAGTCTGCCAGCTCTTGCATGGAAGAATTCCTCGCCTGTTATACCTCGAAGTCTGGAATCCCTAAAGGAGATGGAAGGTACTTCTGGTTTTAAAAATGGAGTCTCTGATCCCAATATAAGGAAATCTATCCCTACCAAAAACAGAGTAATGAAACCCTTAGCAAATATCTTGGAAACTGAACATGAATTTGTCCTGTGGCCCAAAATCCAGGACCAACAGGAATCTGTGCCTGGGAAGTTTTCTTGTCCTGGTCGCACAATCATGTTCCAGGTGGATTCTGCGACCTAGACTGAAGGATTCCAGTACCTTCAAGAAATTGCGCTCCAAGAAGTCCAGTCCACTCTGAAATACACATGAAATGATTCCTGTTCAAAGTGCAAAGTTACAACCTTCCATCAGAGTAAGATTCCATTAGGAGAAAATATTCCAAGACTTAGCTGGATTTTAGCAAAAGTTCAAGGGTTATGCTAGGGAAGAAAATCCAGGACCTCAGGAATTCCCCGACATTGCAAAATCCCCGACATGCCAAATTCCCCGACATTGCAAAATCCCCGACATTCCAAATTCCCCGACCACCGACAAAGCAGAAAAGGACAAAAACCAAGTCGGCTAAGGGTAAAGTTTGGCGGTTAAGAAATTCCTTTTCCCTAACCTAGGTCGGCCAAGTCAAGGAGGATGAAGTTCCCTATATATAGAGGGCGCTCGAGGCATTTCTAAAAGCATTCCAAATCAAATCCAAATCAGAAATATTCCTTTTAGGAGCAGAAATTCAGTCCAAGGGCAGATTTCACCAAGGGGAAAACAACTTCATCCAAGAAAATTGCAGATTTTATCATTTCCAAAGGACAAATTTGTCATTAGGGCAGAAATTTCTGAAGGTTTAGGGCAGATTTTTGAACCTTCCAAGAGCAGATGTTCATCCTTCAAGAGCAGAAATTCCTTCTTCAAGACAAAACTCCTCCATTCCAAGGTAAGTTCTTCACTAAAACTCCATTTTTTAATATTCCTAAGGCAGATTTCTTGATGGAGCATCCATTAAAACTCAGAAATTTGCACAGAAAAATCAGAAAATCCATTAGTAGGCCAACAAACCTATAAAAAATCAGAAATTCCATAGAAGGTCAAAAGTTCCTCGTGCAAGGAGAGGTATGTCACTACATGGAAAAAATTCCTTTTACTTAGAAAAATTGTTATTTTTTGTCTTCCATGTGTACTTGAAAATTCTTAATTTTTAGTCCCACATGCATAAAATGTCACACCAACTTCCCACGTGTGGGAATAAAAGCTCCCGTCTTACCTCTATCCTTGCCCCTTTGGAAAACTCATACTTTGCTTTTTTCTTCTTGATTTCATAGGTAAATGGCAAGTGCCAAGGCGGGTTCCTCAAGACAAACCAGGTGAAGGCCGCCTTCAAAGGAATGATCCCGTAGTCCAAAATCAAGTCAAAATGGGCAAACGTTGGAGATACCAACATCTATCCTTAAGTCATGGAAGAAATTGGGAATTGAATGTATGGAATAGCTGGACATCCTCCATCCCTGCTCGCAGCCAAGATCGTCCGGAATGGAGTTACCGCCGCCGCATGCTTCCCACCCGCCATTCCTTGTCTCGAGCTGATCGTGGAATGTTTCATGCACTATGATTCGGAGCGAAGGATGGTCGTCGATCGTAACAACACAGTGGTGGCCTATTTCACCAAAGAGAAGATTGCGGAGGCTTTCAATATCCCTGTCTATAATCCCGTCGAGTTCATGAGCAAGGAGGATTTAGCCGAAACGACCCAAGCCGATCTGACAACCTGTTTTGGAGTCATCAACAGGACATGGATGCAGAAGAAAAGGACTCACCGTTCCAAGTTGCCAAGGACACTCCTCAAGTCTGACTTCAAGCAGGAGCATGGAGACCTCGTCATCATGCTGAACAGGATTATGGGAAGTCAGTAGTCCTCTACCTTCGAGCCATGGATGTTCTACTACGTCGAAGAGGTACTCGTTGGAACAAAGGTGATTGATTGGGCTCGACTCCTTAGCGACAACATCGATGCACAATTCCAAAACCTGGAGGAATCAAAGACCTTTTACATGAGTTCCTATGTGATCTACATGCTGGCTAGGAACAACAAATATCGAGGACTATCATGGAAAGGTCGTATCGGCAATCAAGAAGGACAAGTCATGGTCTACAATTGCTATCCTCAGCTTCATCTTCAGAACATAAACCATTTCCGGAGATTCAATGATGCATTCGCCATGCATATCACCAGGACCCTCCAAGGAGGCATTCACCAGAGACTATCACCCGAGGCCAAGAAGTTAATTAGGACGTATGGCTCATGGTTCATCCAATTCCCGAAGTTTACATACATCAGGGTGCAGGGATTCTCCGGTTATCCATACAGACTACCAAGGTATCCGTCGGACAAAATGGTCCTGTTGGAGTTAACAAGGCAACTCTCGGCGTATGACAAAGTCCAGAAGAAGAAGAAGAAGGCTGGGGTGACTTATCCAATCCAGACAGAAGATGAAGTCGAGTCATGCCCATCTCTCCTAGCCGCCGAAAAGTCTGAGGAGGAGTTGCAGTTCTACAACCTGGTAACTCATTCCTTACGGGAGAACTTTGACCCGTTCAACACCACCACGATAGCATGCGGAAGGAAACATAGACACAAGATACACCTGGAGGACCATTGGGCAAATGCCGAGGATGACTTCGAGGTGCGAAGGAGGATGTGTTCCTGACTTTCAGTTGACATGATCAGAGCCACCGGGATCTTTCCAGTCCCTGACCAGGTCAAGGAGGATGGTAAGTTAGTCCAGCCATTCTTCGAGCAGGAAAAGGATAAGCCTCTTCCACCCATAGTTTGGTCTGATCCAGAGGTCACCCACTTGGATGACCTAATGGCACCCGTGCTAACAGTGACACAGAAATGGATAAGTCAGCAGACGGAGAAAATGCACAAGATGGGTATCCGTCCAACTTACGACCTGATGGGAGACTTGGATTCTCAGTCTTCCGAAGAAGATATGGCTGAAGACACTCTTGGAAGCAGAGACAAAAGAACAGGAGGAAGTTCCGCACAGACAGGATAGTCCTATCTAGGAGTCCTAGACAGGTGGCAACCAGGACAGTTGGAAGTTTCCTTACACATTCTGACAACCTAGATAGGTGGCAGTCTCCTGCATGGATATTCTGACGACCCCACCTGCGTTTTCTAGGAGTTGTAACCTAGGGCACATGTTTCAAGGAAATCTGATTTCCTTTTGCCCTAAGATATTTTTGAGGGCCTATATAAAGGCTGAGGGATGCCTCATTGTAACTCTCACTCCTTTTTCTGATATTTATCATTCTGAAGCTCCTAGAGCTCCTTAGTAGCTAGTTTTTTTATTTCTGCATAGTTTCTTATGAGCTGGAACTCCAAAATCAGTTGGATTGTTGTGATATAAACTTCTGAAGTAATTATATATGCATTGAAGAATGGTGTTTATATATTCCTTTGGATTTTTGGCATGGTCTTATTGATTTCTTGGAGCAAATATGAAAGATATTGAATTTCTTTCTTGTATTTTCATATTTTTTAGTTAGAAAGATGGAGATTATTACTGTTGAATGATTGAATCTGTTTGTTCATACCATTGGTGATCTGTGGCCTGCAAATCATCGTGCATGGTTAGTCTGAACTTAATCCAAACCTAACTTCGGCTGTTCCGTATGACCAAATCCATGTCCCTTACTGAAGCAGTTTGAAAATCCTTATTCCCCCTTAGAAGATAGCACCGCCCCTACCTAGCTATTGTCTCATGATGAAGCAAAGGACTGGTTCCAGTTTCTATCTTCAGCAGCAGTCTTCTTCCATCAATTAGTTAAACCCCTGAACTCTTACCTTATCTTTTTTCACTTTCTTTTAGATCTTCATTAGGATTAGTTTTCTAGAGCTTCATCGCCAAATCATCCACCTCTATAAGAATGGAACTTTAGAATTTCAGCTGTCCACCTGTGAAAGAATTCCATTCAGCCACAAATCCCAGTCCGAATCCCAAAAATGAATTCCATGACCCTGAAAGAGCAATCTTACGTAAGTCCCCTTCATGATTACCAGCAAATCACATCATTCTACTGAGTCTATCCCTGTGCACGTCAAGACCTGACATAAAAGGAACCTTGGAGTAGTCTCATTCGATCACATTGTTTAGCATCTGAGAAGCTTTATTCAAGAGAGGATAGGATACCCAGTATTTTATTCTAATGTTGTTGTAGTCACAAAAACCTCATCAACAGTATCCTTGCTGATTTTGCCTTGTTCTTTGTAAGTCAGATGTGTATGATACATGTTGCTCATTTGTCTAACTCTGTGATATCTCTTCTCTTGTCAGGATGTATGTTGATCTTTGGATGCTTCTTCATGGAGAGTAGTGTAGATGATGATACTTCCTTCATTACTTGGAGTAGGAAACTTCTCAGAGACTTGAAGATTGAGGTACTTGAAGTGATGGATGAAGGTCCTCTTCCGACGCAAATGATGAAGTGTACTGGCATGATGAACTTGAAGTGTTCTCTTGGAGTAGTAATGTGATGTCTCCTCTACAATGACTACTTCCTGACTTCATTCCCCACTTGAAGGTGGTTCCAAGCGCCTTGCTCCTTGGATGACTCCTCGGTCCATTGATGCTCCTGCAACACAAACCAAGAAACATATTAATTCCTTTTGTTAAACACTTCATAACCCAAAGCAATCATCTTTAAACGTTTAAATAACCTTTCCAAGCCTAGGCGCACATTGATGACTGTGGAGAAGGGAAAGTGCGCCTAGCACATTTAGTCTTATATTTGCCACTTTTATGATTCCAAACAATTAAAAACGTCTTAGAATGTCTCTCTCCCTTCAAGGCACTCAATGATGTAAACTCGTGTTTTCTTGAGGTGCCAATCTAGGTTTTCAGGGAGGCTAAAGTGCGCCTAGCTTCTTGGTGTTAACTTATGATCTCAAAATCCTTGTTGATGCTCAAAAAATGCTTATCATTGACAAAGTGAGGTCTCTCCAACACTGATTCAAGCCCTTACAACTTGAGGCGCACATTTGTGGTTGTGGAGATAGGAAAATGCACCTAGACTTACTTGGGCTTGTTTTTTGGCATTCTAATGGTTTCAAGGTGCCCAAAGTTGACTGTGGAGATGAAGAATTGCGTCTAACACTTGAAGATAGATTTCATTTCAACTTAAGTGGTTTTAAGCTAGTTCATAGATGTCTAGATGATTCTTGCCTCTTTGATGATTCCACACCTCCTTTTGCCTAGGCGCAAATGGATGATTCTTCAGGTGACAAAATGCGCCTTCATGCAAATAGGTGTTTTCTTCAACTTCCATCAATCCAAACCACTGCATAAGCTCAAGGAGAAGTCCTAATACTAAAAGCTCCTCAAAACTCATGAAATCAAACATATTTTCTCTTAGGCGCAAAAGTGGAGTTGAACAGAGGCAAAAGTGCGCCTAACTTAGAAGGAGGAGAATACTTCAAGTTTTATCATTCTGACCACTAAGGATAGCCCAGGAGTCTTCATTCAACTTAGGCGTCACCAAAATGAATAGCATCAAACTAAGTCTATCAAAGGCGCACTTTGAGGGTTCTAGAGGTGATGAAATGCGCCTAAACTTCATGAAGCAACCTTAGCCAAATTTGGATCTTCAGCAGGTCTCCAAACACACATTTTGCCATTACCAATGATGATTGTACAAGTTTAACTTTAGGCGCACATCTAGGTCTCTACAAGTGTGAGGTTGCGCCTGACTTAGTCCATTCTCTTGCAAAATTCTCAATGTTTAAGACACTTTGAGAGTTAAAACATCATTTCCATGCAGGGCGCCTTAGGTTGGGTGAATGAATTTTTTGACTTGAGCAAATGAAGGTGTCTTTGGGAAGACTCAATCCTTTCAAGGCACTATCTTCATTTACAACTTCTAATCATCTTCCTCTCTAGGTGCACATTTGAGTCCCTTCAAGTGCAAATTGGCGCCTAGCTTCTCTTGGCATTTCTCAAAATCTTCTAAGTCAAACACTTCATTTCTCATCTTTAGACGCAAGATTGGGGTCCCTAGATGATGTTTCTCTCCCACCCAGGTCTAGGCACACTTTAGAGGTTCTACAGATGCAGATTTGCGCCTAAAATACTCAGGCCATTTTCTTACAAAATCTTGAATGTTTAAGACATCTTAAGGGTCAAACACAAATCTCATGCAGGATTCTACCTTAGGTGCATATTTGGGTTTCTAGATGTGTGAAGTTTCCTCCAACAATCCCGGGTGCACTTTAGTGGTTCTTTAAGAGTAAATTTGCGCCTTGGGTTCTTGGGCCATTTTCTTGCAAATTTTTCAATGTTTAAGTCATTTTGAGGGTCAAAATATCCATTCCTACCAAGGCGCCAAAGTTTCATGTTGAATTGAGCTTGTTTTGATGAAGACGCACTTTACTCATTGCCAGACTCCTGAATTGCGCCTTGGTTTGAGCTTGTCATTCGTCGCGATTTTGAAGGTGAAGATCCCTGGGTGGAAGTATATTTAAAAAATATATTTAAGTACCTATACTTTAAATATTTTTGAAATATACTTCCAGGATGTTTGAGATAGGTCCCAGATCCATAGGATTTAACATGCAGATTCTAGATTTTTGAGGATCCACCAGATTTTAGACTTAGTCAATTTTCAGGGTCTCAGAACATCAGACTTCAGGATATCAGACTTAGTCAATTTCAATGTCTCAGGGATTGACTTTAGTGTCCTTAATTACACCTTGTTTGACGGATGACCTACCTAATTTCTCGTTTGCAAGGAGATTAACTCCCTTGACTCGTTTCTGGTGAGGCTCACTTTCCAGTTTGTAGAGGAGCCTTGATCTAATGACACTTCCTAAAGGACCCTACAAGCTCAAAATTGCAAAAAAAAAGGGGTCCCCATTTGCAATTGGGCCATGTGTGATTAGGTCACAACAGGTCGGTATTTGAATTTATTATACAATCATCTTTAATGTCTATTGCAAAATTAGCAAGAATATCAGCTTCTTCATTGATCTCCATGTAAATATGATTAATGGTGTAACTTTCCAGCATATCCAAAAGAGGCTAGACTTGTAGAAGAGAGTTGTTGATTTTCCAATTTGGTGACTTTCGTTTTTACCACATTGACTATTATCATTGAGTCACCTTCAATTTCAGCTTGTTTGCAATTGTAAACATTGCAAACTTGAAGCCCAAGGATGAGGGCTTGGACTTCAACTTCATTGTTGATTCCCTCTTTAAGTCTCTTTGAATCTCCTCCTATCATTTTTCCTTTTTCATTTGTTATGATACATCTTGCTCCAGATGCTCCTGGATTCCCTTTAGGTGCACCATTAAAATTCATCTTAAACCAACCTGAGGGAGGAGATTTCCACTCTGGTTCTTTTTTGAGTTTTGAAGAGTCAACTCTTCTATCCCCATTAATGGGGGAACTTTGAGTCATTGCCAGTTTCTTACCTTTTCATTATCCCATGTTGTGAAGGTTTTTCTTTTTAATGATTGCAATAATGTTCTACTGTTTATCACCTCAACCACTGTTGTTTCAAATTTGTTGAAGAAAGTTGACTCTTGTAATGCTTTGTCTTGGAATATTCTTCTATTTCTTTCTTTCCAAATCTCCCATATCATTATTGATGGGTTAATTATCCAAAGACTAGAAAATATTGATTGTTTTTTAGAATAGGCCATGATTGAAAGAGGCTAAGTATATCATGTGGTAGAGCACTCTTCGACCCCAGTCTAGCACACAATCATAGTCAACATTTTTGTAAAATTGGCAGTTTATTAGTAAATGGTCTATTGTTTCTTCATTTTGCTTACACTGATTCACCTCAATGGACTGTTGTATCCAAGTTTCTGAAATCTTTCTGTTAATATTTTCTTTTGCAGTGTTGCCCATGTAAATACCCCAATTTTTGGGAGTCAAAGTTCATTCGAACAAAGTTGTATGGGTATATTAGTCTTCTCTATAGTTGCTTCTTCAACCATAAAGCCAATCTTTGCCGAGTACTCCCTCGACTTAGAGCAATTCCATCTAATAGTATCTTCTTCCTCAGTCAACCAGATCTGCCTTTTATTCAAGATCTCCTGTAATGCTAACACTTCAATTTCTGGTAAGTCTAATCCCTTCAATTCTTTCCATTCCCAGTCTTTTATCCCTTGCTTGACCACATGATTCAAATAGTCTTTAATCCCCCTAGAGTGTTGATAATGAGTGTTTTATTGAGCTGAAATCATGATTTATTTCTATCATTGGGAGGCCATTCCAATAATCTTCTCAAAAATTAGCACTTCTTCCATTTCCTATTTCCCAAGTGAGATGCTTTGTTATTATGGTTCTACATGTCAAAAGAAAGTTCCATATGCTTGATCCCTTAAGTGGATCTAAAATAGCTAAAATTTTGGGTGGGTTTTGTGAATCCGTATATTTGTCTTGTAATATTTTAACCCATTTTAGATTTGGTTTTGAGTATATATTCCAAACCAGTTTATTAGCCCCCAGAGCTTTATTTTGTGTAATTTGATTTCATAATCCAACTCCCCTTGCATCGTTTGGTTTACATGTATTTTCCCAAGCTATCAACGGTATCTTCCTTTCTTCCAATGTGCCTTGCCAAAAGAACTTTCTCATGTTTTGGTGTAGTTTACAACAAGTTTTTGAAGGAGTTTTAAGTTTTCCAGTTTTTCTTCTAATGTTTCTTTTTCTTTAAAGATGTTCTTGAAATATTCTCTATTCCATTTTTTAAGGCATTCTTTCACATATTGTAGCTTCTTAAAAAGTATAAACATTTTTGATCCTTTTTGAAATTGTGCTTCAGCCCACCATTTTTCCATGTTAGTTGCAAATTTAGAATCTCTCATCCACATGTTTTTGAATTTGAAGGGGGCATCTTTCAGGTTTTTGTTCCTCTCTAAGAAAGAGTTGTATTCGAAAGTGATCTGATCCTGAAATCAGAAGAATACTACATTCACATAAAAGGGGAAGGGAAGCTCAATCACCTTTACACATGAATCTGTCTAACTTTTTCGCTATATTGCTGAAATCCATTCTCTGATTATTCCATCTATATAGCCCATTTTTTGGTTTTATGTCTTGTAGGTTTGCTTTGGTTATAAACTCTATGAAATCTAGTTGTGATTGATTCTTCTTTCTCATCCCTCCTTTAATTTAGTATTGCATTGAAATCTCCACCAATTATCACAAATTCTTGGGGGTTGGAACTGATAAATTTTGTTATATCATTCCATACTTTTTTTCTTTTGTGTGTATATAGTTGGTCCATATACATTAATAAAAAAATGAGATTTAGTAAATATACAAGTTATCTTACTTACCTACCAATATTGATCTTGGAGGATGATCTCCAAACTAATTGTTGAATGTCTACAAAGGATCGCCATGCCTCTAGAAGCCGCAGTAGATTCCACGAAATGTCCTCTCCATTTTTTCATTTTATAAACCATTAGTGCAGCTTCTTTGATGTTTAATTTGTTTCTTGTAGAAGGAATATATTAGCGTCTGATATATCTATATGATGCTTGACCAAGTGTCTTTTGTTAGGGGCATTTAGGCCCTTAACATTAACATTCCATGATGTGATCTTCATTGCTCATTGGGAAGGGGTATTCCCTTCCTAGAGCTCAACATCATATTTATCTTCATTTGTCCTTTTGCCTTCCCTTTATTGACGAGTGGCTCCTTATTTGTTTTCCTAACCTTCTTTGTTCTTCACAATTTAGTTTATCAATTTTTGACAATGATTGGCTAATACCTCTTTCTTCCAGAGAATAGTGTTAGTGTGGGTTTTTATTTTTCTAGTTGGGTTATTTATTTCTCTATTTCCCAGGTTTTTCCTACACTTTTATTAAGCTTGTTTAGGTTAAATAAAGTGAGTTTAATTAGGTGAGTGGGTCATTTGAGGTGTCACCATCCTAGGAGGGAGTTGCATTTACTATGTTTAGACCATTTGGTGGTCTCTCCCTATTGGTCAGTTTTGCCACCTCCACCCATCTCCCTGGTCTATATAAACTCACTACCTAGCTTGTATTTTGCATCTTGTATGGCAATTTTGTTAGTCTTGTGTAGCTTTTTCTTTGAGCTCTTAATGCAATTCTGTCATCCTGACGTTTGTATATCTCTCGGAGTCACTGGTTTGCATTGTTTATGCTTTTTCCAGTTTATGTAGTTTAGAATTTCTCTTATAAAGTTCTTGGGTTATCAATCTATTTCAAATTTCTAACATGGTATCAGAGCTTTTGTTTTGAGAATTCTAAGTTCATAGATTCCTAATTGAGAGTTTGAGCTTATTTTTGTGAGGTCTTGTAAAATCTTGTATGCTCTTCTCTTGCGTTTTTTAACGATTTGGACAATTAGAAAAGATTTATGAAGATCCAATAACCTCTTCAATTTGCATATTTGTTTTGTAAGATCTAGGTGATTGCAACTATTTTGGTTATATTGGCAGCATTTTTGGTTGTTCCAATGCATCCAAGAGGTTTGAGAAAGTCAAGATTGGCTTTCGTTTCATCCGATTTGGAATTCGTTTGATGTAGTTGCAAAACGGGGGAAGTTCGGATCTGACGATCAACTTTCATACGTAGCATTTCTGGCCAAAAAGGACTGCCATTGCATCCAGAAGGCCGAATAGACAAATTTGACATAAAATTTGCCTAGTTTTGGTGCTGGGAGCATTTGAGGCAAAATTTTTTGCTGGAAGGCCATTTTGGCCCCCCAACACATTTTTCGGAGCAAATTTTTGTAAAGATTTAAAAAAAAATAAAAAAATAAGCACTTAATAGTGCTAGCATTAAAAGTGCTTAGCATTGTTCAAGCGCTTAATAAGTGTATGGGCTTCGGCCCTAAATTCAGGGCTTAGCCCTCTTTTAAGGTCTGTGGGAGCCTTTGGCTTGGGCCTCACGTACAAGGCATGCCACAGACCCTTAACGGGCTGCGAACCCTTTTATTCAGGTGTTTGGGATGCGACTTCAGCCCCCAACCCACTATTCATTCAACTTTTTTTTAAGCCTGCTAAAAATATGCAAATCAACCTGTTTTAGGCCCTCAAACAAACACCTCCATTTCGTCTTGCGTGCCCCTAAATTTAGGAGATCTCTATTTTTAGTGACTTCTATTTTTAGTAGTGCCCCTATTTTGGTGTCAAAATTGGCGGCCCTTCCCAACTAGCATCTGCTAAATTTATCTGGAGGTCCTTCAAACTTGTCAGAGTTCCTAAACTATCCGACGAATTCCAAACTTGGCGGCACCCGTATTCTAGCAGAAGTTGCACCAAATTTGGCGGCAAGGCAATTTTTGCTAATCAGACTCCTCTACGTTTGGCAAGTTGGTTTTTGAAGGCAAACTTTGAAGGCTAATAACTTGGGTTCATGACCTCTTTTTCAGTGCAATTTTTTTGATTTAGGCTAATTTTTCGCACTCTGTCTTGGTGCAGACGTTTTTGATTTCGGTGCACGAATTTTCCAGAAATTGCAAATTCTCACTTGGGACACTGCACAGTTCTCGTTTTGGGAACTTCAAAGACTCATAACTTTCGCATATGACCTCAGATCGAGGTGGTTCTTTTTTTGAAAGTGCGTGATTTTTCGAATACTTCGTAGTGGTGTTGTTTGTTTCACTTGGTTTTATTCCAGGATTGTACTTTCAGCATATACTCATTTGTTGAGAACTTTGTAAAGCATTGAGATCAAGTCCACTCAACATCTTTTGCTAGTGGCAATTGTAATTGCACTAAATATAAAGTGGTAAATCATATTTGCTTTGGGGGGTTCTTTGATTGAGTTAAAAGGGAGGTTGTCCTGTGTGCTCTCTTTGAGTTTCTGCATTTTTTTTTCCGCACAACTACAAACTCAATATTCTTTTTCTACATTAAAATGGATCAAGTAATAGTACCAATACTCTCACCCTATAACTACTTTGATTGGAAGTCAAAAATGACAATCTATCTAAAGAAGCAAGGGTTGTATAGGGTAACAATGGGGCTAGAAACTGAACCAACTCAAGATGTAGAAAAACCAAAATGGTTTAGTAAGTTAGATGAAGCTTTTCAAACCTTGTGTATGTCTGTATCTCTAGATTTGCTTTTTCATATTGAATTTGTTTCTACACCAAATGATGTATGGACCCCTTTGAAAAACCTCTTTGGTACACAAGATGAAATAAGATGACATCTATTGGAGAATGAGCTCATAGGGTTAAGTCCTACTAGTTTTGATACTATTTAGGACTTCTTCACTAAACTAAAGGCTATAAGATTGCATTTAAAACAATGTGGGATTGAGAAGAAAGATTCTCAATTCATCTTACGTGTTCTTTCCTAACTTGGTCCTAATTATTCTGTGTTTGTTTCTACATTTCATGCCACTAAAAGTGCCTTAGGAACCACTTATAAAATGCCTTCTCTTGATGATTTTGCAAATGAACTCACAAAGGAGCAAGATAAATTGGTCCAAATGGACACAATTAAGCCCTCTAAATCTCATGCCTTGGCTGCAAATCAGGGCACTAAAGATCAAAAAGGGTCTGGTAAGCAAAATAAGAAACAAGTTAACAACAGAATCAAGGAGAGAAGAAACAAGATCAGAAACCGGCTGCCCCAATAGTAGCTAATGAGGCCTATTCTTCTAAAGGCGACAAGTCTAAGAAGGAGAAAGCAAAGTGTGCCTATTTTAAGAAACTTGGTCAAAATGAACATAAGTGTTTAAATAAACAAATTGATCACCTGACACACTTCTTGAAAAGAACAATATCAAGGTGCCTGATTCTGTCAAATAGAGTTCATCTCAGGAATCTTTAAAGAACATAGACAACATAAAGGGAAAGGAATCTTTGGAGCCATGTTCTATGCCATCTATATTAATGGGTGATGACACTCCTTTGGAGTGCATGGGAGAGGGTCTATTCATGTGGGCGAAGGAACATTTCATGATGTTTTTTGTATTCCATCTTTGTCAACTAATCTCCTATTTGTCTATTAGATCACTCACATCGACTCTGGCAAGCGGGTTGAGTTCACTTCAGACAAAGTGGTAATCAATGAGTTGCACAATGGGTCTATATTGTTGTGGGAAAAGTTGATCATCAATCCAGACTATATCAATTTTCTCACTTTGTTCTTGATACTCTTTCACTTGATTTGCTCACTCACTCAGATGAGGTGAGTTGTTTGTGGCATCAATGGTTGGCCACTTGAACTATGGTTACTTGCAGCAGCTCAGTCAACAGGGCATGGTTTCAGGGTTGCCTTCTATTCGGTTTTCTGATGGAGTTTGCCAAGGGTGCATTCTTGGTAAGCAACTCGAGGAGAAATATGATAAAGGCAAAGTATGGAGGGCCACATAGCTTTTGGAGTTAGTACATAGTGACTTGGCAAGACCATTTCGACATCCTTCTTTCAACAGGGCCTAGATATGTTATGACATTCATTGATGACGCATTGACGAGTCAGTGCGTATCTCGCAAAAATTAAGAGTGGAGATTGATGAACAAACTCAATGGTTTCAGAATCAGTTGGCACAACAAGCTCACCTCACTAAGTTGGAGAAGGTTAAAGTTGTCGAAAAAGAGAAAGCACTAACTGCGAAAGATCAATGGATTACGGAGGACACCTAGTTGGCCGTGAAGGATAGGGAGCTCACCGAATTGCAGCTTGTCCAGGAGAAGACCAAGCGTCAACTGACGGAAGCAGTATAGATGGTGAAAACTATTCGAGAGCGTGAACTTCTTGCTGCCCATCACCTGAAACTTAGGACAGAAGAAGTATATAGATTACGACAGGTGATTATACTGCAGTCCACTCCTTCCTCATCAGTCTGCACACCTCCAGGGACGTCTCCTCCACCGGCTCCTCAGTGAAGTTTAATTTTGTTTACTTTGAATCTTCCAATTTTGTTGCTCTCAGTCGTCTAGAAGATGATTCTTTTTTTGGGGGAGGGGGTTGATGTAGTTAGCAAATAATACAATTTACTTATAGTTATGTGTTGCGTAGTCGGCGAGATTAGTTTCTCTCTCGTCGGTTGTAGGTAGTTGCTCTTGTTAGTTTCCAACAGTTGGCATTCCCTAGCTACAGTCGACCACTTTAAATACACCTATTGTAATTGTGAAAGGGACCACATGTTGCGAGAATTCCCTATACTACAATTGTATAAGAGCATATGAATGATAAGCATAGTGATATCATTCTACAATTTATGGTATGAATCTGTTATGATCAGTAGTATATTTTTATTCTGTTTACTTTGTATTATTCAAAGCATATTGAATTAGGTAGTAAACACAGTCCAATCAAGTTTGAGTGTTTATTAAAAAATGCACCTCAGTTTAATAGAGTTCTTATCTTATAAATATTTGCACTACAGTTTCCAACACAGTTTGTGCAGAGGCTGGTATTAAAGTAATAAAAAGCAACTTAAAAGTTAAAACATCACAACCCAATCAGTTAGGACATGAAGCATCATTATTACCAGCTATATTTTTCCTCCACACTAGGGTACAAAATATCTATGCAGATATGCCTAATGAAATAAATGATTTCCAAACCAAATAGAGGAATCGATGACACAAAAGAATGAATATGAAACAAACAATCATCAAGATCTAACAACTAAAGTGTAATCAATGATTACTCCTGAGCAACTGTACAATCTAAGAAATTGTTGCCCAAAAATGCAGGAACATCAAAGCCAAGGATGCTATGACTAATGATAAAAACAAATTAGCATTTCCAAGTAAAGCAACTCCGAAGAAAGACATGTTGTGTAAAGCAATGGAGGGGTTAGTAGCAGAATTAGTGGGGACGTCACAAGGATGTTGGGGATGTCATGGTGTCGTTCTCCTGGGGTCCCCCTTGTGGGGAATGTCTTAGGGACCTCCTCTAGGTTGAGGTGGAGTCCCTGGGGTGTTCCAACTTTTGTAGGAAAAAGAGGACAAGGTGGGGATCTACTGTCCCATCCCCTTGTCCCCAAATTGTCCCTTGTCCCTAGAATGGGTTGAAAACCCTAGGGACGTGGGAAAAGCTGATTTGAAGATAGTTTTTATGGCCTTCCTTTTAAGACTTTAGGAAGTTTTTTTGTAGTATCTGGAATGTAAGGTAAAGCAGTCTTTTTATGACTAGCATCAATGTCAGTCTTGTGAATCCTTTTACCACTTCTAGCCTTCTTAGTTACTTCCTTTATTTTGTATTCTCAATAACAATTTTTCTTTAGGGCCTTTTAAAATGTTCTTAATTCATTCCTTAGGTGGTCAGGGTCAGAGATCCTAACAACCCTAGTAAGTATAGTGGTCATCACACTTGCTTTTCGTGATGGATAGAGGTGATAGTTGGTTCTAATGTATACATTAGCATGTGTTTTCTCCATGGAAATGTGTAAGGAGAGAATCATCTAGTTTACAAGGGATTAGGATGTCAAAGAAGGTGAGGCAATGGTTTCTTTTGACATCTATATTTAATTGAATGTGTTTTCATTGTGTATTAAGTTGTGCGAAGAAGTTCTCAAGTATCTTTTTGCTTTAAGGCCAGTTACATTGGTGTTGTGCCCTTAACAATACTATCATTTTGGTTTTAGATGGCAAGATTCGATTGCATTCTTTTTGAAAATTTCAATGAATAAATGTCAAAATAAGGGAGAGAGAAGAGTGGATGGCTATCCCTTTAGTTTGCTTATGTTTACTTCCTAATTCAATATGCTTTGAATGATACAGAGTAAATAGAATAGAAATATAATAATGATCATGACAGATTCATACCATAAATTGCAGAATGATATCACAGTGCTTTGTATTCATATGCTCTTATACAATTGTAGTATAGGGAATTCTAGCAACATGCAGTCCCTTTCACAATTACAATAGGAGTATATAAAGAGGCCGACGGTTGCTAGGGAATGCCAACCGTCGGGAACTACCTACAACCAACAAGAGAGAAACTAATCTCGCCAACTAATTGTATTATTTGCTAACTACATCAGCAGTCTTATGTTTAAATAAATATTGTGGTATGCTCTATCATGATTATTGTGTGTAATGATATATTTATTGTTGTATAATCTCTATGAATCTAGATGTATTTAATTCTCATCAAGCAACCAAGGGTGGCAAGTTGAGGGAGAACTATTATATGATTCCTCACTAGGTACACCCCCTCATATGGATGGCGGAAGGCCACATGAGGCCAAGAGGGATGGTATATCCGCTCTTGGGCCTAGGGTAGAGGATCGCTTTGGGCACCCTATCATGCCCCCTTATCCTAACCCTTTTGGGTTGGACTCCATTAATGAAATGGGTATATCATATGATTAAGATAATGTTCCTAACCCTAGTAGGGAAGATCTATTTTATGGATTATGCTTTCAATGATTATCTAACATGATTGCAGGGTCTCAACCAGGATCTATCTTATTCAACAATTTAAATTGGTAAATGATATCGCTAACTCTATTTCATTTCTAGCTTTGCTTGGAATTGTGATTTTAAGGCAAAAACTAGGGCATTTACAAAAGGGGACATTACAGGTGATGTGCCGCTAGAAGCTCACGCTCTCTAGAAGTTTTCGCTAGTTGTATTGCTTCCGCTAGCTGACGCTTGGTCTTCTCATGGGCAAACTACAACTCGGCAATCTCCTTATCCTTCTCTGCTTGTAGGGAATCCTTCCCATTATTTCTCTCTCTTTCTCAGCCAATATTTTGTCCTTCTCGGCAACCTTTGCTTTTTCATTCTCTGTGAGTTGTGATTGTTGTGCCAGCTGTGTTTGAAATTGTTGATTTTGTTCATCCAATGCCTACCTTAATTGTTTAGGCACACATGCTGACTCATCCATGCGGTCCATGTAAGATCCCTAATCGGATCTGCCCTAAAATTCTGAATATTAAATTCTGAATTCTGCCCTAAATTTCTGCACTTTAGAATTCTGTTTAAACCCTAGCAATGATATGAAGATGGAAAAATAGCAATATGACATTCATATGACACCAAAAGATGGCTGAAATAGATTGGACCAGCACATAAACAATTCCAAATTAAAGATATGGAATTAAATAACATAATGGAACATACCCGAATAATGAAGATTGGCTATTTCATTCAAATGTAAGTGGCTAATTACAACAGTCAAGCTCTGATATAAAAATCAGGCTTACAAGTGCATGCAAATGTGATCAAAACATGATCCAAATCATCACCCAATGATACAAAAATGATCCAATAATATCCTCCTTTGCTGGCCTCTTTATAAATGATCAAATCTCATGAAGAAATGAAGCCAAACCTAAGATGATGTTACATGATGAAGAAACTAAATAATGTATTATTGAAATAAGTTACATACAAGGATAGAGCGATGCTCTATTTAAAGAGAAGTTACACTATCTAAGAATAGACTGACAACTTGTAAAAAAGCTACAGCTAACAAAGCAGAACTAAAGACGGAAAAAGAACCTATCTAATAGGAAACAAAGATTGACCATTATGGAAACTAACTAATTTATTTTCATATCCCCCCTTAATGGTCAATTTCCTAACTATACCAAGATGCCCTCCCAAAATAGGCTGTCTTCTGAGACAGATGGATGGCATAAACAGAAAATAGAACCCGAGCATGGGTGTCGAAACACAAATCCCAAGGGATCTGAAGAAGCAGAATGGCCGCCTGCCAAACACAAATGCTGACCGCTGATCCAGCTGGTGACGAGAAGGGGCTAAGCGCTGGAAGCGCAGATCAAGGAAGCCCACAAAGCTGCGAACCACGGTGAAAAAAAAAATTCTCCAGAAACAATGACTAGGCAAAAACATTTGCCAAACATGGAAGCCGCCGAAAATAGAAAACAAAACCCCATTCACAGGGCTACGACATAGGAACCCAACTCTGACGAGATCCTGCAGAGAAACACCGATGATCAAAAAGTTTGCTGCCGTTGAACTTCTGACTACATTCCAAAAAGATGCCATACTTCATGTTTTTTGAGGCACAAAAAAATAGATTATAAGTTGTTGGCACGAATATCGAAGTAGATAGACGGCATCGATTCTAAACAGAACCCTTGCATGGGTTACGAAGCATAGATTTTGAAAACACGGAATAAATCTGAAACATAGATATCAAGGCACATATCTCGAGATAAATCCGAACACGGATTTCAAAACCCAGATCTCGAGAGTATGGAAAGCAGAGATTCAGAACATCCGAACATGGATTTCAAAAAAATATTTCTGCATTGCAGGTAAGAAACAAATTCACGGACCTGCACAAAAAGACTCCCACCGATGATTTAACAAATGACGCCAAACAGATTGTAGCAACGCCGAAGATAGAAACCTTCCATCTAAAATTGCCGTTGAGCACTAGATTCAAACACAAGAGGCAAACAAAATAGTGACCACCTCCGAGCAGAAACACGCGACCTCTTCACGTAGGGATGAATATAGACTGTTAAAAATGGCATCCATACTGTGAACCCAAAAGGGCAACAAATCACCCCCAAATCGTGAGGTTTAAATAGGAAACGTGCCAAAACCAGATGAAGTCATTTTGCAAAAGGGACCCATGACCGCAGACCAGAAGACGACTCCTAACAAAGCGCAACCTTCCAGGGAGTCTTCACTAGAAAAAATCGCGATGCAAACCACGCAATTTGCAAAAAAAAAACAAAAAACAAATGATGAGCAGTGATAAGAGAGAACCCACGACCAGAAAACTAGAGGAAAATCGCGGGCAAATACAGGAAACCCACGACCAGAAATACGATGCCAAAAAAATGTGAGTTGCAGATGATGCAGAATAAAAACCGATGCCCATAAAAAATGACGCCCAGAAACAGAAGGCGCGACCAGGTGAGAAATCCGCCGAAAACACGAGCAGAAAAACACAAAGCGCCAAAGTTTGCGACCCAAAATACAGATCGCGATTTTAGCAGAAGAAAAAACACTTGAACCATGACGGGGTTTTCATCATGCGCAGTCTGAGTAGTGAGGAAAGAAAACGCGATGCCCATAGAAAACTTTGAAAAGAAACTGAACTAAAAAAATGGCGCTTAATGTCATGTCCCCATTTTTGGAGTGATCCACATCAAACAATGGTTTAGCCTACTCATCATTCCCGGAGGCTAATACCAATCTTGAGGGAATGAACTTGGTTTTTGGCTAAAATATTGTTTTAGTTTGCAGGATTAAGTCAAAGACCATTCCAGTTGTCTGTATTGATTTTGGCTAAATTGGCTAAGTCTGGAAGCCAAAATTGACTAAGGCATGACTCTTGGAGTCAGGGCGCACCTTCTTGCCCGTTCAAGTCAAATGTGCACCTAGGATTGGACAAGCCAGAATGAAGATCTTGATGACTCTGTTTGATGAAGTGAGCTCCTAGCAAGTTGTCAAGGTCAAATAAGTGATTTGAAGTGTTAGGCGCACTTGGGCGATCAAGTCACCTTGAAATTGTGTCTAGATTTAGATAGGCGCACTTTGCTATCTTCAGTCACCCCAAATGCACCCAGGTATAGAGAGGAAGGATTTCATCTACTAGACTTCAATTGATGCCATTGGGTCAACTTTGGAGCTCAAACATGTTGAAATGAGGTCTAGGAAGCTAGGCGCTACCTCTTGCCAGTTCAACCTCTCAGATGCGCCTAGATTGAGAGGACACTTAATGAGCGCCTAAGTATGATTTGATCTTGTGTTGAAAGATTGATGATGCATTGGTGCAAGATGATCATCATTTGAAGAAATCTAAGTTTCGGAAAGGGTTTGAAGGCTATCAATCACCTCACTAAGCTTAGGCGCACTTCACAAGCTTTCCTACCCATGAATTGTGCCTCATAAAGACAAGGTGCATTTTGACCTCCAGGACTTTTCCAAGGAAGGGCCTAAGTTCATTGGCATCTTTGGACCTTGTTTTGCACTTTGAAGGTGAAGGTGCACTTTGGAGGAATTTCTAACTCAAATTGGCGCCTAGGTATAGTCATCTCTCCAAAGCATTACAATGTGTTTGGAAATGAAGGGGGACATTTCATAAGTTGGGGAATTCATCATTGAAGACCTTGGAGTGTTTGAACTACTCTAAGGAAGAAGGCGCATTTCCATGGAGTTGCATACTCTAGATAACGCCTAGTTCCATCAAGGCGCAATTCCATGTTCTACCACCTTCACTTTGGCGCCTATCATCAAGAAGGGGCATTGGGCACCCCTTGAACAATTGTGAGCATTTGAAGTTCATGAAATCACCAAGGAATGTTGGGCGGCGCAATATGTCTGCTCAACAAGCTTGAGTTTGCGCCTAGACAAGTTGGCGCCTATTCATGTTTTAACTTCCCTCTTGAAGCACCTAACTTGGGGAAGGTTATCTTGATGCCGGACAAGTGTTTTGGTGTGTTTTGGAGGCTTCAAAGGACTTCATCTTGCTAGGCGCACTTCTTGGCAACTACAACCTTCAACTGGGGCCTAGATGATGAAGAAGAACACTTGCAAGTGTGGGCGCACTTTCCTTATGTTGGAGCATCAAACTGGTGCCCAGAAATCATAATGCATGAAGTAAGCGCCTAAGATCCTATTGGTCGAATAGATGGTTTTGGGATCCATGTCAAGTCATTGAATAAGGTTGCCAACTCAGAATGAGTCATCAAATGGAATATTCCCTTGGATGTTCTTCTTGGGAAACGTGCCTTGATTCCTCTTTATGCATTGAAAAATGTGCCTTCATTGCCTTTGAAGAGCACTATAAAAAGAGGAGAGCACTCCTCATTTGAGATCTTACATCTTTTGGCATTTGAATTTCTCTCTGTGAAGCTTAATGCTTGTTCTTGAGGCTTGCGAGTTTCAAGTAGTTGAGGTGATGCTCCCTCAACAGTGATAAGGTGATGCTCCCTTGTCAAGTTGTGAGGTGTTAACACATAGTTGACATCATTGTGCTTAATAGAGTTGATCAATTGTGGAATCATTGTAAACATCAAGGCTTCAAGGCCTTTCTTGTAATCAGTTGAATAAGATTGTATGTTCATTTCCATTGAGGGCATTATCCATTGTAATAAGACAGTTGTATTGATTTGAATCAAGTGGTAATACAAGTGCCCAACTTCAAGTTGATTCATACAAGTTGTTATCTTTGATGTATGTCATTGAGTTAGTTGAGTAGTTGATGAGTTAAGTGCAAGTAAATTTGTCTAAGGAAATTTTTTTTAGTTAGATATAGTTGGGTATCTTACACTTAAAGCCAGATCCGTACGTCGTACGGACGTACGGACAAGCTCCATGAAAGGAACTGCTCTAATACCATGTTACATGATGAAGAAAGTGAATAATGTATTATTGAAATAAGTTACATACAAGGATAGAGCGATGCTCTATTTAAAGAGAAGTTACACTATCTAAGAATAGACTGACAGTTTGTAAAAAAGCTATAGCTAACAAAGCAAAACTAAAGACGGAAAAAGAACCTATCTAATAGGAAACAAAGATTGAACATTATAGAAACTAACTAATTTATTTTAATAGATGAAGTGATTGATTTGAAACCTGTAGGTGCTGATATGAAATCTGAAGCATAAAC
This sequence comes from Cunninghamia lanceolata, assembly GCA_027924645.1. Classification (NCBI taxonomy): domain Eukaryota; kingdom Viridiplantae; phylum Streptophyta; class Pinopsida; order Cupressales; family Cupressaceae; genus Cunninghamia; species Cunninghamia lanceolata. The sequence goes on along the minus strand of BSBN01000766.1, from coordinate 989,681 downwards.
CCTAGCCAAAACAAGCTGGAAACTCCTCCAAACCCTAGCCAAATGATGCCAAATTGAAGCGCTATGATCCTATGATGAAAATATGGCAAACCCACATCAAGCCGTGGCTGGAAACACTCCGATCTGAGGTCTGATATGAAATTGTAGCAGTCTGATATGACTTGCTGAATATAAAACAATTGATTTCACCTCCAATGAAGCCTCTAAAACATGTAGAATCATCAACACAACATGGCCGTGAATGCAAATAGTAAAGTCATCCTCCAATTGCCTTCAAATCTGAATATGTATGCCTTCAAATATGCAAGATGTCTTCAAACCCTAGCTGAACATGAAAAATCCATTGAAACCTTAGCTGATTTGAAGCCTTTATCTCCACAAAAACTTACAATATGCTCAATAATGGATCCTAGGTGAATCCATCTCTCAAAGTGGGATGTGTTTTTGTCCAAACCACTATTACCCAAGGGTTTTCATCCTTAGATATCGCTAAAACTCTATTACAACCAAGAGAAAATCTTCAAAGAGTGAAAAAACTAAATGATTAAATGATGAAAATGACCTCATTTCACCTCCTTATATTTTCCTTCCCTTGGGCGCCTAAATAAAACATATTTTTATTTCAGTTCTATTTCAGCATGTTGTAAATGATCAGTCATGGCCTCTTGGCACTGTAGTGGTTCTAGGGCAGATCTTTCATATGCTTCCTCCAATGTTTCACGCCCTGGATACTTTGAAGATGAGGATGCCTATGATTCCTATGGTGAAGCCTCCTCTTGTTATTCAGACTTCCCAGCATCTTTTATTCCCTTATCTCAATGTCAAACGCCCATGCAAAACCAAAATGAGTCAGCTAGGCTTGAGTATGAAATTAAAAAGGGAAATCAACTTCTTGAATCCTTGTTGCAGCAAGAAGAGGAAATTAAAAACCAAATTAGGTTGCCCAAGTCTAGTGCTCAACCTGCTGTCACTAATTGCTCATATTTTCGACCTCATCCCATTGCCAATGAAATCATGTACAAACAACTGAACCTGTCATGGGTCGATTATGAAAGGCTGTCCATGCCCAACAGGGTCTATTATCAAATGCCAATCTTTGATGGGTGTGATGTTTATGATGGGGCGACGCATGTTGCTGCATTTTCAGATTTCATGGACAAATTTCAATTTATGTATCAGGACATGTGGATGCGGTTCTGTAGTGACCTAATCACACATCGCCCCATTGCAAATGGGGCCCCCCAATTTTCGCTCTCGCTTTGCCCTGTAGTCTTAGTGAGTCTCTGTCCAGAATCTTGATCAATCTTCATCCAAATGAGAAATCAGGGAAGTCATTCATCAAGCAAAGTGCAATTGAGAACACTGAGATCAATCCCGGAGTCTTGAAATTGACTAAGTCTGATATCCTGAAATCTTGAAAAATTGACTTAAGTCTGAAAGCTGGTGGATCCTCAAAAATCTAGAATCTGCATGTTAAATCTCATGGATCTGAGACCTATCTCAAACATCCTAAAAGTATATTTCAAAATATTTAAAGTATAGGAAATTAATTTCCTATACTTAAATATATTTTGAAATAAGAAAAAATCGCAATTTCCATGGTCATCTAGAATTTGAGCTTAGGAATTTTATCCAAGAGGCGGCAAAATGTTCAAAATTCCAAGAGGGTAGTGTTGATGTGTTTTTTATGCACATACAAACTCAGAATAAAATACCAAGGTATTCTATCATCTCTTGAATAAAGTCTCTCAAATGCTAAACAATGTGATCCAATGAGACAACTCCAAGGTTCCCGATTCGTGTTTTGCAATGGATAGACTCAGTAGTTGATATGATTTTGCTGAAAACTCACAAAGGGACTTACGTTGAATTGACTCCTTACTCCATTCAAATATGTACTCCTTATGGAATAGAACTATCTCAAACCGAACATGAAAGAAAAGGCAAAAGGAAAGGGTTTTAGAGAATCTAATCTAAGGACAATGAGATAATGAAATATGCCAAGATAGACAAACTCCCCATGAAACTGTAATGTTCCATTTTCTAGCTTGATCTTTTACAGTTGACTGTTGGCCTATTCCGGAGACCTGTAGGTTACTCGGAGGTTGAAATTGGGGTTTCATGTTTTGGTGGTTACTTTTGTTCGTGGAATGTGGTTTGGTTGGCGGTTTCTTTCTGGGTTTTCAGAGAGCTTCGTAGGGATGTGTTTTTCTCGACATTCAGGAATTTACTATTTTTAGTAAGTTCGGGATTGGCACCAGAATGGGTTTTTGAGAGGGGTTGGATTCATCTTGTCAAGACCTTTCCAACGAGCTATAGATCATTGGTTTCCGACATCATCTTGGCCTCCGTTTTAAAGTCCATAAATTAAACTTTATTATTTAATATTGGACCTTGGTGCCTAGGCTCAACGACTTAATGTTGAGGTTGAAAAAGAATTGAAGAGGATTATATTATTTTCCCTCTCATGTTTTATCCCATATGCAAGAGGATTTTAGAGACTCCCAGTTGGAAAAGTATAAAAGGAGGAAGGATGCTCTCATTTCGGCATCCGAAATCTTGATAATGTTATGCTGCCATAATGGTTCTGGGACTGCTTCGAGGAATGAATGCCTCCTAGCCTGGGCTCACTTCGTGCTTGAGAGATAGCACCTAGGGAGAGGTTTGCTGACAGTAGTGATTTTTGTAGTGAGGTTTGCATTGTAGCTTGAGTTTTGTTTGTAGTTTAGTTATTTGCATTTTATGTCATTTTTGGAGTTGCTGATAACAGGGCTGAATCTGTAGTTTCATTCATAAATCTGAAAATAAAAATACATTTGTTCTGAGTATTTCATATTTCCCTTTGTCTATGTTGGGCACCCCATTGTGCCAATTTGCAGATTTTATTATGAAGAATCTGATTTTTCTAGAAGGAAATCGCCCTTCTTGCCAGGCCGCCCTCTTTGGAGTGCATTGGAAAGCGTGCTAAATAAATACTTGGGTTTAAGAGTGGTCTCTGGTGTGTAGCTTGGTCGCCATTGTCATAGGAGTGCATTGCATCAGATTTGAGGTCATTTGGTTGAGAAATGAGTGAGGTGTGAGCATTTTTGTAGGGTTTTATGTTGCTGGTTTGGTCTTTTCAAGTTGTTGATCCGTCATTTCAGTTTGCTAACTTCTATCATTTGAGTTGGGTTGGAAGTCTCTAATTATTGTAAGCTGAACAGTAGTACTGTCAGCACTTCATACTTCTTCTCATATTTGCTTTATAATACCTTGCATCTCCGTCATATGGTAGCTCCAATTCCACTTCGGGTTGGAAAGCACATTCTTGACGTCGAGTTATTTCAGCATAATAGTGGTAGGGATCCTCTGACCACATGCTCGTTGACATCCGGCGCATTCTTGGTTAGAGTTCTTTGTATCAGCATTGCATCAAGACCCTCTGACCATATGCTCGTCATCATCAGGCGCATTCTTGGTTAGAGTTCCTTTATCAGCATTGCATAGAGACCCTCTGACCATATGCTCGTTACCATCAGGCGCATTCTTGGTTAGAGTTCCTTTCCAGCATTGCATAGAGATCCTCTGACCATATGATCATGCCATCCTGGTGTACATTCTTGGTTAGAGTTGAATTCTGCATCGTTTTGGTTTAAGTGCTAACTTCAACGATTGTGTATTGCTTTGCTTATTGTAATTGGAAAAGTGAAAGAAATTGGCTTGGTTTATTTCAGTGGTATCAGAGCCACGCACCTACCATCCTGTGAAAACAAACCTTCTATGAGTGACAGAGAACAGAGGTACTTAGCAAGAGAATACGAGAAGGCTACCAGTCAGTTTCATTGGCATCAGGCCCTAGAAGGTCAGACAACTTCAGAGGTATTAAGAGCCAATTGTGAGTCTTCTCCTGAAGGAGAAATGGGGGATAATGAGAGGACGTCGAAAGGTAACAGAGATGATAGTGGGAAAGGAAGAGAAAGATCATTAAGTCCGGCAAAGAGGTTCGAGAGGAAGATGGATATCTTAATGGATATGATATCTCTCATGATGGGGAGAATGGGTCAGAACCAACCTCCACTAAACAATTCAGGACATAGTGGAGAACACAGTGCCACCAACCAGCATAATGGACATGCTGCTCAGCCTGCTTCAAATAGCACATACATTTCTTCCAGGCCATTCAAACCCACTTTCTTGGCACCAGTAAAACCTCATCTTGATCCAGAAGAAAATGTGTCCTTTGTTGAATAGTTGAGACTCGGCCGCGCTGAGTATGATTCTCTACCTGATGAAATTAAGACAGATATGTCTTATAATGATTTTATGGATCATAAAAGGAAGGATAGAGGACAAGGAAGACATTATGAACAAAGGAGGACAATAGTTCATGGGGATTTGCATCAAGCTATCAACAAGGTTATGCTTCCACATTTTGATGGGAGTGACAATAGTTCAGCCAGAGCCTGGATACAGAAGTTAGACAACTATCTAGCTCTCAGACCCATGGAGGAGGAGGCGATTAAGTTCGCTACGCTACACCTGGATGGGGTGGTGCACGAGTGGTGGTACCATGGTCTAGTCACCTTGGGTCATCGGTCTATCACTACCTATGATGAGTTTACCAATAAGCTCATAGAGAGATTTGACAAAAAAAGATCCAGAAGTGCATTTCAGAGAATTGGCACAACTTAAGCAATATGGTACAGTTGATGCCTACATAGCTGAGTTTCAAAGGCTTTCAGTCATGGTCACAGGAGTCACTGAGAGGCGCTTGGTGATCCTATTCAGTGAAGGATTGACGGAGCCACTCAAGGGTTGGATTAAAGCTTTTGATCCACCCTCTCTACAAGAGGCAATGAAGAAGGCAAGAAACATGGAGTGGGCTGCTCCTAAAGCAAAGTTTCAACCCAAGCCATCATTTCACAAAAGAGATAAAGGAAAAAGACCTCAGCATAAGGAGTTCAAACAGCATCAACCTCATGTCACAAGGTTGGATCCTCAGACACTTAATGAACTCAAAAGAAAAGGGTTATGTTTCCGGTGTAGAGAAAAATGGTCCCAAGATCATGTTTGCCCAAAAGGAGGCAAATTTCATCAAATTGAATACTATTCAGCTGAAGAAAGTAATTCTGATTTGTCAGACCAGCAGTCTGATTCTGAAGACAGTGAAGTGGAAAAAGTCCCAGAGGAATCTGAAGATGAAAAGGGAAGTGGAGGCACTTTGGCTCAACTTTCGAGCTTTCAAAGGAATGAATCCTTCAAAGTTCGAGGGATGATTAAGGGGCAACGCATAGTTGCTTTGATTGACAATGGAGCAACGCATAACTTCATTGACGAAGTTGTGGTGGCAAAGAAGGGGCTGCAAACAGAAGAGTTTGAAGGCTTCAAGGTTATGGTTGCTGATGGTTTTCACATCACCTGCACCAAGAAGATCTCAAACATGACCATGCAAGTGGGAAACTATGAGGTCAAGGACGACTTCTATGTAGTCAAAATTGGAGATACGGATGCCATCCTAGGCATTCAATGGCTACGTTCACTCGGGGAGATCACTCTAAATCTGCAAACCATGGAGCTCAAGTTTCAATCCGAAGGGAAGAATGTAGTGATAAGAGGAATGTCCAATGGTGGTCCTCGGATTGTGTCATTCAAGAGGATGGCGAGGCTGATTTGTCATGATTAAGTTGAGTGAGCTGCAGAGTGTATGATTCTTCTTGCTAGTCCGGTTGAAACAAAGAGAGACTACCCTCCTGATATTCAGTCTTTACTCACAAAGAAGAGCAAGGTGTTTGCTGATTTACCTTCTGGACCACCTCTTGATCGAGGTTCGGAGCATGTCACAGAGCTCAAGGAAGGAGCTAAACCAATTATTACAACTCCTTATCGGTATCCTAAGAAGCAAAAGGACGAGATTGAGAAAAACATTCAGGAACTCTTGGAGATGGGCTTCATTCGTCCAAGCAAGAGCCCCTTTGCTTCGGCAGTTGTCCTGGTGAAGAAGAAGGATGGTACCATCCGCATGTGTGTGGACTATCATGCTTTGAATCAAAGCACCATCAAAAATCGATATCCCATCCCGAGGATAGATGAGCTCATTGATGAGCTACATGGAGCCAAGTTCTTTTCAAAGATCGATTTGAGATCAGGTTATTACCAGATTCGGATGAGAGGATCCGATGTTGAGAAGACAGCATTTAGATGTCACTATGGCCACTTCGAGTTTCTAGTCATGCCATTTGGGTTGACTAATGCTCCTGCTACCTTCCAGTCATGTATGAAAAAAATCTTTCAGAAGCAGTTGAGGAAGTTTGTATTGATATTTTTTGATGACATCCTGATCTACAGCAAGACATGGGAAGAACATCTTAAGCACTTGGAGGAAGTGCTTAGCATCCTGGAATCAGAGAGTTTGTTTGCCAAAGAATCCAAATGTGAATTTGGAATGAAGGAGTTACTTTACCTTGGCCATATAATCAGTGCTGAAGGAGTGAAGGTTGATCCTGAAAAGATCAAGGCAATTGTTGATTGGCCACCTCCTGAGAATTTGACTCATCTGAAAGGATTTTTGGGTCTTTGTGGATTCTACAGAAGATTTGTGAAGGGCTACTCTCAGAATGCTGCTCCTCTTACTGACCTCACGAAAAAGGGTGCTTTTTGTTGGTCAGAAAAGGCTCAAACTACTTTTGATAAATTTAAGGGGATCATGAGCTTTTGTCCGGTGTTAGCTATCCCAGACTTCTCCAAGCCGTTCGAGCTATAGTGTGATGCATCCAGTGAAGGAGTTGGGGCTATTTTGATGCAAGACAAACATCCCATTGTGTTTGAAAGTAGAAAATTAAGAGGTGTTGAAAGGACCTACTCCATCTACGACAAGGAGATGCTTGCCATTATGCATGCATTAGTTAAGTTTAGACAGTACTTGGTGGGAAGCAAGTTTGTGGTCAAGACTGATCACAATAGCCTCAAGCACTTCATGCATCAAAGAGATTTGAACGAGAGGCAACAAAAGTGGGTGAGTAAGCTTCAAGCTTACGATTTTGACATCGAATATGTCAAAGGGAAACACAATATTGTGGCTAATGCTCTATCTAGGAGACCTCATTTAAGCTCATTGTGTGAGCTTACAGCTAATTGGAGGGACATGTTGCTTGCTAATTATGCCAAAAATCAGTTTGCAACTAGCATCATTGAGAGTACTTTTCTTGATGAAAGGTACAAAGTGGTCGAAGGGCTGATACACTACAAGGGTAGAATCTTTGTGGTGGCTGATTCTAAGCTCAAAAAGAAGATTCTGTTGACCTTTCATGACATTCCACTTGCGGGTCATCAAGGGTTCTTCAAGACATATAGGCAGATCAGGGAAAGATTTTCTTGGAAAGGGCTGAAAGGGGAGGTTCAACGATACATTCAGGAGTGTCCCACTTGTCAGATGAACAAAAATGAGCATACTTTACCAGCTGGTCTTCTGCAACCTCTTCCCATTCCCAATCAAAAATGGGAAAGCATATCAATGGACTTTATCACAGGGTTGCCCAAGGTTCAAGGAAAAGACTGTATCTATGTTGTTGTGGACAAATTAACAAAATTTGCTCACTTCTTCGCCATTGCCAGCTCTTTTTCAGCAGCCCAAGTTGCAGATCTATTTTTTCATGAGGTGTTTAGATTACATGGGTTGCCAAAAAACATTGTGAGTGATAGGGATAGCAAGTTCCTAAGCACTTTTTGGCAAGAGTTTTTCCGAATGAGTGGTACAGTGCTTACTCCAAGCACTAGTTATCACCCTCAAACCGATGGACAGACAGAGATAGTGAACAAGTGGTTGGAAGGTTACCTGAGAAACTATGTTTCGGAGCAGCAAAGAGCTTGGGTGAAGTGGCTTCACATGGGCGAGTATTGTTATAATTCTACTTTTCACATGTCAATAAGGATGTCACCTTTCATGGCTCTTTACGGTTATGAGGCTCCTAGCTTTGCTGATTTGGTGTTTGGTGATAGAAAAGCCCCTTAGGCCAAAGATTTGTTGCAGCAGAGTCGAGATATCTTGAACTCATTGAAGAACAATCTTTTGATTGCAGAGAATCAGCAGAAGATGTACGCTGATCAGCGGCGTGTTGAGCGCTCTTTTGAAGTTGGAGATATGGTTTATCTTCGACTACAGCCTTACAGACAGTCCACTCTCAAGAAAAGTGGAGCTAAGAAGCTCAAACCACGTTTCTATGGGCCGTTCAAGGTCACTAGGAGGGTGGGGGCAGTAGCTTATGAGTTGGAGCTACCTTCGGATAGCAGAGTGCACAATGTATTCCACGTGTCTCACCTCAAGAAGGCACTTGGACACAATGTTGTTGCTTCATCACAGTTGCCACCTTTGGATGAAGAAGGACAGTTAGTTTTGATTCCAGAAGAGATTCTTGATTCCAGGGAGCGTTCTTTGAGGAAAAGAACTATCAGAGAGTATTTGGTGAAGTGGAAGAACTTGCCTATAGAGGATGCAATTTGGGAGAATGATGAGATTCTGCAGCATCCAGGCTTGCAATTGCTTGAGGACAAGCAATCTTAGGAAGGGTGGACTGTAATGTTCCATTTTCCAGCTTGATCTTTTATAGTTGACCGTTGGCCTATTCCGGAGACCCGTAGGTTACTCGGAGGTTGAAATTGGGGTTTCATGTTTTGGTGGTTACTTTTTCTTCGTGGAACGTGGTTTGGTTGGCGGTTTCTTTCTGGGTTTTCAGAGAGCTTCGCAGGGATGTGTTTTTCTCAACATTCAGAAATTTACTATTTTTAGTAAGTTCGGGATTGGCACCGGAACGGGATTTTGAGAGTGGGGTTGGATTCGTCTTGTCAAGACCTTTCCAACGAGCTATAGATCATTGGTTTCCGACATCATCTTGGCCTCCGTTTTAAAGTTCGTAAATTAAACTTTATTATTTAATATTGGACCTTGGTGCCTAGGCTCAACGACTTAATGTTGAGGTTGAAAAAGAATTGAAAAGGATTATATTATTTTCCCTCTCATGTTTTATCCCATATGCAAGAGGATTTTAGAGACTCCTAGTTGGAAAAGTATAAAAGGAGGAAGGGTGCTCTCATTTTGGCATCCGAAATCTTGATAATGTTATGCTGCCATAATGGTTCTGGGACTGCTTCGAGGAATGAATGCCTCCTAGCCTGGGCTCACTTCATGCTTGAGAGATAGCACCTAGGGAGAGGTTTGCTGATAGTAGTGATTTTTGTAGTGAGGTTTGCATTGTAGCTTGAGTTTTGTTTGTAGTTTAGTTATTTGCATTTTATGTCATTTTTGGAGTTGCTGATAACAGGGCTGAATCTGTAGTTTCATTCATAAATCTGAAAATAAAAATACATTTGTTCTGGGTATTTCATATTTCCCTTTGTCTATGTTGGGCGCCCCATTGTGCCAATTTGCAGATTTTATTATGAAGAATCTGATTTTTCTAGAAGGAAATCGCCCTTCTTGCCAGGCCGCCCTCTTTGGAGTGCATTGGAAAGTGTGCTAAATAAATACTTGGGTTTAAGAGTGGTCTCTGGTGTGTAGCTTGGTCGCCATTGTCATAGGAGTGCATTGCATCAGATTTGAGGTCATTTGGTTGAGAAATGAGTGAGGTGTGAGCATTTTTGTAGGGTTTTATGTTGCTGGTTTGGTCTTTTCAAGTTGTTGATCCGTCATTTTAGTTTGCTAACTTCTATCATTTGAGTTGGGTTGGAAGTCTCTAATTATTGTAAGCTGAACAGTAGTACTGTCAGCACTTCATACTTCTTCTCATATTTGCTTTATAATACATTGCATCTCCGTCATATGGTAGCTCCAATTCCACTTCGGGTTGGAAAGCACATTCTTGACGTCGAGTTATTTCAGTATAATAGTGGTAGGGATCCCCTGACCACATGCTTGTCGACATCCGGCGCATTCTTGGTTAGAGTTCTTTGTATCAGCATTGCGTCAAGACCCTCTAACCATATGCTCGTCATCATCAAGCGCATTCTTGGTTAGAGTTCCTTTACCAGCATTGCATAGAGACCCTTTGACCATATGCTCGTCACCATCAGGCGCACTCTTGGTTAGAGTTCCTTTCCAGCATTGCATAGAGATCCTCTGACCATATGATCACGCCATCCTGGTGTACATTCTTGGTTAGAGTTGAATTCTGCATCGTTTTGGTTTAAGTGCTAACTTCAATGATTGTATATTGCTTTGCTTATTGTAATTGGAAAAGTGAAAAAAATTGGCTTGGTTTATTTCAGAAACCTATCTCCTCTTTGCCATGAGAACCAACAACTACACGAAGTCAGTGCAATCTTCTACGAAAACTCAAGGATTTTCATATTGCAAATCTTCATCCAAAACACCCACAACTGGCGTAGCTTGAACAAGTATTCACAATCAAACTAAAACAAATGTGGTTCGGGCTAACTTTGCAAAATGACTTATCATCGACAAATCATAAAAAGTATGAACCATTAAGGAATTCATCAAATATCTCCACATATAAACATTACATCAATGAAATTCTAATCTAATTCTACTCTTACTTGGAAACATCTCTCAATCATTTTCGAGAAATAAGAAATCATGCCACGTTCCAAAACAACACAATTGTCACCAAGCTTAAATGAGAAATGTATTAATCTTGGAAGTGATTACAACAATTTCATGTGTTCTCTCCAACAACTTAGAAGAGCTTCTTCTATTCTACTCTTACTCTACTTGCTACTCTACTCTCCTACAACAACTCTATATATCTCACAAATGAGGCGAATGAGCCTTTTTATAGTCCTCAAAGTACAATGAAGGGCCAAGATCGATTTGAGCAACCGACGGCCGAGATCTCACCACATAGGCAGTTAGTTACAACAACTTGCTATTTTTAGCAAAAAGCAAAAGTTGACACAACTTGTGTACATAAAAACCCAAAGGCAATGAAGGCACATTTTCCAAGGTGATGAGCATAAAATGGAATCTTTAGAGCATCTTCATGATGAGCACCCTCTTTAGCCTCTTGCTTGTACATTTGTTGAACTTGGACGGGTGACGTGGCAGGATGGGATTGGCTTGAGGACGTGTATGTGCCACCTTAACATTTTCGAGCAAATTGGTTTGATTTTCCTTGTGTTCACATTGCTTGGAATATTTCCCAAATTTTATCATCTTTGGTAGAACAATCTTCAAATCTTAGGATTTTCACCTTTGGAACTTTACTTCTTTCGAACTTGCAAACTTGGGAATTTTGAATTTCCTCTTGTTGTCTTCCATGCCTTAGTACTTTGAATGTAATTCATGGCTTTGCTTGATGTACATGTTCATTTCTCATTTTGTGACGTTTGTGTAGGAATCCAATACTGGATTGTTGAAGTAGAGGAGATGACTTGGGCGTTCTTGGAGTAGACTTCATGATGCTTGCTCTTGATCTTCTTTTGGTGCATGAAATGGAAGGCTCTTGAATGTAGAAGTGATCTTCTGATAGTGAACTTGATGAGGGATTGCTCCTGGATTTGTTGGACCTCTAGAATCCTGAACTTGCAAAGTGAATTGAGGTTTTCGTTCGGTGATGAAATTCTTGATTCCTGAGAATGTGAAGTGCATTTCCTCCTTCCGGTAGTGATGTCCCTCTTTGTGAATGAAACTTGATAAAGTGCAGTGGATTTCCTCCATTCTAGTGATTACCTTGATGTCAAGTTCCTTTTGAAGTGCAGTATCGGAAAGTCCATCCTCTGGAACCAATTCTCTTCCATGTGGAATCTTCTTCGATGACGTCTTCTTCCTGAACGCTTTGGATTCCTCGCCTTCAATTCCTATAAAAGGAAATTCTTTGAAAAGCAAAGGCGCGCAAAAATCCGTTGTTCAATGCAACGTTAATATAAAATCATGATTAGAACCTTGCATGATCATGTTCATTAAAATGGAATAATGTGTTTTCAAACTTTGAACAAAATGAAAACAATGAAATAATCCATGCAAATTCTACTTCACAAAATTTGCCTTTCTTTAAATGAAAATCTGCTCCAATTAGCACAAGGAATCTGCTCTTCTTATTTTGGAATTATGATTTTGAATTGGGAAATGAGGCACTTGGATTTCTTATTTATACCATACTTTGCAAATTCCTTCTCTAGGTTGGCCCTAATTATGGATTAAACTTTGTTTGAAATGAATTAACTTGCATATATTATCCTTAAGCTGACCTAAACCTCCTTTCACCTAGGCGCATTTTGTGGTTATCAAAGGATAAAGAGACATGGCACAAATTCCATGGACTCATGGAATTTGTGCCTCATGATGGCGCATTCTCCATGTGTAGAGGGAATTTCCGTCATTTTTGCCTTGGCATTTTCGTTTTTTGACTTTCAAACTTTCACTCTTCCTTAGTGAATTCTTCAAGGTTTTAAATGATTTTGCATTGGATTTTGATGATCTTTGAAGGGATTTTTTCAAAAATGTTGAAAATACATCCTTGAGTTGAGCGCATTTTCCTCAAGGGTAAGGATTTTCCACCTTTTTTAGAAGCGCAAATTCCTTGAGTGAGTGGATTTCACACTTTTTTCATTTGATTTGGATTCTTCATTTTAGGCGCACTTTCCTCATGTTGAGGGAATTTCCCTCTGGCTAGGGCGCATTTTCCATTTGTTGAGGGAATTTGTGACTTTTCACTTCATGGTAAAAATTGTGACCTTCATGTTCCAAGCAACTTCTTCTTGCGACTCCTTGATGACCTCAATGTTTTCTAAGTTGAAGTGGCAAGCTGTAATGAACACCTCAAGGATTGAATGCCCACTTATCTTAGGCGCAAATGTGATTTTGGCAAAAATGGTGACTTTTCGAAGATTTTCAATGCAATCTCAATCATCATGCTAACCAAAAAATGCTAAAACTTTTGATCACCAACCAATTCTCGAAGGAGAAATAATGAAATTTTCAATCATTTTTAGCCTCCAAGAAAAGCACAATTTCCACGTGGGAGTAATTCTTCCTAGAGCGCATATTCCATGGACTCATGGAATTTGCGCCAATTTTACCTCATGTTTCTCAATGATTTCTTAGTGATTTCCCTTGATGATTTTCATGATTTCATGTTTTTGTTGAGGTTTTGAAGAATTTCTAAATTTGCATGGAATTGAAAGCCAATTGTCTTAGGTGCATCTCCATGTCTTGAGTAATGTTTTCATAGGGCGCATTTTCCATGCCTCTGTGGATTCTCCCTCCTCTTAGAGCGGCACGAGGAATTTCCACCTTTTGGAGCACATATTCCTTGGGCGCATGGAATTTCCACTATTCACTTGATTTTTTCATTTCAAATCTTTGAACTTGACAAATTTTCCAAGTATTTTGACAAATTGTTCATGAGATTCCAGTGCATTTTTCGTAGGTTTGAAGTGTCTCTCAAAAGATTATTTGTGCAATTTGCAATGCAACTTCCACTTCTTAGGCAAATGAGATCTTCTCTTCCTAGGGCGCATATTCCTTGTGCACCTGGAATTTGCACTCCTCCTTGACATGAATAAGTTTGCAACAAAATGATTAAGTTTTCATCTTCCATGGGCGCAATTTCCATTCCTGGATAGATCTCCTTCTAGGGCGCATATTCCTCCTGTTGGTGAAATTTCCACTATCTTGAGCGTATTTTCCACAAACACATGGAATTTCTGCTTTTCCTTTAAATGTTCTTCAATAATTTCTCAAGACTTTTTCAAAAAAAATTCAGAATTTTCCATGTTTTGCTAGGGATTTTTTGGAGAATTTTGAAATTTGCAAAGACTGACTGCCAAATCTACTTGGGTGCAAATTCCACAGAGCCAAGGAATTTGCGCTTTTCTAGGGCACATTTTCCTCATGAGCCTAGAATTTCTGATTTTTCCTTAGCCATTTTTCAGTATCTGAGATCACGTATATTTCAAAATATATTTAAGTATATGTTTAGATATTTTGAAATATACTTTCAGGATGTTTGAGATAAGTCTCGGATCCATGAGATTTAACATGCAGATTCTAGAATTTTGAGGATCCACCAGATTTTAGACTTAGTCAGTTTTTCAGGTTTTCTGGACATCAAACTTCAGGACATCAGACTTAGTCAAATTTTCAAGATTCTAGGGACATGCATCAGGATGAAAGCATAGGGATTTCTCAGTTGTATATCCATCCCTTAGGCAATTTCTTCAATCACTTCATGGACTTGAGCAAGAACTTGGCGAGACTTGGACAAATCAATACTACCAAACCTATAGACTCAAAGAAAACTTAAACCACTAAAACGAAACTAAGACAGAAAGTGAGAAAAGAGGGGTCCCCATTTGCAATGGGGCGATGTGTGATTACATCACAATAGGTAGCAAATTTGCGATATTGATTTAATCCACATCAAGGAAAAAATTGTGAAATTCCTCAAGAAGGAGAAAAGTGCAATCAAGATTTCTCCACGAACTCATCAAACTTGCGACAAAAATCTTGTCTAGGAGATACCAAAAAATGTGAAATTCCATGATGTTATCAAGCATGCGCTCAAAAACAATCCCTCACATGCCCAAAATTGTGCCCAAGGAATTTGTCCTTAACAGTAGGAAAAGTGCGACCCAGATAAGATCATCCACAACTTAGTAAAATTTGAGCTCAAGGATGTAATGCCAGAGATCATGAAAGGTGCGATCATGCAACTTGGAAAATTCCTTGACAACCTTCAAAATGTGAAATCCCCAACATGTTCAAAAGTGCGAAATCCAAAACTTATCCAAGAACTCATCAAATGTGCGATTAGATGTCCAAGAGGAGAATAAAAATGTGAAATCCTTGACTTAACAAAATAAATGATTTGGATTTATCCTTGACATCACAAAAAATCGAAATTCCACAACCTAGTCAAAATCCAATTTCACTCAGAAACTCATGAAAATCAAAAAAATTGACTTGAAAAGGTTGAAATCATCCTTGAAGAGCATTGAAAAAATCATGGGAGGATCATCAAAGAGTCATTGGAAAAATCAAGAAAAAAGTCGCAAATTTTAGCATGAGAAGGAAAATCGCAAATTCCATCATCATGTGGAAATTGTGCCATCTTTACACTTCACAAATGATCAATAGAAGTCAAGATTATCAAGATTTCTTTGAAAATCATCAAGAAAAACCTTGAAATCATGTGGAAAAATTATGAGAAATCAATGTAAAAGGAACAACATCATATAGAAGAAATCGCAATTTCAAGCAATACAAGGAATTTGCACCAAAAATTCACAATTTCAAGGGACACAAGGAAATTGCACTTGAAGAAGGATTTCACTCATAAAAAACCATTGAAATCACTTAGGATCCATGCTAAGGAAGTAGAAGAGTGAAAAAGCACCTAAGGCAAAATCACAAAATCCATACAAGGGTGGAAATTGCACTCAAATGGCGCAAATTCCAGAGGTAAGTGGAAATCCCGCAATTCATTTTTAAAATTCGCCATTCATGAAGACAAGTCGGCCTTAGGGAGAAAAGACTGAGTTTAAACAATAGGAAAATCATAACTAGGCCGACCCTATAAGGAAGTGAGCATGTGAGCGCTATAAAAGGAGGAATTAACTCTTCATTTTCACATCTATTCAAAACTGAAAAAGCAGATTGGAAGAGCAGAAACCAGCGCCTAGGAGCAGAATTCTTCAATAGGAGAAGTGAATTTGGTGAAGGAAAGGATAATTAAGGTTTCATTTTATCATGTTCTTCCTTGCTTCAAGATTGTTTCAAGAGAGTTGAATGAAAGATTATTAGTTATTGTTGCAAAATCATGATTTATTTATCCCACATTGGCAAGGATGATGAACTTTATCATAATTTACCCTTTATATTGAGTATCATATCAACATATTAACTTGAGATGTTTTCACTTGTAGGTTGATGATGAATACTAAGGAGCACCAAGCATTGATCGAGAGCGACACCAACTTGGGATACACCGATATGGACGAAATCAAGAGACAGATCAAAGAATCTGGAGGTGAGCTACCAAACCAAAGAAGAGGAGCATCCAGAGGATCAATACATCATCAAGTTCACCATCATCTTGCTTCCAGAGGATCGAGGCATCATCAAGTTCATCGCCGGAGTGAGAGATATCATCATTCATCTTGCAAGTTTCATCATCCGAGCATCCAGAAGAATCATTTTCATGTTCGAGTTCAAGAACCTTGCATTTCATGAGTCAGAAGAAGATTGTGAAGTCTACTCTAGGAATTCACGCCTAAGTCATCTCCTCTACTTCAAGAATCCAGTGTTAGAATCCTACATGAGCATCACAAGAAAAGTTGGGCAAATGAGCAAGATTGTCAATAAATCCCAAAATTACACCAAGGAATGTAAAGACTACAACAAGGAGTGAAGAACAAGGACAAGATTTCCAAGTTTCAAGTTAAAGTTCTAGAATTTAAAATTCAAGTTCAAGACTTTGCCAAGAAAAGAAGATAAAATTTGGGAATAGCATCAAGAAATTGGAAAAATATTGAAAATCAAGCAAATTTGCTCAAGAAATGTTGAGTTGGCGTCTATACATCATTGATCAATCAAAACTCACCATGTCACTTGTCCAAGTTCATTGCATTTGTAAGAAAAGATAAGGACAAGAAGGGCGTCCCACATGAATATTCTTCATAGATTCCATTTCATCTCTATCATCTTGGAAAACGTGCCTTCATTGCCTTTGGGTTTTTATGTACACGGGTTGTGTCAACTTTTACTTTTTACTAAAAATAGTTGGTTGTTGTAACTAATTATTGATGTGGCAAAATCTTGGCCATCTATTGCTCAAATCGATCTTGGCCCTTCACTGTATTTTGAGGACTATAAAAAGGCCTCCCTTCTCTTTCATTTGTAAGATTGAGACTTTGGAGAATTGTTCCAAGAACTCTTTTGAGATAATACAAAACTCATTGGTTCAGTGATATTGTTTTATTTCAAGTGTTGCATGGTTTCCAATTCCTCAAGCGTAGAATAAGTTTAGAATAAGTTTTATTTTCAAGCATTGTGTTAGTTGACGGAAGTTATTGTTGTTTTATGGTGAAATCTCTAAGTTCATACCATTTGTGATTTGTGGCTTGCAAGTTGCAGTGCATGGTTAGACTGAACTCAAACAAGCTTAACTTTGATTACTTATGTTTGTTGATCCTTTTGTGTGCGCAGGTAATTTGAACATCATACATTACCTTAGAAGATTGCATCGACTTTGTGTAGTTGTTTGTTTTGGCAAAGCAAAGTTGGTTGATTTCACTTTGTCAACAATGGTTTCTTGCATATAGGATTAGAATAGTTTTCCTAAACCCTTATCCTTTTGCATTTTATTTGAATACGTTAGAATCTTTAGTTAGCAATCAAGTGTGGAAGTAAGAAGTCATTGAAGCCAATCTTGTGAGAAAATCTGAAATTGCATTATTCTTTGTCCATTTCGAACAATTGTGTAAGTCACTTTGTGTTCACAACAAATCACATCATATATCTATACTGAGTCTATATCCAACGTATTGTCAAGACCTGACATCTAGAACCTTGGAGTCATCTCACTGGATCACGTAGTTTAGACTTTGAGTGTCTGTTTTCAAGAGAGGATAGAGTACTTAGTATTTTATTCTGCATGTTGCCTTGTGCATAAAAAACACATCAACATGTTCTTTGTTCGGTCATTGTGTGGACATGCACGAAAGTGGCTTGGTGATTTTCCTGAGCATCACTTCGCTTCTTGGAATGACTTGGTGCCGGCATTTGAACACTTTGCAGGTGGTCTCGACCCAGCTATTCTTGTTAGGGAATTGGAAAATATCAAAAGTTATGTGGGTGAATCTAGCATGGATTTCAGCCACCGATTTGCAGTTGTTCTATCAAGAATCCCAACACACTTCAGACCTTCTATCCTATCCTATATTAATATGTTTTCTGAATCATATGAGGTCGGATTAAGTTCAGCATAGGTGGTTTTCAAGTGTGCTAGTTTGTCGGAGGCTTACCTTGCTCTTGATACTATGGAGAGAATGAGGGATGTATATGTGGTAGGCTTGTTGTCCCCTAAGGTGAGTGTTGAAAATGATAAGCATGTAGCAAGCAGCAATACTGCGGCTCAGGTTGAATGTGTAGTTAGAAAGGTTGAGTTGTGTGTTACGACATCATGTGATAGTTATGCAGAAAGTGAAGATAGTGTGCCCATGTAAGATACCCAACTAATTCTACCAAAATTTTTCCTTACTTAGACAATTTTACTTGCTATCAACTCATCAACTATTTCAACAACACAAAGATATACATCAAAGATAACTATTTGAATGAATCAACCTTAAGCTGGGTACTTGTTTTATTACTTGATTCAATCAACTTCTACTGTCTTATTACATGAATAATGCTTTCAATGGCATGAAGTTACACTTTATTCAAATGGAATTACAAAAGCAGGCCTGGGAGCCTTGATGATTACAATGGGCGCCTATACTTGATCGACTCAATTGAACTCAACGATGTCAACTGAATGTCAACACCTCACAGTACAACAAGGGAGCATCACCTTGTCAGTTGAGGGAGCATCAACCCAACACTTGAAACTCGCAGGCCTCAAGATTACAAGCTCAACAGCTTTGCAGAGAGAATTTTGTCAAATGCATGGGTAGCAAATGAATGAGAAGGCTCCTCCTTTTATAGGCCTTCCAAAGGCAATGAAGGCACGTTTTTCAATGCACCAAGAGGAACCAAGGCACGTTTCCCAAGAAGCATATCCAAGGGAATATTCCGTCTGATGACTCATTCTGAGTTGGCAAACTTACCCAAAGACCTAGACACGGATCCCGAGGACATCCTGTTGACCAATGAAAGCTCAGGTAGATGCAACTACCTTATCTTCTGACTAGGCGCTCATTTGGAGTAGTATGATCATGGAATGGCGCCCAATGTGACCTAGGCGCCCAACTGAGGTAGCAGAGGCCTGAATATGCGCCTTGAAGAATTTGATGACTCCATGCAAACTTAGAACTTTAGCAAAGATCTTTTGGATCCTAGGCGCTATCTCCTGATGGAGCGCCTTGTTTCAAAACAGGTCTTGGGGACTTGCAACTATCTTAGGCGCACATTTGGGGAAGTTTCAACTAGTATCAGCGCCTAACACTTCAAGTAAGATGTTCTGCATAATTCACACTTTCAAACACTTGAAATCTAGTGCCCTCATCTGAAGTATTACATCTTGTCTGAGTCTTCTATAGCGCCTTAGGAAGAGAATGGTTTTGCTTTGCTAAAAGCTTCAACACAAGTCACAACTGGATCAAAATTATTATCTTCTCTCAAGCGCCTTTCACTATGAATGGATTGAAACCTCTTTCTTAGCTAGGCGCATTCTGGAGGTGAAACAGGCAGGAAGTGCGCCTTGCATGCATGGTTGTTTTCTCTGTCAAGTCTTCAAGTCTTGTTGTCTTGTAAGGTAAAATACCTCATCCTGGAGTGAGCGCCTTACTTCACATGTTCAAACTTCATCTTTTAACTCACTCTGTAACTAGGCGCCAGAACTGAGGTCTTCAGTCAGAATGTGCGCCTAGAGCCTTCTAGGCCAATTTCATCCCAGATTGGCAGGATATGAAGCTTCTTGAAGTTAAAAGTATCTTCACCAATCAATGTGCTACTCATTCAACCTATTGAATCTCCCGTTCTTGCTTGGGCGCACATTTGGTCTAGGCATCATGGAGTTTGCGCCTAGGCATGGAAACCTCATATACTTGTCCAATCTTCATCATTAAGCTAGGCGCCCTATTGAAGGAGTTTAGCTATGTTGAGCGCCTCATCTCAAAACCATTATTGAGTGCCAGAAGTAACCTAAATAGCTAGGCGCTCATTGACAGGTTGCTAGAGGAAAAGTGCGCCTAGATAACAAGATGTCATTACTTGATCACTTCATCTTTCCACTTGATCTTATTGAAGGTGAGGCTTCACTTGATCAATCTTGAAGGAGTTCATCACTTGTTTGAAGTGCAATAGAGTCTAGGTGCACTATTGGGAATTTGGTGGTGAAATTGGCGCCTAGATGCCATAAGACTCCTCTTTGCATGGACTACTCACTTCATCCACTCCTGTTGATCCAATCAACCATCCCAACTCAAACACCCATGTTTTAATCCTGGATTTGCACCTTATGAGGACTAGGCGCACTTTGAGGGTTATAAGAGCTAGGAAGTGCGCCTAACTCACTTGGACTTCTTCAATGATCCCAAACTCAAGTTTGATGAGTCAATTCGCCCAATTGATGTTCAACATGTCCAAAGATGACTCCATCCTCTTGATTATTGCTTTCAAAATCCAAGGCGCATTTTTGAAGTGTAACTGTAGGAATGAGCGCCCTATACTTGACTTAGTGGATTATGACTTGAAACTCCTTGATTGTACCTACAAAATGACACACAGAGTTAGTCAAAACCCATTTCATTCCCTTATCATTCGGAATTAGCCTCCGGGAATGAGGAGTAGGCTAATCCATTCATCACTTTGGTGCTCAAGCCGGAAATGGGGACATGACAGTCTCCCCTTCCCGGGATTGCTTGTCCTCAAGCAATTGAAGGTTAGGATGCTCGAGTATCTTCTCTCCTTCCCAAGTAGCATCCTCCATCGGCAACCCTTTCCACTTCACCAGATATTCTCTTATGCTTCGATTGCGAAGTTTCTTCTCCCTTATATCCACCACTGTTTCAGGTTCAAGTGCAAGCATTCCTTCTTCATCGAGTGGTGGTAGTTCATCAGTTGGAACCACATGTTGACCTAGTGCCTTCTTGAGACATGACACATGAAACACATTGTGGATGCGGCTTCCTGCTGGCAAGTCAAGTTCATATGCCACTTCCCCTACTCTTCTTAACACCCTGTAAGGTCCGTAAAACCTTGGTTTCAATTTCTCTGCTCCTGACTTCTTCAAAGTACTCTGTCTATATGGCTGAAGGCGCAGAAACACCATGTCACCTTCTTCAAAGTGTCGCTCAACTCGGTGTTTGTCGGCATACAACTTTTGTTGATTTTGAGCTCTTAGCAAATTGTCCTTCAGGATTCTCAAAATATCTTGAGTATCTTTCATCAATTCACTAGCCCTGGGAGCTCGACTGTCATCCAATGCGAGATCAACAAATGAAACAGCTTCATATCCATACAAAGCTCGGAAGGGAGTCATGCCAATTGACATATGAAAAGTAGTGTTGTAGCAGTATTCACCTAGATGAAGCCACTTAATCCAAGCACGCTGATGATCAGACACATAGTTTCTCAGGTATCCCTCAAGCCATTTGTTTACAATTTCAGTTTGTCCATCGGTTTGAGGATGATAACTAGTGCTCGGTGTTAAGTCAGTTCCAGCTAGTCGAAATAGCTCTCTCCAAAACACACTGATGAACCGGCTATCTCGATCACTGACTATGGTTTTGGGCAGGCCATGTAGTCGGAAGACTTCACGAAAGAATAACTCAGCTACTTGCAATGCTGATGACTCAACTGGTATTGCAAAGAAGTGAGCAAACTTAGTTAATCTGTCTACAACTACATATATGCAGTCTCTTCCATTTACCTTTGGAAGACCTGTGATAAAGTCCATAGAGATACTCTCCCACTTATGTTCAGGAATTGGCAGTGGTTGGAGTAATCCTGCTGGAAATGTATGTTCTGACTTATTCTGTTGACACGTCAGACACTCCCTGACATACTGAAGAACTTCTTCCTTCAGACCTTTCCATGTGAATCTTTCCCTGATCTGTCTGTAGGTCTTGAAGTAACCAGGGTGTCCTACAAGTGGAGCATCATGGTAAGTCTGCAAAATATGTCGCTTCAATTCCGACTCAGGAGTTAGATAGATTCTATCTTTATAATAGATGATGTCATCAATCACCTTGTACCTATCATCCTGAATGATTCCTTCCATGATCTCACAAGCAAATTTTGATTTAGAATACTCAACTAGAAGCTGAGCCTTCCAATCCACTGAAACTTTGCTCAGGGCACAAACAGCAGGTCTTCTAGACAGGGCATCGGCAACTACATTCTTCTTGCCTTTCACATATTCGATGTCGAAATCATATGCCTGTATCTTCACAACCCACTTCTGCTGTCTTTCATTCAAGTCTTTCTGCCCTAGAAAGTATTTCAAACTGTTGTGATCAGTTCTGACCACAAACTTAGATCCAACTAGATACTGGCGGAACTTAGCCAAGGCATGCATGATTGCCAGCATCTCTTTATCATAAGTTGAGTACAATCTTTCTGTATCCTTCAATTTCCTACTCTCGAATGCGATGGGATGTCGATCTTGCATCAAAACAGCTCCAATGCCTTCCCCCGAAGCATCACATTCTAGAACAAAGGACTTAGTAAAATCTGGCAAAGCCAGTACTGGTGTTGTACTCATCACTTCCTTCAGTCTATCAAATGCAGCTTGAGCTTCTATTGACCAAATGAAAGCTCCTTTCTTTGTTAGATTTGTCAAGGGTGCAGCAAGCTGTGAGAATCCTCTAACAAATCTTCTATAGTAGCTGCAGAGGCCTAGGAAACCTCTTAGTTCTGACACATTCCTGGGAACTGGCCAATTGCGAATGGCTTCAATCTTTTCTTCTTGCACTTTCACACCATTTGCTCCTATCACATGACCCAGGTACAGAATCTCCTTTAGGCCAAAATCACACTTAGACATCTTTGCATACAAAGATTGATTCTCCATAACATTCAATACTTCATCTAAGTGTTGGAGATGTTCTTCCCATGTCTTGCTGTAGATCAAGATGTCGTCAAAGAAAACCAGCAGGTACTTCCTCAATTGCTTGTTGAAGACATGATTCATACAGGACTGGAAAGTGGCTGGTGCATTTGTCAGCCCAAACGGCATCACCATAAATTCATAATGCCCATAATGGCATCTGAATGCTGTCTTTGGAATGTCCTCTTCTCTGACACGAATTTGATGGTAGCCAGATCGAAGATCTATCTTTGATAAATAGACTGCTCCATGCAGCTCATCAAGGAGTTCATCAATCCTAGGTATGGGATACCTATTTTTGATGGTCTTCTTGTTCAATGCGCGATAGTCAACACACATCCGCATTGTTCCATCCTTCTTCTTTACCAACACCACAGATGATGCAAATGGACTTGATGATGGCCTTATATGTCCCATATCGATCAATTCTTTGATCGTTTTCTCAATTTCAATCTTGAAATGTCTAGGATGCCGATAGGGTGCAATGTTAACAGGTTTAGCCCCATCCTCCAATTCAATTACATGTTCAAAACCTCTATCAGGAGGTATTCCTGGAGGTATATCCCTAAACACCTTACCATGCTTATCCAACATTGCCTGAATATCTGCAGGATAAATTTCTTCAGCAGAGAGGATTTGGTTGTCCTTGATGCAAACCTGTGCTGCCCATTCGATGTCATTATGCCTGAATAATGCTTCCATTCGTTTTTCTGAGACAACTTTGGGGTTTCCATCAGACACTGACTTCAGTTTGATCTTCTTTCCTTCATGCATGAATTCTAGCTCCATCTTCTGAAAGTCCTGGACAATTCTTCCAAGTGAATGCAACCATTGCACTCCAAGTACTACATCAATATGCCCAAGTCCAACCACATAGAAATCATCCTGTAAGGAATAATCTCCCATTTGAATCTGCAGTTGGGATACTTTTCGGGTACAACTCATTAGGAATCCATCAGCAACAGCTATTTGAAATCCTTCAAAGTCTTCAACTGTGAGACCCCGCCTTGCTACCAAACCTTCATCTATGAAGTTGTGAGTAGCACCACTGTCAATGAGACAGGTGACTCTCTGACCCTTCACAACTCCTCTTATACGGAAGGCATGATACTTCGGAACTCCTGAAATAGTTGCTAATGTTATTTTGTCAGATGTTTCTTCGGAAACAACATTAAGAGTTGGTTGTACCTCCTCTTCATCCTGAGTGGATTCTTCTTCACTCAGTGACTCTTCACTTCCATCATCAGATACAACTTCAATCAGATGTGCTTTACCTTTACCAAGGCATCTGTGTCCTGGTTCCCAAGGTTGCTTGCAAGAAAAGCAGAGTTTCTTCCTTCTTAGCTCGTCTCTTTCGGCTGCAGATGGACCTTGAGTCATCTTTTGAGGAAAAGTGGATCTCCTTTGAGTAGAGCTAACTCCTTTATAGAACTTCTTCTTTGGCTGATATACAGGAGTAGTATCAAGATCTAGAGCAAAGTCAATTGCTTCTTCCAGATTGGCTGGCCTTTGTACCTTTACCAATGGCTTGATTTGATTGTTCAATCCCTCAATGAACAGCATAGTGATTCTTCGGTCAGTCATATCAGGTACCATCACTGCTATTTTCTGAAACTCATTGACATACTGCACAACCCTTCCTTCTTGCTTGAGTTGAGCTAGTTCGCGATAGTACACTTCAGTGTCTTTTCTGTCAAACCTTTGAATCAACTTTGTAACAAACTCATCATAGGAACTTATCCTATCATGATGTTGAGAAACTAGGGCATGATGCCACCATTCATAAGCCAAACCTTCAAGATGCATTGTCGCAAATTGAATTGCCTTCTTCTCTGTCAAAGGCTTAAGTGAAAGGTATGTATCCAGCTTGTTTACCCAAGCCCTAGCACTGAGCTTACCACTTCCATCAAAGGTAGGAATGGGAACTCGATTCAAGGCTTCTTTATACTCCTTTGTATCATCGTCCCTTCTAGGACGAAAGCCTCTAGTTCTACCTCGCCTATCTCTATCTTCCCTCTTCTGTCGGCAATATTCATTGAAAGTCATCATATCTCGAACACGTTCCGGAAGTCTGGCATAAAGATCTGCAAAGAGAGCTATCTCACCTTCAAAATTGTTTGGTTCTTCTTCGTCAAACTCTTCATCAGCCTCATTGTCCTGTTCAGGTGGTGGTGGGAGGAAGGTTGGTCTTAAAGGCCTATCAACTGTAGGAGTTCGAGTGCGAACTCTTCTACCAACTGCACTACCAGCATCATCATCAACATGTCTTTCTTGTCTCTCAGGTCTAGCTGCATCTCGACGACCTTGTCCAGCTACTTCACCTTGATTCATATTTTGAAGGGATTGTAGGACATGTTGCAATATTTGAGCGGTTTGTTGTTGTTTAGCGGCGATGTTCCTAAACATCTCCCTAGCTGCACGTTCATCATCTGCAGGTGGACTTCTACTTCGTCTTTCCTCCGCCATGTTAGAGTAAGGATGAGTCCACTGGAACTGCCTTCTTTGTTCACGCGCAATGTATCTCCTGGTTCTATCACTTTGTTGATCACCTTCTTGCATGAAAACTCCCAAAGGCTGGCAGGATCCAAGCTCTGATACCACTATAAGATACCCAACTAATTCTACCAAAATTTTTCCTTACTTAGACAATTTTACTTGCTATCAACTCATCAACTATTTCAACAACACAAAGATATACATCAAAGATAACTATTTGAATGAATCAACCTTAAGCTGGGTACTTGTTTTATTACTTGATTCAATCAACTCCTACTGTCTTATTACATGAATAATGCTTTCAATGGCATGAAGTTACACTTTATTCAAATGGAATTACAAAAGCAGGCCTTGGAGCCTTGATGATTACAATGGGCGCCTATACTTGATCAACTCAATTGAACTCAACGATGTCAACTGAATGTCAACACCTCACAGTACAACAAGGGAGCATCACCTTGTCAGTTGAGGGAGCATCACCCCAACACTTGAAACTCGCAGGCCTCAAGATTACAAGCTCAACAGCTTTGCAGAGAGAATTTTGTCAAATGCATGGGTAGCAAATGAATGAGAAGGCTCCTCCTTTTATAGGCCTTCCAAAGGCAATGAAGGCACGTTTTTCAATGCACCAAGAGGAACCAAGGCACGTTTCCCAAGAAGCATATCCAAGGGAATATTCCGTCTGATGACTCATTCTGAGTTGGCAAACTTACCCAAAGACCTAGACACGGATCCCGAGGACATCCTGTTGACCAATGAAAGCTCAGGTAGATGCAACTACCTTATCTTCTGACTAGGCACTCATTTGGAGTAGTATGATCATGGAATGGCGCCCAATGTGACCTAGGCGCCCAACTGAGGTAGCAGAGGCCTGAATATGCGCCTTGAAGAATTTGATGACTCCATGCAAACTTAGAACTTTAGCAAAGATCTTTTGGATCCTAGGCGCTATCTCCTGATGGAGCGCCTTGTTTCAAAACAGGTCTTGGGGACTCGCAACTATCTTAGGCGCACATTTGGGGAAGTTTCAACTAGTATCAACGCCTAACACTTCAAGTAAGATGTTCTGCATAATTCACACTTTCAAACACTTGAAATCTAGCGCCCTCATCTGAAGTATTACATCTTGTCTGAGTCTTCTATAGCGCCTTAGGAAGAGAATGGTTTTGCTTTGCTAAAAGCTTCAACACAAGTCACAACTGGATCAAAATTATTATCTTCTCTCAAGCGCCTTTCACTATGAATGGATTGAAACCTCTTTCTTAGCTAGGCGCATTCTGGAGGTGAAACAGGCAGGAAGTGCGCCTTGCATGCATGGTTGTTTTCTCTGTCAAGTCTTCAAGTCTTGTTGTCTTGTAAGGTAAAATACCTCATCCTGGAGTGAGCGCCTTACTTCACATGTTCAAACTTCATCTTTTAACTCACTCTGTAACTAGGCGCCAGAACTAAGGTCTTCGGTCAGAATGTGCGCCTAGAGCCTTCTAGGCCAATTTCATCCCAGATTGGCAGGATATGAAGCTTCTTGAAGTTGAAAGTATCTTCACCAATCAATGTGCTACTCATTCAACCTATTGAATCTCCCGTTCTTGCTTGGGCGCACATTTGGTCTAGGCATCATGGAGTTTGCGCCTAGGCATGGAAACCTCATATACTTGTCCAATCTTCATCATTAAGCTAGGCGCCCTACTGAAGGAGTTTAGCTATGTTGAGCACCTCATCTCAAAACCATTATTGAGTGCCAGAAGTAACCTAAATAGCTAGGTGCTCATTGACAGGTTGCTAGAGGAAAAGTGCGCCTAGATAACAAGATGTCATTACTTGATCACTTCATCTTTCCACTTGATCTTATTGAAGGTGAGGCTTCACTTGATCAATCTTGAAGGAGTTCATCACTTGTTTGAAGTGCAATAGAGTCTAGGCGCACTATTGGGAATTTGGTGGTGAAATTGGCGCCTAGATGCCATAAGACTCCTCTTTGCATGGACTACTCACTTCATCCACTCCTGTTGATCCAATCAACCATCCCAACTCAAACACCCATGTTTTAATCCTGGATTTGCACCTTATGAGGACTAGGCGCACTTTGAGGGTTATCAGAGCTAGGAAGTGCGCCTAACTCACTTGGACTTCTTCAATGATCCCAAACTCAAGTTTGATGAGTCAATTCGCCCAATTGATGTTCAACATGTCCAAAGATGACTCCATCCTCTTGATTATTGCTTTCAAAATCCAAGGCGCATTTTTGAAGTGTAACTGTAGGAATGAGTGCCCTATACTTGACTTAGTGGATTATGACTTGAAACTCCTTGATTGTACCTGCAAAATGACACACAGAGTTAGTCAAAACCCATTTCATTCCCTTATCATTCGGAATTAGCCTCCGGGAATGAGGAGTAGGCTAATCCATTCATCACTTTGGTGCTCAAGCCAGAAATGGGGACATGACAGCCCACCTGTCTTTAGTTGGATAGAACTTGTCTTTAGTTGGATAGAGCATCCCTTGGGGATGGTGATGATGTTGCACTACCAATTATTTCTCAGTCTGAAGCCAAAGGTGATAGTGGTGTGCATGCATTTGATGATAACCGATTTGAGACATAACGGTGCACGACCTGATTTCTAGTTTGAGGGTCATGGGTTAGATCATGATGGTGGTGGTATTGATGCGATATTGGATCAGTTTGACATTGTGGTCAGAAAAATTGAAATTGGTGATAGTGCATCACTGTATGATAATAATGCAGATGATGACAATAGTGTTTGCATTGATATGTGCTTAGATGGGTTAGTTCGTGGTTTTGAAAATAATGACAGTTCATTCTTGGTGTTGTCGAGGTGAGTAAGGAAGTTCAAGTGCAACAAATTTACTTTTTATTTGACGTGCTCCCTTGCTTTTTTGGATTGGAAGATGATGCCCACACCTTCCTTGTTGCTAGTGAGAACGATAAATTTGAGGTTGGGCATGACCTTGTTGCTGTTCCAAGGCATGAAACCTTGAATCTTGATGAATTCTTAGAGTATGGTTTGGAACAATTGTCATGTGTTGATGTGGACTGCATTAAGGACACGTTTTTGAGCTCATTGATTGAGCATGATGATAATAGTGTTGTATGTCCTTAGGAAGGTCAGACTGCTTGCTTATTGGGTGGTGAAGAAGAAGAAAACATCATGGATGATTTTATGAATGATAGTGTTATTGCAATGAGTTGCAGTGAAAGGTGTGAAATAGTGAGGCAACTTGAAGATTGTGAGTCTTTGTTTGAGGTGCGTAAAATTTCTCCGGTGTATGCTGATGGGGTAGAATTGGATTTGAATCAAGTCTTTGATTCAATCATGGAGGAATATGTCAGCATTTGTGGTGTAGCTGGGTCACAAAATCTTGAGCAGTTACATGATATACCCCAGCTTGAATTTGTGCCAAATTTGGATCCATTTCAGCTTGGTGTTGAGGAGGATAATCTTGTTCATGTTGAATTGTGTGTGGATCTAGATTTGTATCATGCCACCATTGAGTTGGAAAGTGAAATTTGCTATGTGGGCCAACATGATGATAGTTCCTATTTTTTGTGGCTACCATGTTCTAATGATAGTCATTTCCTCTTCCAGCATGAAGACTTAAAAAACTATAGTTTGCATGTCCCTGCTGGGAAGAAACTTCATTTGTTGCAGCTGATGGAAGGATGCAGTTTCATCTTGAGGGTACCGAGCTCCTCCTTTCAACTTGTGTTTGATAGAGGCAAGTAATCTCACCCAATTTTTCAGGGTTGCCTTGCCTCGTGTTAAAATTTTGATTCAAAGCCATCCTTTGTTGTTTATGTACTTTCACACCATTGGTTATGTTGTTGTGTGTCATGTCCCGATGTTATGGCATCATTTAAATTAAAGATTTAATAGATAGAGAAGCCATTTTGATGATGGCCATATATAATAATATTTAATGAACATATATAATAATGTTTAATAATATTATTTTATAAATAATTAAGATATAATATTGTATTTATAAATAATATAAATACCCGTATAATATTATTATTAATATAATATTAAATATGATATATATTATATAAATATAAAATATATAAATATGTATTAAATATTATTTTATGAATATATATATATATTAATAATATATTTATTTAAATATTATAATGGGCATCTATATAAACGATCCTATAGTGGCTTCGCTAAAGAGACCGACCACAAATGACATGAATATGGCTATCCACGATCCCATAAATTAACAATGATTAATACCTTCATAAAACAACGATTATAAAAAGAATGTGATTAAAACTTTAAAGAGAAGCGATCATCATGCAACGATTACATCTAATCAAAATAGCGATTAATGATAGAAGATGACAATGTTAGATAAACTTAATATAAAAGCCAGCCAGCATACAAATAATTAGGATTGGTTTTGGAAAGGCGTCAAAGGGTAATGGCGCCCCCACAAAAGGTAGCAACTGATTCAGCCAACGTCCTCTCACCACATACAAGTATCGATTGGTGAAAGTAAGGGAATAATAAGGCAGTCTGGACAATAATTCAACATCGAACATCATCCAGCAAACAATTAGAGGCATTGAAATATCAGAAATAAACATCAAATACCAGTCGGCATTGAAACAATAAACAGCAAAACACATCCTTCATTCCCAGCGATCAGCAAATAGTCATTAATAATTCAGGAAGTCAATCACAGTTTTATATAATCGCCAGTATACTCAGACAATCAAAGTAATCAGCCGCCAACTAGAGGTCAATCATCTGAAGCATCATATGACAATCAAGACTCTGCTATAAACAGAGGTCGACGGCCAGGTATGATATTCGAACATGCCCCAAGAATGCATCTGATTTCATTATAATTTAATAATGTTGTATCGATCATGCTAAAGAATACATTTAGTTACATCATAGATGGTTAAGGCAATCATAATCAAATAGGCAATATTAATATAAGAATGTAGAATGAAGATGTCATTATTAATCTAGAATATAGGATGAAGATTATGGGATTATAGAGATTGAACATAGGATTATTTCATCATAGAAAAATGAAAATGTCATCATTAAAATAGGATATAGAATGCATTGCATCTAATTGGAATGTGGATAAGAAGGAATCAAAATTAGAAAAGAATAGTTCTTAATCTAGGATGACTGAATTATAAGATCATCATAATAATTATATGATAAATATTCATGGATGAACTGTTTAGAAGTAAAATATAGTAAGTATATGAAGGAACTTGAAAATGAATTGAAACATAAGCCAAGTATAAGACTAGAAATGGATAATGTCATAAGTTTCTCAAGGAGGAACAAGGATAGTGATATTCTATCATGATCCGGGAAAGGATCACAAGATAGCATTATCAAATATGGATTCATAACTCATAATCTCATAACCTATTGAAAAGGACATTCGAGCCTCATGGTGCAGGGGCCCAAGACAAATTTTGAATTTTTGGTCTCAATAAAGAGCCTAGGTGGAATTTTCCTTCATAACTGATGTAATAAAGTCTATTAAAGACCATTTTTGATGTATTTGTGGTCACCTAGAGTGGAGTCTTGATTATAGCACAAGATTAGAACATTCTATTTTGAGCAGTTTAGTGGACAGGCTGTTTGAGCCTTCTTTTTGGCTTTTCCCACGAGCATGGGAGGTATGTAATGTTGGAGTTTTGAAGGTATGCATGTTTTAAGGCCTCACACACCTCGAGGCAGGAGAAGGAAGGAGTTTGAAGAGAAAAAACAATAAAGATTTTTTGAGTTTTCTGCATTTTTCTGTCTTTTTGTTGTTCCTACGTCCTGTACTATTCCGTACTAGATTGTCATGATTTCTAATGCCCAAAATGTTGAAATGAGTTGAGTTACCTTTCATTTGCAACTAATTTGGAGAATTTTCATTGTTCTAGAAACATTTTATAATCGGTTTTCTAAAATTGGGTCTAAAACCCTAATTTTGAGGGTTTTGGCCAAAACGATGGGTTTTTGACCCATTCCACCTGTGTCATAGGCCTAAAATGGGTGGAATGGCTCTAGTTAGGTTGTATTTTCTTTTTTTTTTCATTGCAGAAGCAGGGGAGTGGAGTGAAGTGTCTTTTGAAGCTAATTAAGCCTAGTATCCTCATGTATTAGGTTTTCTAGCATAGGTAGAGTAGTGATTTGATGAAAAGTTGACTTGGGATGAGCTAGGATCCCTCAAACCAGCATAATCAATCCATTTCAACCTAATTCATGCCCTGGAGTAGGTCTTGGAAGTTTGGAGCAAGTTTAGCATACACTTGCTTTGTAAAAGAGGCCTAATTAGGCCTAAAACAACAAGTACAGTCAATTTTTGAAGCCTCTGTTCCAAAGGAACTTGTACTGCATGTCTGATATGTTGTGTAGGAGCTTAATGGGTATCTAGAAAGTCAATTTGTTCATGGCTTTGCCAATTATTCTGCCAGTTATGCATGAAAAACTCTATTCCAAGGGCTACAAGCAATTAGGGCTAGTTGTGAAGGAACGATAGGAAAGACAAGTGACCAAGTTTTTTGGTGAGTTTCATTAGTGTTAATCTGTCATATAAATGAGGTCTCAGGTGTCCTTGAGGATTAGTAAGTGGTCCATGCATATAAACCTTGTTGAAGCACCTTTCCCTCATATTGAAGCCATGTATTCTGGAAGAGAGAACAACTCCATGCATGATCAACAAAGGGATCATTGAAGTGTTGTTTAAGAACCTACCCCTGCTCTGCATCAAGTGGTATTAGAGCCTAGGTTTAGATTCTAATTGGGAAGAAAGAAGAAAGTTGAAGTGTGAAGGAGGAATAGTTGCAAGATGCCTCCTAGAAACAATCCAGTCCTCACTAGAGAAGTGAGAATGATGAAGGAATCTCAAGATGGAGTCCTAGCCAGACTTGCAACCATAGAAGCAAACCTAAGAAGAGGTAGAGTCATTGAGGAAGAGAGTGACCAATAGGAAGAGAATGAGGGTGAGAGTGCAGGCCCTCAAAGGGGATCTAATGAGGAAGAGATGGATCCAGACGATAGAAGGTTTATGAAGATGTTGTAGGCTGTGAAAGGGGAAAGCACTGATGTCCAAATGGAGTTCCCCATGTATGAAGGAAAAATGAACAGTGAGGAAGTATTAGATTGGATTGATTCCTTAGATAACTACTTTGAGTACAAGGAGATGCCAGAAGAACAAAAGGTCAAATTGGCAAAGACCAAGTTGAAGGGAGCAACATTAACATGGTGGAACTATGTTCAATTAGAGAGGTTGAGGAAAGGAAAAGCAAAAATCAGTTCATGGGACCGGATGGTGTCCAAAGTGAAGAGCCAATTCCTACCAAGGGATCATGCAATGCAAACCTTTAGAAGGTTGCAAAATTTAAAACAAAAGGAAATGGATGTTATGGCCTATATTGAAGAATTCAACAAGCTGACCATGAGGACATGACACAATGAAGATGAGGTTGAGAAAATTGCTAGGTATATCAATGGGCTTAGGCTCAATATTCAGGATGAAATAAGCCTTGCCACCCCTAGAAATGTGGAGGAATGTTTCCAACTGGCAGTAAGGGCAGAAGAGAAGATCAAAAGAAGACAAGAACAACAGGCTAGGGGCAGAGGAAAGAATAATAGAGGCAGAGGTAACATTGGGGGAAGGACACAATTCCAAAAGCAACAAGGAGAATCAAGTGGACAACAAGAGCAAAAAGGGGAATCAAGTGATAGGGGCAGTTTTAGAGGTAGAAGACCTAACACTAGTGGAAGATTTAGTGGCCAAGGAAGAGGGTCAAGCACCTTCTTAGGTAAATGTTACAACTGTAATTAGTTTGGACATCCCGCATTCAGGTGCCCAGACAAGAAAGCATCAAGTTCTCAATGAGGTGAACGCAGAACCCAAATAGTGCATGAAGAGGACAATGAAAGTATCAATTCACCACTTCAGCCTGCTGCTCCTGAGGTAGGTGATACATTGATGATAAGGAGGACACTCCTCAAGGTACCAACAACCAGGGAGCCTTCACAAAAGAAATCATTGTTTAGAACAACTTGCAAGTCACATGGAAAGGTATGCAAAGTAGTTGTTGATTTTGGTTCTATTGATAATCTGGTTTCCTTAGAAATGGTAGAGAAGTTGAACCTAAAGAGAATTCCTCACCCCACACCCTACAAAGTGTCATGGTTAAACAAAGGTCAACAAGTCTTGGTAAATGAACAGTCATGGGTAGAGTTTAACATTGGGGGTTATAGAGATAAGATCCTTTGTCACTTGTGACATCATTCCTATGGATGTTTGTCACCTGCTACTAGGAAGACCCTGGCAACATGACAGAAAGACCAAACATGATGGTTGGAAAAACACTTATGTGATAGAGAAGGATGGAGTCTCATTCTCATTGACACCCCTTCAAGAGGAAGACCCTGATAAACAGGTTGGGTCTAGCATTATGGTAGTAGGAGAGAAAGAGTTTTTGCAAACAATGAAGGAAGAAGGTGGACAGGGATTTGTAGTAGTGATTAGACCTAAGACCAAGTCTGTTTTAGCAGCAAATAAGGTGGAAGACATACCTAGTGAAGTTCAGTCTTTGTTGAACAAGTATAAGGATATTGTGGTAGATGATTTGCCAAGTTCCTTACCTCCCATGAGAGACATCAGCCATCACATAGACTTGATCCCTGGTGCCAATTTACCTAACAAGGCTGCATACAAATTGACCCCACAACAAAATGAAGAAATCAAAGCACAAGTCCAAGAATTGTTAGATAAGAGTCTCATTAGAGAAAGCTTAAGTCCATGTTAAACAAATCACAATCAGATATAGGTTCCTAATACCTAGAATGGAGGACCTAATGGACTGTTTAGGAGGTGCATGTTACTTCTCAAAGATTGATCTCAAAAGTGGATATCACCAAATCAGAATAAGGGAAGGAGATGAATGGAAAACTACCTTTAAGACCAATGAAGGACTGTATGAATGGATGGTAATGCCCTTTGGACTGTTAAATGCTCCTAGTACGTTTATGAGGTTAATGAATGAGGTTTTGAAGCCTTGTATTGGAAAATTTGTTGTTGTTTGTAATGTCTCCTTTAGCAAGTCAAAATTTTCTTAACCTTGCACATAATTTCAACTTGTAAAAGAGAACATTAGTAATCAATTCTTCTTATAATATCAACATATATCAATAATTCAATTATCCAATCCTTAAGTGGATTCATACTTAGGGTTGTCTATTAAATGTTAATTTTATTTATTTTCAAACATTAGTGGAGATGGGGTACTATCTCTTGTTAGATTGCATGAATCATCCTCTACGGGTAGTGCCTTTGTATGATGTAACACATGCCCATTCCACCTTAGGTCTTACTAAGTGCCTTTGTATGATGTAACATATGGCCATTCTACTGTAGGTCTTACTTATTACCTTTGTATGATGTAGCATAGTCCATTCCACCACAGGTCTTATCCATTGCCTAAGTATGATGTAACATGGTCCATTCCACCACCGGTCTTATCTACCTTTGAGGTATTAATGCTACTTCTTCCTAACAAGTTTACCTCCAATCTCTCAATGTGTGCTATGCTCTTAAATAAATCAAATACGATTACTCTTTATTATATTTATTTATTTTCAATATTAAAGTTGTATTTAACTCAGAAGTGTTCTCTTAAAAAATATCTTTTTTTCCTTCTGATGATGTTTTCCTTCTATCTCACAACCTTTATTTATTTCTCTTTCAAGAGATATATTCAAAGAGGCACGTTTCTTATTATGCTTGGTGGTAAAAGACATACTTACCCTCTTATAATTTTTATACTTTATATTAATTCCCCTTTGTGGTAAAACTAGTTCTAACCATACCTAACTCCCTTATCATAAGAGGATAGGTTAAAAGATATTTATTTTATCTTATTATTTATTTATATTATTTGTATTTATATTATATCATTATAATAAATGATATATTATTTATTTTGTATTCTTTGTATTATATCATTTATATCATAATAAATGATATATGATTTATATTATATTATTTATATTTATATTACAATATAAGATAATAATAATAATATTTGTATTTATATTATTAGATATATTTATATATATTGTTATTTATAATATGGATATTATATTTTAATTATAATAAAATATTCATACAATAATATTATTTATTAAATAATATATAATGTATGTAATTATTTCTATTATCCCAAATAATATTTTACAAACCATCTTTATCATGTTCAAATCTTTACTTTAACAGTGTCTTAGATATGGGGACATGACAACCCTCCCCACTCAAGATTGCTTGTCCTCAAGCAACTATAATTAGGTATCCTATAATATTTTATAACATTATATTTATTGAGGTTTATGTACACAATAAATACAATAAATATTTGGAGCTAGTTGTTTACATATATTTTAATTTGTTTTTCTCATGCCATTTCAAGTCGTAGGTTACCCATAGAGATATTTTAATTATTTTATTTTACTATTTCATTTAGTATATTTACTTAATGTAATTTTAAGAGTTATTTTATTCTTATTTATTTTTTACCTTATTTACTCATTATTTATTAATTAAATATTTGTAAGTAAATTTTAATTTTTTTTATGTTGCATCATAACATATTGAGTAAATTTTAATTTTCAATGTTACATCTATATATTTAAAATATTTTATCAATGTATTAAACACTATTATTCCAGCAAATTCATACTTGGGTTTTCATTGATTCTTGCTTTTTTTATTTATTTTTATTTTTTTAATCACTACTCTGATACCACTGTAATGTCCCCTTTAGCAAGTCAAAATTTTCTTAACCTTGCACATAATTTCAACTTGTAAAAGAGAACATTAGTAATCAATTCTTCTTATAATATCAACATATATCAATAATTCAATTATCCAATCCTTAAGTGGATTCATACTTAGGGTTGTCTATTATATGTTAATTTTATTTATTTTCAAACATTAGTGGAGATGGGGTACTATCTCTTGTTAGATTGCATGAATCATCCTCTACGGGTAGTGCCTTTGTATGATGTAACACATGCCCATTCCACCTTAGGTCTTACTAAGTGCCTTTGTATGATGTAACATATGGCCATTCTACCGCAGGTCTTACTTATTACCTTTGTATGATGTAGCATAGTCCATTCCACCGCAGGTCTTATCCATTGCCTAAGTATGATGTAACATGGTCCATTCCACCGCCGGTCTTATCTACCTTTGAGGTATTAATGCTACTTCTTCCTAACAAGTTTACCTCCAATCTCTCAATGTGTGCTATGCTCTTAAATAAATCAAATACGATTACTTTTTATTATATTTATTTATTTTCAATATCAAAGTTGTATTTAACTCAGAAGTGTTCTCTTAAAATATATCTTTTTTTCCTTTTGATGATGTTTTCCTTCTATCTCACAACCTTTATTTATTTCTCTTTCAAGAGATATATTCGAAGAGGCACGTCTCTTATTATGCTTGGTGGTAAAAGACATACTTACCCTCTTATAATTTTTGTACTTTATATTAATTCCCCTTTGTGGTAAAACTAGTTCTAACCATACCTAACTCCCTTATCATAAGAGGATAGGTTAAAAGATATTTATTTTATCTTATTATTTATTTATATTATTTGTATTTATATTATATCATTATAATAAATGATATATTATTTATTTTGTATTCTTTGTATTATATCATTTATATCATAATAAATGATATATGATTTATATTATATTATTTATATTTATATTACAATATAAGATAATAATAATAATAATATTTGTATTTATATTATTAGATATATTTATATATATTGTTATTTATAATGTGGATATTATATTTTAATTATAATAAAATATTCATACAATAATATTATTTATTAAATAATATATAATGTATGTAATTATTTCTATTATCCCAAATAATATTTTACAAACCATCTTTATCATGTTCAAATCTTTACTCTAACAGTGTCTTAGATATGGGGACATGACATTGTTTATCTAGATGATATTCTTGTGTTTAGCAAGATAAAGGAAGAGCACTTGCAGCATCTTGACATGGTTTTGCAGAGATTGAATGAAGAAAAGTTGATGATAAACCTCAAAAAGTGTGAGTTTATGAAAGAAGAACTAGTATATCTTGGTTTTGTCATCTCCAAGGGCTCATTGAAGATGGATCCCACAAAGGTAGAGGCAATACTTAGTTGGCCTACTCCAAAATCAGTAGGAGAGGTAAGAAGCTTTCATGGTTTAGCTACTTTCTATAGGAAATTCATTAAAAATTTCAATCATATCTGCTCCGCCATCCTTGACAGCATCAAAGGAGACAAGAAGAGGAAGTTTCAGTTTGAATATCTGAAAAATAGAGTGGCACAACAACCCATCCTGGCTTTACCTGACTTCAACAAGATCTTCACAGTGGAGTGTGATGCTAGTGGATTTGCAGTGGGTGCAGTCTTGAGCAAAGAAGGCAGACTAGTGGCTTTCTTTAGTGAAAAGCTAAATGAAGCCAAAAGAAAGTGTTCTTCATATGACCTAGAACTCTATGCATTAGTGCAATCCCTAAGGAAGTGGAGACATTACCTCTTGCCCAAGTAATTTATAGTCTTCATAGATAACCATGCTCTGAGTTTTTTGAACAGTCAAAACAAGTTGAGTCATAGGCATGTAAAGTGGGTTGAGTACTTGCAAAGTTACACATTCACCATCAAGCACAAGAAAGGCCAAGCTAACAAGGTAGCAGATGCCTTAAGCAGGAGATCAGTGCTAGTGCATGAAATACAACTTCAAAGTGTGGGACTAGAAGCATTGAAAGACATCTATGCTGATGATGTAGACTTTAAAGAGGTATACTCTATTTGCCAGCAGTTTCAAGGTACTTTTCATGATCAATTTCCTGATTTTTTATTGCAAGATGGATTGTTATTCAAGGGTGCTCAGTTATGCATCCCTAAGTGCTCTATGAGGACAAATTTTATAAGGGAGAAGCATTGTGGGAGTCTTGGAGGACATTTTGGGATTGACAAGACACTAAATATGGTAAGAAGGTTCTATTTTTGGCCTCGGATGCAAGTAGATATCAGAAAGTTTGTTGAAACTTGTGGAGTTTGTCAAAGAGCCAAGGGCTCTAGTTCAAATGCAGGACTATATCAGCCTCTCCCAATCCCTAGCAGACATTGGGAACATCTCAGTATGGACTTTGTATTAGGCTTACCAAAAACTCAGAGAGGAGTGGACAATGTGTTTGTAGTTGTTGACAGATTTAGTAAAATGGCGCATTTTGTTCCTTGCAAATGCACAAGTGATGCCTCAAACATTGCAGGCTTATTCTTCAAGGAGATAGTTAGAATTCATGGACTACCCCTCTATAGTTTCAGACAGAGATTCTAAATTTATAGGTCACTTTTGGAGGACCTTATGGAGGAAATCAGGAATAAATTTGACTTTCAGCTCTGCCTATCACCCATGAATAGATGGGCAGACTGAAGTGGTCAATAGGTCATTGGGGAATCTACTTAGGTGTCTAACAAAAGAGCATGGATAGCAATGGGATCTTGTTCTCCCTCAGGCAGAATATGCTTATAATGACTCCATTAACAGGAGCATAGGAAAGAGTCCTTTTGAAGTAATGTATGGATTGAACCCAAGAGGTATACATGAACTTAGGTATTTGAGAGGATTAGAGAAGAGAAGTGCTGAAGGAGAGGAGTTTGCAATGGCTATGAAGGATATACATGATCAAGTTAGAGAACACCTCAAGAAGAGTGTGGAGACTTATAAGAAGCATGCAGATTTGAAGAGGAGGAATGTTCAGTTTAGAGTTGGAGATTTAGTACTTGCACATCTGAGAAAAGAGAGGTTACCTAAGGGTAGATACACTAAGTTGCTGATGAAGAAGATTGGGCCATGCAAGGTGGTCCACAAGTTTGGTGAAAATGCATATGAGATAGAACTCCCTCCTGGAGTTGCTATGTCATCAATCTTTAACATTGCTAACTTATATCCTTTCGAGGGATCTTTGGATGCAGGTATAGATGCTGATGAAGGTATTGCTGATGCTAATTGGGTTAAAGATCTTCCTCCTACTGCACCAGTCAAACTTGAAGCCATTTTAGACACCAAGGAGGTCAAGAGAACAAGACATAAGGTTTATAATGAATACCTTGTGAAGTGGAACGGTCTTCCTGATGAAGATGCCACATGGATGACGGCTGAAGACATTGCAGAACATGGAACCTCAGTACCTGATCTGATCTCAGGTGGAGACTGAGATCCTTTCTCCTTGGGTGTATGGTGCAGGGGCCCAAGACAAATTTTGAATTTTCCTTCATAACTGATGTAATAAAGTCTATTAAAGACCATTTTTTATGTATTTGTGGTCACCTAGAGTGGAGTCTTGATTATGGCACAAGATTAGAACATTCTATTTTGAGCAGTTTAGTGGACATGTTGTTTGGGCCTTCTTTTTGGCTTTTCCCATGAGCATGGAAGTTATGTAATGTTGGATTTTTGGAGGTATGCATGTTTTAAGCCCTCATACACCTCGAGGCAGGAGAAGGAAGGAGTTTGAAGAGAAAAAACAATAAAGATTTTCTAAGTTTTTTGCATTTTTCTGTCTTTTTGTTGTTCATACGTCTTGTACTGTTTCGTACCAGATTGTCATGATTTCTAATGCCCAAAATGTTGAAATGAGTTGAGTTATCTTTCATTTGCAACTGATTTGGAGGATTTTCATTGTTCTTGAAGCATTTTATAATCGATTTTTTTAAACTGGGTCTAAAACCCTAGTTTTGAGGGTTTTGGGCAAAATGATGGGTTTTTGACCCATTCCACCTGTCATAGGCCTAAAATGGGTGGAATGGCTCTAGTTAGGTTGTATTTTCTTTTTGTTTTCATTGCAAAAGCATGGGATTGGAGTGAAGTGTCTTTTGAAGCTAATTAAGCCTAATATCCTCATGTATTAGGTCTTCTAGCATAGGTAGAGTAGTGATTTGATGAAAAGTTGACTTGGGATGAGCTAGGATCCCTCAAACCAGCGTAATCAATCCATTTTCAACCTAATTCATGCCCTGGAGTAGGTTTTGGAAGTTTGGAGCAAGTTTAGCATACACATGCTTTGTAAAAGAGGCCTAATTATGCCTAAAATAGCAAGTACAATCACTTTTTGAAGCCTCTGTTCCAAAGGAACCTGTACTACATGTTTGATATTTTGTGTAGGAAGTTAATGGGTATCTAGAAAGTCAATTTGTTCATGGGTTTGCCAAGTATTCTGCTAGTTATGCATGAAAAACCCTATTCCTAGGGCTACAAGCAATTAGGGCTAGTTGTGAAGGAACGATAGGAAAGACAAGTGACCAAGTTTTTTGGTGAGTTTCATTAGTGTTAATTTGTCATATAAATGAGGTCTCAGGTGTCCTTGAGGATTAGTAAGTGGTCCATGCATATAAACCTTGTTGAAGCACCTTTCCCTCATATTGAAGCCATGTATTGTGGAAGAGAGAACAGCTCCATGCATGATCAACAAAGGGATCATTGAAGTGTTGTTTAAGAACCTACCCGTGCTCTGCATCACCTCACCCTTAATCATCTTACCAAACTGTGGGTATGGGGTTAAGTTAAGGGTGTATGATTGGACCTTGGTGATCCTCAAGTGGATGAAGAACATCGGGTGTGTGTGAAGTTCCTTGAGCCAAGAGACGAAGAACACCGGGTGTGTGTGAAGCTCTTGGGTGTGTGTGAAGCTCTTGGGCCTATGGTAAATATGAGCTCATAATGTTTATAATTGTGCCCGACGGTAGGTGACTCTCGATGGGATGAAGAATGCCGGGGGTTGCATGAAGTCCCCTCGAGCCAAATGGCGAAGGACCTCGGGTTTTGGGAGAAGCCTTTGGGCCTCCGTGTGGGATGGATATGAATGCCTTAACAAAACCATGCTCATATGGGAGATAGGATTGATTAATGGTAGGGCTACCCTAGGACTCCCTCAAGATAGTGCATGAGAATTGTGAAAGAAATAATGTGAATGTGTAATGCCTATTTGTATAATATAAAGAGAAATTATGTGATTATGATTATAAGGTTACAAGCCTTAAGTACAAATGTGGAAAGTATATGGATTTGATACTTGGTTATTAACCCTAATTATGATATGAAAAGAAGAATTGAATACTAATGTTCTCTTTTTGTAAGTTAAAATTTTGTGCAAGGTTGTGAAATTTTGACTTGCTAGAAGAGGACATTACATTGTGTACATATCTCCATTGTGTTAATGTGTTCATACGTTGTTTGTGTGGTGTTTTTCCCATCCTCCCTCC
Organism: Cunninghamia lanceolata; assembly: GCA_027924645.1. Classification (NCBI taxonomy): domain Eukaryota; kingdom Viridiplantae; phylum Streptophyta; class Pinopsida; order Cupressales; family Cupressaceae; genus Cunninghamia; species Cunninghamia lanceolata. The sequence continues at coordinate 948,145 of BSBN01000766.1, read as the reverse complement.
TTGCACTTTTGGTCTCCTCCCAGAGATAAGCTAGTTCTTGCTGTGCGAGTGCTTGGCACACGCTCCCAAATAGAGCCAGTGTTGGCACCCCATTTTACCTTGTCCCCGATCTTGCAATTTTGTGTTTGAATCAGTTAAAAGTCCTTGTTTGTGGCTATGCTGTCAAACCCATCATTTATATTCGATCAAAGACTATTTTAATGGGTGCCCTTCATAAATTTGTCTAAGTGTTTCATCTTTGAAAAATCCTTGAAAATGCCTGAGTGTTGCCTTGTCAGCAGGTTTGCTGGTTCACGAACCTGCCTAGGTGCCAATTTCCTTTCATTATGTTTTCGAAGGTCTTTGTTGGCAGTTCGGCCGATTCACGAACTGCCGAACTCACCAACTATAGTTCCTCAATTCGTCGTTTTGCCGATTGGCCGATAAAGGGAAGGGTGAAGTGGGCCTTTGTCGGTGAAATGGGTGGTTCACAAACTAAAAGGTTCGTTGATGGCCCAAGTTGCCGACAAGTAAAGTGGAAGAAATATTCTAAGGGAAGAACTTGGGGCAAACAAAGAAGAGACAAAGATGAAGTGGATGGTTCATGCTGAGTGAGGTTTGCCGATAGACAAAATCGCCGACAAAGAAAGAAGACAATACAGGAAGAGGAAATGACAATGCTTTTAGGTGGAGGTGGAAGTATGCGAACCTTGAGATTTGCCAATTTTAAAGTTCACCGATGAGGTGTTGATGCAGAGTAGGGGTAGGTTCTTAACAAACACTTCAATGATCCCTTTGCTGATCATGCATGGCGCTGTTCTCTCTTCCACAACACATGGCTTCAATATGAGGGAAAGGTGCTTCAACAAGGTTTATATGCATGGGCTTCTTGCCAACCCTCCAAGACACCTGAGACCACATTAATAAGGTAGGTTGATACTAATGAAACCACCCAAAAATCCTAACCTTTGATCCTTCTTACCATTACCTTGAAATCAGTCCTAATTGCTTGTAGCCCTTGGAAAGGGGTTTTTCAGTCATAACTTGCTAAATACTTGGCAAACCCACAAATGAATTGACTTTCTAGATACCCTTTTGGCTCCTATTCAACATATCTAGAAATTAGGTGGGGTTGTTTTGGCACGTGGGCCTCAAAAACTGACTGTACCTATTTTCCTAGGCCTAATTAAGGCCTCTTTGACAAAGCAAGTGTGTGACAAACCTACTCCAAACTTCTAAAACCAACTTCAGGGTGTCTATGGGGTTGCAAAATGACTAAATATGCTAGTTTGGGGGATCTCAAGTCATTCCAAGTCACTTTTCCACTACTGTGTTAATTCAACTAGGCTTGAAAAGTCTAATACATGAAGATATTAGACATAAATGGATTCAAACATTACTCTTTTCCAATCCCCTGCTCCTAAAACGACATAAATAAAGAAACACAAACTAACTAAAACCATTCCACCCATTTTTGAGCTATGACATAGGTGGAATGGGTCAAAAACCCATCGATTTGCCCAAAACCCTCAAAACTAGGGTTTAAGATCCAGTTTCAGAAAACCGACTATAAAATGCTTCAAAAAGAATGAAAATCTTCCTAACTTGATTCAAATGAAAGCTAACACCATTCACTTCATGATTTTAGACGTTTGGATCCATGATAGTACAGTACGAAATAGTACCAGGCATTGGAACAACAAAAATACAGAAAAAAATGCAGAAAACTGGAAAAATCTCTATTATTTCTTCTCCAAATCTTTTCTCTGATCTGCCTCGAGGTGTGAGAGGCATAAAAAATATGTTTTCATTGAAACTCCACGTTTCATAACTCCATGGTCGTGGAAAAGCCAAAAAGAAGGCATAAAACAGCCTGTCCACTAAACTGCTAAAAATAGATTGTCCTAATCTTATGCCATATTCAAGACTCCATCTCTAGGTGACCACAAATACATTAAAAATGGTCTTTAATAGACTTTATTACATCAGTTACATATCCAAACTCCACCTAGGCTCTTATTAAGAACAAAAAAATCAAAATTTGTCTTGGTGCCCCTGCACCATATACCGAAGGAGAAAGGATCTCAGTCTCAACTTGAGATCAGATCTGGGACTGTGGTTCCATGTTTCGCAATGTCTTCAGCTATCATCCTTGTGGCATCTTCATGAGGTAGTCCCTGCCACTTCACAAGATATTCATTGTACACCTTATGCCTTGTTTTCTTGACCTCCTTGGTGTCTATAATGGCTTCAAGTTTGACTGGTACAGTAGGAGGAAGATCTTTAATCCAATCAGCATCAGCAATACCTTCATCAGCACCTGTACCTACATCCAAAGATCCCTTGAAAGGATATAAGTCAGCAATGTTAAAGATTGGTGAGATAGCAACTCCAGGAGGGAGTTCTATCTCATATGCATTTTCACCAAACTTGTGGACCACCTTGCATGGCCCAATCTTCTTCATCAGCAACTTAGTGTATCTGCCCTTAGGTAACCTCTCTTTTCTCAGATGTGCAAGTACTAAATCTCCAACTTTGAACTGAACATTCCTCCTTTTCAAATCTGCATGCTTCTTGTAAGTTTCCACACTCTTCTTGAGGTGTTCTCTAACTTGATCATGTATATCCTTCATAGCCATTGCAAACTGCTCTCCTTCTGCACTTCTCTTCTCCAATCCTCTCAAATCCCTGAGTTCATGTATACCTTTTGGGTTCAATCCATACACTACTTCAAAGGGACTTTTCCCTATGCTCCTGTTAATGGAGTCATTGTAAGCATATTCTGCCTGAGGGAGAACAAGATCCCATTGCTATCCATGCTCTTTTGTGAGACACCCAAGTAGATTTCCCAATGACCTATTAACCACTTCAGTCTGCCCATCTGTTTGTGGATGATAGGCAGAGTTGAAAGTCAAATTTGTTCCTAATTTCTTCCATAAGGTCCTCCAAAAGTGACCTATAAATTTAGAATCTCTGTTTGAAACTATAGAGAGGGGCAGTCCGTGAATTTTAACTATCTCCTTGAAGAATAGGCCTGCAATGTTTGAGGCATCACTTATGCATTTGCAAGGAATGAAGTGTGCCATTTTACTGAACTTGTCCACAACCACAAACACACTGTCCACTACCCTCTGAGTTTTAGGTAAACCTAATGCAAAGTCCATACTAAGATGTTCCCAAGGTCTTCTAGGGATTGGGTGACGCTGATACAGACCTGCATTTGAACTAGAGCCCTTGGCTCTTTGGCAAATCCCACAACTTTCCACAAACTTCTTGATATTTGCAGGCATCCTTGGCCAAAGGTAGAACCTTTTCACCTGATCTAAGGTTTTGTCAAACCCAAAATGTCCACCCAAAGTACCACAATGCTTCTCTCTTATTAAATTGGCTCTCATAGAGCACTTAGGTACACACAATTGAGTACCCCTAAACAATAATCCATCTTGCAACATAAAATCAGAGAACTCACTGTGAAAAGTATTCTGAAATTGACTGCAAACAACATATTGTTCCTTAAAATCATCATCATTTTTATACATACCTTTGAGTGCTTCTATCCCCATACTTTGAAGTTGAATTTCTTGGATCATCATAGACCTCTGGCTCAAAGCATCAGCAACTTTATTTGACTGGCCTTTCTTATGTTTGATTGTGAAGGTATAGGCCTGCAAGTATTCTACCCACTTCATGTGCGTATGATTCAACTTGTCTTGACTGTTCAAGAAACTTAAGGCATGATTATCTGTGAAAACAATGAATTCCTTAGGCAAAAGGTAATGTCTCCACTTCCTTAGGGACTACACTAATGCATAGAGCTCTAGGTCATATGAAGAATACTTTCTTTTGGCTTCATTTAGCTTTTCACTGAAGAAAGCCACTGGTTTGCCTTCTTGGCTCAAGACTGCACCCACTGCAAATCCACTAGCATCACACTCCACTGTGAAGATCTTGTTGAAGTTAGGTAAAGCTAGGATGGGCTGTTGTGCCACTCTATTTTTTAGATATTCAAAGCTCTTACCTGCCTCATCAGTCCACTGAAACTTCCTCTTCTTGTCTCCTTTGATAGTGTCCAGGATGGGAGAGCAGATATGACTGAAATTTTAATGAATTTCCTATAGAAAGTAGCTAAACCATGAAAGTTTCTTACCTCTCCTATTGATTTTGGAGATGGCCAACTGAGAATGGCTTCAACCTTGGGAGGATCCATCTTCAATGTGCCTTTGGAGATCACAAAACCAAGGTACACAAGTTCTTTCATAAACTCACATTTTTTGAGGTTTATCATCAACTTCTCATGCAATCTCTGCAAAACCATGTTAAGATGCTGCAAGTGCTCTTCCTTTGTCTTGCTAAACACAAGAATATTATCTAGATAAACAACAACAAATTTTCCAATAAAAGGCTTCAAAATCTCATTCATTAACCTCATAAACGTACTAGGAGCATTTGACAGTCCAAGGGGCATTACCATCCATTCATACAGTCCTTCATTGGTCTTAAAGGCAGTTTTCCATTCATCTCCTTCCCTTATTCTGATTTGGTGATATCCACTTTTGAGATCAATCTTTGAGAAGTAACATGGACCTCCTAAACAGTCCATTAGGTCCTCCATTCTAGGTATTGGGAACTTATATCTGATTGTGATTTTGTTTATTACCCTTGAGTCAGTACACATCCTCCACTCTCCACCTTTCTTGGGTGCTAAAACAGTAGGGACAACACATGGACTTAAGCTTTCTATGATGAGACCCTTATCTAACAATTCTTGGACTTGTGCCTTGATTTCTTCATTCTGTTGTGGGGTTAGTTTGTATGCAACCTTGTTAGGTAAATTAGCACCAGGGATCAGGTCTATGTGATGACTGATATCTCTCATGGGAGGTAAGGTACTTGGCAAATGATCTACCACAATATCCTTGTACTTGTTCAACAAAGACTGGACTTCACTAGGTATGTCTTCCATCTTATTTGCTGCTAAAACAGACTTGGTCTTAGGTCTGATTATTATTGCAAATCCCTGTCCACCTTCTTCCTTCATTGTTTGCAAAAACTTTCTCTCCTACTACCATAATGCTAGACACAACTTGCTTATCAGACTCTTCCTCTTGAAGGGGTGTTAATGAGAATGAGACTCCATCCTTCTCTATCACATAAATGTTTTTCTGACCATCATGCTTGGCCTTTCTGTCATATTGCTAGGGTCTTCCTAGCAGCAGGGGACAAACATCCATAGGAATGATGTCACAAAGGATCTTATCTCTATAACCCCCAATGTTAAACTCTACCCATGACTGTTCATTTGCCAAGACCTGTTGAGCTTTGTTTAACCATGACACTTTGTAGGGTGTGGGGTGAGGAATTATTTTCATGTTCAACTTCTCTACCATTTCCAAAGAAACCAAATTATCAGTAGAACTAGAATCAACAACTACTTTGCATACCTTTCCATGTGACTTACAAGTTGTTCTAAACAATGATTTCCTTTGTGAAGGCTCCCTGGTTGTTGGCACCTTGAGGAGTGCCCTCCTTATCATCTATGTATCACCTACCTCAGGAACAGCAGGTTGAAGTGGTGAATTGACACTTTCACCGTCCTCTTCATGCACTATTTGGGTTCTACGTTCACCTCCATGAGAACTTGATGGTTGCTTGTCTGGGCACTTGAATGCAGGATGTCCAAATTGATTACAGTTGTAACATTTACCTGAGAAGGTGCTTTACCCTCTTCCTTGGCCACTAAACCTTCCTCTACTATTTGATCTTCTTCCTTTGAAGTTACCTCTGCCACTTGACTCACTACCTTGTTCCTGCTGGCCATTTGATTCTCTTTGCTACTTTTGTGACTGTCCTCTTGCACCAAAGTTGCCTCTACCTCTGAAATTCTTTCCTCTACCTCTTCCATGTTGCTCTTGCCTTCTCTTTATCCTTTCTTTTGCCTTGACAGCCAATTGGAAACACTCTTCCACTATCCTTGGTGTAGATAAGCTGATCTCATCTTGAATGTTGTACCTCAGGCCATTTAGTGTCATATCCCTCAACTTCAGCCCATAATAGCTCGAAGTTTTCCAATTAAAGATTGGAAAGAAGACTAGTTTATAATGGCTCAGTGTGATCTTGAAGGTTACATATGTTTATGATAATAAACTCTCTTTATGTTCAATTTCATAACTTAGCCAAATTTCATGGCAAGAGGAAAAGACAAAATAGAATAAGACAAAATCTGACTTGGCACTAAAAGACAAATCATATTTTAAAGGCAATAAAAGACAATTATTAAGGGATCGAATGAGACCATTAAGGACCCCGATCCTTATGAAGAGATAAAATATAATTATAAATAAATTAATGAAAAGGCACAAAGGCCTAAGGCTCTCCACCCGATGACTCTTCAATACCATAAAAGGAGGAGACGAAACCAAGTAAGACATCATCGATCACAAAAAGAAAGATACATCTGAATATTGAGGTACGGACAGAAGCAGCAGCAAGCAATTCTAACTCTTTCAAGCATCGATCCAAGCATTGGATATTATCATTAATTCATACAAGAATATCTTTCAAGGCTGCAGTCCAGTTTACAACAGCAAGTAAGCATCTTCATATTATTCTTATCCTCTTTGTCTGATCGGCTGTCATACTAGCACAGGTATGAAGAAAATGATATTTCTATTTCATTCATGATAGCATTTATTCTTATACAGTCAATCATTGATAATGTAATGTGTAGGCAGCCATATTCATTTGCTCATGATAATGTATTTTGTATCGATTATGATAACTCTAATTTATGAACAATCATATGCTTGTTCCAATAAATGTATTGATTATGATAACTCTGATTTATGAACAACAATCATATGCTTGTTCTCATAAATGTATCTATCATGATAACTTTGATTTATGCACAGCCATTCTTAGTAATGCAATATGTACATTCCATTATCCATGATGATATAATCATCATGAATAATGAAATGTAGACAGTCATATAGAATAATCATTTATAATATATCTAGTATGCAATAATTCAAATGATATATTTTGTAAACAATTATGTATAATGCTATGTGATTTGCTAACCTCATATGAGAGGTGAAAGGGAAAGTACCAAGAGGCCACTTATGGGTATTATAGAGGCCTTGTCACATGTGGTATAAGGTATCCATAGTGCAGGGATAATGATGTATAGGCCTTGGTTACTTGATGTAAGGCATCATAAGAGTACCAAGGAGTTTTATAGAGGCCTTGACTCTAAGGTATTAAGGATACCGCATTGAGTCTAAGGATAGAGACATTAGAGCCCCATGATGGATAACGGTAACTCTCCTCTAATCTCCCATAGGTTGTTAACAAATGACATATGAATAGATAAATAGATTACAATATATATTGATGAAAACCATAGATCATGTGAAATCTCATGATAAGAATAGGCAAGGCATATTAATGATGATCATGAGAATAACATGTGAAATGTTAAAGATATGCAAGGCATAGTGATCATAATAATAGCATGTGAATTATGAATGATAGATAATGTGTTGGGAAGCAATTACAAAATGAATAATAGTGATATGCACAGAAAATGATCATAGAATAATAATAGTGAATTACATCTGAAAGTAATCATAACTTTGATCATAGCAATGTGTATTGATAGTAATCCATGATGAACTAAGTTAGGAGTTGATATCTGATCATAGAAAGAATAAAGGCAATGTTATTATATGTGGCTTTAAATGAAAATATACTAATGTTTGCTTTTTGTGAGTTGAAATTGTGTGCAAGGTAAGGAGAATTTTGACTTGCAAAAAGGGGACATTACATTTAGGTACCTTGCCACCTTTTCTCTTTCATCCTCAACATGTCCTATTCTAATGCTCAACTTATGGAACTCCTCAGTGTATGCCATCACATCCAACTCCTTTTGTTTTAGACTTTGCAGCTTCTTGAAGGTCTGAATCTCATAATCTGCAGGAAGTAATTGTCCTTTTATCTTGGCTACCATTCTATCCAATGAATGGATCTTTTCTTTGCCTTTCTTGCTCTCTCTTCTTGAATGTAGTTCCACCATGTTAGGGTAGGGCCCTTTAACTTGGTCTTTGCATACTTCACTTTCTTATTGTTTTCCACCTCCTCAAACTCAAAGAAGTTATCCAGAGCATCTATCCAGCCCAATACTTCTTCACTATCCATCTTCCCACCGTACATGGGTACTTCCACTTTCAATTTAGGAGTCTTTTCCCCTTTGACAGCCTTCAGCATTTTAAGCAACCTCTCTTCACTAGAGTCCAAGTCTTCTTCCTCATCTTGAACTCCTATTTGAGGGTCTATAGTCTCACCCTCTTCCTCTGGGTCACTCTGATACCCATTGACCATTCCTCTCTTTAGGTTGGATTCCAATGCTGTAATTCTAGCTAGGGCAGCTTCATGAGACTCCTTCACTTGTCTCAGCTCCCTTGCATGTTGTTCTTTCAATTCTCTAACTTCCTAAGCCACTGGATTGCTCTTTGGAGGCATCTTGTAAACTCAACTCTTCCCAATTTACCAATCAGAACCTATGCTCTAATACCACTTGATGCAGAGCAGGGGTAGGTTCTTAACAAATACTTCAATGATCCCTTTGTTGATCATGCATGGAGTTGTTCTCTCTTCCACAACACATGGCTTCAATATGAGGGAAAGGTGCTTCAACAAGGTTTATATGCATGGGCTTCTTGCCAACCCTCCAAGATACCTGAGACCACATTAATAAGGTAGGTTGATACTAATGAAATTACCCAAAAAGCCTGACCTTTGATCCTTCTTACCATTCCCTTGAAATCAGTCCTAATTGCTTGTAGCCCTTGGAAAGGGGTTTTTCATTCATAACTTGCTAAATACTTGTCAAACTCACAAATGAATTAACTTTCTAGATACCCTTTTGGCTCCTATTCAACATATCTAGAAATCAGGTGGGGTTGTTTTGGCACATGGGCCTCAAAAACTGACTGTACCTATTTTCCTAGGCCTAATTAGGGCTCTTTTACAAAGCAAGTGTGTGACAAACCTACCCCAAACTTGTAAAACCAACTTCAGGGTGTCTATGGGGTTGCAAAATAACTAAATATGCTAGTTTGGGGGATCTCAAGTCATTCCAAGTCACCTTTCCACTACTGTGTTGATTCAACTATGCTTGAAAAGTCTAATACATGAAGATATTAGACATAAATGGATTCAAACATTACTCTTTTCCAATCCCCTGCTCCTGCAATGACATAAATAAAGAAACACAAACTAACTAAAACCAGTCCACCCATTTTTGAGCTATGACATAGGTGGAATGGGTCAAAAACCCATCGATTTGCCCAAAACCCTCAAAACTAGGGTTTAAGACCTAGTTTCAGAAAACAGACTATAAAATGCTTCAAGAACAATGAAAATCTTCCTAACTTGATTCAAATGAAAGCTAACACCATTCGCTTCATGATTTAGACATTTGGATCCATGATAGTACAGTACGGAATAGTACCAAGTGTTGGAACAACAAAAATACAGAAAAAAATGCAGAAAACTGGAAAAATCTCTATTATTTCTTCTCCAAATCTTTTCTCTGATCTGCCTCAAGGTGTGAGAGGCATAAAAAAATATGTTTTCATTGAAACTCCACATTTCATAACTCCATGGTCGTGGAAAAGCCAAAGAGAAGGCATAAAACAACCTGTCCACTAAACTGCTAAAAATAGATTGTCCTAATCTTATGCCATATTCAAGACTTCATCTCTAGGTGACCACAAATACATCAAAAATGGTCTTTAATAGACTTTATTACATCAGTTACAAATCCAAACTCCACCTAGGCTCTTATTAAGAACAAAAAAATCAAAATTTGTCTTGGTGCCCCTGCACCAGGTGTGCCGCCGACAAGGACAAAGTGCCAAGGAAGGATAAAGAGGAAAGGGGAGGATGGTCTAAGATTCGTGACATGCCCAATGTGCCAAAAAGCAAAAGTCAAAGAAAATAAAGCATGTGATAAATGTAATATTTTAATGTATTTTAAAGTGTTGTGAAAGCTTTACGTGCACTTTTCTGTGGGCATTGTATTTTAAAACGCCCACCTACTCTCAAGTTGCCATGAATACAAAACTGAAGATGATGTACAACTTGGTGGTGAGGTAGGTCAGATTGATTGCAGAAGTTATGGTGGTTGGTAGGGTAGATTTTCCTGCCCAACTCATGTAAGTGAATGTAATTCTATATATACATGATTCAGAGATGTTTTATGGGTTGGTCGTTGAACCAATTGTTTGGTCTATTTGTGCTTCAAGGTGAATCTAGGGCTTCAAATCATGCTGGTCTGAGATGCAAATGGAAGGATGCATCTGATACAGCATTGGAAGGGTCCTCAATGCACATCTTCATATAGGGATATGTCTCCATGGTTGTTTGCAGTGATTCAGGGGAATGTATAGTGGCAACTATGTATTTTCCTTCACTACTTTTGTTGGTGCAATTGTAACAAGGTTTTGATAATGTATGACAATATTTAAATTAATACAAGCTTTGTGTTGGGTCATCTCTATTGTTACAAACGAATCATTGCAATTTTGCTTAGGATTACTAAATACGTTCCCTATGTGAAATGTAATATTTGATATGTATATGAATACATATTTGTTTCTGTTGATGCTTATTGGATGCATGTCTTCCCCCTTTGCTTTTTATGACTCAGTTGCCCAATGGAGTAGGCACCGGTCCATATTGGGGATGGATCAATCATTGCTTTTAAATAAAATATTTGTCCTATTCTTTGTAGGAATAGGTTTAGTTTCGGTTTTACATGCTGTACGTGGTTCTATTCTTTAACTAGGGATAAATTTGAACTAATGCAAAACGGCTTGAATCATTTGTGAACCATGAACATGTATGCCTGCCTTGTGTATCTTGCGTATGTAAAGTTTAAATGGAATCATCTTAAGGAATGTAATATTGTCATATTTGGGTGCAATTGCATAGTGCAGTCATCATCTATATAGGGATCTTGCAGCTAGTTTTTCTTGAACTAGTGACAGTTTCTTGGGTTCAAGTGAACAAGTTGGGTTTGACTCTAGTTGTTTGAATTGATCATTTTGTTTGAACTCAATACCTGTTAAGGGATACCCCTTGGAATATCCCTCCTAAGCCCAGCTAAGCTTGAAGTGTAGAGGAGTTTATCCACTCCTGTAAGTTGGCCAAAATCGCCCTAAACCTATTGATAAACCCCTTTCCAATCACTCTGATGACACCCCTGGCCTGGGTGATTGAGTAATGCTTTAGGGTTTTGGGTTGTAGTAATTTTGGGAACCAACAACTGCTTTGTGGTCTCTCTCGCCCTTGTTTAGATATAAGGGAATTAATTCCTGGATGTACAGCGTTGATCGGTATTAGGTTCTTCTTCCCGTCTATTTCTCTCTTCATAGTGTTGGGTTATTTGCTGATGACGTTGTTCTCTATCTGTTTCCTTGCACAGATCTTGTAAAATCATAGAATGTCGTGCAAGGAGTCTTGGAAGGTGGTCGAGGAGATTGTCTACTTCGTTCACTCTCAAATTGTTCTAGATTCATCCTTTGGTATTCGTCTCTTGTCCGCTTCCTTCCATACGTGCTCCCTGACCGATATATCCCATGAATTTACGAGATCTTCTGTAAGATCATCTTCTTGTTGCTCATTAGTCTCTATTGGTTCTTCCATTGGCTGTCCCATTTATATGGCCATCTTTATCACCTTGACTACTCAACTTGACTCTGTGTAGGCAATGATGCCAAATGTTTACTGCCTAATTCAATATGCTTTGAATGATACAGAGTAAACATAACAGAAATATAATAATGATCATAACAGATTCATACCATAAATTGCAAAATGATATCATAGTGCTTTTCATTCATATGCTCTTATACAATTGTAGTATAGGGAATTCTTGCAACATGCAGTCCCTTTCACAATTACAATAAGAGTATATAAAGAGGCTGACGGTTGCTAGGGAATGCCAACCATCAGGAACTACCAAGAGCAACTACCTACAACCGACGAGAGAGAAACTAATCTCGCCGATACCCAAAACATAACTTTAAGTAAATTGTATTAATGATCTAACTACAGTAAGTCTCCCTAAGAAATAGAAATAAGTGGATCTTAAATAAAACTCTAGAAATTCAATAGTCACTAATTTTAAGATCCCTAATGCCCTTAGTGGACTCATTAGTAGGGATCTTAGTGAAGCTTGAAACCACACCAAAGTTGAGAAATAAATTGTTTTCCCCTAGTCCATCGTCTGCAGGGGTATTATCTTTTTGTGCAATTGATAGTCCACGTCAAATCTTCTTTTTTGATAACTTAAGGAGGGATTCTATGGGGGTCCTTACCCACTGAGAAACGAGCAAAATACAACAAAGCTAACAGAAAGGGATGGAAGCCCACCAACTAGACAAAAACATTCGAAAAAGTAGTAGCCCAAGAAACAATGAACAACACAAAAACACAAATAGCCCAAAAGGATGCAATGAGCTTGTCACTAGAGAAACTATGAGACCACCAAAGACTAGGAAAATGATGAAATGCCTCACCCACCAACACCCTTGTTGCAACTTGGGGAACCCACATTTGGAACAAAAAAGTCACCATGGAATGCTTGTTTGTGCCCCGCCTTGCTCAACACAACACAAAACCTAAGCTCATGGGGGAAGATTAATTTCTAAAATGTTACCCATGCCATCCCACTCTTTTGCACGGTTGGCCACAAGATAGGAGACTCAAGAGGATTAGATCCACTTTGACATTGGCTAGCAAATTAGTCACCCTGGTGCATTCACGATAAACAATGATTAGAAAGAACATCTTCAATTCTTTTGCAAAGAGCAAGCGCTTCTTCCACGGGAGATTTTAACTTCAATTCGGGCATAGTCCATTTTGGATAACCCTTGTATAACAATCGACAAATCATCTTCCACGTTTAACCTCTTACAACCTACTTTTGCAAGATGAAGACGTACCACAACAATCGATTATGCCTCATTATTAGTACACCCAGCCAAGAAAGAAGACCCACCTTTCACAAAACACCCCTTTTCATCCCTCAAAATAACGCTTGCTCTAGTGGTACTGGGGTTGCCCATTAAAGCACCATCAAAGTTAAGTTTCAGAAGGCCTCTACAAGGCTTAATCCAATGAGCTTTTTCTTTGGCAGGTTTCTTGCCTATTACCCCTTTAATGGGGTATAGACCATGTCAATTGTTATTAAAGATTGGAAAGCTAATTTAGGTTTTTGGAGTTTATTGGACTTAGCTTGTTAACAAATGCTTGTGTACAACAAATATTTAGAGATCATTTGCAATATGATTATATACAACAAATATTTAAGCTTGTTCACAATATATTTATATATACAACAAATATTTAGAGAGAATTTGTGGTGAAATAAAGGCTAACAACAAACTTGTGCGCATGTTGTGTTTATAGAGGACACCCCTAGTACTAAGAGATTCCAAATTTATAATGTGAAATGAAATGTTTAGAACACTAAACTAGCATGAAAAGTATCCGTACTTAAAACATATCATATTCAAGCTCTTTCAGTTGTCATAAATGGTTATTGACATATACATTACACTTAGCAAGGATTTGAGGTTTAGGAACCTTCAACTTTTTGGTGCGGGGGCTAACAAAAGAGCATTGTCATGCAGATGTGACAACGTGGCCGGTGCTTTGGTAGGAGGGTTGTGTTATGGCTGATGTGCACACCTGTTTGACATATTGCACATGGTTGAATATGTTGAAGTCAAGCATGTTTTGCGCATGCTAGAAATTTGTTGTACTAATTATCTTTCTATGAACTTGGCTCATTCACTCCTCCAAAGCAACAACCACTGTTTCATCTCTCCATTGTTGTGGAAAATGCACATAGAGCTATTATAGGGTGTACTGTGTAGCTTGTTCTACATATTGTTTGATTTCAGCTACTTGAAAAGTTGGCGAGTTGCTTGTTTTGCAATTGTTCACATTTTTTGGTGCTAGTGCAAGTTGTTTGGGTTGCAAGCCCATTAGATGTGTAATTGGTAGAGCTTCATGGAGAGGTGGTTTGTACTTTGTACAACTTTAGTGGCTTGACATTGAGTATGGATGAATTCTCAAGTATCACGAATGATCAGGTACAAAGGTTATTTTTTCTTATGCTCAAAGTATGGTGTGAGAGCTATAAACGAGAGGTTTGATCTTTTGGTGTAGATATTGGAAGCACTCTTTTTGCAACTTGTACCATACCTTGTTGCTAGTTTGGAAATGATAAGGGACATAGTGTACATTGTGGCATCCCTTGTACTTCTATTGTTGGTTCGACAAGATATGACTGACTTGGGGATGAACTAGGTAGTTGCATTGTGGATATTTTGTCGATCTGATTCCTTTGCTTGCATGGCAGTTGTGATGTCAATGGTGCAAGAAAGGAAAAGTCAAGTCGTGCTCTTGGTTGGAACTACTAGACATGTTTGGTCACTTTGGAATTTACTATGCTTAGTAGGGGTGTGAAGAGTCATGTTGTAGGCATATTGGATGAAAGGCAAATTCTTATCTCACAGGTCTATATGCACATTATACATGCTCAAGAGATGCACAAGTGTGCAATTGGCTTCTTCTGTGTGGTCATTTGTTTGTTGGTGGATTATTTACCATGCCTTTCAGTGTTTTCCAGAAATAACTAATGAATTTGATATCATGTTTAAACACAATGCATGTTGGATAAATGGCAAATTCTTATCTCCCAAGTGTAGATGCCTGTTTATATACATCCTCAAGAGATGCACAAGTATGTAATTGGCTACTTTTGTGTGGTAATTTGTTTGCTGGTGGAATGTTTATCATACCTTTCAATGTTTCCAAGCAATGACTAATGAATTTGATAGCATGATCAAACACAATGCATGTTGGAAGTCCAAATTAAATCTATATATTGGCAAGGGAAGTTTGGCTAAATCTGACCATCTCATCTGTGTTGATAGCCTTGTTGCAAACAACCATGATGACAATCTTTGAAAATATATATGTATTACAACATAAACATTGTTGTTTTGATACACTATTGTAGGAAGGCGTGAGAGGAAATTCCTGTTGATAGATTGCCAAGGGCTCGTCAAAACTAGTAAAGGTGCGTATCAAGTTTATGGTTGGCAGGCTTGCAAGCTTTAGCTGCTGCAAGAACAACTTGATGTGAGCTTCAATGTCATGTCACATGTTGCACAATAGAAGTGTCACAACACGTTTACGTCTTGCTCATGCTGAAGTGTGTAGCTACTTTCGATTAGTCCTCCAAAACTAGTTATTGTGGTTGTCCAACTGTCATGCAGGAATCTTCAAGCCTATAGAGTAACACATGAAATATCCCAAACTAGTTTTTTTGTATTGTTGACAAATGTTTGACAAAATGTACCGGAATAAATTGCACAATATAATATGCTGGAAAGATAAATACAGATATTGCAATAAACCTTCACAAAAGGGACACACAAACTGCTGTTTGATACTAAATGATATACTGAAATTACACAACAATATTTGAATGTTTATACTAACAATCTGAAACTGTTAAAGATTTACTAACCCTTATTGATGTACACACAAAATACTGCTACAGCCATTCAGAAATGTATATATATATTCATCTGATATGAAACTGATGAGAATCTGACCTCAATAATGCTGAAGTTGAACAATATTAAAATGAAATCAGAATATACAGGTGACCCCTTATTTACTGTAGCTGCATCTGAGTAAGATAACACATACAGCAGTCTGAAATATTATAAATCTTCTCTTCCCACTGTATGGCTCAAGAAACTGCCTTCCTATGATGATGGCACCAAGGCCAAGGTACCCAGCATACAATATGGAGGTGCGGCTAGGGTTTTTCTCACAAACTCTCCTCACAAGGCTGCAAACTTCCACAAATCTGCTCCAGCATCAGCTGCGCCCAATACAGAGGGTTTCAAACCATATACAAATGGAAGTGGCTGGGTTAGGAACCTTCAAAGACCCCTCCAAATGAAGTGCTTTCCTCACAAACTTCCAATCACCCACCTAGAATCCTATACGGCCAGCAAGGAGATAGTTCAGTTCGGTTGGAGTAGGAGCAGCCAACAAACAAAGAGAATTTCTTGCAAGGAATTGATCTAGATTTGCTGTGCAAATATTTTAATGAGCCTCCAAACTTCCACTCACTGGTATTTGTCCTCCCATCTGGGAATGATATTTCAACTATTCAACACAAATCTCCACAAATCTTCTAACATTCATCACACTTGTGAATTCTGGATGAATCCACTCACAAAATGTGTAGGAAGGTTTTTGTCCTTGAAACCATTCTTTGCTGAAGGGTTTTCATCCTAGGGTAGAATAGATGATCAAAGTTAAATCTCAACACGCTGGGGTTTGATAAAAATGCACGGAATGAATTTCCTCTTTGCAAGCTCTCCTTTTATAGACTTTTCAAATAATAAAATATAATTTTTCACAACTTTTCATTTTCCCCCTCAAAAGTGACTTTTAATATTTTTTTAAGTTAACGTTACTTTTGGGCCCCATAAGTCACTTTTATGGCCCCCCTTTAAATGTCACTTTATAATGCTGACCATCCTTTATTAAAATAATTAATCAAACATAAGTTGGCTTTAAAATAAACATCTCTAGACAACTTAAGTTAATTAATTAATTATTCACTTGCAACGTTCCAATTAACCTGTGAACGTTACTTTTGGGCCCCATAACTTATAAGTCACTTTTATGGTCCCCCTTTAAATGTCACTTTATAATGCAGACCATCCTTTATTAAAATAATTAATCAAACATAAGTTGCCTTTAAAATAAACATCACTAGACAACTTAAGTTAATTAATTAATTACTCACTTGCAACATTCCAATTAGCCTACGGGAATTAAAATAGGCCAAGGGTCTCTGAAGTTCTTCATGCCCGCGAAGGGGACATTACAATGCATTTGGCAGATAGTGATTTGACCTTTTTATGATTATTACAAGCATAGTGACAAGCGGTAAGCTGAGACAATTTGTTTCCTCCTTATCATTCCCCTTGTGTTTAGTCACAAGATGAAATTGATGCAGGTAAGTCCTGCATTTCATGTAGTGCACTATATGCAAGGAAAACTATACAGTCTATCACAAACACGACTTCCAAAGGTTGGGTTGGGACAACTTAAAACAAGACTCAAGGGTTCTGTGGATTTGATGGATTCTGTCGGTTTCAAAAAAGCTTATGTTGCTCACAAGCTCATTGTTCCCAGTTTTAGTTGGCTTTCTCAAGATGTTTGTTGAGAGAGAGAAACTGAGGGATAGCTAGGTGAGGGGTGGAGGTAGAATGGAGGGTTAGTTGATGAAGCTGCTGATCAGAGCAATTTTAATTGAACTTGGCAATTTAAGGTGCATAATATGAGGGATATGCCCAACTCTTAAAACACTGATCTTGACTGGATACAATCACAAATGACCACGAGGAAGATAGAATGACTCTAGGCAAACCTAGCAAAGGACAGGTTGGGAAAGATACGCTAGAAATGGAAGGCACGAAGAGCAGCACATACTCAAGAGTAGCTGAATGCTTCTAGAAGCTAAACTAGTTACATGAAAGTTGAATCTAAGCTAAGCAACCAGCTAACAATCAAGTCTTGAAACACTCTGCAAACCAAGCAAGCAAGCTGCATTGAATTTAAAGAACCAGAAAGCAACTTGACCATGTAAGATAAGATGCTAAAGCAAGGAAGGAAATGGGAAAGGAAGCAATCTATCTATGGAAGCTAAATTACTAAAGTAAGCTAGGAAATTGGAAAGCAAGCAAACCTGTGATTAAACTTGGTCTATAGTTCTTTCAAACAACAAACAACCATGGTGCTACTGCTGAAATGACAGAGTGAAGAAAATGTGTCTGATGTTTTTAGTTTTTATAATTTAGTAAGAAAATCTAAAGTGAACCTACAAGGTTAGCCCACAATATCTTCCAAAAACAGCTATGACATTTGTAGACAACATAAACAATTAGAGAATGCTACGATAAAAGTAATTAAGCTGATATGAGCCAGGAAATGTAGAAAAGAGAGCTGAGACCATCAAGTACCATTTTAAATCCAATTTTAAATGAGAGCTAATGAAATGGTATAGAATGTTGCAACTAAATGGAATATGCCAAACAAACTATATTAGGCAAGCATGCAAGCAATGCAAATGATGTCTCCAAGCAGTATGTAAACTAAATCAATGCCTCGACAATGCAAACATGCTGGTATGATGCAGTACAACTTTAGATGAGGAAGAGATACTAGGCAAATATTGCCAAAATGTTGCAATGTTGTCAAAATCAAGGATACAATACCTAGGATGGAGAACAAGCTTAGAATGCAATATAGAAAGGCTAAATGTTGCAAATCTAAGAAATTGGCAAGCAGCAGCAAGTTCAAGAAAACTGAGAATTCAGTGAACAAGGAAGATAAATAGTGTGTCCAAACTAGTATAACCAATAATGACAATGAAGAAGGCCAATTTTAGTGGGCATAGTAATAATAGCAGCAAATGAATATGAAGCTATTAGTGTAAGATGAACTTTTAAGATCTCAAGAAGTAGAATAAGCCACGGGAAAGATAGAATGCTAACTAGGAAAGGCAAAAGATCCCAAGACCAGATTGGGAACAGTGAGTTATGAACAAGATGGTACAAGTGTAATGTCCCCTTCCTAAATAGCACAGCTCATGAGGTTAGTCTACTACACGGGTTCCCGTAGACTAACAAGGGTGGTTAGGGGACCCACGGTGATTTGGTTCTTTGAGGCTCAGTCAGCTTTTCCGGAGGGATGACTTGGACTTCTTTTGGTGGGATGTCACTTCTGGCACTTTCTGGAGTGAAATTGGGCTATTTGGCCAAACTTTCTATTTTTAGCAGGTGTTCATGGGACTTGGGACTCCGTGCGAGTCGGTGTAGCGGTCTTGGACTTAATACCTTTTCTATTGGCCAACTTGGCGGTACTACGAAACCCACATGCAGAGACTATTTGCTTTAATATTAATTAATCGATATACCTAAGTTAAATTAAATATTTAATTTAGTGTTATCTTTTATTAAAGTGACTTTATTAAAATATGGGACTTAAAGTATATTATTATTAATAAAGCTTTGCATTCTTTGAAGTGGGCGCCCATATCATAAAGGAGTGAAATAATATTAAAATATTGACTCCCCAAAAGTGGCGTTGGGAAGTAAGGGAGATAAAAGGAAAAGTGAAGCTCATTTGCAAGGTTACCATTGCATATTTTCTTGAAATGAGTTTTGAGTTTGGTTGTGCCAAGGGTTTGAACCAGCTATTGGTGGAGACGGAAATTTTCACTGTGTTGAGCACCTGCGGGGTTGGAAGACATCTCTAGGGTGTTTGTGGTGATATTATTTTAGAGGTCACATTGAGCTACAATTTCCAATTGAGAGTTTGTCGCGGAGGGTTTTGTCATTCAGAATCATACATTTCTTCGCATGATAATAGTGGACTAATATTGAAGATTATTTGTTGAGATTTACGAAGGTTTTTTCGCAATTGGAGGAGATTTACCCTCACAATGGGTCGTACCCTTCCCAGACAGGGCCGTACTTCATGGAGGATGCTATGAGAGTTTGAGGAGGTTGTTTGGTAGAGTTTCTTTCCCCAGTTGAGTGTGGGATTGCTGCTATTACAACACAGGTATCAACATACTGTTGGGAGCATTTATGGTTGTATTATTGCTGTTGCTAACACCCAACAGGCTGTACCACTTGGAGCTTAGGCGTGGGATGTAAAGGTGCCAAAAGCATTCAGTTTTGACATTGTTTTGCTGGTGTCTACATTGGGGTTTGGCTATGATCAACTCCTTGACTGAAATCTGAGTTTATACCTCCATGTATTATACCAGACTTGAATCTGTGAACTGTTCCTTGCTGTTACAACTCTGTATTCCACAGGACAGCGAATGGGTATGTTAATATTCTGATGTATTTGTTTATATTCCACATGGGTATTGTTTATTAATGAAATACAATGCATTTCCATTTGTTATAAGCAACTGGGTATCATTATTTTGTGTTATTATTTGAGTTACACATACATGCAAGTTCTATGTTATATGCAAAAACACCAAAATGCACCAGGTTCAACTAAATCAGAGAAAACAATAAGGGGGTGGGTTATTACAATGGTATCAGAGCTGGTGTATCTTGCCAGCCTGTGTTGAACATTGTTCATGAATGTTTGGAAACAAGTCTACATGAAAGATACCCATTAGTGGCAGCGACCACAGGTTCTAGAAGGAGAAACTATATCAGGTATTTTGGGTATGCATAGAAATTCTTCCAGTGACAGTGATAGTATTTTAGGACATATGGCAGATAGAAACAAAAGAGCAGAACAACCGGAGAGCCCTAACTCCAAAACATAAAGGAAATTTGATATTATGTTGGATATGATGTCCCAGCTGTTAGCCAAAATGAATCAGGGAAACCCGACATCACAACCACATGCAGCGAATGATGGCGAGGCAAGTGCTTCTAATGATAATAATCACCAGCATGCTGTTTAGGGTAGTGGTTGCATCACTAGGACAACCGTAGGATCAGTTCCTAGGCCTCTACAACTTACCTTTCCACGCAGAGAGGAGGCACTCGTGATCCATGAGCATGAGGCACATATACCTATGGCAATGTAAAATACCCTACTAGTTCTAACTGAAATTTTCTGCTTGCTGGTCTGAAAATTTCTGATTTAGATTTCTCACAAACTATGCAATATTTGCAATACCCACTTTCTCCAATGCACTTGGAATATCGAGAAGATGGAAAGGTTCGAAGCATGCATCCAAATTGCAACCAAAGAACATAGAACATCAATATTATATGATCAAATCAATGCATAAGACATGAATAGACATACCCGCCAAAGATTGCTTTGATTTCTTATTGATTATGAAAGCCAAGTACAATAGAAGAGGGTTGGAATGAACGAACAGCCAAGTCTGATTTATGAACCAGTCCTTCAATTACATCAAATACATGCAAATATCATGCCCAAATCCAATCCAAATGTATGTAGAATGAAGCCCTATGGAAGGATGATGAAGTCTCTAACTGGGTATGGCTAGAATATGAATTAAATGCTCTTCCCAATGACTGATATGAGTGATACACAACTGAAACCCTGCTGTCACCAAACCCAAAATGATACATGAAATGCACTTCCAAGGCTAGTGATAGGCCCTAGAATGAGAGCGATTAAGGTTTAGAGCCTTCCAATGCACTCAAACCCTCCAAATGATGAATTAAAATGCTCAGATCTGCAAATGATTTACTGCTGTACCTTGCTGTTGTAAAAATCAGAATGTAGGAAAATGCTCCAAAGTGCCAATGATGCCTCTAGATGCCAAGTGATTAGCTCCAAAGCATGCAATATCAACCAAGAATGAAAATGTCTTCATCTACAAGCCAAAAATCCTTCAATGCCTTCATGAAAAACTTGCATATTGATAACCATGATGAAATCTTTATGATATCATCTGTTAGGTCCCGATATTAAGGCAATGTTTAAATTAAAGATTTAAACATCATGGTAAAGAAAACGGCAAAAGTGCCTTCATAAAATATCAATTTGAAATAATATATAATAATATTATTATATGAATATTTAAAATATAAAAAGAAATAATAGCAATTTAATACTATTATAATTATCATGAGATAATGTTATAATTATCAAAATATAAATATAAATATTAAATATTATTATAGTAATTGAATATAATATATAAATATTATTATAAATATATATTCATATCTATAAAGATTAAGAATAAAATATTATAATAAATATTATAAATTAAATTATATTATGGATATTAATATGAATTAATATTATCAAGGGGGAGCGAGTGCTTCTACCCCGGGTCACCTCTAAGAAATAATAAATTATTACAAGCATCATCGGCTAACACATGATACGTATACTATAAATGGCATGCGCTTCCTTAAGACAAACATCAACTAAAGATAAACCATGAATTACTAGTGGACGCCGATTATGCCAACAGTTCCCATGAAAGGATACGTCTGATCATTGAGTCACATATTCAAAGGTATTTAAGGACATGAGAGGCATTGGGAGAGGCAAGAAGGAATTCATTCATCTCCTCACACAATCTCATCAGAATATGGCATATCATCAATTAGCAAGAGTTTGAAACATCAAGTAATAAGAGCAACAGATATCCATTATCCAATATCATTGTTATCAAACTCATTCATTATTCAATCATCATTAACAGCAGATAACATATATATATTTCCATCATAGTACAACAAACAATAAAGACATTGCAAAGACGTCTCAGCCCCATCCATTCGGCCAGCATATTCATACTTTGGGAACCAGATAATTACTGTTATAGTGATTTTCATCATAGCACATATAATACCATTGAATCTGCAGGCTGTGCATCATATTTACAGCCACGTCCTTAGGATCATCCAATCTTATCAGCCACAAGAGAAATAAGGTATGAAATTTATATTTTAAATATGTATCTTTGCTGCATTATGTAATTGTCCAATGACTAATCCAATAATATGATGAGCATGAAAGAAGTGAAATTCTCATAATGAAATGTTAGTTATTATATGAAATAAAGACATATTACTTGTTGAATCATATGAGCAGTTGGAATAATAGAATTAATCCATTAACTCCATATGAGAGGTGTGATCATGTGGATGGACAATTAGCTAACCATGGGTATGTTTTGACCCTTGTCTCAGTTGGTGCAATGGCACCCCTCGAGGCAAGTGGATTTGGCCTTTGGTCATAGCTGGTGAAGAAATCACCCCTCGTGCCAAAGATTTATTATATAGTGGCCTTGGTTACAACTGGTGAAAAAGTCACCCCTCGTACCAAGGAATATCATAGTGGCCTTGACTCAGCTGGTGAGTATCCACCCCTCGAGTCAAAGGATAAATTAGTGGACCCATGATGGTAATTGACATAAGGCATCCTATCACCTCCTCTCACATGGAATTTGTTGGTTTTTGCTTCTGAATCAGCATTAGGGTTTGCCAGTATCTAATGCACAGGCAGATTCAGCCAACTGAATACAGGAGGTTGCGTGAGCTCCTCCCCTTCACTTCTGGTTCTGCCGCACCAAGGGGGTGTCCCTATTTGATAAAAGTATGACCTTGACTAGCTCAATGACAGAAAGATATAACTTGACAGCAACAGGTAGAATACTCTCACGTAAGGACCAAGATTTGTATAACAAATCACAAGGTTGGCAACATTCTTGGACATAATGTCTGGTTAAGGATGAGAGCATGCAGGGGTTCCCTACTTCTAATCCTACAACTGACAGATGGAAGGATGAGATGGTTTGAAATGGTGTTTGGAGGGATGGGACTTTCCTAGACCCATTGAACAGACAAATTGCCAAACCAGTGCCTTATCTGGGCAGCAGAGTCATATCTAAGACTGTAAATGTCTCCCCATGACAACATAAATTCATATCCAGAGGACCTAAGAATAATGCTACTGCCTAACAGCAACACGTCCAAGAAAGAGTATCATTAATGATCATGCTTAACAGATCCTATGATGCAATCTATTTCCCTTTGTATCTGATCAAAAGCCTATTTAACCACTCCTTGAGCAGACACAATAAATCAGACACACAGTATGCATACACTGAAAAACTTGGAAGTCCTTGACAACCTTGTTTGAAAGGAAAACAAATAACATACAGGAGACAATCAGAAATAATACACACACAGGTGTTTTTCATTTAAAATCAATCTGCATAGAAGGTCATCACAGAGAAAATCATCATTTACAATCCAAGATAGATTAGTACACCAGACTAAGGACCGAGTCTGTAGCAAAAAATGCCTTTCAAAATGTGAACACCTTATGTTCAGAGTCAGAGCTGAAAGCCCAAAAAACATCCAACCCCTAAAATGTAACACAGCCAGACCATTTATACAAAACCGTGTACATTCAGCAATTAATTACATGGCCAGGTCAAAAATTCGCCAGATACATTCCTTCTATTTGAAAATGGCCTTCACAGATTAAATGCGACAGACAGGGGGGATCTCGAGCTTTGCGCCGCCATCTGAAAGTCTTCATCCACGATCAGGCAGCTTCACCATTTGTACCATTGCCCATACCCCTGCACGACCGTCATTGATGGCTCAACCACCCGCATTTCACTTGGAAACTGTCACAGTGTTCGAACAGAAGCCTCCCGCCAAAATGTGCTTTACTAAAGGTTCAAAAGTGTAGGGAAATTAATCCCACATGCACAGTGCAAAGACCTCCTTATCACTTTATAAACATGGCCATATGCATAATAGGTGTCGAGCACTTTTGCCACGCTCGACACATGCTCCTTCACCCAAAGCCCCATCGCCCAGACCTAAGCCATCGACCAACCCCGCAGATCTCCTGTCGACCTCACTAGTCTCACCGATGCAAACCACATTCCCCACCTCCGTCGGCGTGACTCCCTCCATCGGAGCATCCAAAAAATCCTCTGGCCGACCTCATGTGTTACACTGATGAAGCCCATCGCAATCCTCTGTTGGCCAGACAATTACCATCGGCGGACCCAAAAGCTTCCCCGCCGATGAACAAAGTCTCACCGATGACCACCCCATACATGCCCATCGCCAAGACAAAAACCATCGGCCAAGCCAAACGAACTCCCACCGATCTATCAAGTCCCTCCGATGGCTAAACAAAATACACCCTCTTCGGCAAGACATAGACCATCGGCACAACAAAATTGACGCTTGCCGATCTCAAAGGTCCTGCCGACAGACACCCCAATCTTCCTCAAAACTTCCCATCGGCCAGAGATAGAACGTCGGCCAAGCAATCCACAGTTCACCTGATACACAAAGTCACACCGACAACATACCACATCCAGGTCTTCGGTGAGACACACGCCGATGACATCTCATCGGCCAAACCTACGCCGTCGGCACAACTCAGAAATCCTTCGTCGATCGCACATGTTACGCCGATGAACACAACGCCTAAATCATCATCGGCCAGACTTTGACCGTCAGTCTAGCATGAAATTCCTCTGCCGATGAAGAGTGCTACACCAGTAACCTTCAAAACCCTCGTCGGCGAGACACACGCCGATGACTCCTCATCAGCCAAACATACGCCGTCGGCCCAACACTTGCCCGCTCACCCAATATTCTATGTCGTGCCGATGGCACATCAAAACCCTCGCTCCCATCGGCCAGACACATATCGTCGGAGCAACAAAAGGAACCGTGGCTGATAGCACTAGTCACAGCGATGACCAACAAGCCTCACTCTGCCCCCTTGTCGGCTAGACACATGCCCATCGGGAAACCAGAAAGAAGATACGCCGATGACAGAAGTCATCCCGATGGCACATCACCACCACATCGGTGGAACCAAAAATACTTCAGCCGATAGATCGAGCTCCAGCCGATGGACAGGAATACCTAGGGTTCGATTGAAGAAACCCTCCAACAAGCAAGCTCAGCCACCAGGTCAAGATGAGCACCAACAGAATTAATGATTAATGCATGGATCCAAATATGATGGATAATGATGGAAAAAGTGAAATGTATAATGATGTGATCATAAGAGTATAACCCTATAGGGGCAATGTGATTATGTAATTTGAATAATTCTTGCATATATTATAATAAGTGGGAATTCAAAGATAGACTAGTGTACTAATGTTCTCTTTTTGTAAGTTGAAATTGTAAATAAGATTGTGAAAATTTGGACTTACGAGAAGGGGACATTACATCATCTCACAATGTGATATGGGATCATCTCCATATCAAAATCAAGGGATCATCTCTTTGAAAAGTACTTAAAAATGCAATTTCTAGCCAAACACATGAATATGAATAACTTATCAAGTGATCAATAGTTACAAATTGAATGCAAACAAGCCTATTTATCCTCCTCTTGGCCTTGACGTCTCAATTTGTGTAATTTTGCAAGTATTTGGAATCCACCAATGAAATGCAATCTTCTTTGAACAATTTTAAATGCTTTTCACCCATGAAACTCATCATTTAAAATCACTCCATCATTTTATTAAATGCCTTCTCCTCTCCAATGCCAATTCCCTTGAGCAAATGAGCCAACATATATTTTATTAAATGAATCTCTTTGAGCGGCGGCCCCTTGGAGTAATAAATAATAAAATATTATTTAAAA
The DNA here is from genome assembly GCA_027924645.1 of Cunninghamia lanceolata. NCBI lineage: Eukaryota > Viridiplantae > Streptophyta > Pinopsida > Cupressales > Cupressaceae > Cunninghamia > Cunninghamia lanceolata. Next base: position 921,886 of record BSBN01000766.1, on the reverse strand, counting down.
TATTGCTTTTCTTCTCCTTGTACGGTGATCCATGAAAAAAAATAATATTTTATTATTTTTAAATGCTTCCTCTTTCTTGGCTACATAAGTTTCTAAATTCAAAGCTCTTTTGACAGCATCTTGAAGGGTTAATGGATCAAATGCCATAATTAAACCCCAAAGAGGTTTAGTTAGCCCTTCAATAAAAAGGACAATCAATCTTCTTTTTGAAACATCAAACATCATCATCGTTAATTTTTGAAATTCTTCTACATATGTCTCCACTGTTCCTTCTTGTTTTAATTGCGCCAACTCTCTAAAGTGGATTTCAATGTCCTTTCTATATCAAGCCTCTCAATCAACCTTTTGTAGAATTGATCATATGTGTCTATTAGTCCGTGACCTTGGGTAACCAATCCATGGTACCACCATTTGTGAGTTGATCCTTCAAAGTGTAAGGTCATAAATTTTATGGCATCATCCTCGGTCATTGGTTTCAATGATAGGTATTTGTCTAATTTCTGCACCCATGCATGAGCAATACACTTATTAGATCCATCAAATGTAGATAATGTTAATGTTGTGACCTAATCGCACATCGCCCCATTGCAAATGGGGACCCCCTCTTTTTTTCCTGCTCTTTGTCTTTGTTTTGCTTTAGGTTTAGTTTTTCTCTGAGCTTGTAGGGTCTGGTAGTGTTATTTTGCCCAAGTCTCGATATGTTCTTGCTAAGGAGTCCATATCCTCTCATCCTGATGCAGACCTTGAAGTCTTGAAATTGACTAAGTCTGATGTTCTGAGCCTTGAAATTGACTAAGTCTGAAATCTGGTGGATCCTCAAAAATCTAGAATCTACATGTTAAATCCTATGGATCCAGGACCTATCTCAAACATCTTGGAAGTATATTTCAAAATATTTAAAGTATAGCCTATACTTAAATATACTTCCACCCAGGATATTGAAAAATGGCTAAGTCAAAAAGTTGAAACCTAGAGCGGAAATTTCTCATGAGCATTCAGTATGCGCCCAAGGAAAATGGGAAATTTCTTCTACACAGTCAGAATGCACCCTAGGAGGAGACTGAATGCACTCATGCAATATGCGCCCAAGTAAGATATTTTCAACATTTCAAGTTAAAACTTCACCTAAGTCAAGAGATAAGGAAAGTGAGCATTTGAAGAAGCCTAAGTGCCAAAGTGTCTAGAGCACAAATTTCCTCTGCCTATTCAGAATGTGCCCATGTGGATATATGCTCAACTTTGCCAAAGTTGTTTAGAACTCATCAAAATTGCATTGAGAACCAATTAAGAGGAGTTAAAATTGGACAAAAATGCCTAAGTGTCTAGAGCGCAAATTTCCTTTGCCTAGTCAGTATGTGCCTTAGATCAAACCATCAAATGACAAAGGTGGAAATTTCTCATGCCAGTGAAATATGCACCCAAGAACATCTTCAACCTTTTGGGATAAATGAATTAAAATCACAAAATTTGCCTAAGGCAAAATAATAGTTCAAAGGAATGCAAAAGGTGGAAACTGAATGCACCTAGTCAGGATGTGCCCTAGGGAGAAGGTGGCTTGATCCATCAAAAAAATGCTAAAATCACTTAAAGTTCATCAAAAAATGCAAGAGGAGTTGAAACTTAACAGAGAAAATGGCTAAGTACCTAGAGCGCAAATTCCACTTACCCAAGAAAAATCCGCTCAGGGAAATTTCCTATACTCATTCAGGATGCGCTCTAGGTAGAAGACAATCTAGTCCATGAAAAATGTCAAAATTGCATCAATGTCAAGAAGAATTCACCAAAGAGGAAGAGACTTTGAAGTAAGAAAATGAAGAAAAAGCTTAAGTAAAAGGTGGAAATTTCTTGTGACCTTGCAAAAGCCGCCCATGCTTGGGCACAAATTTCTCATACAGAGGAAATTTTCGCCCTAGAGATTACTCCTACACTAAGCTAAAACCCGCCCATGCTTGATGCAAGTCGACCTGAGGAGGAAGAGTTAGAGTTTTGCATTGTCTAAGTAGGGCGACCTACCTAGGAAAAGGAGGGCGAATGCTATAAAAGAGAGGTATGAAACTTCATTGCAAATTCAAGTCATTAAAAAATCAAGTATTTGCAAATTCTATCATATTTCACAAACTTGATTGTCTTTGTTCTTAAGGCAAGGTGATTGGAAGTTTACATGATTTCATTTCATGATTTATCCCACATTCACTAGGCTTTTGAAAGTGTCATCATCTTGTTCATTTATCAAGCATCAAGCTAAGGTACTAACTTATGGTGTTTTGTAGGTGATGAAGGAGAACGACAAGAGTTAGCATGTGAGGAAGTTTGAAGAATGGAGGAAGGTGTCACAAGTGATCAAGTTCCGAGTATTGCACTTCATCAAGAGCATTCAATCGCCACACGAAGGAATGCCTATATCAAGATCATCACACTTCGAAGGAGGCTTCATTTCCGGAGGAGGAACACCGCTTCACCTTGCATGCTTCATGATCCGGGAAGTTCAAGAAGTCAAGTCCCACTTTCACATTCCAAAGTCATCCATTTCATGCGCCAGAGAGATCAAGAGTAAGCATCATACAATCTACTCCAAGAAGTCATGAGCAAAGACATCTCCTACTTTCGTCAACAAGCCTAAATGAAGGAATCCTGCAAGAAGAATATCACATGAGAAGAGAAATGAGCAAAGATCGTCAAGAAATTCATAAATTTCACTAAGGCATGAAAGACAAATTGTAGAAATCCAAAATTCTCAAATTTTCAATTTTTAGAAGCTAAGTTCCATAGTTGAAAATCCAACAATTTGGGAAATATTTCAAGCAATGTGAACACAAAGAAGATCAAACCGGTTTGCTTAATGCCAAGGTGGCATCTACATGTCATCGAGCCTATCACATCTTGCTACATCATTTGTTCACATTCAATGCATTCATAACAAACAAGAAGACAAAGAGGATGCCCATGTGGAAGATGCTCTAAAGATTCCATTTCATGCTTATCACATTGGAAAGCGTACCTTTATTGCCTCTCTTGTTGTTTAAAAATAACAATTCTTGTAACAAACTGCCTATGTGGTAATCTTGGCCATTGATTCCAAAATCAATCTGGGCCCTTCATTGTAATTCTTGAGCTCTATATAAAGCTCACTCTCTTCATTTGTAAGGGATATATCATTAGTTCTTAGGAGGTAAAATGTTAAGAGTAGAAGCTTTTGAAGCATTGACAAGACTTTGGCAAATTTTTGTAAAGATACTACTAAAAATTAATACAATCTCATTGAAGCTTGGTGAAACTTGTATTCTTTTGGAATGTTAGCATGGTTTTCCAATCTCTTGAAGATGATTCAAAGCACATTAGATATATTTTAGACAAAGTTCATTGATTTGATGAATAAATGTGAAGATATTTGATGAATTCCTTAGTTCATACTTTTTGTGGATTGTCGATGGTAATTTGCAATGCAAAGTTAGCCTGAACCATCTTGTTGCAATAGTTCGATTGTGGATGTTCATTCAAGTTGCGCCAGCTGTGGGTATTTGGATGCATGTTTGCAATTTGAAAATCCTTCATATTTCCTTTGAAGATTGCACTAGTTTCATGTAGTTGTTGCTCTCATGGCGAAGTGAAGCTTGGTTGGGAGGAATTTGTCTATTGAAGCATTGTCCATCATTTCATTGTCCTTAGATTAGATTTCTCTAGACCCCTTCCCTCTTGCATTTTCTTTTAAGTTTGATTGAAGAAGTTCCATTCATTCACATCCAAGCAGTAAGGGATACATTCCATGTTTATGAAGAAGGAGCAATTTGTGTAAGTTCCTTTGTGATTACCAGCAAAATCACATCAACTATTGAGTCTATCCATAGCAAAACACGTATAAGGAACCTTGAAGTTGTCTCGATTGATCACATTGTTTAGCATTCGAGAGACTTCATTCAAGAGAGGATAGAATACTTAGTATTTTATTTTGAGTTTGCATGTGCATAAAAACACATCAACAGTTAACTTACCCAAAGCTTGTTAATGTTCATTTTGCCTTGGCTAGGGTCTAGGCTCCATTCTCTATTAAAATAATATTTAGTTATATTTAATGGTCAATTAGGTGGTTTCTAATTCTATTTTAGTTTAGTATGTTTCTATTTCCTCTGCTTTATTAGCTATAGTTTCTTTTATGAAACTCCTGTAAATTTTTTAGAAACTTCATTGTACTCTATATATTGAGCTTTGCTCATTTGTAAATATATATCATTCCGATTATTTTTACATGGTATCAGAGTAGATTCAAACTGGGAAACTATTTTTTAAGAAATTTTTTAGCCTTTTCATTTTTTATGCTTTTTGTATTCCGAACGACCTACAGATCTGGTTTTTTTCGTTTTCATCTATTTCTGTTCACAATTTTTGGGTCGCGTTTTTTATCATCGACATTTGTTTTGACCTTTTATTGGCGTCAAATATCTATGGTCGCTGTCTGTGATTAAAGGCCCCGTCAGTGTTTTGACGGCGGATTCGTTTCAAATATCTAGTTGTGATTTTTGCAGATCCGCTGGAAGTTTTGGGGTCGCGATCTCTTCTGTGGTCACAGATTCTTTTTTCTCGCAATTTCCTTTGCCTATGCCCGCAATTCTCTTTCTGAGGTCGTCGTTTTGTTTTCGAGAGGTATCTTTGTTGTGGACGTCAATCACGGGTTGCAGACTTTCAATCTTGGTCGCCGATTTTTGAGTCGCGATTTGTACTTCTGCAAACCCTCTGTGGTCGAGTCTTTTGGAGGTGGCCACTATCTGTATATGCTTGCTGATTGAAGTTGGAGGTTCTTCATTACTCGCAACTTCTGTCTGGTTTCTACGGGTTCATTGAAGTTTCACCAGGGGTCATTGATTTGTTCCCTTCAGATAAACATTGGTCGATGATTTACCTTGGTCGCTGCTTGGTTGTGGTTCTTTTTTTGGCGGGCTGTAGCGCTTAAAGCGCCTTGACAGTTTAACATATGCCAGCAATCCTTCTTTGGTCCTTTGACCTAGCCAGTCACACATCTACCAGCAGTCACTTTGAGAACCAAGCGCTCAAATTCAACACTCCAGAAGTGGTCCTATTAGTGACCAGGTGCTAGCGCAAATTTAAGGATATTTTTTGTCTCGGGATTTGTGCCTTGAAATCTATGTTCCAATTTTTGAGCATGTATTTTTGCCTTGGGATTTGTGCCTCAAAATCCGTGTTCAGGTTTTTGAGCCTATATTTTCTTAGTGTTTGTGTCGTCTATCTACCTCGGAAAGCGTGTAAGATGGCATCGTTGTCCAACATTATGTTGGAAGGCAGTCAGAAGTTCAATGGCTGTAACAACACCTAGAAGTAGCGAATGTTAACCATTTTTGAGTATCAGTGCCTTGACCAGATTGTTCTAGGCAAAACTACACGCCCTCCAACGGCGGGTAAAGATTAGGATAAATTCAATGAGCAGAATTGAGAAGTGGTCATGCTCATTAAATTATTGGTCACCGATGACTAGCTGCTTTAGGTTTCGTCAGGCAAGACTTCCAAAGAAATCTGGGAGCATCTAAAGGATTTGCATGAAATGTCCGACAAGAGCCACGCGTTCTTTTTGAAGAACATGCTTTTTTCGATCATAATGGATGAAAAGATGTCTCTGCAGGAGCATCTCACACAAATCAAGGACATCCGTGATCAGTTGGAGGCGATTGGTTAGAAGGTGGAGGAAGACATGGTAGTTGTTGATGATGTTTTTGTGACAACACAACAATAGAATAAAATACTGAGTATCCTATCCTCTTGAACAAAGCTTCTCAGACGCTGAACTTCGTGATCGAATGAGACTGCTCCAAGGTTCCTTGAATGTCAGGTCTTGACGTGCACAGGGATAGACTCAGTGAAATGATGTGATTTGCTGGTAATCACAGGGGGGACTTACGTGAAATTACTCCCTCTTCATGGACATGGATAAGTTCATTACTCCTGGGACTCAGATTTGTGGGTGAATGGAACTCCTTCACAAATGGACAACTTGGAATTCCTAAGTTCCACTCTTGAAAAGGCGTATGATTTGGCAATGAAGCTCTGGAAAACTAATCCTAGCAAAAATCTAATAGAAAATGCAAAAGATGAGTGAGGGTTCAAGAAACTAATCAATGGAAAGGACTGTTGCTGAGGAGAGAAATTGGAACCACGCTTCTGCTTCATAATGAGGCAACAACTAGGCAGAGATGGTGCTATCTTCTGAGGAGGAAGTAAGGATTTTCGGATTGCTCCTACAAGAGACATGGAACTGAGACGTGCAGAAACGATCGAAGTTAGACTTGGAATTAGTTAAGGCTTACCATGCACTGTGATTTGCAAGCCACAAATCACAAATGGTATGAACAAAAAGTTTCTATCAGGCATCAACAATAATATTTTCCATCACTCTAACTAATGAAAGCTTGAAAGATGAATAAAATAACTTCAGAAACTTAAGATTTGCTTTAAGGAAATTAGGAAAACCATGCCAAAATCCAAAGAACTCTATAAACACCAGTCCACAATGCTTATATTATTGATTTGGAAAGTGTCTCTGCAACAATCTTGTTGATCCTTGAAGTTTTCAGCTAAAAAATGATACAGAAGTAAAACTAGCATCTAGCTGCTCTAGGAGCATGAAGAGAAAATGAGAGAAAAAATCCCCTTTTCAAGTGAGGCCTCTCAGCCTTTATATAGGCAAGCAAAATACAAACAGGAGTTGGGGAGATCAGATCTCCTTGAAAACTGTGCCATGAGTCAGAAACCCTAGGAGAGTAGGTGAGTTTATGTGATAGGTCCAAAGGAATGTTCCCACCTGTCCTGGGCATCACCTTGTCCTAGATGAAAAGCTGCCACCTGTCTTGGGCGCCACCTGACTAAGCTACCTGGTAGGGAGGTGACTAGTCAACTGCCAACTCATCCTACTCCTTGGGCGCAAATTTCAGGGTGTCTAGGAATCTTTCATCCTGAGCGCAAATTCCAGGGTGTCCAAGAACTTTGACGTGGAGGAATCCTTCCTTGAGCAAGGGCGCATTTTCCTTAGGGTCCTGGAATGGAATTCCTTCATGAGTTGGAATTCCTTGTCTTGGAATAGAATTCTTGATATTGGACTTGGAGTGATCTCCCCCATTCTGTCATCCTTGATGTAGGCATTCTCTGTGTCATTTGAAATCTTTGAAAGGACTCTTGATTCTTCCTTTATCCTTTATGCGAAGTCTCCCTGTCATTGGACTGGAATCTTTGATCTTGCTTGAGTGTTAGGTGGAGAAAGGCAGGCACTGGAATGGAGTGATGTCCTTCATCTTCCCTCGGTATGCATGTGTAGTCTTCTTGTTATTGGGACTCATGGATCCTTGAAATGGTCATCTTCTCTGGCGTTTGAACTCTCTGCATCCATCCTGATTGCCCTGGATCATCCTTATTCATCGTCCTCATGGAGCTTATCCTCGTCTTGGATTCCTATAAAACAAGGGAAACCTCGAGTAGTCATGATGAACAAGATCCTTAAATGTAATGCAATCAAAAGACAAAACAGGAAATAAACTTGCATGATTGATCAATTTGATTTATGAACTTCTAAACAAATAAAGGATTTTCTTCACTTTTTGGTATTTTTCACACTTGGACTAACTTTTCCCTCCTTTCCAGGGTTACCAGGCATGCATAGGAGGAGTTTCCAGTTGGTTCAGGAATCCTTCCTATCCAGAGTGCAAATTTCACTGTCAACAGGAAACCACCTTGTCCAGGTCGCATTTTCCACCTCCTGCAGGAATCCCCTTGTCCAGGTCGCATTTTCCAGTTCCAACAGGATTTTGTGACCTGGAATATCCTCACTTCCTGGGCACCTATTCCAGTAGGTATTGGATTTTGCGACCTAAGACAACTTTTTCTTCCTAAGCGCACATTCCAGTGCCAATAGGAATTTGCGACTTTTGACAAGGTTTCATGTGTTTTTTTTTTTGGCTAAGGACTTTTATCATTTTGCTTTAGCCAAGATGGACTTTGACTCTGGACTAGAATTCCTCTATTCTAGGTTGCAAATTCCAGAGGGAACTAGATTTCCCACTGAGGTCGCAAATTCCATGCAGTCAGGGATTTTCCACCTTAGGCGCAAATTTTGTTAGAAATGAAAGCAACACTACTTCAATGGAAATCTGATTTGAGATAAATTTCAGCAAACTTTAACTGTGTTATTAATAATGGAGATTGTAACAAAACATAAACCCACAATACAGAAATATACCAGAAGCAGAATGAAGCACATAACACAAGTGTTTAACATGGAGAAAACCCTTTCGGGTAAAAAACTCCACCAAGAAAAGAGGCCAAGTTGTATTATCTTCACAAAAGGAGATTACAAATACATTCACTTCCTCTGTCCTCCAACCTTCACTCTGGCAGAACCTGGGTATCTATAAACTATTATATCACTCTCATCTACTATGCTATGGTTTATATAGAATTTACACAACCTCAAGACATTAAATGACTTCTTACAAGCCCATAACATTTGTCAAGAGTCAACAACACAACCTTGGGCATCCATGGCCAAGAATAGGCTCTTACGGGGTCATAAATGCTATCATACATGCATCCTACACTTGGGAAAAAGTGCCCATGCAAGCTTGAATGCCTTGGGGCCAAAAATAGCCACTTACAACATTTTATGACGTGCATCATAACACTAAAAATAGATTATTCCTCCACATGTGCACCCCACTTTGACCAAATACCATTTACCATAGTAAATGACATCTTGTAACTACCGCCGGTAACTCCGGGACTTACCCTGCAATAACTCCGTAATTACCGTGGACAATAAATAATTTTTACTTCTACTGGTGAAACTTGTACATCCCTTATGGGTAATTACAAATAAGAAATGGAATAAAATACAATATTGGAATTTACAAGGTCACAAATTTCAGTACCAACTGGAATTTTCTCTGGGAGCGCAAATTCCACCCTGAACTGGATTTCAGACTCCAAGGTGCAAATTTCAGGGGGTCAGGGAAGAAATTTCCAAGTCACTAAGGTCGCAAAATCCACCTCGAGCAGGATTCCTCTTCCAAGGTCACATATTTCACCCTGAACATGAATTTCCCTCTTGGTTGCAAAATCCTGTTGCTCAGGGAATTTTCCCAAGTTGCATTTTTCAGTCTGTGAAGGAACTTTCCTCCTGGCACAAATTCCAGTAGGAACAAGAATCTCCTCCAAGGCGCAAAATCCACTTGGAACAGGATTCCTGACCTATGGTGCAAATTCCAGACTGAACTGGAGGAATTCTTCCAAGTCGCAAAATCCACTTGGTCAGGGAAGAATTCTCCAGGTTGCACTTCCCAGACAATCAAGGAGGAATTATCCAAGGCACAAATTCCTGTAGGAATAGGATTTTCCACCTTGTCACATTTTCCTGATGGTCAGGGAATTTCCTCCAAGGCAAAAAGTCACAGTTTTCAGGGTGGGTTTTGAAATGGATTGATCCTTGAATTCCTTGTTTGCAAATTTCACTAAGTGAAGGAATTTTCCTGTCCGAAACTCTTGCAAGGCAGAAGGTCGCATTTTGGAGTGGGTCAAGGAATGTTTAGTTCAGGAATGTTCCTGTCAAGGAAAATCCAGTTCAGGAATGTTCTTGTCAAGGAATACCCAGTTTAGGAATGTTCTTTTCAAGGAATATCCAATTCAGGAATTCCTTCCTGAGGATCTTCTAAGTCTAAAGTTGGACTGGGTCTTGGGTTTTCTTGCCTTGAACTGTGGAATTTCTATTCACTCCTGATGAAGCTTCTTGACATTTGAACGAGGATTTATACCTTGGAACGACGAACTACCTCTTTTATCATGGAATCCCTGTAGTCATCTTTGGAATTTTCCATTACTTCAAGTTAGGGATTGATGAGTTTCGCCAAGGAATGACAAGCCCTCGGTGCACTCTGGACTCTGGATTTAAAACTCTGGAATAGAAATCATGGTGGGTTTTGGAGTAGGACCCTAGACAGGAACTTAGGACAAAGACCATCGGAATTGAATTGTGAACAAGGACCTGTAGACTCTAAAGTTTGAAACATGGATGGGAACTGTGGAATGATGGAAACCGTTCATGGATTGACTAGATTTGATCGAGGACTGATAGGTAGGGCATTATTTATCCTCAAGAAAATTACTCTTCCTCACCACTTCAAGCACTCTTAATATTCCTTGTGAGCTAAGTGTTTGGAAATTCTTTCCTAGCTTCATGGATTCGGGCAAGAAACTGCAAGATCAAAGCAAAAAATGGAACCGGGCCCAAAAATGAGGGGGTCCCCATTTGCAATGGGGCGATGTGTGAAAACGTCACAACAGTAGTCATCACCCTGAAAAGTCTACCAAAGTCGTATGAGCACTTTTTCGAGACGCTCAACATTACTTCAAGTAATGTTGACTTGAAGTTTCCAGAGTTGTGCAACAAACTTTTGCAACAGGATCGATGGAGACAATAGTTCAGTAGCAGTGCTAGTTCATCCTCCACAGAGCAGGCATTTACTGCCAAGTCCTTTCAGCATAATAAGGGCCAAAATCAGCCCTTTCAGCGAGCCAACCAAGGTCAACCCTAGGATTCTTCCAAGAAGAAGAATATTCAGTGCAATTATTGCCGCAAGTTTGGTCACATGAAAAAAGATTGCTGGAAACGCTTGGCTTTTTAACAGTCCAAGCAAGGAGAGTCTAACCCGAACGCTCATGTTGCAGAGCACATTGAGCAAAAGGAGTTTGCTTTCTATGCCTTTATGGCCAAAAGCCCAACAGATCCTGTTAAATTCTCTAAGCCCGGATAAGTGTGTCAAATTTAGGGGGCACCTTGGTGTAGTTCATAGATTGACCATTACGAGGGGGTATTAAAATAATATTTAGTTATAATTAATGGTCAATTAGGTAGTTTCTAATTCTTTTTTAGTTTAGTATGTTTCTATTTCCTCTGCTTTATTAGTTGTAGTTTCTTTTATGAAACTCTTGTATTCTTTTTAGAAACTTCTTCATTGTACTCTATATATTGAGCTTTGCTCATCTGTAAATATATATCATTCCGATTATTTTTACATTCTCGACCCATTTCTGTTTCTCTTCATATTCATGCAATTTGTGAGAGACATTGCTTCTCGAATTTCTTCAGGAAGATTTCTATATTCTTCATAACAAGCGGTGATGTAATCTTGCATTGAATTTTGTATTTCTCCAATGAAAACTTCTTCCTTTTGAGTGAAATTAGGACAAAGGAGTCTATCGACAGACCCAATCTTGGTTTTTTGCGTGTAACCTTTTTGTTTGTTATTATTACTGTTAGAGGTTTCCCCACTATCTTGATTATGTGAATTTTCTTCGTAATTTATCTAATGTAACATTTGCCTCATCATATCTATCATAAGGTCAAATTTCTATCAATTTTATTTGCATAATCACAATTGTCATTCTCTCTAACCATGTTTGCTTCTATTGTCTCGGATTCCAAAGGAGTTTTGGTCACTTTGTCCTTGGAAATTTGAGTTTTTCTAAATTCTCTTTGATAATAGCTGCTGGCTCTGTCACTATAAATTGGATAAGGAAGATTCACAAGATGGCAAGATCTAACTCTAATACCATTTGTAATGTCCCTTTTAAATTTTCCTTTAAATATAGTAAACGCTAGCTCACAATAATAGTTGCACAATTTATTATAAATATGAAATCAACCCAAAAATTGTAGTTTTAACAGTTTATTATCTAATTCAGATATAATGCTTATAATGTATCTCAGAAAAGATGGAACTTATCTTTGGTATCTGTTGTTAATTTTTCTCAAATCTGCAGTGATCTATCTTCACTAAAATGCCTTTGAGATGTCTTTGAGTCTGCTTGAATTAGGGGTTTTCGTCCACTAACTCAGCAATGGAAATTAAAGGGTTTTCGTCTTTTAATTTCAGACCTTGAGGGGTTTCATCCTTAGGTTGCTGAACCACAGTTCATGCTCAACAAGGAGTAATAATTAGATATAAGATGTATTCACAAATTCATGTCTCCTCCTTGATTGGTCTTCCTTATATACCTTATTCTGCCATGAGACATAACCCTTCACATGCCCTTTTACCTTTATTAAGACTAACTTTTATTTAATTTCAGTTTTATAATATTAATTAACTCTTAGACGATTTCTTTATTATCCTTTGCTGCTTGTATTTATGATTATATTCGTTGTTTTTGGGGCAGCTTCTGTAACTATGCGATTTGCTTTTCTAATTATCATCGACCCTCTACTGTGTGGCATCACGAATCTGCAAATCCTTTATTTCTGAAGGCGTCAACAAGATTGGTAGCCTCCCTTTAATAGTTCAAACTAGGCGAATTTCCCTTTAGTGGTAGCCTTGGCAATTTCTAAATCTTCGATTGATGATTAGACTTTGTGTTTCCATTTTTTTAGGTGGGGGTATTACGCAAGGCTATGAAAATGTTGCCATCTTGGACAATTCTCTATTTGAAGTGGGAGATACCAAACTAGGGCATATAAATTTGGAGGAGTTTTGGAATAGGATGCAAGCAAACCCTAGAAATCCCTTTGGCAGAAGCAACTTTCACTAGTGGCCTAGCTCATGTTGGTAGTTTTTCTAATTGCAGTCCAATGTACGGACTTGGTTCTAGCGTGTGTTTGTTAGCATTTAAATTCGCACCTTGTAGTGTGACACTAACGAAATAGCATTTATAGTAGGACTATTCTTCAAATTAGGAGGGGAAGCTCCCTTACACAAAGAAATTTAAAAAGACAATTACAATTTAACCTATCTTTTTGTTTCTCAGAGCACGAGCATAAGGCAATTGAAGCTCTTTTGCAATTCTTCAAGACTTTTCAGAATATTGCAAAAGAAATAACTAAACTTTAATAAACATACTTCTAATTTCTTCAAGTAAATCTAGAGCATAAAGAAATTGAAGGAACAATTTGGAGATTTTAACACAAAGGAACAACAAAGATCAAAAAACAATTGTTTTTAGCACAAAGTCATAAACAATTCTTCTCAACCTTAACAACACAAAGAACTTCCATGATAACGATGCATATTCTCATTCTTCAAAGTAATAAAAACACACAACACTGTTGAACAATAATATGTGAGCAAAATAATATCTTCAGCATAAATACCATTAAGAAGTTTAAGTGTATAGAATACACTTATTTATACCCTAAAAAGCAAAGATGCAAGGAAATGAAAGGAAGAGTTAACTAACACTCTCCACCCTAACCCTAATGTTGCATGGGAAGCATGCAAGCTTATTAGCAATTAAAATAATAAAATCTCTCATGCAATTCAGTTAACTGAACTTGCATGTTATTACACATTGAATTCCACTTAAAGATAATTTTGCATGATTTCCAAAACAAATCCAAAAATAGATTTATCTTTGAAAAGCAAAGTCAGTTCTCAAAATAGAAACTGCTTTGGAAATCTCTCCAACTGCCCAAAATAGAATTCTCCTGCAGATAGTGAAAACTAAGTCTGAGAATTGAGATTTCTCTCAAATTCATCAACTTTAGCTTCATTTGGTATGGTAATAGACTCTAGGTGAACTGTGCTCATCTGCAGGTTGACACTTGCATCATCAATGGTCTTCGAAAGATCCACATAATCCTTTTCAGCCTTATCAAATTTTACTGTGATTTCGGCCAAAAGATACATTTTTGCCATGTGAGGATCTCCACAAAACCTCTCCCGGATCAGCTGCACAAACTCATTCTGCAAGTTATGAACAAGGCAATTTACGCCTTCATCGTTGAAATACTTGCAAGGAATGTGTTGGACAAAATTAATAGCATACTTCTCAATGCTGAGAAGTTTTTCCTTCCATGTAGCCAACTCCGAGGCTATGTCTTTTGAGATGTGAATCAAGAAAGAATATTGATGTGTCCATGAAAAGACTGTGGACCTATCATCTGTTGACATGGGCCTTAAGCCAAGAGCCTGCAATCTCACCAATAGCCTATCATAGATAGGCATCATCTCTGTCATGCATGTAGACGGTCGTAGTTGTAGTCGGCCAAATGATAAGTGTTAATTAATTGTACAGTTAGGAGTGTTACCGGGAGCCATCCCAACGGTTGGTTGGATAGTTACGTAGTGGTTGCCAACGGTTGGTATCTCAATGAACCTTGGCAAAGTTATATATTGAGTTCACATTTTGTAGTCGGGACATGGTGAATATGATATGTAATGATTTGAAGACATGTTGTTGTGATCAATGAATAAAATACCGATGCTTTATTCTGTGCAATACTGTTACAATTTCATGTTCTGTGTTATGCACTATACTACTGCTTTATAGTTTCGTTTACTCCATGTCTGTGTGAAACACCACATTGCTTGTAAACATTTGGCGTTGTTCCCTGTTTGAAAACGGGTCGAGGGTGACAAGTCAATGATAAGGGGAGTCGTCAGAGACATTCAGCCGATGACAAGTGGAGTCGTCAGTCGATGACAAGTGGTGTCGTCAGTCAATGACAAGTGTCGTCAGAGATAAGTGAACCGTGGCAGGCGTACTTGGTGATGAAGGAAAAGACGATGACAATGGCTGCATAATGGGTCAACCAATCCAATCAGAAGAAGAAACATACACCAAATACCAAGTTGAAAGAACTGAGGAAGAATTGCAAAGAATATGAGAGGAAAGCGATAGTGAAAACGAACGAGAACCAAATGATCGGGAAGACGATCTGACACAAGATCTGGTCTTCCTATGGGATTTGTCAGTGAGACAACACGTCATGAACGAAGCCATCCGAAGGGACATTTCGGAGGAAATCATCGAAGAAAATCTAGAAGTCAATTTGGACGTAGACCGGCTTTTGGATTGTATTCCAAGGTTGTTCATGAGGAATCTGTTGATCTTGCAAGACCTGCGAGAAGAAAGGGATAGAGAACAACGGAGACAACAAATTCTCTAGAGATATGAGGATCAAATGAAACAAGAAGAGGAAGAGCGCGACACCGGCCGTCGTCGAGCGCCGCACAACCAATGATCATATCAGTAGCGATTCATGCCTATACAACTGAATAAAGATAAGAACAAAGTACCAAGTGGGCAGGAAACACCTGAAGAGATACTGAGAAGATCACTAAGGCTGAAAGAACAAGAACGTAGAAAAAGACAAACAAATTGTGGAAAGAGGGAATGAACACCATGAAGAAATACATCAAGACAATGCTGAGTTTCACCACGCTGAGGGTGTCGACGAACAAGATTTCAGAACACCAGTAATATATAGAGAAAAAGAAAAAGAAAATGGAAAGAGATTGACGGAAGAACTTGAAGATAGCATACGTCACATTGTAGCGTTATCTATTTTAGACTGAGGGCCGAGGAGCAGAGGACCTGAGCCAAAGACTCCCGCACAGAGGGAGCACCGAAAGGAACCGGAGGAGACTCGGAATGTAGAGGACACTAAGAACGGACGTGGGAAGGAACCGTACATGGCCGAGAGTGTAAGGAAGACATCGGAACGTCACGGAAATACAAAGAGGGCATCCGGGGAGAAACATGGTGACTCCACTAGCAAGTGAAGCAGAAACTGCCAAAGTTCCTGGGGAATGGTTTAGAGGATCTTGTAAGGCACTGTAAAACATGTGAAACCATATGGGTAGCAAATGGGCAGGAGGATAAAGATTATTGGCTAAGAGCGTTTCCAGCAACGCTCAGAGGTATATCCATCAACTGGTACACGGATTTGGAGACAACACAGAAGGCCTCATGGCAAGTACTGAAGAAAGCGTTCCAGAATGAATTCAAACTTTTAAGAGACGATAACGAGATTGTGGCAGAAATCTACAACACAGCAAGGAAAAAATGAGAATGTAAGAGCATATAATCGGAGGCTAAAGGAACTGCTGGGGAAACTGGAGACCCAGCGAACTGATGGACTGAAGAAGAGATGGTTTATTGAAGGACTACTCCCGTCCTTTAGAAAGAAGATGAAAGTAGTACCTCCATCATCGTATGTGGAAGCATATAATCGGGCAACGGACATAGAAAGTGAGAATAAGACATCTTCCCGAAGTAAGAAAAGGACCGATAATGACGAGAGTACGAATGATGATAGCAGTGATGGAGAATCAAAGACCATCCAGGCATTAAGAAAAGATATGTCTCGTATGATGAAAGAATTGAAGGCTAAGAAAGAAACAACAAAAGAGGGCCGAGAGCTATGGTGTACTGACTGCAATAGAGGACATATAAAAACAAACTGTCCAAAGAAGTTGTTTTGTGATATCTGCTAAGTAATGGGACATTCAGTCAAGGAATGCCCATTTAATCTAAAAGCAAGGACACAAGTGCTCTTCACACAAGGAGAGTCGTCAACTCCGCCGACTACACCATCGAAATCCCAGAATAATCCCAATGCATCCCCTAGAGGTTATCGGAACAACATAAGGAGTAATAATAACAGCTCCAGAAACAGAATACAGTACGACAATAAGGGGAGGCCCATGATACAGTGCAGAAAGTGCAATGAATGGGGCCACTTCGCCTGAGAATATCAGAATGGTCAAAACTTCGGGGGAAGACTATGTAAGTGGTGCGGACCAGGCGATCACGAAGATAACGACTGCCCGAAGAAGAAAGGCATTAACATGCTGAATGTAGAAGAGCAAAATCAAGTATTGACGGTCACTACCAGAGCACAAGCAAAGAAGGCCATCTACCCAGATCCACTTACAGAAAAACAGAGAATGAAAGAAGCAAAAGTAGAAGTGGAGCGGGCAATGATGAAGGAAAACAAGATTGCCCTGGATATCCCAAGTACCTCCTGGCGAGCACAGGCCGAGAGTAACATCGCACGGCAGATACTCCAAACCACTGTACCGATCAAGGTAACTGACCTCCGTACTAAGCCACAACTCAGGATGGCAATCACATAGTCAATGGCAACCAACAAGAGGAGGGCCGAAAGGAGATCATAACAGAACAACCACTATAGGGAGAACAAACCGTCGACCCTATGCTGCTGACGGTGAACATCGAGAAGAAACCGGCGATGGTACAGATGGAGATTGGAGGGAAGATATTGGCAAACACGATCGTCGACGGAGGCTCGACAGTCAACGTACTGACCGAAGACACATGGAGGAGTCTCGGGAAACCCATACTTTGGCCACCAACATTCTAGTTAGTAGGTGCGGATCAACATGGCATCAAGCCATTGGGGATATTGATGGCACAGAAAGTGACTATCGGCACACAACCATTCCTACTGAACTTCGTAGTCATTACAGTACAAAAGAGGGCATATGATGCATTGCTGGGAAGAGGATGGCTCGTGGCAGCAAAAGCCAATCACAATTGGAAGAGGAATACATTGTTTATAGAGAATAACAAAAAGAAATATGTGATCTACTTAATAAATCAAACAGTGAGTGAAGAATTAGCATCATCAGACTGAGAAGGTGAGGAAGGCGACAGAATGGAGGGAGAAAGAGAAACGATAGAACCAAATGAAGAAGGCATTCTCGACCTCCATGAATTCTCAAAGGACGAGACAAACTCACTGAGCAGGCTATTCCACTGGCAAATGGAGGACTACAAGGTGTTTCATCGAGACTAAAATATGCTACAAATCAAAGAAAGGGAGGGAGAAGAAGATCCAACGTCGACAAGTCAAACTTTTTTGCCAGAATACGGGGAATATAAGGAGGGAGTGGCCAAGATAGATGACACCCTAGCCCACCACTTTGAAAAGGGTAAAATGATCAAATACGAGGAGCCAAATTTGAAGAAATTCAATTTGGGGGAGGAAGATGATCCTCGTACGATCCTGGTAGGAGATGACTGGGATCCTGTGCTGAAGGCGGCAACATTTAGAATATTTACAGAATACAAGGACGTCTTCGCATGGACATACAAAGATTTGAAAGACATACCTCCAAAATTATGTGTACACCGGATTCCATTGGTACCAGGAGCACAATCGGTATGGAAGAGACCGTACCGTATGAACAAAAACTATGCAGCAAAAGTCCAAGAGGAGATTGAAAAGATGCTAGAGGCAAGAATAATCTTCAAAGTGAAAATGAGTGAGTGGGTGTCACCAATTGTTATATCACTCAAGAAAGGAGGACAAATCCGTATATGCGTGGACTTCCGATGCCTAAATGCAGTAACAATAAAAGACCCATTCCCGATCCCCTTCACCGACTCAATCCTGGAAGAAGTCACAGGGCATGAAATGTACTCATTCATGGACGGGTTCTCGAGGTATAATCAAATCAGCATAGCCGAAGAAGACAAACTGAAGACAACATTTGTAGTCGAGGATGGAGTATACGCCTACAACAGGATGCCATTTGGACTATGCAATGCACCAGTGACCTTCCAGAGAATAATCCTGCACATCTTTGACAAGATGTCGACAGGAAACTTCAAAGCCTTTCTGGATGATTAGTCCATATTCAGTGATCAACAAACACACCTGAAGGCACTGCAGGAGTGCATGGAACGATGCAGGGCAGCAAGGTTGGCACTTAACCCGAAAAAATGCCAATTCATGGTACCCTAAGGGAAATTACTGGGTCACATAGTTTGTAAGGCTAGACTGAAGACAGACCCCGACAAGATCCGGGGGATTGAACAGATGGAACCACCCCTGAATGTCATAGGAGTAAAATCATTTCTTGGGCATGTCGGATGTTATAGAAGATTCATCAAGAACTTTGCCCAAATTTCATACCCACTGGAGATACTAACAAGGAAGGGGCAAGTGTTTGAGTGGACAAAAGTACAAGAAGTAGCTTTCAAAGAACTAAAGGAACAGCTGATAAGCTCACCAATATTGGCATACCCAGATTGGAATAAAGAATTCCATGTCCATGTCGACGCTTCCAATTATGCAATTGGAGCAACACTAGCACAAGTGGTCGTACAAGGACTGGACCACCCTGTATTCTTCGCCAGTCGACTATTAGCTAAAGCAGAAAGAAACTATAGTACTACAGAGAGGGACGCACTAGGAATGGTGTACTCCGTACAGAAATTCAGACACTACTTGCTGGCGACACCGTTCACATTCTATGCGGACCATCAGGCACTCATGTATCTGGTAAACAAACCAATCATCCAAGGGAGGGTAAGTAGATGGCTCTTATTATTACAAGAATTTACATTTACTATCATAGTACGTCTAGGGAAAACCATGTTATTGCTGATCAATTATCAAGAATTCGATCGAGTGAGCCACCGGAGGTTGTGAATGAAGATTTTTCGGATGCACATTTATTTCAAATTGCAGCACTACCTCCATGGTATGAGAAGATTGGAGAGTACCTGTCAACATCATCCTTTCCGAAAGATATGCCACCTGCAGAACGACGGAAGATAGCATTGAAAAGCAAAACATTCTAACTAATTAATGGCCTACTATACAAGATGGGACCAGATCAAGTACTCCGACGATGTGTCATGGAGGAAGAGATTCTGAGTGTACTACAGGAAGCACATGAAGGATTGGCAGGGGGACATATGGGACCCAACGCAACAACATGAAAAGTCTTGTTGGCAGGGCTTTGGTGGCCCACAATTCATACTGATACACGACAGTGGGTGGTAGCATGTGATACGTGTCAGAGAGTAGGCAAACCCCTCAAGAGAGACTTCATGCCACTCTTTCCCTCACAGCCACAAGAACTGTTTGAACAATGGGGGTTAGATTTTATTGGACCATTGAAGGTGAGCCACCTACACAGATGGAAGTACATTGTAGTTGCCACTGAATACTTAACAAAATGGGCAGAAGCTCGGGCACTACTAGATAATACTGCACTTAGTACGGCTAGATTCATGTATGAACAGATTGTTACAAGGTATGGAATTCCGATTTAGATTACCAGTGATAGAGGTCATTTTGTCAATCACGTCATCCGATTGATGACGACAGAATTCAAGATCATGCACAATTTCTCTAGTCTGTACTACCCAAGAGCTAATGGCCAAGCAAAATCCACTAATAAGGTACTTGTCTCTGTCATTCACAAGTCTTGTTGTATTGAGGAGGCAGACTGGGAAGAAAGACTACCGGCAGTACTATGGGCATACCGTACTACATACAAAGTGACCACTGGGCATACACCCTTCCAACTCATGTACAGTCAGGAAGCAGTTGTACCTGTAGAATACCTGGTGCCAAGTCTGAGAATAGCAGTTGAGGATAGGCTTGGGGATATAGAGAGTTTGAAGGAAAGGCTGTTTCAATTGAATAAATTGGACGAATGAGTAATGGCACAATGGGCGACGGAGACAATGCAGAAGTGGAGAAAGTACTGGCATGACAGATACCTCCGACGGGTAAACTTCCAACCAGGACAGTTAGTTCGGAAATACAACGGTCGTAACGAACTCAAGCCAGGCAAGTTTAAAACCAGATGGCTAGGACCATTCAAGATCCACGAAGTGAAAGAGAACAGAGGAATCTAGTTGGAAAGGTTGGACGGAAGAGTACTAAAGGATCTTATCAACGGGTCAAAACTGAAGATCTATAAGGAGAGAAAGGAAGAACCTTTACAAATAAATATGTTGGGATACGCAATAAAGAACCAATCTATGTAGGCAGAGGCATCAAATAGGATTGATGGAATGTGTTTCGAGAGAACGCACTTTGAACCTGTGACTGGGTTCTTTGGACCTAGAACATTACACATTGGAACTTGGGAAGGTGTAATCGATGATAATAGCAGTTCATGGATAGATGAAGACAAGCAAGACGAAGAAGAAAAAGCATGGATAAGATGGATAAAAGAATGTAATAATGTACGAGATAAATTTGAATTTTTGTTGCCTAAGGAAGTAAGAACTCCAATCAGAAAGTATCTAGCCGAGAGTATGTTTATAGTTGAAAGATCACCATATGATGATGAAATCTGGGGATTAAGAATGGAAAACCAGTTGGGTGGAGTTCAACATACACGACTTTTGAAAAGTTGAATATGGAAAGCAAAGTACAGGAACAAGAACATCAAAATGAACAGTGACGGAAAGACATTCCAATGGGCCCAGGAACCTATGGGGTGGAACCTGAGGAATATTAAAGATGAAAATACGACATTTGACCGGATCTGGGAGTTGGAAGAAATTGATCAATGCTGCTCCAGTGATTGTCTCCGACAGAAAGGGTATATAAATTGCATATTCCACAACATGACTGAAATCGAAATCGTGGAGGAAGACAAGAAGATGATCGAGTTGGCTAAGTGGATCGAGTCGACTAAGTCAGGTAAAGGTAAAGAAAAATTAGACTAAGAAGGGAAAAAAAAAGAAGTGAGAAGTACGATCGTATGACTTGGGTCGTACGACCTTAGCCGTACGCCCTGAGCCGTACGATTTAGGTCATACGACCCACCTACACTCTCATTATAATACAAATACTGAAGTCATTTTTTAATTGCAAATTCGTTTCTCTGCAGCTACATCCTTCTGCAAACACATTCCCTTGACCGTACGATTGAGGTCGTATAGCACAGCAGTCTGGACGAGAATTTTTTTTTTGCAGGCCATACAAATTACACAAGGGCCGTACCAGGTAGGGAGAAGCAGTAGGCCGTACGAGTTACATAAAGGAAATTCATACCAAATAAGGCCGTACGAAGGGGATATTAGCAGCTGTCTGGAGTCTTAAAGGTGAAAGTAACCGTTTTAGTCACTTATAAAATCCTCATTGCAAAGAGTACCGAGAACGTGAAAATGGACAAGGGGAAGAAAATCGCAGCCTACAGGCCAAAGATTGCATCCAAAAAAAAGAAGAGGTGTATAGAAACGGGAGTGAACGCCATTGCTTGGGAGAGTTTGATGGGAAATGAATGCAAGTTATGGTGGAAAAATACAGAAGATAATCATGTGCTGAAGATTGCGTTGAAGCACGCTCAGGTCGATAAAGCCGTTTTTCTGCCATACTTCAATGCCCGAGAGTTCGAGCCCTACCTGAAAGTAATGGTGGAAATTATTGTGGACATTAAAATAAATCAATAATAGACTACACAGGGTGTGAAGTAACAGTATCATATTGGCCGCAAGATTTTTCAAGGGTTATGGGCGTTCTAGCAATAGGGTCGAGTATTACAAAACCAGGCAGAATGACCCAGCAGCATAAGGAGAATGTCATACGAAGGGTTTGCAAAAGTGATTTCAGCCAAAAAGAAAAAGAAAGTATTTGGAGTTCAGGGAACAGAGGGTTAAGGAAGTCTTCTGGCAACTCCCGAATGAAAGTGTATTCTCGACCTGATGAAATGTAGACTAACAGGGGCTAGTCGAGCATCTGACGTTTCGATATGGATGGAGTACATGAAAGCCTACAATTGGGCGAGGCTACTCTCTGAGCGCATAAGGGAATTCCTTACACAAGCACATAAGGTATTTTATATGACCCAGTATGCCATAGCACTATTTCTAGATGCGGTTCACACACAGGTACCAGCCGACAAATGGGGTAGATTGCAACCAGCCCCACAAGTAGAACTAGGATGGCCCACAGCCTTTTATTGGAAAGGCTTAGACACAACACATGGAGAAGAATCTTCGCAGCGGCCAAAGAAGAGGAAACAGAGAGAAGCATCATTGGACAGCGAAGAAGAGGAAGAGGAATATGAGGAGGAAGAAGAGAGTGACCAATCCTCCCCATCCGGAAGTGATTCATCAATAGAAATAAGGGAAGAAAAAAGGGTAACAAGGAGAAGGACAACCGTAGTAGCAGCAAGGGAGGTTGAAGAGAAAGAGGTGTTGCCTGGAGGAGATATGGAGGTAGAAGTGGTAGTACCGCCACTTCAACCAACTTCATTCACTTTATCGACACCGGCACAAAGCATAGAGACACACAGTACTATGACTTTAATAGCCATGTCATCACCATTAGTTACAGCCATACCATTGGCTCCATCGGCACCTTCACTGCCAGTTGTTACTTCTCCACTACTATCATTAGCAGAGAACACACCTTCACCACCAGCATGAGTAGGTACAGAGACATCTTGGGGTACTATTGTACAGCTAGGGGCAGCGTCATCCACAACGCCGCCAAGAGGACCAGAACTGACAAAAATTGACAGTTGGCTGAAAACAGTGGGGCTTACACTTGAGGTGCCAGAATTGGCAGAGGGTCAAGATGAGGGCCTCACACCCGTCAGTGAGAGTGCAGAGTTACAACAGAGCCTTATTCGAGAGGAGGATACTCAGTAAGATGGTTCACCACAGCCCTTACCAACCATTCACGATTCATGAGACTGGGGAACCATCACATCAGTCTCCTACAGCAGTGACCAGCTCATCTGACGAAGAGGAGGATGGTTGAGATGGACAAGACGATTTGACATTTACCATGTCTAAATCAGATGCCTCAGATCCATTGGTGACAGTGCAAAGGTATATAGAGGATCTCCAGAATGTAGCAGTGGTAATGCAGGAAGTAGGAGGTATCTCTAAGCAACTCAGGATTGGTCGATCACATCTAGTAGCACATGAAGTACGGAGAATTCTTGCATTTGTCCAGGTGGGGTGCGAACAAGAGTTTGCACGTTGCTTCACCAATATAGGATGGCTTGATCAAGAGGATGGTAGGAGGAGGCTTAATGCATGGCAAGGAGCACGGCCAGTGGTTGGAGGACGAGATGGCTAAGTTATAGAGGCATTGTTCAGTACTGAGAGGGCTTTCAAAGATGTCTTTTACCAGATGAAATTGCATGAGGTGACAGCACTGGGTCAAGAAGAAGAGAAGAAGAAGGTTCTCCATTCGATACAGAAATTGAGGGAAGAATTGGCCGATAACATGAAAAAATTTCAGGATCAGTTAGCCCAGTAGGTTCAGCTCACTAATACAGAAAGGGCACGAGCATCAACTTTGGAGGCTGGGATAGCAGAAGTAGAAAGGAATGCTGTTGAAAAGACAAAGGAGATGGAGGAGAAGATGAAAGATATGGAGATTCAATTGGCAGCTAAGGGAGTAGAGGTGGAGCAGGCCAAATCGCAGGTGTTGGAGGCAACACGCATGGAGGCAACACACATGGTCAAGGCAGCGAGGGAACGCGAGATCATGGCAGAACGTCAATTGCGATTGGAGAGGCGTTCACCCACCCCGTTCCTCAACTCATCCAAGGACGTCCACACAACCCCCTTCTTCTTAGTAGCTTAATTTGTTAGTCATTTTTGTTGTGATGTCGTCTGGAAGACAACTAATTTTGTGGGGGGGATGATGTAGACGATCGTAGTTGTAGTCGGCCAAATGTCAGCCAAATGATAAGTGTTAATTAATTGTACAGTTAGGAGTGTTAGTGGGAACCATCCCGACGGTTGGTTGGATAGTTACGTAGTGGTTGCCAACGGTTGGTATCTCAACGAACCTTGGCAAAGTTATATATTGAGTTCACATTTTGTAGTCGGGACATGGTGAATATGATATGTAATGATCTGAAGACATGTAGTTGTTGTGATCAATGAATAAAATACCAATGCTTTATTCTGTGCAATACTGTTACAATTTCATGTTCTGTGTTATGCACTATATTACTACTTTATAGTTCTGCTTACTCCATGTCTGTGTGAAACACCACATTGCCAGTAAACAATGCACTCCAACATGTTCTGAATCCCAAGTAGAGTGTCCTTAGAATTAGACACTGCTGCGGTCAATTTTGCAAGGAAAGCAACACCCTTTGGTATGAAATCTTCAATCCAGTCCTTCGTGTGCTAGCCGTATACCACCAACTGGCTCAATTGTCTTTGATCATTAGAAGACTCCATTACCTATAGCAACAAAAGTGATGGCTGCGAAGGGGTATGCAGGAGTTGTGAAATATACTGACGCAACTGCTTATTTTCTAATTTGAGGACAGCCTTGTCTTCTCCATCTTTCAACACTCTACTCTTGATAGTATCAGTGGCTACCTCCAAAATGTTCACAGCGGCCTGCCTAGTGCTTTGTCCTAAGTTAGCCTTGACTATATGAAAATCATCAGGCTCAACATCCAACACCGTCTTATCCTAAGGAGGGATAGTGGTTTCTACAAATATGTCACCTTCAGGAGTCCTCAAAATCCTCAACTGCTTCTTTAGCTTCTTCACTGAGGGCTCCTTGAATGATTTGGCTAAAGCGCTGAAATCCAATTGCTATGATGGTCTCTTCTTCTTTTTACCAATCACCATGCAAAGCCAAGTAGGAGTAGCCCTTTCAGGCATTGCCTCTGGATTCTCTTGATTCTGGGTCATAATGTTTTATGCAAGCTAGCACAAATTCCAGGCTTTGAGTGGCTATTGGGAAAGAGCCCGCTTGGGTTAGCCCAGAATACATCAAGTTCTATGCCGCAACGCTGCCTACCTTCACCAGGGAATCCAAGTTAAAACCCTCGGGTGAAACTTGGCAAAAATCCGTCTCTTTGACTTTGGAATATTCATAGACAAGCAGGGATCTGGCCTCAATGGTGACCGAAGAGTATTGCATGGTTGCTTTGTGGCTTCAAGAAAGCTTTCCTCTTTGCTGTCCCGCTTTGAAAAAGGTCAAATTAGACTTCTATAAGCTCGCTGTCCAAGAAAATCAAGCTTTTCTTCTCGCTGTCCAAACTCTGATTTTTCATAAAAATGTGTATTTTCCCCCTTGAAAAGTGAAAATTTGCAGATGTGCCTTCAAATCTTGGCCAGATTTGAGCTCTAGACGGTCAAGGATAATGAGAAATGTCGTTTCCCGAGGTGGGCATGCAATAGAAATGAGGAAATATGGACAAAGACACCTTGAAAACTCTTTTTGCTGTGGCTGTAGGTGGTTATTTTGGACTGTAACAGTCATAAAAAGCTTCAAAATTCTTCAATAATGGCTGCCTAGGTCTGAGCGCTGCCCCTTGAGTGTGCAAGAATGCTTGTAGATGACGGAGAATGAGGAAAATAGTGCCTTTGAGTGATCAATCTACCCTTTAGATGTATTGCTGGGCCAAAAAGTGCTTCAAACCTGCCATAAAAAAGCTTAAAACCCTCAACAATGGCCGCCAATGAGAAGAGATGGCTTTCTAGGGTGTAGATATGCCTTCGAATGTGAGAAAGGGGTATGGAATAATGAAAAAATGTGTTAACATGGCCTTCTAGGTGAAGCGCCTCTCCTCAAACCCTTTTAATCTGCCTTTGAAGCTTCAAAAACCCTCAACAATGGCGTCCTCATGCTGTGCGCTGCCTTTAATCGCTTCTCTATGCTTTTGAAAATGACAAAAACAATGCATAATAGCCTCCTTTATAGTGAAACACCACCTCCTTAGGGTTTGGATGAGATTCCTCCTAAAAATAGAATACTTTTTTATTTGCCCTCCATGCACAAATGAAAGGTGAAGTTGAAGTGAAGTTTGAGTTCTATTTATAACCTCCTTTTCTCTCTCTCCTAGGCATTCTCTTTCTTGCAATTTGGGCGCCAAAAATAAAAGTTTTGATTTGCTTTTTGAAGGGGGTGTTGGGAGTTGAAGAAGTGGCATTTGCAAGGGAAAAGGCGCCTTTGGGAGGTGTGTTTTTTCCCTTGGTGCGCACGCCTTGGGAAAGGTGTGCCTTCCTAAGGCACTTTTTTGCCTTTGCAAAATTTGAAATTTTGCCTTTGGAGCTCCAAAAACTTCGCACTCTTTTATCATTTTTTTGTCAATAATATGCCTTGAAAACACTTGAAATTTCTCGGATTCTTCACCATAGAAATATGATGAAAAATCTCTTGGATTGTCTACCTTCTTCGCCTTTGAAACCTTGGATCTTGAAGTGCATTTCAAAGCGAAAGTGCTTTAAGAACTCTTTCAAATGACTTCATGCCTTAGAAACTTCAATCTTCATTGGAGCCTTTCGACTTGGAGTGCGCTTCACCTTGGAGCATTTTGGGCTTGGAGCGCGCTTCACCTTGGAGCGCGCTTCACCAGAGAAGTACTCTTTTTTGATTTGAACCTTTTGACGCATTATTTCGACGAAACCACTCTGAATGACGAAGAGGAATCTCAAACTTTGAAAATTTACGTTTTTTAATTTGGAGCGTTTTCGCAAGGCGCTCCAATGCCTTAGAAAAATTTTGAAATATTTTTTAAATTTTCAAAATCGAATCTTGATTTGCCAGACGTGTTTGCATTGCTTTTCTTGATTCCTTTACGTCATTTCAGTCTTCAATCCATCACTTGGGCCTCCGCTTCAAGATGATCTTTCCACAGCTCGGAGCCAATTTGGCTTGTCAAAATCTTCCTCCATTTGAGCCTTGGATCCATCTCCTTTGATATGTCTTGTACCTGCGGGGTTAGTAAATAATAACAAGGTGACATGGTGCTTAGGAGGTGTGTTTAGGCATCTCTTTGGGTGTTTGTATGCATAGACAAAAAATTTCGTATGGGTACAACAATGTTAAACACTACAAACCTGACACTTTGGAGGTTAGAACAATGGATGAATAATCAATTGTGAAATTGGATGGCTCCTCACTCAGCATCACGTTTAGGCTGCCACATAAGGATGAGTATGCTGATATGAGCATTGAAAATGCAGATAGGATCTTCCAAGAGCAGGACCTTTGCTTGACCAATATTGCAAAATGTTGGATGAAGGTACCTAAGAAAGGCAAATCACAATTGCCCAAGAATTTGCAGAGGTCCCATTTTAATGAGGATATTTCAGACATGGTTACTCTACTGAACAGGATAATGGGGCATGAGGAGACTAACTCTTTCCACTATTGGATGTGCCACTTTATCACAGTCACCTGCTATAGGCAACAATTCATTGATTGGGGGAACTCGATAAGCGATAACCTACACAATCAATTGGTGAATTTTCAAACTAGTCAACATTTTTATGTCATCCTACCTATTCTATGCAATTGCAAGCATGAAATCATGGCTTGGTTTACAAATGCAAGGGATTTATGATGCCGCCATTCAAATCTATGACTTCTATCCTCAACTCCAATTGGAAGTCAACAACAAAAACTTTAGAAGAGTGAATGATGCATTTACAATGCTGACAGTCAAGGAGTTAGATGGTAATACCGGAATCAGAATATCCTCAAAGGCAACAAATCTCATCACTTAGTATGAGAGCTATTTCATACAGTTCTTGAGGTTTACTTACATCAGAATTGGAGGGTTTGATGATTATCCTTACAAACTACCTTGTTATGTGAGTGACCAACTTTTCCACAGAGGTATGTAGGTAGATTGGGGCAGTAGACAAAAGATGCAAGGAAAGGAAGAAGGTAGGCTACTCCTTCCCCATCAGCCTCAATTACTACACCTGCAGGATATTCTCTGATGCCCAGAACATTGAAAGATCCCTTTCTAAGGTAACCATGTATTTCTAGGGGGCAAGATTTCCCTTTGATAGCAGTGTTTTTGTTAGAGATAACCTAACTCTCAGATTGGGATATAACTATGCTTCTCAACTGGAGGATTTTTGGGAAGATTGTGAAGATGACTTTGAAGTGTGAAGGAGAGATTGGATGAGGCTGACAGTAGCACAAATAAAAGCCTTCAATCTAGGCTAGGATGTAGAGGACATTGAAGATGATGGCAACGACTTGATAGAACAAATTTTACCGCTACCATTAAGTTGCAGCAATTGATGCCCATCAACTGGGTTGATAAAGATGTTAAAGACATCCGGGAGAGGACACTCTTCGTACTCCAAGAAAATTTTAGACAAAACCCTAGCAGCCTAAAAGTAAATACAAAAAAGAACTTTTAGTTAGTTACTAAACCTAGTAGTAAATAAAAACTATAACAAAAAGCCCTATCATCCTAGCACAGAACATTTAGAAATGTGGGGTGGCTGGGGGAACTAGAAATGTGTTATAGTTACGTACCTTTGAAATACCACTGAAATTCCCCTGCTCTAACACCGCTGCTAAAAAAGACAGACTCCAAAACAATGCAGACTGACCTATTCTTCATTCAAAATCACATTGTGAAACCATGGGCAAGTTTTTGACAAAAAATACGAGTAATTGAGAAGTTTTTAGGAGTTTTTGACAAAAATTCGCCAATTTCCTGGCTGTGAGTTTTTAAGCAAGTTACTCACCAGCTAGTTTGATTTGCGAGTACTCGTGAGTTTGACTTGCGAGTACTCGTCAATTTTGTGCCTAATTGACGAATTTTTCAATTTCTTGGTTGCGAGTTTAAAAGTAAGTTGCTCATGAACCAGCTTGACCTCCAAGTACTCATCAACTTTGCGACTAACTGGCAGGTTTTTCAACTATGGTTTACAGGTGTCAGTCTGTTAAATTGTCTTCTGGTTTATCTTTGCACTCCTTACAGATTAGACAAAAGATTTCTCTTTATAGTTTAGAAATGTGTTATTTAGTACATCGCATGCGATGAGGAGTTGTAATCTTTCTCATCTTTATTAACTTTCATGTATAATGTTTCATTGTTATTTGATTTGTTGCAACAAGTGATCGGTGGCAGTTCATTTCATGTTTGTATATCTTGTATGAGGAGATAATTACATTTTCTTAGAGCAGGTGAAAGTTTCCTTAAAGAGAGTCATTTTAGGAAACAATTGTTCCTAGACACAGAAATTTAGATTACACAACTTTTTTTTGTGTAACTTGAGGTGATACTATTCAATTTGTTGTAAATAGGAGTTATCTCTGTCTTTTTAGAAATTGATTTGTGGCCTTGATTGGTGAGGGGCAGTACATTGCCAGTACTCTATCTCGTATGTGAGGCAATAGCAAAATTGTGCTGGAGCAAGTGAAAGTTTCTTTATCACAACAAATTGAGAAACAATTTTTTCTAGACAAAAATTTCAAATGCAGAACTTTTGAGTACAGCATTGAGAGGTGATACTGTTCAATATGTTATTATAATATTTAAGCTGTAGGATTGGGTGTACATGAGTTTATCTGCTAGTCTGAACTAGTGGAAGTTCAAAAAAAACAAGAAGAACAGATAAAGTTGGTTTGTTTGGGTCAAGGCCAAGCTAGAGGTCAGTTTTTGCTCAGGCCCCCTTGTAGAAGTTATACGTAACACGAATATTTTTTATCAGACAATGTGTCACTCCAATGATCTATAGAATTAACTGCTAATCCGAGCATTCCTGAAGCAGTGTCTGCCTTTTAAAGAATGGCAGCCAGATGAGTTGGACACAGGTTCTTAGGTGATAACTCTTCAGTTTGTTACCTGATTTCTAGTATTAGGAAATTGTGGAATTATCAAGTGGCCTTTACTAGTGGAAGGTAGATATATCATATTTCTCTAGTTAAAGTGAATTCGTAATTGCAAAAATAGACGGTAATAATTTATACAAAAAATTGCTTGCTTATGTGAGTATTCATGAAACAACAGTCGCCTTTTAAAGAATGCTAGTAACTACTCTTCAACGGGTCATAATTTTCAGTTGGACTTTATCTTTCATATATTGTTGATAATCATAAAAATCATCATGGGCAAAACTCAATAAAAGTTAAAAGGTAGTTTTTAAAGTCACTGTCAAGTGAGACACTAAAGTGGTGGACAAAACCCCTGTTGTGCAACAATTCCAAGAGGGGATTGCTTTTCCATTTATCTTATATATTGATCAACAAGGTGCAGAACCCTACAGACATACTGTTTCAAACATATGACCTCCACTATGGAGTATGCATGTCTTCAACATCAGGCCAACTCAGGCTGTGGTTTGGAACACAGGCCAAGAACTTACTGCCACACTGGCCCAGGTTTAAATCCTGGTAGGTGTACTCCACTAGAATGCCACAGGACTATTCCAGGCGCATCACCCTAGGTGAGCTTAGGACAGTAGGCACCATGGCCTTAGGAGGGCAGCACACACTTTGGCCTTAGGTGCAACATGGATGAAGCTCTATAGTCGAGTTCAAAAAAAGAAGTTTGGGAAGGCACAAGTGAACCCTGGTAGTGAACCAATGGCTAAGAAGCAAAATGAAAGGAAAACCTGCATATTTATGGAACCCCTCAGTCATCATTTTGCTTCCTTTGTTGTACTTGAGATAAATTGTGCGTTTAGGCTCTAGTAAGAACTAGCAAATGGGATCAAATGAACCATAGATAGTTCCAAGTTTCCAACAGCCTTTTTGATGCTTATACATGACAACATGGAAGAATTTGCATGGTCAGAAATTTCCATGTCGGCTTAGATTTGGTCCTTCTAATGTCATGAAAGAATGAGATCTTGTGGCAACATTCCAACTATAAATGGATTGTTGAGTGAATTTCTTACTGTACTGTGGGTATATTTCCAAGATGCTGTGAGGTACAGGTTTGTCAGCCCCTTATGAAATTGAATGTTTAAAACACAATCTATGCCTCAATAAGAAGGCTTTCGTTATCATCACTTTCCACAATCTTTTGTAGCCTCTAGTGGTCCCCAGCCGGGAGAAATGACCTTTGCTCCCACTATGTAGTCCTTGCATGCCACTTGTGTATATACATTGCTAGACACAGCCTAAATAGTATCTTGGTATGGCAATGCTCGCTCTTTGGCTTTGGCAGCTTCCAGAGGTCTCCAGATGTTCCGAGAAAACTATTCTGCAACCACATTGGATTTTTGTGGTATGGTATGTGGATTGTTATTAAATTTTTATGGCCTAAACTTAAATAAGCCTGAATGTTTCTTGACAGATTTTGTTTCAGTTTATAATATTAAGTACCTGTTTTAGTTTGTAATTGAGTGTTTGTCTTTGTTTAGAAATCCACCTACAATAGCAGATCTTATATTCAGGATTTAGGTATTTATCCTCTACCATTATGGGGATTTGCTCTTACAATGGGGTAAGGTTTAGTAATAACATGGGCAACATATGACCATCCGGGCTCAAATTTAGTTTCGGCAGTTATCTTATATTTAGAAAATGTAATTATATATATAATAGAAAAGATGGGTAGAAATAAAATTTGCATAAATTAGTATTGTAAGATATCTTTAAATTTTTAGGTGCTTGCTGGAAATTAACAGATGCTTCCTTGTTCTACTTGAATTAAACTCCAATTTAATAGATTAAAAATGCAATTTAGCACTAGAAGTAGTGTTTTTGAGTTGCTTTAATGAAACGAAACAGTAGCTGCACAAAACACAATGAAAATAATGTAAAATGGCCACAATAAGATTGATATATGAAGCTTTTAATTTGGAAATCCCAATGTGGAGGAAACCAATTGGAAGTATCAAATGGGCTAGGGCATTTACAAAGAGCTTGGATGGAGCATATTACAATAATAACCCTCTTGCCATACCCACTCAACGTTTTGCACTAACAATTTCTACTTAACCAATTGAAATTTGAAAACTCCTTAATTTTCACTCACTCTCTTTTCACCATCTTATCGCTCTTTTATCACTCTTAGTGCCTCTTACATGAATGATTATTGGGAGTGTCTTTTCATCCACTAAAGGATCTTTAAACACCAAGTAACTTGAAGAGACATCACGGTTCTTGATGCTAATCTTTTTTGTTTAATTATGTATGTGGCAATGTTGTCATTGTACAAACTAATCTTCTATTCTTCTTTGTTTTTGATTGAAGTCTTGGTTGTTTGAAGGAGTGACTTGTTTTTTGGATCATATCTCATCTATTTAGGTCCCACAAAAGCTTAGTGGTTTATAACTTGTAGGAAGACTTCTCCCATTTTCTCCTTGCCAGGGAGCCATCTTGTTTGTCCTAGTGTCTTTTGTTTGATGTTGTGTTGCCAAGGCTCATATGGTCCTCTTATAGTTTCTCCAAACTTTTATGCTGTAGCATATGATATGATGTAAATGTATAGTCCCTCAGTGCATTGTCCAAACCAATTTTTGTGCCCATCCTCTGTGACTTGAGTGTCTAGAGATCCTTGGGTAATCTAGCTTTTGGGCATATGAGGTAACCCTATTTAGCATTATGCTCTTTTGAGAGGATTACCAGTTTTGGTCTTATTGGATGTTGATGTTACTGGTATACAAAGGCTAGTTGACTCTTTCAATCCATTAACCTCTGTATTTGTTGGTGTTGGAAATAAGCCACACCCGGACCGACGATGGACTGGTCCAAGTGGGGCCAGTAGCTCAGTGGTAGAGCACTCCAGTAGCGTATGGAAGGTCCTAGGTTCGAGTCCTAGCTGGTCCATGTCTCAACATGGTATCAGAGCCAAGCCTAGGCTAGGAGCCCCAAGCACACGAGAGGTGTGGCTTAAGGGGGGGTGTTGGTGTTGGAAATAAGCCACACCGGGACCGACGATGGACTGGTCCAAGTGGGGCCAGTAGCTTAGTGGTAGCACTCCAGTAGCGTATGGAAGGTCCTAGGTTTGAGTCCTAGCCGGTCCATGTCTCAACAGTATTAATCAATTCTCTCCTTTCAACTTCTCCTTAGATGCTCCTCATTGCCTTATTCCCTTGAAGGTGGATGATTCGGGTGGTCAAAGAAGATATCTACCAATAGTATATTCAATTCATTTAGACTTTTCTTCCTCAACCTCTTAGTCACAAGCTCACCTTGTATGTGGAAAATTTCTTGTTGACCACGAGTGATGTCATTTTTTTGCTTGACTACCTCTAACATCGTAACATGAGTTGAGAATCCCCCTCGAGCCACTTTGAGTTTACTCGTACCAACTCTGGATTAAGATGGACAATCACATTCTGGTTGAGGAGATATGTTGATTCTACACCCTTGCTAGTTAGGGATGGAGGAGCACTTTATTTTTATTTATTGTATTTACTATGAGATATGAGTGAGATACCATTTCTTGTACATAGACTTTGGTGGCCTACTTTCTACTGTCTTTTGCTACTTGGATCACAGGTGCTTGGCTCTTTTCTTGAGGGAGGTTGTAACCTTAAGGTGAAAGGACTTACAAGGGACTTTGATCACCCTGTTCTTCCAGTTTGTCACAAGTATTGGAGGCACTAGGCGCTCTCAAGATCCCATTAATTTTTACATAGTTGACATATTATTGAGATGCTATACTTTTACACACACTTGGACTAGGGCACCGCTATCCCTCACACTTGAGGCATCACACTTATAGTCAGAGTCTCTTATTTAAATGCTTGTTGTAATGTCTCAAACTATTTTTATTTTTGACAATTTCACAACATTAATACATGAACCCTCACACTTCTGAGATCCCAATATGGGAAGGGTGAGAGCATATGGTGATTAGGTTATTAAAGCAAATCATTATGCTTATTAGTAGTAAGCTGCATAGTCTATAATGCATGCAAATGCAATTATAAAACTGTAAACTAATGGAATGTTGTTCTGGTGGCAGGCCTTCTAGAACAATTACAAATCAACTACAAACCCAAAATTACTTTTGGTGGAGGACCACATAGAATTAAATAATGAAATAATACATTAAAGTGTTGAAAACACACAATATTTTTGATTTATAATTAACAAAAGCCTCTTCAATAATCTATTCTTCACAATGTTGGACTGCACAAATACTTCAGAAATATCTTGGAAACTTAATGCATAAAATGAATCATAATCAAGCCCAAATACTAAGGATAATACTACAACAACAAACTTACAAAATATCTGCTACAAAAGATTTATATCAGAAATCCCTTGTATGGCAGCCTCTAAAATGATACACTAGTTGTAAGGAGAGTTCAACAGCCAAATAGGTTGCAACAATACACTAGTTGTAAGGAGAGTTCAACAACCAAATAGGTTGCAATGTGATGTATGGCTTCATGGAATGGTACGATAGGATTAATGATCTTAACAAAGGCACGATAGGCCTTCAAAACCCTTCAAGGCGGCCAAGAATGATATATGATAGGCTATAAGAAGGAATTGCAACCCATAAAGTAGTATTACCTAGCTAAAATGGTACAACTAGGCTCTAACAGGTATAGCAAGTAGGAACCACCAACTGTTGGTATATGAAGATGTACGATAGTTTCTTGAAACCTACAATCCATTATGAGTGATCATTCCTCTTGAATGGTAGGACCCTTGACAAGACTGAATGGCTAGAAAAATTGATTAGATTTGCTGAGAATTGACAAATAAAGATTGATACTCTTTAACCAAATTGATTTGCAGCCTTCAACACAACGATGATCCTTGAATTATAAAATCACTTTGAATGAATTAGAGGGGTTTTGTCCTCCAATCCAAATACTTAGAGGGTTTTCATCCTTAGGCAAGAAGATGAAACTTGTGTTCAATCTCAGAGAAAAGGGTTTGATTTCATAAAATGGATGTTTTCTTTTGTACCTAGCCTCTCCTTTTATAACCCTCTTTTTAATTTAAAAAATATTTTCCCGTTTTATTTTGTAAGTGTCTAGAAATTACCTTTTTAATAAAATATTACATTGGCCCCCTTTTCTAGAAACACTTTTTAATATTGGACCCTCTTATAATAATAGAACATAAGTCGCCTTTTTATAAATGTAACATAAAGTTACTAGGACAACTTAAGTTATATTATTAAATAACTTACCTCATCTTACCCCTTTATCCTATGGGAAATAAAGTAACAGGGTAGGGACTCCCAATTATGTGAGAAAAGGGGACATACCACTTGTCACTTGTTTCTTTCCCACCTCCACTAATATCTTAGATGGTGGAGGGTTATTAAC
This sequence comes from Cunninghamia lanceolata, assembly GCA_027924645.1. Classification (NCBI taxonomy): domain Eukaryota; kingdom Viridiplantae; phylum Streptophyta; class Pinopsida; order Cupressales; family Cupressaceae; genus Cunninghamia; species Cunninghamia lanceolata. The sequence continues at coordinate 886,357 of BSBN01000766.1, read as the reverse complement.
CATGAATGTTAGGAGAGCTAGATCTTTCGAAGCTCTCTTCGCTCCCTCCTATGTTCATCTAACAAGGATCTCATAGCTTGAGGGTTTCTATAGAAGATATCATTGGTTCTTATCTTAGCGCCTTACCATCAAGTGTGACTCCTCTTTTAATGATGCATATTATACCAAGTTTTCCCATTCCCTAGTTTTGGCATCCCCAACTCTATTTACTTTTGTGATGAGTCTTTCTTCTTGGATATTTGGACTAATTATTGACTATTTGTAGTCATCTTGGTAGTCTCACGGGTTCTTTCCTTTCTAATTGAACTTGGGTTTCCTCACTTCGGGTTGACACCCTCTTTGTTGTTTGTCTACAGTTTCTTTGGAACCTCTTTTTGGCCCCTTCTTACTATTCCTTCTAATTCTATTTCTGTCCCATTGACCTAGCTTGGTCACCTGTGGAAATGAATACAATTTCTTTATTCCAACCTTCTTTTACAATGTTGTGTTATCAAACTCTTTTTAAGCATCCAAAAAAAAATCATGGAGGTAGAACTTGTCCTTTCATGTTGGCTCATAAAGGGTTTCTCACAATTGAATACTAAGTCCATTTTGACAATGAAGGTCCTTGAATATTGAAAGGTACTCTCAAACATGGTTTAAGTTCACATTTGGCCCATACCTTAGAGGTTTGAGTTTCGTAGTTTGTACGTTGAGGTCTCTCATTTCTCAAGTACAAGCACACTTTGTCTCCAATCTTGAACGTAATATTGATCATGTGTAGCGTTATACTTGGCTTGTGAGTTCTCCAACTATTTTTGTACTTTGAGTTGGATTGACATAATTATTTTCATGAATTTTGTTTCCTTTGTTGCCCTTGGGTCTATTTCTTCTCCTTTTTGTTGTTTTGATGCAACATCTAGTGGTTACTGGGCAAATAACTAGAACATGCTTAAAGTGACTAATTTGTAGATGCATGTCATATAAGTAGATGTGACTTATTATAGAAATGTTGAAGGTATGTCTATTTACAACTTCTATTTGCCCAATATTTTGTGAATGGAAAGTTGTGCTTCTTTTCAACTTAGTATCCATCTTGCTATGCAAGGTGGTACAAAACTTACCCAAAAATCTTCAATCCTTGGGCAAAGCCAAAATTCACCCAATATTAAGAAACAATTACTAAGCTAGCTCAAGCCCTTTTATTGTCTTATATGGAATCGAAATATTGTTGTTAAATCTATCTACAACATACAAGTAGTTATGTCCATGTTTTGACATAGGTAAACTTTTCACGAAATTTATATAAATGCTCTTCTATGGGTAAGTAGGAATGGATAGATGTTTAGGCGAAGCCTATTTTTTGACCTTAGGTTTTCTTATTACTCAATCCATTAATAAAATTTGAAATCTAGTTGGCTATAGTAATGCAATAGGATGCAAGTCCTCTTCTCATCAGCATCACTATTTGATCTTTGAAGCCATTAACAACTTTAATACTACAAGGCGAATAATTTGTCCCTATTAGCTTTGAAGTTCACCTTTTAGAGCTTAAAGTGACCCCCCTAAAATCCATATCAAACATAAAATATGTTGTTTCGTAGGAAGTGTGATAAATTTGTCAGCAAGAAACATGATTATTTATACAAAATTATGGAAGGAGAATAATTATCGGACCCAACTTTCCCCCAAGGAGGAAAATTGCTTCTCTCAAACTGGATAGCCACCAAAGATGGCTTTCACAACAAATGAGATGAAGCAATGGATCAAGTTGTTGGAAGGGCGAGCTCCATATATAAATTGTGTGGGCCAATACATAGGTTCATGGGTGCCTTTCCTAGGCCAAAAGCTTTGAGAAATTGGGTACATGAGTATTAGAAGCTCTTAGGATAATTGCAAATCTTGATAATGTCAAAAGGATAGTTCTTGACCCTCTTTGTAAATAATTAAGAAAATGACCAAGTATTTTGAGGGCCATAATTGATGAATAAATCATGACTATTTATGGATTGGTAGTCTACAATATTCAACCTAACAAAGGACCTCACAAGCATTGTTCCTATTTGGTTACAAGTACCTCTAATTCAAAGTGAATATTGGCATGAATCCTTTTTACAAAGGATTGTGTATGCAATTGTAGGATACAAAGAAACCTTAGAGTTCACTAGGATCCTAAGGGTGCTTAATAATGCACAAACTTGTGATATCTTGAATTTGGACAACCTTTTTCGAATAGATTAATAGATGAAATGATAGGAATCAAATTAGAACATAACTTAATTAAGAAAACATTCCATTTAGATGTCAAAATCTTCCATGAACATAGCCATCTAGGAAAGTTCTACCCCTCAAATGAACTACAGATCAACAAATGCAATAGTCAATTGACAAGTCAAGATAAGAACTAGCATGTGGGAAAGGAAATAACACGCTCAAAGAAAGATGCAAAATTCCTTCAACAAATGTAGCAACAAATTGGTGATTAAAGTAAATTTCAAAAGACATTCAAGGAAAGACAAAATTAGAAGGAATGCACAACTGAATAACATAAGCAAATTTGTTTGTTGCGCTTGTAGAACAAGAAATTAAAGAGATTGAGGGTGTGTAGGGAACTCATACACAAGTCGACTATGATCAAAGTGAGACAAATAGTTGCATAGGACATAAACTACAACGGTAGATCAAAGAGAACTCCAATTTACATCACATGCTAAGATGAACCTACCAAACATAAGGAGCAAAATAAGATGAAATCTTCTAATGAAGTTGTTGAACTTGAAGGAGAGACAAATGTAGAGAAATTAACTAAAAATATATAGATTTAAATGCCCAAGGTTCATAGTGTTGGTTTTTCTTCTGAATCAGCATTAGGGTTTGCCAGTTCTAATGCACAGGCAGATTCAGCCAACTAAATACAGGAGGTTGCGTGAGCTCCTCCCCTTCACTTCTGGTTCTGCCACACCAAGGGGCGTGTCCCTATTTGATAAAAGTATGACCTTGACTAGCTCAATGACAGAAAGATATAACTTGACAGCAACAGGCATAATACTCTCACGTAAGGACCAAGATTTGTATAACAAATCACAAGGTTGGCAACATTCTTGGACATATATGTCTGGTTGGGTATGAGAGTACGCAGGGATCCTAATCCTACTCCTACAACTAACAAGTGGAAGGATGAAATGGTTTGATTTGATTTTTGGATGCAAAGCTGGACATGGTATATAACCTCAACACAGAGCTAGATTGGTGCCTATCCAGGGCTTGGAGTCGGTAGACATACACCTGTGAATGATCAGCATGAACAACTAAAACTGGATTTCAGGGGGATATACATGATATCTGCCTTACAGATATCTCCCAATACAGAGTGTTAAGCTGTCTATACTTATGGCATCCCTATTGCAGTATACCCTTCCCAATATTCAATCTGAAAACAGTTTAATCTACCCCTTGAGCAGAAGTTAAAAGATTAAACATTCAACACAGGAATTCTATGTTCTAGAATCTCAGACATTCCTTGAATGCCTGGACTCAGAAGAAAGATACATGCAAAACTGGAGACAGAATCAGCATAACACATGCAAACATAGCATTATTCATATAAAATTGACCATGAAATCAGTGGATTCATGCACAAACGTACAACAGGAGATACATAAACTCGCAAGTTTTGCTGCACAGAGCAACCAAAACCAGTTGTATCTTATTACAGAGCCAAAATGTTCAGTTTTCAACAACCAAAACAATGGTAACACAGTTTGCCTATATTGGCCAGAAAGTGAACCCACAGTAATTAATTACATGATTTTTACAAAAAACCGCCAGATACAGCCCATGAGAGATGGCGCCCATAAGTTATCAATGCAGTAGGCAGGAGAGTTGACAGGGGTGGCCTCGAGCCCTGTGCCACCATCTGGAAGTCTTCATGCTAAAAATCGGGCAGTTTAAGCACTTGTACTGTCGCCCACACCCTTGCTACAATCGCCATTGATGGCTCAACCACCCGCAGCCTACTTGGAAACCGTCGCACTGTTCAAAATGGAGCTTCCCGCCAAGAAGCGCTTCCTCGCAGGTTCAAAATAATGTAGGGAGATTAATCCCACATGCATAGTGAGAAGACCACTTCAACGTTTTATAAACATGGCCACAAACATACTAAGTGTCGAGCGCTTTTGCCGCGCTCGACACACAAGCCCTCGCCCAAAGCTAAGCCATCGGCTTGCCCCAAAAAACTCTCGCTGATCTATCAAGTCTCTCCGATGGCAAACAAAACACAACCTTCGTCGCCGTGACTCCATCCATCGGAGCAACCAAAAATCCTCTGGCCAACCTCATGTGTTACACCGATGAAGCCCATCGCAATCCCCTGTCGGCCAGACCAATCCCATCGGCCAACTTGAAACTCCTCTGACCGACCTCAATAGTCTCGCTGACGCCATCACAAACTCCATATTTCCCATCATCGGCCAGAGATAGACCATCGGGCCAAATTCCATCGACTAGGCCGATAAAACAAGTCTCACCGATGGCCAAGCAAAAAACACCCGTCGCCAAGACAAAAACCATCGGCCAACCCAAAAGCAACGCTCGTCGACAACAAAAGTCACGCCGATGGCAACTTGGCTTCCCATCTCCGTCGGTGTGACTTAGACCGTCGGAGCAAGACCACAAACCTATGCCGATAGCTGCCATCACGCCGATGAAACCAAAAACATAAAGCTTTGAACCATTGAACCGGTTCAAACAGATGGTTCAATGGTGAGGTTCAACACTAAGGTTCGCCGGCGAGGTTCAAACCGAAAGTTCAAAGAGACAATCGGAGCACTCAAAAAAAAAAAAAACTTTCGCTGATGGACAAAACATGATGACCCCTTCCTCAGGAAAGATGAAGGGGAGCCAAAACTCAGAACCTTTTGGATTTTTTGGGAAGGTGCCTGCATGAAAAATTGCTCAGAAACTGACAGTCAATTCAGGCACCAACAGTGGCTTTGATTGGGGACGTGCAGGTACAAGACTGCAGCGAGAACCCCAGATCTCTGGGATGCAGACCAGTCCCCTATCCATTGGGCACATAGTCAAACTTGCACCAATCTGCATCACCAAACACATTATTTTAAAATAAACATGGTGGCTCAGGGCCACCAAAAAGGAAAAACCAGACTTTTCCTTTGTCAAACACCTGATTTTCTTTTGATTTTTTCAAATGAAGCCTAAAAGCATTTAACTGTCTGCAGCAAGCCCCTTGGCAATTATTTGTGCTACTGCTCATTTCTTTTTCTTCAACAAATCTACAGCTAGCTTCATCAGCATATATAATTATCAGTTGTAGAATGTCATCATCATATGAGTCACTGATGTTGCTTGGAAAAATAACAGACTCACATGAAACAAATGAATCCACATCAGAATTTTGCCCTTCCTCAAAAAATAAGAGCTCCTCTGTATCAAACATGCAATATTCAGGCACAAGCAACATCTCATAATCAAATTTATCTTGATGAACATACAGATATCCATCATCATCATGCACGGCAGTTTTGTCATTAATGTCCACCTGAAATGTCTCAAGAGAAGGCAGAAATAACTCAGAATGTAGCCCTACACTGAAAGCTTCATAGTCACCCCTGCAATCAACACTATCCCCAACTGTATGAGCACACACATCTGCAATTTTCCCATCCACCTCTGAATAGTGACCTTGTTTTTTATCTTCACCAGTGCCTTGATAATCAAAAGCAAAGTTTTCAACCTCTGCACTATGAAGGTGGCCAAAATCTTCAAGGAAACATTCATAATCAGCATCCAAATATATTTCATTATCTGAAAGGCTCACATATGCATCTGAATGCTGGCAATCACTAGCATATTCACTGCCATCACTTGAATCAATGTTTTCTATATTCAGAGTGAAGCTCTGCATATCCATTTCATATATATAATTAGGCATAACTGGGATATGCACACTGCTGCAAGACACAACTTCATGTATGTCTCTCATTTGATCAATTGGAGGGCACCTTGTGTCTGCAGGCTTGTCTTCTAAAGGTTGATAACAATCTTTGTTTTCATTATTACAATATGTGCTTACATTTTCTACAACATTTTCTTCATGCATCACATCATGGCTGCACACATTATTCTGAAATATATTTCCCTCTATACAATCATTTCTCAATGCACATACTGGGAGAGCTGAAATATATTCACTTTGATAACTGCTTTGACAATTTGCAGCCATGAAACCTACTGGCATTCCATATTTCTCATTGTTTTCTATGTCCATAGCAAATTGGAAAGCCTGGTGAAGTGTGATTGGTTCTTTATCTCTCAACAGATAACTCATTTCTTCATCAAATGCAGCCAAATAAATTATCAAGCACAATGCATTATTAGGTCTCATATATTCAGGGATCTACCTGAGCAATTTAATAAACCTAAGATTAAAGGTTGGAACCAGCTCCTCATCTTCCCTTTAGATATTCATAAAATGTATGATTAATGAGGCCACATCAAACCTTTCACCAAACTGCCCTAGGAATGCAACTTCTAAATCTATCCATGAAGAAACTGAACAAACAGGCAGGTCTGAAAACCATATCCTAGCATCATCTTCCAATGACTGAACAAAGAGTCTCATTACTATATCTTCATCCTCTACCTCATAATCTTCTATTAAATTACAAAATCTTTGCAGATGTTTGTTTGCCGATTCAGAATCTGATCCACTATATTTTGGCAAACATATTTTAATTTTATTGGGAATAATATTTGGGTAACCATATATCCCTGTGAAATTTAGGGCTTTATATCTTTTAATAAAGAATGGTCTTCTCTGAGAGCACGACCAGGCTTGCTGTTCTAAACTCAACATTTTGAATCAAAGATGAATACTTGGATAAATGTTGCAGCATTGATAGGTTCTTTCAACAGAGTCACCACCTCTCAGAGAGAGGACAGAATGTCAGCAAGGCACTTTTGTTTTCTGGATTCATCACCCCAGCAGAGCACCACATGGTTCCTTTTTGCTGCAACTTCACTGGAAACTAGATTTTCTAGCCCTCAGGTTACTTGACTCTCTCTCTCCCCAGCAGAGTCACCAATTTCTGTTGGTGACTCGGATGGGCACACAGATATTTCACTAGGGAGGACAAAAATAACAATTTTCAAATCACCATCCCCAGCAGAGTCGCCAATTTCTGTTGGTTTTTCTTCTGAATCAGCATTAGGGTTTGCCAGTTCTAATGCACAGGTAGATTCAGCCAACTAAATACAGGAGGTTGCGTGAGCTTCTCCCCTTCACTTCTGGTTCTGCCGCACCAAGGGGGGTGTCCCTATTTGATAAAAGTATGACCTTGACTAGCTCAATGACAGAAAGATATAACTTGACAGCAACAGGCATAATACTCTCACGTAAGGACCAAGATTTGTATAACAAATCACAAGGTTGGCAACATTCTTGGACATATATGTCTGGTTGGGTATAAGAGTACGCAGGGATCCTAATCCTACTCCTACAACTAACAGGTGGAAGGATGAAATGGTTTGATTTGATTTTTGGATGCAAAGCTGGACATGGTATATAACCTCAACACAGAGCTAAATTGGTGCCTATCCAGGGCTTGGAGTCGGTAGACATACACCTGTGAATGATCAGCATGAACAACTAAAACTAGATTTCAGGGGGATATACATGATATCTGCCTTACAGATATCTCCCAATACAGAGTGTTAAGCTGTCTATACTTATGGCATCCCTATTGCAGTATACCCTTCCCAATATTCAATCTGAAAACAGTTTAATCTACCCCTTGAGCAGAAGTTAAAAGATTAAACATTCAACACAGGAATTCTATGTTCTAGAATCTCAGACATTCCTTGAATGCCTGGACTCAGAAGAAAGATACATGCAAAACTGGAGACAGAATCAGCATAACACATGCAAACATAGCATTATTCATATAAAATTGACCATGAAATCAGTGGATTCATGCACAAACGTACAACAGGAGATACATAAACTCGCAAGTTTTGCTGCACAGAGCAACCAAAACCAGTTGTATCTTATTACAGAGCCAAAATGTTCAGTTTTCAACAACCAAAACAATGGTAACACAGTCTGCCTATATCGGCTAGAAAGTGTACCCACAGCAATTAATTACATGATTTTTACAAAAAACCGCCAGATACAGCCCATGAGAGATGGCACCCATAAGTTATCAATGTAGTAGGCAGGAGAGTTGACAGGGGTGGCCTCCAGCCCTGTGCCACCATCTGGAAGTCTTCATGCTAAAAATCGGGTAGTTTAATCACTTGTACTGTCGCCCACACCCCTGCTACAATCGTCATTGATGGCTCAACCACCCACGGCCTACTTGGAAACCGTCGCACTGTTCAAAATGGAGCTTCCCGCCAAGAAGCGCTTCCTCGTAGGTTCAAAATAATGTAGGGAGATTAATCCCACATGCATAGTGAGAAGACCACTTCAACATTTTATAAACATGGCCACAAACATACTAAGTGTCGAGTGCTTTTGCCGCGCTCGACACACAAGCCCTCGCCCAAAGCTAAGCCATCGGCTTGCCCCAAAAAACTCTCGCCGATCTATCAAGTCTCTCCGATGGCAAACAAAACACAACCTCCGTCGCCGTGACTCCCTCCATCGGAGCATCCAAAAATCCTCTGGCCGACCTCATGTGTTACACCAATGAAGCCCATTGCAATCCCCTGTCGGCCAAACCAATCCCATCAGCCAACCTGAAACTCCTCTGACTGACCTCAATAGTCTCGTCGACGCCATCGCAAACTCCATATTTCCCATCATCGGCTAGAGATAGACCATCGGGCCAACTTCCATCGACTAGGCCGATAAAACAAGTCTCACCGATGGCCAAGCAAAAAACACCCGTCGCCAAGACAAAAACCATCGGCCAACCCAAAAGCAACACTCGCCGACAACAAAAGTCACGCCGATGGCAACTTGGCTTCCCATCTCCGTCGGTGTGACTTAGACCATCGGAGCAAGACCACAAACCTATGCCGATAGCTGCCATCACGCCGATGAAACCAAAAACATAAAGCTTTGAACCATTGAACCAGTTCAAATAGATGGTTCAATGGCGAGGTTCAACACTGAGGTTCGCCGGCGAGGTTCAAACCGAAAGTTCAAAGACACAATCGGAGCACTCAAAAAAAAAAAACTTTCGCTGATGGACAAAACATGATGACCCCTTCCTCAGGAAAGATGAAGGGGAGCCAAAACGCAGAACCTTTTGGATTTTTTGGGAAGGTGCCTACATGAAAAATTGCTCAGAAACTGACAGTCAATTCAAGCACCAACACATAGCTCAGAACATCCCCTAGAGGATAAGAGTACTATTACACTAAAGCCCTTATGACGCAGAATTCTTAGATAATGAAAGGTACATAATACAAGAAAACCAAAGTGGTTTTGACTTAATTCAAGAAACAACTATAGAGTTAGAAATTGCTTAGTAAGTAATTTCTACTCTATGTAATGTAAGGAAAGCACAGGTGTGGAATACAACTTCCCTAATGTCAATACAAATGGGATAATGCAGACAGGTAATGTTTAATTCAAATACACAGATGAACACACTAGAAAATACAGAATAAACATGCAAGATAACAGAAAACAACACTAGATATACGTGGGAAAACCCTTTCAGGTAAAAAACCCACCACCACAAGAGAGATAATCTTTATTTACAGTAAGCTTAGAAAGATTACAATAAAGATCCCAACCGTCTCGCTCTAGTATCGATTGTCAAATCATACACACAATTCACTTCATTTGTACATCTACAAAATGAACAACTTGATCGAATCTAATCATCAACCAGACGACCTCACCAAATCTATATATATATCACAGTCTTCAAGAGCAAAACCGTTTTAACTTCTGCCCTAACTGTTCGTTTCAACTGACTCAACATCGCTATCTTCCAACCGTCGCATAACTATTCATTTTCATGTGAGACCTTTAGTCCCACATTCACCAGGTCGAGTTTGACATCCAGGTTTATATATCCAAACACTCTATAAGACTATCGTCGACAATTTTGTTGCCGACGATGCTAGTCTAAAGCCTCATTGGAATAGCTCAAACCATCGGAGACCACTCCACCATTCACACCGATGGTTCCTTGTCCCACCGATGCCCAAACCTTCATCCGTCATCGGAGTCACAGAAGATCGTCGGAGTAACTAACATAGGCTCAGCCGATGGCCAACCTTATGCCGATAGACATATCACATCGGTATGACACATATTGATCGGAGAAGCTAGAGCATGTCAACCCGATAGAGCATGTCAACCCAATAGCTAGCCCTTCATCGGTGTAACCTTGCAGATCACCCAAAGACTCCTCACTCCTGCCGACACAGAAAGTCTACCCGATAGACAAACCACCATCAGTGAGAGCAAAGCGATCGGTGTAGCATTAACAAAGTCTGTCGATGCTCCAGTGTGGCCGATGACCAAGCAACTATCGGAGAGACACTATCCATCGGTAGAACAAGTCAAGAGTTCACCGACAGTTCAAGTCTTGCCGATGAACGATTGAGGTTCCAAGCAGTAACTTGAGACATTAGGTCTCTTCAATCTCCCACTTGTCGAAGAGATTACTACTACCTCTTAATCCTCATTCGATTACTGAGAATTATGGGCCCGAAGACCCATTTCATCTGAACACCATTTGAACTTGGACGTGCTCACTGGTTTAGTCAAGGCATTTGCAACATTATCCAAAGTATCAACTTTTCTAGCTTTACCTTTTTGTCTTCCACCATATCATGAACAAAGTGATATTGGACATCAATATGTTTTGTCCTAGCGTGAAAAGTAGGATTTTTCGCCAAACAGATAGCACTTTGACTGTCACAATGAATTTGTATCTGCCCTGCATCAAAACCGACATCAGAACACAACCTCTTCAACCAAACGGCTTCTTGGCATGCATGAGTAGCTGCCATGTACTCTGCCTCTGTTGTGGACAAAGCGACTATAGCCTGCTGCTTGCCCATCCAACTGATAACACCACCATTTAACGTGAATACATATCCACTGGTGGATCTTCTACTGTCAATGTCCCCTGCCCAATCAGAATCAACATATCCCTAAATGCTGATAGATTTCTGAGATCCAACTGAGTTTCCATGATAGCAAATAGCATAATCAGAAGTTCCCTTCAAATACCTCATGACTCTTCACAGCATCCCAATGTGATTTGCCTGGATTTGCCATAAATTGGCTCAAAACTCCCACTACTTGGGCAATGTCTGGTCTAGTACAAACCATTGCGTACATTAAACTGCCAACATTAGTTGCATAAGGCATTTTTTTCATGTCGTCAATTTCATTCGAAGATTCTGGACAATCTTTAATAGATAGTTTTGTTCCCTGCAAAATTGGAACAACTAATTGTTTGCAATCATACATATTAAACTTATTAAGAACACTGGTAATATACTTGCTCTGGCTGAGCCAAAGCTTTCTACTTGATCTGTCCCTTTTGATTTCCATTCCCAGAATGTACTTCGCTGCCCCCAAATTCTTCATTTCAAATTTCAAGGACAACTGAGATTTTAAATCTGAGATCACCCCTTACCATCGCCAATGAATAACATGTCATCCACATACAGTGCAATTATAAGAATCCGATCACCATCAGTTTTATAATAGACACAATAATTAGATTTAGATCTCATATATCCCAAAGATAAAACATACGTATCGAATTTATGATACCACACTCTGGGAGATTGCTTCAAGCCATAAAGAGACTTTTTAAGTTTACATACTAGAGGTTCTTTACCTTTTACTACAAAATGCTCTGGCTGGGACATAAATTTCTTCTTCAAGGTCCCCATGAAGAAATGTTGTTGTCACATCCATCTGCTCAATTTCAAAGTCATACGTTGCTGCGAGTGACAACAGAAATCTAATGGATGTCAGCTTAGCTACAGGGGAAAAGATTTCTCCATAATCTATACCTTCCTTTTGAGAATACCCCTTAGCAACCAGTCTTGCCTTGTACTTTTCAATACTACCATCTGGACCATATGTCTTTTTAAATACCCACTTACAGCCCACAGGTTTTCTACCTTCAGGCAAAGGCACTAGATCCTAGGTTCCATTTTTCTCCTTGACGATGACATTTCGTTATCCATGGCTTCCAACCAAGAATCTGAATTAGGTAAACTAATAGCTTCTTTCACAGTCCTAGGTTCATTAGTATCAGTAAGCAAAGCATAGGCACAACTTGAATCAAATACTGAAAATCCATACCTATCTGGTTGTTTTCTTTCACGTGTAGACCGCCTCAATGGATGAGGTGTAGGTTCAGGTTCTTGCTCTAGATCTGAATCTTTGGAGCTACTCGAACTCACTTCTGAATCATCTACACTTGGTGCTTGTTGTTCCTCTTTTACAGGGGTCAGAGGAATATTAACATCACTCTTATCTTTCTTTTCTTCTGTCTTCTCCGGCTGAGAATCAATAACCAAAGGTTTCAGCTCTCTGAAAATTACATTCCTGCTGTAAATTACTTTTTCAGTTTCAGGATTCCAAAGCTTGTACCCTTTAACACCGACTCCATAGCCAATAAAGATACATTTGACTGCCTTGTAATCCAGCTTAGATCTTTTTACCTCAGGAATATAAGCATATGCCTCACAGCCAAAGACACGAAGATGTCTTAGAGAGGGCTTCTTTCCAGACCATACTTCCATAGGCGTCTTATCAACCAATGCCGAAGTAGGAGAATGATTAAGCAAGTAACAAGTTGTAGCAACTGCCTCAGCCCAGAACCTTTGTTCAAGACCAGCATAACTCAACATACTTCTTGCTTTCTCCATCAATGATTGATTCGACCTTTCAGCAACTCCATTTTGCTATGGAGTATAAGGTGTAGTCTTATGCCTTTTTATTCCATGATCAAGACAATATTTATCAAAATTTGCATTGCAATATTCACCACCGTTATCCGTTCTCAAACATTTTATTTTTCTACCAGTCTGATTTTCCACAAGATTTTTAAAATCTTTAAACCGACTGAATACTTCTGATTTATTTTTCAAAAAACATATAAATGCCCTCCTTGAATAATCATCAATAAACAATACGTAGTATCTTGATTTAGACAGAGAAGGAACATCAACTGGACCAAAAACATCAGAATGTACATAGTCCAGAACACCAGAAGATTTATGAGAACTAGAGTAAAAAGAAACACGATTATGTTTTCCATATATGCAATGTTCGCAAAAATCGAACTCCAGATTACAATCAATCAGCCCATCTAGCAGGTTTTTGTTTTTCAAAGTTTTTAAACCTTTTTCACCTATGTGACCAAGTCTATGATGCCAAAGCAGTGTTTTCTCTGCAGGAAGTTTAACTTCCATAGAGTTTGCATCATGTGTTACAATAGTAGCTTTTTCAGATTTTACAGAGACATTATTACAGCACACTAGTTTAGCATCTAACCTATACAAAGTTCCAATGCGTTCACCCTTTGCCAGTACAATAGACCTCTAGTCATCTTACAGCCACCATTCACAAAAGTAACTTGCACTCCAACATCATTAAGCTTACTAACAGAAAGTAAATTTCAAGCCAGACTTGGTATGTGTAATACTCCATTCGTTCCTTTTATTCTGCCATCCAGGAACTGGATTTTGACTCTTCCTCAGCCAACAATTTCCAGTGTCGAATCACTTGCCAGGAACACCTTCCCACCAGCATACGGTTCATACTTAGTGAACCATTCTCTGTGAGATGTCATATGAAAATATGCTCCTGAATCCACTAGCCATACATCTTCAGATGCAGGCGTTGCCAAGGCAGCAATGAAGGCATCAACATCACTCTGAGAAGAATCGGTGTCAGAGAAGTTCTTCTTCTTCTTCTTTTTCTCCTCTTTGCAGTCTTTTCTGATGTGTCCTTTCTGCCCACAATTCCAGCACTTCACCTTGGACTTTTTGCCAGGAGATTTCAGTCTCCCCTCTGATTTGGACTTAGACTTCTTGTCCTTCTTCTTGTCTCTTTCCTTTGATCTACCTCGAATGGACAGGGCTTCTTTCGCCATCTCAGAAGATTTCCTCCGCATCTCTTCAGATAACAGCGAGGCAACAACTTCTTTAGTTTTAAACGTGGTTGTTGTACTTCCAATAGCCATCACAAGATGATCCCATGAGTTAGGTAAGGAACACAACAGAAGCATACAGTGGTTCTCTTCTATTTTTACACCTACAGAAGTCAACTGTGCAACAGTCATATTAAATGAGTTTAGATGGTCTGCTACAGATGCTCCTTCATCCATCTTCAGAGAGTATAACTTCTTTTTGAGGAAAAGTTTATTCACCAAGGACTTGCCCTGATAAATATCTCCCATCTTCTTCCACAAAGAATTTGCAGTCTTCTCATGGACGTTCAACAGAACAAAATCTGCTAAACTTAATCTTATCAGTCCTCTGGCTTTCCTATCAGCCAGGTCCCAGTCTTCTTGCTTCATGACTGAAGGTTTAGTCCCAGACACAGCAAGAAGACTGAGACCTGGCAGATAGGAAAGCCAGAGGACTGATAAGATTAAGTTTAGCGGATTCTGTTTTGTTGAACGTCCATGAGGAGAAGACTGCAAACTCTTTGTGGAAGAAGTTGGGAGATATTTATCAGGGCAAGTCCTTGGTGAATAAACTTTCCTCAGAAAGAAGTTATACTCTCTAAAGATGGATGAAGGAGCATCTGTAGCAGACCATCAGGAAGTGCGATAAATTTGTCAGCAAGAAACATGATTATTTAGACAAAATTATGCAAGGAGAATAATTATCGGACCCAACTTTCCCCCAAGGAGGAAAATTGCTTCTCTCAAACTGGATAGCCACCAAAGATGGCTTTCACAACAAATGAGATGAAGCAATGGATCAAGTTGTTGGAAGGGAGAGCTCCATATATAAATTGTGTGGGCCAATACATAGGTTCATGGGTGCCTTTCATAGGCCAAAAGCTTTGAGAAATTGGGTACATGAGTATTAGAAGCTCTTAGGATCATTGCAAATCTTGATGATGTCAAAAGGATAGTTCTTGACCCTCTTTGTAAACAATTAAGAAAATGACCAAGTATTTTGAGGGCCATAATTGATGAATAAATCATGACTATTTATGGATTCGTAGTCTACAATAGTCAACCTAACAAAGGACCTCACAAGCATTGTTCCTATTTGGTTACAAGTACCTCTAATTCAACGTGAATATTGGCATGAATCCTTTTTACAAAGGATTGTGTATGCAATTGTAGGATACAAAGAAACCTTAGAGTTCACTAGGATCCTAAGGGTGCTTAATAATGCACAAATTTGTGATATCTTGAATTTGGACAACCTTTTTCGAATAGATTAATAGATGAAATGATAGGAATCAAATTAGAACATAACTTAATTAAGAAAACATTCCATTTAGATGTCAAAATCTTCCATGAACATAGCCATCTAGGAAAGTTCTACCCCTCAAATGAACTACAAGATCAACAAATGCAATAGTCAATTGACAAGTCAAGATAAGAACTAGCATGTGGGAAAGGAAATAACACGCTCAAAGAAAGATGCAAAATTCCTTCAACAAATGTAGCAACAAATTGGTGATTAAAGTAAATTTCAAAAGACATTCAAGGAAAGACAAAATTAGAAGGAATGCACAACTGAATAACATAAGCAAATTTGTTTGTTGCACTTGTAGAACAAGAAATTAAAGAGATTGAGGGTGTGTAGGGAATTCATACACAAGTCGACTATGATCAAAGTGAGACAAATAGTTGCGTAGGACATAAACTACAACGGTAGATCAAAGAGAACTCCAATTTACATCACATGCTAAGATGAACCTACCAAACATAAGGAGCAAAATAAGATGAAATCTTCTAATGAAGTTGTTGAACTTTAATGAGAGACAAATGTAGAGAAATTAACTAAAAATATATAGATTTAAATGCCCAAGGTTCATAGCTCAGAACATCCCCTAGAGCATAGATGCAAGACTCGCAAAAAACTCGCCGAGTTTCAAAAAACTCGTGAGTTTTTTTTTATGGCGAGTAGTTCATGCAAAAACTCGCCTATTTCACTCGCCGAGTTTTTGTGAAAAACTCGGCGATTTTTTGGCGAGTTTTTACCAAAAACTCGGCGAGTCTGTAAAAAAACTCGGCAAAAGGAGCATTTGGGCATTTCAGTCTCTTTAAAAATCAGGAATACACTTGGTTGGTATATTTCAAAATATATTTAAGTATATGTTGAGATATTGAATTTCCTATACTTTAAATATTTCAAAATATACTGTCAGGATGTTTGAGATAGGTTCCGGATCCATGGGATTTAACATGCAGATTCTAGATTTTGGAGGATCCATGAGATTTCAGAGTTAACCAAATTTTCAGGGTTCAGGGTTTCAGACTTAGCCAAATTCAGGGTTCCAAGATTTCAGACTTAAAATCAGCCATCAGGATTCCGCATGAGGATGCGATTTTGTACTCAATTTGCATTCAAATCAATCAAATTTAATAGAAAACACTTTTGTACTCATTGGATACATTGGATCCCTTGGACAGAGCAGGATGAGCAACCTTCATTGTTTTCCGAGGATGAGATTAATGAATTGGAGAGACAAGCAATGGAATGAGGGGGGGAATCGGTGGATTGGGATTCTCATTGGATGACATTGAGGATGAGGAGGATGAGGAGACATTGGCACCAGTACCACTACCAGCATCTACATCCAGGATGGAGGTTGAGCCATGGTCTATCATGTCGAGGATGGAGGAGCCACAACAGATTCTAAGGACTAGACCCTCTAGTTCTACCACTCCCCTAGTTTTCACTAGACTTAGGAAGAGGAAGATGTAGTATTTAGTATTTACTTTCAATTTTACAAAAACAATTTGCTATTTTCATTTTGTCTTAGACTATTACTATCAGCGTATTCCACATGAGGATGCCATTTTGTACCCAATTTGCTTTGAAATCAATCAAATACAACTAGACTCAGCTTGTTTCTCATTTATTGACTCATTGGATGCATCTTATCATTTAATTTTGCAAAAAAAATGCGTTTTTAATGAAATTTAAACAATTTTTTAAGTTGCTGAGTTTTTTGTCGAGTTTTTGGCGAGTTGAGTTTTTCGGGCTTGGCGAGTTTTTCAACTATGCCCTAGAGGATAAGAGTACTATTACACTAAAGCCCTTATGATGCAAAATTCTTAGATTATGAAAGGTACATAATACAAGAAAATCAAAGTGGTTTTGACTTAATTCAAGAAACAACTATAGAGTCAGAAATTGCTTAGTAAGTAATTTCTACTCTATGTAATGCACTCATTTTAGTATCCATGCCTTTAACATGTTTTAGGATTCACGTAAGCCAATTCCTTACCCTTACAACCAATTGTTAAGATGCCAAATAACCCTAGCCTACCTAGTATTTGTTATTTACCATCCCCTAGATTTTTTTAAAAATCCATGTCAACTTGGATGCTAACACAATCATAGTAGGGACCTAGTTGCTATTGTGATCACAGTAGCATCTGTGTGCACCAAACCATTTTCAAATGTTCAAAATCCAATCCTTTTGGCCTTTCTATGTTTTTAAATGACATCATTATCCTAATTTTATGTACTTTCATTTTGATCCTCATCGGACTTCTCTCATATATAGCAATATTTTGGAGTTCACTTTCTACATTTTGAATTATGATTTTTGGCTATTCTCCCTCTTGCGATTTTCTTGAAGCTTCTTCATCGAGTGCTGACCTCCTATAAAACTTCTTTCATATACTCTTACCTTTTTACTCCAACCATGATTACCCTTGCATAAAACTTGTAGCTCTCCAACAACTATTCATTCCGAAACCCTTGGCATCTTGGTATAAGCACACATCACATCAATGTTAGATATCCCATAGAGTTTCATTTGTAGCTACAATACATTGAACACATTAACAACACCCACATATAGGGATCACACACTCCCAATATTTTTAGACTGCAATAGAGTGGAAACACACCAAATAGAGATATGATTGAGGTAGGTTCTCAAGCAATCACAAGAAGTTTTCTTGTTCAAAGCTACAGGTTCAAGCCCAATATCTCTTTGCAAGAAGATTAGAGTGGGAATTTATAAGCACTCTAGCAACTTGTAGGCCAATATGCACCTCCTCCAAAAATCTAAGTTTGTCCAAGCAAGGTTTACCATTGCATTGGTATAGTTTCTATGGTGATAAATAGTCGCCACTACCAAATCAAAAAATTTGGCCTATGTTGCATTTCTCTTGATTTTGCACGCTTCACTTTCTTAGTACTAGGATGCTATTGCATTGATACAATCAACACTGCAACTCTATGGTTTCTTGTCTAGAACAAACTTCTCTTCTTTTATGTCTCATGATCAACATTCTTTTTCTCCCAACTCCAAACTAGGAACATTTTCCTAACCCTTTGTCTTTTCTATAACACTAGTTGTTTGTATACAACCCAACTATTTGGGTTAACTTTACTTTGTTTACTATACACATTTCTTTTATTTTTCTTAATGTAAGCAACATGTTAGTTTAATTAATACATACACTAGAGGGTAGTTTAATCTCTACAACAACCAAAAGCATCTTCAAAGAAGAAATATATAGTTGTTAGGGTAGTAAGCCTATGCATAATTGCTAGTGCACAAAGGTGTCTATTTAAATTCCTTCTATGATTGTCCCCATTTCCCATGGCTCTTATACACATGAAATGGCCTCTAGTATATTTTTATATGCAATGCAAGAATTAATGACAAAAGCACACACATGAAAGTGCACATGTGTGTGTGTGGGTGTGTGCACACGTGCACTTGCATGCGTGTGGTGAGTGTGTGTACACATGCAAACATATATCTCCTCTAATTGGGTCAAACAAAATTTAGTATGTGTATGTATGCATGTGGTTGTGCGTGCACACACGTGTGTGTGGGTGTGTGTTGATGCATGTGCATGCTCATATGTGTTTGTGTTTGCATGTGTGCATATGTACACAAACATATATCTCCTCTAGTTGGGTTAACAAAATTTAATGTGTGAATGTATGTACATACACAATGTGAACAAAATATAGTTTTTGGAATAACTTTGTATACAACGAAGTGGGCATATAGCACCAAAGGAGGCATACACGACTTCTTGGGCTCATGCTAGAGCAAGCTGCTAGGGATCACTCAATATCTTGAAAGAAGAGACTCAAGATCAACACCTGAAGGTTTCAAAGGAGAAATCCCAAAATGGGAACTCTCAACAAGACCTTGTCAAGACCGAGAAAGTTTGTTCAATGGTTTAATCAAATGTCTGTGTTTGGACAATGATTTGATTGTTTGTAATGTTGCTCAGAATATTGCCTATGTTGATAATTTGATTCGTGATGTCCAATTGTTTGGCAAGTTTAGGCAAGTTTATATAATGTTGACTATTGATTATGTAAAGTGTGATTTCCAATAATGTTCAAATAGCTCAAAGGAAATCACTAACAATGCCTATGTAGTGCTTTCCAAACAATTAAATATTTAAAACAAGTAAAAGGTTCGTTTTAGTGCCCAAACAAATGATGTGATATTCATTCAATGTTTGGCAATGTATAAGCAATGTAAATTAATTAATGTGTAATCCCTGTCCAACATGTAAATAACAAAATAAATCAAGGACAATGAAGAACAAACTTTAGAAAGCAATAATAAAGATGTACAAGTTAATGTTTAGCATCCAACCACTTTATAAATTGATTTGTTGATGAATTTTGAACATATAAAGGCCACTATAAGTGTAGGACAACAGTGAAAAATCTTTAGAAAGCTCACATAGTTATCAAATGAGCCTAGTGGTGTTTGGGCAGTCCATAAAAAAGGAGAGCGAAAGATGAGTCTTCGATGACTCACACAAGGATGGCACAATTGATTACAATGTTCAAGAGGTTGCCATAATGCTTTAACAATAGCTTGAATATGTGTGGGTTACTATAAATGTTGGTCAATGATCAAAGGAACTTGGGAAGCTCACAAGTCAATTTGTAATGTTCACAAGGTTTGCCACATTATAGGGGCAAGAGAGCTTTTGGTAAAAAATGTGTTTGTTTTCATCAACATTTTAGATCACACTTTGTGATTCATCATCAAGATAAGCAAATGAAGTGAGGATTACATGACTTAATGAATATACTTATAGATGACAAAGGGGTGCATGAACCTCACCCCTCATGCTCACCCCACCTCCCTGGAACAAAAAAAGAATGAAATGAAAAAATAAGGAGGGGGAAAACACTCAAAACAAGGGTTAGAGAAAAAATACAAAAAGGTTAAAAAATAATATAGAAAACTATCATACCATATATAATATAATATAATCAAAATATAATATGATACAATATAATACAATATACTAAAGATATATAATAATAAAAATTATAAAACTATAGGGAGAGCGAAAATGGAAAGGAAGAGCAATAAAAACCAAAAGAGGGGAACATATGAAAACTAAACACTTGAAGTTGGAGCAACAAGGAAAAACAATAAGAAAAAGGAAGGAAATCCACATGGTCAAAGAGTCAATGCCCACAAGAAAGAAGTCTGAAGATAGGGAAAAATAGGAGGGGGTACCCAAGGGAAAGATGAAGTTTGGATTTGGGGAGGAGCTCGAGGCCCTAATAACTAGCACGATACCTGCTTCACCCATGAGGACCACTTGCATGTTGGTTTGAGTCAAAATAATCTTGTAACTAGTGGAAAGTGGGATCATATTGTTGTCACATTGAAGATATCACTAATTGCACAAGGTAACACACCTCCATGGTTGTTAGTCCTCTTTTCCCTAAGCACAATTTAGATGTTTCCTTTTTGAACATTATTGATCCTTTTCAATGGCCCAAATTGGCTTTGGTTAATTCAAATGTGTTAAAGTATGAAGTTTTGTCTTTGGTTGTTTTAAATCATATTAATTTAGTTTAATTATTGAGGTTCCCCTAGCTCCCAAGGTGTTGCTTTATTTAATGATATTAAGCAACCTAACCTCGCTCCCAACAATTTTATAGCATGTTTTATTTTTATCCTAACTTCCCATATAAACAATTTGAAGGCTTTAATTGATGTAAGAGGAGGAAATGTCCCCATAAGATTATTTCACCTCAAAATGTCTTCTATCGACGAATTTTGAGTAATTTTAGCACAACTTTTTACCTTAACCTTGGTTTTGGGTGTTGTTTAAATTGCTAGAAAGATGTTAAATAGACCTCCACCTTTTCCACTATAAGTTTTTGGCATTTTTCCATAGATTTTTCACAATTTTCAAAAGAATTAAAAAAATCTTGACACTAAGAATATTTCATAATTTTGGCTTAACTTTTATCTTTGACCTCTGTTTTGAGAAATATTTACTTTGTTGGAAAGATATTGAAGAGGCCTACAACTTTGTTGTTATACACGTATAATGATTTCCAATGGATTTGAAAAATAACAGAAAATAAGATTGACATATGTCAATAGATTATATTTTACTCTTTTACATATTTGAAACAATCCATAGAGAATCATCAAAAGTGTATAACATCAAAGTTGTAGGTCTCTTCAATATTGTTTCAATGATTCAAGCGACACCCAAAATGGATGGTGGGGCAAAAAGTTGTACCAAAATTACAAAAGATTCTTTTAACTATCAAAAGATTTGTTTTATTAGCATTGAAAATGTGACAAATCTTTGTAGAATCACCAAAAACTTATAATAGGACTGTTGTAGGTTTCTTTAATATCTTTCCAACAATTCAAATGATACCCAAAATTGAAGTTAGGATAAAAATTTATGGTAAAATTACTTCAAAAAGAATACATTTTGGGTGTGGGATAACCTTATGGGCCATTTGAAACTTTGACCCTTTTTATACTTTGACTATGAAACTAAAATGGTTGACCATATTACCAATAATGGCAGTTATAGAATTTATGGCCATGATTTTGAAAAAAATGAAGCAAGCCATCCTCCACTCTTCCTTGGATGTTGATGTCAAAAACATCTTATCCCTAACAAAGAGATCAGTTGAGGATATATAATGCACCTAAAATTCATAAAGGTGTGCCATTAAGACCCAAAGTTGACACCACCAACTTTCTGACATTCAAACTGATTTCTTTCCTTGCTAAGAAATTAAAACCTTTAGAAGGAAAAAAGAGCTCCTTCATAAAGGATATGTCCCAAGTGGTGTCTTTGTTCACTAGAGTCTCCGTGAAGGTGGTGATTGTGATAATTAATAGGTACATAAATAATGAAATTTCTTCTCTAGTCGAACTTTGCCTAAAATCAACTTTCTTCTCTTTCAAGGTGGTTTCCATGGGGTCAAGTTGTATTCTCCTATTGTTAATCTTCGCACGGAATACCTAGAAGATAAAACTCTCAATTATTTACCTTTGAAATCAAGATGGTGGAATCCTTATGTGGATGGTACAAATCTCACCTAGTGCCTTGAACTTGACAAACTGGGGTAGTTTCATTCCCAACTTAATAGCATAATGGATAACATTCAATTCACTAAGAGTTAGAGCATGATAATAAACTTTTGTTCCTTGCTATTCTTCTCTAGAGGAAACCTATGGGTTCCTTGTCATGTCAAGTTTACTGAAAAGCAACTCCTATTGATCTCCACGTATGTACTTCTCATCATCATCCATCCCAAAAAGTTGGTCTATTTAAAACCTTAGTCATGAGAGCCTTTTAAGTGTGCAATGAGGAACATATTAACTAATAACTCTCATTTGACCAAGGTTATTGAAATTAATGGATGCAACTTTAAGACATTCTCATAGCTTTCAAGCAAGCCAAAAACAATTGCAAGATCGAAAGGAGAGTTGATGACCCTACATGCATTCTAGTCACCTTCTTGTTATCCCTAAAATTTGTCTTTATAAATTGATTAGGGGAGCTCGTGGGACTAACTACCTCTTCTATCATTAAAGGAGGATTCCCTTTATTAAACTCATGTTAGATGGTGATATGAAGAAGCATATTTACATACATACAATGTTTTCTTGTAAAGTAAATCACTAACTACATGCAAATGTAAATCTACACTATTCAAAGAAATAAATAGAGTTCCTCTTTGTAGTGTCAAACTGCAAAACATAAGTATCGACTCAAAATAAAACAAATAATCAAGTGAGAACAACTAATTTCATCCATCAAAAAGCAACAAGGTCCTACATAAATAAAACAAAGAATCTGCAACACTACGTATTCTTCACAAAATGAACTTCTACAAGACCTAAAAACCTTGCAAGATACTTACCTTATGACTTCAAACATTATTTTTTTAAGAAATATTATAAATACTATCCTCGTTAATTTTAAAGATTTCTACAAAGGACAGACAATTTTTGTAATAACTTTAGGTAGTTACAAGTTATAACTTTGTAACAACCTTCCTATCTAACTTTTCAAGCACCTTAAACCCTAAAATGATTTTAAGTGACTTCAATCACTTCTAAAACATAAGGTGGAGACCAAATTAAAAAGGAACAAAAATCACTTTGAAATTACAAGTCCCTGAAGACCGATGAAACTAACGCGAGAACATGCCAAGTACAATGATCACTCCTCTTCCAGCTCAATGATGGCCTATATATATTAGAAGGGGATGATCCATCGATAGGAGATTTCTGCTGTGAGATCCATCGACCCAAACTCCATTAAAAGCAAACTTTTCTAGAGAATGAAACGGTCGATTTGCACCCTCCTGGTCCTGAGGTCCTCCACTCGACCTTGCAAGCAGAGGGTGTTGGCAGAAACATTGCATGCCTCCTTGATGAATGACATATTCAGATTGAGGAGAAGTGAGTCTCCTTATGTTTTAGTTGACTTGGGAGAAGATTGAGTCTCTATTTACTTCTTAAGGAAAGAGGCTCCTTGCATCAACTTCATGAAAAGAAACACCATAAGGTTGGAACATTTAAACAACTCCATTTAGAATCTAATGAATTTCCTGAGTATGAGCAGTGAAAGCTTGGTAGGATCCCTCAAGAATGTTGCAATGATGCTGAGGAGTGAAGAACTATTCCAATGTTGTTTGAAGGTTGATTCCCATAGAATCAACTTATTTCTCTCTCATAGAATCTCACTTAGCTCTAAGACCTCAAATTCTAGAGAAAATCTTGGTGTGTGGAGATCACAGGTGCGCACTCTTGCAAAGCTTGTGCCACATACCATATAGAGAACCAATTCGAACGACGAGGTGGGTAGCGTATGTGCTCTAAACATACCTTAAAAAAAGATTGGACCAATAGGTGTGCATTAAGTCATGTTTTGTTGGTGCCCTGATGTGGCATCACATGATTTGTTGCTTTTTAGAAATTTCATTTAATTATAAGAACTTATGTTCAACATTTGGAATAATCATTTACAATATATAGTATATAGGGTGTTCAACTACTGGCTCCCATACCCACAAGTACTAGCTCCTATACCCACAAGTACTATAACAACAATTGGACCCCGTTCAACTACTGGCTCCTCTCCCCTATTACAGGAGAATGTTAATCTAAATAAAATTGATAAAAACCTGCTCCAATGAACAATCTATCACGAGGTAGTCAAAAGTTTTGAGGGGAATGGTTGGGCATAAGCATCAAATCAATTAAGTGCATATGTATGGTCCAAGATTTGACATACGTTGCCAACAAGTATCTATCTCTGAAAAAAGAACTACAGAAGTATACATTAAGATATTTTTATATATTTATATTATTGCGGGAAATTTGTTCTTATTTATTAAGTCCTTTTTTATTTTTAAATAATATTTTAGTTTTGGAAATTTCAGTCGTTTATTAAGTCATTTCTTTGATGACTGCTTCTTGTGAATAGCCACTCCAATGAACAATCTATTTGGGGTAGTTAAAAAACAGGCATATTGATTACATGCACTGGTGACTCAAGCTCTTCCAATCAAAACTCTCGATTTGCCCCTCTAGTCAGCCTTTGACTTTTTTGAAATATGAATTCATACTATGGCAGTTCTTGGTGGCCATCTTAAGTTTTGTTTCTTGCAGGACTCAAATAATTTTGGGTTCATTTTGGATTCAATTGTGTGCCTTTCTTTGTATCAACTTTTGGTGGCCATCTTAAGTTTTGTTTCTTACAAGACTCGAACAATTTTGGGGTCATTTTTCCAGTCTATGAAGATTTCTTTGAGTGCTTTTGGATTCCATTGTGTGCCTTTCTTTGTGTCAATATTGATAGGCACACAATCAATTCAAAAGCACTCAAGAACAATATCCATTTTTTCACCTTTAAAACATTGTAATGGTAAAATTTGCATACCCACACCAATTCCCATTTAGTTTTGGGCCCATTTTGATGAAATATCTTAATATAATTATATAGTGAAAAGTTAACACACTCATGTGAAGTTTGTCTCCTTTTGTGATTCTTATCCATTCCCATGTACTCTCATCTTCACACATTTTCATACATTTGACATTAACCTAGCTCCATATGCACCTATTTCCACATATTCGGCTCATTATTAGCCTAGACTTCCATACATCCATTCCTAATCACGAAATCTATAGTTTTCTATTTTGGATCAATCTTGTGGTGCTAGGGTTTGATCCCAAATCGTTTAGGATTGACACCAAATTCAAAATTGCTGACTCTTGCTCTTTCCTACTAATCATTGGGCATGACTGGGTACAAAGTTGTACGACCATTCGTTATGCCTTGGTATTTAAAGATATTCATTTGTGCATTTAAAGATCATCCTAAAACATTAAGGAATAATAAGGAACATCCACATTACAAGGAACATTCATTCTATGAATACTTGGATTTGGAGCACTAAAAATAATACATTGTATTAGAATGAGCCAATAGGCCATTACACGCTTGTATTTACTATCTTCAATCATTAGCCTGAGGCTATAAAGCTAATTTGTCAAAGGGGTTAACTTAAGAGAACATGACCCTTGCAATCTAACAACTTCCCAAGGCATTCTTTAAATATCTCCAATCCTTAAGGCACCATCATATATCAGAGGTTACAGAAAACTAGGTTGCAGAAGTCTGCTATCTACTAGATCAAATCCACACTTCAGAGATCAGTTCCACATTGTTCAGGATCAACCCATAGAAGATTCAAAGTCCACACAGAATTTGATACGGAGAGCACACCAAAGGCACTATTTTCTAGAAATTGTTGAATCGATTTTGTATAACATCCATATTCCCTCATCAATTAAAGAACTAAATACACCTCTTACATTTAATTTCCAAAAATAATATTTCAATTTATCATTTTCCAGCTCTTTATTTAAATCTAAGTAAATTGTGCTTTGTTTGTATGCATTTATTTAATTAGCCTAGATTTTATGTAATTTACAATTATATACATACCTGAAGACCCACAAAAAGCACTACTACCTCTAAACAAAGTAGACAGGAGGAAGACAACACATCCACTCAGAAATTCAACTTAAAAATCTTAATGATAAAAAATGGGACGATTGTTTCTTTTCAACACTGGTAGAAAGATGTCATAGCCAAGCTTTCAACTTCCTAGTGACTACACTTGACATGTATCTTACTCAGGGAAATAGAGTATTTTCATTCATAATGAATATAAACTGTGTTGCACTGGAGGCATGATGGTCCCAGGCTGTTCCAAAGTAGATGTACTGTACAAATTCACATTTATGAAAGAAAGCATCTATGTTGCACTAAGAATCTAAAACAGGTACTTTGGAAACTTTGTATATGCAAGTATCCAAGTCTAGGAAGGCTAGAATGCCACATCATCTACAAAATTTTTATAATAGATTTCTTAAGAAAATGACAAGGGACAGGAAATTGGCGGAATTATGGCAGAAAATTCTGAAAACTAGCCAAAATAGTATCGGAAGTTTTCAACACCTTTTGAGATAATGATGACAACTTTATTGAATATTCTGGAAAGTTGAGGTCGAACAGAGCAGACCTACAGAAACTCCAAGAAAATGGCTGGAAACTGTGAAGGCATTTGAAAATTACTCAGAACGTTTGAAAAAATCTGCAGCAAAAACCTAAAACCTAGAAATAGGTTTCTATCCTACCAGAATCGGTCTACAGGATTCAAAGGAAAGCACTATTTGATACAAATTTTTTTCATTTGAAGTGTAGGAGAAGGCAGTTTCACATGATCCTAATACATGTAGAAATATTATGAATTATAAATTATGTTAAAAACCCCTAATGACTGGCATTTAAATAGAATTAAATTAGCTATTGGTGAGACAAATAAATGTTTTATTTATATTAGCTTCAGTCAATGTAGCAAAAGAATTGAACAGTACTGAATATGTAACAAAAAAGTAAAAACGCTTTGGAATTCAGATTTCTTGGTCTTTTATGGCAACTCAGTTTTACATTTACTGCACGTCATTTATTTAATAGCAGAAAAACATAATTCAAATCTTGTATCACATGGTCAATTTCCAACATTGATACCTATAATTACAAGACAAATACTACACACTTAAAATGAATATTATTGTTAACAGGTTAGAGCTACCAGACAACGACTTCAGAATATGAAGTCAATGAATCAAATCAATCTGTAATCATAGCGCAAGAAATTTATATATATTCATTTTAACAAATGAAGAAGAAACTTGGAAGCCAAATATATTCATTTTAACAAATGAAGAAGAAACTTGGAAGCCAAATACTACACACTTAAAATGGATAAATCAACCACACTGCACCCTTGGCCAATAGGCCCATTCACCTCAACAGCTATAACTGTTCTTTTTGATCTTTCAACCTTAAAACCGAGTGCTTGGCCCAACTCTCATGTCAAGACCAAAGCAAAAATGGTATAAATCTTTATATTCTAGAACAGAATGTTCTATGATTCATCATTTTGACCCGAAGCAAGCTCGACAACAATTATGAAAGATGGTGTTCCCTCTTCTCGAAGATACTGCACAGCTCCATTCATAAGTTTCAAAAGCTTTCCGCAAATTAGCAATCCAAAACTGTCCTGAGTGATATCCTGAGTAGGGTTAAGCATCTGTTCCACCAATTTTTGTGGCAATCCCTGGCCTGGATGAGTAAACCTACACATATACAAAATCTTCACTATGATCAATCCAAATGATTTAAGCAAAACCCTCTGCATGTCACTTTTAACAAATGAAGTCACGATGCATATTGTGCGACACAGTTTTATTTACTATGTATTCATATAATGCCTTTGCACGTTGAAACATCATCATATATATGATTCTTTACCAATTTAAGACATTGCTTCTGAAATTCAAATTAACATAAAAAACTTTTTATAACTCCTTGTACTCAATAAGCAAAAGATAAGAACACATCTCGTTAATGAAGCAGATTGTGGATGTCATAAAGAATCCCATAAGTGTTCAAAACTTTAAATTTCAAACTTCTTACAGAATGCTACGAAGGAGTGGTTCTCCAATATGAAAATTGCAGTAATTGTATAGTTCAGTGGCCTATTTATTGAACTTGCTTTTCTCAAACAGAGTGAAGACGACATTATGTGAAAGTAGTACTAAATATTGACAGCATCTACAGCACATCTGCCAAAATTGCATACCTGAATTCTAGATGCATGACATGTACACCAGCCCCCAAATGTTTTTTGCTTGGACTGACTTTAATTGCAACCCATCCAGCTTGTGGTGTGAACTGTATCACAATTCCTAGGAAAATAGCCAAAATTTGCTGAAGTCTCATCTGATCTCCGTAGAGGCAGAAGGTATATATTTCTTTCGGTAAATAATGAATAATCTCCAGTCCCTTTTCTTCACACTGTATCATCACCTGACTTACAACAGCATCAAGCAATGCTCCCAATGTAAATTCTACAGTTTCTAGTTCCATATACCTGTTGATCATTCAAATCACAAGATCAGAATCCTTGCATACTCACTCCTTCAAAATTATTCTAACTACATAAACCAAAGTTATTAGGACTCAATGGCTTCAGTTTGTGTCTTTATATTTTAAACAAAGATGCCAACAAAAACAAGCCATGGAAGCAGCTGAGATTAGAAGGTGTTGTGGGAATTTATAGTCAGAGATAATTGGCCAAACATGAGACATGATGCAAACTATACCACAATATGCCTGATAATCTGATCCTAAACAATCAATACTAGGACTGACCTGTACTACATAATGATACAATTGTAGTTTTTACCTCGCAGGCAATCATTTCATGGATAGTACTGTCATTTTTAAGACTGCATCTAGGAAAGAGATGCTGTTTTGATAATGGATATTCTTAACAATAACATTGTTTACTGTTGCTCAACATAAGCATTATGATGAAATCTTTCTTACTCCTTGCCTTTTGTTTTACATGGAATTGCCTCTTTTAACTTTTCCTTATGGAAATTATGTGGTACAAAAACCTATACAACACATGATCATAAAATGTACACCATGGTTAACTGATTGATTGGAAACTCATCATCATAGGTCAGTCATCAATCATTACCAACATTGACTTCTTAAAATTCTATTGCTTTAAGAAGACGGAAATATGGAAGTAACAAACAAACAAGACCATTTCTAAATTTAGAGCAAAGATATATTACAAGAAAAATGAAGCAAAATCTATATAAAAACTAAACAAAACATTTTAAAAGAAAAAACCTAAAAAGGTGTCTTAGATTCTGAAAAGGGAAAAGATGTAAAGGAGCAGGAAACTAATGAAGATATCAA
The DNA here is from genome assembly GCA_027924645.1 of Cunninghamia lanceolata. NCBI lineage: Eukaryota > Viridiplantae > Streptophyta > Pinopsida > Cupressales > Cupressaceae > Cunninghamia > Cunninghamia lanceolata. The sequence continues at coordinate 856,592 of BSBN01000766.1, read as the reverse complement.
GAGAAATGAATATCAGCATTTAAGGATGCTCTTAAAAGAAGTTTACATTCCAGCTAATTAGTGATCAGAAACACAAAAGTTTGTATGTGAGAAATCTAAGAATTCAATGTAAAGTTAAATGCAAAAAAAAAGAGACCAAAAGCAGGGGCCCAGCTTTTGATTTGAAATAGATCCATAAATATCTCTTAGATATGAAATATAGTGAACATGCCAACATTATAAACGAATATGATAATTGCCCTTAGAAATACACCCTTGTATTTGTAAACTTCATCATTGGCCAATAATTTTCATTAGTATATTTATTGAAAGCTACCTATGATATGGGAGACTAGTTGCTATTCTTAAAAAGATACTTCATGAAACTTGTATCAACACCAAATCTGCAACACTCCACAATTTGCTGCTATAATAATTGTATAACCTTAGTTCCAATCATAGCCATGCCAGTCCCAAAATCATCCAAATAGCATTGAAAACAATCTGACAAACAGGCATCAACAACACGGGAATAGCAAAGATTGAGCAGAATATGTACAACAGATCTTAGAGGATGCTTCTCTAGTGCAAACAGTGTAAGACCAATTAGACACTGTTTCAAGACCTTCTTACATTGTTAGATCTGTTTTATAGCATAGGGTGACATTTACTCCGAGCATAGGGTGACATTTACATTGTTAGATCTGGTTGTTTGCTCTTGACTGGTATGTCATTCCTATCTTTTTACTTCTTCAAGGAGACTTGTAGGCTTAAATGTTTGGAAGCATTATCCTCTTTTCACAATAATGTCTCTGAGAATATCTCTGCTCACACGTCCTTTCACAAGAACATGTCTCCAATGATTGCTCTGCTAATACCTCTCTGTCCAAGCGGCCTTCCAAATGACACCTTTAAACTCTATATTTGTACAGAGTTAGATGTAACCATTAGAAATGTCACCCTCAAATTCTATTTGTAGTTACATGAAGGTTGATAGGACCATTGTTTCCCTGATGCAGAGGAGGATAGTAGGTTTTTACCCTGCCTCTTTTGTGTCTGTACACTTGGACAAAACATATTTTCTATGTAATGTGATAAGCTATTCTGTTATAAATTTATAATGTTTTAATGCTAGCTCATAGTCCAAGGTTCACAAGAATTTGCACTTTATGTTGTAGACGATGCAACTTATATGTTGAGAAGCATTAATATTAGAAATACTTAATGTTACCTATCAAATAAAGATCAACACTAAACAATCACAAGAACCTCATGTTTGGATTTGCCCTAAATAGGGGTTTTGTCCCCGAGAACATGATTTTGAGTCAAATGTTTTCTTAATCAGTAATAAGATAAATTCAGCTACATTTCTCATATCTCAAAGAAGCCTTTCCTTCATTACATCTCTGAAATGTAGGTGCATTCCAGTTCTCAAATATGCAGTTGCTTCTGACTTTCTTATGTTTTTGTGTAGTTTTACTTATTATGGAAACAAGAGGACTACATTGGCACCAGAGTTTATCTGCATATTGAACCTTGAGGAGTCAAAGAATTACTATAATCAAGCAGGAATTTCGAAATCAGTGAGACTATCGGGAGGAGATGCAACTTAAGCCTATGAGATTATTAGAAGGAGCTGCAACTTTTGTGAGTTAATCCCAAACTTTCCTAAACTGCACGACAAGTGCAGTACTAGAAATTATCGCTCATTGTATGGATAAAACAAACACTGGACAAATAAAGCTACAAATCCTAGAGATGGAGTTGCAAACCATGATAAAGAGCCTTTAGCAGAAGGAAAATGTCAATATAATGTTCGAAGAAGAAACTCCAGAAGTTGTAGAGCGTTTAGTTTTAGAAGAGGAATGAGAGCTAGACATCCTTTTGACTCAGGAGCAGATAATGCTATACAAGTCCTAGAGATGGAGTAGAAAAGCCTCATAAAGAGCCTTTAGGAGGAAAATGTTAATATAATGTTTGAAGAACCTCTGAAAATCATGGAACATGTAGTTGTAGAAGAGCAAAGAGAGCTGGGTCCCCTTTTGACTTAGAAAAAGACCAAGAAGAAGCAAAAGCTGAAGGAAAGAAGATCAAGATGTCCAAATCCTAGGCTGAAGTCCCTCATCCTCTTCAAATCCTTGAACATCACATTCTCTAACACCATTCTAGAAGAGAAACTTTAATCACTTAACTAATCCCTATTTACTCAAATATAACATTAATCCCTAAAAAACATTAAAACCTTTGGCCTAGGGAGCAAATAGCCCATAACAAAATACCAATATCAAGTAGTGTCTAATTATACAACAATTCAATCCATATTCAAGAATGAACCATATGAGAAAAGAAAAATAAATAAAATACAAAATGAGAAAGAAAGTGTCCACTAGAGATAAAAGATGCAGTTTGAACTAGGTGGCAGTTGAATGTGAAGGCCTTTTCACGGCATATTGGCCCAACAAGATATCCTTTTTTCTCTTGTTCCCTATTGGGGTTAAGACAGTTTTTTAAAGTGGGAAGCCAAATCCAAAGAGCTTAAAGAGGAAAATGAGAAAGTATGGTTTGGTTTTAGGTCACAACTCTTGGGAAATCATGTGAATAAGCCAAAGATCTAAAACAAAGTGAGTCCATCATTCAATTTTGGATGGGTGACAATTATTCTTGAGCCAGCAAAGAGATTGTAACGAATTGAAGTCATAAGTTAGCACGTCCCATTAGCACCATAAGAACAGTGGTGGGAAGTGGTTTTTGGGACCTTAACAAATTGTTTGCCTTCAATTTCCTTATCAAGAACCCGGGGGAAATAAGTTATATCATCGTCTAGGAAGTAGTCAGAAACAATCGTCTAGGGAGTAGTCAGAAACATAAGATAACATTTTAGTATTTTTTGTAAGTGAGGAATCACTTGTAACTACTCCAAAGTGAACACATATCTCTGGATCTCTTTCAAAATGTTAAAATCAATTAACACTTCTAGGATATCATAGAATCAGATCTCCTAACACTGGTGGAGGTGAAGGATGTCATAGAATCATAGAATGGGTAGTAAGATGGATTTTCCACTATGTTTTATCATCACTTATAGGATATCACAAAATCATATTTAATAGTGATGGTGGTGGAATTGGGAAGAAATAAATAGATTTTAACTCAAATAGTTCTAATCCTAAAGGTCACCAAAACATATTCAATAGATCAACATAGATCAATTTCTCTTTGTGAATGGTTTATAAGATCATCTCAAAAATCATTACTTAAAGGCTGAAATCTCTCTAGCCATGAAAGATTTTGAAAACCAATGAGTTTTGTCCCAACGAGACATATTATAGACAATATCATGGCAGTTCAAGAAATCCTCCATTCTACCAAATTTCAACATATACACTAGTGAAGAGACTAACAGTTAAAGCCATTCCAAGGGCTACATCAAGGAGATCCTAGAAGTCTTAATCTATAATGCTCTTATGTTACTAGCATATGGAATTCACTAGCAGGAAAATTTAATTGTGGTCCTGCAAAGGATCATTCATTGGTGCAAATGCTGAAGGGCTGGACTAATCTGAAAGCAAATCAGGGGGTAATGAAATAAAATGCATCAACTAACTCTTGGCATAGTTATATGGAACATCTAGAAAGAGCACAATCAAAGAATCTTAGAGAGCACATGTTGAGATATCACCACTTCAATCCATACTACTGCTAACCAAATCGAAAGTATGTCATTAGTGTGTTCTAAAACATAATTACATAGGCATACATCTGCAAATATGATGGATGCCCGCATTCCCAACCAGTGTAAATTGCCATATATTTACAAGCTTATTTATTTCAAAGCAAACTAGGGTTTTGTTGGCTTCCCCAAATGAACAACCAAGGCTGGGACAGAGCTAGAGATGCCAGATTGGACGCAGCACAGTCGCAGATGCCCACACACACAACTTTCAAATGTGTGAGCAACCTCCAAAGAAGACTAGCGTCTTGTCTAAGCTAGAGCTAAACTAATATCAAACAAATGCTTATAAGGAAAAGGGGAAGGAGGAGGATAAGGGTTCAAAAAACAGATCAGAGTTAGAGAAATAAGATGAAAATGGTGGGTGGAGGGGCACCAAAGAAATGGATCAATCAGCTCTCCCTTCAACACACAACCCATCCTCATCCATGAACATGTAGACGCTTGTGGCAAGGCTGCCTCAATTTACATCATGCAGACCTATCCATGAAGACATAGATAATCCACTTCCATCTGGGGGGCATAAGCAGCTGGACACCAAACACATTCAAAGAGTCAGACTGGGTGGCACTCTCTGAGACGACATGTGAAGAACACAAAGCTTTAAAAAACATTTCATTAGTCAAGGGCCAAAAGACCAATGATCAGTCAACCATTTTTTACAAGAGCAAAACATAGCTAAAATTGCAAGAGACAGCCAAAAGGATATTTACAGGAGAGAAAAAAACCTCTAAATTATAGGCAATATTAATCGTTAATCAACTAGGGTGATCTAAGGGACTAGAAAACTTAGTATGCTAACCCTAAAAGGGATTCCCTCTTTAGGTAACTAACCTCACATGCCTCATAAGGGGGGAGGAGTTTTACATTGAATGAGAGGGAAGCCACAACAAATGATAATTTGCTTAACATCAAGCTCCAAAGGATTAAATAAAATTGGAGATTTAATGAAAATCCGAATGTAGTGAAAAAATCACTCAAGTTCACCACCTAAAGGTTGGGCTAGGTCAAATTTTGAGGTTGCAACCAAAAAAAATCAAGGGGTTGTTAGGATCTGTGGAATTCTAAGAGCACCGATAGGCAAACACTTGATATTATATTAGCAATATACTGGCCAGAAAATCAACAATGTGGCTAAACTCCTAGCAAGAGGAAAGAACTATAAATAGCAATCCAAAAGGACCTGTTGTGATGTAATCACACATCGCCCCATTGCAAATGGGGACCCCTTGTTTTTTTTTGCTTTCTGGCTTTTGTTTTGCTTTAGGTTTAGTTTTCCTCTGAGCTTGTAGGGTTTTGGTAGTGTTGTTTTGCCCATGTCTCGACAGTTTCTTGCCAAGAGGTCTATATGCCTTCATCCTGATGCATGTCATTGAGACCCTAAAAATGACTAAGTCTGATATCTTGAAAATCCTGAAAAAATGACTAAGTCTGAAATCTGGTGGATCCTTAGAAATCTAGAATCTGCATGCTAAATCCTATGGATCCAGGACCTATCTCAAACATCCTGGAAGTATATTGATAAATATTTAAAGTATAAGAAACTCAATCTTATACTTAAACATATTTCCAATATACTTCCATTCGGGGAATCCAAAATTTGACTAAGGCAAGAAATCCAAGGGTACTGTCCAAACCCGCCCAGACTGGGCGGCCTCACAAGGTCCTCTTGGACAGTGTCTTCACCATCAGGAGAGCTTGTCCAGACAACACCTTCAAACCCGCCTAGGGAAAGTTAGGATATTTTTACGAGTTTTGGCCGATTGAAGGAAGTTGGGAAGTGATGACGGAGTCTAAAACTAAGATTTTGATGAAAATTCCATGCCTCACCTCCAAACCCGCCCAGACTGGGCGGCCTTGGCATGAGGTCATGGACTCAGCCTCCTGCACATGCATTTGTCCAGACAAAACCTTCAAATCCGCCCTAGGAAAAAATGGTCAAGTTTAGAAGGTTTTCAAGCACAAGGCACTGATAAATGATGAATTTCAAGCAAGGTTTGCAAGTTGGAGGGAAGTTAAATAGATTACAAGCAACATTCCATGCATCATCTCCAAACCAAGCATTACTTAAACTCCTCCCAACAAGGATGAATTAATTGGAAAGAATGATGAAAGATCACTAAGCCTGATGTCCTGAAATCCTGAAAATTGGCTAAGTCTGAAATCTGGTGGATCCTCCAAAATCTATAATTTGCATGTTAAATTCTATGGATCCGAGACCCATCTCAAACATCCTGGAAGTATATTGATAAATATCTGACTTATACTTAAACATATTTTCAATATACTTCCATTCAGGACATTTCCGATATGGCGACAAGACTTGCATTCCAAGCACACCTTCTAAACCCGCCCTACCTGGGCGGCCTTGGCATGGGGTCTTGGATTCAAGGTTGTGATCACGCACTTTCTCCGGACTAAGTCTCCAAATCCGCCCTAGGAGAGAGGTTGCAAGTTTTTAAGAGCTTTTGAAGGTAAATTCCATGCATCACTTCTCAACCCGCCCATGCTGGGCGACCTCATGAGGGAGTGATGGACAATGTCTCCTGCCACATCAATCTCTCCACACACTGCTCCCAAAACCGCCCTAGAGAAAAAATGGTTAAGTGTTGAGGTTTTCATGTACAAAACACTGAGGTATGGTGATTTGTAAGTGAGATTTATGAGTTTGAGTGAAGTCAAGTAGATGATAAGCAATATTCCAAGTGTCACTCTCCAACCCGCCTTACTTGGGCGGCTTTAGCATGCAAACATGGATGATATCTTCAATACCTCATGACAATGTCTAGATACAGCCTTCAAACCCGCCCCAGGTAAGAATGATTAAATTTTGAAGTGTTTTCAAGCATAAAGCACTAGAAGGTCGTGAAATTCAAGAGAAACATGAGAGTTTGAAAGAATTATGTGAGTTTTGGATGAAAATCCAAGGGTCACCCTTACACCTGCCCTTCCTGGGCGGCCTCAAGAGGTTCCTGTGGACAATTTCACCTCCTCCACATCAATCACTCCAGACAGTCCCTCCAATCCTGCCCTAGGTAAGATTGTGCAAATTTCAAAGTGTTTCAACACAAAACATTAGAAGGTGATAAAGTTGGATGGAGATTTGAAGGTTTTTGAAGGCATTAAGTGAGTTTGGAATGAAAATCCAAAGGTCACCCTTAAACCCGCCCTTCCTGGGCGGCCTCAAGAGGCCTTTGTGGACAATGTCTCCTGACACAAGAAGTTCTCCAGACACTTGCTTCAAAACCGCCCAGGGGGAAGAATCATGCAATAAGCAAGGTTTGTGTGCTAAGTATAGCCAAGATGATATCACAAGGAAAGGAGATAGTCAAGTTTAAGGCATGAGAGGTGTCTAAGTGCCAAAATCCAAGACCTACTCTCAAACCCTCCCTTCCTAGGTGGCCTTGAGCTCCATGCTTGGACTATGCTATCTCCTACACATCACACTCTCCAGACAACATAGTAAAACCCGCTCAAGGAGATAACTTATCCAATTCGCAATGTTTGGAATTGAAGTACGATGAAATCATGAAGATTTGAAGAAAGTGCATAAGGTTGAATGCTTTTTGAGTCATTTTGAAGGATAATCCAAGGGGTACGCTCAAACCTGCCCTACTTGGGCAGCCTCAAGGGGTGTCTGTGGATAATACCTTCTTCCACATGAAAAGGTCCATACACTGCCTTTAAAGCCGCTCAAGGTGAAGACTCTGCAATTGGTAAGAAGGGATTAGTAAGTTGATGAGTTTGGAAAGGTTTAGAATGCTCCAAGTGATAACAATCCACATACCCTCTTCAAACCCGCCCTTGCTAGGCGGTCTTCATATCCTTGTCTGGACTACATGTCCACCGCAACACTTCATCCACCCATCACTCCTAGATCTGCTCAAAAGGAGAATGTTATGAGAGTTCTTTAGATAAACTTGGAATTGGATGTTGATCACTACACACATGCCCTCTAAATTCATTCATCTCCTAGAGATAAGTTGCAAGGTTGAATCAATGATAAGTGGAAATTCTTAAGGGTGGACAAGGCAAGTTTAAAGCAGTTGTATTGGCCACTCAACATGACATCTTCTATACCACTTAGCCTAGGCGGATTTCACTATGACAGGTGTACAAGATCATCACCCAACATCTTAATGTTTGCCTTCTCATTCCATAAACACTTCAAAATGACTAAGTCTTAAGCAAGTTCCAAAAGAGTAATCATGAGGAGGAAACAAGCATCAAATGAAGGTTAGAGTTGAAAAATCCAAACCTACCCTTGAAACCCGCCCTTCCTAGGCCGCTTTAGGACCTTCACTTGGACAGAGTCATCTCCTTCACATGAAATACTCCGCCTAGACCCTTGAAATCTGCCCACCCTCTCATGGCTTTCCATTGCATTTAAAGAGGTCAAGTTATCAATGAAACAAGTGTAAAAGGTTTTAGACTATCAAAACTAAGCAAAAATCACTAAGTCATGAAAAATCCAAGCCTACCCTTGAAACCTGCCCTTCCTAGGCGGCTTTAGACCCTCCATTCGGACAATCTCATGTCTTCACATGACATCCTCCATGCACTAACCTCAAACCTGCCTAGGAGAAATGGCATGAAAATTTGCAAGGAAGGTAATGGATAACACTGAGTTTTGAACAAACACATGCAAGTTTGGAACATACATGATGGATAATGAGTAAAAATCCAAGCCTCACTTCCAAATCCACCCTACTTGGGCGGCCTAAACATGAGATCTTGGATTCTCTTGATCTTCTCACACAAACTACTCCAAACATCACTTTCAAATTCAACTCATCTAATATGCAAATCTCATGCAAGGAGTCTAAACCATCAAGGAAGCAAGTGAAGATGTCTTGAAATTGTCAAAACCAAGTTAGAAAGTGCCTAAGTGATAAAATCCACACACATCCCTTAAATCCGCCCATGCTAGGCGGCCTTGACTCCTTCATCCGGACAATGTCACCTCTTCACAACACACTCTCCACCTGCAGCCTCCAAATCCGCCCATGCTAGGCGGCCTTGACTCCTTCATCCGGACAATGTCACCTCTTCACAACACACTCTCCACCTGCAGCCTCCAAACCCGCCCAAGAAGGTCGGCCTAGACACTCAAGCATGGAATTTCGCATTCCACAGTCCAGACATGCCTTTCAAACCCACTTAGGCTGGTCGGCCAAGAAGAGAGGTGAATTGTCAAGTGAATTCAAAGTGTAGCTTTCCAAATTTGATTTTGACAAGTGATGGATGCTTTGGAATGTCATTGTTTTAATCCCACATACATAAGGTGAATGTAATTTGTTGTTGAAAATCCTTTATATTGAGTTTTAATTTGATGTGTTTCTTCTTGTAGGTGATGGAGGATCCAAGGAGGTGAATGGCGAGAGCTCATACATAAGAAACTTTGGAAGATGGAGGAACGTTGCTCAAACTTGTCATCATCACCACACGAAGGAGCTCCTACATCAAGACTTAGTATGTCTGGAGGAGGAAGACATCGACGCCATGTGGAGGGGAGCTAGTCTAAGATGATCAAGGTTACAAGTGTAGTTCATCATCAAGAGCATCATCCATTCGAGGTGAGGATCAGTGGAAGGTTGTCACTTCACCATGCACATCGTGAAGGAGGTCATCATCCAGAAGCTCACATATCATGTGACAGACAAGAAGAACTCCCATCAGGCACTAGTCTACTCCATGAGTTACATCAAGACAACAAGAAGAAAATATTCTACGTAAAGTGAACATGAAGTGAATCACAGTAGTTCGTTTGAAGATGCTGAGGTGGCATGTACACATCATCAAGCTAATCACATTCTGCCATGTAAGAGGGCCCACCATAAAGATACTCCAAAGATGCTTATCACATTGGAAATTGTGCCTTCATTGCCTCTTTCATGTCCTAAAAATAGTAAATTTTGTAACAAACCGCCTTGTTGTCTTAATCTTGACCGTTGATTGCTAAATCAATCTGAGCCATTCATTGTAATTCTTGAGTTCTATAGAAGGCTCACTTCTCTCATTTGTAAGGGGATCATTGTAGAGGATAATAGATAGGAGATTAGAGATTAGAAGTAGAGATCAAGTAGGAGTAGAGTAGAGAGGGAGCTCTTCAAAGTCATGAAGAGAGACATGAGATTGTTGTAATGACACACTTCAAAAGTAATACAAGCTCATTGTTGTTGTTTTGCATGGTGATCTTGTGGCTGAAATGTTAGCAAGGTTTCAAGTTTTTGAATATGACAGAGATGTGTTTCCAAGTAGTTTAGATGATAAAGTAGATAGAGTTCATTGATGTAATGGATATATGCAATGATATTTGATGAATTCCCGTTGGTTCATACTTTTGATGGCTTGTCGATGGTAAGTCATCATGTAAAGTTACCCTGAACCACATCTTGCAAATAGTTCGATTGTTGATGCTCCTTTGAGTTGCGCCAGGTGTGGGTACTTTGGAGTGTGTCAACGATATGAAAATCCTTGGTTTATCCCTTGGAGATTGCACCTATTTCATGTAGTTGTTGCTTGTCATGGCGAAGTGAAATTTGGTTTTTTAAGGGAAATTTGTCTATCATAGCATCGTTCATCATGTCATTGTCTTTAGATTAGCTTTCTTAACTCTTGCCTTTTGCCTTTTCTTTTCATAGTTGATCAGAAGAAGTTCCATTTCACAAGGAAAGAGTAACTTATTTGAATGGAGAGATGACAATTCTACGTAAGTCCCTTTGTGACATAGCAAATCACATCACACCACCAAGGCTATTCGTTGCAAATCACGTACAAGGAACCTTGGAGCGTTCTTGTTTGATCACATAGTTTAGCATTCAAGACGCTTTGTTCAAGAGAGGATAGAGCACTTGGTGTTTTATTCTAATGTTGTTGTTGTCAAAAAAACATCATCAACAGGACCCAACACATAGTCAACTGGAGGGGTATTCTTGATTTGTTTTGAACTTGTTAGCAGAGAACAAAACTCAACAACACCAAGTGAAAGCATAACTCAGCATAGGCCCTGTACCAGCTGGAAAATATAACTTATTATTAGCCATATTCATAGGTCATTGGGCAGTTTTGTAAGTGATCAAATCCAACATGGAAGAAGAGAAAATAGTGTTATAGCTGACTTGCTTGCTAAAGTAGAAGTTACAAATACCAATGAATTCTCTCTCCCAAGAAATTCAAACCATGATCACTTAAGGGAATTTTCATTTGTCTCTCACAATAATGATAATACCTAACTAGCAAATGGTCATGCCAAGACTCTAACTTGTCACCTCCCAGTCAATCCAAGATTATAGATCAATGTCAATGATCTTTTGTTTCAAAATACATGGTCATATTGGAGACATCACTTTTAGGAGTCCAGGGGAACCCATGTTTACCAGTATAACTCTCTTAAACTGCTATATCAATCCCCATTTATTTGTGTTCATAAAGTCTCAAGATGCGACAATTACTGCCAGACTTGCCCATTTCCTTTGCCTATATCTTTTTGTCTAACCCATATGCATAAATTATCTATACTTGCTTATCTAATGGCCCAAACGCCAAAACAAGATTTTATGAGACCCCATACTCCTTGCAATAATAAATATATTATTCCTCTAAATTATATGCCCATTCTCATTCTACAGTTTTATGTAGTCACATGCTCATTTTACATCTATATGCGCATTACACACTTGTTCATTCTACATCTCTATCCTCCCATCCTTCAGTTCTCTTTCATTCTACTACTTGTATGTAGTTACACGCTCATCTGTATGCTTTCATTCCACAACTGTATGGACAGGTACACTTGCTCATTCTACAGCTGTACACAATAAACAAGAAATGCATGCAATTTCTATTGTATGGACAATTATTGGCATGAAATCAATAGTAAGGTATTTAGGAGAATTTATCAGTCATTTGCTTTTCAATTGTAGTTCAATTACTGTCTAGTTACTGCTTTTTTCTCTGTTTGGTCTTAAAAGGTTGCTGGGGATATCAATGTAAACATACTTTTACAGCAACAATGCCAACACCCTGTGTCCAGTTCAGACCAGAGCTTGGGCAAATATAACCTTTTTTTAACCTCAGTTAATGCAATTTGCAATTTTATCAAAAAGAATCATGTCGTCAATTCCTGATGTAGGTGTTTTGTTGAGGTTACTTACATGCCTGATGAGTAAATGCAGTTTAATTTAGATAACTTGTCCTCAATAACTGATGGTGGGATTCAGTTGAGGCAACATGTACTGATGAATTATTGTCAAGTTTAGTTGAAGTTACTCATGTCCCCAATGATTAATTTTGGGGTTCAGTTGGGATAATAGATTTTCCCCATAACTGATTATAGGGATCAATTAGCTTAGATCCCTGATGACTAATGCAAGGCTTTGTTGGGGTAACTCATTGATCATTGATTTAAAATCCTTTAACTGAGGAAACTTGTGGATAGAGATATATTTGTTAATGTCAAATTCATATCAGATCATTATATCATTTCAAATTTGTCTATGAGCAAGATGGAAAAGGCGAAGTTGGTTTGAGCCCTAAAATCAGTGACGCCTTTTTGAACATAGTTTTATAATGGTCTTCTTCTGGCCTAGGACTATTGGGCTTGATTACTGACTTGGATGGTCTACTATTATGTTGTGTTTTATCATTTATATAAAGTTACATTTTTGGGACAGTCCACAGTAGAAAACAAGAATAAAATACCAGAAGATGGCATGTCATCCTAAAAATATATATAGATGGTTTTGGGCATAGAAGATTGTTACCCTTCAATGCTAACACATTGATACAGCTGAAACATGTTGGCACATCCTACAAGAAAACTGAGCTATCATATATTAAATGACATTACCAGAGCCAAAAGAAGCCATGCCGACAACTTTGACAAGGTAAATTGGTAAGTTGGTTTTGCCATGAATAATAAATTCTTTTTGCAATATAAACTACAAATAAATAATTATAAATGCTCAGAAATCCCTTTAGTGTTAAGGAACCATACCCATCTTCGATGCTTTCTAAGTCCATGTCATCCAAGATCTTTAAAAGCTGTCTTTCACAATGTAGGCTTCTTTCAACAATTTGTTTCTGTTTTTCATTCAAATCAGTACCGTCCAGCAGTTTCCTTGCAAATGTGATTCCAGAAAGTGGACGTTTGATTTCCATTCGAACATATGCCAATGCCTTGAGTCTTTTGGTAGCTTCTTTTTCTAACACACGCTGCATATGCAATGCCTGTTGAAGCTCTGGGCTGGCAATATGTAAAAAACAGAAAACTCCTGTGATTCTTCCCTCTGCATCTGTTTTCTTGTTAGTAGAAAGTAAGGCTTCTACATATTTACTGTGACGACTGAAAAAACCAAAAGGAAATTTCTCCGTGTCTTGCCCTGTCATTGCACTTTTCAATACAATCCTGAACTCTGTTATTGCATTCTGACCTTTAAGATGACAGCATGTCATGTGACTACCAAAAACCTCTCCCAGTAGCTTTTTATCAATTATCTCTTCCCTTCTCCAGCCAGATAACTTTTCCATAGCCAGATTCCACTCAGAACACCACCCAAATTCATCTGTTCCAAACATGGGAGGTATCAAGGGATTTGGATTCTGAACTATTGCCCTGTAATCACCTTGAATGCGAGTAAACTTGTCCATCACAATCTTCTCTCCAGTCACATCCTGAGCTACAAAACACACTCCCAAAATATTGTTCTGTAGGTCCTTGCTTGAGCAAGCATTAACAATTAATCTTACTGGACCATTTTCCTCCAGTGAGCCATGTCGTTTCAGCTCAATTTCAACATTTTCCTCTTCTTGTCCTGGAGTAATCAGTTTACCCTGTAAGAATAATGCAAGCCAATAGAAACTGAAAGGGTAGAATGAAAAGCAAATCTTACCCGTGTCATGCTTATACCATAAGATTATTTGTACCAATTAACTTTCGAGATTTAATTACAATAAACATTAACTAAGTTGTGAATGATAATTAAAATGATTTGATTACCTTGCAAAGCCAAGTAAAGCATCCTCTCCACAGTCTCAACCGAGTTGTCCTCAACAAGACTGATTAAAGGTTGCCCCAGAGCCTCCTCCATTGACAACCCTGTGACTTTAGCAGCTTTTGTATTCCATCCATTTACCAGCCCAGTAGCATCGACGGCCAAGATTGGCACTGTTGCTGTTTCAATCAGTCTCACCATCTCATTCGTGACTGCATATAGTTCATCCATTCCCTGCATTTTCAAATTATTGAATCGTCCTTGTATTGTGGCCATTGTATTATTATCATTATTGTTTTTGAAAGAACCTCTCAGTATCAGCTGCAAAGAATGAATGGCATCCATTTCAACATCTTCCCAAGGTAAGCTCCTCTTTTTGACCACATCAAGGAATGCCTTGAATGAATTTCGTGGATGCATTTTCCTTCCATCATCTCTATCACTGGCACAGTGTATGGCACCACCCCATTTTATTTCTTTTGCAGTATGGGATCTGAACCAAAATAACAAGTCTTCTGAAGTAATTCTCACCGCTGCCATTCCACAAACTGCATCAGCCAACAATGCAGCTCCAGGATACCCTGCCTCGGCAAGGCTATCTGTGCACAACCCTGTGGAATCAATGTGGTGTTGAGAAATCCATTCAATAATGTCAAGTAACTGATCCTCAGTAGGAGTCGTCCCAAGAAGCCAAATACTGTTACAATAGTAGAAGGCAGCTCCATCACACCTAACAAGATCCATGATGTTGGGCTTCTGTCTAATAATCCCCATAGGTGCATCACGAAGCAGCATATCACAGAGCAAAGTTTGGGTACGCAAAATGTGCTTCTCTCTCAGCTGATCTGCCAATTCAACTTCCTTGTTCAGCTGAATCGCAAACACTTGCATCAAGAACTCGCAAGCATACCTCATAGGGAATGGAATAAAACGCGGGCTAGTGTGATGACAAACTATAAGTCCCCAAAGCCTCCTTCCTTTCTGCTGCTGTTGCTGTCCATCAGTATCTCCCTCTTCTTCCTTCGCATTGATTGTCACAGCAATTGCTAGAGATGCTATGGAACCCATGTTGGACATGTACTCTGCATGGCAACCATGAGGAGCTCTCAAAGTAGATCCACACAGTATTAATTCCCGGGGCAATCTCTTGTCCTCAACCACTTTTACAGGGGTTGCATAACAATCACAAATCATTCTAACTTTGTTCTTCATAAACAAAAATCTTGAAGCCTGGGGAAGATCTGTTGCAGGATAATGCAAACCCAAATAAGGTTCTAAATCGGATCTCCTAATCTCAGATATCACCTCCCCATGGTCATCATCATGGAATTTATAAGCCATAACTCGGTCATACCCTGTGAGTTCATGTACCTCCTGCACAACCATGTCGCACAGTTTACCAATATCTCCACTGGCCATATTTTGCAACCGTGATATTGCGTTTGCAGCAAGTTTATAAGATTGCAGTGCTCCAGCAGCATTCATGGGAACATGTGAAGGCTTAACAGGCTCAAAATCTATTACCAAACCCATTTCAACTCTATGAAGTATAGCATAAAAGGGCTTACCTGAATCTTTGCAGTGGACCAGAACAGGATTTAGAAGGTTCACCTCTCCAAGTGCCGCAGACTTCTGCAATGCATCAGCACTAGAAGGTGTGAATATTGCCCTGGCATCAATACCAATTCCTACAGTTGCCTGCTTCTCAACACTAGGAACAACATGAGGTGACACTGTAAGCATTTCTGGGGCGTTTTCACTATAAGCAATCACTGCAAAAGTCTTTTCATCAACTACAAGCATGCACCCAAATGGCTGAAGCAGCTTTGCTTTCTGTATCTGCTTCAGGTAAACGGTGACTGTGCTTGATGGACCAATGCTTGGAGCCCTCGTCATAGATGTAGATTGAGAGTAATCAAATTCCTCTCCCCATTCTTCAAAATCTGCATGAAGCTTTGCATCTATTGTTGTTTGGGCCATTATTCTAGTAATGTGTTGTGATCTAACAGAATTAGTAGGTCTAGAGGATGATGCCATATTGAACAAAACTACTAATACTAATGAATCCAATGCCAAACAACTAGAAATTCAATTCAAAAACTGCTCTTTCAGCTTTTCAGTGGATATGGTAAGCCTATATAAAAATACAGAAGGCCTCAAGAATGTATTTGAGAATCTAGAGCCTTCTGCAAGCTTCTATCCGCATGTGCAGCTCAGTATGCATTGATAAATATGCCACTCTAAAATGGGTAAATACTACAGATTCTTATAGGCCTAGACGCCTGCAAGTGCATATATAAAACTATGCCTTTTGTACAATCCAGAGATCTTTTTCCTCATTGTATCAAGTCCATATATAAAACTTGCATGTTGCAAATACATTCTTATTTAACCGCAAAAACAAATCATATTAGCTCAGTAACAAAGTTTGTGCCTTCTGACCTTCAGTTCTACCTGTCAACCACAAGAACTACAACATATGCTATTTTCCAGCCCTTCTGTCCTAGCACAAACAGAAACTCAGACTTTTAACCTTCTGTACACTAAACAATACAAACACAGAATATTTTGTTATCCCAAAAGAAGCAAGCACGGTACTTACGTGCACCTCACTTACCTAGTAGACTCCACCTACTGCCTTGCATAGCAAAGGCCTATTGCTCCACTGTACGGCATTACAAGGCCTATTGCTCCACTGTACGGCATTACAAGGCCTATTGCTATAAGGCAGCATTCTCCAGTCCCTACCCAAGTTGAAAAATCCAATTGGGTGTACAATGGCAAACACAGTCAGGCTTATGGTCTTCAAATATGTAGACAATTATCTCAGATAAACTCGCACTTTCAATTTGTGTTAATATTCAAAACTCAAAACAATTGTATAATCTTGGTATTGTATATATTCCAAACTAAACAATTGTGCGGTATCTCTCGGTAGCATCCCTGCTCAAGTTGAAAGATCAATTGGTAAGATAGATGTTTCAGCAGTCAGTATCAATTCTACATGTTTGTGGGAGACACGTTTGAAATGTTTGAATAGTGTTAAATATCTAAAACGTCCCCACAAATCCCCACCATGATGACAGCTGTCTACTAAATATCGCGTACAATGGAAAGAGACCTTTAGAGGCTGCATTTCCCTCGGAATATGCCTAGGATTTCTGCTATTGGGTATTATCACATCATCGCATATACTATCACATCATCACCTGTAGTGTCACATCATCACATGTACTGTAAATGTGATTATGCCTGTGTACTATTTAAAGAGGTTAGGCTTTCATTTTCTTTAGGAAGACTTATAGGCAGGGCCTAAATTTGATGGCCGTATGGCCATATTTAAGAATTTTTGTCATAAAATATAATCAAAATTTTACAAAGATTGTATCATATGAAAGGAAAGATTTTGGATAGATTGTCAAAATTTATATATGGAAATGGATGGATCCTTTTATAGTCCACAATGTCGGGAATCCTGATTTTGGGTCTACGGGCGGCTTATAACATATGAGACTACCCCATACCCCCAAAGGCACCTAACTATGCTTCTAATATATATATATATATATAATTTTACTTATACTAAGGCATGTCATACTATTTTAAGAGCACCTATCAATGGATAACTGTCATAAAAAAATTGCTTGACAAATAGGGTTAACTGTCAAATTTAGGCCCTTCGGCCCTGCTTATAGGTTGTTTTTCCCTTTCCCTAATTAGAAATAATATTATTGTAAAAAGAATAAATTACACTTACATACTTGTTTAAGATAATTAATTGAATTGTAATGATTCTTAAATTTATTTTAGGATAAAGAGTTGGGATTATATAATTTTAATAATTTAATATGATATTGAGTTAAATTTTGAATAGAAGAATATATTTATGAAGATGTTAGAAATTGATTTGTCAATGTATTGAAGAGTAAGATTTTGTTGAGACAAAATGTTTTAGAAAATTTATAAACTGATTGTACTTTGCATTGGTTCATATTCGTGGGTACAAAACTAATCGTGGATTTGAAAGCATTTCACCTTGGCTCATTATATTTGTGCCTAAAGTGGGTTGGTGTCTATAAACATTGTTTGGGAACTTGTTAGGCAAGGATTTATTCTCCTTTGGTTTGAGCCCATATAAGTAGACCGATTCAATGACTTTGAACCAAGATTAAAGATAAGCATGGAGGGATGCTTAAGATGATGTATTATTTGGTAATGTTATCATAGGTGTATTTTGAATGATCTATAACAATGCTTTTCCATAATCCTTGATAATTTTAAAATAAATGATGAATATCCTTAAATACAACAACACAACACACAAATATGTGTTAGGTGTGCTCACACTAACCAATAAAAAGGTTGGCAAAGTTTAAATTTGAATTTTATAAATTTTAAAAGTTTGAAGTTTAGATCCACATGCACAGAGATGACTCGTGACAATTCTATGGTTGTGGATTTGATCTAGGGTGGCAATTGAGAGGTCTAGGGATCAAACTAGTTTGTGGGGATAAGTGATGATGGGAAGCATAATGTCATGAACTGAATGCCATTTGCTCAAGAGTGGCAAAAGATGAAAGACACTTTGAAGTGGTTATAAATCAGGGATACCAATCAAAGAAAATAATTTAAATTTGAAGACTTATACCCCTACCCCTTTTATCATTCCATCACCATGGTCCCCTTTCTTACACACTTTGAAATCCCAAAATTTGATAAATAGAAAGGAAAGGGTGACCCTAGAGATTATGTCAAGGAATTTATCATGGCCTGCTTGGAAGTTTCTTATAGCAACATGTGTTTTTTGAGACCTTTTCCCTGAAGTCTAGGAGGGCAATCTTTGGAGTGGTTCATGCATCTCACTTCAGGGTCTATTACTATGTTTGCCAAATTGTTAGAGAGGTTTGTTGCAGACTTCTCTTACAATGTTGAACATAAGCTAACAATGTTAGATCATTGTAATGCAAAATAATGTAACGGAGAAAGTTTTGACTCATTTTTACAATAATGGAGGGGTCTCACAAGTCGCTTTCCTTGGCCAATCCTTGAGAAACAACTTGTCAATATTTTTGTCACCAATCTTAACCACAAAATGGCATTTCATCTACAAGTACATTGCGTCGCCACATTTGACATCATTCAAAAGGGTGTTGCTATTGAAAAAGCCCTTATAGCTAAAGGTTTGATCAAACTATACAATAAAGACAGATAATAATAACTCAAATGATAAGCCAAAATTTGGGCCAAAAATAAAATGTAGTCAATGATGGAGCCATTGATAATAAACATGGTCAATCGACCACATCATCACAAGAACCATCTAATGTCCAAAATGCACAATAACCCACTAACATTTCAACTCTATTTGGACAACAACTCAATCAACCAAAATGCAAGTATACCTCCTTGGGGGAACCCATTGAGGTTGCCTTTCAAATGAAAGGAAGCAAGGTATGCGGAAACGCTTTCTACATTGATCTACTGAGGAAAGATTTATGCAAATTTTAACTTTTACAGTTACAGATTAAGATGTACATTAACATAAAGGTAATAACATCAAAATGCAAAACTCTCAACACAAGATATATGTGGGGAAACCCTTTCAAGTAAAAAACCCCACACTCCAAAGCCGCCCAATATATTATTCAGGAATCAAGAAGATTACAATATACTTGCAGAGCAAGCTTTCACAAGAGTATTAATCAACCAGAGATCCAAGAGGTAATACAACATCTATAAAAATCTTACACACAACCTCCATCTCAAGCTCCTGATATATAGGAGATACAATATAGTAAACTGTCAATGGTAATTACAAAACCATGAGCCAAAACCACCCAAAAGTGGCGCCCAAATTATCTCCAATCAAAGATGCCTTGTGATGTGCCAAAACACACACCAACACATGTAACTCTCCCCTTTACAACCCTTTTAAGTGTCCAACACATTTTTACATTTCCCAAAAATAGGAGGACCAACTTCCGGAGGCCATAAATTTTGATCCAGGTGATTGATTGACGAATTATTTGATGTGTCAGAAAGCTTGTGAAGAAATCTATCATCCTGTAACCCACATCATCAGTTACAACATTTTTTGGGACATTTAGGGACCTCTAAGTGCCTCAAAACTGAGTTCAAAACTTTTTCGTCAATTTCAAAAAATAGAAACTTTAATATGTCGCAATCCAGATATGATCTTGAGTTGAAACTCACTCGAGATGTTTACTTAGCAATTCCGCACCTTTGGGAAAAATTTTGGGCCAATCTGAGGTCAAATGTAGAGTTACTAAAATAGTAAGTCCCACCATTTTTAGCCCTTTTGGAAACTTTGAAAGTTCTAGATCACTCTCCAAGATAAAGGGTATTCGAAAAGACCAAAATTAGGAAGAATAGTAATCTTTCAAAGTTGCAAGTTTGACACTTTTCCTAACATCAAAAACTTGTGAAAGCAAACATGGTCACATTCCCATCTATAAGACCATTTGATGACTCAAAACCCAAACCTAATTGGTATAAATAAAATGAATATTGTGAATACCATTGTGTCAATGGCCACACAACTTGCAAATGTATGAAGCTAAAAAGTTATATCCAAGACTTAATCGATCAAGGATATATTACAATTGAAGGTGGCTCATCCACCTCACCTAATGATAATCTTGGAATATACCAGAATCCCCTTCCAAATCATGACCAATCCTAACCATCCATGTTAAACCAAGGTCAATCCTATAATAATCACACCAATAACATCCACTACAATTGAACACCCCATACCTATGATACCATCTCAAGACATATTGACTTTGACTAAACACAAGTTGCAACCATAAAGATCACATCCAAATCCTTTGACTCTTGTCACCATGAGGTGTGGTAGGGTCACCATCCAGGAGCCTCCCTCATCCTCCTCCTCACAAGCCACTCTATACAATTCTTAGAGCATCTTGACAAGACTCCAACACAAATATCCATCTTGGAGCTCCTCAAAACATCGCCCATCTATAGAGACATATTGGACTATTCATTATAAGAATCCAAAGTCCCTAACAACATTGACCTTGAGCAATTCCAAGCCCTTATGGGCCATCTATCATCCACCTATTGACTTGTGTTTAGTCAAATTGATATGCCTTCCATCAACCCCACTTATACCCCTACCCCTTTGATCATTCCATCACCACCGTCCCCTTTCTTGCACACTTTGAAATTCCAAAATTTGATAAATACAAACGAAAGGGTGACCCTAGAGATCATGTCAAGGAATTTTTCATGGCCTGCCAATATAGTGACATGTATTTTTTGAGACTTTTTCCCTGAAGTCTAGGAGTGCAATCTTTTGAGTGGTTCATGCATCTCACTCCAGGCTCTATTACTATGTTTATTGAATTGTTAGAGAGGTTTGTTGGAGACTTCTCTTACAATGTTGAACATATGCTAACAATGTTAGATCTTTGTAATGCAAAACAATGTAATGGAGATTGTTGGAGACTTCTCTTACAATGTTGAACATATGCTAACAATGTTAGATCTTTGTAATGCAAAACAATGTAATGGAGAAAGTTTTGCCTCATTCTTACAACAACAGAGGGGTCTCACAAGTCACTTTCCTTGGCCAATCCTTGAGAAACAACTTGTCAATATTTTTGTCACCAATCTTAACCACGAAATGGCATTCCATCTACAAGTACATTGTGTAGATGTCTAACATTGACCAAATCCTAATTGAAATTGATTTATCCCTAATTATCCTAAATATTAATCCTTAACCCCTAAATCCTAATCCATGAGGGAAAGCCCAGAGGGTGCACGAGGATTTCTTTGAAATCCTCTATGTGCTTCCTGTTTGTGGTTCCTTCCCTGAATTGGAAACATTCTATGTTCTTTATTTTCTTAGATAGATTGTATTCTTCTCGTGATTGATATTTGGCTTGGCTTAGGGTTAAAACATGGTCTTTGTTGTTGTATTTCTTTTCTTTGTGGCCCGAGTGGTTTGCCTTTGTTAGTTCTTTTCTGCATTGATTTAATTTTTTCTCACATTTGGCAATCCCCCGTTCTTTGTCCTCATGGCACTCTCGTCACCCTAGTGTCACCTAGGCACTTTGATGTGCTTTTCCTGATGTAGGTTGTACTTGGATGTGCCTAGAGCTAATGTCGACATTTAATTCACAATGGAAAATAAAAGTGGGGTAGATGAGAATGTTCAACCAAACCATTCAAAATCCTATAGAGAAGTGTTGAGAGCAGAAAATGCAAAACTCTGCCCGAAAATGTGGGCTTTGAGATCAACTTTGGACTCGGAGGTTTCAGTGGACTCACCACGAAAAGGATTGAGAATGGCGAGGTTGACGAGCGACTTCAAGGTGAGTTCTGTGCCCAGCCCAAGAAAATTTTCTTGTGTCCAAATGGTGATATGCTTAATGCATTTAGAAATGAAGAAGTTAGGTTAAAGAACATTGCTATTTTCTTTACTTGCATTAACATGGAAAAAATGCCTTCAAGAAGATTCTTCGATAATTGGTTAATATTTGTTTGGGAAAAGAAATTAAGCATTCATTTCTCATTCTGTAGAATGATCCAAATTGGAATATTTGTTATCTTTTTCAAGAGCCATAGCATGAAGAAGAGAGTGGTAGAAAAAGATTATTGGAATATTGGGCTGACACTTTTCAAAGCATTTCCTTGGGCACTAGATACAACACACAATGAGATTCAATTTTGTTCTATACCCAGATGGGTTCTTATAAAAAATCTTCCCATATAATTTTGGAGTTTCTTACCACAAATTATAAAACCCTTTGGGAAAATCATAAAGGTAGACAAAACCGAGTCTACTTTACCACATTTGGATGCAAGACTTCTGGTAGCATTCAATACTGGAATTCAAATCCTAGAAATTCTAGAGATAAACTGGGGAGATAAATCTATTCAATGTGATTTTGTTGGGCTAGGCAAGCTTAACTCTTGTTTCTTATGTAAAATGGATGGCCATTAAAGGAAGGATTGTCCTTCTTTTAATAGGAGATACAAAAAAGATAACTTAGCATTTGAAACAAAAAGAAAAAAATTGTAATGATCCTTCAGTTAATGTGGTTTCAAACTCTAGGAGCCAGCCCTTAGAGATCCCTAAGGCTCACTTAGCCCATGACCTAAGCCTATACAAGCAGAGGAGAAATCAAATAATAAATTTGTTGAAACCAATTTAAATAGTGGAAAAGGATTGCCTTCCGTGGTTTTTGACAGTGAGCAACAAATAGTAGGTGAATCTGATAGCACCCATGATGATAATTTAAGCTTCTTCTCTGAAGTTGACTCAGGGGAGATGGACTCGATGGATGAGGGTCCTACTCTTATCTCCCAAATCGAGGAGACTCAACCAACTTCTGAGTCTTTTAATGTAGAAAGGGTTGATGGAATTGAGCAACCCAAGAAAGTTCATGATAAACCCTCAGAAGTTATTAAACCTGACATCCCTTTTGATGATGGATTCATTATAGTTAGAAATAAGAAAAATGCTCAACAACTAGCCCTAGACAAAATTAGGGAGGTAGCCAATCAAAGAAAGAAGTTGGATAAGCTTAGAGATGAATTCATCAAAACTAAAGAAGCAAATCCCATGGGGTTAGCAGTTGACATCCAAAAATAGGGTAGTAGGGTTGCCTTGTCTGTGAGAGATGCAATCCATAATAAAGCATTGGCTGAAGGAAAGAAAGTTACACTTGATGTTGTGTCCTCTGAGGAAGATAACAAGAAAATGAAAAATATGAGTAGATCAAATAGCTTAGTTAAGCGAGGCAAGAAAGGCAAGGATGATATCCCTTAGCCTGTACCTCGTGGGTTAAGGATAAAATTTCCTCTGTTACTAAACCTCTATGAATTTCTTGAGATGTTTTAGTTAGAATGTCAGAGGCTTGGAATCCTCTGATAATATGTAGTTAGAGATTTTTGTAACAAATGCAAAAATATGGATATCTTGTTCCTCCAAGAAATCAAAGCTGTAGGATTTACGATGGAAAATACTCTTCGTTTTATCTAGAGAGATGTGTCTTTCACTACTAATCATGATAAGGGCAAAGGTGGTAATGCTATTTTGCTGAATAAGAAGTGGGAAAAGCTTATCCAAATCTCGGGACACTCTCCATGCAATAGTTGTATTTGGATTATTTTAGACCTATAAGGAATGACTTTTGGTCTTTGTTTAATTTATGCCCCCAATGAATACTATAACAGAGCAGAATTATGGAATTGGTTGACTTCTAAGTTGCCAAGGATCCTTTGGGTGTTTGGGGGAGATTTTAATATGGTAGAACATCCATAAGACAAATAGGGGGCAACCCCATAGGGTGGAAGGGTAATGAAAAAAATTTCTGGCAGAGATTAAAGAAATCTTTAAACTTGTTTGACCCACTAGAAGGTGAAAAAAGAAACAACAGTGGAATTTGGTTCTCTCGGTCCAATTGTCAAAAAGCAAGCAAAATAATTCATTGTAGGTTGGATAGATTTTACTTTGATAAAAATGCCTTTTTGTGCCAACCCATAAAAGATGCAAACAAAGTGCACGTAATTCCAAATCCTCTTTTGGACCACCATCTAATCAAAATTGTGTTGCAAATCAAGAATCAGGATAGAAATCTTAAGAAAAATAAAAAGAATACCTCCTTCAAGCTAAATTGTGAGCTTCTTAATGATCAAGATTGTCTGAATGGGATCAAAACTCTAAAAAATATTTGTACTAAATTTAAGGGTAAAGGAGCCTCTATATACTAGAGTAGATTGATTGAGGCTTGTAATGCTGTTTTTCAAATTGTTCAGAAAAATATGCATTAGACTGGAAAAAAGAGGAACTATTCTTACAACATGAATACCTTAGAATTGAAGAATTAGTCCAAGATAACCTCAATAAGGAAAATTTAGTTGAAAGGTTGGGAGATATCAAACACAGGTTAAGAAAGGTTCAAATCAAGAAGGCTCAAAGTGCTAAGATCAAGGCCAAACTGAACTAGCTAGAAGATGGTGACAAAGGCACAATATTTTTTTCCAATCTCCTTAAATCCAAAAACATCAAAGAGAACATAGGAGTTATTGTTGAGAATGGAGTCACGTTAAATAGCCAAGAAGATATTCTAAATGCCTTTAAGAAATTCTATGAAAATCTATTTAAAGCAGAGGACTCCAAGATGGGGTGCACAGAGGCTCAGGAGTTGTGTGGGAGAATTTGTAAGAAAAAAGTTAATGAGAAGATGAAAAGACAACTTGACAAAGAAATTTCAAAAGATGAAATTGAGACAACAATAAAATCCATGAAGAATGGGAAATCCCCTGGTGCAGAAGGCCTTCCTGTGGAGTTTTATAAATCTAACTTGGATTGGATAGTAGATGATTTTTTTGAGCTGTATAATGAATCTATTGCCAGAGGCTCCTTGGGGGAAGACATTAATAAAGTTATTATCAAGCTCCTTCCTAAGGAAGGTGATAAGACCCTTATAAAAAACTAGAGACCCATAACATTACTAAATGTCTCCTAAAAAATTATTGCTAAAGTGCTTGCATTAAGAGTTAGAGATATTCTGCTAGAAGTAATAAGCTCCACTCAAACAGGTTTTAATAAAAGCAAATACATTCTTGAGAACCTAATTACAAGTTGGGAAGCACTATAATGGGCTAAGGATTCTAATCAAAATGCAGGCATTCTTCTTTTAGACTTCGAAAAAGCCTATGACAGGGTTGAATGGTCATTTATATTTAAGATTCTTAAGGCCATAGGATTTCCTAGTAAGTTTTGTAATATGGTCATGATGCTATTTAGGAATGTCTCAGCCCAAGTGGAAGTTAATGGGGAACTGTCTACTCCCTTTGGAATGGGAAGGTCAATCTGTCAGGGATGTCCCCTTGCCCCCTCTCTTTTTGTAATTGCATCAGAAGCTTTGCATTTTCTTTTGAGAACAAAATGTATTCAAGGTGATTTACATGGTATCCTCCCATCCAATGGTGAGAAACTTCTCAATGTGCAATTTGCAGATGATACTACCCTTTTTCCTAAGATAAATAAGTTAGAATTTGAAAGGCTAGAACATAGACTTGATATCTTCTGTTTGGCTTATGGGGCTAAGATCTCTCCCTCAAAATCTATTCTCCTCTCTTGGGGCCCTACTACTCCTAACTGGCTTGATCTTGAGAAATGGCAATGGGGGGTCCTTGAGGTAATAGTCATATTCCTTGGAATCCCTTTTGCTATTAATCCTTCTTTGAAACTCATGTGGTACTGGTTGTTTACCAAAATTGAAAAGAAGCTCAAAAATTGGAACAGATTGCATCTATCTCTAGCCAATGGATTGCGGGTGTGCCAAAAAATCTTGTCAGCTTATTTAATATACTACTCTTCTATGTGGCTTTTTGCCAACTATCAATTTGATGTAATTCATAAGTTAATAAGGAAATTTGTGATCAGAGGGTAAGGGTAAAACAAAAAACACTTAGTTAAGTGGAGTTGGTGCTGCATGAGCAAAGATTTGGGGGGTCTAGGGCTTAAAGACTTGAGGCTCCAGGGTCTTGCCCTAGTAGCCAAATGGATTATCAATTCCTTGGTAGGTGAAGAGCCTTGGAAGGTGTTAATAAGAACAAATATGTTAAAAGTTGTCCCTGTTAAAAAAAGTCTTGGGGCATATTGCATCTCCATGATACTCTGTTTGGGGACCTCATTGTTAAACCTGGGGGATCTACTATCTTCAAGAGTATTTGGAAAGCCTGGGAGCAAATCAAGTTGTTTATCTCACAAAGGGCGGCTATTGATTTTGATAACCATTGCTTATGGGGTCAGATATCAATCTGGTGGAACATTAAACACAAAAATAAATCTCTTGCCTTATTACAGGGATGCTCTGCTCATAAATTTAACTCTATAGGCATTTCAAAACTCATTGATCTTTTTGAAGATGGACAACCAAAAAAGTGGACCCAAATTAAAGAGGAATTCCACCTAAATGATAAACAATTCAGAACTTTCTCAACCTTGTTCAAAACCATGCTTTGTAAATTTCATTTAGGAGTGGTCATCAAAGAGGAAATTGATATAGACATGTTGTGATGGACAGATGGAAACAAACTTGTGCAAACAAAGCCAAGATTAATCTATAATTTGCTCTCTAACTCGTAGGAAATTTTGCAGCACATCTCTGCAACTTGGGGTGACACTCTTTGCCTAGAATCCTTTTCAAACAACCTCAAATGGAACTAGTCTAATATCCTTGAACCAAAAAAATCTTGTTTTAAATGGCTGCATTTTCTCAATAAACTCAGTCTTGGTGTTAATGATGTTTGGTGCCCACTGTGTAATGTCAAAGAGTCTGCATTCCATATTTTTTTTGATTGGTTATTTGCTACAAAAGTTTGGCTCTTTTTCATGGGTAATATCTCTCAATGGAGTCCTTCCTTTCATGCAAATAAAAAAGAAGTTATATGTGGTCATGTAGATGCCTTGAACAAAAAGTTTAACTCGTTTTGGCTTATTCTGTCTACTAAGATTTTATGGTTTATCTGGAAGAAAAGGAACAAGGAATGTTTCTAGGGTAGGGTAAGGCAACTCACTGGGATTTTCTTTGATCTCATAAATTATAACTTTTTTGAGCAGGTGGCAGTTACTATGGAGATGTCAATTCATAAATTCAAACAATTAATGGAGACGGAGCCATGTTCCACAAAGAAGATATCAAAGATTCAGATTTCTGTACAGGGAAGATGAAAAGGTTTGATCCAAAATTCTATAACACGTACACTGATTTTCAGAAACTATATTGCAAGAAGTTACAAAAGGACCTGGCCAAAAGTGAACTAGATAAGCAGTGGGAGATTGTGTCTCCAAATTTCAGCTCTAATGACAACTTAAGAAACAAAATGATTAAAGACTATGCAAAGCTTAAGGACAGGGGAGCAGACCTATGGAACGAAATGTGAAGACCAAGGGAAGAAGACTCAGAATTGGATGACAGTCAAGGTTTCTATAATCAATTTGTAGATCAAGAAGAAGATTACAATGTTCAGTGGCCAAGAGTTGATGTTGATGACATGGATATTGATGCAACTAGTGGTAACTAAGACAGATTTTTAGCAAAGGAAAGAATATAAGAATGGTCTAATTTAGAAGTTTTGAGCACTTTAGTAATACAGTGGTAGCAACATGGTCTTTAGGGTCCTTATTATAATCTTTGTTTCTCTCTAATATATACTTAGGTTTTAATGTTTTAAAACTGTCTGTATGTATTAGTGAAGCTATAAGTGTTTTTGGGTTGTTGTAAGCTGCAACTATTTTGGTGTGGTCTACTTGATCACAAGGTTGTAACTCTTGCTTTATTTTGAATATAATTTGTGCACAATTCACAATCTAAAAAATCCTAATCCATGCCCTCAACCTCACTCATAATTAATCTTTATCCCCTCACATAAGATTTAATTAATTTTAATTAATTAAATCTTTCCTTTTATCCACTAAACCTATTCATAAAATTAAAAGAAATAAAAAAACCTTTTACCGTTCACTTTTACCATTGAACCGCTTCACTAAAATTTTTATAAAAACCTACCTACCTTACTATTAAACAGTTTGGGAGATCATTCTGGAGTTATGTTGAAATAGAGCAACCACATTTTAACATATTTGGTAACATTTAGTTGTTTCATTTACCTTATCTTTTGATATTGCATTTGATATAAATTTTAGAGTTTTTGCAATAGTTTGAATTCTTTCATTGAAATTTATATTTAATGCATACAAAATGGAGAACCCAACGTGAACATTCTATTGATAATCGTTTGTGTGTGTAAGTTCTTGTGTTGAGTTTTTGCAGGTGTGAGGAGACCGGAAAAGTTGTAAAATTTTGAAATTTTTTTAAGGTCACTCACTTTATTTGTTGGTTCATTTGTCGAATTGTTCTATACCTTGTTGTAGGCAGTATCCGTTGGTTGTTGCAGTTCGTTCGGATCACCGGTCTGTGGCTGATCAATGGTTACCAATAGTTGGTTTGGGTGATGCCATTTCCGTCATTTGTTTTATCTCTTGGTTCTTTGATTAGATCGACTAGATCAGAGTCCTGTCATACACAGATCTAAGACAGAGTTGTTTTCTAATTGCAAGTTCTGTTGTATAACGAATATTGCTTGTCGGTATTTGTTGTATGCTTGATTTAACGGTTTCTTGGCTACAGGCGGATTGAGTTTTTAATATTTTAGTTTATCATTAGTTTAAAATGTAAATCCTTATCAATGGTTGCATGACTGTTATTAGCCGATAGACTTTTATATGTGAGCATTATAGTGCCCAGAAAATTGTCTCACGCTGTAAAAGAATTTCATGATAGGCTTTTTGCATTATAGTGCCTGGAAACGTCGTAAAAAGAATTCACACTGGAAAATTTTCCTAAACTCGTTGGTTGTTCCTGTTAGCGTATTCCTGAAAGTTTTCTACACTTATCTATTACTCCTATTGGCATCTTTCTTGAACCTCCTATGGGTGCAATTGCTTTCTAAACTCGTTGGATGTTCCTATCTGCGTTCACGTCACCCTGATTTCATCACCTTGTTAGGGTTTTCCACCAAAATATCAAACATTTTTCCCAGTTCACGGGATTTCTTGATGTCTCCTGCCATGTAAGGTACTGCAGTGGAGCTCATTGGCCGCTTGTCCTTGTATTGCTCAGGGCGTCCTGACACATAGAGGCCATTACTAAGCTGGTGCACTAAAATCCTACCACTGTTGTTAGATGCCATTGATATATTTCAGTGTGTAGATCTTTGTTTTATGTACTTCTACTTAAGTTGCAAGCAAGCTTGGGTAAAAGGTCAATGGAATTTGTGGTTTTTCGGTGTTTGCAAATAAGATTGGATAAATTTCACAGGTATTTGTGGATTTGAAGTGACATTGTGGAGATCATTTGTTGTCAATGGTAGAATGGGTTAGATTGGACGAGGCTTATAAAAATGAAGGATTGATAGATGATGCCCCCTCAAGAGGATATGCAGGATGAAGGAGATGGACAGGCTCTTGAAAAAGGAAATGAAGGAAAGAAGGTAGAGTTATGTTGATTCAGTTTGAGCAACCTAATGTTTGATATAGCATCGGACATTATGCACCAAGGTATAAAGACCAGGGTGATGATGTGTCAAATGTGTAAAAGACTGAAAGTTACTAGCAAACATATGCTTAAGCCACCATGATATGAAAGACCATGATGACAAAGCGACAAATATGTTGCAAGGATTGATATAGATGCAAGACAATAATGACATAGCACACACAAACAAGACAAGCAAAAGCATGCATACATGATACAAAGATAAACACTATGTTGCCCCTGTCAAGCTAAAAACTAATGATCGATTGGATTGAGTGATTGGGTTGGATAGTGTTGTCATTGTGGGTAACGATATATCCCTAGAGCAACACAAGGATGTGGGAACGATATATCCCATTGATTATGATGATGATTGATTGACCGATCAGGTTTACAACAAGGCTAGGAACAAGACCATGGATGTGATTGGATAATTTGGCTTGATTGGTATGGATTAAGGATAAACTACATTTAGATTGATTGTTTGGATTCTTGGGAATATTTTGATTTGTTTTGGATGTTTAGCATTAGATTGCACTTGGATAGCCTTTAGTTAGATACCAATGACAAGGGAAAACCAAGCCAAAAGGCAAGGATGAAGATAGGATGCAAGGATGAGCAATAATGGATGGGATGGATAAAAAGATTGGTGATAAGATAAAGGTAGGATTAGATCGATGGATAAGAGGATGGGTGATAGGATGAAAGAAGGACTAGATGGATTAAAAAGATTGGTAATAGGATAAATGTAGGATTTGATGGGTGGATAAAAAGGATGGACAATAGGATAAAGGTAGGAGGATGGATGGATACAAGGATTGGAGATAAAAGGATAATGGATGGGAGATAGATGATAGATGGAGGGAGGGAGCCTAGGATGTGATCCCCAAGGACTATGTTGCATAGGAATAACATGCCCCCGCTCTAGATATTATGCCGTAGGATTTGGCGAGGTGATGCTTATTAGGATGTATGATGGGGATAATACTTGGAAGGGATGAATGGACTTAGTAGTAGATGGACGTATGGAGGGTATTCTTAGAAATGGATGAGTGGAATTTGGAGTATGACAAGAGGTGTCAAAAGCATTTTTCAACATCTTGCCCCTACCCTCATCAAGATCAAAAGGAGGAAGGGAATATGGATGGTGCAATGAGGAAGCTATGATAGATATGATGGGTAAGGATGGCAAGAGAGGATGGAAAATAATAGGATAGGATATGAGATGGGATAGATAGGATGGGATGGACGAGATGGGATAGATAGGATGGGATAAATGAGACAACATGCCCCCAAGTGTAAGTCACATAGATAATCACCTACACATGACGCATGTTTGCCAAGTTTTCATCATGGTACTTATCCAAGGTGCCATAAAAATGGTTTTCACCATTGGACGAAGGATTTATTTTTACTATTTTGATTTTTTTTCTTTTTTTCTTTAGTAGGGGATAGTTGGATAGAATAGGTAGGGACTCAAGATTTTGTTCCCATAGCAAGGTGGTAATGTCCCATGATGGATAGAAGTCAAGCATAAACCATTTCAAGTGGTATTATGCTCATGGATGTTGGTAGAGGATTGCATGAGAGGGAAATAGAGTAAGGAGGTAGTATATTATGGATGAATGGATAGTAGATTATGTATGGATCATGGATAGCAGATTATGATGGGGATTAGGATGGAAGGATAGTGGATTTGGATGGAGATAAAGAGATAGATAGAAGGAATTATGCAAAAGCGTGGACCATAGGGATATGATGGAAGAAATAAGTGGCGTAGTAGATAGAAGATGGGGAGATAGAGGTATGTGGGAATGTTGTGGAGTGGAAGGGAACCAAGACCAACGTTTGCACACACCGAATTGGATTTTGAAGCTTTTTATTGGAAGGGGGATTTGGGAGTAATGGAGATGTTCTCTTAGGGGATTGCCTATTTAGGACTTTAGGGACCCAAATGAACTTATGAGTTTTAAGATTTTGTGATGGGGAGCGGAATGTTTGGGATTTTAAGATTGCGGATGCTCCATTTCAATTAGGTGCTTTTTGTTTGGGGACCCAAACCATTTTGATTTTGAAATTGTTTGTTTGAGATGTGGACTTGGGTAGCCTTTTTAAGTTTTGATTTTGCTTTGATTCTTGGCATTGGTGCCCTATGGCATGAGGATCATTAGGACTTTTACTTTATGGGTGGAGGCATCCAAATTTTTATTTTTGAATCCCATGGGGGTTTTTGTGATAGCTTCATGTTTAGTCGATGTGTGCATTTGCTAATCATGATTAGGAATTGTAGGGGATTTATATGAATAGGATGTATGGATGGAGGGATTAATGGATTTGTGGCTAAAGTGATAAGGGGATTTGAGGATGGGAATATTAGGAGTTGGAAGGAGTGGAGGTAAATTGGATGGAGGGATGTTAGGATTTGGAAGAAGTGGAGGTAAAGTGGATGGAGGGAGATGGATAGTCACATGCTTTTTGGGTTCGTAGATGATGGAGGAGGGGTGGCAACATATGTTTAATGGGTACGATGAGGTGCACTTATATTGGGCTTGGATGAAGTGGATTTAGGAGGCGGGGATGTGGTACCAACATTTTTGGATTGACTTCATTGAGATATATAACCAATACCATACAGTTTTGGAGAGACTTTGACATGGATGGGTTCCAAGTTACCTTGCTCATGAAGGCCTAGGCCTTTACCTTGATAATTCATTTTTTGGAATATATAATGTGCAATGGGATGCTTATTTTTTAGTCCACTCAAGACACAAGTCCCTTATTGGATGAGAAAGGCAAGGTCGTAGATATAGGTTGTTCTTTTCCTAAGGAAGAACACTCATGGATGAAAGTAGCCAAACTATGTTGATAGCTTGATGGATTTGAAATGGGATCAATATGAGATGGTGAAGGAGCAATAGGATCTTGATTATCATTATGCTTATTAAGATCTAAGGTATTTGTTTGAACATCTATGTGCTTGTGGGGACTAGGCATCTCATCAAGGGAAGTGGATGTTGTGGGATGATGTATAGGACTAGGTGGAGGATGGATAGGAGTAGTTGAGGTTTCTTGATCATGGATAGTATTGGGACCATGAGTGGAAGGAGTGACAAGCTCATGATCTTGGGTAAGTTGGTTTGGGGGAGTGTGGATAATTTGATCTTGAAGTGGTGAGGAGCAAGGTTGATCATGCTTTGGATTTGACTCTTGACATAAATCTTGAGTTTGGATAGGAATGGAGATTTCTTGGATAGGTTAAATGTATGGTGGGGAATGAATTGGGCTTATGGTAGGTGGATCTTCAAGAGACTTGATGTTTCGTGGATTACAAGATGGGATTGGAGAAATAGGCATGAGATTTGAAGGTTCTTGGATAGTTTCAAGGATTGATGGCACGAGGGTGGTAGTTGATTCCTTGCAAGTATCCAATGGATGACATCCTTCATTAGTATATGGGTGGATGCACAATATAATGGATGGATAATGAGGGTGGAAGGTGTAGGATTAGGATCCAATGGAGGGATAATGGGATTGGGTGTGATAGGAGTGGGATTAGGATCGGATGGATGGACAAGAGGATTGGATATAATAGGATTGGGATTTGGATTGGGTGAAGGGATGATAGGATTGGATATGATAGGATCAAGACTTGGATTGGGCTTAAGTGGATGGATAATAGGATTGGACTTAGGTGGAAGATTTGATGGTTGAGACTTTAAATGCGTGGGGGATTGGCTTAATGGATTAGGATTTGGAAGGTTGGAAGGATTATATGATGAAGGCTCCATAGGGATGGATGGACGAGAGTGACTAGTAGATGGATTGGTGTATGATTCCAAACTTGAGGTGCTATTTCATTTGTCAAGGGTAGCATTAAGTTGGCTTAAGGATTCTTGATCTTGGTGCGAGGAGTGACTAGTACTAGCATGCTCATGTTGCGCAGGATTTTGAGATGGATATTGAGGAATATTCATGAGATTGGTTGATGTGGAGGGACTAGGTTGGCATGATGATGGGGTGATTCATGGGATTAGGATGTTGATGTGATAGTATGATAAGAGAGAAGATGTACTATAGGGAGATGACCATACTCTTTTTGAATTTGTGCTTGAACAAGGGGATGCCATTTCTCATATTCATGTTCTATTTCTTGAATTTTTGCATCCCATTAAGAGTGGAATGTTGGTGGAGGATTGGAGGAACATGGTGGTGAAGGTAATGAAGGGATTGATGAATTAGAAGGTTGGTGGACCAATGGATTAGGATTAGGATTAGATGGAATTTGTTGTTGTTGCATGGATAAAGGTATGGTGGATGATGTGTTAAATGAAGGTTGTAGTTGTGGTTTTTGGGCTAAGATTTGTTTTTGTTTAAGGAGGGCTTGGTGTTTTGGATTCCTTGTTGAAGATGTGAGGTGATGGGATTTGGTATGTGTGAAGATGAAGCATGTGTAGGGATTTGAACTTGTGAGGTTTGAGGTAAATTTATTGTTGAATAGGTTTGGGGTATGGATGAGTTGGGTTGATATGAGTGGTAGATTGGTTGTGATGAAGATTTTTATGAGGTGGATGGAGATGACTCATGGTGTTGGGGTGTTTATGTGGTAGGATGATAAGAATGATCTTGTGAATCTTCAAAGATGAACGATGCTATAGGGTGATGCCTACGTTCCTCTCGAAGTAGAGCTTGATCAAGAGGACTGAATTTCTCATATGCATGTTTTTTTTAATATGTTCCTCTTCTTTTTGTTGTTTGAAGATAGCTTGTTGTTGTTCCTCACGTAAAGTTTTAATCACATCCCAAAATTGATCGGTAAGATTTTGTATTCTAGATTTTCTAGGGTCATGAGGGGATGAAGGTTTGTATGAAGTTGATGGGGATGGCATATAGGATGGTGATGTTGAGGTGACATCATCATAAGAATCTCCAATGTGAGATGTGCTAAGGACACATGACAGAAACTACCTCTAAACTTTGCCTTAGTGGTAGGATTAAAACCATCATAGATATGTTTAAGATCTTTTATTTCATCATATTCTTGGGGTGATAGTGACGTTGGTGGAAGCGAATATGGGGGGATATATTGATGAGGTGATGATTGGTAGGAGGTTGATGTGCTATAAGTGCTGAAGTATGGTTCATGAGTATCAAAATATGCGTCATGATCTACAAGGTTCTCATCATCGTTAGGAGCAAATTTTGGACCACCTCAGATTATGATTTTGGGTTTTGGATTTGACATAGATTTGTTGATGATCACAACCATTTTGATGAATGAGGATTGGACTTGGTTCAAGGATGAGAATATGAGTAAGATGACAACAAATGAATTAGGTGGGAAATGGATTAGATTTGATGATTTGATTGATTGATTGAGGATCAAGATGGATAGATATGGATGATATGAAGAACTCCAAAAGATGCGGGGTAAATGATATGGATTAGATTGATATAGGGATACCGATTGCTTGATTTAGAATAAACTAGAGCCAAAATGATGACTCAAAGAGACCAGATGGACCTTAGGATTGGATATGGATAAAAGACTCCTTTAAAACACTCAGGGTTACAATATGCCTAAGGAAGAAAGGAGACAAGGATGCTATCTCTACTCAAGGGAAGTCAGGTCTTATTGAGTAGGAAGATAAGATGACAATGATACACTAACTTAAGAATGGTCAGGGCCTCTTAAGCAAATGGATCGATATAAGATTGATTGGAAAAAGATCTTAGTCTCTTGAAGATTTGGATGCTGCTATAGGATCGATAGGATAATGGGAGTCCAATGGTGAAAAGAGATTTTGGGAGTGGATGGATTTGGATTAATGACCAATTGAAAGAGCTTCTTAGGATTCAAAATGACAAGGTCCCACTTGAGATGTGACACAAAAGGATGATAGGATCCCAATTTCAGAGTTCAAGCTAATGATATAGGAGACAAGATGAAGGATTTTGGTTGCAGCGATCAATAATTGATACCAAATGTGTCTAGGACCAAAGATTTTGGTTTAATCAAGTTGAAAATGTGAATCTAGTTTGATTTGACAAGAGATTTCTGAAAAAACACAGTAAACACAATGGTTGACTGACTTGTACTGGGTAGTGGGTGTGAATTTCTTCGTGACTATAATGGCTAATACTAGTATAGCACAATAAAGACACGCCAAGCACGAGAACAACCTAGTATTAATTCAAGTGGGAGTATCATACCTTGTAGATCTCACAAAGTGGCCGTGGGTCAATCCCAACTCTTAGAGAACTAGGATTCCCACCCCCACTAATACCTTCGTGCCTTAGTTTGGATAGATAGGGAAAGTAAGGTCTTGGACCACCTTACCCCCTTACCAAGGAGACTTTCATCTTGCCCAAGGTAATGCCTATCTCAAATAAAGTTGTATGGTAAGCAATCTTCCCCTCCTCTGCAACGGTGCACTACAAGGTATGATGACCGAAGGGTCTAAAACTAGGATGATACAAAGCTTCTAGGGGATGTTCCAATATACACAAGGTATGGGGGACGAGTCTGTGAACGAGGGTGTCCCAATCAACTGACACTCAACCACAGGAGCCTTGGCGGACCAAGTATCTCAGAGGCATTTTTCTTGCAGGTGAAAAGGTCCTTCCTTTAAAGCTATCTTTCGAATCAGAATATTTCTATCCCGCGCCAAAACACGCAGTTGAGGTTGTCCCTAGGGGTGATGAAATCCCCTAGCAAGCCTCCTAAATGGAAGGAATACTATTCACTTTTAATCTCCTAGATCGTGTGAAACACAAGGAGAGAGCATACATGAGATAGCACCCTAGGATTGAACAAATAATAAAAAAAATGATAATGATGAACTTTTGATCCCCAAGATCACTCAAGAGCGCAAGGGGAGAGCATATGTCCAATCAAGATCCCAAAAACACGGCAAACAAGTTCTTTCCCACTACTCTAATTTAGTGCAGCTAATCTAGTAGAAAAGCTTGAGTCTTTGACAATGGTGTTGTAGAAAATGAGTTAGTAGTTTGCAAAAAAAAATTGTCTTGGACTAGCATAAGGCTGCAAGAAAAATGTTAGCACAAGAGAAATAATTCTGCAAAACACAACATAAAATGTTAAATGCATACAACAAGATAAAAAAATGTTTGATGTCTCAAAGCAAAAGACTAAATTTTAGTTGAGTATACCTACAAATTTGTGTTGAATTTGGAAAAATGGTTTGCGTCACTATGTAGAGGATTGAACCAGCTTTCCAATGCCTAGAAAATTTTGAAAATCTAATAAAAAGTGAGAAAGTTGTGTTTGTTTGAATAAAATAGCCGCCAAGGGCTAGAAATTGGCACTTTAATAATTAGTTGATAATTGACAAAATTTGATGATTTCAAACTAGCTGTAGTTTGCAATGATTGGTCAGAGGAAAAAAATGCTTAGTCCGGTAATTATCGTGACATAAAGTGTCAACATTTCTCCCTTGGCAATTAGAACTACACCTACAATAATAAAAGATTAATGTCGTTTGATGGATAAGAAAGCTTTTGGTGAGACACCACAGTTTGAATACAAGAATTGATTCATTGTTAAAACTTGAACACCTATTAAATGTGTATCAATTAAAAGAATTTACAGCTTAGGAATTGTGCTATCTAAGTTTTCACTTTGTCAATGAATTTGTCCAAGCTGTCCACAAAACAAGAAAGCATTTTAAATCCTTATTACTGCCATACATGAATAGTATTTCAAACATTTTTTGCTGCTTTATTCATTGGATTCCCATGATTATAAAAAAGGCGTTCAGATAATTGACAACAAATGATCTCCAATCTTTTATCCTCCCAACCTATGTTTTAATCTTCTTTGAAATGACATTGCCTCACAACATTATCTCAAAGAGGGGCAAAATGTAGACATCTAAAATCAACCAAATCCTAAATCGAAATTGATTTATCCCTAATTATCCTTAATATTAATCCTTAACCCCTAAATCCTAATCCGTTCCCTAAACCTCACTCATAATTAATCTTTATCCCCTCACATAATATTTAATTAATTAAATCTTTCCTTTTATCCCCTCCCATAAATAATAAAATAAATTAAACCAATTTATTATTATTTACTTAACCTATTCATAAAATTAAAAGAAATTAAAAAAACCTTTACTGTTCAACTACCTTTTACCGTTCAACTACCTTTTACCGTTCAACTACCCTTTTACAGTTGAACTGCTTCACCAAAATTTTAATAAAAACCTACCTACCTTACTATTAAATAGTCTAGGAGATCATTTTGGAGTTATGCTGAAATAGAGCAACCACATTTTAACATATTCGGTAACATTTAGTTATTTCATTTACTTTATCTTTTGATGTTGCATTTGATATGAATTTTAGGGTTTTTGCAATAGTTTGAAATCTTTCATTGAAGTTTATATTTAATGCGTACACATTGTGTCTCCACATTTGGCATCTTTCAAAAGGGTGTTGCTATTGAAAAAGCCCTTATAGCTAAAGATTTGATCAAACTATACAATAAAGATAGACAATAATAACTCAAATGATAAGCCAAAATTTTGGACCAAAAATAAAATGTAGTCAATGATGGAGCCATTGATAATAAACATGCTCAATCCACCACATCATCACAAGAACCATCTAATGTCCAAAACGCAGAGCAACCCACTAACATTTCAACTCCATTTGGACAACTCAATCAACCAAAATGTGCAAGTATACCTCATTGCGGCAACCCATTGAGATTGCCTTTCAAAAAATTGTGAAATCATACATGGTCACATTCCCATCTACAATACCATTTGATGACTCAAGAATCAAACCTAATTAGTGTAAAGAAAATGAATATTGTGAATACCATTGTGTCAATGGCCACACAACTTGTAAATGTATCAAGCTAAAAAATTATATCCAAGACTTAATTGAGCAAGGATAAATTACAATTGAAGGTGGCTCATCCACCTCAC
Source organism: Cunninghamia lanceolata (assembly GCA_027924645.1). Taxonomy (NCBI): domain Eukaryota; kingdom Viridiplantae; phylum Streptophyta; class Pinopsida; order Cupressales; family Cupressaceae; genus Cunninghamia; species Cunninghamia lanceolata. The sequence goes on along the minus strand of BSBN01000766.1, from coordinate 817,828 downwards.
CTAATGATAATCTTGGAATATACCAGAATCCCCTTCCAAATCATGACCAATCCCAACCATCCATGTTAAACCAAGGTCAACCCCAAAATAATCACACCAATAACATCCACTACAATTGAACAGCCCATGCCTATGATACCATCCTGAGACATATTGACTTTGTCTAAATGCAAGTTGAAACCATAAAGATCACATCCAAATCCTTTGACTGTTGTCATCATGAGGCATGGTAGGGTCCCATCCAGGGGTCTCCCTCATCATCCTCCTCACAAGCCACTCAATACAATTTATTAGAGCATCTTGACAAGACTCCAACACAAATATCCATCTTGGAGCTCCTCAAACATCACCCATCTATAGAGACATATTAGACTATTTATTATAGGAATCCAAAGTCCCTAACAACATTGACCTTGAGCAATTCCAAGCCCTTGTGGGTCATCTATCATCCATCTATCAACTTGTATTTAGTCAAATTGATATGCCTCCCATCAACCCCACTTATTCCCCTACCCCTTTGATCATTCCATTACCACGGTCCCCTTTCTTGCACACTTTGAAATCCCAAAATTTGATAAACACAAAAGAAAGGGTGGCCCTAGAGTTCATGTCAAGGAATTTTCCATGGCCTGCCAAGAAGTTTCTTATAGTGACATGTATTTTTTGAGACTTTTTCCCTGAAGTCTAGGAGGGCAATCTTTGGAGTGGTTCATGCATCTCACTCCAGGCTCTATTACTATGTTTGTTGAATTGTTAGAGAGCTTTGTTGCAGACTTCTCTTACAATGTTGAACATAAGCTAACAATGTTAGATCTTTGTAATGCAAAACAATGTAATGGAGAAAGTTTTGCCTCATTCTTACAACAATGGAGGGATCTCACAAGTCACTTTCCTTGGCCATTCCCTGAGAAACAACTTGTCAATATTTTTGTCACCAATCTTTAACCATGAAATGACATTCCATCTACAAGTACATTGTGTCTCCACATTTGACGTCTTTCAAAAGGGCGTTGCTATTGAAAAATCCCTTATAGCTAAAGGTTTGATCAAACTATACAATAAAGACAGACAATAATAACTCAAATGATAAGCCAAAATTTTGGGCCAAAATAAAATGTAGTCAATGATGGAGCCATTGATAATAAACATGCTCAATCCACCACATCATCACAAGAACCATCTAATGGCCAAAATGCATAGCAACCTACTAACATTTCAACTCCATTTGGACAACAACTCAATCAACCAAAATGCAAGTATACCTCCTTGGGGGAACCCATTGAGGTTGCCTTTCAAAAACTTGTGAAAGCCAACATGGTCACATTCCCATCTACAAGACCATTTGATGACTCAAGACTCAAACCTAATTGGTATAAAGAAAATGAATATTGAGTACCATTGTGTCAATGGCCACACAACTTGCAAATGTATGAAGCTAAAAAATTATATCCAAGACTTATTCGATCAAGGATAAATTACTATTGAAGGCAGTTCATCCACCTCACCTAATAATAATAATCTTGGAATATACCAGAATCCCTTTCCAAATCATGACCAATCCAAACCATCCATGCTAAACCAAGGTCAACCCCATAATAATCACACCAATAACATCCACTACAATTTAACACTCCATACCTATGATATTGTCCTGAGACATATTGACTTTGACTAAACACAAGTTGAAACCATAAAGATCACATCCAAATCCTTTGACTGTTGTCATCATGAGGCATGGTAGGGTTACCATCTAGGGGCCTCCCTCATCCTCCTCCTCACAAGCCACTTAATACAATTTATTAGAGCATCTTGACAAGACTCCAACACAAATATCCATCTTGGAGCTCCTCAAAACATTACCCATCTATAGAGACATATTAGACTATTTATTATAGGAATTCAAAGTCCCTAACAACATTGACCTTGAGCAATTCCAAGCCCTTGTGGGCCATCTATTATCCACCTATAAACTTGTGTTTAGTCAAATTGATATGCCTCCAATTAACCCCACACATAACCATCCCCTTCATATTAAAGTTTTCATATCCAAGTATAAAATAAAATAAGTCCTTCTAGATAATGGGTTTGGCTCGAATCTAAGTACATTAAGATTAGTAAAACAATTCGTGTACTCTAGAGATGACCTTGAGCCACACATAATTACAATAAAGGCTTATGATAATGTAGATAGAGAATTAGAGGGTACTATATGTTTGCCTCTACACGTTGGCCTTGTACTACAAAGAACTACTTTTCATGTTGTCAATCTTGACTTACCATATAATATCCTTGTTGGCCACCCGTGGATCCATGCCATGCAAGCTGTTCAATCCACATACCATCAATGCTTGAAGTTCCCCCACAACAACATGGAGGTCACTATTAGTGTTGATCCCCAAACATTTGAGTATTACAAATCCATGAAAGATTCTTATCATAAAACCCATCATTGCTCTAGCACTAACATCTCTAATTGCGATAAGGTCAAGGCCTCATCCTCATATGTCAATTCTAACACTCTTGCTTCCACTTCATCTCCTTCCCAAACTCCCAAATCCACCACGATCAAGATCATCAACACCGGATGGGGAGAATGTGAGCTATACAATGCCTTTCATGTAGGTCAATTGCCTCTATCTCCCCAATCCTATGGTCATCCTCAATAATGACCTCATCCATAGGCACTAAAAACCAAACATTTTGGGTCCAACAACTTCACATCTACAAGAACCTTGGCTAAATAGTAGATCAAAGGTTCCATAACTCCTGGTTGTACTGAGATGAATCAAATAACAAAGAATCTACACTTGGTTACCTGAAAAAAAAAATACCCTATACCACTACATATTTGTGAAAATATGAAATACAACCTTGTAGGGCCTTGGCCTCCATGAGAAAGGCATCATCGATCCAATCAAGGTACAATTCTATGATTATCATTATGGATTAGGATACATGTCTCTTGGTCTAGAAACCAATGACCGACATAATACTTTCATGAGAATAGAATAAACTTCTCTTGATGTTGAACACATTGCAAAAAGGTCATCATTGCCTCTTTTCAAGAGTTAGACATATTTGACCTTTTCCATGAAACATCCATATGCACCATAGACCTTCCATTAATATATCTTGAACTCATAAATAACAAAGCAATCATTGAATTCCTGGGGGTTCGTTATGACATTTCATTTGTTGACCAAAAAAAGGGATTTGAAATCAAACTTGACTCCTCTACATACTATAGAGAATAGGAAGAGTTCCTTAGTCCAACAAAAAATAAAAAAATTCAAAAAATAAAAAATAAAATAAAAATTCCCCTAGTGAAAACCTCTTTGAGGTGCTATCAAACATAAAAAAAATAAAAAGAAAGGATGTGCCTATTGGTGAAAACCTCTTTGATGCACTAATAGACGAGGAACTTGACCTCCCTCTCCCACCTCAGTGGCATGATTGATTTAGTGTTTTGGTAGAAGAAGCACATGAAGTAGATCTCGGAACAAAAGACAATTAGAAACTCACTTTCTTGCTACCTCCTTAGAACTAGACATTCAACAAGCGCTTTCCACCATTTTAAGATCTTTCTAGATATCTTTGCATGGTCATATGTTGACATGCTAGGATTAGATCCCTCTCTTGTGATGCACCATCTTGTGGTTTGCCACAATGCCAAATTGGTTAAGCAAAAACTTATAAAGGTGCATCCACAAATCACCCTCTTGGTCAAAGTAGACTTACAAAAACTCTTGGAAGTGGGATTCATTCACCCAATTGACTATACTGAGTGGATATCCAATATTGTACTGGTTACTAGGAAACCTAAAGGCATCAAAATTTGTATAGATTCCAGAGATCTCAACAAAGCTTGCCCAAAAGATGACTTTCCATTGCCTAACATTGACATCATAGTGGATTTAACATGACATGAAATGCTCTCTTTCATGAATGTTTTTTAGGATACAATCAAATATGGATAGCTCCAAAAGATCAAAACAAAACAAGTTTCATAACTCCTTGGGACACTTTTTTATCAAGTCATGCCTTTTTGACTTAAAAATGTAGGAGCTACATACTAAAGAGCTATTACTATAATTTTCCATGACATGTTGCATGATATTATGGAAGATCAAATTGATGACCTCCTTGGAAAATCCAAAATAAGAGTAGAACATCCACAAGTACTCCAAAGAATTTTTGATAGATTAAGGGAATATAAAGTCCTGTTAAATCTTAAAAAATGTGTTTTTGGGGTTACATCGGGTAAACTCCTAGGCTTCATTATTTCATGCAGAGGTATTGTAGACACCTAAAAATGTTTCGACCACCAAACTGACTCCCGACATCCCTAAACATATCAATTTCCTTTCCAACCAATTAATTAAATTTTTATTTAATTAATTACCCCTTTCATTTCCTAAATCCACACCATTTCATCCCCAAAATTGAATTAATTTTTTTAATTCAATAGTCCAAACCTTAGCCAATTGATTTAATAAATATGCAAAATTTATTAAATCAATTCCCCATTTTCCCTAAATCTAATTAATTAGTTAAAACCATGTTAACTAATTAATCCAGCCTACTAATTAGCCTATCCCTACCCTAGACAATTAAATAAATATTATTTAATTGCCTACCCTAGCCTACCTCATCCTAGCCTTAGGATTAATTAATTAAATCACTAATTAATTAATCTCATCCTCCCACTAATCCCTCTACTAATTTATTCCAGCCATATTAATTAGGTTAATCACCTTAATTAATTGAGTCAAACCCTCATTAGCACTTCTCCCCACATCCCCCAAATTTAAAATTCAAATAAATCACACATCACATTTACTTCTCTTACACACCCCTTACACATGTCATAACTCATAAATATTCACTCTTCCCCAAATGAATTTTTAATTCATTTTACCCTTCCCCATGTGAATTTTTAATTCACAAATAATCCATCTTACCCAACCTCATTTATTCACCCTTTTCCCAAAAATGAATAAAAGATTTACTTTTATTCCTAGCCCTCCATCTTCCAAGATCAAATCTAGGCCCTCCACATCACTTTCATCCTCCACCATTGATCTCTCCAATCAATCTCCACCCTTGGATCAAAATCCCTTCCAAAAATCTATAAATACAACCTCTCACAAGTCATTTTCATTATCCAAGTTTATGCAAAGTTACCATGCCAAAATCACTTTTGAGTTAAGTGAGTTGCACAATTGAAGAGCATTTCACATTTGAGTCCATAGTCTAGGGATCATCTTGGTCTTGGGAGCTTCTTTTGGGTGCAAAGGCTCCTTCTTCCCTTGATGGGATTAGGTTTTGCATGTGAGGTATAATCTTGTGTTTCATTGCATTTGATTTAGTGTTTTACCTTCATTGCATTATCTAATCTACAGGTATAAATGTGGATACAACTAAGGTTTTATCTATCACAAACATGCCATCTTGTCATAATCTCAAACAACTCCATAGTCTCCAAGAAAAATTGCAAGCCATCAAAAGATTCATAGCACAAATTGTTGATGAATTCCAACCTTTCTCTCACCTCTTAAGAAAGGATACAACATTTCATTGAGATGAATCATGTCAACAAGCTTTTGATCATATCAAAGAGTACCTTGCCTCTCCTCTTGTGATCATGGCTCTAATTGCAGGCAAGCCCCTATTAGTTTATATTTCAGTAACACTAGTCACATTGGGGGTACAACATGATGAACAGGGAAGATAACGAGCAATATACTACATTAGCTGCACCTTGGTAGGATATGAGTTATATTACACATCTATGGAGAGGGTATGTTTGGCGGTTGTCTTATGTTCATAGAAACTGAGACACTACATGCTCAACCATCAAACTAAACTTATTGTAACATACATTGTCGGATAGGGTTTTGTGCCAAAGTTTTTTTGCCTTTTCTGAATGATATTAACTATTGTTTTGATTTAGGGTTTATATGTTTGTTTGCATGTAATGTTTTTGCATTGAAACCACATAATAGAGTGCATATAACAAGAACCCATAAAACCTATGATAGATACAAGAAAAATAATAAAGACCTAGTTCGTATTATGCATAAATATGAATTACAAGAACATACCCATTTGCCAGATTATAACTTCGTACTTCTGTTGTACCTAGACCAGCAATTTGATCACCATAGAATGCCTCCTAGAACCATTGATGAAGGTTTACTTGTTCACAAAGAATGATAATGCCAATAAAGGTCCTAAATGCCCAAGATGAAGATGATAGATGCCACAAGTGGATTAGAGTCAACACCAATAGTACCCACGTCCTCTCCAAGGCTGTATGACCCAACTGTAGGTGCATATAGCAACAAAAAGCATATAAACTACCTTGCAATCTACCCATAACTCACCGCAGTCTTCCTAAGACCCTCAATGCCAAGGTTAAAGGCTCAAAACAGTCCCAAACACACCATAAATGTCCAGATATATGGTACGACCTGCATTTGTAACAATACGACCATCATAGAGGATAGTACGGCCCAACAAGGATGACAAAATCAGTCACTAAACACCTTCAAATCTGCATTGTATTCTCTGCCCTCAGTTATCAACACAAATTTGCTCAAAAGATCTTCAATATTCGTTCAAATCTCTGCCAAAATGTATCAATCTGAGCCCAAGTGAAGCCTCTAGATGAGACCTCGGAAAACTCTCCTGATGCTATCTTCCAAGCCCGAAGAGAGGGATCCTGAAGAGGTTTTCGTCTCAGCAGAATCAAGCATCAATCCCTCGAAGGTCAAAGCTTTGAACAAAGTATGCACGACAATCTTCAATTTTCCAAGTGAGTGAATAATAAAAAATGAGATCATACTTTTCTTTTAACCTCTTCCATTCCAATGCCCAAGAGGGAGAATATTTTATTATTTTATTTAATTGCCTTATGTCCCCAACACACCATGAGGGCGCCCACTCCTAGTATCAGCACTTTAAGTTATGACTTATATTTTATAAAGTAAAGTCACTTTAATAAATAGTCACTCAAGCCATGCATATATTATAAGTTAAATATTGAATTTAACTTATACATCAACAACCACAAACCAAGTGCTAGGTACTCCGATCCTGCAGTGCTATAATTAGAAAGTCGATCCACATTGCCCTTCCTGACTTACTATAAATAGTAAGTCATAGTGAATTGGTCCAATTAGACCCCCTAACCAAAGTCATTAGCCTACAGGAGTCTGGTAATAGGCTAATCTCCTCATATGACTGTCTGGGCTAAATAGGGGACATTACAGTCCGCCCTCTCCAAAATTGCTTGTCCTCAAGCAATCTCAACTCAGGATGCTGAAGTATCTTCTCACTCTCCCACATTGCATCCTCAACTGACAAGTTCTTCCACTTCACCAAGTACTCCTTAATGATCCGTCTCCTGAGATTTCTCTCACGTGTGTCAATGATAGCCTTAGGAACCAAGATTAGCTTCCCCTCCTCATCCAATGGTGGAAGCTCAGCTGAAGGAACCACATTATGGCCAAGTGCTTTCTTAAGCTTAGAAACATGAAACACATTATGCATCTGACTATCTACTGATAGCTCAAGCTCATAAGCTACTTCCCCAACTCTTATGGCTACTCTAAATGGACCATAAAACCTGGGTTTGAGTTTCTCTGCTCCACTCCTTTTTAGAGTGGACTCCTGTAGGGTTGGAGCCTCAAGTAAACCATATCTCCAACCTCAAAACTCCTCTCTACTCAGTGGTGATTAGCATAGAGCTTCTGTTGATTCTGTGCTTGTTGCATATTCTCCTTGAGCTATTTCATGATGTCTTGGCTCTCCTGCAACAAGTCTTTTGCCTTCGGCACCCTACTATCACCAAGTAGCAAATGTGTGAAGCAAGGGGCATTATACCCATATAAGGCCCTGAATGGAGTCATCCTGATAGACATATGATATGTCATGTTATAACAGTACTCCCTAGGTGCAACCATATGATCCATGCCTTCTATTGCCTTGACACATAATTTCAGAGATACCCGTCCACGCATTTGTTTACTATCTCTATCTGGTCGTCAGTCTGCGGGTGGTAACTATTATTGGGAGTTAATTCAGTACCACACAATTTGAACAACTCTTGCCAAAACAAGCTCAGGAACTTACTATCCCTGTCACTCACAATGCCCTTAGGTATCCCATGTAACCTAAATATCTCCCTGAAAAAGAGATCAGCTACCTGTATTATTGTATGTCACTAAAATGGCAAAGAAATGTGCAAACTTGGTCAGTCTGTCAACCACCACAAGGATGCAATCCTTCCCCTGACTGAACCTTTGGTAACCTTGTGATAAAGTCCATGGAGATATATTCCCACTTTTGGTTCAGAATTGGCAAAGGCTGCAATAACCCTGCTGGATAAGTATGTTCATTTTTATTCTGTTGACATATTGGGTACTCACGAACATACTTAAGGACTTCATTCTTAAGTCCTTTCCATGTAAATCTCTCTCAAACCTGTTTGTACATTTTGAAGAACCTGGGATGGCCAGCCATGGGTGTATCATGGAAAGTCCTTAGAATTTTGTTCTTAAATTGAGAGTTAGGCACTAAAAATATCCTATCCTTATAGATGATCAAATCATTCACCACAAAATACTTGTCATCATGAATAGTGCCCTCAATTGAATAGTGCCCTCAATGACTCCTACTACCCAAGAGTCCTTAGCATACTCTGCTGAAATTGACTCTCTCTAATCAGTAGATATCTCCCCATGCAAACACAAGTGGGGTCTCCTGGATAGTGCATCTGCAACGACATTCTTTTTGCCCTTGACATACTCAATGTCAAAATAATAAGCCTAAAGTCTACTTACCCACTTCTGGTTCATAAAATATATTATGTTGTTATGGTCTATTTTTATGATGAACTTCCCACTAACCAGGTAAGGTCTGAATTTGGCCAATGCATGCATTATGGTTAACATCTCTCGGTCATATACCAAGTAGCTCTTCTCCACACCCCTAAGTTTCCTACTCTCAAATGCAATTGGGTGTTTCCCCTGCATCAAAACTACTCCTATCCCCTCTCCTGAGGCATCACACTCCAACTCAAAATGTTTGGAGAAGTCAGGGATTATCAACACTAGGCAGGTAGACATCAAATACTTGAAGTAGTCAAAACAATTCTGCACTACATCTGTCCACACAAAGGCTCCTTTCCTGGTCAAATCTATCAATGGTGCTATTGTCTGTGAGAAGCCTTTCACAAACCTCTTATAAAATCCACACAACCCAAAGAACCCCTTAAGCTGAGTGAGGTTCGTCAGTGGAGGCCATTCAATGATTGCCCTAATTTTATCTGGATCAACCCTCACACCATCTGCACTAATTATATGACCCAGATATAATAACTTTGTCATGTAGAAGTCACACTTGGACTCCTTGGCATAGAGGGACTCACTAGATCAAGGATACTAAGTACCTCCTCCAAATGTCTCATGTGCTCTTCCCAAGTTTTGCTAAAAATTAGGATGTCATCAAAGAAAACTAATACAAACTTCCTTAGCTGCTTCCTGAAGATTTGGTTCATACAACTCTAGAAAGTAGCAGGGGCATTGGTTAACCCAAATGTCATCACCAAAAACTCAAAGTGGCCGTAGTGACACCTAAAAATTGTTTTCTCTATATCCTCTTCCCTCATCTGAATTTGGTGGTATCTCGATCTCATATCTATCTTAGAAAAATAGCATGCCCCATACAACTCATCTCTATGGGGAATTAGATACCTATTTTTGATAGTTTTCTTATTGAAGGCCCTATAATTGATACACATCCGAATGGTACCATCTTGTTTCTTGACTAATACTACTGTAGATGCAAATGGGCTTTTGCTTGGTCTGATGTGTCCCATCTCCAACAATTCTTTGATGGTCTTCTCTATCTCATCATTGAGACTCCTAGGATGATGATAGGGAGTAGTAATCACGAGTTTAGACCCGTCCTCAAGCTCAATGACATGCTCGATACCTCTGTGAGGTATGCTACCAAACACTTTGTTGTGCTTGGTCAATAGCTTCTGTATCTGAGGATGATAATTTCCCTTAGGCTATTGTGGAGACTGGCATAATTAGACACTCTACTGCCCACTCTACCTGATCATGGCACAACATTCTCTCCATCATCTTGAGAGAGACTGCTCATGGTCCTCCATCTGACAATGCTTTGAGCACTATTTTCTTCCTATTGGATTCAAACTTCATTTCCATTTTCTTCAGGTTCATGGTGAACTCCCCAAATATCATCATCCAATGCATGCCCAGTACCACATATGTATCTCCTATACCAATAACATAGAAATCATCCTTAAGCTCATATTCTCCCATCTGTATGGTCAACCTAGAAATCTTTGTAGTATAAGTGAGTTTGAAGCTGTCAGCTACCATTTTTTTGAACCCTTCAAACTCTTCTACCTTAAGTCCTCACTTAGCCACCAACCCCTCATCAATAAAATTGTACGATTGCACCTGTATCAATCAAAGTGATGATGTGTTGACCCCCAAGGACTCCTTTAACCCTGAAGGAGCCAACTTTCTGGAAGATAGAAAGTTGTGCCAATGCTCCCTCACTGTCATTGCTATGCTGAGAGGCACTCTCATCTGAGCCACTATCTTCTTTGTTTGGTGGCTGGTTCGATGCCTCTGAATGGGCCTCCTCAGTTGAATAGTAATCTATCAACTTTGCCTTTGCCTTATTAAGGCATCTGTGTTAAGGATCCCATGGCTCCTTGCAATGAAAGTAAAGTTTTTTCCTTTTGTATTCATTTAGCTGGTCATTGTTGAACTGGTTTGTTTTCTCCCTTGGCTGATTTGTATCCTTCTGAAAAGGTTTCTCATCCTTGTCCTTCTTGTATGGGAATCCCTTCGATTGAAATCTGCTTCTAGAAGATGAAGACTCCATGTCTCTAGCCTTCTTCATTGCCTCATGGAGAGAAGGTGGGTTGAGGCCCTTAATCTAGCCTCGTAATGGATTTGTAAGCCCGTCTATAAACAAAACTAGCAATTTGTGCTCTAAGATATTTGTCACCAGCAATGACAATTTCTAAAACTTAGCGATGTAGCTCTCAACTAAACCCCACTTCCTGAGTTGTGTCAACTCCTTAAATTGTAACTCGGTGTCCTTATCAAACCTGTCTATGAGATGACTTGTAAACTTTGCATATGAAGTAATCTAGTCATGTCCCAATATAATCTTCCCATGGTGTCACCACTCATGAGCAATACCATCCAAATGTAGAGCTACATATGTGATGGCCTCCTCCTCAGGCATTGGGCTAAGCTATGGGAAGTTGTCCAGCTTCTACACCCATGCTCTGGCTGTGGTCTTCCCCGAACCATCGAAGTAAGGTATATTAAGTTTGTTGACATTCTTTTGCAACTCTATGTTATGTTGTCTACCACCCTTCAGTCTATGCTTCATCTGCAAGTCTGAATACTCCCAGAATGATATCTCAGCCCTGAACTCATCACTGGATGCATGCCAATCCCTAACTATCACATCTTGAAACTCCAACTGGGTAGGCTCAGTTTCAGGTACATTGTTTCTGGGAGTGAAGGTGGGTATACCGGGCCTATCGTATATTATATCATGAGTAACCTCCCTGTTATTCATTGGTGCTTCACCCTCATGTCTCCTATCCTCATTGTGTTTGTGTCTGTCACCACCATTGTTATTCCGGTCACCATTGTCCCTATTACCCTAGTTATCCATGTTCCTGTCATTGTTATTGTTATTATTATTATTGTTGTTGTTTCCAGGGTTCCCCATGAAATGATTATCCATCATTTGCATCATCTGATTGAAGTTCTGTTGCATCTCTCTTTGTCCTTTGGCCAAATCATTCAAGATATCACGGTTACTAGGTTCTTCTCTATCGTTGTCCCCTATTACTTCTGTGGGAACGATAACTATATCAGGTCCTGAAAAAGGATGTATATGTTGTGGAACCTCAAGATTTGGTTGTGACATGTTCTGTCTAAGATAATACTGATGGGTTCCCAACTGCATTACTTAACACATGTTCTGCATGTTCCAAATAACTACACAAGATGGCAAGATCTTCTGCTTTGATACCACTGTAACATACACTGTCGGGTAGGGTTTTGTGCTAAAGTTTTTTTGCCTTTTCTGAATGATATTAACTGTTGTTCTAATTTAGGGTTTATATGTTTATTTGCATGCAATGTTTTTGCATTGAAACCATAGAATAGATTGCATATAACAAGAACCCAGAAAATCTATGATAGATACAAGCAAAATAACAAAGACCCAGTTTGTATTATGTATAAATATGAATTACAAGAACATACCCATTTTCCAGATTACAACTTCGTACTTTTGATGTACCTATACCAACAATTTGATCACCATAGAATGCCTCCTAGACACCATTGATGAAGGTTTACTCATTCACAAAGAATGGCAGTACCAATAAAGGTCCTAAACACCCAAGATGAAGATGATAGATGCCACAAAGTGGAGTAGAGTCAACACCAATAGTACCCACGTCCTCTCCAAGGCTGTATGGCCCAGCTGTAGGTGCATACAGCAACAAAAAGCATACAAACTGCCCTACAATCTGCCCAGAACTCACTCAGTCTTCCTAAGACCCTCAAGGCCAAGGTTGAAGGCTCAAAATAGTCCCAAACACACCATAAATATCTAGATATATGGTACGACCTGCATTTTTGATAGTGTGACCAACATAGAGGATAGTATGGCCCAGCAAGGATGACAAAGTCAGACACTAAACACATTCAAATCTGCATTGTATTCTCTGCCCTTAGTTATCAACACAAATCTACTCAAAAGATCTTCAATACTTGCTCAAATCTCTGCCAAAATGTATCAATCCAAGCCCAAGTGAAGCCTCTGGATGAGACCTCTGAAAACTCTCCTGATGCTATCTTCCAAGCACGAAGAGAGTGATCTTGGAGAGGTTTTTGTCTCAGCAGAATCAAACATCAAATCCTCAAAGCTCGAAGCTTCAAAGTATGCATGACAATCTTCAATTTTCCAAGTGAGTGAATAATGAAAAATGAGCTCATACTTTTCTTTTAACCTCTTCCATTCCAACACCCAAGAAGGAGAATATTTTATTATTTTATTTAATTGCCTTATGCCCCCAACACACTATGAGGGCACCCACTCCTAGTATTAGCACTTTAAGTTATGACTTAAATTTTATAAAGTAAATTCACTTTAATAAAATAAAGTCACTTAAGCCATGTATATATTATGAGTTAAATATTGAATTTAACTTATACATCAACAAATAATGCTCTGGCCATCTTGAAACCACAAACCAGGTGCTAGGTACTCTGATCCTGCAGTGCTATAATTAGAAAGTCGATCCACACTACCTTGCATGACTTACTATAAATAGTAAGTCCTAGTGAATTGGTCCAATTAGACCCCCTAACCAAAGTCATTAGCCTACGGGAGTTTGGTAATAGGCTAATCTCCTCATATGACTGTCTGGGCTAAATAGGGGACATTACACTTATATCCAAAATTGATCCATTGAAATATCTTCTCTCATGTGCTTCCCTTATAAGACGTATGGATAAGTGCATCATAATAATAAGTGATTTTTATATTGAGTATATAGACCAAAAAGAAATCAAAGGACAAGTACTCACAGATCAGTTAGCAGATGCACCTTTGATTGACACACATCCCTTGGTTGTCAATTTTCTAGATGAATCAATTATGACCCTTGACACTCCTACTACTACATGGAAATTCTACTTTGATGGATCTTTCACTAGTCATGGATTAGGCACATGCATCCTTTTTGTCACACCTCAAGGAGTTTTATTCTAAAAGATTTTAGGCTTGCCTTCCCTTGTACCAATAGCATGGCAGAATATGAGGCCTTACTCACTATTCTCAAAACAAAAATATAGTGGAACATCAAAGAACTCCTTATCTATGGGGATTCTCAACTTGTCATTTATCAAGTCAATGATTAATATCCAAAAAAGGATGATAAGTTAATCCCCTACAAATAAATGGTTGACAGTTTTTGGCAATACTTTACACACATCTAGTTTAAACAGTTTCCTTGCCTAAACAATAAAGCAACAGATGCCATGGCTCTAGTAAGGTGCATCATGAATCATGCCTCCAATATCACACTAATGACCAATCACCTTATGTATGTCAGTATAAAAATTTCCTGCCTCTGATTCACATGAATCAAGATTGCATACCTGATTAGAATTTTGATCTACATACACCTCCACATTAGGTATGCCAATTGGATGAGTTACATCATGTAGGAAACCTTTGTCATCCACACAAGATAATTCTTCATCATTTGAACCCCCTAAATTCGTGTAACTTCAACTTTGTTAGTGTAGGTTTTTTATTCCTTTCATAAGGTTTTTCCTACACATATTATTAAGCTTGCTTAGGTTAATAAAGTGGGTTTAATTAGGTGAGTGGGTTATGAGGTGTCACCTTCCTACATGTGAGCATCGATTAGCTGTCTTGGGAAGATACTTTGCTATCTTTAGTCCGATAGATGGTTTCTCCTCATTGGTCGGTGTTGCCACCTCCTCCCTGTCCCTGGTCTATATAAAATCACTACCTAGATTGTAATTTCCATCCTATTCTGTTCTATTTTGTGAGCAATCTAATCAGACTATTCTGATATGATCTATTTTGCAATTTTCTTTTTGTGCTTGCCTTTAGCTTTCTAGATTTTGGGTTGTGATTTCATAACAAAACCTAACATGGTATCAGAGTGGGTGAATGCCTTTGGTTAGTCATTTAGAAGATCTAGGATTTGAGATCATGGCTGCTCTTGAAAGTTGAGTATGCTCTTCTCTTGCATCCGATGATGACCTGGAGAATCAGAAAAATTTGATAGAAACACCAGTTTTTGGGGAGGGTTTTGTATGTGTCTTTGTGTTGCAGGTAGCTTCAGGAGATTCTTGGAGTATTTATAAGCTCACCATTGAGTTCAGAGCTACCGAAAAAGTCAGAATAGCCCTTTATTTTGTTTAGATTGGACACCGGAAGCAATTTTTATGAGGATTTGAAGCTCATATTTGACATTTGACTCGCATATTCTACGTTTTGATCAATCTTGCAGATTGCAGTATGCTTTTTCGTGTCTTAGGTAGATGATTCAGCCTTTGCATGTCATTTTTTGGTTGCTGGGGTCATTTTTTGTTGCTAAAGGTGTTTTTTTACATTAGAGTCATATCTTTTGTACATCAAAAAGAAAAACGCCTTCTGGGTTTTGTTCACAGCATCGAAAAATCATCTAGGTATCTGTTAGTTTTTGCATACAGCTTATATATTTTGTAGAAATGACATCAGAAAGCTACAACAAACCCCCTCTCTATTGGCGTTTTGGAAATTACAGTTCAACTTTTGAAGGCCATAACTCAGGCTCCCAACCTCTGATTTGCGAGATTCTTTTTTTGATTTTGGCTAACTTTTTGTACTCTACATGCTGGTGTAGACAGTTTCTGATTTCAATGCATGGATTTTCTAGAAATATGAGATTCTCACACGTGACTCTACGTAGTTCCCATTTTGGGACTTTCAAAAGTGCATAACTTTTGCATACGACCTCGGATCGAGGTGATTCATTTTTTGAAAGTGCATGTTTTTTCATGTACTTTGTAGTGGTACTAGTAATTTCATTTGGGTTTGTACCAAAATTGTAATTTTAGTATATGCTCATTTTGTGAGGGTTTGTAAAATTCATTGAAGTCAAGTCCACTCAACGTTCTCTTGCTAGTGGCCATTGTAACCACACTACTTATAAAGTTCCAAATCATTTTTCTCAGGGGGATTTCTTGATTGAGTGAAAAGGGGGGTCTCTTGGTGTGCTTTTTGATCTAGTTACTTGTGCTCTTCTTTTCCTTCACATGGATCAATCTAAGGTTCCATTGTTAACACCTTACAATTATGCAACATGGCATCAACATGCATGGAATGCCCTAATGCAACTTGGGTATACTCCATATGTTGAACAAAAGGTAATTGAACCCATAGATGATAAGGAAAAGATAAAATGGATGCTTAAACATACAAAAGCTCTTCGATGTTTTCATAGCCTTGTTTCCCTTGGTCTCTTGTTTCAGATTGAAGCATGTACAAATTCACATGATGCCTGGGAAAAGTTAAAATCTTTGTATGGTAAAATAGATGAAGTTAGAGGCTATCAGATTGATAATGAATTGATGAGCCTTGATCCTAAGAACTTTGGCAAAATCCAGGATTATATAACTAAGGTTAATGATCGAAGAACACAATGTAAATCTTGTGGTATTAAAAAAAAGGACATTCAGTTAATCTATAATGTACTGAACAAACTTGGTTCTGAATATGTTGCTTTTGTTTCTAGCTTTCACACTCAGAGGCTAACTATGGGAGCTTCTTACATTATGCCTTCATTTGCATCTTTTTCTGAGATGTTATTACATGAACAATAGAAGCTTCTTTCTGTTGATGATTGCAATATACAGCCTTCTAGCCCTCCTTCTAGCGCCAGAAAAACTGTTGGTGATTGTTTTGATGCAATCATAACAGTAAGTTAAAATTCACATATAATGAACTGAAACTATACTTGAAAGATAAGAAGGAATCATTTAAGATTCAACTAATCCCAAGTCTACAATGGTTCGGTTGGTCAAGTTCAGTTGGCCAATGTGAAGCTGTAATGTTCAAGGGGCCTTACGTAATTTAGGTTTGTTTGGTGGTTTAATGGACTAAGAATATGCAAAAAGATCATGAGATATGTCAATATTTTTCATTCCTTTGCACAAAAGTGCTACTGTGCTGCAAGTTTTAGATGGTTTTCTTGAATTATTGCAGCTTTCTCCTTTATACATTTATGAAAATTGTCTACCTTAAACTCTATTATGCATGCTTCTTCAAATTTGAGACAATTTCCTTTAGATTTCTACGTTTTCAGCTAAATATTTCAGATGGGTTGGGAAAAGTTAGAAAGATCTAATCTATACTCATTTAATCTACCGAAGGATCTAATTGTTTCTGTTATGCACTATGTAAATACTACAGTAATTTGATCAAATCCACAGTAAAAACATTAAATGCAAGTTCTGAGCATTTTCACAAACATACATTTAAAATTGCAAGCTCTCAAAGAAAATATTTCAAAACACAAAGAAGAGCAGGAGAACACTCAGAAGATAGACGCAGGACTCTTCTATTGTATTAGAAACGAATAGTCATACATGATTTACAATGTAGGAATGACTCTTAGTTTCATTGATCATACTACAGAGAACTTACAAGCTTTACAGATACAGTAAGGCAGCCAGACATTCTACGCGCACCTTACTGCAGACAAACAGGCGACCTCCTTCTTCTACTTCTAATCTAAACTAAGCTAACTTGCTGTGTTTTCCTAAAAATCCCTGTGTAGCCCCTGTTGTAAAGTATTACAGTGCAGAGAGGCACAATATAAAGACATTTTGATTGTCCTCACTACAGCAAAAAACCTAACTAAACCCCTGGTTAAAGCAATAAATACAGATGAACCAGATCTTCCAAAATATCTCTGAGGAGTGTCAAATCTGGGCGAAATATTGCCCCTTCTAAGAAGCTCCAGCAGCTTGGCAATAACTTCTGTTTGTCTGTTGCAATAATGCTCTCAGCTGCAACTTTGTCCTTTACTTGAATGGCCTTGACTTCCTCGCACTTCATCCTTAGCCTCCTGCTCCTGAGATCAGATTTCCTTCCTCCATGATGTCACTGTGTTGAAGTTCCAGCTGCTTCCTTAACTGCAAGCCTGCAAGACAAGACAAGCAATAAGTATCAAATTTTCCAAATGAACAGTAGGAAACCAAAATGTCTGTTTAAATCAGGGTGACTGTGCAAAAAAGTGGAAATCGGGTCCAAAAAACTCTTAAAACGCGTCCAAAACTGCATACAGACGTTCAAAAAAAAAAAACGGGTCAACCATCGCTGACCGAAAAAATGCCACGGGCGCCAAAAAAATGAGTTTAAAATTTCCATCGCTATGCATCCTCCGCCCACCGGCGTGACAATCGCCATCGGCGTGCCAAAAAATACATTGGCCGATATTCGTTATTTGGCCGATGGCCTTTTTATTTCGCTCATCCTCCATCGGCGAGAGTTATGCCGATATAGCCCTTAGCGGCTTGTATTTCCCTTCTATCGGCAAGAGATTCGCCATCGGCGAATTCTGAATCATCTCCGCCGACCACCCTCTTCTTACTGATGTCCTTACATCAGTGTGACTCCTACTGATGTCCCCTCCTTCGTTCGTCATCGGCGAGAGGTCGCCCATCGGCAACTCACGAACTTCCCCTGCCGATGCCTCTTTTATACCGATAGCCTTTTATCGGCGTAAGTGTTGCCGATGTATTTTCTGCAAAACAATCAAATGTAACATATAGAGTGGAACCCAGACAAAATTGCCCACGACCCGGAACCACTAAATATGAATTTTTCAAAATTTTAAATGAATGCCAACAAGGAAAAAAGGCAAACAATTGACCGTTTATCATGCAAAACCTGATAGTACATTTTACCTAAGTGATCATAACTTGCAAAATATGATGAATTTTAAGACGGTTCAAAAAGCAACCCTGGCTCATTTTTCACAAGGAATCCAACCATATTATGCAATGGTACTGCAAATGCATTTTTCCATATTTTTAACAAGGTTTGCAAATTTGACTCTCTTTTCCCTTTACCACCAGACAGAACAAACACAAGTAGAAGCAAAAAGCAAAGCAACAGCAGGGGTCCCCATTTTGCTAAGGAGCAATAATGGGGCGTGTTGTGAACATCACAACAACTAGCAACCAAACAAAACAACTAAATTCAGAGTGTTCAAGGAAACTAGATGAAATGAACTCATAACTTTCGACTATCCCTCCTGCAAATTACTATTCAGCTTGAGACTCAAAGTATTCAATAAAGATGCATGAATTTCCATTTTCAGTTTAGTTGTGTGCACGTGATTAATTATCCTCATCTTGAAGATCGGTTAAACAAACCAGTGACTGACATTAGCCTACGTAGGTGAGGATATTCCCTCATAGCCGACCGGATAGAGCCTTGCTGCCAGCGAGCGTCCATAGCCCCGGCAAGGTTATCGTTACAATTCTCCTAAGTAGAGCCCCACTGCCAGCGAGCGTCTATAGCCCCAGTAGAGTTACTTAGATGGCTTAATCTAGATTTTCAGTATAATCTGCTTTATTTATTTATTTATTTTTATTTTCTCATTTTGAAAGACTTCATAAGATATAACAATTTGTAACTTCATGATGCAAGGAGTGGACACTTGCTGAAATTAAGCTGAGAATTGTAATGGTAGCAAGGGTAACCTCTGATTTTTCACCTAATATCTACACTGGTAAGTTCAACAAACCCAAGGATTTTAGGTGTGTCATCGTGAGAAACTTGCTTCGAATTCTCAATCACATTTATTGAATACAAAACTTCATAAGATAAACAACTCTCTACATTCATGACAGTAACAAGTTATGTGTAAATTGTAAATGATTAACTTGAATACCCTAAATTTTATACTATTTTGAATGGTTGCTAGTTTTGCTCCTTAATACTCTAAAGTAAAATAAAGATCCCTGCTGAAGAGACAACAAACAAACTAAACAAACAGGCTGTACAAACAACACAACAAAAGAAAAAACTGTACAAACAGAAAGAAACAAAAAGCAAAAACAAACAGAAGACAAACTATACAAACAGCCAACCCAAAAGAAAACACAAAAGAAGAACTGTACATTACCCTCAGCACTTTACATTAAGAAAAAAGGACTGCCCCCCCCCCCCCCTTTTTACCTCAAGCCTAGAAGTAGTGTTTCAAATGCTGGCCATTAACTGGTAATGGCATATCTTCTCCAGTCAAGGTCTTAAGTCTAAAGGTGTTATCTCCTATTATTTCTGAGACTTGTAATGGACCCAGCCATAATTTATCAAATTTTCCATGGCTTCCTTTCTTTTCATGTGCTTTGTCCCAGCACAACACTAAGTCTGATATCCTAAATGTCTTGACTCTTGCCCTTTTGTCAAACCACCTCTTAACAACCACTTGGTGTTTGACAAACTTCTCGAGGGCTTGACCTCTTTTCTCCTCTAGTTGTAACATTTGCACTATTCTGGCTTCCCTATGGTTATCAAAGCCTAGATATTCATTAGCAAACTTCCAGGTTGGTATTCTCAGATTAACCGGAAGTATGGGATCAGTCCCATAAACTAAGTGATAAGGTGTGCTACCTAAAGCTATTTTAAACTTGGTCCTGTCTACCCATAATGCATACTTAACAGGGTATTCCACTCTCTAGGACTTTTGGCAATTAACCTCTTGATTATGTCTAATAAGATTTTGTTTGTTGATTCAGCCAGTCCATTACCTTGAGGGTAATAATTCGAAGAAAACCTTAGAATAATCCCATATTCAAATGCCCATTTAGAAAATTTTAAAGAAGAGAAAGCAGGGCCGTTATCACATACCAATGAATAGGGCGTTCCAAACCTAGTGATAATGTTTTCTTCAAGGAACTTGATAACTACCTCAGTTGTGGAAAATTTGCAGCAGGTGGCCTCAGTCCACCTTGTACAATAGTCTATTACCGTCAATATAAATTTGTGTCCTGCAGAAGATGGGGGATTGATGACTCCGATAAAATCCAAGCCCCACTGTGCAAACGGTCTGGATTCGATCACAGGTTGCAGTGGATTGGCTGGATTTCTCCCTTTGTCTGCTGCAGTCTGACAGGTGTGGCAACTTCTGATGTGACTCTTAGTATCTTTGAACATAGTGGGCCAGTAATAGCCCGCCCTCAGTATTTTGTGTGTTGTAGCTAAATGGGAACCATGGCCGGTTCCGTACTTGTCATGTAGTTCTGTCAACACTCTATCAACTTCAGTTCTGTTTATGCATCTTAGATAAATTCCATCATGGTTCTTCCTGAATAGAAGACCTCCTTGCACCATATAATTTTGTGCCTTAATCTTCAAAGCTCTCCTCTGAGAAGCCCTCATCTTGCTTGGGTACTTTCCAGCTATCAGGAAGGTGCTTAAATCATCGTACCAGCCTGATGCGTCTTGGGAATTCAATACATATTGTTGTTTTATCAGATTTGGATCCATGTTTGCTATTGTCTGCACCAACGCCTGCCCTCTGACCAGCTTTGCGGGAATGATCTCCATGTCAAATTCTTGCAGTGTGGTGATCCATTTGGCTCTTTTTTCTCCAGGCTCGTTTTGCATCAGCAACATTTTTACTGCTGCGTCTGGTACTATGGCTTTGATCTGGCTACACAGAATGTAGTGTCTAAATTTTTTCACAGTCTTTACTAATGCGAATGCCTGTCTTTCGATATCTAGATATCTCAGCTGTGCATCCTTCAGAGGCGCACTCATAAATGCTATGGGCCTCTCTCCATTATTTTCACCTTTCTGTGTCAAGGCAGCCGCGACAGAATGAGAAGATGCAAAGGAGTAGATGTAAAACGGGCTTGTGTAGTCTGGACTTGCCAATACAGGGGCATCAGAAATTGCCTCCTTGATATCTTCAAATGCGGCTTTGGCCACTGGCGTCCATTCCATCTGTGCATCTTTCTTCAACATGGCATTCACGGTTGCACGATCTCTGCAAAACCTGTTATAAACTTCCGAACAAAGTTAATTTTACCAAAAAATGATTTCAATTCTTTCCTACTGTTTGGTTTTTGCAAATTTTTTATGGATTCTATTCTATCCAGATCAATTGAAATTCCATTTTCAGAAATGACATGGCCTAATAATTTACCTTCAGTTACGCCAAATATACATTTCTTAGGATTAAGGGAAATCCCATACCTTTCACATCGCTTGAGTACTTTTCTGAGGTCTTCAGCGTGGGTGGATGCATCCTTGGAATACACAGTTAAATCATCCATATACACAACAATGCATTTACCTGATAATCCACGGAATGCAACGTCCATGGCCCTCTGAAAAGTGGCACCTGCATTGATCAGACCAAAAGGCATTCTTCTATACGCATAATTTCCCCATTTGCAAGTGAAGGTGGTTTTTAGTCTATCTTCTCTATCAATTAAGACCTGATTATAACCTGAAAAACCATCTAAAAAAGACATCATCTTTGCGCCATTTACTGCTTGCAGTACTTCGTCTATTAGGGGCAAAGGATAATTATCCTTTTCAGATGCCTTGTTTAAATTTCTAAAGTCTACGCACAACCTGATGTCCCCATTTTTCTTCCTCACTGGTACTAAGTTAGCTACCTAGACAGAATGTCTGACTGGAAAAATTATTCCAGCGGACAGTAACTTTTTAACTTCCTCAAAGATTAAAGGCTCCAGAATGGCATTTACAGGCCTCTGTTTCTGCCTGAATGGTTTGACTTCTTTTCTTAAAGGTATTACGTGAGTTATGATGGACTCATCAAATGTTTTCAAGTCTTCATAAGTCCATGCTATGACATGTTTATATTCTTTCAGAACGTCCAGAACTTCTTTTCTAATTTTCTCAGAGCAAGCTTTCCTAATTAGTACACTTTGTGGATTTAGCTCAGTCCCTAAGTTATGTAAATCACACCTACCCCCTTCTGTTTTGGGTAAGTCTTTCTGTCTTATTACCCCGTCGAAGTCAAAGATGTGTTCTAATTCAATTACTCCTTTTGGTAAGAAGTTGCTCTTTAAGTTGATCATATCTTCTTCGTCCCATGTTACTTCAGGCCTTTTTTGTTCATCAATGATTTGGGCCTCAAATGCCTCATTACAAGTCAGAAAATTAATAATTTGCTGATCCCCTCCAAATACCTGAAAGTGTGTAACGTTGTCTGGTATACTGGGCACGTTAACTAGCTCAACAACAAATCGTCTTAATCCTGACAGTGTCAATGGTTCTAATGTACTAGCAGCAACTGCTAACGCATCTGGCCTGTGGTTCAGCTCTCTAGGAATGTGCTCTATGTTAAAAGCATCAAACGAATCCATTAAACCCCATACTCTATGTCTGTAACTAATCATTTTCTTATAATTGCAGGCATATAGTTTCCTCACTTGTCTGACTACTAATTCAAAGTCTGAAAATACTCTGATGGTTTTTACCCCTTTCTTGATGGCCATGACAAGTCCTAAAATTAGGGCCTCATATTCAGCAATATTGTTAGTGCAGGAAAATTGTAATCTATATGCTGCCAAATGTGATTTACCTTGAGGATCTATGAGTTCAATACCCGCACCTGCGCCCTGTTTTGATTTGGACCCATCACATTTTAACGTCCACATGCCATCTTTACTTTTCTGATCTTTTACCTTGGCATACTTTGTCCCTTTTATTGCCTGTGGGGTGTTGTCTTGTTTATTCATGGGTTTTTCCGTTTGGTTATCTTGCATATGTGTGTTTTTAGTTTGCAACTCAGAAAGATAACTACCCTTGTCCTCTATTTCTTTTCCTAAATCTGGAATCAAGGCATCTATATTATCCTTAACATATCTCTGTGTTGGATCAGGATTCTCATTTTCCTCTTGTGACTCTACCCTCCCTATGCACTTTTTGTATTCATATTCAATGATGTCTTTGCATATTTCACAATTCTCCTCAGAATGTTGCCTATCATGGACTCTACACCTATTTTTATATAACTTACATTGGACTGGGAGATTGTGTGTAACGCACTCTTCCACCTCTCGTCTAATGGCATGACCAAATTTGTCTATTGCATTGTTTTCTTCATCTGAAGAATTTCCGTCAGACTCAATGAATAGTGTCGTTCTATTGCTGACACACTTTTTTCTAATGTTTAACATCATAATCTCTTCAATCTGCATCCCATTGTTGGTAATTCTATAGACACCTGGTTCAACAGCAGCATATAATATTTCATTAGTTCGATTATACTCTGTTATCATATGTTTCATTCTGGGCTCTGCCTCTATTCTGATCTGGTTTGGGATGCCTCTCCAAGGTAACCACATGTGTGAAAAGTCAGTAGCCATATATCCGTTTAATATCTTGGACCAATCTCTACTTAGCAACATTCCATAATTTACGGGTATATCCACTACTTGAATGTCAATGATTTGGCTTACCCTAGGGTCTGAAGCTAATTGCACATGAATGTTCATGAGTTCTCCTATCACGCTAACCTCGGTCTTATCTAATTGCGTGACAACCTTGGTAGATTTGGTGGGAGTCAGCCCGAGAGTTTTACATATTCCTAAGGGCATTACATTGGCTGAAGCACCATAATCTACCATGCAATTGTGTATATTCTTCCCACACAACCTAACAGTTAACAAGAAAGGGTGAGTATCCCTCTTATCCGCATGTATTACTACATTTGTATTGGAAGGCTGCTCAACTTTCTTACCTTTCTCCTTAGGTGGTGAATCACTATTAGGAACAGTTATATCAGCAGACACCTTGTTTGTTATGGATGTATCCAGGGATTTTAAAAAAGCATTTCTGATCCCTGGGGTCTTCAATAATTCATTTAGAGGTATACTGACCTTAATTTTCTTTATTTCCTCTGATAAGTAATTCATTAATCTTGTTGTCTCTATTGCTTCTGTCTTACTTGTTTGATCCTTTTGCACTGTTGTTCCATTATTTGTGTGCTGACTAGCTTTAAGTATGGCAGGATTATTGCTAGCATTCTGATCTGGGGGTGTATTGATGTTATTCGGAGGAGTGGAAGTGGTGAAAGGTCCTCCCGGCCTAGGGTTGTTCCTCAAATTGTAGGTGTGGCTTTTATTTGTCTGTTGAAAGGCCCGCACCTCTTCTGTTTCATTTAATATCTCATTTTCAGATTCAAAAGGAAACTGAAAAGCATTTAACACAAAGGCTGATTCAGGATAAAGACTTTCACAACAGCATGGTTCATCCTCTAGCAATTCATCCTCTTTCTCTTCTGCAGTTGCAAAGGTAAACGTTTCTAAGACTAATGATGTGTCATATCCTGAGGGTACTACCTCATTACCCTTAGGAATGAGAAATTTAGAGGTAGGAGGCTGTACATCTATGTTGAAAATACTAGCTACCAAGTGGAACTGTGGACAGTCGTGCTCAGCATGGGCATTGGTATTGTGAAATCTGCACCAATTTTTGGGTGCTGTACTGGCCATTTGTATGCTAGTTGTTTGTTTTGCACCATGATTATCTGTATTCTCAAAAGGAGAAGCCAGAGTACCGTTGTTGGGCCCAGTGTTCCATGTCTTGGGTGGCCTAGGTTGATTCTGACTTCTGTTATTATTGCCCCAGGTCCTATTATCTATCACTGGCCCCCTATTTTTCATTGGTTGCCCCTGACTGGGGCCTTGATGCTGATTGTAGTTTTGGTTCTGATTGTACTGCTGATTTTGATTGAGACTATAATTCTGATTTTGGCCTTGGTTGTGATTTTGATGTGGATTGTAGTTTTGGTTGCTTCTTCCATAGAGGTTCTCATTTCTTAGCTGTGTCACTTCGGTTGTTAATCTTTTCAAATGTGCAGTAATTTCTTTGATTTCTTCCCTATCCTCTTGTGCTTTTGCCACAGTTACATCCCTAGGAAGTTGGAAGAAAGGCTGACCATTATTTTGACTGTTATTGGAAGTACTAGCCGTGTAAGGAGTTATAGCTTGGATTGGAGTAGGATTATACACAGGTGTGTAAGAAGGAACCGGATTTACTAGTGGAGCGTGCTGCACAGAGACTCCATTCCATGGGTGTGCCTGATTCTGCACCCCAAAATTTCCTCCATTGACAAATGGACTATAAGTTGTATGCCTCATTTCTTGATTCACTGAGGCTGCCTCTTTATAGGCTTTGGATATTGAATCTATGTCAGGTTTTCTTTTGACAAACATGGCGGTTAAAGGATCCAAGGCAGCATAGTACATAGCCAACAAGGGAGCATCATCTATGGTATAAGGGGTTACCAGCCTAGAATAGGCCTTTTGAAATCTGTCATTGAAATTATCAATTAGCTCTCCCTCACCTCGTTTTATAGCAGCCAATTTATGATACAAAGCGCAAGGGTCAATGGGTCCTCTAAATCTTGACAGAAATGCTTCTTCCATAAGTGCCCAGGAAGAAATGTAACCATTGGGTAAGTTTACGTACCAGCTAGAGGCCTGCTCATTAAAGGTGTAAGGAAACAATCTACACACAACATCCTCGTGCTCTAACATAGCCCTAAAACATGCTTCCTTAAATATTCTAATATGATCTTCTGGGTCTTGATGCAACTGGTATTTGGGACATATCTTTTCCGGATTTTTTGGCATCTCATGATAATCATTGAAGAGTATGGGAGAATTGACATCGAAATAAGCCATTGCAGGTGTTTGAGCTTGACTTGAACTTGCAGGAATACCTAGATTGATTGGTGGATTAGGATTTACAGGAGGATTGAGACCTCCAGGAGTGCCTGAACCAAGATTTAAAGATCTGAACAGTGATCTGTCAGGACTTACAATACTACGGATGTTAAAAGGTGACCCAGGAGGTGTTCCAGATGAACTTCCCGCTTGCGATATCTTTGGATTCCAAATTAAAGGGTTTTTACTTCGCCTTGTATCAGGTAGTTGCACAAATATATCTCCTGAACTAGATCTAGACCTAGTCACTCTATTACTGTCGTTAGCCAGTTTGAAATGAAACCTAACTCAGGAAGGCCCTCCTTCTAGCGCCAGAAAACTGTTGATGATTGCAATATACAGCCTTCTAGCCCTCCTTCTAGCACCAGAAAAACTGTTGGTGATTGTTTTGATGCAATCATAACAGTAAGTTAAAATTCACATATAATGAACTGAAACTATACTTGAAAGATAAGAAGGAATCATTTAAGATTCAACTAATCCCAAGTCTACAATGGTTCGGTTGGTCAAGTTCAGTTGGCCAATGTGAAGCTGTAATGTTCAAGGGGCCTTATGTAGTTTAGGTTTGTTTGGTGGTTTAATGGACTAAGAATATGCAAAAAGATCATGAGATATGTCAATATTTTTCATTCCTTTGCACAAAAGTGCTACTGTGCTGCAAGTTTTAGATGGTTTTCTTGAATTATTGCAGCTTTCTCCTTTATACATTTATGAAAATTGTCTACCTTAAACTCTGTTATGCATGCTTCTTCAAATTTGAGACAATTTCCTTTAGATTTCTACGTTTTCAGCTAAATATTTCAGATGGGTTGGGAAAAGTTAGAAAGATCTAATCTATACCTCATTTAATCTACCGAAGGATCTAATTGTTTCTGTTATGCACTATGTAAATACTACAGTAATTTGATCAAATCCACAGTAAAAACCTTAAATGCAAGTTCTGAGCATTTTCACAAACATACATTTAAAATTGCAAGCTCTCAAAGAAAATATTTCAAAACACAAAGAAGAGCAGGAGAACACTCAGAAGATAGACGCAGGACTCCAGATTCTATTGTATTAGAAACGAATAGTCATACATGATTTACAATGTAGGAATGACTCTTAGTTTCATTGATCATACTACAGAGAACTTACAAGCTTTACAGATACAGTAAGGCAGCCAGACATTCCACGCGCACCTTACTGCAGACAAACAGGCGACCTCCTTCTTCTACTTCTAATCTAAACTAAGCTAACTTGCTGTGTTTTCCTAAAAATCCCTGTGTAGCCCCTGTTGTAAAGTATTACAGTGCAGAGAGGCACAATATAAAGACATTCTGATTGTCCTCACTACAGCAAAAAACCTAACTAAACCCCTGGTTCAAGCAATAAATACAGATGAACCAGATCTTCCAAAATATCTCTGAGGAGTGTCAAATCTGGGCGAAATATTGCCCCTTCTAAGAAGCTCCGGCAGCTTGGCAATAACTTCTGTTTGTCTGTTGCAATAATGCTCTCAGCTATAACTTTGTCCTTTACTTGAATGGCCTTGACTTCCTCGCACTTCATCCTTAGCCTCCTGCTCCTGAGATCAGATTTCCTTCCTCCATGATGTCACTGTGTTGAAGTTCCAGCTGCTTCCTTAACTGCAAGCCTGCAAGACAAGACAAGCAATAAGTATCAAATTTTCCAAATGAACAGTAGGAAACCAAAATATCTGTTTAAATCAGGGTGACTGTGCAAAAAAGTGGAAATCGGGTCCAAAAAATTCTTAAAACGCGTCCAAAACTGCATACAGACATTAAAAAAAAACGGGTCAACCATCGCTGACCGAAAAAATGCCACGGGCGCCAAAAAAAATGAGTTTAAAATTTCCATCGCTATGCATCCTCCGCCCATCGGCGTGCCAAAAAATACATTGGCCGATATTCGTTATTTGGCCGATGGCCTTTTTATTTCGCTCATCCTCCATCGGCGAGAGTTATGCCGATATAGCCCTTAGCGGCTTGTATTTCCCTTCTATCGGCAAGAGATTCGCCATCGGCGAATTCTGAATCATCTCCGCCGACCACCCTCTTCTTACCAATGTCCTTACATCGGTGTGACTCCTACCGATGTCCCCTCCTTCGTTCGTCATCGGCGAGAGGTCGCCCATCGGCGACTCACGAACTTCCCCTGCCGATGCCTCTTTTATACCGATAGCCTTTTATCGGCGTAAGTGTTGCCGATGTATTTTCTGCAAAACAATCAAATGTAACATATAGAGTGGAACCCAGACAAAATTGCCCACGACCCGGAACCACTAAATATGAATTTTTCAAAATTTTAAATGAATGCCAACAAGGAAAAAAGGCAAACAATTGACCGTTTATCATGCAAAACCTGATAGTACATTTTACCTAAGTGATCATAACTTGCAAAATATGATGAATTTTAAGACGGTTCAAAAAGCAACCCTAGCTCATTTTTCACAAGGAATCCAACCATATTATGCAATGGTACTGCAAATGCATTTTTCCATATTTTTAACAAGGTTTGCAAATTTGACTCTCTTTTCCCTTTACCACCAGACAGAACAAACACAAGCAGAAGCAAAAAGCAAAGCGACAGCAGGGGTCCCCATTTTGCTAAGGAGCAATAATGGGGCGTGTTGTGAACATCACAACACTTTCTATGGGTATAATTAAGCCTTCACAGAGTCAGGCCTTGTTGGCTAATCAACCTAATGGACAAAAAGAGTCAGGTCCTTCTGACAAGAAACAAAAGAAATATGAGAAAAATCCACATAGGGATCAAGCACAAAACAAATCCTCTTCAAAAGAGGACTCATCTAAGAAGGAGAAGTCTACTTGTGCATATTGCAAGAGGACTGGACATGAACATTCTTGTTATAAGAAGGATATTGATGAACTGAAACATCTTCTTAAAAGAACAATATCAGTTTACCTTCTAGAATGTATGAGTCTTCTTCTTCTTCACATTCCAAATAGTTATGATCTAATAAGGAGAAAGGTCATGCAGGTTTTGCTTCTGAGTCACAAAAAAATAAGGGTAAAGCTCTTTGTGCTTCTACAGGTCTTGTATCAGGGAGATGGCTTCTTGATTCTGGAGCATCTCACCATATGGCTTCTTCACAGTCCATGTTCTCTTCTTTTGAGCCTTGTGTTATGCCACCTATTCTGATGGGCAACAACACTTACATGAATGTAATTGGGAGGGGATCCGTTGATATTGGGGATGGCACTTTCAATGATGTTTTGTGTGTACCTCATTTGACAAATAATATTCTTTCCATTTATCATATCACCCACGGTGGAGCAAGGAAGACTGTGGAATTTACACCTGATTCAGTTGTCATTCAAGACTTGGAGAGTGGAGAGATTGTTTCTACTGGGATGGTTGATCATGCATCTCAGTTATACTCTTTTTCAGACTTTGCACCTGATGATGGCTCTGATCCTTTAGCTGTTGATCACACTCCTAGCATGACATTTGATTTTGAGGAGAACTTTGGTTACTTGAACCTAGTTATTCTCACATTTGATCCAGTTCTTGAGCCTTGTATTTCTTCTTCTACTCCTCCTCCTATTTCTTTAGATGTAAGCATTTCAGTGATACAGGTGGCTCACATTGATCTTCTAGAGACAATTGCTTGGGACATATTCCTACTAGACATCTCATCTTTTTTTGTAGAGTCCCACATTGTAGATTTGGGATACACTATTTATTGTATTCATCTTCTCTTTGATGGAGTTGATTCTTCTTTAGATGTTTCGAGGGCACATTCAGAACCTCTTGTTCCTTCTTTGCCTACATTTGCTTCTACATTGACAATTTTTGCAGATAGTTATGAGTCCACACATCTGACTCAGTCATCAAATTCATATTGACATCCTCTCTAGAAGTACTAGCATCTTCTATGGTACCTGATCTATATTAGTATTTGTCACAGTTTGGCATTGGCTTCGAGATCATTGAGCGACATTTGGAGGAGGCATCCTTGTCTTCAGAGGAGATATCTTCATCTTTGGATCCTATTCTATTTCAGTTTCCACTTGGTTCTGGTTTGTCACTTTCTCCTGATTTGGTTATGGCATCCTTCAGCATCAACATGGAGACACGAGCAGTTTTCAGAGATTTCATACATCCTGAGATTTCTTCCTTCATAGTCCTTTCAGGAATGGGAAGACATTCTTCGTACACCTTTGGTTTTGTTTCTTCCCAAGGGGAGAAATGTTGTTTGGCAAGCGTGGATCATCTTCTCCATCTAGTTCCAAGCATCCACCATTGGCACATATGCTTCACTTCAGGGGGGCTTCTCAGTTCTTCCTCTCTCTATTTGTGGGAGGGCTTCTATTCCTTTGTTTTTTTTGGGGGGGGGGCTTCTTCTCTTTCGGAGGGAAATCATTGTACATGGGTACCTCATCAAGCTTCATCTATCGGGACCCATCTTTTCACCCACCTAAGCTATGCTTAAGGGGGGGTGTTAGTGTAGGTTTTTTATTCCTTTCATAAGGTTTTTCCTACACATATTATTAAGCTTGCTTAAAGTGGGTTTAATTAGGTGAGTGGGTTATAAGGTGTCACCTTCCTACATGTGAGAATCCATTAGCTATCTTGGGAAGATACTTTGCTATCTTTAGTTCGATAGATGGTTTCTCCTCATTGGTCGATGTTGCCACCTCCTCCCTCTCCCTGGTCTATATAAATTCACTACCTATCTTGTAATTTCCATTCTATTTTGTGATCAATCTAATCAGACTATTCTGATATGATCTATTTTGCAATGTTCTTTTTGTGCTTGCCTTTAGCTTTCTACATTTTGGGTTGTGATTTCATAACAAAATCTAACAAACTTTGCTGACTAGATTAGTAAATGCAACAACTTCATTAGCACACATAATTTTAGTGACAAAGAAAAAATAGACTCAAAATCACTTGAGTCAACATCAATTTGTATATGAAATGGTTGATAATGGAAAGGTTGTTACAAAAGGTGGACAATTTGGATAATGTTTTATATTCTCTTACAAAACTAGTGATCATGGATAAGTTCTATTGGTGCAAGGAGGTTATGTGCCTTGCCTCTTCTTGCACTTAATTCATTTTAAGTTTCATATTATGTCATTACAATGTAAATATTAAGCTGGAGAATGTTAGGATTAGTGCTCTATTTAGTTGCAATCCTATGTCTAAATTTTTTCTCCAAATACTTACTAGAGGGCATAACTTTTGATCAAAATCTCCAATTTTAGCAATTTTTCATAAATTGAAGATATTGATGATTTAGAAATTTTAAGTCATCAAAGATGCATTTGGAGATCATTAAAACCCTCAAAAACCCTTTTAAAAGAGAGAAAATGAGCTCCAAAGTTTCATAGTATGATATTTGAGAAAACCAAAAAGGGTAAGAGGTGGAAACCCTTAAGGAGGCTAGATCTTTGGGCTATAAATGAAGATCTTGGTATATTATTGTAATAGAATTGAATAATCAATAGTGGGAGTTACATTAGGAAGAGTGGGGCATCTTGTTATAATTGGTGGTGTCTTCA
Organism: Cunninghamia lanceolata; assembly: GCA_027924645.1. Lineage (NCBI taxonomy): Eukaryota > Viridiplantae > Streptophyta > Pinopsida > Cupressales > Cupressaceae > Cunninghamia > Cunninghamia lanceolata. The sequence continues at coordinate 785,910 of BSBN01000766.1, read as the reverse complement.
TTAGTTGTCATTGTCTTGATGGAGCACTAGCCTTGAGATTGTTGCTTATTGGGAGTTACATTAGGAAGAGTGGAGCATCTTGTCATTAGTTGGTTTCTATATTGGGTACATGTTTCAATGCATAGTGGGGTATGGGTTTTTTCTTGTGGACCATGGATTTGGTGGCCACTAGTTTACAAAACCACTTGGTGATTTCCTAGTTTTTTTTCTCTATATATTGAGTGTATGAGATAGAGATTTGACAGTGTTATGTAGTTGAAGTACTGATATGAAGTTAGAATATTGTTATACTGAACAAGATTGAGTGGATTTTATTGGAATAATCTTGTTCTTAAGATTAGTACAAGCTCGATATCTCTTTGGTGGTGGAGTTTTTTCAAAAGGATTTGTCCATGTAAATCTAGTGTTATGTGTTGTTTTTATTTACACTTATCTATGTTGTATTTGATGGCTTGATCACATGTACTAATTGGTTAATCACATTTGAGCACTATTTGTTTATACTTTCATTGTATCTATTTACCTTGTTGTCAACAATTTCTCTTATTGCTTGTATAGTGATGAACACATACCTAGTGAGGGATCACCTTATTTTAGTAATACCCCTAGGATGATGGAAGTTGATGAGATCACATCTTCTTCATCTATTCATGACATTTCTACATGTTTTTATGATAACCCTTTCATATGTTTTCATTGAATTTCTTTGTTTTATACATGGTGATGTGTTTTATGATGATCATTTTTCTACATATCATGTTATCCATATGGATATTCATGATAGTCTTTTACTTAGTGACACTTTAAAGGATGACAACACACACCTTTTAGATCCTTATCTCCTTGTATAGCTACTATTGATATTTCATTGCTTTCTTAGACATTACATGATGAAATTATGACACTTGTTGAGGAATTATTACATGATGATTATGATAGTACTACAAATGCTTCTTTACATGTTAAATCATTCTTTCTTGCTAATTATGAGTATCTAGATGATGATATATTTTTTATTAGCATGTTTAGACATAATTTAAATGGTAGATAATTACAATGGTTCGATTCATCTTGTTTATTTTAGAGTTATTTTCTACATTGGGCACATGCTTTTATTACATTTTTTCCTAAATCTAGTACCCATAAGGACAGTATAGACCTAGATGATATTTACCATCCTTTATCTTTCAATGTTTGTCCACCTTCCTCTCCTACTAGTCATATGATACATACACATTATTGTCCTACCTTTCATGTCAATATGCCTTGTAGTTGACATAAGCCTACTTTTCATGATGCACCTAATTCAGAAGATTATCACATAGTTGGATATACATGTCAAAAACTAGCTAAATGCCAAAATTTTCCATTACAATAACCTACTTTACTGCTAGTTGTACCATAGTAGAAATTACACATAAAGAAATAAACCAAAGCAATATTGACCTATTTCATACAAATCCTAAAATGACCTCAAGATAGAGTATAAAGGAAAGCTTGCAAACATGAAATGAAAACTATCTAATTCACCTCACATGCTAACCCTTGTTGTGTGGATGTGCTCTTTAATGTTGTGTTGATCTAGGTGACTCCTCAAAATGGTAGCATAACTTTGTCTCATGGAGTCTTGAAAATGCTTGGGGTGAGGGTCTATTTATAGGATTTTTGGATGTTGGATGAAGGGTCAAGATTGGATTGAAAGTTAAATGGATGAGGATGAGTGAGAGCTCTCAAGCATGGAGAGAGTGCCAAGTGGCATTATTAGATTGGTGGATGGGAGGTGTCCTTGGGTCAAGGGCAAATCAATGGTGAAAAAAGCAAGTTGGATAAAGTGAAGGGATGGGACTGAAGGAGGACAAGAAGGGACAAAAGGACCTTTGTACAAAGGACCTTGGCCATACTTTTGTAAGAGCCCCATGTGGTCATGTACAAGAGGCCATGCCTTTGTACATTTGGAAGAATGTGAGGGGATTAGGATGATTTGACCAAGGTTAGCAATGTGCAACCTTGTGATTAGATGGGTAATTAGGTTTAGTCCATTTGAGTAAAAGTGGACAAAATAGGTGAATTAAATAAATTTGAAAAATATTTATTTAATTCATGGATAGGAAAAGGGAATTAGATAAATAGAAATTTATTTGATTTTAGACTATAGGGAGAAGGGGATAAATGGTTAATAAATCATTTAGGCTAGGGATATGTACGGATGTAGGTATCCATGAATAGTGAATAGTGATTTTGACAATAAAATATTGTAAAATCATAGTTTGAAGGGGATTTGATCAATTAATTGTCTAAACATGTGCTTATTTAGTTAATTGTGGAGAAAATCTAGTTTAGGGATGTTTAGGGATGGTTAGTGATTGTTTAGGGATGAGACGAAGAGTGGACAATTTTAGGTATCTACATTTTGCCCCTCTTTGAGATGGTGTTACGAAGCAACATAATTTCAAAGAAAGATAAAATGTAGTGCTAGTTTGGATTAGAAGAAGATGATAGGATTAGGTTTGATGATGCCTGGAGCCACTCAAAGTGAGAATGACAAGGAAGGATGATGCCCCTCGAGAGGGCAGGCGGATTCAAAGAATGTGGGTGCACTCTCGAAAGGATGAAGGGGTTGGATTATAAATAAGATAGTAGAATTTAAAAGACCACATGGATTGAGGGATAGGAGAGGTTGAATGCAGGGGATATGAGGAGAGGGGATGATGGGGGATAAATGATTGGTGATGGGTTCAAATATTGGCTTCTTTTATGTTATTTTTATATGCTTTCAGACTTTATGCCTATGATATTCCAGATACTTTTCCAAGACATTACCATCATAATATGTTGTTTTTATATATTCTGCAAACCTTGAACCTATTCTGTCAAAGATGAAATATGGTGATAATATTTGTCAATTGAATGAGTTAGACATGAGTATGTATGCATATAGATGAGATTTTATAGTTAAATTATTAAGGTTATTTGCATGTATATGTTCTATGGATTAATCCCTGTCCAGCAGCGAGTATGTGGCATCAAGAAGAGAAGAATTCACAACATATTGAAAAATAGGGCATTAAAGGAAGTCACAGTCAAATGCCAACTGAAGATGAACGTGATCATTATGGAAGAATAAATACAGAAGGAGAAGACTTGTTCTAGGATTCTAATCACAGCTCGTGTGTTCCATATATGAGCCGTTGTATAGGAAATTCTATTTGAATAGGACTCTGCTTCCTCTGTTTAGTTAGATTAATAAATTGATCTCAAACCTATACCCTGATATCTAGGGATGGATTGATGATCAAAGTTAGTTGGTAGTTACATAACACTCTTCCGTTTTTGTATAGGTTAGTAGGGATGGTTTCAATGTCAAGTTAGTTCTTTTTCCAAGTTACTTCATTTTATATTTGCTCAGCTGTTACTCTATTTTTCTATGTTTGAAGATCTAGACATGTTTTATTGAATACAATCTGACAAGATCTTGTTTATGATATGAATTGAATACAACTATGTGTTATAATAATGTGTGACAATCTAAAGTAGATTTGATTTCCAGTTAAGAGAGATAGTGCCTTGAGCTGGCCACTCAAGGTACTGATCTTCACTTCATCTATTTCCTTATTTATTTATGCAGTTCTAGTTAAATCTGTTTCTTTGATATTTCATAAATTGCATTGTGAGTTCAGTGAAATATTTTGATTACTATTTCCAGTAGTTGTGATTCATGAATGGGTGCATGCTTGGTTTACTATAAGTCCTTCGAAGTTTAGTGTTAAGTCCTTTTATCATTCTGGATATTTTGAGTTAATTCTGTAATTACCTATTGAATACAGTTATCTACAGCTTATGTTATAGGTACTTGTAGCCACTGGTTTCCATAGTTGTTTTTACTATTTTTGTATTTTTGAGAATTCCAGCCAAGTAGAATACTCTAGGTAGGTTTGGATAAGATAGTTTAGGATAGATATAAGTCTTGGAGTCACATACAGTGCAAGTGCCATCATAAGATTACACTCCTTGGTTTATGATTTAATGTAAGAATGCAATGATAGAGTGGACTGTTCAGATAGGTTTACCCCTGAATTATGTTAAGTCTACAATGCAATAGTTTTCCTCTACAATTAGAGGAAGAGGATGATGGTCGATAGAGGATTGGATGAAAGGATGGGGAGAGGAAAAATATATGGATGCAAGATGGGTAAGTGACAAAGAGGTTTAGCCCAAACCTTCTAGAAAATATGCTAGACACGAAGTTCCAATGAGGAATGTAGAATTTCAACCCAAACCCTCTTGGAAATAGCCTGTACAAAAACTCCCTAGAGAGGCTCAAGGCTGGGATGAAGCGGAAATGGAAGAAAGGGATGAATGCAATCTAATTTATTGACTCCATGGATTATTCATTATGCTGCACTAACAAATGAGAGCCATCTTTATTTGATATGGCATGAGACGTTATGCACCAAGGTATAAGGAACTAAGGTGACAATGTGTCTCATGCGTAAAATCAAACTGATAAGGTCACAAGATGATAGACACATAGGACAACTAAGAGGGGGTGAATCAATTATACATTAAAACATCAAACCCTCATTAACATTCAACCCTTAATCAGATTTGGCATGAAAGTAAAAAAATGGAACAACAACACATTAAAACACCATGCACAATAGAACACCAGATTTACGTGGAAAACCCTAGAAGGGAAAAACCATAGTGAGGATTAGCTCACAATATAAATGAATAGAAACACTAAATACAATAGGCTCACCACTGGAGGGCTCACTTCCCAAAGGACTCACCATCCAGAAAGAAGGAAGGACTCACTGCCATATTAGAAAGAAAAAAGAAGAAGCTTGTTATAGAGATAACTCTATCTCAGAGGAATAGGAGGATCCACCACAACAACTCTACACCATCCGCAACCTTCAGCTCACTACCTCCAATAACTTTAGGTACACTAAAATGTAGACACCTTTTGCTCAGTGTTTCCAGTAGCCTTAATTGTTAAAGCTCGCACTCAGATCACAACACTTGATCACATTTCACACCACACCACACCACACACCTCCAATAAGTTACGTTTCATTTATACCATCCACAACTTGAAAAACATCTTCAAGTCAGATACAATGAAACGTATGCACCTCAAACGTGCAAACACCAAATAGGTCGGCACCAAATACCTCCGCGATGGAAAGAAGTCAAGGTGGACCACACCAAGGGTTAACCAAGACCCTAATATATACCGACATGCTACACCATGCTTCCATAAGCAACAAAGCACATCTGCAATTAGCAATAACATGCTAGGTTGACCAAACCTACATTAAGGTCCATAAGAAATTAAGTTCACACTTCACCAGGTCTGGAAACAACTTGTAGACCACATAACAACATCACATAACATTCTGGAATATTTCAACACCAACATAATATCCAACAACACTGCCGCAACCACATACAACTGAAGAACAAACCATCCTGTGTAACCAGTCAAACTACCACAGACAACAACTCATGTATCCAAACTTGCGGAGCATTTGAACATGAACCACTCCAAGGGAAGATAGATATAGACAATATTAGCACGTTCCTAAATTGGTAAGACAAGAAACCTCAACGTGGAGAAATGTGGAGCAATTCCATTTCTCCCATACAACTTGCTTCATAGTCCACACACTGGTGAACACAACTTCTTCTATCACACAATCCAGAACTTAAAACTCTGGATATAGCACCTCTGAACACCTTTGATCAACATATTCAAACTGTACAAGCATAACTTCAAGACTGAAGAAATGTGGAGCACAATATAGAACACATGTTTGTCACACTATATACTCTTTATTCAAATTTCTCAAAAACACTTGGTAGCTAAGTACCAAAAACACTTTCTCAATACAATCACAACATCAGCAATACCTTCTTAGCATCTCAACCACACTAGAGGTTGACATCCACAAGCACTTACTCATCATAGCTACACTAGAGGTTGACACTAATGACAACATAGTGCAACACTTACCAACATAAGCAACCCTATGCCGTATAGTACCATTATATGGATGGCCATTATACTAATGTGGCAAGTAGGTTGCAATTACTATTGTTGATGCAAGAAAAAAAGATAATGCACACATGCATGAAAATGATTCAAAGATAAACATGATGTTGCCCCTGGTCAAGCTAAAAAGCCAAAGATTGATGGATTGATGATGTTGGATTGTGTTGTTGATGATAAGAACAACATCGGGGAGACATTGGATATTGGTGAGCGAAAAGAAAGCTACATCGATGCTCAAGGTCTGGCCGATAATAGTTATATCGGCGTGAGATGAGTGTCGGAGAGAGATGCGGAAATAGTGCTGATAGAGTGTGGTCTTGCCGATAGGCACATAATCGAAGCCACTCATCGGAGAGAGACATCATATCGGCGGAAGAAATTATGAGGTGGCCGATAAGAGAAGTGTTGCCGATGAGGAAAGAGAGGTCTCTTCCGGTGAGATATTTAGGTTGTCTTGCCGATATGAACAGGAATAACTATTTCGTGGGTTTTTTCACCCTATTTTTTTTATGGTGCAGGAGCACCTCAAAAATCTAAAGGTCCCTTACATTTTATATTCAAAACAAAAAAAGAATGCTATGTTTGTAAAGGCTTTCGAGTCATATTAGGAGACTGTATACGTGTCAAGAAGGATTGAAAACTATGTAACCGAACTATTTGTTTTTGTAAACGGTGGTTGTTGGTGGTTCACCTTCCACCACGTATGTAACTGTCCAGATAGGTGTCATTCACATAGCTAAAAGTCTGTATTTATAAGAGGAGCAGACAGACGGAGAAGAGGGGGGAGATCAATTTGTATTTTTCTGAAAAATAGAAGGAATAGAAAGATTATGTGTTTCTGGTCTAATTACAGTTGATGTCGTTCGGGGTCATTCCACTGGTGGGTTTCTACGAAACTAGTTGAATGACCTCCGTATCATTTAGTTTTATTTCTATTATGTGGGTGCTAGCTTATTTCTGTTTCTATTACAATTTGTTGTTTTTGTGTAGTGTGTTCGGTTAAACTAGTGACAGAGGAGGAATCAAGCATTTTATGCATATGGTGAATATTTCATGTATATCCTGCATTTGTATGTGCGACTGACTGTAGAAAGTCAAAGAATGAATGTGCAAAGTCATCAGCGTGAGAGAGCTCATTGGTGGAGCCATTAAGAAATCATGTTGATCGACGGAGTCACATCAATAGAAGGTGTATGCGGATATTGGCATGAGATGTATTATCTGCAGGAGAATGGTAGAAGTTGCCGACAGTAGGATGTCTTACCGAAGATAAGCGGAGTGTTGAAGCACATCGGCGTGAGGTTGTGATATCGAAGAACAAATGTAAAGTCTAAGCGATGGTGAGTCTTACCGATGGCCAGTGGATGGTAAGCACATTGGGGAGACATTGGATATCGGTGAGCAAAAAGAAAGCTACACTGATGCTCAAGGTCTGGCCGATAATAGTTATATTGGCGTGAGATGAGTGTCGGAGAGAGATGCGGAAACAGTACTGATAGAGTGTGGTCTTGCCGATAGGCACATAATCGAAGCCACTCATTGGAGAGAGACATCATATCAGCGGAAGAAATTATGAGGTGGCCGATAAGAGAAGTGTTGCCGATGAGGAAAGAGAGGTCTCTTTTGGTGAGATATTTAGGTTGTCTTGCCGATATGAACAGGAATAACTATTTTGTGGGTTTTTTCACCCTGTTCGTGAGCTTCGCACATTCATTCTTTGACTTTCTACAGTCAGTCTCACATACAAATGCAGGATATACATGAAATATTCACCATATGCATAAAATGCTTGATTCCTCCTCTATCACCAGTTTAACTGAACACACTACACAAAAACAACAAATTGTAACAGAAATAGAAATAAACTAGCACCCACAGAATAGAAATAAAACTAAATGATACAGAGGTCATTCCACTAGTTTCGTAGAAACCCACCAGTGGAATGACCCTGAACGACATCCACTGTAATTAGACCAGAAACACAAAATCCTTCTATTCCTTCTATTTTTCAGAAAAATACAAATTGATCTCCCCCCTCTTCTCTGTCTATCTGCTCCTCTTATAAATATAGACTTTTAGCTATGTGAATGACACCTATCTGGACAGTTACATACGTGGTGGAAGGTGAACCACCAACAACCACCATTTACAAAAACAAATAGTTTGGTTACATAGTTTTCAATCCTTCTTGACATGTATACAGTCTCCTAATATGACTCGAAAGCCTTTACAAACATAGCATTCTTTTTTTGTTTTGAATATAAAATGTAAGGGACCTTCAGATTTTTGAGGTGCTCCTGCAGAAGCTCACGAATAGGGTGAAAAAACCCACAAAATAGTTATACCTATTCATATCGGCAAGACAACCTAAATATCTCACCAAAAGAGACCTCTCTTTCCTCATTGGCAACACTTCTCTTATCGGCCACCTCATAATTTCTTCCGTCGATATGTTGTCTCTCTCCGATGAGCGGCTTCGATTATGTGCCTATTGGAAAGACCACACTCTATCGACACTGTTTCCGCATCTCTCTCTGACACTCATCTCACACCGATATAACTATTGTCAGCCAGACCTTGAGCATCAGTGTAGCTTTCTTTTCGCTCACCGATATCCAATGTCTCCCCGATGTGCTTACCATCCACTGGCCATCGGTAAGACTTCACCATCGCTCAGAATTTACATTTGTTCTCCGATATCACAACCTCACGCCGATGTGCTTCAACACTCCGCTTATCTTTGGTAAGACATCCTACCGTCGGCAACTTCTACCATTCTCCTGCTGATAATACATCTCATGCCGATATTCGCATACACCTTCTATCGGTGTGACTCTGTCGATCGACATGACTTCTTAATGGCTCCACCGATGAGCTCTCTCACGCTAATGACTTCGCACATTCATTCTTTGACTTTCTATAGTCAGTCTCACATACAAATGCAGGATATACATGAAATATTCACCATATGCATAAAATGCTTGATTCCTCCTCTGTCACCAGTTTAACTAAACACACTACACAGAAACAACAAATTGTAACAGAAACATAAATAAACTAGCACCCACAGAATAGAAATAAAACTAAATGATATGGAGGTCATTCCACTGGTTTCGTAGAAACCCACCAGTGGAATGACCCCAAACGACATCCACTGTAATTAGACCAGAAACACAGAATCCTTCTATTCCTTCTATTTTTCAGAAAAATACAAATTGATCTCCCCCCTCTTCTCCGTCTGTCTGCTCCTCTAATAAATACAGACTTTTAGCTATGTGAATGACACCTATCTGGACAGTTACATACGTGGTGGAAGGTGAACCACCAACAACCACCGTTTACAAAAACAAATAGTTCGGTTACATAGTTTTCAATCCTTCTTGACACGTATACAGTCTCCTAATATGACTCGAAAGCCTTTACAAACATAGCATTCTTTTTTTGTTTTGAATATAAAATGTAAGGGACCTTCAGATTTTTGAGGTGCTCTTGCACCATACTCCCAGACTTGAAAAATTTCCATGTCCCATGGAAATGCTCGATGAAAAACCTGCAATATCTTTTGTCTCTCTTGATGTCTTCAATTCTAACTGGATGCCTCTGCTGCTTCCTCTATGACTTTGCAACTATGACTCCTATCAATGGCTGCCTCCGAAATACATCAGCTGAAATCCACTCCTTCATGCTACACCAACACCTCTGTCTCTCACCTGGAGTCCTCTCTTGCCTATGTCCCCAGGACTTTGGGTGACACCAACTGGACCTCCTTCTTAGGCCCTTGAACCATCTCCTATGGCTCCATGACAGATCTCTTATCTACCTACCGTAGCGAGTGAACCTACACCTACAATCGAAAGTCACCAACATCCCTTTGCAGCACTCTTCCTTTCAGCTTCTTGCTTCTCTCTTCTTCTTCATTCTTCTTCTGCCTATTCAGTGACATAATACCCACAACTTTCGCCAGACTTTTCACCGGCTCTGATACCAATCTGATGCAGAGGAACATAGCAGAAGCTCACGAACAAGGTGAAAAAACCCACAAAATAGTTATTCCTGTTCATATCGGCAAGACAACCTAAATATCTCACCGAAAGAGACCTCTCTTTCCTCATCGGCAACACTTCTCTTATCGGCCACCTCATAATTTCTTTCGCCGATATGTTGTCTCTCTCCAATGAGCGGCTTCGATTATGTGCCTATCGGCAAGACCACACTCTATCGGCACTGTTTCCGCATCTCTCTCAACTCATCTCACACCGATATAACTATTATCGGCCAGACCTTGAGCATCGGTGTAGCTTTCTCTTCGCTCACCGATATCCAATGTCTCCCCGATGTGCTTACCATCCACTGGCCATCGGTAAGACTTCACCATCGCTCAGACTTTACATTTGTTCTCCGATATCACAACCTCACGCCGATGTGCTTCAACACTCCGCTTATCTTCGGTAAGACATCTTACCGTCGGCAACTTCTACCATTCTCTTGCCGATAATACATCTCATGCCGATATCCACATACACCTTCTATCGGTGTGACTCTGTCGATCGACATGACTTCTTAATGGCTCCACCGATGAGCTCTCTCATGCCAATGACTTCACACATTCATTCTTTGACTTTCTACAGTCAGTCTCACATACAAATGCAGGATATACATGAAATATTCACCATATGCATAAAATGCTTGATTCCTCCTCTGTCACCAGTTTAACCGAACACACTACACAGAAACAACAAATTGTATCAGAAACAGAAATAAACTAGCACCCACAGAATAGAAATAAAACTAAATGATACGGAGGTCATTCCACTGGTTTCGTAGAAACCCACCAGTGGAATGACCCCGAACGACATCCACTGTAATTAGACCAGAAACACAGAATCCTTATATTCCTTTTATTTTTTAGAAAAATACAAATTGATCTCCCCCCTCTTCTCCGTCTGTCTGCTCCTCTTATAAATACAGACTTTTAGCTATGTGAATGACACCTATCTGGACAATTACACATGTGGTGGAAGGTGAACCACCAACAACCACCGTTTACAAAAACAAATAGTTCGGTTACATAGTTTTCAATCCTTCTTGAGACGTATATAGTCTCCTAATATGACTCGAAAGCCTTTACAAACATAGCATTCTTTTTTTGTTTTGAATATAAAATGTAAGGGACCTTCAGATTTTCGAGGTGCTACTGCACCAAAAGGCTTGCAACAAGGCTGGGAATAAGACCATGGATGTGATTGGATGATTTTGATTATGTTACTAGCTTGATATGTGCATTGATAAGGATGATCATGCAATTTTAGATGTTAGGGAGATTTGGATATTTGGGGATTTGGATTATTGGGGGAGTGCATTGGTTTGCATGAAGTAGCCTTTAGCTAGATACTAATGACAAGGGGAAAATGAGTCTATCAACGAGGCATGATGGGATGAAATGAGCAGGGGTTAATGGATAGTGGATAGGAAGGATTAGTGATAAGGGGATAATAGATAGGTGATAGGAAGGATTAGTGATAAGGGAATAATTGATAGTGGATAGAAAGGATTATTGATAAGGGGATGATGGATAGGTGATAGGAAGGATTAGTGATAAGGGGATAATGGATAATCGATGGGAAGGATTAGGGATAAGGGGATAAATGGATGGATAAAGAATGGATGGGATCTCCAAGGACTACACTGCTTAGAAGAAGATGTCCCACTCAAGATGTGTGTCATTCATGACGAGGTGTTAGGATGCGTGGGGATGGATGGATGTTATAGGTTATGCTTGGAAGGGATGTATGCCAAGAGTTGTCCAAAGCATGTCTCACATATTTTTCCCCTATCCATGTTAGGATCACAAATGGGGAAGGAGAATTAGAGGATGATGGGATCATGGAGAGGATATAAGATAGGATGATAAGATAAGTGATAGGATAGATAGGAAGATAGTGGATAGGATGGATGGGAGACGATAGGATAAGCATGGATAGATGATGGATGGGAGTAATAGGCTAGGTGAGATTTGCTCCCAAGTGTAGCGTGCAAATGGAGGATGAAAGGATTACACATGATGCCCACAAGGGGTTTTCATCATGGTACTTGCCCAAGGTGCCACAAGGAGAAGTTTTCACCATTGGATGAATTTATTCCTATTTACTTTTTTATTTTTTTTAAATTTTCTATATATATATGGATTTTTTTGGAATATTTGGATAGGATGGACTAATGTGGATAGAGGAAGTGAGTTGGAGGAGGATGGGGACTCAAGCGTCTATTTCCATAGGAGGGGATAATGTCCCATTTTAGATAGATGTTGCACATGGACCATGTCAAGTGGAATGACACGCATGTATGTTGGTAGAATAATGATGTGAGAGGGAGATGAAGTGGATGGATGGGGGATAATCGATTATGGTATGGATTATGGATGGGAATGCTGGATAATGGATAGAAGGATTATGCGAAAGTATGGACCATAGGGATGTGATGGGGGAACTATGTGAGATATAGAATATATGATGGGGGGATGGAGGTATGTAGGAATGTCATGGGGTTGAGGGGAACCAAGACCAATGGTTGCACACACCATAATAGATTTTGAAGCATATTTTTATGATAAGGAGTGGGAGTAATAGTGATTTAGGATCCATGATTGATTTGTGAGAGTGGGATGGGAAATTTTGGGATTGTCGATATGGGGATTTAGGGACCCAAACGGACTTAGGATTTTTGGGATTGCCGATGTGGGGATTTAGGGACCCAAACGAACTTAGGATTTTTGGGATTTTTTGATGGGTAATGAGATTTTGGGGATTTGGGAATAGAATAGGATGTGGATGCTCCACTTGGATTTAGTGATTTTTTTAGGGACCCAGACCATTTTTGTTTTTTCTTTTGCAAGTGTGGACCTATGTAGCCTTTTGGGTTTTGGATTTTTCTTGGATTTTGTGTATCAATGTCTTATGGCATGATAGACTTTAGGATTTTGATATATTTATTTAGGTGGGAGGCATCCAAATGATTATTTTTGAATCCCATGGGTTTTTTGATAGGTTCATGTTGAGGCAATGTGTGCATTTGTTGGTCATGATTAGGGATTTTGGGGGATCAAGATTTATGAATGGGGGGTATTAAGGATGGGGATATTGGGAGTTGGGAGGAGTGGAGGAAGCATTGATTTGGGGATGGGAGGACATTTAGATTTATGGATAGGATAAGGTGGGGGATGTATGGTCACATGTTTTTTCATTGATGGATGAAATGGGATGGATGAGGGATGGTGGCATATGATTTAGGGGTGCAATGATATGCACCAGGTTTGGGATTCGAAGAATGAATTTTAGGAGGTGTGGGGGTGGTACCAACACTTTTGGATTGTTTTCCTTGTGATGTGTAGACAAGTCCATGTGTGCACGGATGAATTTTGACATGGATGGGCTCCAAAATTCCTTGTTCGTGAAGGCCTAAGCATTTACTTGGATAGTTCATGTGTTGGAGCGTACGATGTGCGATGGGATTTTAATTATTTTGGAAACATGATGCAAGTCCATTATTAGATGGAGGGGGATGATTGGTGGAAGAAAGTTGTTCCTCTTCTATGAGAGAACCACCACAAATGAAGGTGCTAGGACCAATAGGATAGGATGGTGGATTTGGAATGGGGTCGATAGGTGATAGTAAATGGTTGATGGGAGATGGTAAAGGATTACTGGGGGATGATGGGGGATCAATAGGTGATGGCGTGGGATTAGGAAAAGGATGATATGGGATGATTGGATCATGATTATGAAGGGGAGTGGATGTTTGGAAACGCTTTGGACAAGGCTCTTGACAAAGATGGATTTACGTGGATGGTGTAGTGGGGGAGGAGCATGTAGTTTCAACTATTTGAATAGGCTCCTTAGATTGAGTGGATGGAGAAGAGGGGGATTTTTTGGATATGATTTTGGATAGTATGGAGGAAGATGATGGTGTGGTTTCGATGGGTGCTAGGTGGATGACAGGGTCATTAATGACACACTTGGGTGATTGAGGACTAAGTGGGATGGCATGACTCCACAAGTTTGTTTTCATGATTTTTTTATACTCTTAGCGAGGAGTCCTTGGAGAAAGGATGATTTGGATTTAGTGGGAGAATTGGATAGTGAGGTAGATGGTGGATTGGATGACGAAGTAGATGGTGGGGCTGGTGGATAGGGATATGATAGATTTGGATAAGGATAGGATGGATTTGGATAAGTGGAATAAAAATAAGGATGTGGATAAGAGGTAGAGATGATGGGGATTTCATATGGGGATGGAGGTTGGGATGTGTGGAAAGGATAGAATGGATTTCCCTTGTCAAGAGTAGCATAAGGGTGACCATAGGATATGCAATTAGGTGCGAGGGCATAGCTTGTGCTAGCCATTGCATGGTCATAAAGTGCTTGCATGTTTATAGATGGGATAGTTTATGGCAAGCTTACTTGCAAGGATTTCATCAAGGATTTCATTTTTAGCATGGTTGACAAGACTATCATCATCATCATAAAAAATAGATGGATTCATGATTGGATAAGGATTTAGAATGGTGTGATGTTGGATGACTTGATGAATTTGATTTTGATTTTTTATTAGAGGGGATTGGATTGATTGGATTAATTGGGATTGATTGATTTTGGATTGATTAAGGTCAAAAATATATGACACTTGATGCTAGGATGGATAGATTTGGATTTGATTTTGATTAATCAAGGCCAACGATGTATGACATTTGATCGAATTTGGATTTGGATTAATTGGGATTTATTTTGATTAGGCCAAGGGCTCTTGGATGGTTGGATTGGATTTGATGATTTGATGAGGATTGATTAAGGATGGAAGATTTTGGTAGTGATTATGATTAGGATTTGGAGAGGGTTGAAGGGGGTTAATTCCTTAACCAACTTTTGATTTTCAAAGGATTATTTTGATTAAGGACAGGGATTGGATTATGAGGATTATGATTAGGGATGGAGTGATTATGATTGGATAATTAAATGGATTATAATGTGGATTAAGAGGGGTAATGGATGAAGGATTAAGCTCAGTAGTGGGATTAGGATTAGGGGGATTTGGATGAGATGATTAGGGATGATGGATATTTGGATTAAGATAATGATACGAGGAGATGATTAGGATAATGGATTATGAGTGATAAGGGATTGGATTAGGGTGATAATTAAAGGATTAAAATTGGATAATGGATTAAGAATTTAGATTTGGAGAGGTGGATTATGACTAATGTATGATAGGTTTGATTAGGGAGATGGGTTGGATTAAGATTATGGATGGAATGGATTAGGTTTGGATGATGAATATGGATTATGATCAAGGATGAAGTGGATAGGTGAATTAGGAGAAGGATGAGTGGATTAGGTGAATGGATTATGATGTGGATTTATGAAATACTTGATTAAGCTCAAATAGCGAGATTGGATTAAGCTCAAGTCATGGGAATTAATTAATCTCAAATGATGGGAAGGGATTAAGCTCAAATGATAGAGTTTGATGAAGGGGGTGGATTTTCAACGGTGTTTGGAGACCCAACCCAACGATAGTTTTGATGGGGGATTTGATGAAATTAGATAAGCAGAATGAATCCATAAAAAATTAGGATGTATCTGCTGAAATTAGGGTGGAACCATTGAAATGGAGTTAGTTAGATTTTAAAAGGAGGTTGATGTGAGAGTGGATCCACTGAAAAGTAGAATGTATCCACTGACATGTAGATAGATTTACTGAATTGGAGTTAGGTAGATTTTGGAAGGAGGTTGATGTGGGAGTGGATCCTCCTAAACACAGAGTGGAACTGCTAAAAGGTAGATGGATTCACTAAATTAGAGTTAGGTAGATTGTGAGTTTTTGTTGGGCCAAGTGTATCCACTGAAATAGGTGACAGATAGGCCAAAATAGAGATGGATACACTCAACTAGGTGTAGTTTGGGTGATTTGGAGGAAGATTGGATGATTTAGAGGTGATTAGGGATGGCTTGATGGATGCTTGACCTTAGGAAACTTGAAACCAATAAATCATACAATACATGCACAAGATACAAAGGATTTGGATTAAGGGGTGCATAAGTTTTGACAATGAAGACACTCCAAGCACAAAAACACCCTAAATTTAGTGAAATAGGTGTGTATAAGATCATAATCCCATCTCGTTGCCTTTATTTAGGTGCAATGTGTAAGTCCCATGATGAGGATAACTAACTACTTTTGATCACTCAAGATTGCTCTATGGCACAAGGGGAGAGCATACACAACATACACATCCATTTCTAGAGGGAATTTGTACTTAGTGATAAAGTCAATGTGGATTGTGTGGTGAGTAGCTTTTCAAGCCTAACTGGTATCTGATGCATTACAATCTTATATGGCCGAAGGGTCCTAATCTAGGATCAATAAGATTCTAGGGGATATCCTCGATACACACAAGGTGCATGAGACCTATGTCCATGAAATGAGGGGTATGTATAATGGCATGGTGCAAGAGGGTAACCCACTCTCCTCCTTCATTTTGCAAGGTATAAAGTTCTTGCAAGCTTCACCCAAATAAAAAATGTCCCCCAATGGGAGAGTCTTTTGATTCTCTCCCAAATTTGTATACCCCATTAGAACACAAGGGTTGAGGTCATCTCCTTAGTGATGAAATCCAAGGCAGACCGATACAAGATTAGATCAAATCAAGGCTTTTGATTCCCAAGATCACATGAAGTGCAAGGGGAGATCATACACCTTGATTGATCCCAAAAAAAGCAAAAGAAATTCTTTTTAACCCCAAAAGGAAATGTTCCTAGATTAGTGCAAAATAAGATAGGTCCTTCGAAAAGCAGGCTAAAAACCACAAGATTAGTACTTGATTTTTGAGTCTTGGACTAATGATATCTACACAAAATGATGTTATATGTATAGGAACATGCATAAGATTGCAAGATTCAAGGGTTAAATTATTAGATTTGGAGAAAAGTGCTGAAAATGATGACCAAATAGATCTACCAAAAAATAGGACAGATCCACCAAAAGATAGTCAGATCTCCCAAAATAGAGAGTCTATGAAAATGCTCACCAGGCTTGATACAGATCCTCCAAAATAGGTGGCATATCTGTTGATTCATGAACCGATATGCCAATCTATGTTTAGGACCTAAAAATGAAGATTTTGCAAGAAAAAAGTTAGATTTTTGTGAAATTAGATGATGGGAGGAAAATTTGACATTATAACCCCTTGTGAAATGGACCCCCTGTCAAAAATATGAGAGAAAAGAGACCCAAAATCATTAGAAATGAGATTATAAAGACATTTTTTTGGGACTTCAGACATATCTGCCAAAAATCAGGATGCATCCTCTGAAATAAAATGGATCCACTGATTTGTGTCATGTCCGTTGAAAAAACTAACGTATCCGTCATTTTGGGCTATATCTGTCTAACTGGAACCTACAACTTGGAAACAAGCTTAAACAAGCAAAGGGAGGTTAGGTAAGGAACCTAGGGTGTCCCATCGAGCATGCCAAATGTACCATAGTAGAAATTACACATAAAGAAATAAATCAAAGGAATATTGATCTATTTCATGCATATCCTAAAATGACCTCAAGATAGAGCATAAAGAAAAGCTTACAAATATGAAATAAAAACTATCTAATTCACCTCACATTCTAACCCTTGTTGTGTGAATGTGCTCTTTGATGTTGTTTTGATGTAGGCGACTCCTCAAAATGACATCATAACTTTATGTCTCATGGAGTCTTGAAAATGCTTGGGGTGAGGGTCTATTTATAGGATTTTTGGATGTTGGATGAAGGGTCAAGCTTGGATTGAAAGATCAATGGATGAGGACTCTTGAGATCTCTCAAGCATGGAGAGAGTGCCAAGTGGCATGATGGGATTGGTGGATGGGAGATGTCCTTGGATCAAGAGAAAATCAATGGTGAAAAAGAAAGTTGGATAAAGTGAAGGGATGGGATTGAAGGAGGACAAGAAGGGACAAAAGGACCTTTGTACAAAGGACCTTGGCCATACTTTTGTAAGAGGCCCATGTGGTCATGTACAAGAGGCCATGCATTTGTACATTTGGAATAATGTGAGGGAATTAGGATGAGTCGACCAAGGTTAGGAATTTGCAACCTTGTGATTAGATGGGTAATTAGGTTTAGTCCATTTAAGTAAAAGTGGACAAAATAGGAGAATTAAATAAATATGAAAAATATTTATTCAATTCATGAGATAGGAAAAAGGGATTAGATAAATAGAAATTTATCTAATGTTAGACTATAGGGGAAGGGGATAAATGATTAATAAATCATTTAGGCTAGGGATAGGTACAGATGTAGGTACCAATGAAATGTGAATAGTGATTTTGACAATAAAATATTGTAAAATCATGGTTTTAAGAATATTTGATCAATTAACTATCTAAACATGTGTTTATTCAATTAATTGTGGAGAAAATGCAATTTATGGATGGTTAGTGATGGTTTAGGGATGAATAGGGGTAGTTTAGGGATGAAATGAAGAGTGGACAATTTTAGGTGTCTACACTAGTATACCTAATCTTTCTCCAAAGCTGAAACTTATGGCTAAAATTCCAAAACAATATGATATTACTTATAAACTGAAATAAAAAGTAAGACATATCCTTGGTATGTAGTGTGCACTTCACCAAATTGTATAAGGAGGTCATGCAGAAAGATTTAGAAAATATCTAATTGAATTTTGACTCTCTTAAATAACTTGTGACTTCATTGATTGAATCTATTAGAAACATATCATCATAATATTTCAGTTTATTAAGTAGATCTTCTAAGTATTAATTATTAATAAGGCTTTACCTTTACACACTGTGATTAGATATGACAAGTCTTGAACATTAAACCATATTTAGTTGGCAATGGATTTATCCTAAAACATATGTGTGAAGGATTAATTATGGACATGTCAAATTTACAACAATATAACCTTACCATTAGAGGATTTAAGAATGTGGGTAGGTTTTGTATATGTCCCATTACTCTTCCAATCACAACTTGACCACACACATTAGAGATATTGTTCCATGTGATGCTTTGAAAATTATTGTATAATGTTCTTTTAGGACATCCATGATTACAAGTTTTGAGGTCCATACCATCCACTTTGCATATATGTGTTAAATTTTGGTACAATGGAAAGAAATTCCACATGTATATGTTGATTCTCAACCATTTAAACTTTATAAAATGGTGGATATCTCTAAGAACTTTATTACACAAAACCATCTCCTTCGTAAGAATGCCAACAAACATGACCACCTAATTAATTATAGTGTTTTATTTGATGATGATCAAGGATCATTAAGATTTACAACTTGTGGTGATAGAGAATATCATGTTGATCCAAAGCCCTATAACATCCCATCTCTTTGCATGGGTTCATCCATTTATGGGAAAACACCTAAGGAATATAATAGTGAAAAAGAGGCTTACATCTATGATAGTGATTTGGAGGATACTATTGAAAGGAAAGCATAGGTGCAGAATACAACTTCCCTAATGTCAATTCAAAGGGGATAATGCAGACAGGTAACGTTTAATTCAAATACAAAGATGAACACACCAGAAAATATAGAATAAACATACAAGATAACAGAGAACAACACCAGATGTACATGGGAAAACCCTTTTGGGTAAAAAACCCACCACCACAAGAGAGACAATCTTTATTTACAGTAAGCTTAGAAAGGTTACAATAAAGATCCCAGCCTTCTCGCTCAGGTATTGATTCTCAAATCATACACATAGTTCACTTCTTCTGTACATCTACAAAATGAACAATTTGATCGAATCTCATCATCAACCCCAGATGACCTCACCAAATCTGTATATATCACAGTCTTCAAGAGTAAAACTATTTTGAACTTTTGCCCTAACTATTCGTTCCAACTGACCCAGCATCGCTATCTTCCAACCATCGCATAACTGTTCGTATTCATGTGAGACCTTTAGTCCCACATTCACCAGTTCGAGTTTGATATCCCGGTTTACATACACGAACACTCAGTAAGACTATTGTTAGCAATTTTGTTGACGACGATGTTAGTCTAAGTCTCATCGAAATAGCCCAAGCCATCGGAGACCACTCCACCATCCACACCGATGGTTCCTTGTCCCATCGATGCCCAAGCCTTCATCCTTCATCAGAGTAACAGAAGACCATCGAAGTACCTACCACAGGCTCAGCCAATGGCCAACCTTATGCCGATACACATATCACATCAGTATGACACATATCGATCGGAGAAGCAACACCAATCCAAACTAATAGAGCATGTCAACCTGATAGCTAGCCCTTCGTCGGTGAAACCTTGTAGATCACCCAAAGACTCCTCACTCCCATCGATATAGAAAGTCTACCCAATAGCTCACTACCATTGGTGTAGCAGAACATATCACATATCGGTTGAACATGTTGAACCATTGAACCTGATGAGCAAAGTTCAAGCCTTCATCGGAGTAACCAATGCACATCAGAGAAGAAACCCAAGACCATGCCGAAAGTGAAAGTCAGCCGATGGGCAAACCACCATTGGTGAGAGCAAAGTAATTGATGTAGCATTAATAAAGTCTGTCGAAGCTCCAGTGTGGCCAATGACCAAGCAACTATCAGAGAGACACTATCCATCAACAGAACAAGTCAAGAGTTCGCAGACAGTTCAAACCTTGTCGATGAACAATGAACAATGAACATGTACTTGCTATGAACAAAACCAACGAATGAATGAAGTTCCAAGTAGTAACTTGAGACATTAGGTCTCTTCAATCTCCCACTTGTTGAAGAGATTACTACTACCTCTTAATCCTCATATGATTACTGAGAATTATGGGCCCGAAGACCCATTTCATCTGAACACCATTTGAACTTGGCCGTGCTCACTGGTTTAGTCAAGGCATCTACAACATTATCCAAAGTATCAACCTTTTCCAGCTTTACCTTTTTGTCTTCCACCATATCACAAAAAAAGTGATATTGGACATCAATATGTTTTGTCCTAGCGTGAAAAGTAGGATTTTTTGCCAAACCGATAGCACTTTGACTATCACAATGAATTTGTATCTGCCCTGCATCAAAACTAACATCAGAACACAACCTCTTCAACCAAACAGCTTCTTGGCATGGACAAGTAGCTGCCATGTACTCTGCCTCTGTTGTGGACAAAGCAACTATAGCCTACCGCTTGCTCATCCAACTAATATCACCACCATTTAACGTGAATACATATCCACTGGTGGATCTTCTACTGTCAATGTCCCCTACCTAATCAGAATCAACATATCCCTGAATGTTGATAGATTTTTGAGATCCAACTGAGTTTCCATGACAGAAAATAGCATAGTTAGAAGTTCCCTTCAAATACCTCATAACTCTCTTCACAGCATCCCAATGTGATCCGCCTGGATTTGCCATAAATCGGCTCAAAACTCCCACTACCTGGGCAATGTCTGGTCTGGTATAGACCATTGCGTACATTAAACTACCAATAGCCCTTGCATAAGGTACTTTTTTCATGTCTTCAATTTCATTCAAAGATTCTGGACAATCTTCAATAGATAGTTTTGTTCCCTGCAAAACTGGAACAACTAACTGTTTGCAATCAAACATATTAAATTTATTAAGAACATTGGTAATATACTTGCTCTGGCTGAGCCAAAGCTTTCTACTAGATCTGTCCCTTTTGATTTCCATTCCCAAAATGTACTTCACTGCCCCCAAATTCTTCATTTCAAATTTCAAGGACAACTGAGATTTTAAATCTGAGATCATCCCCTTACCATTGCCAATGAATAACATGTCATCCACATACAGTGCAATTATAAGAATCCGATCACCATTAGTTTTATAATAGACACAATGATCAGATTTAGATCTCACAAATCCCAAAGATAAAACATATGTATCGAATTTCTGATACCACATTCTGGGAGATTGCTTCAAGCCATAAAGAGACTTTTTAAGTTTACATACCAAATGTTCTTTACCTTTTACCACAAAATGCTCTGGCTGGGACATATAAATTTCTTCTTCAAGGTCCCCATGAAGAAATGTTGTCGTCACATCCATCTGCTCAATTTCAAAGTCATACGCTACTGCAAGTGACAACATAAATCTAATGAATTTTAGCTTAGCTACAGGAGAAAAGATTTCTCCATAATCTATACCTTCCTTTTGAGAATACCCCTTAGCAGCCAGTCTTGCCTTGCACTTTTCAATACTACCATCTAGACCATATTTCTTTTTAAATACCCACTTGTAGCCCACATGTTTTCTACCTTCAGGCAAGGGCACCAGATCCCAGGTTCCATTTTTCTCTAACAATGACATTTCGTTATCCATGGCTTCCAACCAAGAATATGAATCAGGTAAACTAATAGCTTCTTTCATAGTCCTAGGTTCATCAGTATTAGTAAGCAAGGCATAGGTACAACTTGAATCAAGTACTGAAAATCCATACCTATCTAGTTGTCTTCTTTCACGTGTAGACCTCCTCAATGGCTGAGGTGCAGGTTCAGGTTCTTGTTTTGGATCTAAATCTTCAGAGCTAATCGAACTCACTTCCGAATCATCTACACTTGGTGCTTGTTCCTCTTTTACAGGGGTTAGAGGAATATTAACAACACTCTTTTCTTTCTTCTCTTCTGTCTTCTCTGGATGAGGATCAATAACCAAAGATTCCAGCTCTCTGAAAATTACATTCCTGCTGTAAATTACTTTTTTAGTTTCAGGATTCCAAAGCTTGTACCCTTTAACACCAACTCCATAGCCAATAAAGATACATTTGACTGCCTTGTAATCCAGTTTAGATCTTTTTACCTCAGGAATATGAGCATATGCCTCACAGCCAAATACATGAAGATGTCTTAGAGAGGGCTTCTTTCCAGACCATGCTTCCATAGGCGTCTTATCAACCAATGCCAAAGTAGGAGAATGATTCAGCAAGTAACAAGCTGTAGCAACTGCCTTAGCCTAGAACCTTTGTTCAAGACCAGCATAACTCAACATACTTCTTGCTTTCTCCATCAATGATCGATTCAACCTTTCAACAACTCCATTTTGTTGTGGAGTATAAGGTGTAGTCTTATGCCTTTTATTCCATGATCAATACAATATTTATCAAAATTTGCATTGCAATATTCACCACCGTTATCCATTCTCAAACATTTTATTTTTCTACTAGTCTGATTTTCTACAAGATTTTTAAATTCTTTAAACTAACTGAACACTTCTGATTTATTTTTCAAAAAATATACAAATGCCCTCCTTGAATAATCATCAATAAACGATACGTAGTATCTTGATTTAGACAGAGAAGGAACATCAACTGGACCAAAAACATTAGAATGTACATAGTCCATAACACCAGAAGATTTATGAGAACTAGAGTAAAAAGAAACACGATTTTGTTTTCCATATATGCAATGTTCGCAGAAATCAAACTCCAGATTACAATCAATCAGCCCATCTACCAAGTTTTTGTTTTTCAAGGTTTTTAAACCTTTTTCACCTATGTGACCAAGTCTATGATGCCAGAGCATTATTTTCTCTGCAGGAAGTTTAACTTCCATAGAGTTTGCATCATGTGTTACAATAGTAGCTTTTTCAGATTTTATAGACATTATTATAGCACACTATTTTAGCATCTAACCTATATAAAGTTCCAATGCTTTCACCCTTTGCCAGTACAATAGAACCTCTAGTCATCTTACAACCACCATTCACAAAAGTAACTTGCACTCCAACATCATTAAGCTTACTAACAGAAAGTAAACTTTGAGCCAGACCTGGTATGTGTAATACTCTATGCATTCCCTTTATTCTGCCATCTGTGAACTGGATTTTGATTCTTCTTCGGCCAGCAATTTCCAGTGTCGAATCACTTGCCAGGAACACCTTCCCACCAGCATATGATTCATACTTAGTGAACCATTCTCTGTGAGATGTCACATGAAAAGATACTCTTGAATCCACCAACCATACATCTTTAGATGCAGGTGTTTCCAAGGCAATAATGAAGGCATCAGCATCACTCTGAGAAGAATCAGTGTCAGAGAAGTTCTTCTTCTTTTTCTCCTCTTTACAATCTTTTCTGATGTGTCCTTTCTGCCCACAATTCTAGCACCTCACCTTGGACTTTTTGCCAAGAGATTTCGATCTCCCCTCTGATTTGGACTTAGACTTCTTGTCTTTCTTCTTGCCTCTTTCCTTTGATCTACCTTGAATGGACAGGGCCTCTTTGGCCATCTTAGAAGATTTCCTCCGCATCTTTTTTGATAACGGTGAGGCAACAACTTCTTCAGTTTTAAATGTGGTTTTTGTACTTCCAATAGCCATCACAAGATGATCCCATGAATTAGGTAAGGAACACAACAGAAGCATTCAGGGGTCCTCCTCTTCTATTTTTACACCTACAAAATTCAACTGTGCAACAATCATATTAAATGAGTTCAGATGGTCTGCTACAGATGCTCCTTCATCCATCTTCAGAGAGTACAACTTCTTTATGAGGAAAAGTTTATTCACCAAGGACTTGCCCTGATAAATATCTCCCAACTTCTTCCACAAAGCGTTTGCAGTCTTCTCCTCATGGATGTTCAATAGAATAGAATCCGCTAAACTTAATCTTATCAGTCCTCTGGCTTTCCTATCTACCAGGTCCCAGTCTTCTTGCTTCATGCCTGAAGGTTTAGTCCCAGACACAGCAACCCAAAGATCTCTGTCGACTAGCAAATCTTCAAGCTTAAGCTTCCACAACTCAAAGTTTGTGCCATTGAACTTTTCAATGTCTACTCTTCCTGATGCACTTGCCATCTTATTTAGCAAAATAGACCTCTACAGAACTCCCAGTCATAGAACTAACACAAAAAACCCAACCTACCAACAAGGATAACACAACTGGCCAGGCTCTGATACCACTTGAAAGGAAAGCACAAGTGCGGAATACAGCTTCCCTAATGTCAATTCAAAGGGGATAGTGTAGACAAGTAACATTTAATTCAAATACAAAGATGAACACACCAGAAAATATAGAAATACAAGATAACAGAGAACAACACCAGATGTACGTGGGAAAACCCTTTCGGGTAAAAAACCCACCACCACAAGAGAGACAATCTTTTTTTACAATAAGCTTAGAAAGGTTACAATAAAGATCCCAACCTTCTCGCTTAGGTATCGATTCTCAAATCATACACACAGTTCACTTCCTCTGTACATCTACAGAATGAACAATTTGATCGAATCTCATCATCAAACCCAGACGACCTCACCACATCTGTATATATCACAGTCTTCAAGAGCAAAACCATTTTGAACTTTTGCCCTAACTGTTCGTTCCAACTGACCCAACATCGCTACCTTCCAACTGTCGCATAACTGTCTGTATTCATGTGAGACCTTTAGTCCCACATTCACCAGTTCGAGTTTGATATCTCGGTTTACATACATGAACACTTAGCAAGACTATCATTGGCAATTTTTTTGCTGACGATGCCAGTCTAAGTCTCATCGGAATAGCCCAAGCCATCGGAGACCACTCCACCATCCACACCGATGGTTCCTTGTCCCACCGATGCCCAAGCCTTCATCCTTCATCAGAGTAACAAAAGACCGTCGGAGTACCTACCACAAGCTTAGCCGATGGCCAACCTTATGCCGATAGACATATCACATCGGTATGACACATATCGATCGAAGAAGCAACACCAATCCAAACTGATAGAGCATGTCAACCCGATAGCTAGCCCTTCGTCGGTGAAACCTTGCAGATCACCCAAACACTCCTCACTCCTGCCGATACAGAAAGTCTACCTGATAGCTCACTACCATTGGTGTAGTAGAACATATCACATATCAGTTGAACCTATTGAACCATTGAACCTAAAGAGCGAAGTTCAAGCCTTCATCGGAGTAACCAATGCACATTGGAGAAGAATCCCAAGACCATGCTGATAGTGAAGGTCAGCTGATGGGAAAACCACCATCGGTGAGAGAAAAGCAATTGATGTAGCATTAACAAAGTCTGTCGAAGCTCCAGTGTGGCTGATGACCAAGCAACTATCGAAGAGACACTATCTATCGGTAGAACAAGTCAAGAGTTCACCAATAGTTCAATCCTTGCTGATGAACGATGAACGATGAACATGTACTTGCTATGAACAAAACCAACGAATGAATGAGGTTCCAAGCAGTAACTTGAGACATTAGGTCTCTTCAACTACTTCTACTATTGATTTTTCTTCTCCTCCTCTATCACTTAAACAAATATATGGTCCTAGATATAACCTTATACAAAAAATTGGCTAGAAGGGTAAAGGACTTGGAAAATCTGAACA
This sequence comes from Cunninghamia lanceolata, assembly GCA_027924645.1. Classification (NCBI taxonomy): domain Eukaryota; kingdom Viridiplantae; phylum Streptophyta; class Pinopsida; order Cupressales; family Cupressaceae; genus Cunninghamia; species Cunninghamia lanceolata. The sequence continues at coordinate 759,477 of BSBN01000766.1, read as the reverse complement.
AGGGAGGAGTAACCTAATAGCCTTACAAGAGAACAAACAACATCATGGGATTGGTTATCAACATGAAGATATGACACATTAGTTAGAAGAAAGAAAAGGAAAATAAAAACAACCTAATGTATCTATGATTCATACTAATTTGAGCTTTAATGATATATTTTATTCACTTGTTACATGTGATTATGATTATGGAATTCCTTTTAGTTCATTGACTAATTCATTTTATGTTAATTCTATACTATCACCAAAGGCAAATGTGTGTATTTATTATCCATATTACATCATTCACATACATACATAAAGAACACATAAACATATTGACATATAGAAAAACATAACATGCCATAAACTCAATATAAACCACCATTTGAATATCCATCACATAAAAGAAGAATTCAATGGTATATATCCAATAATAAATGTCATCAACATAACAATCATAAAAGACAAATAATATTCACTCTAAAGGGGGTTGTTTTAATGACCCCTTCCTCATCTCACTCCTAGCAATATTACATGTATGTGTCCCCTACCTAGATATGGATCAAAATCTATTTGTGAAGTACCATAGTCATCCCTCTAAACCTTCTAATCTCCTAATGAAGGTTTACTTCCTCCACCTTATAACTCACTTGAGTAGCTACCTATGACTTTGCTATATAATGCATAACTTGTTGCAATTATGGGCCTAACCGGTGTTGTCATTAATGTCAACATACTCCTGTTGCATTGATGTCAAGGATTGGATGAGCTATGTGCTGAGGATATTGAGAAAATTAGTCCTATTAGAAACAGAGAAGAACACTGAAGAAAGTGAAGCTCTATGAAGTGAAGATCAAAGATGAGATGAAGATCAGACAATGCGCATCAAAGGGTGTGTATATATGTGTCTAAAGATGATCTAGTTAAGATTTAAGAGGTCCGCATGAAGATTTGAAGAAGTTATGGCCATATGAGTAAAACTAGTTCTGGCAGGTGTTTAGAGGTGACAGAGTGACACAAATAGGTCTGGTGAGATCCAGAAATGTAATATCTTGTTCTGCAGATTTGATGGAGTGTTTAGGAAGCCAATGTGAATTGACAACTCAATTGGTTCGTGGTCTAGAGGTCTGCAAACATTTATTCTAATGTGACAGTGATGACAGAATGTGTTCTTGAGGTTCCAGATGAAGATGTGAATGATTTCAATAAGCAGAAGTGGTGTGGATGTTCTTGGTGATTCAGACAAGCTTGTGAGGGTCTCTAGATTGTGTCCAGTTCGTGTTGTTGGTCCTCATTGAAGATTGAGCTCATAATTGAAGATTTACTTCTGGATGATGCTGTTCTTCCTAATGGCCGACCAGATGTGTTACACATCTTGTAGATGATCTTGAGGATGTTCTATGAAGCATGGCGTGTTCCTCAGAGAAGATTGAAGTCCTTGATATGTGTGGCCGATAGTGTGGTGATTTGCATGAAGTCTTTTGTAATAAGTCAAGTTGTATTTGTGTATTTACTCTGTAATAAAATAAAGTATGTATTGTGCCGACTTTGATGATTATTCCAAAGTTGATGTCTTGTATAAATAAGAGTTGTGAAGTCATTTCAAAGTTTTGGGAAGAATATGAGGAAGTGGTAGTGAGGAGAAGAGCGAGAAGTAGAACAGAAGTATTGAGCTTAAATGGAACTGACTCAAGCATGGTGAAGATGCTAAACTTCAGTTCAAGTATGTAATCTTTATTATATTGTAGATAGTGTGTCTCTTGTAGGTAGTGGGCCTCTTGTGAGCAGTGTGCTCAGGCAGTGAGCCCTAATTGGCATGTGTGATTTTGTTCTTTTTATTCTTTTAACAGAGAATACAATCTTGGGTTAGTCACCTCGTGGTTTTTCCCTTAACTGGGTTTTCCACGTTAAAATCTTGGTGTCATATGTGTTAATGTGTTTCTGCTCTTAAATTATTGCATTGTTCTTCCATGATTGATTTATTATGTTGTTTAATTACAAGAAGGATTTAAGTGTTTAAAGAAAAGAAAGTTTTGGGACAATTGATTCACCCGCCCTCTCAGTTGTCTATCTTAAATCAACAATTGGTATCAGAGCCAAGTTCCTCTAAAAGAGCTTAACTGCTTGAGGAGATCAAGGATGTCATCCTACAAGAAGGATAGTCTGAGGTTTGATGGAACTAATTACCCTTTTTGGAAAAGCCACATGGAATGTCACTTGCAATGTATGGGAATGTAATATTGGACCATAACTTCAAAGAAGTATGTTCCTCCAAAGAATGGTCTGACAACTATAGATGAAATCAAAGATGCTGAAGACAATCTTCGGGCTAAAGAAGCTTTACTAAGTTCCTTATCTGATTCAAAGCTGACAAATGTTTAGATTTAAAAACTACATATGAGATTTGGGAAAAACTAGAAATTCTGCATGAAGGAGACAAATATGTTAAGTGTGCCAAGCTATAGAGTTTGAAAGGAAAATTTGAAAACCTGAAGATGAATGAAGATGAGAATATCACTACATTTATGCCAAAAGTTAATGAGCTTGTTTGTGGCATTAGGTGTGCTAGTGGAACCATGGATGAAGATGAGATTATTGCCAAAGTTCTCAGATCCCTACCCGCTACTTACAAACACAAGGTTGCTGCTATTGAAGAGTTTAGATCTTTATCAAATATCACAAGAGATCAACTGGTTGGAAAATTAGCTGCATTTGAATTGGCTAAGTTTGGAGATGCACCCCCTAAGACTGAATCTGCATTCAAAGCTAGTGCCTCTGTAAAAGGCAAACAAAGGTATGATTCAAGAGAGAACTCCTCAAAGAAACTATCATGGTATAAAAAAGAAAGAAAAGATCTAGAAGAAGATGAAGCAGAAGCTGCTCAACTTGAAGCCCTTATTGCAAAAAGATTGCCAAGAGGATCTGGTAAGTATGAAGGAAAATTGCCCTTCAAATGTTTCAACTGCAACAAGATTGGTCATTTTGCCTCAAGGTGTCTGGAAAGATTTTCAAGGACTAATCCTAACAGATTGAGATTTCAAAAGAAATGTTACTATGTTCATGAAGATGATGATGATGAAGGAGTAACAGATGATGAATCAGAGACAGGAAACAAATCTGGAAGTGACTAGGTGTTTATTGCCATCAAGGAAGAAGATCCAATGCCCATTGAATTTGTCAATCACAAAATGGTAGAAAGAGCTCTGGCTGCCCAAGTTGAAGAAAAGGATGATTGGGTCATTGATAGTGGATGCTCCCACCATATGACTGGTGACAAAAATAAGTTCATAGATCTGGAAAGATATGAAGGAGGAGTTGTAAAATTTGGTGATAATTCTGCTGGCAGAATTAGAGGTAGAGGAACTATTTCTTTTGATGGAAAGAACAAAACCAGTGATGTACTATATGTTGAAGGTCTAAAGCACAATCTTCTCAGTGTTGGGCAGTTGGTGGACAAAGGCTATGATCTCTGATTCAAAAATGGAAAATGTAAGATCTTTGAAAGTTCTGGAACAGAGGTTGCATCCGGTACTCAAATAAAAGGTAACATCTTCCACTTGGTTGGTACTGGAAAAAGTTGTTTATTTGTTCAAATTGATCAGAGTTGGTTGTGGCATAGGAGAATGTGTCATGTGAATTTTGATAATATCATCAAGATAAGAAACACTCAGGGTGTAAGAGATCTTCCAAGACTGGTGAAACCTACTAACAGTTTGTGCAAAGAATGTCAGTTGGGTAAGCAGAGTAGAGTCACATTCAAAAGTAAGGAACAATCTTTTACCGGATTGTTGGACTTAGTACATACTGATCTATGTGGACTGGCAATAATCAGGAGTTTACAAGGTGATAGATATTTCATGTTACTGATCAATCCCGGATGATGTGGGTGACTTTCCTAAAAGAGAAATCTGAAGCTCTTGAGAAATTCAAAATATTCAAGGCTATGGTAGAAATGAAACTGGATTAAACATAAAGTGTCTTAGGTCTGATAGAGGTGGAGAATTCACATCTGGAGAGTTCATAGAATTCTGTGAGAAACATGGGATAAAAAGATAGTTATCTACTTCAAGGACTCCACAGCAAAATGGAGTAGTGGAGAGAAATAACTAGACCATCTAGGAAGCATCTAGAACCATGATGATGGAAGCAAATGTTCCTCAAATCTACTAGAGAGAAGTTGTAAGCACTGTTGTCTATACTCTTAATCGAGTACAAATGAAAAGCAATACTGGTAAGACCCCTTATGAACTCTGGTTTGGCATCACTCCTACTATGAAGTATTTCAGAGTCTTTGGTAGTAAATGTTACATTAAAAGAGATGAAGACCTTGGAAAATTTGATGCTAGAAGAAATGAAGGAATATTCTTGGGTTATTCTACTCAAAGCAAAGCATACTAGTGTTATAACGAGAGATTGAGAAAGATTATAGAAAGTACAAATGTGAAGGTTGATGAAGACATTGAAAAACCCTCAAGGTTTTATGAATATGAAGAAGATGATCAGAATGATGTTTTGGTCCAAGGATTTCAAGCCCCGTCTGAAATTCAAAACTAGACTGATCTGGTGAATCCTGAAATACAGGAAGAAGAGATAAGTTTGAATGAACCTATCCAAGAAATAGAAGTGCAAGAAACTCCCAAAACTCTAAGATATGTAAGACTGAATCATTATGAAAACCAGATCATAGGTGATAAAAGCAAAGGTGTTCAAACAAGAAGAAAGATTGCTCAAGACTCAAAAAAGTATTGTCTGATTTCAAAGATTGAACCAAAAATAGTAAGTGAAGCATGCAATGATGAAAGCTAGACTAAAGCAATGAAGGAAGAGTTGATGCAGATTGAGAAAAATCACACTTGGGATCTTGTTCCCAGACCTAGAAATAAAAATGTAATTGGAACCAAATGGTTCTTTCGGAATAAACTGAATGAAGATGATGAAGTAGTCAGAAACAAAGCCAAATTGGTCTACAAGGGTTATTCTCAAGTAGAAGGAGTTGATTTTGAAGAAACGTTTGCTCTAGTGGCAAGAATTGAAGCAGTCAGATTATTTCTTGCCTTTGCTACCTTTAAGGATTTCAAAGCATATCAGATGGATGTCAAGTCTGCTTTTCTCAATGGTGACTTGGAAGAAGAAGTATACATTGAGCAATCGGATGGATTTCAATTATCTGATCATGGTGATATGGTCTGCAAGTTGAAGAAATCACTGTATGGATTCAAACAAGTCCCAAGAGCTTGGTATGAAAGACTGGATAAGCATCTTTTGAAAATTGGTTTCAACAAAGGTACTGCTGATAGTAACTTGTACTTCAAAATTGATCATGAAAATATCTTGATTGTTGAAGTATTTGTTGATGATATCATTTTTGGAGGAAGAGATAGTATGTGTAAAACTTTTACAAATCAAATGAAAAGTGAATTTGAGATGTCCATGTTTGGGGAAATGAATTTCTTCTTGGGTTTACAAATCACTCAAACAAAGAAAGGAATCTTCATTTCACAGACCAAATATGTGAAAGAATTGTTGAAGAAATTTGGGATGGAAGACTCAAAACCAATGAATACTCCCATGGCAACCAGATGTAAACTGAGAAAAGATGATGACTCTTCTAAGGTTGATCAGAAAAAGTGCAGGTCAATGATTGGAGGACTACTGTATCTTACTCAAACTAGACCTGACATTATGAATGTTGTTGGTCTTTTTGCCAGATTCCAAGCTGATCCTAGAGAATCTCATGTCATGGCAATCAAGAGGATTCTCAGATATCTAAAAGGAACAGTTGAGTATGGTTTATGGTATCCTAGAGATCATGATTTCTCTCTTCATGCATATAGAGATGCGGATTGGGCGAGAGATGTGGATGACTGGAAGAGTACCAATGGTGGTGCATTCTTTTTAGGGAAAAGATTGGTTTCTTGGCTGAGCAAGAAACAAGAGGCAATATCTCTATCCACTGCAGAAGCAGAATATATTGCAGCAGCAGGTAGTTGCACTCAAGTATTGTGGATGAAGCAAATGCTAAGAGACATCAGAGTGGAGTATGAGGAACCTATCACAATCTTCTGTGATAAATCAAGTGCAATAAATATATCAAAAAATTTGGTGTTGCATTCAAAGACAAAACATATATCCATCAAGTTTCACTTTTTGAGAGAGTAGGTGAACAAGAATGAAGTTAGACTGGAGTTTGTGCCGTCTAAGGATTAGATTGCAGACATCTTTACTAAACCTCTACCTAAGGAATCTTTTGAGTATCTCAGGGAGAAATTAGGGGTTATTACCCCTCCAGTATAAATTAATGTGCACTGATGTGCATCAGTTTGGTGGATCTCAGAATCATATCTTGTGATCCGGATTGATGATAGGAAGCTGCTACTTAGGGGGAGCAGTCTGTATGATTCTGATTGATGCAAGTATGTGCCCTTTGCCATTGATGTCAAAGGGGGAGAGAAGACATGTGAAAAACAAAAGTGGTTGCGGATCAAAGGGGGAGCAGTAAATAAAGAGAAGACATATGAATGATTGTTGTTGATAGGGGGAGTTATGTCAGTTAGTGAGGAGAAGTTCTTGTCTTGATGGTTAAAATAGCTTTTCACATCATATGTTGCCATTAATGACAAAAGGAGAGATTGTTGCAAGTATGGGCCTAATCGGTGTTGTCATTGATGCCAACATACTCTTGTTGCATTGATGTCAAGGATTGGATGAGCCGTGTGCTGAGGATATTGAGAAAATTAGTCCTATCAGAAACAGAGAAGAACAGTGAAGACAGTGAAGCTCTATGAAGTGAAGATCTAGGCTGAGATGAAGATCAGAGAATGCGCATCAAAGGGTGTGTATATATGTGTCTAAAGATGATCCAGTCAAGATTTGAGAGGTCCGCATGAAGATTTGAAGAAGTTATGGCCATATGAGTAAAACCAATTCTGGTAGATGTTCAGAGGTGACAGAGTGACACAAATAGGTCCGATGAGATCTGGAAATGCAATATCTTGTTTTGCAGATTTGGTGGAGTGTTTAGGAAACCAATGAGAATTGACAACTCAATTGGTTCATGGTCTGGAGGTCCGCAAGCATTTATTCTAATGTGACAGTGATGACAAAATGTGTTCTTGAGGTTCCAGATGAAGACGCCAATGATTTCAGTAAGAAGAAGTGGTGTGGATGTTCTTGGTGACTTAGGCAAGCTTGTGAGGGTCTGTAGATTATGTCTAGTTTGTGTTGGTGGTCCGCATTGAAGATTGAGCTCATAGTTGAAGATTTACTTCCGGATGATGATGCTCTTCCTAAACATGGCCGACTGGATGTGTTACACATCCTGCGGATGATCTTGAAGATGTTCTACGAAGCATGGCATGTTCCTTAGAGAAGATTGAAGTCCCTGATATGTGTGGCCGACAGTGTGGTGATTTGCATGAAGTCTTTTGTAATAATTCAAGTTGTATTTGTGTATTTTCTCTGTAATAAAATAAAGTATGTATTGTGTCGACTTTGATGATTATCCCAAAGTCAATGTATTATATAAATAAGAGTTGTGAAGTCATTTCAAAGTTTTGGGAAGAATATGAGGAAGTGGTAGTGAGGAGAAGAGCGAGAAGCAGAGCAAAAGTATTGAGCTTAAATGGAACTGACTCAAGCATGGTGAAGATGCTAAACTTCAGTTCAAGTATGTAATCTTTATAATTCTGTAGAGAGTGTGTCTCCTGTAGGCAGTGGGCCTCTTGTGAGCAGTGTGTTCGGGCAGTGAGCCCTAATTGGCATGTGCCATTTTGTTCTTCTTATTCTTTTAACAGAGAATACAATCTTGGGTTAGTCACCCCGTGGTTTTTCCCTTAACTAGGTTTTCCATGTTAAAATCTTGATGTCATATGTGTTAATGTGTTTTTGGTCTTGAATTATTGCATTGTGCTTCCATGATTGATTTCTTATGCTGTTGAATTACAAGAAGGATTTAAGTGTTTAAGGAAAAGAAAGTTTTGGGACAACTGATTCACCCCCCCTCTCAGTTGTCTGTCTTAAATCAACATAACCATGCTTTCATATCTCCTTTTGGAGTAGGGAATGGATTCCCTTGCATCTAAACATGTTATCTTAGCATCTAATTGATCCCTATTTTCTCAAATAAAAACCCTATCAATGTGAACCCTCTTGACCACTCTCCTATCAATTCATCTCTCTTAACCTGAAGAGAGGCATACTCCATTGATACATCCATGCATGTCTCATGTGTCTAGCTCATAAGATCAAAATGGGTGCAAATCATTTGGCATGTGTGTGATCATGAGTAATCATGTCACCTAGTATGGATAGAATGCCATGGGTCAAATGCTCCAATGTAGAAAATAAGAAATACACAATTTGATACATCACATGCACATCGTATGTCACATATTAATGATTATTCATATGCTAATAAATGCTATACTTATATCTACAATATACATGACATGTCATTAATTATACCTAGATCTCCCTCTTACCACTCCTCATTGTTTATTAGTTGTTGCAATGGCCCTATGACTAAAGTCACCTAGTCATCATCTTCTTTGGCCCCTGCATTTGGAGCCCTCTCTCCCCATTTGTGGGTTGATCAATTCTTGTTTCTATTGGTGCACCCTTGGAGACATTTAGAGAATATAATGGAGGTGGCCTCTCTATATTCCACCATGCTTGATACTAATCCATAACTCCTACATCATCCTCCTCTACTAGCCTAGTAGCCTCATCATAGTTTTTCAAAACTTGATAACTAATTAATGGACTATCCATCTCCCCAAGCTTAAATGTTGACCTCTAATGTCCATAATACAAAATTGTGTTGGGGGCATCACTTACCAAATCTTAAACACCTTAAATCCATTAGAAACTAAAACTTTTGTGGTTTATCTCTAAAAAAACCATCATGATCTATATGTCCAAGCTAAAATCTATCATCTACATCTTAGGCAATCTCCCATATTCCATCATATGATATCTTGTGGATCCAAATGGTAAAAAAATTGTCAGCAACCCAATAATGTAATCCTTACACCATCTACAAATGTGGCTCAAGTCCCTCCAAAATATTAATGTCCTAATGACCTCCATCATATTTGGTAATCCTAGGTACCATGGTACCTAAATATGCTTATACCTCATTGCCTATAAAAGATAAGTCACTCAAATTCCCATCCCACCAGTATCCATGAATCTATACAAATCATCATACAAATGGGGCAATGCACAATGACCCCATGCAAATAAATGTTGATGCTCCTCTATGTTTCTGACAATATAGACTAGTCCATGTGAAATTGTTGAACCATTGCCATCTAGACAGACTAAAATACTAATAATCACAAGAAACCACTTTCACCACCAAGACACCTTTCCAACCACAATACTATAATATGGGACATTGTCCCTCCTATCGTATGCTTAACTTGTGCACCATTGGTATAGTTGTCTATCATGTTGGGTGTGTGTAGTTTATATGTGTTGATCCCAATAGATACATGAAGGATAGTCTATAAACAATTGCATGGTTATAAATTATTGAATGTATATAGATTTTAGGAGATAAGATGTAGAAAATCATTACACATTCATATGGTGTGAGTTTATAGAATAAGATATTATTAATGATAGAATAGAATTAAAACATATGTCCAAAAAATAGTAAAGCTAAGAATGAGAATGACCACGATTAGAAAGGGGGTAGTGCATCCTTTCTAATTTTTTGGTAGACTATTTTAATACCAGATACATAAATCATGTTGGTATTCTTCTATGATTTATGTGTTTGTTGTAGAATATGTACAATGCAGGTCTTTATAGATGAAGGATAATAACTAAGTGCCACATCTATGTTGACATGTGTCCAATGCATATGTTTGTGCAACATGCATGGATAAGATGTTGCCAACTGTCAAACCTAAATGGTGTCATTTCATGCAACATGAATGCTACCATGTGTTGGATGCATATGAAGCCAAATGTCAAACATGTATGGATCCACTATTATGGCACAATCCATGTTATATGTTGTGCACATATGGTGGAATTTACTATGGAGGAGATGATGCCATGTGTTGCACATGCATGGTTTGATCATGCTAGGTAGAAGAAGGAAGAGCATATGCAAAGAATGTGTGATGGTGCACAATGTGGAAGTGTGTAAAGCATGTTACACATGATGCTAAAGAAGCTTAAATAAGGTTGAGGAACCTATTGAATCTTGTTTAATTACACATGAGGAAGTGTTGAGGCTTATGTAGCTGCACATAGAGTTATTGAGGTTTGTATAGCTACATGTTAAGAAGAAGTATTAGGCATGCATCTATACATGAGGTAATCTTGGTATTGTTCTAACATACAAGGGAATATGAAAAGTATGTAAACCATGAGGTTTTGTTGTTTAAATGATGCAAAATTTTGTGCTTGTATCATATACTATTTATTGAGGAGTGGTGGTCTCCATTGCATATTGAGTGCACTGATGATGTTGTATGAAGCTAATGAACCAGTATGTGAGGCTTCACTTAGATCATATGACCTTTCTTGATATGTGATGACCCCCATTGTGTTCTTATACTCCTAGAGACAACAACATAGGAGTGGGATGAGATTAACTGTGAATGCATTCATCTAGGGTGAGCCATATGTGTAGCACAAGTCAATCTGAGATTGTTGTTTTGGTTGCACTTATCTATTGATTTGGATAATTCCTATCAAACTATATACATGTGACATAGATCAATCTATCTTTGACTAAGAACTATTGGAATAATTCTCTAAATAGGTGAATTTAAATCATTCATCCTTTCTTGGTGAGAAAATTTCCCCATTATAGTTGATGTTGAATTGATGATCTTGATGTGGATGCCTATGAATGTTGAGGGATATATATAATGTGCTTGTAATCTAATGTTGAGAAAGAGAGGGTGTATGTTTAAACATGCTACCTTCTCAAGGGATGTATGGTCAATCCTTGTATGTGAGAATGGATTGTAAAAATAATACACATTTAAGGAATATATAAAATTTAAAAATGGTTACCAATGTTGTGATGGTACTAATCTTTAGGTAAAATAATTAGAATTATGTCAAGCTAACCCTAAGGTAACCCAATTGGAATGATATATAATGTAGATGTTGTTTGATGTCATATGAGTCTATTGGCCATTACTAATATCTTAGCCATAGATGAGAAATTTTGAGAAACCTCGCATGCCCATATTCTTTGAAGGATGATGAAGCTTCCCATGTAAGTACAAAAAAACCTACTATAGCTATAGAACCAAATAGGTGATGATGCTTTATTCTAATGGTAGTATATGCACAAATGTGCAATAGGATATGCTAATTTCTAGTACATTACCAACATGAGATTACTTGCACTGATAAGCACGTTGAAAAGAAGAGGTGAACTTCCTCATCAATTAGAGTTAATCCGGCCATAATGTTGCTTTAATATGTAATAGTCCTTTCCATGTGAATTTATAGATTGCAAATGGTTTCTCTTTCCACAAAGACCACATGGATGACTATCCCAACACTTTCCAATTTTATGACCTATACACTAGTGGTGGATACATGTAATTAGAATGTGTTGCAAGCTTTCACTAATAATGTCTTCACATGTTGCATGTTTAAAGTAGGTAATGTTCATGCACATGATTATGCACACATTATGGTTGATATATTCATTGTGTAAGGTACTCTTGAGGGGTATATGCACTTGTATTAGGTTCCTTCCTATTGCTACATTAAACACTGCTATAGTGTGTATGTGACTCTCTTGTTGATCTAACAAGAAAATATAGGTTAGAACTACCTATCATGCAAGTAAATACACTTGAATTGCTTCATGTAGGGTGTGATGTTGATGCTTCATTAGTGCTTGACTACAATGAGAAGCATGAAGATCCTTCTTTTCTTACACAATCATTGATGCAACCTAGACTAGTGTTGAGTGGTCTCATATCCATCTAGAGGGGATTAATTATACCTTGGCCATCCTTACCAATGCCTTGGCCTTGATATCCATTCTCTTTAGAAAATTGGAACTAATTCATCTGGTGTGAACTTCTCAAAAGTTCTGAACGATCTTAGTGAATTAAAAGACTACGAGAAATGACACGAGTTTAGTAGGTCTAGACATGTATCATTATTTGTGCATCACAAGTCTTAACCGATGCTTGCATATTGAGTTATGTATGTTCAAGTGCTTGAAACCATGTTTAATCACATTCAAATTTTCTATTTCCTCTTCTCATTTAGAGAGCTCTTGTTGTAGATTCTACATAGCTTGAGTACTTATACCACTTAAGAAAGACATTCTAGGATAGGGTTAGTGAGATGTATGTTACGTGCTATGAGATCTATGAGATATTCCATGATGAGATTTAATATTATCTCTTTTGACTAGAGAGTATCTTGCAATTATTATTTTTGTGTTGGACATGCTTGTAGGGATAAATTTAAGAAAAGACCCCATTTGTATAAAATCCTAGCAAATCCTAATTAAGTGCATTAATTACCATGGTAAACCTTTCCCTTATTTCAAATAAATTTTTTTGTTGAATTCATGTACATTGCTAAATAACTTTTCTCCTTGGAAAATTACCAACTAATACTAAAAAATAAAATATTTTTTAGTGAATTATCTAATGATACTAAAAATAAGTTAAATTGTTTGGAAAATTTCTTCCAATGAAAAAATAAATTATTAATTAAGGCTTTAACCATACAATCAAATATTATATAAATCACGGGTCCTTCAATATTTCCATAGTTGGTCAGCATAAACCCCTATATATTCTTTTATTTTCCCATAGCTTCAAAGTGGGGGCCTAGGGTTGGCAGCAATTGGTAGGATCAAGGGTTAAGAAGACACAAGAACTAAACATTTTGAAAATCTCACACCATACAAAGAAGGCACTTATATATGCCCCTAATCCAATCTATGAACATGAATCTATACCTTATATTTCCCTACTAATCAAGTGATTTTGATTACTTTCCAAGAAGTAATATGCACATACCATTTACAATGTTTACCCAACCTAAAATAAGGCATCAACTGTTGATCAATGAATGGTCCAAAAAAAATGAAATTAGAACCATCATATTATAGAAGAAATTGATGGTGGGAAATGAAGATTTGTTCCTTAAAATGTTTAGGGAGGAAACAACCCTAATGATTAAGTAATGTAAGTTGATTTATTTTGACATGTAATTTTTTTGGAAGCGGTGTATGAACCTATAATAGAAAAAACTATGTTAATAAAATATAGTCATTTGAACCTATAATAGAAAAAACTATGTTAACTTCTATGTTACATTGGTGTGAGTTGGGATGTGGAAAAGGGAAAAAACTAGAAATATAGAAGATATAAAAATAAAAATAGAAAACTAATTATGAAATTGAAATGATGAAGAACGTGGAACAAGACTCAGGAAACTCACTAGCTAGGATGCGAGCACAATGCCCTAGCATCTAGTCAGTGTGTTGGTGTCCATTCCACATACTGTCGTCCCAAGATGATAGAAAAATCTAGCCTATTACAAGAATTCATATGACTTGGACACCAAAAGGAAAAAATGCATAGAAAATAGAGCACCATGTCATCTAAAAACGTACAAAAGTGAAGAAATCAATTTAAACTAATTAGTTTAAATAAAATATCAAAATGATAGAGACAAGGAAGATAGAAAATGAAACCTTTGTATGGTTGTAGAACCATGAAGTACCTATAACTGGGAGAAGAAAAATGTTTGAGATTGCTTAGGAGCTTGCCAAGAATGGTTAAGCCCCTATTTTGGTCTTTTAACCTTAGTGGGTATCTAATGATATAGAGGAAATGGAAATGTGTGTGCACTTAGCCTATGTGCATCTAGGACTAAGAATAGAAATAAGAAAGTAATAGATCTATGAGCATAATCATTGGTCTATGGGGAGAACATCCTAGGGTGTATGCCAAGAGAAAGAAAGTGATATCTCCACAATGCCAAAGGTAACAATGAAATACTAAATAGTAAACAAAGAGAGAAGAAATAAATAATAGAAAACTATCTACAATGACTATTGAGGATGCTCACAAGACCAAGGAGGTGCAGTAAAACTTTGGAATGCTACAACATGTTATGGAGTGCTATAAAATATTTTAGATTGTCTTAGAGAGCTTAAGTTTGCATGAGGGAATGCAAGTTCAATCTTGGAAGAATGAGAGGGAAGATCAATAGTTATTTAAAATACAAAGGTGATTTTTGTACTTCCAAAAATTAAGCATACAACTATTACAACAAAATATTTGGAAGTTAAAAAGTCATCGATAGGTCAAAAAATGAATGTTGCACATGATTGTATAGTCAGAGGATGATAGCACACCATCTGAATATCCTTGCACTGCACTAGCATCCAAGTACAACATGCTTAGAAACTTCATAGGATGGGAATAAAACATAACACAAACATAAGGGATCACATGGAAACACATGAAGAATGGTTGAACACACAAAAACACAACACAACACTAGAATTGGGAGTGGGCAAAAGGATAATTTTGGGCTACAATGATCCTAGAACATGTTACAGGAGGCAATCACCAAAGAAAGGACAATTTGTAGTGTCAAAATTATAGGGTATGTAATTTTTAACCTTACAAAACCTTAAACTATTCACTCAACTCACATAAATCTAGTCAATCCAAGGGTTTGATCTAGGAGAACTTAACCCTAGCAATTCGATAAATTACCTTAAGGTGTTTATAAATATTGCAATCCTTAATTTAGTGAATCATATATCAGAGATCATAGTGATTAGGTTTCAAAACTCTATGTTTTACCAATTTAGATCCACACATTAGCATTCAAAGTAGTTGTGGTTGAGATTGAACCTATAGCACTCAAGATTGACCCTTAGAGTTTATTGTACCTATTCAGATGTAGAGACAATCATCAAATAGAGGACATACTTTTTAGAACAAGGACAAATTGATTTTGTGCATCATCAATATTACCTCCATATCATCATTCCTAGAGTTAAGTGAAAAGAGCACAGTTACACTAAGAGGGGGGGTGAATCAGTGTGGTTCAATTCAATAATTTACTCAACATTCTTAAAGACACTTCAAAGCAAATAAAGAGAATGAACACAAAGCAACATATACACTCATGACACCAACATTTATGTGGAAACCCTATGAGGTAAAAAACCATTGACAGTTTCTTGAGTCTACTGCTCAAATCCAACCTCAAAAGAAAGAGAAGTACATTTGTATTAGAAGCGTCTACTTCAAGGTACAATCACACCTAATGCACTATTTTCAAGACATCAATTCTCAGGTATGATGCACACCTAGTCAACATCAAACTCTTCTTGAAGCACCAACTCCAATAAGGCACCTACCTCAATCAACAAAAACTGAGACACCAAACTCCTTAAAAATGTAACAAATAAATGTGCAAGATATGATTCTAAACAATCTAGTTTGCACCATTTAAAGACATACAATCCCCTCTGCAATTCAGTAAATCAATCTCACCACTCTCTGATCAACAAAAACCTTCATAGTTATACCTTGCTATTCATCTTTGCATACTATCTTAGCATTGAAAAATCCTTGTTTTCTTTATGTTCCTGGTCTCTGTTTAGGCTTTCTGAATAGTATACATGATATGCAACGTGTATATTAATATCATCTCACTGTATTCTCCTCAAAATAACCTTTGAAAACTTGTGGACAAAGATTTTAAAGACCCTGTGATCATCGGGTTCAAAAACAGTTAACAAACTGTTAAGGAAACTACTCATAATTGCAAAACAGTCCTCTGACCGTCAAACTTCATGCTTCACAATGAACCGTTAGGTTTCAAATTTGCTTTAAATTATATTCGTTGATCACTCCTTTCACAAGCTCGAGAGATTGAATAGAGACCATAGATCTTATTTTATCACCCACCGAAGAGAAGGTGACCTGCAAGGGCCGATCTCCCTAGGCAAGGGGGCAGTCAATACACGAAGAAGACCCCTTCACATTGTCACTTAAGTGACAGTTTACCTGATAACCCCGGTCAACAATCAATTATAACATAAAGCAAAGCCATCATAATGTAGTCTTAACAACTTTGAATTAGGGTTTAGGCAATGCAGATTTAGGGTTTTAAGGAGCTTCCACGCTTTAGGAAGAAACATGTATTTAGGTATACAATAAAACCCTAATTTTTGTGATTAAAAAATGAAGACATAAACCTGTCTATGATAGAGAAAAGGACAGATCTAATGGTCCAAGAAAATTAGAAATTCTAGGGTTTCAAACTCTTAGATTGTAAGGATTTAAAGTGCACCTAAACTCTTAGGGTCTAGGTTTTGTGCAAGGTGACACCAAAACCTTAAAGGTTTGTACCAGACAATAATGATCCCATACTCTCATAAACACTGAGTAGAGATGGATAGACAAGTAGGCTTGATGAAAGAAGACATTTAACACTTAAAGGTTATAGTTGCAAAAAAAATGACAAACCCTAAAAGATCACTCAAAAGAATATGATCTTGAACTGGAGGTACAATAGAGGGCAAAAAGAGATCTTCATTGACATTAGCAACACACAGTGATAAAATCACCATACACCTATCTGAGCAAACACATTGTCATGTAGAATAACCACCACATTGGCAAAAAGATAACATTAATGAACATGGCATGAAGATAACATGATTGATAATGACTTATCACTTACTCCACTTAGTCTCCTTCATATGAACTCTGAGAGGTTATCCCTGACATCACACTATGTTGACATCAATGCCAATATATATTTTTCATATGCCAGATGTCAGAGGGTCAACATTAAGTACACCTAATTTCCTCCCATTAAATTACATTTATTATTATTTATTTATTGATTCAACTCTGAAATTTAATCCAGGTTAGTTATGTGGATGCTAATTGTATTTTTTAATAGCCTGGATTAAAAAAATTATAAGTGTAGTGCAATTTATTTTCATTAGAAAAATATCATTTCAAAGAGTTTTAAAAAATCAATTTATAAAATCTTAATCCAATAGGTCATTCAAACTTTAAAATTGTGAAATCAAATAACTCTTATCTATGTGAGGCCAATAGAATAGTATCTTTTTGAGTGAAGTCATCATCATAATATGACACCTTTTATAAGAAATATGTAAACCACTATTACCAATTGGTGCAGGAGCACCTTGGCAAATTAATATTGCCCTAGACAAATCCTTGAGTTGATTAAATTTGTAATGTTTCTACATTGTAATGAGATAATTTAAGTCATTTTCCTTTTATTAAGGTCACTAGGAGGTCAGGAGGTTCAAACATGCAAAATAGTGCATACTTTTGCCAATATTGTAAAAATGCAAAACAAATATGGAATATCAAAGGTCATAGGCTGGTTTCCTTCATTGGAGAAGTTGGAAACTGAAGAGTCTTAGGTCTAATGCCTTTAATAGGCCTTGTAACATCCAAGGAATTTGGAGGTGATTGGAGATTTTAAATGGAATAGTAAAAAAAAGGCAATGTTTTTCTGTGTTTTTCTTCAAAAAATTGTTGTCTTCTTGCATTGTATGGCCCTGTACGGGTAGGGAGTCATTTCTAAGTGATTTTGCATGAAATGTCTTTCAATCACCTTCCCTTCCCATTTGGTCGCATGCATTTTGGTTTCGTTTTGTGAAAGATATTTCATTTTTGGTAGAAATAGTCAAAACCCTATCTTAGGGTAGATAGTGACATGAAAGTCTATGTTTTCTTCCTTTTTATCCTTTGCATGCTGCAAATCTTTGGTGGAAAATGATTGTAGTAGTATTACCTTCCAAACTCCTGAGGTCTCTAACCAAATATCTTAGATTGCTGGGGGAAAAATCCGAGTTTTTATGACTGTTTTTCTGTGACAGTCCAGGAAAACAGAGTTTCAAGGACAGTGAAGAGGTATAAGTGTTGGGTTTGGTGAAATATCAGTTGGAAAGGTGTTTGGATGATTAAATAAGCATGAATGGACCTAATCCCACATGTTCCAAGTGTTTTTTGGGAGAGTTTGAAGCCGGAGGTCATAGAACCAATAAGCCCTGTTAGTATTCAAGCCTATTTAGGCCTATTTAGCACTGTAACAGTCCTGATTTGAGCAGTTCTCTTCAAAGTAACCTATATTGGTTTTTGGATATGTTTTACAACTTGGTAATGGGTATTCAAATATACCTTCATAGTCTTGAGAAGTATCATGTGGAAGGAGTTATGATCTGACAGTCCTAGAAACAGGGCTACTAGGAATGGAGCAGCATATATGTGGAAAGGGTATTAAAAGACTCTCCTGACTCTTGGAGTAATTTGAATGTGTTTGGTTAGTGGATTTAACCTTGTTGGATGTCTCTTGTACCCTGGTGAAGGTTTGGATCATTGCAATGCATTAAAAACTTGTTCATTGAAGTTCCTTATATGGTTTTTGTGAGATCAACCTAGAAGACAAGCTTTGAAATTTGGTATAAGTAATGTGATTGTTCTTTTCCTCTACATCATTTTGATATCAGAGATGGTGAAAGATTTGGGTGTTGTATTTGTTCCTGTCACTGAGAAGGTAGGTGAAGAACTGAAGGAAAGATTGTGTTAGTGACCTTTGTTTTTGGTTTGCTAAGTTGTTTGGTTGCAGGTGCTTATCCATCTAACTGCAGAAGGAAGTTTTTTGAGGTTGTGTGTGGGCAGACAAGATGAGGTCTGTCATGACCATTCTCCAATGGAGATTAGGCTGGATAAGGGTGCAGAGAGGCCACTAACAAGAGAGTGGTAGGTGCATCACCAAGATCTGTTGTTGGGTGAGATGAATGGTTTGGTGAGTTGGTTTGTTGTGAAGCAGTGAGAGAGATGGATACCTGAAGAAGCACTTGAGGTTGCAGCCTGAAGAGTACTCCACTGATGGGAGTAGAAGGAGCTTGAGGATGCTCTGTGAAGATGGTAGATTACTTTTTTGGTTGGTTGGTCACCATTCCTATTAGTCTGAAGATTGGAAGACTGAAGCTGAAGAAGATTGAAGATAAAGACAGAGGAAATGCAGAAAAAGACTTTGTTGCAGGTACATTTCCAAGGGACTTGGAAATTTTGTTGGTTGGTTGTATGGTGCAGGAGCACCTTGGCAAATTAATATTGCCCTAGACAAATCCTTGAGTTGATTAAATTTGTAATGTTTCTACATTGTAATGAGATAATTTAAGTCATTTTCCTTTTATTAAGGTCACTAGGAGGTTAGGAGGTTCAAACATGCAAAATAGTGCATACTTTTGCCAATATTGTAAAAATGCAAAACAAATATGGAATATCAAAGGTCATAGGTTAGTTTCCTTCGTTGGAGAAGTTGTAAACTGAAGAGTCTTAGGTCTAATGCCTTTAATAGGCCTTGTAACATCCAAGGAATTTGGAGGTGATTGGAGATTTCAAATGGAATAGTAAAAAAAAAAAGCAATGCTTTTCTGTGTTTTTCTTCAAAAAAATTGTTGTCTTCTTGCATTGTACGGCCTTGTATGGGTAGGGAGTCATTTCTAAGTGATTTTGCATGAAAGGTCTTTCAATCATCTTCCCTTCCCATTTGGTTACATGCATTTTGGTTTCATTTTGTGAAAGATATTTCATTTTTGGTAGAAACAGTCAAAACCATGTCTTAGGGTAGACAGTGACATGAAAGTCTATGTTTTCTTCCTTTTTATCCTTTGCAAGCTGCAAATCTTTGGTGGAAAATGATTGTAGTAGTATTACCTTCCAAACTCCTGAGGTCTTTGACTAAATATCTTAGATTGATGGGGGAAAAATCTGAGTTTTTATGACTATTTTTCTGTGATAGTCCAGGAAAACAGAGTTTCAAGGACAGTGAAGAGGTATAAGTGTTGGGTTTGGTGAAATATTAGTTGGAAAGGTGTTTGGATGATTAAATAAGCATGAATGGACCTAATCCCACATGTTCCAAGTGTTTTTTGGGAGAGTTTGAAGCCGGAGGTCATAGAACCAATAAGCCCTGTTAGTATTCAAGCCTATTTAGGCCTATTTAGCACTGTAACAGTCCTGATTTGAGCAATTCTCTTCAAAGTAACCTATGTTGGTTTTTGGATATGTTTTACAACTTGGTAATGGGTATTCAAATATACCTTCACAGTCTTGAGAAGTATCCTGTGGAAGGAGTTATGCTCTGACAGTCCTAGAAACAGGGCTACTAGGAATGGAGCAGCATATATGTGGAAAGGGTATTAAAAGACTCTCCTGACTCTTGGAGTAATTTGAATGTGTCTGGTTAGTGGATTTAACCTTGTTGGATGTCTCTTGTACCCTGGTGAAGGTCTGGATTATTGCAATGCATTAAAAACTTGTTCATTGAAGTTCCTTATATGGTTTTTGTGAGATCAACCTAGAAGACAAGCTTTGAAATTTGGTATAAGTAATGTGATTGTTCTTTTCCTCTACATCACCAATAAATCTAATGCCAAACACCTAAAGCATATTTATAATTATAAATTGTCTATACTTCATAAACATTTATAATTATAAATTTTTAAGTAAACAAATATACATAATTATAAATTGTAAACTTTATAATTCTTAGCTCAAATAAAATCTATTGAAACTATTAAATATCATTTTATTTGAATGTAAAAATAAATAAACATGTGCCTGATTAAAGGTGTCATGGTGGTTCATAATAATGAGATAAGATAGTTTTAAGTTATATTATGCCTTGAGATGGGGGGTATAGTGGAGGCCCATCATTACTTGGTGTTGTATCAAGCATGGGCCTCATTAATAGGAATTATGTGTTATCATTTTCACTAGTGTTGTTTTTTGAAGAATATAGTAGTTACGTGGTATGTGAATGTGAGGTGTCCTATGCAGGTTGACACCATGAAACCTAGAAAGGGGAAGGGAAAGATGAAGGAATTTGAGGAGTGACTAGGGGATGGTAAGGAGAGGATAAAGGATAGGGTTTATAGGGAGGATATGTTAGAAGATCTCACATCCTTTTTGGATAGGAAAATTCACAACCCTGGCCTCCAAATATGGCTTCAGAGAATTTGGGAAGTGGGAAAAGACATTGATGGCTCTCTTGGTGTGGGTATTTGGCCATCTTTGTCATGACTTCTTTTGGATCCTAAATAGTCAATGAGTTGGAGGAATGTCTTTGATGCAACCATGACAACATTGACAATGTGGGAAATTAGGTTGTGGCCTTCTTTAATTGCCAACTTGGTCATTTCCATGGACTATCAGAGAATATTCTCTATCTACATCAACTAGTCTCTAAGCTAGTAAAGGGTTTAAATGTGAAGATTTCATAGGAGTTTTGATTCAATGTGCACGTGTGCTACTGTGATGATGATTCAGACCCTGTGGAAGAATTGGTCCCTCCTTCAATTGGTGGGAAGGATGGCAAGAAATGTTAGTATATTGTGGGGTTTATGATATACCCTTTGTGCTTGGTTTACTTCTTTGTCTTGGGTTGGCCTATAATATATTACATGTATTAGGCCTAGTGAATTTTGTTCCTATTTATAGATACTTAGTGGGTTGGTTTTTTCTAGGGAATGTATGGATAGTCTACTAACAAAAATATGTAAGGGTGAAGGATTATGTAATGGGTAATTATATATATACAAGGTAGAATTATGGTATGTTGTGTTCATGGCTAAGAAGTGAAAATGTGAGATTCCATATTAGCATAGACCTAGATGAAGTCTGTGAATATGTTGGAATACTTCTTATAGTTGGAATGGAATTGGTGAACCCCGTGGTTACCAATATTTGGAATTTTAATGCTCTTTTTTGCAGCTTCTAGGTACCTTAAACGTAGGTATAGTAGAAAAAAACATATAATTAAATATTCATAATTTTCAACTCTTACAATATACCATTCTAATGGAAAAAAACTAACTTATAAAACCTTAATTAAATAGTGTTGGCAAGAGACACTATATGGATTCATGGTTGTTGTCATTGATGGCAACAAAGGTCATCCCACATATCCGCAAGTCATGATATGTCTCTACCGGAAGTCAGAATAAAGATTGTTGTGGTCCGGTGAACAAGAACAGAGCATGTGGCAAGGTCCGACAGATTGGTCCGGATCTCTCAGAGGAAGTGTCTTGGTGCAGTGCGGATTTGGGGAAGTCAAGAGGACTACCTTGAGTAGTATATTCCAAGGATTCAGCCTCCGGTGATGGACAAGGAAAAAGATATGAATAGTTGAGTACCAGATTCCTGAGAGACAGTGAAAACAGAGGAAGAACTGACTGACAGAGTATCAGACTACTTTCCGGATGTGTTACTGATGATGATAAAGGTTGTGAAGGCATGAATCATGTTTGGCCGACATGATTGATGATATCTACAAGTATATGCTTGATCCGCATTGCTTGGTGAGCAAGGAATCAGCCGACAGAACAAAGTTTGTAAGAAACCAAACTGTTCCGGATGCCGACTAGAAAGGTGATGAAATTACTTGTGCGGATATATATAAAGGATGGATTTAGTTGTGAAAGGTGTGTGTGTGAAGGTATATGCGAACAAGTCTAGAACAGAGCAAAAGTAGTAAGAAAGATCCGGTATGTGAAAGGATAGCAGAATAAAGAACAGAGGAAAGATGAAGTGCAGCAGATCAGTGTACTGAGCCTAACCGGAACTGAACTCCAGCATATGCAGATGCTTCCAATCAGTTCAAGACTGTGATTCTTATCACTTTGTAGACAGTGTGTCTTCTTGTAGGCAGTGAGCCTCTTGTGAGCAGTGTGCTCGGGAAGTGAGCCCTAATTGGCAAGTGCCATTTTGTAATTTCCTATTCTTCTAACAGAGAATAATTTTTGGGTTAATCACCCCGTGGTTTTCTCCCTTAACAGGGTTTCCACGTCAAAAATACTGTGTCATGTGTTTCTTATTTCATGGTAATGTTTTTTGTGTTTGATTCAATGCTGCATTAATTAATAAGGAAGTTCAGATAGAGAAATAATTAGGATAACTGATTCACCCCCCCCCTCTCAGTTATCAACAATTGGTATCAGAGCCAAGTTCCTCCTAATAGAGCTTAACAGCTTGAGGAAGATCTGGGAATTCAAATGGATGCATATGGTTTAAGGGAGCAACTCAAGACTGCCCTTGAGGATCTTGAACAGTCAAATTCTGAAGTCAATGAATTAAAAGAAAGACTCAAACAGGCTGATGAATTCATGAGGGAATTAAAAGATAAATTAAGTCTCTCTATGAAAAAGAGAAAGGAGCTGCTCCAACAGTTGGCAAGACAAAGTGAAGAAAGCAATACAAATGAAGAATTGACTGAGCAAACCAAGTTATGTGAAAAGTTATCAAAAGAAGTCATTATGTTAAGACATGAAATGGAATCAGGAACTATAAAGTTTACTCAAGAGATTGAAGAAAAAAGAAAGGCTGAAGACAATCTAAGACAATCTCTTAAAGAAAAATCAGAAGAATGCCACCAGATGGACAGGATTATCAGACATCTTGAATCTGATCTTGAAGATGCCAAAGATAATGAAGAAAAACTTGAGGATCAAATTGCCTCTCTCAAAAGAGACCTTCAAACAGCAAATGAATACAAAGAGAAATTCAAGATAAGTTCTGCTCAACTTGAAGTTCTTCTTGGAAGTCAAAAGAGGACAGATGACAGGTATGGTTTGGGATATGAGAAAGGAGAAAGCTCCGGATCCGGTCAAAAGAATCTTGGATCAGAAAATCCAAGGAGCAGGCCTAGAAGACCTCCGGTAAGACAGCCAAATGCTCAAAGATATCCATCCTTCAATGGATACTGCCACAGCTGCAACCACTTTGGTCACAAAGCTAATCAGTGCAGAATGAGAATGAATCAGATTAATTCATCCTTCTCCGGACAGTGCTTCAACTGCAAAAGGTATGGTCACAAATCCCATGAATGCAGAATTATGCAAGTAAACAAATCATTCAAAGGTAGATGCTTTACATGCAATAGAGTAGGTCATATGGCTAATCAATGCAGATCAAGGGGATATCAGTCAAATATGCAAAGAAATGTTATTTTCCAAATCTGCAATAGGTCCGGTCATAATGCTAAAGTCTGCAGAAACAAAAATCAGGACAAAAGAGGTCCGGTGTATAATCAGAATCAAGACAAGGGTAAACAAAAGATGAATGCGGATGAAGTTAGGAATCAGATGAGCAAGATTTGGGTGAAGAAAAGTTTAGAGAATGTAGAGGTTGGATCCGCACCAGACTCTGGTGCTGATATTTCTTCCAGAAATTAAAAAGTGAGCTCAGGCTCAGGGGGAGACTCAAAGAAAATCCTGTTCCCCCAACCAAACAAGTGGTGCCGGATGTGGCACAAGATGCGGATTAAAGGGTTTGCAGATATGAGTCTTGAGATGCTTCAGTCAAGATTTCAGAGGTCCGCATGGAGTTATGAAGAAGCTGTGATCAATCAAGTAAGACCTGTTCAGGGAGACGCTCCGGTATGACAAAGGATTACAAAAAGGTCCGGAGAGATCCGGAAGTGCACTATCTTGTTCTGCGGATTGGACAGAATGTTTGGGATGTTCTTGTAATATGTTACCTCGATGTATTCATAATTTAAAGATCCGGATGATATTCACTGATCAGGACTAATCCGGGATACTCCAAGCTATCCAGACAGGGCAAACTGGAATAATGCAGGTGAAGCATTTATTGCAGACAGATATTAGGGTTTGCGGAGCAATATAAGGGATTTCTCAAAAGTCATTTGCTCATTCTGCACTCAAGAAGAAGCGAAAAGTGGAGCTCTGCAACAAGATTCATCAAGAACACCAAGGATCTCCTGCCGAAGTCATTGCATAAAGAAATCAATCCAACCACTCCGTGCCAACCGAAGACGCATAAGGTATTCTCCGTTTTTCATTATCTCACTGTAAATCCTTGAAGAATGGCTACTCCAAATATAGTTAAGATCTCTGATAGACCTCGCCCCACATTCAAGAAACACCCTTACAAATCATTGGAGGTAGATCCACTAGGAGCCTTCTCTAGTGTTCCTCACGGAGTTTTACATACTGAAGACATTAGGGTTTACATACATGCAAACATTGAGGAATTTGGGGAATTCAAATTAAGAGACCTCTATCACAAGCAACTGATAGACAATGCTTTTGAGCTTAAACCAGAGTATAAGGGTATCCAGAAGAAACAATTTGAGCAATTTATTCATTTCCCCAGCTTTGAAGAAGATGAATGGGTCCGGTATGTACTGAGCAGGATGCATGACAACTTTCTATGGCTGGATAGACCCTGCAAGATCACAAAAGAGGCAATTAGGGCAGTAACTGGTCTATACTCTTCCGGAGGGATACCTATCCTCAAATCTGTCAAGAACAACATTGTAACTGAGGCCACCAGATCAAAATTTGATAAGAGGGCAATGACCATTGAAGATATTTCGGATCCGGATATCAAGTATGCATCCATGATAATAGGATACAAGATCTATCACTCCAGCAAGGAGAATTCTGTATCCGGAACTGCAGTATACACAGCCTATGAAATGCTAAGAAAGAATGCAGAATATGATCTCTGCGAACTACTGCTAAGCCAATTAATGGAAAATATACAGAAAATCAAGAAGGACAAGAAGAATTCCTTTAAGTATGGTACTCTTATTGTATGTCTATTCTTCTACTTCATGAATGAGCTACCCGGATCAAGTGGATGGGTATGGGAGAGTGACAAACCTGTTGCAGTCCAGATAAGAGACTATTTGCATGGACTTGGGGATGCAAAAGCAAGAAATACAGCTCTATGGGGATACTTCAAAAACTTTCAGAGCATGATGCAAGCAAGAGAGAGAATTCCCCAGTCTCTTGTGGAAAAATACAAAGACTCAGTGTGCTTTATGGTTGACACTGATCAGTGCCTAATGGAGGCAGTGGAGCCAAGGATTGTCTGGATCATGCCCATGGGGTATGAAGTGGATGAACAGATAGTGGAGCTGCATGTTCAACACATGTTAAGTCAGCCCAAAGATCCTAAGGCAGAAAGGTTTGGAACCTTTGAGGAGCTGAGTGTAAAAATACATGTAGAACTCAGGGAACCTGAGATTAAGAGAAAGGTGAGAAAAGAAGTAGAGCACATTGCTCAAGGCCTAGGCATCTCAAAAGAGGCACTTGATGCCAGCCGGGAAAAGAGGAGGAAGGCTGAGGAAGAAGAGAAAAGTAAAGAAAGTGCTCCGGTTGAAACTCCCACTCGGACCAGATCATCAAAGAGATCTGCACCTCCCACAACCAAAAGCTCAAAACCGGAAGTCCAGGCATCCGGTAAAAGATCCAAGACAAAAGCCACAAGGGCTTATGAAAGCCAAAAGGATGAAGAGGAAACAGAGTCAGATGAGGGTGTAAAAGAAATAAAGAAGCAGAAGAGGAAAGGATCCGGTAAACCCTCCACAGGCCAAGACAAGGATGAAATGGCAGAGGTATCTGTTGAAAAGCCCACTCTGTCTCTAGAGAATGTAATCAAGTCGGTCACGGTGGATGGAAACCTTCAACCAATGACTGAATCTTATGATGACTTCAGTGAGGTTGACCAAAAGACTCTGCAGGAAGCCACCATCAAATATCTGAACATATATAATAAGGCTTTCATTGAGATCATATCTCTTATTCCTAAAAGCCTAGAAAAGGAATTGGAAGTAAGAAAGAACAGTGCTCATGCAAAAGATCTTGAGATCCGGGAGCAGATAGCTATTCAGCTATATCCTCAAATTGATCCCAAGACAATGAACATGATCTTCAAGGACTGCAAAGATGAGTTTAGAAGTAAAGCCAGGATGAATCAACTCATGCTAGGTGAGACTGACAAAGTGGCACAAGAGACAGAAGAGATCCTCCGGAAGGCCTTCAAAAGGTTCAATCTTCCTGTTGTAGAGGACTTAGGTACAGAAACAGCTGCAGATCCGGAATCATCTGTTCCGGAAGAAGTGGGCCCCGAACAGACAAACATCTCTCCTCCGGTTTCCCCTACAGTCTCCGGATCCAAAGAAGAAGAGGAATTACAGGAGAAGGAAGCAGGGGTGAAAGACAAAGAGGTTGACAGTTCCAAGACTGCAGAAGAAAAGAAACATCTGTCTCCGGCAAGAGACACTGCACAAACTGTTCAACAATTTTTGAGCAAAGAAACTTTAGAGATTGATGAACCGGAGCTTCTAAAAGGCCCATTCGACTTTGACTCTCTCTCTCCGGTACAAACAATGAAGATAGCTTCATTTGCAAATGCCAAGGCAAATGAAAAACTCCTGAAGTCTCATATGGAAGACTGTGAGTTGATAGAGGCTGCTTCCGGAGTACTTGTAAAGATTATGCCATCAATCCAGATAGATCCGACAACCTCCTCTTCCGGTAATCTAAAAACCTTAGTCAGCAGTGTTGATACACATTTTGATTCTCTAGAAAAATCAGCTGAAGAAAAGGTCCGGAAGGAATTTTTGGATAAGAGATTTTCAGAAATATTAGAATTAATCTCTAAAGATAGGAAGATTGTGAGCATTGGAATAAAGAGCTTAGAGAATGCTCTTAAGGATGGCGGTGACATCTACAAATTTTGTATATCCTGGTCAAAGGCAACAGCAGCAATTGACAAGAAAATAAAAGAGGAACAGGACAAGCTTCAAAGCTTATCTCAAAGTTTTGATCCTCTCTCTTCCTCTATAATAAATCAAGAATGTCAGACTATTGCAGTCTTGAATGAAATAAAGAATCTTGAGAAGGAAAGGAAGAATATCACCAACCGGATGGGAGAACTTAGAAGGATTATAATCCCTAAGTTGGAAACTATGCATGAGGCCATTAGTGATGCCCAGACCACCGCCCAAACAAAAGATCCGACAGATCTCAAGCGGGCAGAAGCTTTTGCATTTTTGTTGAGTGGTCACATTTCAATTTTGGACAGAATGAAGCTAAGTTGGGCTACTGAAATGATTCAATTGCAGACATTCTTCAGTATATGTGAGTATGTAAACATGCGGCTATATATAGAAATTTTTTTGAAAATTTTGGTGTGCGGACCCTACCCTTTGCCATTGATGTCAAAGGGGGAGTGAGGAGCAGTGAAAAATGAGGAATCCAACTAAGGGGGAGTTCCGGAAATTGTATATAAAGACAGAGCATCAGCAAAGGGGGAGCATAGTGTAAACACTTAGTCATTTTTTCACTAAGTGTTGCCATCAATGCCAAAGGGGGAGATTGTTGGCAAGAGACACTATATGGATTCATGGTTGTTGTCATTGATGGCAACAAAGGTCATCCCACATATCCGCAAGTCATGATATGTCTCTACCGGAAGTCAGAATAAAGATTGTTGTGGTCCGGTGAACAAGAACAGAGCATGTGGCAAGGTCCGACAGATTGGTCCGGATCTCTCAGAGGAAGTGTCTTGGTGCAGTGCAGATTTGGGGAAGTCAAGAGGACTACCTTGAGTAGTATATTCCAAGGATTCAGCCTCCGGTGATGGACAAGGAAAAAGATATGAATAGTTGAGTACCGGATTCCTGAGAGACAGTGAAAACAGAGGAAGAACTGACTGACAGAGTATCAGACTACTTTCCGGATGTGTTACTGATGATGATAAAGGTTGTGAAGGCATGAATCATGTTTGGCCGACATGATTGATGATATCTACAAGTATATGCTTGATCCGCATTGCTTGGTGAGCAAGGAATCAGCCGATAGAACAAAGTTTGTAAGAAACCAAACTGTTCCGGATGCCGACTAGAAAGGTGATGAAATTACTTGTGCGGATATATATAAAGGATGGATTTAGTTGTGAAAGGTGTGTGTGTGAAGGTATATGCGAACAAGTCTAGAACAGAGCAGAAGTAGTAAGAAAGATCCGGTATGTGAAAGGATAGCAGAATAAAGAACAAAGGAAAGATGAAGTGCAGCAGATCAGTGTACTGAGCCTAACCGGAACTGAACTCCAGCATATGCAGATGCTTCCAATCAGTTCAAGACTGTGATTCTTATCACTTTGTAGACAGTGTGTCTTCTTGTAGGCAGTGAGCCTCTTGTGAGCAGTGTGCTCGGGCAGTGAGCCCTAATTGGCAAGTGCCATTTTGTAATTTCCTATTCTTCTAACAGAGAATAATTTTTGGGTTAATCACCCCGTGGTTTTCTCCCTTAACAGGGTTTCCACGTCAAAAATACTGTGTCATGTGTTTCTTATTTCATGGTAATGTTTTTTGTGTTTGATTCAATGCTGCATTAATTAATAAGGAAGTTCAGATAGAGAAATAATTAGGATAACTGATTCACCCCCCCCTCTCAGTTATCAACAAATAGGTCATGCAAAGCTTAAAAATTTGTGAACTTAAATATCTCTTGTGAGGGTTTCATGGCTTTGCCTACGTCTATGTCATACTGGTGTAGATAGCAAGAGTCTTTTATGTTAGCCTACATTTATTGTGGCATTCTTTAAGTCACTATGTCTATAGGTGAACTTTCATTCCTCCATAGCTATTACTACTAGAGTTGAAGGTTTAATGGCGACAATCAATGACATCTCTGCTCAAGTGACTTAGGAAATTTGTTCCCAAGGTATTCCACAAGGTATGTCCACTGAAACACCACTAAATTTGATTCTTTTGATTCCTAACTTTGATAAGGCATGTTGTTGGTTAGAAAAAATTACCTTGATAGGGTATTTTGTTGGTAGGGTCCCCCTGAAAGGATGCTCAAAGACTAGATCAACAAGTCATAGACCTTGCATGGGATTTACCTTGACGCTGTGAAAAACCTCACTAAAGGGTTTTTTCTTTTTCTCTTTGCTAAAGCCAACCGTGTTGAATCTGTCCTCAGTCATGGCCCTTGGCTTGTCTATTCCTCAATGCTTGTTTTCAAACCCTAGACTTGAGACTTTTTCATCCTTGATGAAAAGTATTTTAAAATTCCCATTTGGGTTGAGTTCCCTAAGTTATCCTTGTCGTTCCCTAAGTTATCCTTGCCATGTTGGAACGTTTTGAGCCAAATAGTATCTTCTTTAGGTTTTGTGGTATGTGTCAAACCTGAATAGTTCTATTCAATTCATCCTCAGTGGTAGGTCTCCATTGAGGTGGACCTATTCAAGGACCTCTAAGAGTTTATTGACATCTAGGTTGGCCTCTTCTTTAGGTTTTTCAGTCTGTGTCAAACCTAAAAAGTTCTATTTTTCTCATCCTTAACAACATGTATGTGTTGAGGTGGACCTATTCAAGGACCTCAAAGATTATGTTGACATCTAGGTTGGCCAAACCAAATATAGGCAACATGTTCAATATATTGACCTCATGAATACTTGTCACCAATGTCAATCCTCAGAACACAAGATTTGGGACTACCCTTTCGTGTCCCTATGACCAAAGTCTTATGTACAACTCTCTTTTAGGTTGCAGCCTCCTACAAAAGAAGAGGAAGGTTGGTCTATAGTTGTTAATCGCAATGCCAAGAACTCTGGTAAGCCCAAGCCTACTCCCAAACCTTTTGGCTCTAGGATCCAAGCTTTGAAGAATGTTTCAAAACCTCTAGACACAGGCAAAGCTACAATATTCTCCCCCAACAAGACTTCTAGTGAGGTGAAATTTATAATAACCCTACTCACAACATCAACCTTGGCTCGACCATCAACCGTTAATGCTTTACATGCTTCCCCTCCTCCTACTAGATAGAGGAGGTCTTGTAGCCCACAAAGGCAATTGGAAGATGGAGAGTTTGTGTCAAAAAATGAAAACCAATCTAGTTAAGCTTCTAGATAGGAAGCTTTGATGCTAATAAAGTTATGTTATAGAATAGTTATTGCACTCTAGATGAGTTGAATAACGAGGATATGAATTTTGACACTCATTCATGGATTAGATTTCTTGGAACGTCTAAGGTCTAATGGAACTACCATGAAAATATTTTTCTCATGATGCTTGGCTTCAAAATCTAGGTCTAGACATTCTCTATTTATAAGAGGTTAAAGTTTCTATCTTTTTCTCTATGCTTCTTGCTGTGTTATTTGGTCTTCTAGCCATTTTATTTTTAGTAACCGTGAAGTAGTTCAGGGTGGTGTCATCACCTTTATCTCTCCCATATGGCACCAACACTTGGTTGATTAGGGATGTGACCCCACCAATTATAGATTGTGGGCTCTTTTCAATAATAATAATCATTCTTTCAAAGTTATTAATGTTTATGCTTCAAATGATGCTATGGAGAGATCTCATCTCTAGACATGGATAACTAATTCAATGCCTACCACCAGTTAGGTTTTGTGCAAGGATCTTAATATGATTAAAATGGCCTATGATAAATGTGGGCCCTTGCATATGCATTGAATAGCTAGCAAAAGAGAGGCTTGGTTTTTCATGCATAATAAATTAGGGGTTTTGATCCCAATACTAGGCGCTGCCAAGATCATACAATGTGGTACACCTAGAGTAATCTAAGAGTTGGCCTTGACAGGGTAATCAAGCATCTAGATCAAGCCATGATGTTAGCTCAATCTTTTTTCCTTTGCCAATTGTTATTCCTTTCTAGTGGATCCTTTATCAGATGTTGTCCTTTCTGATCACTTTCTAATACAATTTCATATTGAGTGACAAATTTCTAAACTCAAGGTTATGAAGACACAATTTTTCCTTAACATGTCACTTCTCAATCACAAAGCCACGTCGACTCATATTCAATGTGTCTATAATTTGGAACCACACCCATGCATGGGGTTAATTAGATAACATGGTGGAATGGTGCCATAACCCATACTTCCCATTTTCTCTATATTTATGGGCATCAACTAGCCTGTTTCTACCATCACTCTTACGAGGCCACCATGTTTGACTTCTGCCAAGCCACCACCACTTTGGAAGTGCATTATGTTTAATTATGCAACTTAGCTTCACCACCAGAAGCAAGTTGTAGATTCCCACACAATGCAGGGGGCTCAAGTCAAATCTCAACTCCAATAACTCAAGATTGGAGATAAAGTTTTGAAAGAATGTTTTTAGGCTATGTGTGCCCATCATACCTCCCAATCTATTAAGTAGATTAGATAGGGGCAACAACTCTTGTAGGAGCTTCCTAATATTCTTCAGGCTTTTATTTTTCACTATGAGCAAGTTTTTTCTTAGGAGTACACTCCAGCTAGGTCAGCTACTTTACAACAATGCCTTAATGTGGTTCCTTGTCAGGTCTATTATTCCTAGTGTATTCTCTATGAATAACTTCTCACCAAAGAGGACTTAAGGGAGGTTGTTTTTCAATGTCTAATGACAAAGCCCCTAGTTTAGATGGTTTTCCTTATGAATTTTATAAGTCCTTTTGGGATATTGTGGGTAACAACCTTCATAAGGTTTATCTTGAATCTTTTCAATCAATTCCTCGGGACATTTAATTAATAAAGGAAACAACAAATTCATACCTAAAGCTAGCAATCCTAAGGAAATTAGTAGCTAGCATCCAATTGCTTTGCTAAATGTTTCCTATAAAATCATTGCTAAGGCTCTGGCTCTCAAGCTTTGACCTATTCTCCTTTATTGGTTTGGCCTGAATAAACAAGTTTCATTTAATCTAGATTTATCCTAGATAATATCATTTCTATGTGGGAAGGGATGGAATGAGCTCACCACTCTCAGTAGCCAACCATATTTCTCAAAATTGACTTTGTCAAGACTTATGATTGTATTGAATCATGATTGTTTATCCTCGCCATGCTCCAGTTGCTTGGATTTGGGCCTCATTTCATTCAATCTGTTCAGATGTTATTTGTTGATGCGTAAACTTGCATCACCATTTCTAGTCAACAATCTAAACCTTTTAGGCTTCATTAGTCCATTAATCAAGGGTGCCCCTTTTTCCCTGGTTCTATATGTTCTTGTTGCTTGAGGATTTGGTTAACTCTTGGCTCATGTGATCTCCCAATCCTATGTTAAGGGGATATCTCTCCCCAACTCTTCCCAATGGTTGGTTAATAGTCATTTTTTCAATGATTCTTTTCTTACTCTCATTAAGGAAGAAAGTAATGTTAAAAAAGCCCTTTAGTGCCTAGACATTTTTTGTTGGGCCTCTAGTTAAAGCATTCAATGGAAAAAGACTCAGTGTTATAGACAATCCTTCCTTCCCAAGCTAATTTGACTTGATAATTTTGGATGGACATGGATTGGGTAGAAGAAATGTTTTGTTTTCTGGGTATTACCTTTGCATTTCAGGCCTCTCCTTTTGAGCTATGGCAAGATACAATTGATAGAATTGAAAAAAGATTAACTATTGGATCACCAAGCCATTCTCTTTGGTTGGTAAGTTTTAAATATGTTCTAAAATCTTGGCTTCCACTCATGTTTATCACTCTTCCTATTGGGTCACATCCAAGGCCTCCTATTTGAAAATTGGAAAATTACTCAAAGATTTTCTATGGGATTCTAGTGAAGGGCATCGAGATTTCCATCATGTGGCTGAGAAATTATTCCTTACTCATGAAGTTGGAGGATTAGGCCCACTTTCCATCCATAGGCAAGGCATTGCCTTATGTGCCAAATGGATTATCAGAGCCTTAGAGGACAATGAGGCATGAAAAATTCTCATCAGGCATTGTATTGGTTCCAGTGTCCCCTCAAGATGACTGGCTTGGAAGCGCCTTGATTTTGGCACTCTTATTACTATGAGGGATCCTATCAAGATTTAGGGCATGTTTGTTATTAAGACCATTTGTAAAGCTTTGGAAGCCATTAAGCCTTGGTTCCATTGGGTAGGAAATGACTTTTGCAATGGCATTTCTATTAATCAACAATTTGTTTGTCTCCAGTCCTCTCTTGTCAAGACCATCCCATGGATAAGGTTCCATGGATCTATGCCTTGAAATTTTTCAAAAGAGGCATTTTGTGTGTTGCTAGACTTCATCAATAAAGCAACCAAGAACTTTCTTTCTTGGCCTAAATTTAAATTAAAATTTAAGCTTGTTAATCAAGACCATGAAACTTTTTAGTTTGTAATTGATGTTATTCCTCCCTGGATGCTTCACAAAATTGGGGTTCAACCCCTCAAACCATGGTGGAAGGATTGGAAATGGTACCTAGACACATCATTTTAAAATTATAGGCCTTGAAAAGGTTATTTATGGCTATCTCCATACCTTCATATGGTGGATCAACTTAATCATTGTTGGTAACTCCAATCCTCTCTTGGGACCTAGCACCATCATTTCCATTGTAACTAGTTTGTTTTTCTAGAGCCTAAGTTGGCTCATTTTTCCTGGTGTATCCATTATCAAGGCCTTCCTCTTGGTGCTCATTTGGCTCATATGGGTATTATTAATCCCCACTGTCCATTCTGTGTGTAGATTGAGAATCTCAGGCATCTTTTTTGGTTTTGTCCTTGTTCTCAAGAAGCTTGGAATTAGATTCATGATTTCTTTAGACCCTTTCAACATGCTCTCTTTTCTTGGCACATGGTTTTTCTTGGAGACTAGCCTTGTCTACTACTAAATTATACCCAAATTTGGCATGCTTTCAAGGTGGAAATTTTCTTCAATATTTGGAAATATAGAAACGCAATTGATCCAAATTAAACTAACGTTAATTAATTAATCACTCCACTTCAAAGGTTGTGGCAACCTTTGAACATAACCTTTGGATACAAATAAATATTACTTCATAATGAAGAAGACAAGTAGAATCATGAATACATCTCTCAATGAGATTGCCAGACAACTCCAAACCAATTATTACTAGTTTCTACAATACCACAGGTGACCTGCTCACCAAGTGTTGTCCTTTGAATCTCTAGTCAGATTTAGATTAGTGGTATCATAGCTATCTAAAGATGCCAAATATTAAAAAAAAGAATCATTGAAGGAGGAGTTTAAAGGCCGCAGTTGAAAGCAATAACAAGGGAGTTACATAAATTGTAGATTGCAACATTGAGTAGTCGTTGAAGGAAATAAATCAAATCGTTGGCAAAAAAAAGGTCACAAGACTAAGCATAAGCTACCAAAGTTTGTGAAGTTTCTAGATAAAAATAAATCTGTTGAAGGAAATAAATCGAATTGTTGGTAAAGAAGAGGTTACAAAACTAAGCATAAGCTACCCAATTTTGTGAAGTTTGCAGATAAAAACAAAGATGCAAAATAAGAGATAAAGTTGCCAATTTAAGTTAAATCACCAACAAAGGAAGATGAAATAATCACCCAAGTCGCCACAATTTTAGAAGACAAATTGCAAAGAAAATAAATCCTAGCATAAGTCACACAGGAAGGAGGAGAATAGGTCAAAAGGATCACTTCAATACACACAGTTGATATTGCACCTTCACGCATTAGGTACTCTGGATATTTTGTCATCCTCAAAGTTGTGAGCTCATCTCTTGTATTCTTCCCTTCTTAGACTATTATGCATTGAATGCGGTGAGATTGCCATCTCCATGAGTAAAGATCTTTGTCGCCTTAGATATTAACTTGATAAATATATACAAAATCTTAACATAATCATATATCATTCACAAAGTAATGTCATATAAACCTTTGGCAAGAAATGTTTCTGGAGAGAGCTTCATTTATTTTGAGTAGATTCTACTAACCATTTCTATAGAGATAGGAAGTGGCCATAGCAGATCATTTGGCAATCATAGTCTTTCACTTCACCTAGATAAAGAAGACTTCTACTAGTGGGAAAGGGAAGACTTATATAGATTGTTTCATTTCTTTTGTGGTAACAGAGGAAGTTGGTTTCTAACTAAAACCTAGTATCTAGAGGTTGTTTGCCCCTGTATGTCAAGGTTAGGCTATCAAAATTGGGATTAGAATCACAAAATCCTTCAGACTATCTTCCTTCGAGATGCACACAACCAAAAATGGTAGAAGAACATGGAGATTCATATGATACCTTAAAATTGATGGTTGAAGACACTTTAAGAAAAAAACATGAGATGATGAGTGAATTTCCTTGGTTGCTCTAGTAGAATAGAGGAAATCAACAACCAAAAAAAATATAAATTCTATTCGGCGATCACACTCCTTTCAAAGCACAAGTGAACTTTGATATCCCAAACTTCAAAGGAAAATTTGATGCAAATGTTGTAGATGATTGGTTATCAAAATTAGAGAATTACTTTTCTATAAACTAGTTCTTTGATGCTGAGAAGGTAACCTTCACCCTCCTCAAAGTTGAATGCCACGTGAAACAAGCATGGGAGACTAAGTGGACATCCAGAGAACTCCCTGATTTGGATGATAGCCCCACATGGGGAGATTTTGTGGAATAGATCAAGGAAGAATATTTTCCTGAAGATGCATATGAAGAAACATATATATGATGGCAGTTTATTCGACAGAAAAGGATCAATCTATTCAAGACCACACCAATACATTCCATGCTTTATCAGCAAAGATTGGCATCCAAGATATGAAGAAAAATCAGGTTTTGAAGTATCATAGTGAACTACACCAATATATTCAAATTGAGATGGCCTTCTTGAATGTTGAGACACTAGGAACCACTTTCAAAGATGCAACAGAAATTGAAGAGAAATTCAAACAAAGGGGAAAAAAGGATTATCTATCAAACAATAAATCAAAATGGGAAGGTAGTAGTGAACTTGTAGGAAGATAGACCACAAAGGGATTCTCCTCACAATCACCAACATCAATTAGGGTTGCTAAAAATATACAAAAAGATACAAGCATGTGGTGTGAAATTCATAAAAGTCCTTCACATAACAATAAAGATTGTTGAGTTGCTAAGACATTAATGGCAAAAACACATGAAGTAGAGAAATAAGCTAATTTGTTACCTATAAACCCTTTTGAACAGAAGGATTATGAGCATATCATTGAGGCGGACCCTTATGCCATGGTTGTCACTGCTAAAATCTTGCCTCGCGAAGACGAGGAATGTTTGTTCTATTCACAAATGTGGGTGAATGGGAAAGCCTTACATTTCATTGTTGATAGTGGGAGTCAAAAGAATTTGATCTCTACTGATACTATCAAGAGGTTGAACTTACCGACAACACCCCATCCACAACCATACTCTATGGGTTGGGTGGGCCAAGGGAGAGATATTCAGGTAAGCAAGCAATATTGTTTATCCTATTCCATCAAGCCATTCAAAGACAAGGTAGTCTGTGATGTGGCACCTTTGGATGTATGCAATGTATTGTTGGGACAAGCATACATGTATAGGCATCATGGAATCTATGAGTCCAAATCTCATAGTGTTATTGTTAAGTTAGGCGAACAAGAGTATCAGATACCTAAGGTAAGTCCTACAAAATCTGCATCTTTATTTAGTACAAAAATAGTGTATGCATTTGATTGCTCAAACCAGATCTCTTGTATCAATGCTAACAATTCAACCTAAGGAGGTAAGGTCAGTCATAGCTAGCACTCCTACCAAACCAGTCACCACCACCATTTAGTAGAATCCAATGGAGATGTTGGCAAATTATCAGAATGTATTCACCTCACCAACAGAGGTTCCATTACAGTGTCAAATCAAACATTCAATTGATATAATCTCAAAAACACCATTCCCAAATGGACCGTTGTGTAGAAAATCAGTTTTAGAGAATGATAAGATCAAGTAACTAACTCAAGCATTAATTCAAAAGTGACATGACCAGCATTGTACATCTCATCACTTGTCGGTTGATGAAAAAGTTTGGCTTCATCTCCAAATGGAGCACTTTTCAAGACCTAATAGGAAACTTCGTACTCTTCAATATGCACCACACAACCCCCTTAAACATATTCAGATTTCCAAATTTAATCCTAAGACTACTGATCCATTTATCAATGACCAGATTGTAGATGTTTTTGAGAAAACACTAAAAAATAGTCGATACCTCTCTATTGCGTGGTTCAGGCTGACCAGTTACCTTGTTAGGGAAAGTGCTTTACCAAGGAACACATTGTACAACACTTTCCTCATTTTTTATTGAACATCAATGCAATGGGGCACATTGCCTCTCAAGGGGGAGGAATGATCCAAATTAAACTAATGTTGATTAATTATCACTCCGCTTCAAAGGTTGCGATGACCTTTGAACGTAACCTTTGGATACAATAAAATATTACTTCCTTCACAATGAAGAAGACAGGAAGAATCATGCATACATCTCTCAACAAGATTGCTAGACAACTCCAAACCAATTATTACTAGTTTCTACAATATCGCAGGTGACCTGCTCACCAGGTAATGTCCTCTAAATCTCTAGTCAGACTCAAATCAACAACTCTCTTTTCTAATTACACTGTAGATGTTCATTTCTCTTTATACACTAAAGCCATGGTTTTCTCTAATGTTCTTATGGAGATCCAGGTGCAAGCTAGTAAAGTTGGAATTGAGGTTACTCATCTTCAGGAGTTGTTGGATCACTAGGGGGATGCCCCTTGCACTGTTTCCAAGGTTCCACCTGATCCCTCTTCTCCTTCTCAAGGGCATCAGCATGGTTGCAACCAATTTTCTAGGAGAGACACAAGCTCCCACTCTTGTGGATCCTAGCCTCTAAATTCTAGAGATAGTGTTGCTTGTGGTGGTTGGTCTCAACCTTTTGTAGCATTGTAAATTATGTACTCTCACAATTTCACGCTATGTTTGAATTCCACTTTAGTGTCCACTCCCTTAGCATCTTTTTAGGATCATTTTCCAGCCTTAGCCTTATCCTCAAAACTATAGAAGTGCATTAACCTTGGCAACACTTGAGGTTATCTCAACCTTTGAAGAATTGAAGTTGCCTAGACGAAAGTGCTTGGCGTCAACATCTATGCAATGTGCTAATGTCTTGAGAGATCTATTTGTTTGCCAACAATTTTTTGAAGTTACGTTTTGACTAGTGTGGTGCTCTAAGATTTTATTGATGCTTATCTATGCCAAAATGACTCCTTTCCTAGATTTTTGTCACTTCCCTTTTCTATAAAACCCTCTTGAATTGCCATTGAAAAGGGATCGAATTCACATGCTAGCGAAGCTCTACTGAAATCAATACTCATCAATATCACACTCTCACTCTTACTCACTCCATTGCTCTATTCGACTTATTATTTACTTGATATCATTGCATGTGTTAAATTAATCATATTTTCATTTATATACCTTGTCAATCCTTCTTGTCACCGCTCAAACAATTCTAGATACACTTAGAATTAAAGCACACATTTTATTTTATCAATCAATTAATAGCTCTAGCTGTCGTTGAGGTGGAAACACTGAAAAGGGGTTTCACTAAAGAAAAATCGTATACAACCCAACCCTCTCTTTCATCTTTGCAATTGCAAGTTGCATGAGGAAGGATTTCAAGTGCACGAATGTTTGCTTTCTTGTTCCTCCTTTCTCATCATTTTTTTTATTTCATTAAATATGCTATCATTTTTAGTTGTGTTTATCATTTTTGATATTCTGTGTGATAATCATCGATTTACGTGTCAACGAGAAGCTCTCAAAAATCATGCAAAGCCATACATATCAAAGATTCAATCTTTCTACACCATACAAAGTATAGTATGATGCACAGACGTCCCCATCGTGCATTGTCATCCTAGATAGTGAGCCTATCTGCCTACTGACAGGTTCTCTATGATTTTGTATTTCTTTTTTTGTATTCATTTCTAGAATTTAGTTTATCAGTCCCTGTATTTTCCAATTTTCTTCCATCTTAGTTAGTATTAGTTATCTCTTTCCATTCTAGTAGCAACAAAGGGATATAGCCTAAACAATCTTGCTCTTCCAGATTGGATAGTAGTGAGATATATGTCTTCGTTGGCTAGTATCCTAATGTTTAGAGAGAATATTGTTCTAGTTATAAGTAATTTAATTAGAAGCTATTTTTCCTATCGAACATTTTGGTGAACCTGACGAGTCTTAAACATTTATAAACTACAAAAACAAAACATTTTCTTTAACACAAACTTCTTCTGATCTTTGAATATTCGAGTACTCATGCCTTGTGTAGAGCTCTTACTAGTTTATGATCTTCATAACCTAGTTCTCTGACTTTGACTTTACCATCCACAAAAATTTAAGGTTACTCATAGCTTCACATGCTATTAGTAGCTCTAGCTCCACTCAACTAGAAAATGAATAGGCCACATTTTGATGAACCCTTGAATCTACCCAATGTCAGCATTATCTCCAATGCCACTTTATTAGAGTTAGTGTCATTCCAGTGTACCTGATATCAGGTGTTCCCTTCAATATCTTGTGTCCTGCCACCATTGATATATACATTCCATGACCATTTCCGAAATGAAAGCATGAACACTATCCCACTCCACCTTACTGCAAGCCAAAGCACATGCCTCCCTCGCCTCCTCGGAGTCCTTATACATCATCTATTTTAGTTTTTGGTACCTCTTCTCCACCAATTGTCACCACTTCTCGCATTCCCATTGTTAGCACTAATCGACCCTCTATTGTTATATATTCTGATAGCAATCCAAATCACTCTTCCCCAAGGAAGATATATTTGAATCTTTGGACGAGATACAATCTTTGTCCTTGATCTTCACAAGATTGATGGATCTCACCTTTGGTGAGGTACATGAGGATCCTCCATTAGTTGTTGATCCTCCACATTTCAAACTAGGCACAATACCAAATACTTCCCTTGAAATGGTCCCTCTAGCAGCCTGTCCACCATCCCTATATGATGAGCAAGATTGGGAGGTAGACAACCTACTAGAGCCCAACCCTTGAGAGTGGTACCTTTGTTCCATCGGTTATTGTTCATAATATGATTGTATGTTTTGTAATCCTCATGCTTGTTACATGATATGTATATTTATTAGCTCTCCTTGGAGGACCCTTGATGCCCTTGTAGGCACATGAATATAGGAAGAACGAAAATGTTGTGATATTCTTCTATATGTTTCTATATTCTTTTATATGTCGTACTTAAATTTTCCACATTTTGAGGATGATGCAAAGTGTCGAATGATTTAGCATCCCTCTATGTTGACCCAAAATTTTTACTGTCTTCATGTGATCTTATTCCATTGTATTCGTAGTTCTACATACCTAAGGGATGATGAAAATTCCAAATTGTATGTCCCTGATTATTCCCATCCTATATATTATATTGACTCTGAATCACATAGATCCCTTTGTGCTTTATTGTGATGTGTGTTTTTATGTGACAACTTGTTGTACATTATTTGGCATCATGCCATGCTTACACAAGCCATTGTGTATCATGCTTGTAGCATCGCCTTGGTTGTTGTTCTTGGGGGCATCTCCTTCATGACATAGCTTCCTGAAACATATCCTCTAGGCATATGCTTCCTAAAAGCTCTCATGCCTTTTCCTCTCTTTTTACCTTAAAATTGATTCCTCTATGGAATATGCAATTATTTTGAGGTGGGGACATATATTTTCTACCTTTCACATTTTTACACACACCACATCGATGGTATGCTCTTTACAACATTTTTGTAGCATTTGTGGTCCATACCACCTTTACTAGAATTACCTAGTGATTCTAGTCATGTAAACTCTAATATTGTTTCACATGTAGCTCACCTAGAAAAGCAATGCTAGTCCATGGTACTTCATTCACTACCCTGTCAGCACTTATCATAAGTCACCTAGCAATGAGATATGCTAGCTCTAGTGACTTACAGATTTTTTTTAGTATGGTTCCTAGCTCTTGTAGTATGCTATCCCTAGAGCCATACCTAGCATTTTCCTAGTAGATTGACGTTAGAAATGCCTTCCTTTTACTTTTCTGTATGTTTATATGTGGGTCATCCCACAATAATGGGTTACACTTTTTGGCCAAACTTGACATTGAAATCAACATTTTGAACTAAATCTTCACTTTCTGACACCTATAGCCGCTAAACCATTAGGAATTTGAAGATGATGCGAACTAGTGATTTGTGAGATTTTGTTTGTAGATTGTATATATATATATATATATATATATATATATATATATATATATATATATATATATATATATATATATATATATATATATATATATATATATATTTAAAATTGGAGTTAAATTGTAAAAATTTTGTGTCTCCTTTGATAACTAGTTTTTAATAGTAAACAACATTTTTTAAAGTGATGTGTATTCTGTAGCACATAAATTTTATTCTACAAAGGATAAAATTTTGATTCTTTTCAATTTAGATGGTAACACTGATATATAGGGCATGTATTCACTTTCATAATGTTTTGTTGAATATTTTTTTAAATTAAGTTTTGAAGTCAAACCAATTATAATTTAGACATAAGCGTATTCCGTAAAACATAACTTTTTCTGTATGTATCAAAATTCAAATTTTTTTTGGTTGAAACAAGGACATCAATACCTAGGGCATAGATATTTTTCAGATTTTTTTTCACTAGTTTACTAATTTTCCATGTGTGTAGAACAAAGAACTTGATGTTCGGTGAAAAACCTACATTCACAAGAAATAAAAAATAAATATAATAATCAAATTAAATATATTTAAAATTATACTTTTTGGGAAGCTTATAATAAGGACTACATACTTACAATTTACATAAATTTTAAATGAATTCATTTGATCCCCCAAAAGGTAAATCAAAAGTGGTTTTTTATCAGCATTTTGATAGGTGTAGAGGAGACTCCATTATATGTACGGTTTAAAATTAGCAGGGTTCTATTCAAGGGGGTTTCAATCTAAGTGGGTTTGATCAAACCCTCTTCAATTAAAATCCTTTAAATGGAACCTTTCAAGGCTTAAATCATTATATTTTCTAAAAATATGTGATTTCAACAAAAATCAGGATATCTCAAAAAGTGTTACACATTATTGTGGCAACACCCATGTATTTTATTAATTCATTAGATTAATGTGTATCAAAATATATTATTTTCTAACAGCAAGGGTTTTGGCAAATCATATTTGGTCTAATCCTCCTTTTCATTAGCTTTATATATATATATATATTGTAGACACCTAAAATTGGTCATTCTTTGTCACTCCCTAATTCATTCCTACTTACCCCCAATTCATCCCTATTCAACCCTAAAACATCTCTAATTCATCCCTATTCATCACTAACTATCCCTATTCATCCCTAAACCATCACTAATCATCTCTAGACAACCCTAAATCCCTATTTCTACCACATTAACTGAATAAACACATGTTTAGATAGATAATTAACCAATTCCCCTTCAATTCATGATTTTACAATATTTTATTGTCAAAATCACTATTCATGTACTATTCACTATTCATCTATACTTGCATTGGTACCTGCATCGGTACCTAGCCCTAGCTAAAATGATTTATTAATCATTTATCCCCTTTCTCCATAGTCCAAACATTAGATAAATTTAATTTATCTAAAATCCCCTTTCCCCATCCTATGAATTAAATAAATATTTGTATTTATTTAATTCCTATTTTCTACACTTTTGATTAGGTCACCTAAACCTAATTAACTAACCTAATCCCCCACTTGTACAACCTAAATCTCAATCTAACCTTGGTCAAATCTCTCCATTCCCCAAATGTACAAAGGTATGGGCCTCTTGTACATGTCCACATGCCCTTCTTTCAAAAGGCATGGTCAAGAACCTACATACAAAGGTCCATTTTTCCTCCATCGACTATTCCTCCAATTTTAAATTGGGCATATACCCATGCTTCCAATTTAAATTTCAAATCAAA
This sequence comes from Cunninghamia lanceolata, assembly GCA_027924645.1. NCBI lineage: Eukaryota > Viridiplantae > Streptophyta > Pinopsida > Cupressales > Cupressaceae > Cunninghamia > Cunninghamia lanceolata. Next base: position 715,861 of record BSBN01000766.1, on the reverse strand, counting down.
TCTGATGGCACAAGTTCAATGAACTCATGCACATGCTTTGCTTCCTCTAATGGCTACCTTACCAGGCACAACTTAAACCCAATCCCAGAAACTCAAACAAGGGACATTCAGAAAGAACGACAGGAATTCCAAAGTATTTCCTTGTAATGATTAAATACAAAAATGATAGGAACTTCAAATAAGAGAGATAGGGGGTTAGGCAAACTTCCCCAATCTTAAACAATCCAATACAAATGATGGGAAGAATAGATTTACAGTAGGAAAATATTATGATAAGAAACCCAATTTAGAAGTTATATTATTGTCAAAAACAAACATTACATCATTACCATTTGGCCTATACAGAATGGCCTTGCAAAATGTAGAATATCAAACTAATCTACTTCTTGAAAAATTGGCTCTCCTCAGAACCGTTGACTTCTCTTGGATTTCACCCTCAGCTTCCAGACCGCCGGCTTTCTCTTTTCTTCAACTCAAATCTGACTGCCTCTTCCTAGTTGCAAATGCCTTTAAATATCACTTCCTTGTTTTAAAGTCTGTAGCAAAAAATAATAACTTCATGACCATCACTGGCAGAGAGAGACTGATGTCGAAAACATCCCCATAATGCCCATGACCTGCAGAGGTTTCTAGAATGGAACCGTCATTCCAAAGCTGCCAATGATACATGCAAAATAACTGTCACGATGAAATGGACGATGCCAGGCAAAATAAGGAAGGAATACAGACGACTTAAATGATTCACTCCTTAGAAACTATTGGTTGTTTCTAATTTTGGTCTACATGATTTAAGGCGTTTTCAGATCCTCTTGCCTTAGAAATAGCATAATAAAAGAAAAGATTTGCTGGCTTTTGCCAGCTATCCATAACCTCCAATCCATGATTCCCTTATGAGCTATCCAATAAGTAGATTATTTGCTTGGAGAAATGGTCAACAGAAAGATGGGTGACAAGAGATTCAAGAACAAAGCGATGGGAGCTGCCATGCACACTAAAATTACAGAAAGCAAGATTCTTGCTTTATTCACCAAACAAAACCAAAACATCAGAAAGCAAAAATAAACCAAAATCAGAAAGAGACAAGATGCCCCTGCATCAGACTCCCCCACTGAATAAGATTCATGAGCTCCTGCTCATGAGCTATGTAATAAAATGTTTATATCAAAACCTCTTCTTCTGCTTCTTCCCATTTGTCTCATGCTTGCAATTGCTCTTCCTAATTTTCTTTATCTGTAATTATTTTCTTTCCACATTCTTCTTATAGATCTGCCTGTTGATTTCTTTATCCACTGCAAATCTCCATAACTCTGTCTCTTCTCCACAGTCATCAATTTCAAATGAAAATAAAACTTCATCCTCATAAGTCTTTACTTTAGCAATGTTATCTCTAATCAGTTGGTCTTCCTCCTCCTCATCTTCTAGTTCTTTCACTACAGCCTCAAAAGTACCTTCACCATTTTCCTTTTCTGCGATAATTTTCTTCACTAAGTCTACACTCTCTCCTTCAAAATATTTTTTCAAACTAAACATTGCCTCTAATCTCATATTCTCATTTGCAATTGCAGATTTCTTCTCCTCTTCATTATCATTTTCATCTTTAGAAATGAAAACACAAACAAGGTTTTCTCCATCCTTAGACTCTAACTCACTTCGATCACCATCTTTCTCAAATCCACTAGCCAACCAAAGTGTGAACTTTTTAAATTCTGACTTGACTCTACTTCATGCTCTCTTTCCTTGGCTTTCTTTGAATGTCCTGCAAACACCATAGAGTTAAGAAATTAACAATTCTCCAATGTATCCATCTGACATGAGATCTTTTGCGAATTCCCATATAGCTTTCTTTTCTCCATACTTCCTATCAGTCTGTCAACACTAATAAAAGCATGCTCAAACTTCAACAAGTCTGCCTTCAACATTCTTTAGACTTCCTCTTCCATGCCCCAGTTAAGTAAACATAAATTATATGCAATATTCCCTCTCTTATTGTAAACTACAATATCATTTTCTCTTTTACTCATTTTGTCTTCCATACCTACACAAGAAACATATATTTCTTTTTCTACATGCTTCATGCTTTCATTCAGCTCCTGCTATCTTCTAAACATTTCCTTCCTTTCAACATGCCTCAAAAACTTGGGCTCCATCTCACCCATACTCAACCATTCAATATCACCTATCCCTGCACTCTTCTTGACACTAACAATATCATCCATTTTGGACCTTGTTTTCTTAGCTTTTTGTTCATCAGCAAAACCATCCTTCCCTATCAGCCCATATATTACAACTCACAATATCCCTATTGAAATGTGGATTTTATGTACCATATGTCCTTCTAGATTTCTCATTATATAAACCATCAACAAAATGAAAGACAATACATTTTATCTCACCTTGTAGTTCTGTTGCCATCTGCTGCTTTGCATTCTTGGTTATTCCAACAAACTTCTCCATTGCACTCCTTGTACATTCATCGAGATCCACTTTAACTATTGTCTCCTTATATGAATCGATGTTTTCAGTTGGTAAGGCTTCAACCTCTATAATGAATGCAATCTTAGCTTCATTGTCTACTATCCTTTCTTGATCCTTCATCCTATGATCATGGTTCCTCTTGGACTCTTTCATGTCCTTCATTCCTTGGGACTATTTTCTGTAATAAACTCCCTTACACCCATCTGCTTTCTTACACTTCCTTTGCCAACTCGGTATTCTATACCCATGATCCTTAACAATGTTTGAATTCCCTAGATTACTCATCTCCCTATTTACTTGCATTTTCAAGTTAGTATTTCCATATGCATTCTCATAATGATCATTTCTTCCTTCATATACCCTTGTCATACCTGGTTGTTTGAGTTTTCTCTCATCCTTGATTTCCTTGCTTACCAACCCAACCCTTCCTTGGGTTTCTCTTTTCCCTCCTACAAAACCTCTAAATACATCATGAAATTCCACATCTCCTATATCCTTCCTATTATTCTAGAAAATCTCATTATCCTTCTTATCTTTATTTTCAAATACATTGTAATATACCTTTCCTTGAGGACCTATTGTAGTTGATCCTTGCACACCTTTTGCTGCAACTTGTATCTGTCTTTTCTCGTCTTCACCACCATCTACGAGTGCCTCTTCTCTCATTAATGTTGAGGTCTCAGCCTTGACCCCTGCAATGAAGTCTCTCATAGCTTTTCCTTTTCCCATCAGTGTTGCTACATGGACTGCTTCTTTCCATTCAGTATCTCTTTCCTTATCTACGGGCTTTCTTTTTGCCCTTCCTCTTTGGATCTCCAAAGGCTTGTTCTCAACCTTCTTTATACCTATATTCACAACTTCAAACAAATCATTAGAAAATAAATCAAGAGACCAAGATGTCTCCTTAGGTGCCTCCATCATGGACACCTTCTCTTCTTTTTTTGGTGCTCCTTGCTGCACCTTCTCTTTTCTCCTTTCCTTACTTTTATCCAAGTCCTCTACAATGAGAACTTTCTTCTTCTCTCCTTGTCTTCTTTCTACAGTCACAACCTTATCAGGAAAATAAATCTTTTCTAAGATTTTCATTCTTCTCGCAATCTCTTCCAATCCCTCTCGGTACCTTCTAATTTATACTTCATCCCAATATCTATCCCAAAATGGGATTATGACGAGTCTTCTTACACTAATACCCATTCCTCTTACTGCTGCAAATCTGCAACTTTGCTCAAGATTCAAGTGCAAACTGCCACTCCTTCGGTGATTGGTTTACACAACACTTTCCACAACTACCCTCTACCTAATGAGACCTGGAAGATGTATCTCTCAAAACCCCCTCTACCCACTCTTTCTTAGTGGAGGAGGTTATACACCTTCTACCTAGTTTATCTCTGCTGGAGGATAGCAGTTACAAGCCCTTGCTCATGCCTGCAACAACAAATGCTCTCATGTCTATGACTAACACCTCTTTCACAACTCTATCAACTTTCTCATACCTCACTTTTCAGCACACTTATACAGCATTCATTAGACTACAACACTCATACACAACACCCATCAAAATTAAGAACACACATAGTGCTTACTGCCCAAATCTTTTGGGACTCTAGGTTTCTTCTTCACAACCTGTCAAAACATCAACACACATATTATTAAGAACATAATTAATTGTTTACTTAAGCATTTCTTTGCAACTCTCCACTTCTCTTCCCAGACCTCAATCTGAGCTCTGATACCAATCTGATGGCACAAGTTTGATGAACTCATGCACATGCTCTACTTCCTCTAATGGCTACCTTACCAGGCATGGCTTAAACCCAATCCTAGAAACTCAAACAAGGGACATTCAGAAAGAACGAGAGGAATTCCAAAGTATTTCCTTGCAATGATTAAATATAAAAATGACAGGAACTTCAAATAAGAGAGACGGGAGGTTAGGGAAACTTCTGCCCAATCTTAAACAATCCAATACAAATGACAGGAAGAATAGATTTATAGTAGGAAAATATTATGATAAGAAACCCAATTCAAAATTTATAGTATTGTCAAAAGAAAACATTACATCACTACCATTTGGCCTATATAGAACAGCCTTGCAAAATGTAGAATATCAAACTAATCTACTTTCCGAAAAATTAGCTCTCCTCAAAACTATCAGCTTCTCTTGGATTTCACCCTCAGTCTCCAGACCATTGGCCTTCTCTTTTCTTCAGCTCAAATTTGACTACCTCTTCCTAGCTGTGAATGCCTTTAAATATCACTTCCTTTGTTTTAAAGTTTGCAGCAAAAAATAATAACTTCAAGACCTCACTGACAGAGAGAGACTAATGTCGAAAACATCCCCATAATGCCCACGACCTACAGAGATTTCTAGAATGGAACCGTCGTTCCAAAGCTACCAATGATACATGCAAAATAACTGTCATGATGAAATGGTCGACGACAGGCAAAATAAGGAAGGAATAAAGACAATTACTTAAATGATTTGCCCCTCAGAAACTACCGGTTGTTTCTAATTTTGGTCTGCATGATTTGAGGTATTTTCAAATCCTCTTGCCTTAGAAACGACAAAATAAAAGCAAAGCTTTGCTGGCTTTTGCTAGCTATCCATAACCACTAGTCCATGATTCCCTTACGAGCTATCTAATAAGTAGATTATTTGCTCAGAAAAATGGTCAACAGAAAGATGGGCGATAGGAGATTCGAGAACAAAGCGACAGGAGCTGCCAAGCACACCAAAATTGCAGAAAGGAAGATTCCTACTTTATTCACCAAACAAAACCAAAACATCAGAAAACAAAAATAAACCAAAATCAGAAAGATGCAAGATGCCCCTACATCAAAATCCAACTCATCCTTTTTCCTCCAATTTTAAATTGGGCATGTACCCATGCTTCCCAATTTAAAATTTCAATCAAACCCAACCCATACCTCCCATCTACCAAGACAATTTCATCCATCCATCTTCCCAAGGTCAAATCTCAACCCTTGATTCCTCCTTGATCCAAGGACATCCCTTCTCATCCAATCCTATCATGACATTTGTCAAGCTCTCCTTGCTTGAGAGCTCTCAATCATCCTGATCCATTGATCTCAAAATTTAATCTTGACCATTCAATTGAGCCTCCAAAAATCTATAAATTGGAACTCACCCCTTCACAATCAACATAACTTCTTGATGCAACATAATTCTACCATATTCACTCCAAGACTCCATGAGAAGCAAGGTTATGCTGCCCATTTGAGGAGCCATCCACATCAACACCATCAAGGAGCACATCAAAGTATCAAGGTTTGCATTTGGGCTTAATAACTTAGCTTCATTTCTTGCTTTACATTCCTTTTGCTCAATCAGAGGTAGCTTAGGATTCGGGTGACTAGGTTATTATTTAACTTGTTTCTTGGGCTCAATTTTTATGTTATACATTCTGGCATGCCTGGTAGGACCCCTAAAAGGAAGCAAGGTACGCGGAAATGCTTCCAGACACTAATCTAATGAGGGGAATGGAGTGCAAATTTTAGATCCTTACAATTATAGATTCGTTAAGTATATAACAATGAGATAGAACAACAAACACAACACATAGAATGAGATAGACACAAGATGTACGTGGGGAAAACCTTTTCAGGTAAAAAACCCTACACTCCAAAACCTACACAATGTCTTATCAAAACTGAACTGTTTACAATACACTTGCAGTGCAAGTTCTTTTAGGAGTCTTCAAATGTCATTTCTGGAGTAATTTCAAAAGTATAATAGTACTTGTACAAACACTACGCATACTACTACTCCAAGTATCACATTATATAGAGTTACAAGGCATAAATAGGAAGCTTCTAGAGATGGGCATCCATCTTGGCCACATGGCCCATTTCACAAACAAGGACACTTGTCCAACATGCATACATCTCATTTACATCTATCATACATGGAAGATTTGACTTCCCAAGAATGGAGCGCTCCAGGCTAAAAATAGGCTATGACATATGCTCTTACACGTCTTACAGCTATCATAAAAATATGCAACATAACACTTAATGTTGTAAGAGAATCTGTCATACAAGACTAAATATAAAATATTTCTCTTACAACATGTCATAACCCAACTTGGGAGCCCAAAGATGCCTTCTCCACATGCAAAGATACTCTCCAACACATGTCTTCACTCTTCATAGGAATCTCTATACTTGAATCTTACGCTTCATAGATTATGTCATACAAAATAACTCCTCTATCATACAACAAGATGCCAACACATGGCATATTAGTGCCACCTCAAATGGGACGCCCAAATCCTCATGTGTTGACTTGACCATCTAAGTCATATTACAAGTAGGATGTCATGTCACAATGCCACCTCATACTAATTGACAAAACATGATGTTCAAGTAAATACAAAATTAGGCAAATAAATATATACATGAATGAATATCATATGCTAGGAATTTGCAAGGGTTGAGACACCTTAATTTCCAACATTCTCCCACTTGTCGAACACCTTGCAAGAGCCAATAGATGATAAGATTTAACTGCTAGGGGCCAAGAGGGCCATAGCCTCTAGACACCATCTGAACTTATCTGTGCCCACAGGTTTCATCAATGGATTGGCAACATTCTTCAAAGTGTCAACCTTCTCCAACATTAGCTTCCTATCTTCTACCATATTATGAACAAAATGAAACTGAAAATCAATGTGCTTTGTTCTTGCATGGAAAGTAGGATTCTTTTCTATGCAAATCACACTCTGACTATCACAACAGATAGTAATATGTCCTGCATCAAAACCAATGTCTGAACACAACCTCTTAAGCCAAATGGCTTCCTTACAAGCATGAGTTGCTGCCATGTACTCTACTTATGTCATGGACAAAGTAACCATAGGTTGTCGCTTACTCATCCAACTAATAGCTCCACCAAACATAGTAAACACATAAGCACTGGTGGATCTCCTGTTGTCAATGTCACCTACCTAATCAGAATCTATGAATACTCACAAAATGTTGAGGTCCTGTAGGATAACCATGATAACATAAGGAATACTCAGAAGTACCCCTCAAATATTTGAACACTCTCTTCATTGTATCCCAATGTACCCATCCAGGATTAGCCATAAACCAACTAAGGACTCCCACTGCTTGGACAATGTCTGGTCTTGTACAGACCATAGCATACATCAAGCTGTCAACTGCACTAGCATAAGGTACTCTGCTCATATCCTCCATCTCAGAAGGAGACTTTGGACAATCACCAATAGATAACTTTGTCCCCATCATAACAAGAACAATCAAAGGTCTGCAATCCACAATACTGAATCTCTCCAACACAGTGTTAACATACTTACTTTGGCCTAACCAAAGTTTTCTATTTGCTCTATCTCTTCTGATCTCCATCCCTAAAATGTACCTGGCTTCCCCTAATTTTTTCATCTCAAACTGTGCTGACAACTGAGACTTCAAATCAGAAATCCAACCTTTACCATTCCCGATTAGTAACATATCATCAACATACAATGCTATTATGACAATGTGATCATTGTCAAAATTGAAATACACACAATGATCTAGTTTCGATCTCAGAAATTCAATACTCAACATAAAGGTATCAAACTTTTGGTACCACATCCTAGGAGACTATTTCAAACCATACAAAGACTTCTTTAACTTGCAAACCAAATTTTCTTTACCTTTCACCACGTAGTGCTCTGGATGTGACATGCAGATTTCTTCCTCCAAGTCACCATGAAGGAAAGTTGTCTTCACATCCATTTGTTCCACTTCTAAGTTATAAGTTGTTGCAAGAGATAATAGGAACCAAATAGATGTCATCTTTGCAATGGGAGAGAAAATATCACCATAATCAGTTCCCTCCACCTGAGAATACCCCTTTGCAACCAATCTGAACTTATATTTCTCAACACTGCCATCTGCACCAAATTTCTTCTTGAACACCCATTTTACATCCAACAGGTTTATGTCCTTCAGGCAAGGGCACAAGTTCCAAGTTTTATTCTTTTCCAAAGAAGCCATCTCTTCTTCCATGGCCTCCTTTCCGGTGTTAGGAATTGCATGTAGAAGATATCAATTAAATGCAAATAAAGATTAAACAAAGGAATGAAAAATACATAGAAATAATAACAATGAGAGACAATTTTTAACATGGTTCACCCAAACTCGGGCTACATCCACCAATAGAGAATTCAATATTATTATCTAGCAATCGAACTGATTACAACCAACAATCCTTGCAACTCAATACCTCTACAAATGCTACAATACAATATCAATGGAATGTTGCAAGTATGGGCCTAACCAGTGTTGTCATTGATGTCAACATACTCCTGTTTCATTGATGTCAAAGATTGGATGAGCTGTGTGTTGAAGATACTGAGAAAATTAGTCCTATCAAGAAATAGAGAAGAACAGTAAAGATAGTGAAGCTCTTTGAAGTAATGATCCCAGCTAAGATGAAGATTAGAGAATGTGCATCAAAGGGTTTGTAGATATGTGTCTAAAGATGATCCAGTCAAGATTTGAGAGGTGAAGATTTGGAGAAGTTATGGATAGATGAATAAAACTGGTTCTGGCAGATGTTCAAAGGTGACAAAGTGACACAAATAGGTCATGTGAGATCCAGAAATGCAATATCTTGTTCTGTGGATTTGGTGGAGTGTTTAGGAAGCCAATGTGAATTGACAACTCAATTGGTTCATGGCCTGGAGGTCCGCAATCATCTATTCTAATATGACAATGATGACAAAATGTGTTCTTGAGGTTCCAGATGAAGATGTGAATGATTTCAGTAAGCAGAAGTGGTGTGGATGTTCTTGGTGATTCAGGAAATCTTGTGGGGGTCTCTAGATTGTATCCAGTTCGTGTTGGTGGTCCACATTAAAGATTGAGCTTATAATTGAAGATTTACTCTCGGGTGATGGTGTTCTTCCTAATCATGGCCGACCGGATGATTTACACATCTTGTGGATGATCTTGAAGATGTTCTACGAAGCATGGCATGTTACTCAAAGAAGATTGAAGTCTCAGATATGTGTGGCTAACAGTGTGGTGATTCACATGAAGTCTTTTGTAATAAAGTCAAGTTGTATTTGTGTATTTGCTCTGTAATAAAATAAAGTGTATATTGTGCCAACTTTGATGATTATCCCAAAGTTGATGTCTTGTATAAATGAGAGTTGTGATGTCATTTCAAAGTATCCATGGAGATGGGGAAGTGGTAGAGAGGAGAAGAGAAAAAAGCAGAGCAGAAGTGTTGGGCTTAAATGGAACTGACTCAAGCATGGTGAAGATGCTAATCTTCAGTTCAAGTATGTAATATTTATTATTCTGTAGACAGTGTGTCTCCTATAGGTAGTGGGCCTCTTGTGAGCGATCTGCTCAGGCAATGAGCCCTATTGGCATGTGCCATTTTGTTCTTCCTATTCTTTTAATAGATAATACAATCTTGGGTTAGTCAGCCTGCGGTTTTTCCCTTAACCAAGTTTTCCATGTTAAAATCTTGGTGTCATATGTGTTAATGTGTTTCTTTTCTTGAATTATTGAATTGTGCTTCCATGATTGATTTATTATTATGTTGTTGAATTACAAGAAGGATTTAAGTGCTTAAAGAAAAGAAAGTTTTGGGACAACTGATTCACCCCCCTCTCAGTTGTCTGTCTTAAATCAACAATCGGTATCAGAGCTAAGTTCCTCTAAAAGAGATTAACCACTTGAGGAGATCCAGGATGTCTTCCTACAAGAAGGATAGTTCGGGGTTTGATGGAACTAATTACACTCTTTGGAAAAGCCGCATGAAATGTCACTTGCAATGTATGGGAATACAATATTGGACCATAACATCAAAGAAGTATGTACCTCCAAAGAATGGCCCGACAACTGTAGATGAAATCAAAGATGCTAAAGACAATCTTCGGGCTAAAGAAGCTTTACAAGTGCCTTATCTGATTTAGAGCTGACAAATGTTATAGATTTAAAAATTGCATATGAGATTTGGGAAAAATTGGAACTTCTGCATGAAGGAGACAAATATGTTAAGTGTGCCAAGCTATAGAGTCTGAAAGGAAAATTAAAAAACTTGAAGATGAATGAAGATTAGAATATCACTACATTTATGCCAAAAGTAAATGAGCTTGTTTGTGGCATTAGATGTGCAGGTGGAATCTTGGATGAAGATGAAATTATTGACAAAGTTCTCATATCCCTACCTCCTGCTTACAAACACAAGGTTGATGCTATTGAAGAATTCAGATCCTTATCAAATATCACAAGAGATCACTTGGTTGGAAAATTAGCTGCATTTGAATTGGCTGAGTTTGTAGATGCACCCCCTAAGACTGAATCTACATTCAAATCTAATGCCTCTGTAAAGCAAACAAAGATATGATTCAGGAGAGAACTCCTCAAAGAAATTATCATGGTATGAAAAATCAAGAAAAGACCTCGAAGAAGATGAAGTAGAAGCTGCTCAACTTGAATCCCTTATTGCAAAAAGACTGCCAAGAGGATCTGGTAAGTATGAAGGAAAATTGCCCTTCAAATGTTTCAACTGCAACAAGATTGGTCATTTTATCTCAAGGTGTCCAGAAAGATTTTCAAGGACAAATCCAAATAGATCAAGATTTCAAAAGAAATGTTACTATGTTCATGAAGATGATGATGATGGAGTAACAAATGATGAATCGGAGACAGGAAACAAATCTGGAAGTGACTGGGTGTTTATTGCCATCAAGGAAGAAGATTCAATGCCCTCTAAATCTATCAATCATTAAATGATAGAAAGAGCTCTGGCTGCCCAAGTTGAAGAAAAGGATGATTGGGTCATTGACAGTGGATGCTCCCACCATATGACTGGTGACAAAAATAAGTTCATAGATTTGGAAAGATATGAAGGAGGAGTTGTAAAATTTGGTGATAATTCTGCTGGCAGAATTAGAGGTAGAGGAACTATTTCTTTTGATGGAAAGAACAAAACCAGTGATGTACTGTATGTTGAAGGTCTGAAGCACAATCTTCTTAGTGTTGGTCAGTTGGTGGACAAAGGCTATGATCACTGATTCAAAAATAGAAAATGTAAGATCTTTGAAAGTTTTGGAACAGAGGTTGCATTCGGTACCCAAACAAAAGGTAACATCTTCCACTTGGTTGGTACTAGCAAAAGTGGTTTATTTGTTTAAATTGATCAGAGTTGGTTGTGGCATAGGAGAATGCGTCATGTGAATTTTGATAATATCATCAAGATAAGGAACACTCAAGCTGTAAGAGATTTTCTAAGATTGATGAAACCTACTCTAACATTTTGTGCAAAGAATGTCAGTTGGGTAAGCAGAGCAGAGTCACATTCAAAAGTAAGGAACAATCTTCTACTAGATTGTTGGACTTAGTACATACTGATCTATGTGGACCGGCAAGAATTAGGAGTTTACAAGGTGATAGATATTTCATGTTACTAATTGATGATCATTCCTGGATGATGTGGGTGACTTTCCTAAAAGAGAAATCTGAAGCTCTTTAGAAATTCAAAATATTCAAGGCTATGCTAGAAAATGAAACTGAATTAAACATAAAGTGTCTTAGGTCTTATAGAGGTGGAGAATTCACATCTGAAGAGTTCATAGAATTCTGTGAGAAACATGGGATAAAAAGATAGTTATCTGCTCCAAGGACTCCACAGCAAAAAATGAGTAGTGGAGAGAAAGAACTGAACCATCCAGGAAGCATCTAGAACCATGATGATGGAAGCAAATGTTCCTCAGATCTACTGGAGAGAAGCTATAAGCACTGTTGTCTATACTCTTAATCGAGTACAAATCAGAAGCAATACTTGTAAGACTCCTTATGAACTCTGGTTTGGCATCACTCCTACTGTGAAGTATTTCAGAGTCTTTGGTAGCAAATGTTACATTAAAAGAGATGAAGACCTTGGCAAATTTGATAATAGAAGTGATGAAGGAATATTCTTGGGTTATTCTCCTCAAAGCAAAGCATACCGATGTTATAACAAGAGATTGAGAAAGATTGTAGAAAGTACAAATGTGAAGGTTGATGAAAGCATTGAAAAACCCTCAAGGTTTTATGAATATGAAGAAGATGATCAGAATGATTTTTTTGGTTCAAGCCCCTTCTGAAATTCAAATCTAGACTGATCTGGAGAATCCTAAAATACAGGAAGAAGAGATAAGTTTGAATGAACCTATCCAATAAATAGAAGTGCAAGAAGTTCCCAAAACTCCCAGATATGTAAGACTGAATCATTCTGAAGACCAGATCATAGGTGATAAAAGTAAAGGTGCTTAAACAAGAAGAAACATTGCTCAAGACTCAGAAAAGTATTGTCTAATCTCAAATATTGAACCAAAAATAGTAAGTGAGGCATGCAATAATGAAAGTTAGACTAAAGCAATGGAGGAAGAGTTGATGTAGATTGAGAAAAATCACACTTGGGATCTTGTTCCCAGACCTAGAAACAAAAATGTGATTGGAACCAAATGGGTCTTTTGGAATAAACTGAATGAAGATGGTGAAGTAGTCAGAAACAAACCCAAATTGGTCTGCAAGGGTTATTCTCAAGTAGAAGGAGTTGATTTTGAAGAAACCTTTTCTCCGGTGGCAAGAATTGAAGCAGTCAGATTATTTCTTACCTTTGCTACCTTCAAGGATTTCAAAGTATATCAGATGGATGTCAAGTTTGCCTTCCTGAATGGTGACTTAGAAGAAGTATACATTGAGCAACTAGATGGATTTCAGTTATCTAATCAGGATGATATGGTCTGCAAGTTGAAGAAAGCTCTGTATGGACTTAAACAAGCCCCAAGAGCCTGGTATGAAAGACTGGATGAACATCTTTTGAAGATTGGTTTTAACAAAGGTACTGTTGACAGTAACTTGTACTTCAAAATTGATTATGAAAATATCTTAATTGTTGAAGTGTTTGTTGATGATGTCATCTTTGGAGGGAGAGATAGTATGTGCAAAACTTTTGCAAATCAAATGAAAAGTGAATTTGAGATGTCTATGTTCGGGGAAATAAATTTCTTCTTGGGTTTGCAAATCACTCAAACAAAGAAAGGAATCTTCATTTCTTAGACCAAGTATGTGAAAGAATTATTGAAGAAATTTGGGATGGAAGACTCAAAACCAATGAATACTCCTATGGGAACCGAATGTAAACTGAGCAAAGATGATGACTCTCCTAAGGATGATTAGAAAAATTACAGGTTAATGATTGGAGGAATATTGCATCTTACTCAAACTAGACCTGATCTTATGAATGATGTTGGTCTTGTTACCAGATTCCAAGCTGATCCTAGAGAATCTCATGTCATGGTAATCAATAGGATTCTCAGATATCTAAAAGGAACAGTTGAGTATGGTTTATGGTATCCTAGGGATCATGATTTTTCTCTTCATGCATATACAGATGCGGATTGGGCAGGAGATGTGGATGACCAGAAGAGTACCAGTGGTGGTGCATTCTTTTTGGGGAGAAGATTGGTTTCTTGGTTGAGCAAGAAACAAGAGGCAATATCTCTATCCACTGCAAAAGCAAAATATATTGTAGCAACAGGTAGTTACACTCAAGTATTGTGGATGAAGCAAATGCTAAGAGACATCATATTGGAGTATGAGGAACCTATCACAATCTTCTGTGATAACTCAAGTGCAATAAACATATCAAAAAATCTGGTGTTGCATTCAAAGACAAAACATATATCCATCAAGTTTCACTTTTTGAGAGCAGGTGAACAAGAATGAAGTTAGATTAGAGTTTGTGCCCTCTAAGGATTAGATTGCAGTCATCTTTACTAAACCTCTATCTAAGGACTCTTTTGAGTATCTTAGGGAGAAGTTAGGGGTTATTACCACTCTGGTTCTAAATTAAGGTGCACTGATGTGTATCAGTCCGATGGATCTCACAGTCATATCTTGTGATTCGGATTGATGATAGGAAGTTGCTACTCAGGGGGGCAGTCTGTATGATTTTGATTAATGCAAGTATGTGCCCTTTGCCATTGATGTCAAAGGGGGAGAGAAGACATGTGAAAAACAAAAGTGGTTGTTGATCAAAGGGGGAGCAGTAAAGGAAGAGAAGATATGTGAATGGTTTTTGTTGATAGGGGGAGCTATGTCAGTCAGTGAGGAGAAGTTCTTGTCTTGATGGTTAAAATAGTTTTTCATATCATATGTTTCCATCAATGACAAATGGAGAGATTGTTGCAAGTATGGGCCTAACCAGTGTTGTCATTGATGTCAACATACTCCTATTGCATTGATGTCAAAGATTGGATGAGCTGTGTGTTGAGGATACTGAGAAAATTAGAACTATCAAGAAACAGAGAAGAATAGTAAAGGCAGTGAAGCTCTTTGAAGTAAAGATCCCAACTAAGATGAAGATCAAAGAATGCGCATGAAAGGGTTTGTAGATATGTGTCTAAAGATGATCCAATCAAGATTTGAGAGGTCCGCATGAAGATTTAGAGAAGTTATAGCTAGATGAGTAAAACTGGTTCTGACAGATGTTCAGAGGTGACAAAGTGACACAAATAGGTCTGGTGAGATCCAGAAATGCAATATCTTGTTCTACGGATTTGGTGGAGTGTTTAGGAAGCCAATGTCAATTGACAACTCAATTGGTTCGTGGTCTAGAGGTCCGCAAGCATCTATTCTAATATGACAGTAATGAAAGAATGTGTTCCTGAGGTTCTGGATGAAGATGCGAATGATTTCAGTAAGTAGAAGTGGTGTGGATGTTCTTGGTGATTCAGGAAAGCTTGTGGGGGTCTCTAGATTGTGTCTAGTTTGTGTTGGTGGTCCGCATTGAAGATTGAGCTTGTAATTGAAGATTTACTCTTTAGTTATGGTGTTCTTCCTAATCATGGCTGACCAGATAATTTACACATCTTGCAGATGATCTTGAAGATGTTTTCTGAAGCATGGCATGTTACTCAAAGAAGATTGAAGTCTCAGATATGTGTGGCCGACAGTGTAGTGATTCACATGAAGTCTTTTGTAATAAGTCAAGTTGTATTTGTGTATTTTCTCTGTAATAAAATAAAGTGTATATTGTGCCGACTTTGATGATTATCCCAAAGTTGATGTCTTGTATAAATGAGAGTTGTGAAGTCATTTCAAAGTATCCATGGAGATAAGGAAGTGGTAGAGAGGAGAAGAGCAAAAAGCAGAGCAGAAGTGTTGGGCTTAAATGGAACTGACTCAAGCATGGTGAAGATGTTAATCTCCAGTTCAAGTATGTACTATTTATTATTCTATAGATAGTGTGTCTTCTATAAGCAGTGGGCCTCTTGTGAGCAGTGTGCTTGGCCAGTGAGCCCTATTGGCATGTGCCATTTTATTCTTCCTATTCTTTTAATAGAGAATACAATCTTAAGTTAGTCACCCTGTGGGTTTTCCCTTAATCAGGTTTTCCACATTAAAATCTTGGTGTCATGTGTTAATGTGTTTCTGCTCTTGAATTATTGCATTGTGCTTCCATGATTGATTTATTATTATGCTGTTAAATTACAAGAATGATTTAAGTGCTTAAAGAAAAGAAAGTTTTGGGACAACTGATTCACCCCCCCTCTCAGTTGTCTGTCTTAAATCAACATGAAAACCCTAACCCTTAGCCATTTTATCAAGTCTTATGTCGGTTACAAATAGGGTTTTTTTTATGTCGGCCAATAGAAAAATAACTCCCAACGCCTTTATAAAATAATAAAAGTTGTTTAAGGTTTCAGGGGTGCTACCTCTCGACACCACCCTATATCGCGACAGGGAGCGTGCTAGGGGCATTGCCCCTGGACACCACAAGGGACACTGCCCCTTGACCCCGTCTTGGGGACGTTGCCCCCAAAACCCTGTTAAATAATTTGGGGGGGAACCACACCGATAAAAGTGGAGAAAATTTAACCTCGAAATCTGATTAGGCTTCATATAATAAGAATCTCCCACTTGGAGACTGATCAGACTCCACACCATATCATCTCACACTTGGAGACTGATCATAACACCACTGACCCTATAGGTCCCACTGGAAATAAGCACCCTGAACCCTGTTGTTCTAATTTTTTGTTTTCAGTCTTGAAGACCAACCAAAGCTGAAGAGGAGCTCAGCTTCTCCCTTGTCACTGCCCTTGTAAACATATCAACTAGATTTTCATATATATGTATCTTTTCTAGCCTGAATTGTCCATCATCCAACACCGATCGAATGAAGTGATACCTCAACTATATGTGTTTGGTCTTTGAATGCAAGGCAAAATTCTTTGTAAGATGTATGGCACTCTGGCTATCCATAAACAAATAATTGTTAGCCTATTGTTTGCCCAATTCTTCCATGAAAGATTGCAGCCATATCATCTCCTTGCTTGCCTCTGTTGCAACTACATACTCTGCCTCCATGGTGGATAAAGCAACCACCTTTTGCAACCTAGAGATCCAACTCACTGTTGTCCCACCTATAGTAAAGACTTAACCTATAGTACTTTGCCCGGTATCAATATCCCCTACCAAATCTGAGTCCACATAGCCTGTTAAATCAGTATTAGAGTCCACAAAACATAAGTGTTT
Source organism: Cunninghamia lanceolata (assembly GCA_027924645.1). NCBI lineage: Eukaryota > Viridiplantae > Streptophyta > Pinopsida > Cupressales > Cupressaceae > Cunninghamia > Cunninghamia lanceolata. The sequence goes on along the minus strand of BSBN01000766.1, from coordinate 698,812 downwards.
AGTTGATGTACCTCTCAAATATCTGAGAATCTATTTTACCGCATTCCAATGCTCCAATCTAGGATTACTCATATACCTGCTTACAACTCCTACAACATGTGCAATAACCGGTTTCGTGCATACCATGGCGTACATTAAACTTCCTCAGCTGAAGCATATGACACCTTGGACATTTTTTCTTCCTCCTCTTGTGTCTTAAGACACATCTCCAGAGTCAATTTCAAATGACTAGGCCAAGGTGTGCTAATAGCTTTTGCATTCTCCATATGGAACCTCTGCAATACCTTTTCAACAAAATTTGCCTAAGATAGAGTCAATTTTTTGTTCTTCCTATCTCTACAAATTTTCATACCAAGGATTTATTTTTCTGCCCCCAAATCATTCATAGTAAATGATTGTGCTAACTAATGTTTTAACTCTCTTATGTGATCCATGTTAGACCCTACTACAAGCATGTCATCAACATATAAATGTAAAATAATGTAGCTATCATTATCCAACCTCTTAAAATAAACACAATGGTCAGAATTACATTGATTGTAGCCTTGCTTAACCATAAAACTATCAAATTTCAAATACCATTGCCGAGGTGCTTGTTTAAAGCCATATAAACTCTTCTTCAATCTACACACCAGTTTCTCTTTACCTTTAACATCAAACCCTTGGGGCTATTCCATATATATCTCCTCATCCAAATCACCATGGAGAAAGATAGTTTTCACATCTAGCTATTCCAAATGTAAATGTTTAGAAGCCACAATACTTAAAATAGTACGAATAAAAGTCATCTTAACAACCAGAGAAAAAATCTCATCAAAATCAATGCCCTTTTTTTGTACAAATCCTTTCAAACTTCGCTTTAAATCTTTTCTTACCTCCATCTTCCTCTTTTAGCCTATAAACCCATTTGTTTGGTAAAGCCTTTTTACCTACAGGCAACTTACATAATTCCCAAGTCTAAGCAAGGAGTCCATTTCTTTTTTCATTGCAAGCTCCCACTGAACCTTTGTATCCACCTGCATAGCTTCATCATACCCTTCTGGTTCACCAGCATCTGTTAACAAAATAGACTACAAAGAGGGAGAAAACCTTTCAGGAGGTCTACTTAGCCTTGTTGACCATCTAACATTTACTAGAGTTTGTGGTATTTCTTGTTGCTATTGTAGAGCATGAGGAACCATTGGAACATCACTATCTAGAGTATCATCCAGTACCACAATCCTTTTCTTTCTTCTCATGATGTTGCAACTGATCTTTGTACAACACCTTCTCATTGAATACAACATCCCTGCTTCTCACAATTTTTAGATTTTCAACATCCCAAAGCCTATAACCAAATTCATCAATGTCATATCCAATGAAGATACACTTTTTTTATTTTGCATCTAGCTTGGTTCTATTTTCATAATCTACATGTGCAAAAGCTTCACATCCAAAGGTTTTGAGAAAAGAATAACTCACCTTCTTACTTGTCCATGCTTCCTCTAGAATACCACAACCCAAAGGAACTGAAGGACCTCTGTTAATTAAATATACAATGGTATTGATAGCCTCTACCAACATATTTAAAGGCAGCCCAACATGTAATCTCATGCTCCTTGCACACTCCATTATTGTCTTATTCATGCTCTCAGCCACCCCATTTTCTTGTGGAGTCCCTAGAACCATTTTCTGCCTACGAATTCCATTAAAGGAACAATAATCCTCAAATTCTTTGCTACAATACACACCACCATTATCAGATCTAAGACATTTTAATTTTTTACCCATCTCATTCTCAACCAAGCTTCTCCATTTCTTAAATGTTTCAAATACATCATATTTATGCCTAAGGAAATAAATCCAAACCTTCCTAGTTGCATCATCTATGAATGTAACATAATATCGAGAGCCACCGAGAGAAGATACCTGAGCCAATCCCCATGCATTTGTATGCACAAGCTCCAACTTTTCATCTTTTTTTTGCTTCCCATCCTTGAGAAAACTAACTCTCTTTTGTTTTCCATACACACAACTTTCACAAAAATTTATATTAATACATTTCAGACCTGGTAAAGCTTTCTTAGAATAAAGTACCTTCATACCTTTTTCACTCATATGCCCAAGTCTGTTATGCCATAGTGTTGTCTTAGAACCTGCAACAACTGTTTCAGTCTCTTCCTGTGAACTCTTAACAACTGTTCCTGAACCTGTTTGTTTTTTCTCTCCAACAACTAAAGTAGAAGGAACAGTATGACCTGTACAAAGATATAAGGTGCCTACTTTCACACCTTTTGCTACTATTAAGGCACCTCTTGAAACCTTCTAATTTTTATCATTAAAAGTAACTGTGCAACCTTCATCACCTAGCTGCCCTACTGAAATTAAATTCCTACTTAGCCTTGGAACATGCCTTACCTCTTGTAGTAGCCAATGATTCCCATTCTGCAACTTAATCTTAATTCTTCCCTTTCCAACAATCTGACAAGTTTCGTTATCTCCCAAATAAACCATCCTAAAATCCCCTTGGACATAATCAAGAAAATAACTTCTATGGGGCGTAGTGTGAAATGAGGCCCCTGAATCTAAAACCCATGAATCATTAGCATTATCTAGGGAAAGAATCAAAGCATCATCTTCAGATTTATTACTTACCACATTTGCCTCCTTATTGCCTTCTTGTTTGTCTCCTGTATTCTTTCGAGACCAGCAATCTTTCTTCATATGACCTAGTTTCCCATAGTACCAGCAATCCTTCTGTCCTCTAGATTGGGACCTCTTGTCCTTTGATTTTCCTCATGACTTCCCATGACCTCCAGAACCTTTTCCTCTCTCCTTTGATCTGCCCCTACTTTCTGCATTCAAAAGACTACCTGATGTGGACCCTTCTAAGATTTTCCATCACATTTCCTTGCTAAGGATAACACCAACAACATCATCAAATTTTAAAGTGTTTGAACCAAAGACAGAATTACTTACAGCCATTACCAAGTTATTCCATCTTTTTTACAAAGAACATAAAACCAAGAGAGCCCTCACCTTTTCATCAAAATTCAATTTTACAGAAGTTAACTGACTGGTAATCGTATTAAACCTATTTAAATGATTTGTCACAGATCCACCTTCAATCATTTTTAAATTAAACAAACACTTCATAAGAAATACCTTATTTGAGGCTGAGGGTTTTTCATACAATTTAGCCAAAGCTTTCATCAGGTCATTTGTTGTCTTCGCTTCTGTTATATTGAATGCCACAGATGGTGTCAAGCACAACCGAATGGTTCCCAATGTCTTTATGTCTAGAAGATTCAAATCCTCATCAGTCATTATTGTCAGTTTCTTGACTATTCCTTCCAACAGCCTCCATAAATCCTTCTGATAGAGATAATCTTCCATCTGGATCTTCCATAACTGATAGTTCTGCCCATTGAATTTATCTACCTTTAATTTACCCTCGTTTGCCATTGCTCCCACTTAACCATGAGACTCCCACTCAATCGTGAGACCTTCCTGCAGACGATAATCGAACACAACCCACTCTGATACCACTTGTTAGGAATTGCATGCAGAAGATATCAATTTAATGCAAATAAAGATTAAATAGGGGAATGAAAAATACACAAAAATAATAACATCGAGAGACAATTTTTAACGTGGTTCACCCAAACTCGGGCTACATCCACCAACAGAGAGTCCAATATTATTATCCAGCAATCCTTGCAACTCAATACCACTGCAAATGCTACAATACAATATCAACAGAAACCCTAACCCTTAGTCATTTTTATCAAGACTTATGTCAGTTACAAAATAGGGTTTTTTTATGTCGGCCAATAGAAAAAATAAGTCCCGACGCCTCTATAAAATAATAAAAGTTGTTTGAGGTTTTGGGGGCGCTACCCCTCGACCCCACCTTGTATCATGACAGGGAGCACGCCAGGGGCGCTGCCCCTTGACCCCATTGTTGGTTGTTTTAAATTCCCAACCTAATCTCAAGGAAAAAACACAAATCTATATAATAACCACTTTCTAATAACTGACCTGCCTCGAGGGATTGGCCAACAAACAAGAAATAAGGGTTTTCAATCCCTATTTCCTCTACACTTTAGGCTCTGTGAAACCAAGGAGGGTGTTCCTATTTTTTTGGAATCTTTCCCTTTTAGGGAAAACAATGTTCTATTCAAATGGATGGGGGTCCCTGAAATACCTGCTCAATAACACTGCTCTAATAACAGATGTGTTCCTTTAAGATTGCTTTAAGAATGTTTGATAAGTAAAGAGATGGGATAGATTCTTAAGCCTTAATCATTTTCTTGGCAGAGGAACACATAAAATAAACTTAACTCCTAACATCTATTGCTGGAAGGGAAAACGTGTTGACTTTCTTTTTTAAAATAATGAGGATAGTTAAAGGGATGCAAAGATCAGTGCCTATCCAAGGGCCATAGAGTCAAGAAGCTTGCAGAAACCTTAAAGAACATATGATATAATAAAACCTAGTTTACTGTAAAGATATAGTAATGCCTTACATTAGAATACTTTACTAATCTTAAAGCTAACCATGCTTAGTTATCCCTGCAACCAAGACTACATTCCATATTCATCTTGCAACTAATTATTTTACTACTTGAATAAATGCGACAAGAAAAATATGTAAACATAGGAAAGACTGTGACGATGAATAAAAATGATCCTTAATCAAATATATATTCATAAATATAGAACTGTATACATGAAGTAGGAGATAGTACACTTCAAGACTCAACAAGATTTGTAAACTAAACTATTCAGTAAATTATAACGCAGCCTTTGTAGTTCTATCAAAACATCTTGAAACTTAGAATGGAAACTTGAAAAAAATGGACAACTAAATCTATTGCATAAAATAGACTATTTATAATTCCTCCTTAACCAGATTGATCCCATATTTCAAACTAAGTCTTAGGATATGACCTCGAACCAATACCTTTTCACAAGCCCTGAATTCCCTTTTATAGAGATAAGGGAGCAGACAAGCTTCAAGCTTAAGACAAAAGAAGTTACAAATTTTCAGTTTAACCAAAAGATGAAGCTACAAGAGGAGGCCATTGCAACTGCTTCACAACTGTATGTCCTACTTCCATGGTATATGCTGAGGTACCTGTAAGACTACATGTCCTCTCAATTTAGGCAAGGAAAGCAGGCCATGATGCTGATGGGGGACTATTTGATAGATGATGTTAGAACTCACATATCCATCATGTGCCACCTATTTGTTCAATAGAAGCATTCATTGCCCATCTTACCCACCTCAATTGGGAATGACTGCAAGTGACTATATCAGAAGAAAACCCCATTAATTGGAGTTCTTTGCTTTATGCCTGTTATCGTTTGCAAGGATGTGATTCCTCTTTCATAATTGAGTGGTCACCAACTAACTCAACCAGACAAAAACTAGATGAAATCACATCAGGCTGGATATGGCAACGCCATCTATCCAATGAGGGGGGCAACAACAACAACAAAATGGGAGCACCCTATCTTCATATGCTACATCCAGAGAGGAATCATCCCTACTACTAGAGCTGATGCTTTGTTAGGAAAAGTAGAAGAGGGATGAAGGCAAAGAGAAATAATTTCTCTTTGCACTTGATACTAATCTGCCTAATCATAGACATAAGGAATGACTAGAATTAGGAGATTAAAATCTGAGGTCCCAATCTAGATGAAACAACGGGAAGAAGAAAAGCTCATAGAGACTCATAAAATGTTGATGTTGTACCCAAATTTTCCCTACACCACCTATTCTAAAGGAAGAAAACTCCAAGTCTCCTAATTCTGTAAGGACAAGTTAATAGTCATGAGAACAAGGAAGAAAGTCTGATAGAACAGGGCAGCAAACAGAACACATAGGAACATGGGAACTCCATACTACTAGCACGCTTTGAACAGTATAAGGAGTAACACCAGCAATTGTCTATTTATAGAAATTCCAGGATGCAAGCATACATCCACACATCTTTGGCTTAATAAATTCCAGTCATTTCGAAGCATTCTAGTCATAAATAGAAATCTTTTGAAGATTACTATAAATGAACAAAAAGATTGGATCTCATAATTCCGCATAACTGAGAACATCACTTCTTGTATTGAATATGCCAAGTCAAGTGTCTTGATTTCCTCAATGTAGCATTGTCATCATGTCAAATCTCATCACACGTCAGATGGAATGTCATACCTGGTAGCAGCACGAACTTCCAAAGGTCAAGCTTGCATAAGCCAAATCTTTCTGTTAATAAATTCTTTTGTAGTGGCGGTGATGGAGACTCTGCACATACCTGAGCAGTTAATTCTTGCAATGAAGCATCATCAGATAAAGCGCCAACTCATCTCCTTGTCATATTTTTAAATTATGGCCGTCAATCATGATCCTAACTAGCCTAACTTCAACGGCGTTGATTTGGCCTTTTACATAGTAAGAGGGTTAGGCCTGCTTTTCCCAATTATGGTTTTCCACCTGGATAACTCTCCCAACCACGATCCTGAGAAAATATCCTCTTTGCAGTATAGTTAAGACCGCATTCCGCAATTCCGCACGCAACGGATATGGCCAAGGATATGGTCTCAGTGGAATGGTAGACAACTGTTGGATCATCTGCACATGATCAGGACAACTCTCCAGCAAGTGGCCACATCAATAGGACTATGACATGTCATGTTCTTTATTCAATGCACCAGTCCCATCTTTTTAGAATGCCACGTGTCAAGATTTCCACCATTCCACAATCGCCCAGGATGATCCCTTGGTGAAGTATGGTGGAATGGAAGAAATAATAAAGAAACATTTTACATCATCTGGGGCCCACCATCCTTCCCTCCTTAATAGTCACCGACCAGCTATCATTCTTTCTGGAATTCCACAGGCACGGACTCTGTCAATATTCTGGGGCCCACCATCCTTCCCTCCTTAATAGTCACCGACCAGCTATCATTCTTTCTGGAATTCCACAGGCACGGACTCTGTCAATATTTTATTGTTGGCGGAATGGCGGAAATGAAACCAACACTGCCACCTGTCACAAAAAAAAAGAGAATTAGTAGGACTGGACCCATGTGTCTATGCTTTTAAAAATATCCTTTTCTTCTTGGGAAAAGAGGGGGCCAATGGGTCTAAAAAATAAAACTTTTCTAGGTGTGGGCTAGAAAAGGTAATTGTTCAGTGAGGGGCTAGTCAAATAACATTCAAGGGGACATAAGGGAGCAACTTAAACTCTAGGTAATGGGAGACAAGCGATCATTGAAGAAATATAATGAATATGGCCTTTACATTTAACTTTGGCATGGGGGTTTAGGGTTTAACATTTCCATTGGTATGCAAAGAACACTAAGTCTGGAAATCTTTCAACCTAATGACATAAGCTTGAGGACAAAAATTCTAGAACTATGAAAAATTTTATATGGTTCCATCACCCGTCTTGGGGGTGTTGCCCCCAAACCCCCATTAAATAATTTGGGGGGAAACCACACCGATAAAAGTGGGGAAAATTTAACCTCCAAGTCTGATTAGGCTCCATATAACAACATCCAAGAACCTCCATCTTTCATACCCATAACATCTCTCACAATTCTAGGGTCATTAGTGTTAGAAATCAAAGAAAAAACACAACTGGAATCAAGCAATGATTAACCAAACCTCTCAGGTTGCTTCTTGATTCATGTGGACCTCCTCACAAGTTGAGGTGGAGGTTCTTCTTCCTCTTCTAAACTTTCAAAGCTGCTAAAGCTCTCATCATCAGGTCCAACCAGATCTTTCGGTTCAGTCTTCTCATGAGTAATAGGAAACTAAACCACATCCTCTTTTTTTTCTTTCTCTTCTGGCTATAAAACAACAGGAGAAGGAGTTACCTCTCTGAAGATAACACTTCTACTATATAATACTTTCTCAGCTCCAGGATCCCAAATCTTGTACCTTTTCACACAGACACCATAGCCAATGAAGATACACTTAACTACCTTGATCTCCAAATTTGACCTCTTCTCCTTAGGCACATGTGCATATGCCTCAACCAAAAACACAAAGATGTCTCAAAGAAGGCTTCTTAGCAGACCACACCTCCATGGGTGTCTTTTCAAAAAGAGCTAAAGTAGGAAACCTATTAACTAGGTAACAAGCAATGGCTACAGCTTCAGCCCAAAACTTCTGTTTGAGGCTAGCTCCACTAAGCATACTCCTAGCCCTCTCCATCAACGTCCTATTCATCTTCTCTACAACTCCATTTTGTTGTGGGGTGTATGGAGTTGTCTTATGTCTTTCAATCCCATGTTCTTTACAGAACTTATTGAACTTTGTCAAACAAAACTCACCACCATTGTCAGTTCTCAAACACTTAATATTTTTACTAGTTTGATTCTCTACAAAAGATTTAAACTCTTTGAACCAACTAAAGACTTCAGATTTGCTTCTGAGAAAATAAATCCATGTCCTTCTATTGTAATCATCTATGAATGATACAAAATATAACGATTTAGAAATCAAAGGAACATTCATAGGACCAAACACATGAGAATGGATTAGATCCAAAACACCATAAGACTTATGATAACTAGAGTAAAACTGAACACGATTTTATTTTCCATATACATAATGTTTGCAAAAGTCAAACTCAAGATTACAATCATTTAAACCTTAAACAAGGTTTTTATTTTTCAAGGCTCTAAGATCCTTCTTACCAATGTGACCAAGTTTCTCATGCCACAACACTGTTTTCTCAGCAGGAAGTTTCATTTCCAAAGCATTAGAACCCTTAGGTACCCAGAAAGCATGACCATTGGAAGTTGAAGCAACACAGTTCTTTGTTGCTAGTTCCAATGGTGAGGATCAAGAATCTGAAGCTCTTTTCTTTGAAATAGAAGAACTATTGCACTAAACAGTGCATGCATCCTGCTGAAACAAAGTACCTCTCCAAGTACCCTAAGCAAGCACCATAGTTCCTCTCGTCATTTTGCATACTCCATTTGAGAAGACAACCTGCACACCCACTGTTGAAATGTGCCAGACAACTGAGAGGGGGGTGAATCAACTGTACCAAAAACTCAAACACTTCTACACTTAAACATTAATCACTTGTCCGTAGTTATTATAATTAAACAATGAATGCATGAAATCATAAACTTAAACATAGATGCAACATTAAACACAAGAGACACCAAATTTTTACGTGGAAAACCCCAAGGTGGGGAAAAACCACAGAGAGGATTAGCTCTCAAAATATATTGCAATCTTTGAAAAATGATGTTCAGGCTTCGTCACTCCACGAGCCTAGAACATACTGGCTCACTGCCATGAAGTACAACTAGGTCTAGCAGGCTCATTGCCTCAACCCTAAACCTAGAAAGATTACAATGAGGGTTATTAAACCCTGAGGGTTGTTAAACCCTACTGGCGGCTCACTGCCAAGATCATCATCTTCTTCATGTCTGAGATTAATACATTGAAGTACAATAGTTCCTCTACTCTGGTCTTCCTTTCCTCTTATTTTTCTTATCTTCCCATCTTCACACAAGGACATCTTTTCCAATACCCAATTACAAGTATTTATACACTTCATCAACCTTAGAATAATCTCCAAGGTTGGAATTACAAACATTTACAAGATAGGTCTTGACCTAATACAAAATTATGCTAAGGAATTGTAGTATAGATGTATGCAGATCACGCCACGCCTTAGCTGGGACTCAAACATGATCTTCTACACCACAACATGCTTCCATAATCTTCAAGGGATCTCTGCAATCACTGAAATTAACCAAGTTGGCTAAGACTGGTTACACACTATGTTATCTAGGAATAATCTTCAAACACGATCTCAATTCCTTAACGCAAACCAATGTAAAGGTAGGAATATGATTAGGAGGTATCCACAAGCACATTGAAATCACCAGGAGCAACCACACAAACTCAAACCACTTTATCCATGAGATTCTTCACACCGGAGCACATGAACTTCACTGTCTTCAACTGTCATAAACGAAAGATAGCTTGTGGACCACCAAAACACAAACCATTGCAATTGTAGGCACTTATCATCATCCCAAACTTCCCTCTAGAACCGCAAAGCAAAACACTTTAATGCAGAGGAATGTGGAACAAAATACTTTCTCTAAGGCACCAGTGATTAATTAGAAAAAGTAGGTTTTACTCTGGTGAATGTAACTCACTCAAATCTTCATACTAGAGGCTCAAACTTAGGATTTAGCATCTTCAGACATCCTTCCAAATAACTTCCAATCTGTAGACCAAGATCTTTAGTCAGCAAGAGATGTGAAGCAATCTTCTGGATTGTTCTTCAATATGCAACTCACTGTGATTCACTGTTTACTTTCTGATTCCTCCGGAGGGGCTAATTTTCTTAATATCCTCAACATATAAAGCTTCTAAACAAATAACAAAATAGGATATAGTTGACACTAATGACAACAAAGATATGTTGACATCAATGACAACACCAATTAGGCTCATACTTGCAACACCCACATCATTAAACTTACAGAAAGAAGGTTCCGTGTTAAACCAGGGATGTGCAAAACTCCATTGATCCCCTTCACCTGTCCATCAGGGAATCAAATCAAGACTCTTCCACGGCCAACTATCTTTAGGAAAGAGTCATCACCTAGATACACCTTCCCACCATCGAACTCTTCATACTTTGTGAACCAACCTAGATGTGAGGTCATGTGGAAAGAAGCACCGGAGTCTATCAACCACACATCTTCTAATGCATGGGTGGCCAAGACTACAACAAAAGCATCACCATCATCTTGTGATTGTCAAAATCTAAATCAGAGAAGTTCTTTTTCTTCTTCTCCTCCTTACACTTCTTTCAGAAATGCCTAGATTTACCACAGTTCCAACAAAGTGCCTTGGACTTTCTAGGAGACTTAGATCTCCCACGAGATTTGGATCTACCCTTCTCAGCTTTCTTGTCCTTCTTTTTCCCTTTATCTTTGGGTCTTCCATGAACTACAAGAGCCTCCTTAGCTGACTCAGAAGACTTTCTCTACATCTCTTCAGACAACAATGAAGAAACCACTTCATCCATCTTGAAGGTGGTTGTGGTAATCCCAATGGCCATGACAAGGTGGTCTCACAAGTCTGGCAAAGAACAAAGTAAGGTCATGTAACGATCCTCCACCTCCATCTTTACACCAATGGAAGTCAACTATGCAACTAGCATGTTAAAGGCAATCAGATGATCTACAATATATCCTCCATCATCTATTCTCAGATAATATAGGTTCTTCCTCATGCATAACTTGTTTACTAGGGATTTAGCTTGATAAACATCTCCAAGCTTCTTCCATAGTTCTTTCATGGTCTTCTCTTCATGAGCATTTAACAAGATGAAATCAGCTAAACAAAGTCTCACAAGACCCTTAGCTTTTTGATCTTTGAGATCCCAATCTGCCTGAGCCATTGCTATTAGTTTTGTGCCGAATATAGCTTCCCATAGATCTCTATCAACAAGCATATCTTCCATTTTGAGTTTCCACAACTTGAACTTGTTGCCATTAAACTTTTCCAAATCTATCCTTCTGGATGTGCCTACCATCTCCTTCTTGGAACAAGATCACACAATACTCTGCACAGACTCCCACTTAATCAAAGATCAGTACAAAAAACCCCTACCCAACAACCATGATCAAAGGTGATCAAGCTCTTATACCAACTGAAAGGAAGCAAGGTACGCAGAAATGCTTCCAAAAACTAATCTAATGAGGGGAATGGAGTACAAATTTTAGATCCTTACAATTACATATTTGTTAAGCATATAACAATGAGATAAAACAAAAAACACAACACATAGAATGAGGTAGACACAAGATGTACATGGGGAAAACCTTTTTAGGTAAAAAACCCCACACTCCAAAACTTGCACAATGTATTATCAAAACTGAATTGTTTACAATACACTTGCAATGAAAGTTCTTTTAGGAGTCTTCAAATGTCATTTCTAGAGTAATTATGGTAGCATAACAGTACATGTACAAACACTATGCATACTACTACTCCAAGTATCACATTATATAGAGTTACAAGGCATAAACAGGAAGCTTTTAGAGATGGGCGTCCATCTTGGCCACATGACCCATTTCACACACCTAAGGACCCTTTTTCAACATGCATACATCTCATTTACATCTGTCATACATGGCAGATTTGACTTCCCAAGAATGGATTACTCCATGCTAAAAATAGGCTATGACAGATGCTCTTATGCATCTTACAACTGTCATAAAAATCTGCAACATAACAACACTTAATGTTGTAAGAGAATCCGTCATTAAAGACTAAATATAGCATATTCCTCTTACAACATGTTATAACCCAACTTGGGTGCCCAGAGATGCCTTCTCCACATGCAAAGATACTCTTTGACACTTGTCTTCACTCATCATAGGAATCTCTATACTTGGCTCTTACGCATCATAGATTTTGTCATACAAAATAACTCCTCTATCATACCACAAGATGATGACACATGGCATATTAGTGCCACCTCAAATGGGATGCCCAAATCCTCATGTGTTGACTTGACCATCCAAGTCATTACAAGTAGGATGGCATGTCACAATGCCACCTCATACTAAATGACAAAATAGGATGTGCAAGTAAATACAAAATTAGGCAAATAAATAAATACATGAATGAATATCATATGCTAGGAATTTGCAAAGGTTGAGACACCTTAATTCCTGACAACCCGCACCCCCTTAATCTAACTTTCTTGTGAGTTTCTTGTCAAGTCATGTCGTGCAGGTTACAGTCGTACCTACGACTACAGATTAGCACCCATGAGCCTTTTGTCAGCGCCTATACCTCATGCCATGGTGCCTATGTTTGATAACACTCTATTTTTGTAGGGTTTTCATGGATTAGTGCCTTGATTTTTTCACATCATTTCATGATTTTATATCTTGATTCTTGACATTTAACACTTGTGTTTGACTTGGTTGCATCCCTAACATGTCCTAACAACCTATTTTGCAGGTCTAACCCTTTGTTTTGCAATTTTTTTATCAAACTATATCCCCTCATCCTCTCTGTGTTGTATCAGCGCCTATACTCCCGAATCAGCGTCTACACCCCTAGTTCAACGCCTCTACACTTAGGTATATTTTCCCTATGCTTTAGTGCCCATACCCTTTGGATTAGCACCCACACCCTAGGGATTAGTGCTCTTGTTTGCATCATCACCTAAACCTCATCCTTTAGTGCCTAGACCTCTTTTTGTAGTGCCTAGGACCTAGATTCGCACCTAAACTTCTTCCCTTCATGCCTATACCTGTCTGTCAGCACACGCATCCTAGAAACTTCAAATGCTCATAACTTTTGTAAAACATAAGGAAATTTGATGTTTTTTTTTAAATGGCTTAAAATTTCACAAGGAATCTGAATATCTTATCTAATCTACTATACCATTCCATCTAACATTTGTTTTTTTTAGATTTTATCACTTCCATCTAACACACTTGTTTGTAGCACATCGTTGGTCAAACATAAAATCATCATAAGATTACTAACAAGTTGTTGCAGCCCTGCTTGTCCAAGGATCCATATTTTTTCCACTAAATCTAGGCACATTTCTTTTGGGGGTTAAAAAGAACTTGTATGCTTTGTTTGAGGTCATCTCAAGGTGTATTCTCCTCCTCATGCCATTTGGCAATCTTAGAGATCAAAAGCCTTGATTTGACCTAGTCTTTGTTATCACTGTTAATCCCGAAGGGGTCACTTCTTCATGTATGCTCTCCCCTTACATTTCGTGTGATCTTGGGTGATCAAAAGTGGGAAGTGGTTTCTTCATAGGGGACCTACTTGGGGATTTCATCACACCAATGGACAACCTCAACCACATGTACCGATGGGGTATATAAAGAAGGGAGAGCGAAAGTTGTACTTTAATGGTGAACCCAATAAGTCCAAATTGATCCCCAAGATCCTTGGTCCACCGAGACTTGGTTTGGTGACATTTGTGGCTTTTCGCTGTGGAATCATGTTCGCGGTTTAGGCCCCACGTACCTTGTGTATATAGGGGACTCCTTAGAATCTCATACATCCCAGCTTAAGACCCTTCGGTCATCATATCTTGTGGTGCACCACTGCAGTAGGAGGGGAAGATTCTCACACATACCGTTATACTTGAGATAGGGTCTACTTTGGGCAAGATGAAAGTCTCCAAGGTAAGGGGTATATGGTGGTACATGACCATATATTCTCAATCTATCCAAGCTATAGAATTATGGTATTAATGGGGGTGGGAATCTCAGTTCTATTCTGAGTTGAGATTGACTCATGGCCATTTTGTGAGAACTACAAGATATGTCACACCTACTTGAGTAATCTAGGATGTTGATGTGTTTGGTGTGTCTTCATTGTTGAAACCCATGAATCCCCTTAATACAAACCAAATCTAAATCCTTTGCATCTTGTGCATGTATTGTATGATTTATTGCTTTCAATTTGCCTAAGGTCAAGTACCTAGCCATCCTAATCCAAATCCAAATTATCCATTATCCTCATAATCCACATTATCATAATCCACCTTATCTCAATCCAATTTCTTCTAATCACTCATCCAATTATCCAATTTCATCATTATTGTCCTAATCTAATCCCATCATTTGAGCCTAGTCTAAATCCCATCATTTGAGCTTAATCCCTTCCCATCATTCTAATCACCTTCTAATCAAACCATTTATCCATCTTTCATTTTCCCTAATCATCCCTAAATCCATCCATTTTCTATAATCCAAATTATATCACTTTTATCCTAATCGATTTCTTCATCACCATCTTAAATCCATCTTAGTCATAATCCATTTTCTTTAATCCCCAAATCACTTCATCCACTTATCATAATCCAATCATCTCTTCCTATCATTATCTTAGTCCAATTATCTCCCATCCCTAATCATCTCATCCATTAACCACTCCTAATCCTAATCCTATTATTGAGCTTCATCTTTCATTCATTTTCCCCCTAATTCACATCATAATCTATTTATCTAATCCAATTCTCCATCTCCATTCTAAATTAAATCCCATATTCATCCTCTTAATCCAAATCCCTTGTCCACATAATCCCAAATCTCTTCCACATCTAATCCAATCCATTATATTAACCATCTTATCCTAATCATCTATCCCTCTATCCACCTCATCCATTTCCTAATCACTATCATCCTAATCGTTCCCATCACTTAAGCTTAATCCAATCCCTTCATTTGAGCTTTATCAAACTCACCCACTATCTACATCATAATCCACTTAATCCCATTCCATCCTAATAATCATCTAATCCAATCATCTCCCATCTCAAATCACTCATCCATTATCCATTATCCATCATTCATCATTCTTCTAACCATCTTTCATCATAAATTAATTTTGATCCTTCATCCAAAACCATTATTTGCAAATCAAAATTTGGTTAAGGACTTAACCCCCTTCAACCCTCTCCAAATCTATATCATCCTTTCTCCAAGGACTCCTCACTAAGAGTATAGAGAAAAATGAGAACAAACTTGTGGAGTCATGTCATTCCACTCCTCCCTAATCACCTAAATGTGCCACTGATGACCTTGTCACCAACCTCACCCCCATCAAAACCACATCACCATCTTCCTCCATCTTATCTGATGTCCTATCCAAAGTATCACCCTCTCCTCCATCTACCCCATCCAAGGATCCTAGTCAAACTACATGCTCCTCCCCCGTCACACCATCCACACAAACCAGGCAATGTCAAGAGCCTAGTCCAAAGCATGTCAAAACATCCACCCCTTTCTCAATCATGATCCAATCATCCCATCTATTTCTATTCCTAATCCCACACTATCTCCTATTAATCCCCCATCATCTTCCATCATTCCTTTCCCATCTCCCATCAACCCTTTACCATCACCTATCGATCCCATCCCAAATCCATTATCCTATCCTCTTGGTCCCACTACCTTCCTCCATGGTGGTTCTCTCATAGGAGAGGAAAAAATTTCTTCCACCACTCATCCCCCTTCATCTAATAATGTACTCATGTCATGTTTCCAAAAAAATACCCATCCCATCGCACAACATATGCTCCAAAACATGAACTATCATGGTAAAGGCCTAGGCCTTCATGAAAACAACATTTTGGAGCCCATCCATCATCAAAATCCATCCGCATACACATGGCATTGGCTATACATCCCAAGGTAAACAATCCAAACATGTTGGTACCACCCATGTACCTCCCAAATCCACTTCTTCCAATCCCAAACCCGATGCATCTCATTGCACCTCTAAAACATATGTTACCATCCCTCCTCCTCCATCCTATTTCATCCACCAATCCCAAAAATATGTGACCATACACCTCCCTAAATCTACACTTCCTCCACTACTCCCAACTCCTAATATCCCCATCCTCAAATCTCCTTATTTGTCCATCCTTAACACCCCCATTCATAAATCTCGATCTCCTAGAATTCCAAATCAAGATCAACCTAAGCACACACCATCCAAACATGAAGCTTCCACAAAATCCATGGGATTCAAAAATAATAATTTGGATGCTTCCCTACATAAAGCAAAAAATCTGCAAAAGCCTAAAGAGTATCATATTGTAGGACATCGATACACAACTCATAATTAATTGAAGAGACAGAACACACAGGAAGAGCACAAATCACAGTATCTCACAATATGTGAGATCACACTTTATTACATAAAATGCTTGAATAGACATTACAAATATATAGGCACACTTAGGAAACTCACAGACAGTTTAGCTCCTACAAAATAGGATCTAATATTCTAATAATAGACACAACTACTAACTACTAGAAAACAACTCACATATGCTAAATGCTAACTACGAGACATACAAACTTTTCATTTCTTCATTATTCCAACATCCCCCCTTAATGAAGAAATGGATTATCTACCACACCTAACTACTTTCTACATTCTTCAAAGTTCATCTTTCCAAGAGGTTTGGTAAAGATGTCAGCCACATTTTCACTTGTATTACAATATACCAAGTCAATTTCCTTCGATAGTATCTTTTCTCTTACAAAGTGATACTGAATTTTAATATGTTTTGTTCTGGCATGATAAATTAGGTTGCATGCCAATTTAATAGATCTTTGATTATCACACTTGATGATAGTTGGCTTTATTTGTTCTTCTCCTATATCTTCAAGAATTCATCTCAACCAGATGGCTTCACAGGTTGCACTAGTCAAGGCTTTGTATTTAGCTTCTGTTGATGACAAAGAAATAGTTGGCTATTTCTTGCTGCTACATGACACGACCCTTAATCCTATATTGAATGCATATCTTGATGTTGACTTTCTATCATCAGGATTTCTAGCCCAGTCTAAATCAAAAAAACCTACCAACTCAACATCACATTCATCAGTATACATAATACCAAAATCAATGGTTCCTTTTAGATATGGTAGAACCTTCTTTGCTAGTTTCCAGTGACTTCCACAAGGCTGAGTCATAAACTGACTAAGGATGCTGACTATATATCCAATGTCTGGTCTGGTAGTGGTGAGGTAGTTCAAACTTCCTACCAACTGACGATACAAAGTACCATCCACCTCTTTAGTTCCATCATCATTATACAACTTAGTATTCTGATCTAAAGGAGTAGAAACTGGTTTGCATTCACTCATATTGAACCTTTTAAGAATTTCTCTTATGTATTTGCTTTGTGTGATCAGTGTCTTACCAGACTCCCTCCAAACTTCAAGACCCAGACAATAATGCAGTTCACCAAGGTCCTTCATCTCAAATACATGTGACAGCTGATTTTTATTTTTTACAATTAATTTAGATGCACTACCATTTATGATGAGATCATCAACATACAAGGATATCAAAGCAATATTCCCATTTTTATCTTTCTTGATATACATATTAGGATCACTTTTGCTTTTCACAAAACCTTCTTGACAAAAGAAAGAATCATTTTTTTCATACCATGAGCTCGGTGTCTGTTTCAAACTGTATAAGGCTTTTTTCAATTTACAAACAAGATGCTCCTTACCTTCCTATACAAATCCTTTAGGCTGCACCAAATAAACTTCTTCTTTCAACTCACCATTTAGAAAAGCAAATTTGACATCTAACTGATGTATTTTCCAATTATGTTTTGTAGCTAATGCAACCATCACTCTAATTGTATTCAACTTAGCTACAGGTGCAAATGTATCTTCATAGTCAATTCCCTCTTTTTATGAATAGCCTTTAGCAACCAATCTAGCTTTATACTTATCAATACTACCATCTGCATTAAACTTGGATTTGTACAACCATTTGTATCCTATGGGAACTTTATTTTTAGGCAGTTCTATTTGTTGGAAACAATGTAGATAACTGAGAGGGGGGGTGAATCAGTTATCTCATGATTTCCTTAATTTTCTTTTCTTTTTGTTATCTTAATATTTAGTGTTGTATCAAAACATGAAAGCATATGTAATCATAAGAATAGAAATAAAGTCAACACACATAACACAAGGACTTTTACGTGGAAACCCTGTTAACGGAAAAACCATGGGGTGACTAACCCAAGATTGTATTCTCTGTTATAAGAATAAAGAAGTACAAAATGGCACTTGCCAATTAGGGCTCACTGCCTGAGCACACTGCTCACAAGAGGCACACTGCCTACAAGAGACTCACTATCTGCAGAACTTATAGAAGATGATCAAGTGTTTGAACTGATGAGAGGCATCTACAAATGCAAGAGTTCAGTTCTGGTTAAGCACAATATACTGATCTAATGCACTTCATTCTTCCTTTGTTCAATGTTGTTATTTAGTTACATATCGGACTTGAATTGTTGTACTCACACTTATCCCTGCTTTTCTTCGTACCTTTTTCTTCACATATATATCATACATAATTACATGCTGGAATCCATTAGGTATATATATCCACATAAAGGATTTTCATCATCTTTCTAGTCGGCAACAAGAACACTCAAGATATTTTCAAGTTATTGAACTGTCGGCTGAATCGATGCTTGATTTGTGATGCATATCAAAAACATAGGCATAGAAGTGATTAATCATGTCAGCCAACAATGTATAATCCCACAAAATTGCTTGATCAACACCTTTTACTCATCTGGATTAAAGTCTGATACTTTGTCGGTCAGTTCTTCCTCTGTTTGCTCTACTTGATTAGAACCCAACACTTAGATGCTCATATCTTTTTCATGCTTTATCACATGAGGGTAAATCTCTAGAATACAGTAGTCATGATACCCCTCTTGACTTGTCCAAGTCTGCAACTTGTTGAGTTACACCATCTAAGAGATCCAGACTTGATTGTCGAACCTTGTTACATACTCTGTTCTTGTTCACCAGATCAAAACAATCTTCAATCTGACTTTCTCTCATACTATGTACTGTAGATGTGTGGGATAGACTTTGTTGCCATCAATGACAACACTTATGAAGCCACACAGTGTCTCTTGCCAACAATCTCCCCCTTTGGCATTGGTGACAACACTTAGTGAAAAATGGCTAAGTGTCACAGTAACTCCCCCTTGGCTAATGCTCTGTCTTTTACACTATTATACTAGAACTCCCCCTTAGCTGGATTCCACATTTTTCACTACTCTTCACTCCCTATTTGACATCAATGGAAAAGGGTGGAATCCGCATACCAAACTTTTGCAAAAATTATTCTATACATGGCTGCATAAGTATATATAAATCATATGTTATACTTAAGTATATCCACAAAAGTAGTCTTCAGCTATACAAACTCTGTGGCCCATATCTTCTTCATCCTATCCAAAATGGAGATGTGACCACTCAACAAAAATGCATATACTTCTACCCTTCTTAAATCTATTGGATCACTGGTGCGGGATGTGGTCTTAGCTTCTGTCAAGGCCTCATGCATTGCCTCTAGCTTAGGGATAATTATCCCTCTGAGTTCACCCGTTCTATTAATTATGCTCTTCTTTTCTTTGTCCAGCCTCTTTATTTCATTTATGATAACAATAGCCTAGCATTCTTGATTCATTAGTGAGGAGGAAAGAGGGTCAAAATTCTGAACTAGGCTTGACAGTTTTTCTTCTTGTTCTTTTACTTTTTCCTCAATATCTTTTGTCACTTTAGGCCAAGTCAGATAAAATTTGAATAGGTCTCCACCATATTTGAGAGAATTTTCAAGGCTCTTTATTCCAATATCTAGAGTCCACCTATCATTAGCAATAAGTCCTTGCACCTTAGTGAATCTTTTTCCCAGAAACTCCTTCTGGACCTTTACTTCTATTGATTTCTCTAGAGATTCAAAATGAGTGTTAATAGAATTTACCAAAGTTTTCAAGTTATTGGACGGTGGGGCCAAAGGATCCTTTTGGTAGGATGGCATGATCTTCTCCAGTATCCCAGATGCAATCTCCAATAGTTAACAGTCTTCCATGTGAGATTTCAAGAGTTTTTCTTTTGCTTTGGCTTGAGCAAAAGATGCTATTTTCATTGTCTGAACTGGGGAGAGAGAGTCAAAATTTAGTGGTCCTTGAAATAGCTCAGGTTCATCTATCTCCATCATTTCTCTATTTAAGAAGTTCTTCACTATCTCTGTAGTGTCTCTTGTTGGTGATTGAGTCTTCTTTTCTTTTGGGATATCAGAACAGTCATCATTAGTCTTTTCTGCTTGTTCTTCTTCTTTTCCCTTAACCTCTTCTTCTTGAATCACCTTCTCCTCTCTTCTACCTTCTCCTTCAGCTTCAAAGTCTGGAATGTCTGCAGTGGGATCCAGAAGAGAGATATCACCCGTGTTTACTGCTTCATGAACTTTCTCTTCTAGAACAGAGGAATCTAAGTCCTTAGACTTCTCTTCATCTATTTTCTTTAATCCTTCTATATCCTTGTCAGAAGATTCTTCATTGATTACATTTAATCCTTCAACATCCATGGTAGAAGGTTCTTCAACTGTTTCTTCTACAATAGGAAGATTGAATCTCTTTAAGGCATTCTGAAGGATATCTTTAGTTTCACTTGCTACTTGATCTGTTTCTCCAAGCATGAGTTTGTTCATTCTTGCCTTGCTCTAGAACTCATTCTTACACTTCTTGAAAATCATGTCCATTTGTTTTGGAGTGATGGAAGGATAAAGTTGTATTACTATCTGCTCCCGAATCTCTAGGTCTTTTGCCATTGCATTCTCTTTTCTCAGCTCAAGTACCTTTTCTAGGCTCTTAGTATCTAAAGATATAATTTCAATAAAGGCTTTATTGTAAATGTTCAAGTACCTGACAGTAGCCTCTTCTAGAATTCTCTTGTCAGTATCACTGTATGCATCATAGAACTCAGTCACCAGTTGCAGGTTCCCATCCACAGTTACTGCCTTGATGATGTTATCAATGGAAAGAGTGGGCTTTTCAACAAATTCCTCTACCTTCTCTTCCTCATCTCTGCTAGCAGAGAACTTTCTGGATGTTCTCTTCTTCTTCATTTTCTTGATTTCTTCATCTGATTTTGTTTCTTCATCATCCTTATGACTTATATATTTTTTTGAGGCTTTGGTCTTCATTCTCTTTTCACTTTTGTCAGATGGCTTGACTTCCGGTTTAGTAGCCTTTGAGCTTTTAGGGGTGACAGGTGCAGAGCTCTTGGAAGATCTAGTCTGGGAGGAGGTTTGTACCGGAACATCTTCTTTCTTTGCTTCTTGTTTCTCTTTCTCAGCCTTCTCCATGTTCTCTCTATTTGCATCTACAGCCTCCTTTGATAGGCCAAATCTTTTGGCAATTTTTTCAACTTCCCTTCTTACTTTCCTCTTTATCTTCAGTTGTCTTAACTCAACATGTATTTTTACACTTAGCTCTTGAAAGGTTCCAAACCTTTCTGCTTCAGTGTCCTTGGGTTGGCTCAGCAGATGTTGAATATGAAGCTCCAAGATTTTTTCATCAACTTCATATCCCATAGGCATTATCTACACAATCCTTGGCTCAATTGCCTCCATTAGGCATTGATCAGTGTCAACCATAAAGCAAACTATGTCCTTGTATTTCTCAACTATGGACTGTGGAATTCTCTCTCTGGCTTGCATCATACTCTGGAAGTTCTTGAAGTAACCCCAGAGAGCTATGTTTTGGCCTTGAGAATCACCAAGTCCATACATGTAATCTCTAATATGAATTGCAACCGGTTTATCATTTTGCCAGACCCAACCACGTGATCCAGGTAGCTCATTCATATAATAGAAGAACAAACATAGTATTAGGCTACCATATTTAAAGGAATTATTCTTATCCTTTTTTATCTTCTACAGGTTTTCCAACAGTTGATTGAGAAGAAGTTCACACAAGTCATAATCTACATCTTCCCTCAACATCTGATATGTTGCATAGATTGTTGTGCCAGACACAGAATTCTCCCTGCTTGAATGATAGATTTTGTAGCTGATTATTATTGAGGCAAACTTGACATCCGGATCTGTGATGCCATCTATGGTCATTACTCTTTTGTCAAATTTAGATCTAGTGGCTTCAGTTACTATTTAGTTCTTCACAGATTTAAGTGCACGTAACCCACCGGATGAATGCAGTCTGATCACTACCCTGATGGCATCTTTAGTTATCTTGAAGGGCCTCATTAGCCACATGAAATTATCATGCATCCTGCTTAGAACATATCAGACCCAATCATCTTCTACAAAACATGGAAAATGTATGCAATGTCTGAAGTGTTAAATCTTGGAGGGCCTTGAATTTAGGTTTGAGTTCAAAATTCTCTTCTATTAGCTATTTGTAATAAATGTCCATCAATTTTGAGTCTCCAAATTCTTTAATGTTGGCATGGATATAAACCCTAACATCTTCTACATGCAATACTCCGTGCGGAATGCTAGAAAATGCGCCCAAAGGATCAACTTCTAGAGATTTATAAGGGTATTTCTTGAATTTAGGTCACGGTCTATCAAAGATCTTGACAACCATTGGAGTAGCCATTTTGCAAGAGATTCAGAGAGAGATTTTCAACATGGAAGTACGTTTTCACGCCTTAGGGTTTGAAGCAGGAGTCGAAACAAATGGCTGGTTGAATTTGTTTTTCTGTTGATCTTGAGTGAATTGTAGAATTTTCTTTGCAGAGCTCTTCTATTCTTCTTCATGAGTGCAAGTGTGTAAATAATGAGTGAAAAAATCTTTTTATCCTTGCGCAAACCCTAATTTCCTTCTGTAATAAATGCACAACTTAAATTATTTGGTTGCCCTGTTTTGAGAGAGATCTTCTTGAATCACTGCGTCGAACTTAGAATCATTGTCAATGAGGATTGACAACGTATCTTCTTTTCTTTAATCATGCCATGGGTCCACAGATCAAAGGATTTCAATTTTGAATTATACCGGATCTATCTGTGAAATTTTGCTTTACCTAATAGCTATCGAAACCAGATTAACTTGAGCTGTTAAAATATTGTAAAGCTCCATGCAGATCTTTCATATTTTGACTGAAGGTTATTTAGATGTTTTTCTGATAACCCTTTAATCCACAGCGCCATATGTTTACTCCATGTGCCAAATTTAGGCACTAGTTAAGTGGCTGAGGGAATTTGTTTTTCTCTGTGACTCACCCTGAGCCAGAGCTCACCTTCTTAGTTTTTGGAAGAAATATCAGCACCAGATTCTAGTGCAGATCCATCACCAATACTTTCTGAACTCTTCTTTACCCAAATCTTGCTCATCTCCTTTTGAACTTCATCCACATTCACTTTACCTTTGCCCTTATCTTGTTTCTAATCATGTTCCACTAGACCTTTTCTATCCCAATTTCTGCTTCTGCAAAATTTTGCAATATGACCGGATCTATTGCAATTGTAGCATGTAACGTTTCTTTGCTTATTTGATTGATATCCTCTTGATCTGCATTGATTAGCCATATGTCCCATTCTATTGCATGCAAAGCATCTACCATTGAATGAATTGTTTATTTGCATATTTCTGCATTCATGAGATTTGTGACCATACCTTTTGCAATTAAAACATTGTCCGGAGAAGGATGGATTATTCTGATTCATTCTCCTCCTGCACTGAGTTGCTTTATGACTGAAATTGTTGCAATTGAAGCAGTATCCGTTGAATGATGGATATCTTTGAGCATTTGGTTGCCTTACCGGAGGTCTTCTAGGCCTGTTTCTTTGATTTCCTAATCCAAAGTTCTTCTGACCAGATCCAGAGCTTTCACCTTTCTCATCTCCGAAGCCATGCTTATCATCTAACCTCTTTTGGCTTTCAAGAAGAACTTCAAGTTGGGTTGAGCTTATCTTGAATTTTTCTTTGTATTCATTTGCAATTTGAAGATCTTGTTTAAGATTGTCTATTTGATTCTCAAGTTGTTCTTCATTATCTCTAGCTTCTTCAAGATCAG
This sequence comes from Cunninghamia lanceolata, assembly GCA_027924645.1. Classification (NCBI taxonomy): domain Eukaryota; kingdom Viridiplantae; phylum Streptophyta; class Pinopsida; order Cupressales; family Cupressaceae; genus Cunninghamia; species Cunninghamia lanceolata. The sequence continues at coordinate 674,419 of BSBN01000766.1, read as the reverse complement.
ATTCAAGATGCCTGATTATTTTGTCCGTTTTGTGGCAATCCTCTATTTTCTCCTTGACGGATTGTTTTAGATTATCTTCAATTTTTCTTTTTTCTTCAATTTCTTGGGTGAATCTCATAACCCCTGATTCCATTTCATGCCTTACCATAATGACTTCTTTTGATATCTTCTCACATAGCTTATTTTTCTCATTCAGATCTTCATTAGTATCATTGACTTCACTCTGATTGGCTAATTTTTGAAGTAGTTCCTTTCTCTTTTTCACAGAGATACTAAGTTTTTCTTTTAGCTCATTTATGAAATCATCAGCTTGTTTGAGTCTTTCTCTCAAATTATTGACTTCAGAGTGGGACTGTTCAAGATCATCTAGGGCAAACTGAAGTTGTTCCTTCATACCATATGCATCCATTGAGATTCCCAAATCTTCCTCAAGCTGTTAGACTTTGTTCAAAGGAACTTGGCTCTGATATCAATTGTTAGAAACAATGCAGATAACTGACAGGGGGGGTGAATTAGTTATCTCATGATTTCCTTAATTTTCTTTTCTTTTTGTTATTTTAATATTCAATGTTGTATTAAAACATGAAAGCATATGTAATCATAAGAACATAAATAAAGTCAACACACATAACACAAGGATTTTTACGTGGAAACCTTGTTAAGGGAAAAACAACAGGGTGACTAACCCAAGATTGTATTCTTTATTAAAAGAATAAAGAAGTACAAAATGGAACTTGCCAATTAGGGCTCACTGCCCGAGCACACTGCTCACAAGAGGCATGCTGCCTACAAGAGACTCACTGTCTCTAGAACTTACAGAAAATGATCAAGTGTTTGAACTGATGAGAGGCATCTACAAATGCAAGAGTTCAGTTCCAGTTAGGCACAATATACTGATTTGATGCACTTCATTCTTCCTTTGTTCAATGTTGTTATTCAGTTCCATATCGGACTTGATTTATTGTTCTCACACTTATCCCTACTTTTCTTCACACCTTTTTCTTCACATACATATCATACATAATTACATGCTAGAATCCATCTGGTATATATATCTGCATAAAGGATTTTCATCATCTTTCTAGTCGTCAACAAGAACACTCAAGATATTTTCAAGTTATTGAATTGTCGGCTGAATCCATGCTTGATTTGTGATGCGTATCAAAAACATAGGCATAGAAGTTGTTAATCATGTCGGCCAACAATGTATAATCCCACAAAATTGCTTGATCAACACCTTTTACTCGTTTGGATTGAAGTCTGATACTCTGTCAATCAGTTCTTCCTCTGTCTGCTCTGCCTAATTGGAATCCAACACTCAGATGCTCATATCTTTTTCATGCTTTATCACCAGAGGCTAAATATCTAGTATACAGTAGTCATGATACCCCTCTTGACTTGTCCAAGTCTGCAACTTGCTGAGTTACACCATCTGAGAGATCCAGACCTGATTGTCAGACCTTGTTACATACTCTGTTCTTGTTCACCGGATCAAAACAATCTTCAATCTGACTTCCAGTATAGGCATACTATGTACTGTGGATGTGTGGGATAGACTTTGCTGCCATCAATGACAACACTTATGAAGCCACACAGTGTCTCTTGCCAACACTATTAATTCCAATGTTTCATTCTTCATTATAGAGTTATATTATTCATTCATTACATCTCTCCATTATTTATATTCTTTAGCTTCTTCATAATCTGTGGCTTCTACAACATTCATTACATGAGTCATCAATGCATAATCTTTATACCTTATAGGTGGCTGAATTTGACGTGATGACCTCCTTAGAGTTTTATTTCTTTGTGGTGTATCTTCTTCTCTTCTTGGTGTGCCATGACTGCTTGAAGTGTCCATGCTAATTTCACCCTATTCTTGTTCACGTTCCTGTTCAACTTTTGTATCTATTTTGACATGATCATCATAATCAAAAGAAATATGTCATTTACCTGTATTATTACCTTCATCTGCATTCTAATGAAACACCACATCTCTACTTGCAAGAAATTTATGTGAATTGGGATCAAACAACTTGTATGCTTTCCGATCATCACAATAACTAATAAATATGCACTTAATTGATTTTGCATCAAGCTTTCTTCTCTCATCCTTTGGAATATGAGAAAATGCCTTGCATCCAAATATTCTTAAATGAATAACTTCTAGTTTGTAACCATGGAATGTTGCAAAAGGAGTTTTAAGATCTAAAATTTTGGTTGGACTCATATTCTTTAAATAAACAGCAGTATTAATGGCTTCAGCCCAAAAACTATTAGAAATATTTCTACCTTGAAGCATGCTATGAGCACATTCCACTAGTGTTATGTTCTTTCTCTCAACAACTCCATTTTGCTGAGGTTTATGTGGCACTGTGAATTGCTGAAGGATCCCATTGCTTTTACAATATTGACTAAATGCTCCAAATGTATATTCTCCACCTTGATCAGATCTAAGTATTTTTATTCATTTGCCTGTCTATTTTTCAACCATAGTTTTGAATTCTTTAAAGTACTCAAAAACATCACTTTTGTTTCTTATAAAATAGACCCAAGTATGCCTAGATCTATCATTAACAAATATGAGAAAGTACCATGCACCACCAAGTGATCGAGTTTGCATAGGTCAACATACATCAGAATGAATTAATTCAAGTATTTCCTTTGAGATTTTCTCTTTATGAATAGGAAACTCCTCTCTATGCTGTTTACCCAAAGCACATGCATCACATTCAATATGACTATCCTTCATAACTGGAAGACCTTCAACCATTATTTTCCTTTGAAGCAACTTTAAATAATTAAGATTCAAATGTCCATACCTTTGATACCATAGCTCTTCTGTTTGCAGTGTTGTAGATGCCAATGCTTGATGTCCCTTCTTGGTCACATCAAGCTTATACAAACCTCCAACTCTGGTACCCATTGCAATGACCTTGTAGTGATCTTGAGTGTCCTTAACAAAACAATGTGACTTAACAAATTCCACCTTTAGGTCTTGATCAGCAATAGTAGAAACAGATATTAGATTCTTTTTTATGCCAAGAACATACATCACATTATGGATCTATTTCACTTGTCCATTAGGAAAATTCACACCTACTACGTCATAACCTTGAACTTTATGTGATCTGTTATCACCTAGATAGATGTGGATATCATCAATGTTCTCACAATATGAATCAAACCAATCCTTGTTAAAGACATGGATTGAAGCACCGAAATCAATAAACCAAGCATTCATATCATCAGTTTTAGCAGACAATGCAGCATCAAAAACAAACAACTTAAGATTTTTAAATCCATCACTGATTGAGGTGTCTTGATCCACAAAATTTCCATTATACCTTTTGTTTCTTTGTTTGGACTCATGATATTTTCTTTTATAACAATTTTTAGAGTGATGACTAGGTTTACCACAATAATAACATTCATCATTTCTCTTATCATGAGTATCAAATCTAGATTGTGACATACATTTCGGTATTGCTTGAAACTTGCCTCCTTTATTCTTGTCCCATGGTTTACCTCTATATGGTTGTTTACCTCTAGCTACTAATGCCAAATCTGTACTATGAGAGTTAGGATCAAAGTTCTTCATCCTCTCTTCTTCTTGTAGAAGAATACCTGTCAATTCTTCAAATGAAGGGGGCTTTTCTTTAGCTGAAAGACTTGAAATAAAGACTTGATAATCTTCCACTAAGCCTTTTAATGTGATGGTTACCAAGTCGGTACTAGATACCTTTTCACCAATATCACCTAACTTATCACTTAGATCTTTGACATGGGAAATGAAGCTGCTAATATTTTCATGTCTTTCCATTTTTATATACAAAAGTTTGCTTTTCAAAAATAAAATCCTGTTTGAGTTTGTTGTTTCATACAAACCTTTGAGCACATTCCATGTTTCTTTGGATGTCTTACAATCTATGATGTGTGAAATTATATTGTCTTTTACAAACATTCGTAGCAACACCTTTGCTTTCATTTCTCATTTATCCCAATCTGGAACGAAGGCAGGATCAGAGGGTTTGGGCTCACCCCTACCCACAATTGACCACAAATTATAAGCTTCCAATATTGTCATCAACTTGAATTCTAGTTAACATAATTTTCACCATCAAGCTTAGTAGATTCATTCAAATAAGAATCAAATAGAGGATTTGACATAACAAAAAAAATTTGCACACAAATTACCTTCAGCTCTTCACTTTTCTAGCTGTTGTCACCACCAGGTAGCTCAACAATCTCCTTTGGCTGATGCAAGTAGGTCTCACACTCACATAATAGAAATGAAGCTCAATTTCTCACAGAGGTGATCTCAATCTTTCCACAGATCACCACAAATATGTGATCTCCTTTCCTGAGCTCTGATACCAACTCAGAATTAATTGTAGAGACAGAACACACAGGAAGAGCACAAATCACAGTACCTCACAATATGTGAGAACACACTTTATTACATAAAATGCTTGAACAAACATTACAAATATATAGGCACACTTAGGAAACTCACAGACAGTCTAACTCCTACAAAATAGGATCTAATATTCTAATAATAGACACAACTACTAACTACTAAAAAACTACTCACATATGCTAAATGCTAACTACGAGACCTACAAACTTTCCATTTCTTCATTATTCCAACACAACATCCAAGAACAATCAATCTAAAAGGCTACAAAAGCCCACACCTTCAAAAGAAAAAAGAAAAATGTTGTGGGTCCCTAAGCACAAAGAAACAAATCCAAGTGGAGCATCCACATCGCATTCCATCCCCAAATCCCAAAAATCCCACTCCCCATAAAAAAATCCTCAAAATCCTAAGTCCATTTGGATCCCTAAATTTCCAAATTGGCAATCCCAAAATTCCCCATCCTGGTCCCACAAATACATCATCAATCCTAAATCCCCATTGCTCCCAACTCCCCATCCCAAATATAAGCTCCAAAATCCATTATGGTGTGTGCAACCGTTGGTCTTGATTCCCACAACATTCCCACATGACTTCATCCTTCCATCTTATAACCCCTATCCCACATATTCTCCCCATCATATCCCTATGGTCCGTACTTTTGCATAATCTCTCCATCATCCATCTGTTGGAATTAGGGCTGACAACTGAGAGGGGGGTGAATTAGTTGTCATAAAACTTTAATGCTTGTTGCAGTTAATTCTTCTTTAGCACTTCTTAACAGATTAATGATATAACCAAGAAAAGTAGGAATCAATAACACATGAGCAGAAACACAAATAAAACACTTGACACCAAGATTTTTAACGTGGAAACCCAATTAAGGAAAAAACCACGGTGGGGGTTAGCCCACAAAGATTATACTCTGTTAAAAGTATTACAAAAGGGTAAGACACATGCCTTCGAGTTCACTGCCCAAAGCTCACTGCTCAAGAGAGGCTCACTGCCTACAAGAATGATTACAAAAAGATTACAGATTGTTTGAACTAATGAGTAACATCTGCAAATACAATAATTCAGTTCCGATTAAGCACAAAATACTAATCTTACACACTTCATCTTTATTTTGCTTTGTTTACTGCTCTACCATAATCCAGACCTTAGATCTCTTCTTTTTCACACTTTGATCTGCCTTTTTCGTACTGACTCCATTATCACACTCGACTCACACACCAAAACACTCGAATCCATCGGCTATATATATCCGCATCAACAAATTCAATCAACTGTAGTCAACTTCAATAAAACTTAGAACATTTATTAAACACTCTGCTCTGTCAGCTAAATCTATGCACAAATATCAACACAGACCAATAACTTGTGTTTTCAGATCATCAATCATGTCGGCCAATACCACTAATTATCACTAATTGTTTGTCCAACAACTTTTCTACATCCAGACCAAGATCAAATACTAGGTTGCCCTGTTCTTCTTCTGACTGTGTTGACTGACTAGAACCTGATACTCAAATCCTTATAAATTTTGAATCCTTTATCATCGGAGGCTAAATCACTAGATTTAGATAGTCCTGACAATCCTTATCACTCCCTCAAATCTGCAGCACACTGTGAATTACCACTAGAGAGATCCAGACCAAGATATCGGACCCTGCCACATGCTATGTTTCTGACTACCCGGACTTAGCCAAATCTTCACTCTGACTTTTGGTATGAATAGATTATGCAATGCGGATGTGTAAGGTAGACTTAGTTGCGATTAAGGACAACACTTCTCATGTGTAGCAGTGTCTCTTGCCAACACCATCCATACATAATAAATATTTATTAATCTAAGAATCCACCTATCCATAATCCACTATCGCCACCATCCATTCATCCATTCCATCTTCTACCAACATACATGTGCGCCATTACACTTGACATGGTCCACGTACAACATCCATCCACATGGGACACTATCACATTTCTATGGAAATAGACACTTGAGTCCCCATCCTCCTCCAAATCCCTTTAATCCATCCAAATCCATCCATCCTATCCCAACATTCCAAAAAATCCCAAAAAAGCAAAAAAATCAAAAAATCAAAAATAGAAAAGATAGTGCTGACAATCCTTATCACTCCCTCATATCCGCAGCACACTGTGAATTACCACTGGAGAGATCCGGACCAAGATACCGGACCCTGCCACATGCTCTGTTTTTGACTACCCGAACTTAGCCAAATCTTCACTCTGACTTCCAGTATGAACAGATTATGCAATGCGGATGTACAAGGTAGACTTAGTTGCCATCAATGACAACACCTGTCATGTGTAGCAGTGTCTCTTGCCAACAATCTCCCCCTTTGGCATTGATGGCAACACTTAGTGAAAAATGACTAAGTGTCAGAACAACTCCCCCTTTCTATGTGCACTTGTGCTTTTCACTATTCTCCAGTACTCCCCCTTTGCCGGATTCCTCATTTTTCACTGCTCTTCACTCCCCCTTTGACATCAATGGCAAAGGGTGGGATCTGGACACCAAAAATTACACAAAAATTCTATATATTAGGCCGCATATGTACAAACAATCCTTAAGTCTTATTTACATAAACTTAAGTGCATCACCAAAACTGTTCTTCAATCGTGTCAGCTGGCTATCCTAGCTTTTCTTTAGTGTGTTCAAGATTGAGATGTGGCCACTGAATAGGAAAGCCTGTGATTCTACCATCAATAGATCAATAGGGTCACTTGACTGAGCTACAACTTGAGCTTCGGTCAAAGCATTATACATTGCTTCCATTTTTGGAGAAATTAGTCCCCTGAGCTCACTCATCCTTGCCTCTATGTTCTCCTTTTCTTTTGTTAATTTCTTTATATCTTCTATCAAGCTGATCACCTAACCCTCTTTGCTTGCCACTGATGATGTCACAGGATCAAAGGATTTGGATACACTAGATAGTTTTTGCTTAGATATTTTTATTTTATCTTCATTATCCTCTATAACTTTAGAACAAGATAAGCAAAATTTATATACATTTCCTCCTTCTGTAAGAGCATTTTGAATACTCTTTATACTGGCATCCAACACCATTCTATTTACTCCAATCAACCCCTTTAGAGCATCAAATCTCTTATCATTGAATTCCTTTTGAACCTTGACCTCTACAGACTTCTCTAAAGATTCAAAATGAGAACTTACCAAGTTTATTAGATTTTTCAATTGGCCAAATGGAGATGCTGAAGAATCCTTCTGAAAAGTGGGCATGATCTCCAAAATTTTTGATGTCAGGCCAAGTAGCTCACTATCTTCTATGTGAGACTTTAAGATGTCTTATTTGGCTTTAGCTTGAGCAATGGAGGCCAACTTTATCTTTTGCACCAGAGATAAGGTATCAAAGTTTATTAGACCTTGTATAATGTCCTTATCTTCTTCAATCTGTTTGTCTCTTTCTAGAATTTCCTTCACTACTTCTGCAGTGTCTCTTGCCCAAAATGATGATGTATCTATTAGATCCTTATTTGTACTGTTAACCGGATTAACTTGGTTGGGCTCTTCATCAACCTTTGTAATTTCTTCTTCATTTTCATTTCTCTCCTTGGCCTTTTCTGCTTCTCGGTCCTCTCCTTCTTCTACTTCATGCTCTTCATTCTTCAATGAATCATCTTTAATTTGATCATCTGCTTCAATATTCATTTATGTATCTTCTTTGCAAGATTGATCCGGAGGAGTTTGAACACCTCTTGTATCATCAGTTTCATCTGTCATTTTCACATCTTCCTTGTTCATTTCTTCCTCTTCTAGAATAGAGGAGTCATCTAACTCAGTTTGTTGTTCATTGATCTTCAATTCTTCAACATCCAGAATTGAGGAGTCAATCCCATCATCAATCTCCTTTTCAAAAATAGGAAGATTATGTCTTTTCGGTGCATTCAGAAGAATCTCCTGAGTATCTTTAACTATCTCATCTATTTCACCAAGCATGAGTTTATTCATTCTCTTCTTACTCCTGAAGTCATCATTCACTTCTTTGAATACCATGTTTGTCTGATCTGGAGTAATCTAAGGGCACAAATTTATCAACACATGCTCCCTAATCTTCATGTCTTTACTTTTTGAATTATTTTTTCTTAACTCTAGAATATCTGCAAGGCTTTTTGGAATTTTAGAAGTTATTTCAATCAAAACCTTATTGTAGATGTTCAAATATTTGACTGTTGCTTCTTCTAGAACCCTCTTATCTGCATCACTGTAATGATCAAAGAATTCAGTCATTGGCCTTAAGTTACCATCTACAGTGACTGATTTGATGATGTCATCCATAGAGAGAGTAGGCTTTTCAACATATGTTTCAGTCTTTTGCCTCTTGCTTGCTATTTTGCTTTCGGAGGGCTTCTCCTTAGACACCTTGGATACTTTTATACCTGATACCTTTAACTCTTTGACTTTAATATTAGAGTCAATTTCCTCTTCATCATTCTTCATGCTTTTATATGTCTGGGAGGCCTTAGTTTTCACCCTTTTCTCTTCTTTTCTAGATGATTTACCTTCCAGTTTCTCAAGTTTGGCAGGTTTTGGGGGAACAGGGGCAACAACAGAGCTTCTAGTTTTTCTAGGCTGACTGAAGAAGATTTCCAAAGCACTTCCTTATTTCTTATCCTACTTCTCCTTCTCAGCTTTTTCTATCCTTTCTCTGTTCTACCTCATAGCTTCCTTAGTTATGCCAATACTTTCAGCATACATCTCTACTTGCTTCTGAGCTTTCCTTTTGATTTCTAGTTTTATGAGCTCAACATGCAATTTCAAACTTATCTCCTTATATGTTCCAAATCTTTCAATTGTGGTATCCTTTGACTTGCTCAAAAGATGTTGAACATTCATATCTAAAACTTGCTCATCAACTTCATAACCCATAGGCATAATCCATACCGTTCTTGGTTCAACAACTTCCATTAAGCACTGATCTGTATCTACCATAAAACATATTGTATCCTTGTATTTTTCAACTATAGAAGGAGGAATTCTCTCCCTAGAATGCATCATGTTCTAAAAATTCTTGAAAAATCCCCAGAGATTTGTCCTTTAAGCATTGGCACCTCCAATACTATTCAAGTGCTCTCTTATCTGAATAGCAACAGGTTTGTCACTGGTCCAACACATGCTTTTCTTGCCAGGTAACTCGTTCATGAAATAGAAGAACAGACATAAGACCAGTGTACTGTACTTGAAGGTGTTCTTCTTATCCTTCTTTACCTTATTCATATTTTCCATTAGCTAGTTCTCCAACAACTCGCACAAGTCATAGTCAATGTTTTCTCTCAACATCTAATAAGCTGCATAGATAGTTGTACCAGATACTGAATTTTCCCTGCTGGAATGATAAATCTTGTATCCAATCACCATTGAAGCAAACTTAATATTTGGATCAGTAATATCATTGATAGTCATTGCCCTTTTGTCAAATCTTGAACCGGTAGCATTAGTCACAATTTGATTCTTTATAGCCTTCAACATTGGTAGTCCGTCGGATGAGTTTAACCCTGTCACTGCCTTGATGGTGTCCTTGGTGATTTTGAAAGGTTTAATTATCCACATAAATTCATCATGCATACGGCTTAAGACGTACCGGACCCCATTCATCTTCAACGAAGCATGGAAACCCTATAACTTGAATGAAATGTTTTTCGTGTAGTGCCTTATACTCAGGTTTAAGACCATGAATTTCATCCCTCAAATGATTCTTAAACAAATATACAAGTTTTGAGTCTCCAAATTCATCTATGCTGGCATGAATGTAGGCCCTACTATCCTTGACATGTAATACACCATACAAAACACTTGAAAATGCACCTAATGGGTCGACTTCTACTAATTTGTATGGATGCTTCTTAAATTTGGGTCGAGGCCTTTCAATAATATCAACAACCAATGGTGTAGCCATTGCAGAAGATCACAAGTTTAAAGTTTCGTGGAAAATACCTTTTTCTTCACAGAGTTAGGGTTAGCAGATGAATTCTCTGGTTGCACTTCAAATCCTTGAAATCTTAGCTCAGGTGCTCTTCTACTTGCTCTCTTTGAATGCAAAGTGATACAAATACTCAAATGAATGACTTTTTATCCTCCACAAAACCTAATTCTTCATTGTAATAAATGCTTTGCCCTAACACATCCGGTTACACTATTTTGCATATAGTCGATCTTCAATTGCTCTGCAATCAGTCAAATTAGCTTCTTTTCTTCTGGAATTAGCTTCAATAGATCTACAAAAGCCTTCTTTAACTTTAGTCATTGTGCCAGATTTAGGCACTCACTTACTGGCTGGGGGAATTAGATTTTGAAAGCAGTTCCCCCTGAGCCAGAGCTCCTAATTCAATTCCTAGAGGAATTATCAGCACCAGATTCTGGTGCGGATCCATTATCAACATTCATTTCACCTTTCTTTACCCATGTTTTGCTCATTTCATTCTGGACCTCATTCACATCAAATTTACCCTTGCCTTTGTCTCGTTTCTGCATGTTTTGGTTTTTGTTTACTAGACCTTTTCTATTATTCCTGCTTCTGCAGAATCTTGCAATATGACCAGATCTATTGCAATTGAAGCACACAACATTTATTTGCTTATTTACATGATTCCCTCTTTATTTGCACTAATTGGCCATGTGTCCAAATCTATTGCATGCAAAACAGTATCCATTAAAGGATTTGTCATTTCCTCTATTATTAGAGTTATTCATCATCATACTTCTACATTCATTGGATCTATGACCATACCTCTTACAATTGAAGCATTGACTAGAGAAGGATGGACTACTTTGATTTACTCTACTTCTGCATTGAGTAACTCTATGACAAAATTTATTACACTTGAAACAATTTCCATTGAAAGATGGATACCTTTGAGCATTGGGTTGTCTTACTGGAGGTCTTCTAGGATTCCTTCTTTGATTTCTTGCATCAGATTTCTTTGACCACACCCAGAGCTTTCACCTTTCTCAAATCCCAGACCATGCTTATCATCTGCCTTCTTCTGACTATCAAGCAGTACCTCAAGTTTAGTTGAGCTTATCTTGAATTTCTCTTTATATTCATTTGCAACTTCTAGGTCATGTTTGAGAATGACAATTTGCCTTTCAGGCTCTTTTTTGTTGTCTCTGCTTTCATGTAGATCAGACTCTAGATGGCCATCAATTCTGTCCAACTTGCAGTATTCTTTTGTTCTTTCTTTCAGAGTTTGTTTCAGGTCTTCTTCAATCTTCTTTCTTTCCTCAATTTCTTTGGTTAACCTCATCACCCCAGATTTCATTTCATGTTTTAGAATAGAAACTTCTTTTGCCAACTTCTCACATTCATTTGTCTTCTTCTTAAGAGCCTCATCCATGTCATTGTCTACATTTTGATTTCCTAGTTGATGAAGTAGGTCCTTTCTCTTTTCATTGGATTTACTTAATTTCTCTTTTAAGGTCTCAATGAAATCTTCAGCATCTTTAAGGTTTTCTTGCAATTCTTTGACATTTGCTCTGGACTGATCAAGATCTTCTAAAGCAAGTTTAAGTTGTTCCTGAAGATTGTATGAATCCATTTTGATACCTTCTCAGATCTTCCTTAAGATGTTAAACTTCTTTCAAGGAACGTAGGTCTGATACCAATTGTTAGAATTAGGGCTAACAACTGAGAGGGGGGGTGAATCAGTTGTCATAAAACTTTAATGCTTGTTGCAGTTAATTCTTCTTTAACACTTCTTAATAGATTAATGATATAACCAAGAAAAGAAGGAATCAATAACACATGAGCAGAAACACAAATTACACACTTGACACCAAGATTTTTAACATGGAAACTTGATTAAGGGAAAAACCACAGTGGGGTTAACCCACAAAGATTATACTCTGTTAAAAGTATTACAAAAGGGGAAGGCACATGCCTTTGGGCTCATTACCTAGAGCTCACTACTCAAGAGAGGCTCACTGCCTACAAGAATGATTACAAAAAGATTACAGATTGTTTGAACTAATGAGTAACATCTGCAAATACAATAATTCAGTTCTAATTAAGCACAAAATACTGATCTTATACACTTCATTTTTATTCTGCCATGTTTACTACTCTGCCATAATCCAGACCTTAGATCTCTTCTCTTTCGCACTTTGATCTTCCTTTTTCACACTTACTCCATTATCGCACTCCACTCACACACCAAAACACTTGAATCCATCAGCTATATATATCCGTGTCAACAAATTCAATCAACTGTAGTTAGCTTCAATAAAACTTATAACATTTATTAAACACTCTGCTCTGTCAGCTGAATCTATGCACAAATATCAATACAAACTAATAACTTGTGTTTCCATATCATCAATCATGTCAGCCAATACCGTTAATTATCACTAATTGCTTGTCCAACAAATTTTCTGCATCTGGACCAAGATCAAATACTAGGTTGCCCTGTTCTTCTTCTGACTGTGCTGACTGACTGGAACCTGATACTTAGATCCTTATAACTTTTGAATCCTTTACCATCAGAGGCTAAATCACTGGATTTAGATAGTCCTGACAATCCTTATCACTCCCTCAAATCTACAGCACACTATGAATTACCACTAGAGAGATCCAGACCAAGATACCAGACCCTGCCACATGCTATGTTTCTGACTACCCGGACTTAGCCAAATCTTCACTCTAACTTTTGGTATGAACAGATTATACAATGCGGATGTGTAAGGTAGACTTAGTTGCCATCAATGACAACACTTCTCATGCATAGCAGTTTCTCTTGCCAACACCATCCATACATAATAAATATTTATTCATCTAAGAATCCACCTATCCATAATCCACTATCACCACCATCCATTCATCCATTCCATCTTCTACCAACATACATGTGCGCCATTACACTTGACATGGTCCACGTGCAACATCCATCCACATGGGACACTATCACGTTTCTATGGAAATAGACGCTTGAGTCCCCATCCTCCTCCAAATCCCTTTACTCCATCCAAATCCATCCATCCTATCCCAACATTCCAAAAAATCCCAAAAAAGAAAAAAAAAGAAGTAAAGGAAAATTAATCCATCCAATGATGAAAATCGCTCCTCGTGGCACCCTAGACAAGTACCATGATGAAAACCCCTTGGGGGCGTCATGTGTAATCCCTTCTCCATTTGCACCCTACACTTGGGGGTAAATATTTCCTAGCCTATCATTTCCCCATCCATCGCATATCCTCATCCTATCCTCCTAGTCATTCCCATCTACTTATCAATTAATCTTCTTCACTACCCCTATCCACTTTTCCTATTGTTTCCTATCCACTTATCTTCTTATCCATACTATCATCCTCCCATCCTTCTTCCCTGCTTGTGATCCTTCTACGGACAGGGACAATATATGCAAGACATGCCTTGGACACACCTTGACATACCTTCCTTCCAAGCATATCCTATAATGTCCATCCATCGCCAAAATCATAACACCTTGTCATGCACGACATATCTACAGTGGGACATCCTCTTCCTAAGCGACGTAGTCCTTGGAAATCACCTTTGTACTTCCTCTATCCACCTCCCCTCTATCATCTATCCACCATCCGTCATCCTCTATCACCTACCTATCCTCCCACATTCCCTATCCCTTCCTCCTAATCCATCATTCCCCTATCCCCACATCCCCTTCCTTTTACTTCATCTCCACAATCTATTATCCATTATCTATTGATCACTCATCATTCTTATCCATTATCCCTTTATCACTTCATCCCCATCACCCAATCATGCCTTGTTGATAGACTCAACTTTCCCTTGTCATTGGTTTCTAGCTAAAGGCTACCTACATGTAAACTAATGCAATCCACTCCTAGCAATCCAAATCACGAGATCATCATTATCAATGCACATCTCAAGCTAAGCATCATAATTCAAAATCATCCAATCACATCCATGGTCTTGTTCCCAGTCTTGTTGCAAGCCTTTGTTCCAACAACATCCATCATCATCATCATCATCATCATCATCATCATCGGGATATATCATTCCCAATCCTCATGTTCTTATCATCAACAACACAATCGTACATCTTCAAATCCATCATCTTTGGCTTTTCAGCTTGACTAGGGGCAACATCATGTTTGTCTTTGTATCATTTTTTGTGCATGCATGCTTTCTTGTGTATGTGCATTATCTTTTATCTTGCATCAATATGGGTTCTTGTAACCTACCTACCACAGTAGTATCATGATCTTCCATATCATGGTGCTATTACGACATAGGGTTGCTTGTGACCTTATCGGTTGGCTTTTACGCATGGGACACATTGTCACCCTAGTTCCTTATACCTTGGTGCATAACGTCTCATGCCATATTAAATAAGGATGGATCTCATTTATTAGTGCAGCATAACACATAATCCATGGGGTCAAGAACTATCTCCAACTAATATTCATATCTTGTGTGTGTTGGAACAACATTTTACATACTAGTCGTCCTTTTGCATCTAAGGTCATTCAATACCTTTTGTGCACTAAGGACTTATGCTCTAAGTTTTCTTCCTCACACGTCTAGACAAGGTTCTATTATGTTGGGCATGTATATGTTGCATCCATCCATTTTCCTCCTTCATCCTTTCATCCCATCCTTCTATCTCATCATTTATCCCCCATCGCCCCCTTCATCAAATTTCTTACACCTAATCTACCTTATTCCCCCAATCCATGTGGTCTTTTAAATTCCACTCTATTCTTTCTAATCCAACCCTCTTCATCCTTCAAGAGCACACCTGCGCTCTCCAAACCCACCTACCCTCTTGAGGGGGCATCATCCCTACCATCATTCCTCCTTGTCACTCTCACTTCGAGTGGTTGGGGCATCCTTATCCCTAATCCTACCACCTTCTTCTAATCCTATCTAGCCCTATGTTTTATGTTTCTTTGAAATGATGTTGCTTCGCAACACCATATCAAAGAGGGGAAAAATGTAGACACCTAAAATTGGTCATTCTTTTTCACATCCCTAACTCATTCCTACTTACCCCCAATTCATCCATATTCAACCCTAAAACATCCCTAATTCATCTCTATTCATCACTAACTATCCCTATTCATCCCTAAACCATCACTAATCATCTCTAGACAACCCTAAATCACTATTTCTACCACATTAATTGAATAAACACATGTTTAGACAGTTAATTAACCAATTCCCCTTCAACTCGTGAATTTTACAATATTTTATTATCAAAATCACTATTCGTGTACTATTCACTATTCATATGTACCTGCATTGGTACTTGCATCAGTACCTAGCCCTAGCCAAAATGATTTATTAATCATTTCTTCCCTTTCTCCATAGTCTAAACATTAGATAAATTTAATTTATCTAAAATCCCCTTTCCCCATCCTATGAATTAAATAAATATTTGTATTTATTTAATTCCTATTTCCTACACTTTTTGATTAGGTCACCTAAACCTAATTAACTAACCTAATCCCCCACTTGCACAACCTAAATCTAAATCTAACCTTGGTCAAATCCTCTCCATTGCCCCAAATGTACAAAGGTATGGGCCTCTTGTACATGTCCACATGGTCTTCTTACAAAAGGCATGGTCAAGGACCCATGTACAAAGGTCCTTTTGTCCTCCATCCACTATTCCTCCAATTTTAAATTCGGCATGTACCCATGCTTCCAATTTAATATTCAAATCAAATCCAACTCATCCTTTTTCCTCCAGTTTTAAATTGGGCATGTACCCATGCTTTCCAATTTAAAATTCCAATCAAACCCAACCCATACCTCCCATCTACCAAGACAATTTGATCCATTCATCTTCCCAAGGTCAAATCTCAACCCTTGATTCCTCCTTGATCCAAGGACATCCCTTCTCATCCAATCCTATCATGACACTTGTCAATCTCTCCTTTCTTGAGAGCTCTCAATCATCCTCATCTATTGATCTCAAAATTCAATCTTGACCATCCAATTGAGCCTCCAAAAATCTATAAATTGGAGCTCACCCCTTCACAATCAACATAACTTGTTCATGCAACATAATTCTTCCATTTTCACTCCAAGACTCCATGAGAATCAAGATTATGCTACCCATTTGAGGAGCCATCCACATCAACACCATCAAGGAGCATAGCCAAGTATCAAGGTTTGCATTTGGGGTTAATAGATTAGCTTCATTTCTTGTTTTGCATTCCTTTTTCTCAATCAAATGTAGCTTAGGTTTTGGGTTAAATAGGTTATTGTTTAACTTGTTTCTTGGGCTCAATTTCTATGTTATATGTGTGTGTGTGTGTGTGTGTGTGTGTGTGTGTATATATATATATATATATATATATATATATATATATATATATATATATATATATATATATATATATATATATATATATATATATATATATACACATATACATATATATATACACATATACATATATATCTACACATATACATATATATGTATACATATATATCTATGTATACATATATATATATATGTATATATATGTATATGTATATGTATATCTACATATATATCTATACACACACACACATATATATACATACATATATATATATGTATATATATATGTATGTATGTACATATATATGTATGTATGTACATATATATGTATGTATATACATATATATATGTATGTATGTACATATATATATGTATGTTTGTATATATATAAAGGAAAAAAATAGGTGGAAGCTACCATGAGCTCTCTGGAGATTAGGGTTTTTAATCATTTCGCAGGTTTAGAAGGCAATTCTGCAGCGCAAACGGAAGTCTCTACCCCTCCACAGCCTGTTGACAAGTCTGGTCTCCCTAGCGCAGGTATTGAGAAGCAGGCCAAGGCACAGCCTCACTCGGAGGCAGGTTTATGGGGTGCTCATCCATGAACCATTACCAAAGCAAATCTCTCCTCTTAGGTGAAATTTGTAAAGGGATCTTCTAAAAATTTGAGGACCTCAAAGGCTCGGTGGCCAAAAAATGCCCCCTCCCCCACCTCTATTACTATCTCAATCTCTGGTATTTTAGTGTTTTTTGGCACACCGGGAGACTGTTCCAATGCTAGGGTTATGAATATTTGACCTGACCTACATGTTGATTCAGCCTCAAAGATCAGGGAACGAATGAAATTAGGAAAACCTATCTATTGTTCGAAGAAACCCATCAAAATACTATTAACTAAGGAAGTTAAAAAGGAAATAGATGAAAATGAACAATAATTTACAAATAACAGACTGATTGGAAGATTCAACCGCTTTTGGCCAAGCCTCCCAGAACTCCATCGATGGATCTCTAAGTCTTGGAAGCCCATTTTAAAAGAAAATATGGAAATTTATCCCTACGCAGGTGGCTTTTTTGTGGTAGTTTTTGACAGTGTCGAGGATCACAATACTATTTTTTGCTCTCTCTGGGCTTGGGTGTGTTTAGTGGAAAATTGGATTTGTTAATGTTTTGGTGTTTTGATATTTGAATCCGCCTTTCCACTTTACATTCAAGGATCTAGGGTCGAGTGGCAATTCACTATCATACCCTAGATCGCTGTGAGATGTAGGGAAGCTTGGATTATGGAATTTAATCACCAATTTATCTTCTCTTATGCTCAATTGACCATTAAAACCCTAAGTATGCAAATACGGCAATAAACTGATGAATAACAAAAAAAGCTCTTGCAGACAAGAGTAAAATAGCAAATCACAAAGTACCTATTTTCGGGGTTCCAAGGTGGAACAGTCGGGGACTAAGGTGCAGGCACCCAAGTCTAAGGTACCAGTTTCTTCGCGAGATCCGGACCTCCTTCTGACACTGATCAGCCCTGTAACATTTGTTTCCAAAAATTTGTCTGCGGAGGACACTAGTGCGAGCACCCAAGTCCTGGAAATGCTCCGGTGTCCTGCTTCTCTTCAGATCCTGAATCCTTGATGTTTGCCAATCCTTCGTGCAACTTCACTTTTCCCAAATGTGACACTTGCAACCTGCGATCACAAGACTTTGGGAGGGGGTTGTGGTGTTTTGAGGTTTACCTCAGTCAAGCCCTGGAGGACACTTAAGTCTTTGAACACCGTTGTCAGATAGAGAGTGTGTGCCCTTGTGAGGCAAAGGCAAAAACCAAAGGAAATGATGATGAAAACACAATATAATGTCACCTTGTAGTGAAGATATCATGGGAGGAAGATGCTCTTCTTTCCATGATGAAATGGATGCTCAAATCTGTAAATACAAACACACAAACCACACAAGTCTACTCTTGCAACACAATGAAAGACTTGAATCACCTTGAGAACACTTGAACATCACAATTGCCATCTAATAATGCTCTAGTTTACAAATGAATGCCTAAACATGCTTTTATATGCAACTACAAACACTCCCGCCAAGATTTTTGTAATTCAAACTTACCGTGTCAATAAAGGACCCAAATAACGGTCATAAACTGACACCTAGAAATTGGGGCTGCCCCAAAATAAGGCAGGACTAGGGTGCGGGCACCCAAGTCCTCCCCTATTTTGGGCAAGGTACAGCTCAAGGGGTCCTCCTAGGTTCCATTTGTCATGTTACCTAGGCCTCATTCCATCGGGATGCCAAATTATGAACTAAGATGTCCTAAATGCATGTAAAAGACCAAGGAGCTAAACCTTAAGAGGGAAAAGCCCCCAAGGGGACATTTTTTGACATTATAGGGTGAAACATCTTTTAATGTTAAAACCCTGGCACCCTTCTTTCAATCCTGCAATAGAATCCTTTGATATCATGCAAATTTGGGTTCGTTTCCTGAACTTGCCACTTAATTTCTAGGCTAAATCTTATTTCCAAGCAATTGGTAATTCTCTTGGCAACTTCATAACAATGGATATTGATTCCTCTGGCTTCATTCATACAACATTTGCCCACATTTTGGTGAACTTGGATATCTCAAGAGAACTACTGACAAAAATTATTTTAAACATTCATGGTCGCAGCTGGACCCAACTTTTGGATTACAAAGACCTGCCTTTCTGATGTAGAAGTTGTTACAAAACTAGTCACATAGCCATAGATTTCCCCAACTCTAAAATGAAATTTGATCACCATGCCACATGGTGGAAAGATGTTGCTCCCCATCACTACATAGTTGAGTGTGCAATAGGAACACATGAGGCACCTCTTAAGCATTAGAATCAACAGGGTTCTTCTCAGGCCAAGAGAAAATCAGAAGAGCAACCATTATTTGCACTTGAGAATGATCAGCAACTCCCCATGGATAGGGTTAGGAGTCCCACAACAATTACTGGAAAATCTTAGCCTCCCTTTCCTATGATTCACACCGAAAATGGAAGCCTAGCAGATTGGAAAGTGCTTCAAAAGAAAAAGAAAACTCATCACAAAGGCCATGGTAGTGAGCACTTTCAGACTCATCCAAATCACATCATTGTTTCTCCCAACTGTTGATATGATTTAGGTTCCTTAGGGTATGTGGATCCTCGAAGTGATTTGGGATTGAACTTATTTGTTTCCTTCGCACCCGTGCTTTCAAGTCATGCTTGCTATGATTTGGTTTGGATCTATTTTAGTGGGAGCAGTTCCCTTAAACCACACTTATCCATCAAATATATACACACACACACACATGTGTTTCTAACATTTGTTTCATGTGCAAAATTTTGGCCTAACATTGTGATTTTTTGCAGAATCCTAAGCTGGGGGCTTCATATATCTCACTTAATGACATTTTGCATCCTCTACAGTATCCTTAGGTAAAAAGTTTGCTTTTATGTTATTTCCTTTATTACTTTATCTTGCATATGCACGTAGTGTCATACACCCACTAAAGTGGGGTCTAAATGTAGCGTCGTAAATTATGTACTCTAACAAATTCACACTATGTTTGGAGTCCACTTTAGTGTCCACTCCCCTAGCATCTTTTTAGGATCATTTTCCAGCCTTAGCCTTATCCTCAAAACTATAGTAGTGCATTAACCTTGGCAGTGCCCAAGGTTATCTCGACCTTCAAAGAATTGAAGTTGCCTAGACGAATGTGCTTGGTGTGAATGTTTGCATGACACATTAACATCCCGAGAGGTCTGTTTGTTTGCCAACCATTTTTAGAAGTTGTGTTTTAATTAGCATGGCACTCCAAGCTTTTCTTGATGCTTATCCACACCCAAACGGCTCCTTTCCCAAATTTTTGCATCTTTCCTTTTCTATAAAACCCTCTTGATTTGTCATTGAACAGGGATCGAATTCACATGCTTCTGCTGAAATCAATACTCATCAATATCACACTCTCGCTCTTACTCACTCCATTACTATAATGTACTCATTATTTACTTGATATAATCGCATGTGTTAGAATAATCATATTTCCGTTTATATGTCTTGTCAATATTGCTTGTCACTGCTCAAACAATTCTAGATACACTTAGAATGAGAGTACACATTTTGTTTTATCAATCAATTAATATCTTTGGCTGTTGTTGAGGTGGAAACACCAAAAATGGGGTTTGACTAAGGCAAACTCCTATACAACCCAACCCTCTCTTTCATCTTTGTGATTGCAAGTTACACGAGGAAGGATTTCAAGTGCACAAGCATTTTCTTTCTTCTTTCCCCTTTCTCATCTTTCTTTATTTCATTTTATGTTATCATTTTTAGTTGTGTTTATCATTTTTTATATTATGTGTGATAATCATTGATTTTCATGTCAATAGGAAACTCTCAAAATTTGTGTGAATCCATACATATCAGAGATTATGTCTTTCTGGGCTATATATACTAGAATGTGACGCACTGTCATCTTAGACAGTGAGGTTGTTCACCTAGTGATAGGTTCTCTGTGATTCTGTATTTCTATTTTTGTATTCATTTCTGGAATTTAGTTTATCAGTCCCTGTATTTTCTAGTTTTATTCCATATTAGTTAGTGTTAGTTATCTATTTCCATTCTAGTAGCAACAAAGGGATATAGCTCAAACAATCTCACTCTTCCAGATTGGATAGTAGTGAGATATACGTCTTCACTAGCTAGTATCCTAATGTTTAGATAGAAGATTGTTCTAGTTATAAGTTATTTAATTAGAAGCTATTTTTCTTATCGAACACTTTCTAGGCTGCCTTCTGCCTCTTCCCATGGGCGTGGTGCTTAGCTAGCTAGACTCTAGAAAGTTTCCTTTCCTAGAGCTAGCCATTTTTCTAGTTTGTGCTTAGAATCCTTCGGATGATGCTCCTAAAGAGGAAGGTACTCTCACTGGTTGGGAGCCTATTGATGATGTTGTCCTTAGTGATGTGTGGGGGAAACTTGATGATAAGGATCCTCCTTCTGGCATTGCTTTAGTTACTTAGTGTTGTTTGGGCTTGGCCCAATTATTTTATCATCTTCATGATGGACTCTATCCAGATAGACTTTGTGGGTGTACCCTTCTACCACCCTGACCTTTTTTGTGAACATTGTACTATTATTTCTTTAATAGAAAGTTAAATAGGAAATATTCACCAATAATATATATATATATAATGCATGTGAGATCAATAGTATCCTTTTTAGTGAATTTGTCATTATAATGTGACACCTTTTATATGATACATGTAAACTATTGTCACTAACGAATCTAATATTAAACACTTAAAAAAATAGTTTATAATTATAACTTGTCATTTGGACAAATATTTTTACTTATAAGTTGTTAATTAGACAAATATTTGTAATAATAAATTATCAACTAACAAATATTTATTATTGTAAATTGTCAACTATTAAATATTTGTAGTTATTATGCCGAGAGGCATTCTACACTCACAACAAGGATTGAAAGATTCAGATTCCCATAAACATTTGGATTCTGTAAACAAAAATCATAAAATATTTATATAAATAAATTCATGTAAATAAGATTCATTGGAAAAAATTTCTTGTCCAATTTCTTTTTTGGTTCCATAGTTTTTGTGATTTTCTTATTTTCAATTTCTTTTTTGATTTTTAGTTTTTAATTTTTTCCAATTTCTTTTTTAGTTTTTAGTTTTATTTTTTCCAATTTCTTTTTTGGTTTTTATATTTTATTTTTTTCCAATTTCTTTTTTGGTTTTTAATTTTTATTTTTTCCAATTTATTTTTCAAATAAACAATGGAAAAGAGATATCCCTCTGTGTACTTTAGATATATTTTTTAAAATATAAATATACTAGTACATTATCAATTGGTAAATGTTTATAATTATAAATTGTCAACTTGACAAATATGTGTAATTATAAATTGTCAATTTGACAAATATATACATAATAATAAATTGTAAATTTGATAATACTTAAATAAAATCTATCAAATTTTATTCCAATAAAATGTAAAAATAAGTAAACATATAGTTGAGATTTACTTAATTTCATACTCTAATAATTTATCATTCCAAAGAAATTTTAAAAAATTAATTGATTGAATGTTATTTAAATGGGTCATACAAAAATTAAAACTTGTGAAATCAAATATCTCTTATCTATGTGAGATCAATAGTATCTTTTTGATTGACAACACCATTATAAGGTGACACCTTTTAAGAAATATCTAAACTACTATTATCAATTATTCCAATGCCAAACACCTAAAAAATAATTTATAATGATAGATATTTGTAATTATAAATTATTAACTAAGATCAATAGTATTTTTTTAGTGACAACACCATTATAATGTGACACCTTTTAAGAAATATTTAAACTACTAATATCAATGAATCCAATGCCAAACAACTAAAAAATAATTTATAATATCAACTAGATAGATATTTGTAATTATAAAGTATTAACTAAGATAAATAGTATCTTTTTGAGTGACAACACCATTATAATGTGACACCTTTTAAGAAATATCTAAACTACTAATATCAATGAATCCAATGCCAAACAACTATAAAACAATTTATAATATCAACTGGATAGATATTTGTAATTATAAATTATTAACTAAGATCAATGGTATCTTTTTTGAGTGACAACACCATTATAATGTGACACCTTTTAAGAAATATTTAAACTACTAATATCAATAATCCAATTCCAAACAACTAAAAAACAATTTATAATGTCAATTAGCTAGATATTTGTAATTATAAATTATTAACTAAGATCAATAGTATCTTTTTGAGTGGCAACACCATTATAATGTGACACCTTTACAGAAATATTCAAACTATTAATTTCAATGAATCCAATGGCAAACAACTAAAAAACAATGTATAATGTCAATTGGACATATATTTATAATTATAAATATTAACTAAGATCCATATCTTTTCTAGTGACAAAACCATTATAATGTGACACCTTTTAAGAAATATCTGAACTACTAATATCAATGAATCAAATGCCAAGCAACTAAAAAACAATTTATAATATCAACTGGATAGATATTTGTAATTATAAATTATTAACTAAGATCAATGGTATCTTTTTTGAGTGACAACACCATTATAATGTGACACCTTTTAAGAAATATTTAAACTGCTAATATCAATAATCCAATGCCAAACAACTAAAAAAACAATTTATAATGTCAATTGGATAGATATTTGTAATTATAAATTATTAACTAAGATCAATAGTATCTTTTTGAGTGGCAACACCATTATAATGTGACACCTTTACAGAAATATTTAAACTATTAATTTCAATGAATCCAATGGCAAACAACTAAAAAACAATTTATAATGTCAATTGGACATATATTTATAATTATAAATATTAACTAAAATCAATATCTTTTCTGAGTGACAAAACCATTATAATGTGACACCTTTTAAGAAATATTGAACTACTAATATCAATGAATCCAATGCCAAGCAACTAAAAAATAATTTATAATGTCAATTAGATAGATATTTGTAATTATAAATTGTCAAGTAGACAAATATTTGTAATTTGAAATTGTCAACTAACAAAAATTGTAATTATAAATATCAAGTAGACAAATATTTGCAATTTAAATTGTCAACTAGACAAATATTTGCAATTATAAATTGTCAACTAGACAAACATTTGTAATTATAAATTATCAACTTGAGAAATATTTATAATTTTTTAAAATATATAATTTGTAATTATAAATGCTTGTCTAGTTAGACATACATTTATAATTATAAATTGTCAATTTTACATATGTACATTATTATATATATTTGAGTTGATAATGCTTAACTTTAAATAAAAAGTCTATTTGTAATGGTAAAATTAGCATACCCATGCCAATTCCCATTTAGTTTTGGGCTCATTTTGAGATAATGTCTTAATGTATGATTACATAATAACATGTGACACACTTTTGTGTTAAGTTTGAAGGCTTCTTACTCAATCCCTATCCACCCTAACACACATTTCCATACATTTAGCCTTATTCCTACCCTATCTATACTTACTCTCATATATTCACATTACTTATTATCCCTAATTTTTATACATCCATTCCTGATGCCAATTTGCATATTCCTTGTCTTGGGTCATTTATGTTGCACACAAGATCAATCCTATATAATACAAATCTAATCCAAAAATTAAATTTTAAAATTTAAATTGTCGAATCTCACCCTTTCCCTATAGCCATTGGCCCGAGTCAAACTAGTACACTTGTGCAACGATTTCATATGTATTGGTATTTAAAGACATTCATTTGAGGATTAAAACACATCTAATCATCATTCGATATCCTAGAGCATGCAAAGAGCATTCAATAGGAACATTTTGATTTGGAACTTTGAAAAACAACAATACTTTGCATCAAAATTAGCTTAGATAGATTAAACTTGCATGCTTTCCAGTTGTCTACCAATCTTTATCTCAAATATAAAATCAATCCAATCAAGGGATTTGACCTAGGAGAACTTGACAATTGTGATCCAACAATTTCCCCAAGGCATTTTAAAAATTGTCACTTCTTAATAGTTAGCAAAGAGTAGAGAATGCAATGAATTGGTTAGCAAAAATTTGCACTATGCGAGATCAAGACTACGTGTCAAGGATCATATCCACACGGCATGGAATCAATTCACAACCATGGAATCAACCCTTAGTGGGTTGCACTTCTACACAAAATCCCAAATAGAGAACATAGCCAAATCACTTTTTTTGTACCTAACCAAGTGGAGTTTGTGTTGAACCTAGCCTTCATTTTCATCATTGTTTCACAAGCTAAGTACCCAATCTCTTAGCATTTAATTTCCTAAAATAGCATTGACTTATATTCTTTATCAATCCCAACTATCACTTTGTTTAATGTAGGTTAATTATGTCTGGTTTTCTTGCAATTATTTAATTAGCCTATATTATCATTAAGGAAAAAGCCCTTCCTTTACATTTTTATTGAACCTAACCAATCTCACACCCCCTAGGGTGTGTCATTAGGGTTTATACCTTCACTTCTTTTAGGGTTTTAAATCTATTATTTTTATTGCATTATCATTTTTTAGATTTTACTAGGATTTGTGTTCCTACACTATTGCTATTTCATTGTTATATATTTATTTCTAGGGTTTGTGTCTTACTTTGTAAGCTCCATATTTTCCCACCCTACCCACCCTTTTATATCTTATTAGAAATTCATTTTTAGATATGATACACTACTAATTTTTTGAATTTTATATCTAAAAGTGTCTTATTGTGATTCATTTTCCTATCTTTCATAAGCTATATTACATTATTTGTGCCTAATACATGTTGGGATTATGATGATCCTCCCATGTTTTTTCAACGATACGTGAACATCTTATATACTTATATACCTATATTCCTTGTTTTTCAATTTTCACATTTTACTTATTTCTTTTGACCTTTTTTATTACACCTTGTTTGTTGTGTTTTAGATAGTCATTTCACCTTCATTATCTTGTTTCATGTTTGCCTTCCCCCATTTTGAGGGCATTTTACTTCCTTTACTTGTTGCTCCGTATGATTCTCTTTTACCCATGTTGCTATTGCATGCCTTTCTAATGTATACTACTTTGATTTTCTATTTTTCATTATCTTCTACTTTTATTATTATTATGCAACTATATTCTTTCATTTTACCATGAATTTTTTTGCTTATGCTTTTCATGCTTATATTCCTTTGATCGCATCCCTTTGATTCCTATAATTATGATCTTTACTATTCTTGGATTACATGCTAATGCCATCCTCACACTTATGAGCCTTCTGTTAGAACACACTGATATATTAAGAGGGAGGTGAATCAGTATATGCCACTTTTAAATCAATTCTACGTCATTAAATAGAATATGAAGGAAACTATGTAATTCAAAACACAATCACACCACCACACAACCATCAAAAACCATAACACCAAATTTACGTGGAAGACCCAAGAAGGGAAAAACCACGGTGAGCAAGTTGCCTAGATCTATTGTCCAAATCCAGCCTCACAAATAAAAATAGATTTACAATGAACTTTATGGGAATCAACCCAAAGAAAGCACCAACTCCCTAATACAAAGTTTTATGGGCTCCAACCCAAAGGAAGCAACAACTCCCTAAAGTGCTACAACACTTGCAAGATGAGGCACCAACCTTTCTTCTCCAATCTTGACTAATGACACAAATACTTCCACAACAATATCTCTCTGTTCTGTAATCTTCAAATACCTCCGCAACAATATCTCTGCTAACACTTTGACATCCTTGTCTTGATCTACTGACTTAAAACACCTCTACACTATCTTCTCTGATATCTACTTGATCATTTGAATGATTCAGATACTCCAAAAACCTCTGCAACCCTAACTCTGCTCTAGGTTATGCATTATTACTTACAGAGCCACTTATCTCACTTCGGGTCAACCACTTCACATCTTACACACACATACTCGCACACACATACACTCACACTTGTAGCAACCTTCTTTCCTTCATAAATACCCTCTACAAGTCTTCAAAACATCCTCTCTACAGACTTAAGAAAATAAGTAACATGAAACAACCCAAACTTGTCGGCTCCCAAATCATCTGCAGTAATGTAGGAGTGAAATACCATTATGCGGTTCATACCACGAAGTCTACTGGACCTATTTTACATTCTCCCAAGTTTTCTTTCTAGTGCACGCTTCCACACACATTACGCAATCACCCAAACATACCAATTCAATTCTGCAAACACTTATCCTTTCATACATAAGCTCCAGACCCTATGCGGTACTGGAGAGGTGAGATATCATTGTGTAATGCATACCACAAACACAATATTACTTGCAAAACCTTATCATGCACTCCTCTTTCTATTCCATCCCTCAGCATGCTGATGTACGCAATGATGTTGGTAACCTTTACACTATATGGTTACACAGTCTTAACTTACAATATTTTAAAAATACTTGTGGTACTTTTTACATTCGGAAATTTGGATATGTTTTATGCAAGACACCATTATTCACATATGGTTCAAACCTCCAAGCAATATCTTCAAGTGCGGAGAAACATAGAGCATTCTTTTGTACCTTTGAGACTACAACAATATTGTAACACCATTGTCTTCACTTAGAATATTGAAAAACACACTTGCAGTAATCCAAAACACTTGAAACCTGAACTGAGCATACATGTTGATCATTTGAACTTATCTTTCAAACTGCAAAGCCAAACACCAACATGTGGAGAAATACGGTGACTTTTTGTTCTGTCTGTGATAACCTTTCTCAGGAACATGACCTGATCTCACTCTATTGACTCTGGAAAACTCTGTTGTAACTCTGAGGCTCTGAAACTTGAATCATATATGCTTCATAGTTGTCTCTAGCTATCCTCCAAACCACGAGGCCATATCTTCATTTGTGGTAAAATGTGGTACAATCTCCTGAGCTTTTGCAATGTAATTCTCTATGTCTTTGACAGTTTGATAACTTATACACTTTCCTTCATCAACAAGAAACACAACATGCCTTCCACATCACAACACCTCTGATCATCTCTCCTTTGACATCCACTCATTTGACATCAATGACAACATACGAAACACCTTCTCATTTCATTATCATTTCCTTGGTTTGATTTCATGGGTCTATGCATATTGCTTCCATCCTTATCATATTGTTCCTTGATTACCATATTATCCCATTATATTAGGGGGAATTATGCTTCCTCATACACTATATTGCACACACATTATCGTATCATGCTTCTTGAGCTATTTTGTTACAGTGGGGGACACCTTGCTTTTCCTATTCTCTATTGTGCTATTATTTCCTTATCATGAGATATCCCATTACATTGGGGGCATTATTCTTTCCCTCATATCATTTTGCACTTGCATGTTTGATTATGATAAGTAGATCCTACCACACTGGGGGCATCATGCATTCCCCTCTCCTATCATTTGTACTCACATGCCTTATCATGTTCTTAGAGCCACACTGGGGAAACCATACCTCCCCATACCACTTACATTGTGCCTCTCAAACCACTTTTGCCTTACCTTTTGCCCATATTTGGGGCAACCTTATACCTTAATCCTTATCTCCAACCCATGTGCTTACAATTATCATCATTCAAGAAATATTATTCATTTGTTATACAATCTATACATGACACTCATTACTTTACATGATTTATATGCTTCCATGCTTATCTTGCATTTACATTTCATGTATTATTTTTCCCTCTCCTCCAACTCTTTCATTTGATGGATGTAATCAATTGAAGGGGCAAATATTCTATCACTAAAAATTCTTTGTTAATCTTACAATTATAGGTACTGATGTAGAGACTCATTACCATGACTAGATGGAGTTTGAATATATGACATGGCAGTGGCTAATATGCAATATTTTGATCACGATATGTAGAAGTGCCTAATACGCTAGAATTTCCTAACCTAGGCACTCCTTTTTCATTTTCCTAGATAGTTAAAGCAAGTTTGTGATTTTCACTTATTCCACTTGTGAGACAAATGTTACTCATTGCACACTTTTTTTTATTTTGCAAGTTCCTATGGAGCACACATGTTGAGAATGATCGCACATGAAGATATATAGTTGGGCCCATTACTTAACATAGACCATTGTATCATTTATATTCACATATTTAGTTTACATGCATGTTTATGAGTTCTCATTTACTTTGAAATACATGTTAATACAAAGATTCACATGAATCTCAAAATGGGGGCAAAATGTAATAGTGAAATTAGCAATACCTATGCCAATTCCCATTTAGTTTTGAGCCTATTTTGAGAGAATGTCTTAATACAATTACATACTGAGATGTAGCACATTTTTGTGTTAAGTTTGATTCCTTCCTTGATCTCTATACATCCTTACTTACATTTACATCCTAGCCTATCTCCACTTATTCCCATATATTTGCACTTTTATTATCCCTATTGATACCTAATTTCCACATTCTTTGTCTTGGGTCATTTTCATGGCACACAAGATTAATCTTGCATGGCATGGATCAAATCCAAAAATTAAATTTTTAAAATTCAAATTTCCAACTCCCACCCTTTCCCCATAACCATTGGGAGTTGACTTTCATTATGTCTTGGTACTTACAAATATCCATTTGAACATTAAAACACTTCCAAGCATCATTCAGAATCCTAGAGCACACAAGGACCATTCTATAGGAAAATTTTGATTTGAAGCTTTTAAAAGGCAATAATTTAAATCAAAATCAACATCTAGATCACTTCTTGTTTGTTGTCTACCAATATTTATCATGACCATGTCAATCCAATCAAGGGGGTCAACCTAGGAGAACTAGGCCTCTTAGATCTGGTGATTTCTTCCTCTTCTTGATGATGGATGATAAAATGATTTTAAACATTGACTCAAAAATATTCACACAATATTTATCAAAAACACAATCTTATTAAATTAAAATTGAAAAAATTTAATCTAATTATAGTTAAGTGTGTTAGGCTTATGGTCTTCAAATATGTAAAGACAAGTATCTCAAATAAACTTACCCTTTTGCTTTTTATGCATATATTTGAAATTGACACAATTTAATCTAATTACAATTAAGTGTGTTAGGCTTATGGTCTGTTGGATAAGTGCTCACTTTCAATGTGTAATAGTCTTTAAATTTTCTAATTTAGAAAAGATGTATTTTTGTAAAGGGTTGTTATTTTGGGTATTTTTTATTTTTGTCCATGTTTTAAAACATTCATGTTTATCTTTTGCATGTTTTCATGGAATGTGTACATATACACATGCTTAAGGGTGGAGTAAGAGAGATTCCTTCTTGTATTGGAGAACAATTAAATTTTTACAATAGTGAAAGATTTTACTGTACTTGCTGTTTTTGTTTTCTATTATTCTATTTTAATTTATTTTTAGTTTCAAATGGTATATGCACTACTTATTTTTGATCTCAAATTGAAAAAACATTGAAATGAAAAATTGATCTCAAAAACAGATACAACAACAAATAATAATACTAATATAGAATGTTTCAATAGTCAGCATCAACACTGGATGTCTGTAGGAGACATGTTTTAACGCCTTTAAACTTCAATATTGTGAAGTGTCCAAATGTGTACGTATCCCCATCATGTTGACAGATGCCTACTAAATGTGACAAACATGTTTTGCCTGTGCTGAAGAAACACTGGAAAGAGCCCTTTAGAAGCTGGATCCCAATGGCAATAAGTGCACTCTAGATCTGTGCTTTTGGTTGTAATCAAATTATCTTATGTACTATAAATGTGATTATTGCTTTCAAGCTTCCAATAATGATTACATCCGATTTTCTAAACATGAAATAGTTGAAAGGACCATTGATTTAAGATGAACTATTCAAAGCTTCCTATAATGGGATCATCTGTCTTTAGGAAATGAAGACTTTTCTTTTCATCAACCACACAAAATAATCACTGATGTCTAATTATACCTTCCTTTTGCTTGTTAGCCGACAAGCCTTTTATTATGGACTTTGTTCTGTTGAAATGTTTTCTCATGTAGTCAAAAGAATTTCCTTCCTGGAAAAATTAAAAATGAAAAAAGAAATGTTGAATTTTTGTAAATTCTAAATGTTTTCCACCTAGAATTATGGAGCAGTTGGGACTTCAAACCAAGCTCCAAAAAAATAGTAAAAGGGTTTGTGAGAGGCACGGCATGCACAGGAGTTTTGGGCTTCTGATATTAAGGTTTCCACCTAATTTTTTTTTGAAGCAACTGAGCATAAAGTCAAGGTGAAACTACTACAATATAGGTGTGATGCAGGTTGTGGCAGCTTGTGTCAGGAATATTCTTCTTGTCGAAAAAAAGTATGCATTAAAATAGAGCACACATGTCAATTCATGTTGATTGGGTGAAAGATGAATTCACTGTTGTAGACATGATAGGGATTGGTCTAGTGCCCATGTGTTGACTCAATTAGGAATTGGTCTAGTGCCCTTGTGTTGACTCAATTCATAGGGATTGGTCTAGTGCCCATGTGTTGACTCAATTAGGAATTGATCTAGTGCCCATGTATTGACTCAATTCACTTCTTCTCAGGGAAGAAATAAGCAAATGATAGGCAGAAGAGGATCCACTTCTTCTTAGGGAAGAAATAAGTGAATGATGGGTGGAAGAGGATCTTTCGAAATGGATCGAGAAGTTCTATGAATGTGAATGGAAGTGACATGTGGAGTGTTTTGCAGAAAGAAACACTGAGTGTTTGGTAGTGGGGTGTTTGTTGATTGTTTGTCTTTTGTAGAACTTTTGAACGAGTGTTTTCTCACTAGATAGCTTCAAGAAGAGGATCATGTTCAACAACAATGGCTAGAACAGATGAGATCTCTCCCAACTCTCTTAGGATTTCTTTGGAAATGTTTGGCCTTAATTTGAAACACATGAGCGATGAAATCGAATGTAGTCCTCATAATCAAGATAGACGAGTTGTTTGGTTTAATCACTTGTTAAAGTTCAAATGTTTGTTGCATTGATCACTTTGTTGATTGTTTTTATTGTTAAATATTTGGAAGTTTAGATGTTTGGTTTGTTTAAATGTAAATATTCTTATTTGTTTTATGTTTTTAAATGTATAGGAAATAATGAACTTGCTTAATAATTAATTAACTAATTAATCAAGTTAAAAGGATTGATCCTTTTGATCTTAATGAATTAATTAAATAATTGATTATTAATTAATTAATATGAAAAACTAAGTGATCTAAGAATTTTTTTTTTTAAATAAAGAAAATAAAATAAAAGTAATTAATTAATCCAATAACTAAAAATAATTAATTAATCAACTAAATCAATTAGATTTTTCTAATTGATTTAATATAATTAAATAATTAATTAAGTTTAATTATGATCAATCTAATTCAAGCTTACAAGAAAAATAGTTTTTCTAGAAAACACACAAAGAAGAGGTAAAGAAGAAACAAACAAATATTTTTCTTATTTTAAAAATATTATCTTGGTTTGAGCAAAAGCTTGTGCAAAAGAGATATTGTTACGAGAAAATGACAAGCACATCAAGGATAGAGATGGAGAGGTTCACTGACACTAACTTTGAGCTATGGGAGCTTAAGATGGAGGATATGTTTGTAGACAAAGATCTATGGGATGTTGTGTTGAGATCCAAACCCATTGTAATGTCTCAAGTCAACTAGGATCTACTAGATAGAAAGGTAAGGGCCTCATTAGACTCTTGGTGGATTCCATTTTGTTGAATGTACATGGAGAAGCCATTTCATAATCTCTTTGGAAGAAGTTGGGAGACTTATACTAGAATAAATCCTTGGTTAATGTAAACTTTTCTTGAGAAAGAAGTTGTACAGCTTGAGAATAGATGATGATGGTTATGTGGCCAAGCATTTGAATGTGTTCAATATGATTGTGACCCAGTTGCACTCTATTGGAGTGAAAATGGAGGAGGATCATTGCATGACACTTATATGTTATTTTGCAAACCCATGGGATCAGTGGGTAACGGCAATCAGAAGCACTACCTCAAAACTCAAAATGGATAAGGTAGTGGTTATTTTACTCTTGTAGGAGATGTGGAAAAAATATTCTAAATCTATTAAGGAGGCCCTAGTTGTTTATGGAAGACCAAAGGAGAAATACAAAAAGGACAAGAAGAAAAAAAATTCTAGATCCAAATCCCATGGGAGATTTAAATCTCCTAGAAAGTCCAAAGATAAGTGTTGGAACTACAACAAGATTGGGTACTTTTGTAAAGACTACAAAGAGGATAAAAGAAAAAGAAAAATGATTCAAATGATGAGTCTAAAAAATCTTCTCAAGATGATGTGGATGCCTCTGTTGTGGCCTTGGCAACTCATGCACTAGAAGGTGTAGTATGTTTGATAGACTCTAGAGTTTCCTTCCATAAGTCCTCCCATCAAGGGTGGTTTTTGAAATATGAAGAATATGATGGTGGGAAGGTCTACCCTGGTGATGACTCTCACTTGAGCATAGTTGGTTGTGGTAAAGTCTAGATTCAATTCCCTAATGGACAAGAGAAGGGGATCAATGGTGTGTTACACATCCCTAGTTTGGCATGAAACTTGTTATTAATTACCAAACTTAATATGCGAGTTGTAAGTTATTTTTTCTAGTGGAGGGTGTAAGATGGTGCATGGAGCTACTATGCTCACTAAGGGTGTTTGTGTAGGCACTATATTTCAATTGGATGGATGCATTGTTCAATGTAATAGTTCTTATATTCTTGAAGTGAAGAGAGTTGCAAAATCTACACCTTCACTATTAGAACCAACAACAAAGACCCAATGTTATAGACAATCTTTTCTTCATAAGCCAAGTTGGTTAGAAAATTTTGGTTGGAAATGGATTGAGCATGAGGAATTTTTCTTTTTCTTGTGCATTCCCTTTTCTTTCCAATCCTCTCCTTCTATTCTCTAGCAAGCTATTGTTGCCAGGATTGAGAAAAAGTTGAATTATTGGATTACCAAGCCTCTTTCTTTGGCTAGTATGTTCAAAATTTATTCTAATATTTTGGTTGCTACCCATATTTATTATTTTTCTCATTGGGTTCCCTCAAAGGCTCTTATTTAAAAATTTAAGAATTGTATAGAGACTTCCTCTAGGCTTCCAGTGATAGGAATCAAGGTTTTCATCTTGTTTCTTGAGAATTATGTTGTCTTCCCTATGAGGTTGGTGGCTTAGGCCTAGGATCAGTTTGGTGGAAAGGAATAACCTTATGTGCCAAATAGAATATCAAATCCTTAGAAATAAATAAAGCTTGGAAAATTCAGGTTGGCTAGCCTAGAAAGGCATTGATTTCGTTACTCTCCTCATTATGAGGGAACTGGTCAAGATTCAAGGAACTTTTGTTATCAAGAGCATTTGGAAAACCTGGGAATTTATTAAGTGTTGGATCCCATGGGAAAGAAAATACTTCCACAATGGCCTCTCTATCAATCAACAATCTATCTGGTGGTCTCCTATCCTTTCTTGTCGAGATCACCCTTTGGCTAAGGTGTTATGGATCCATGCCTTGAAATTATTTGAAAGAGGCATTAAAGTGTTGCCATATTTTCTCAATAGAGCTACCAAGAATTTTCTTTCTTGGCCAAAATTTAAAATGAAATCCAAACTTTCTAATCAAGGCCATGAGACTTTCTAGATTGTTATTGATGTCATTCCTCCCCAGATAATTCAAAAAATTGGGGTTAGACCTTTTAAGTCTTAGTGGAAGGATTGGAAATGGAATCCTAACACACCATTTTAGAATTACATGCCTCGTAAAGATTATTTGTGGTTGTCACCCCACCTCCCTAAGGTTGACCAGCTAAACCATTGATGATAACTTCAGTCCTCTCTTGGTACTTGGCACCACCAATTCCAATTTGTCTAGTCAATCATTCTTGAGCCTAAGTTGGCTCACTTTACCTAGTGAATTCTTTATTAAGGCCTTCATCTTGGTGTTCATTTGGCTCATTTGGAAGTTTTTAATCCTTATTGTCCATTTTGTGGATAGATTAAGACTCTCAAACATCTCTTTTGGTTTTGCACTAGAGCTCAGGAAGCTTGGAATTAGATTCATGATTTCTTCAGATCCTTTCAACTTGCTCATTTTTCTTGGCATAAGGGTTTTCTTGGGACTAGCCTTGTCTTTGTTCAAGTATACCCAGATTTTGCATGCTTTTAGGGTGGAAATTCTCTTCAATATTTGGAAAGATAGAAATGCAACTCTTTTTTTAGGGTGCTCTATTGATGTTGATTTTTCATTGTATACTAAAGTTATGATTTTATCTAATGTGCTTATATAGATTCAGGTGCAAGCTAGTAAAGTTTCACTTGAAGTCGCTCATCTTCAGGAGCTTTTGGACCATTGGGGGAATGCTCCTTGCACTATTGCTATAGTCCTACCCGGTCCTTCTTCTCCTCCTAGAGGCTACTTGTGTGGTCACAACAAATTTTCCAAAAGAGATAGAGGTTCTTAGTCCCATGGTTCTTAGCCTTTGGGTACAAGGAATAATTCAACCTTTAGTGGATGGCCTTAGCCTTTTAGGCTACCTTCATCTTCTTCTCATGGGCATGGTGCTTATGGATAGCTTGACTCTAGAAAGTTTCCTTTCCTGGAGCTGGCCATTTCCCCAATTCATGCCCAACCTTCCTCGAATGATACTCCTGAAGAGGAGGGTTCTCTCACCAATTGGGATCCTATTGATGACTCAATCCTCAGTGATGTTTGGAGACTTGATGATAAAGATCCTTCTTCTTCTAGCATTGCTTTAGCTACCTAGTGATGATAAGGCTTGGCCATTTATTTTATTTTCATCTTTGTTATGGACTTTGTCCCATTTAGATATGTGGGTGTGCCTCTCTACCACCCATTTTTTGTGAAAATTGTACTATTTCCTTTTTAGTTTATAAAAAGTAATATAAGACTTATTCATAAAAAAAAAATCTGTGAGATCAATAATATCTTTTTGAGTGAAAATATTATAATATGACACCTTTTATAAGAAATATATAGAAATATGAATCCAGTGCCTAACACTTTTTTATAAAATTATGCCTTTAAGAATCTAAAGGTCAGAATCAAATGCATAGATAAAACTATGCATGTTGCAAATTTACAAAATCTTTTATTTAGAGTAAAAACAAATCAGATTAGCTTAGTATCCTCAAGGTTTGTACCTTTTGACCTTAAGCACTCCTATCACCCAAAAGAACTTCAACATATGTTATTTTCTATCCATTCAGTTCTAATGCAAACAAAAACTTATAGCCTTCTCTAAACTAAGCAATACAAACACAAAATATTTTATTATTTGGAAAGAAATAAGCATGGTGTAATGAAACAACTTGCACAATAAGGAATATAATAGTAAATATGCTGCAAATACTTGATAATAATATGCCACTTCGAGGGGGCAACCTCCTAATCCACTTCGAGGGGGATACCTCCAATAGTCTTCAATGAGAACACAATACACAATATGATGATCTAATAAGACTCACTACCCCTATATATACCTATTTATGCCTAGGATATCACCCAGGCCGACTTAGATAGCCCTATAGAAGCCTTAGGCCGACCTAAACAACTAAATAACAATATAATAATGATAATATGACTTAATTAAGAGTTAAGATAGCCACAAGCCGACTATTCATAACCATATACACTATAGAAGTAAGGGCATAACACATGGTACTTATGGTGCACCTCACTTACCTAGTAAACTCTAGCCTCCCATGTATTGCATTACAAAGGCCT
This sequence comes from Cunninghamia lanceolata, assembly GCA_027924645.1. Classification (NCBI taxonomy): domain Eukaryota; kingdom Viridiplantae; phylum Streptophyta; class Pinopsida; order Cupressales; family Cupressaceae; genus Cunninghamia; species Cunninghamia lanceolata. The sequence continues at coordinate 637,345 of BSBN01000766.1, read as the reverse complement.
ATTACTCTTTTGTATTACATTACAAGGCCTATTGCTATAGTGCAGTACTCTCTAGTCCTACCCAAGTTGAAAAATCCAATTGGGTGTACCTTGACAAACACAGTTAAGCATTTATCAAAAATACTTTTAACAAAATCAGTTAATTTTACCGTTTTTAAGTATGTTTACATATATCATTTTCTTCGTCTTCCTGATGATGGATCATAAAATGATTTAAAACATTGATTCAAAATATTCACACAATATTTATCAGAAACGGTCTAATTAAATTAAAATAAAATAAATTAATCTAATTATAGTTAAGTGTGTTAGACTTATGGTCTTCAAATATGTAAAGGCGAGTATCTCAAATAAACTTACCCTTTTGCTTTTTATGCATACATTCAAAGCTGGCACAATTTAATCTAATTACAGTTAAGTGTGTTAGGCTTATGGTCTGTTGGATAAGTGCTCACTTTCAATGTGTAATAGTCTTCAAATTTTCTAATTTAGAAAAGATGTATTTTTTTTGAAGGGTTGTTATTTTGGGTATTTTCTATTTTTGTCCATGTTTTAAAACATTCATGTTTATCTTTTGCATGTTTTCATGGAATGTTTACATGTGCACATACTTAGGGGTGGAGTAAGAGAGATTTGTTGTTGTATTGGAGAACAATTAAATTTTTGCAATAGTGAAAGATTTTACTACTTTTGTTTTCTATTATTCTATTTTTTGTTTCAAATGATATATGCACTACTTATTGAACTTCTTTTTTTGTTTATCTTTGTATATATGGTCTTGGTAGTGTATATATCCAAATTAGTAGTGTATATATCCAAATTAACAAACAATACTGTTGTACTATATAGTCACTACCAAAGCTAAAAAAAGATTCAATTGAGTTTACTCTAACAAACCCCATTAAAATCTTATGGCCTTCAAATATGTCCACATATATCTAGATGAACCCTCTTGCCCCTTTGGTCTATGTACCCAAACCAATTTAACAAATCTAACATTTATGATGTGTACAATCTTAATATTTGTATATATATTCCAAACTAATGAAATTGTTAGTGTTATATTAATGTGAAGTCTTTTTTAGATTCAATTTAAATTTAAAGTTATATATTAATATTTATTCCTAATTAAATAAGTTAATAAAATTGTAAAAAATACATTTTATATTTAAATAAATCATAAATCATAAATCACAAAGAATTGACTTGAAATCTAAAATAAAAGTTGAAAAAACATTTGAAAAAAAAAGAACATTGAAATGAAAAAAAAATGTGTTGATCTCAAAAAAAACATACAACAACAAATAATAATACCAATATAGAATGTTTCAACAGCCAGTATCAACATTGGATGCCTGTAGGAGACATGTTTTAACGCCTTTAAACTCTGAATGTGTACATATCCCCACCATGTTGACAGCTGCCTACTAAATGTCACGAACATGTTTTGCCTGTGCTGGAAAGAGACCTTTAGAAACTGGATCCCAATGGCAGTAAGTGTACTCTAGATATGTGCTTTTGGCTGTAATCAAACTATCTTATGTACTATAAATGTGATCATTGCTTTCAAGTTTCCAATAATGATTACATCCGATTTTCTAAACATGAAATAGATGAAAGGGCCATTGATTTAAGATGAACTATTCAAGCTTCCTATAATGGAGTCATCTGTCTTTAGGAAATGAAGACTTTTCTTTTCATCAACCACATAAAATAATCACTGATGTCAAATTATACCTTCCTTTTGCTTGTTAGCCGACAAGCTTTTTTTATGGACTTTGTTCTGTTGAAATGTTTTCTCATGTAGTCAAAAGAAATTCCTTCATGGAAAAATTAAAAATGAAAAAAGAAACGTTGAATTTCCGTAAATTCTAAATGTTTTCCACCTAGAATTATGGGGCAGTTGGGACTTCAAAACAAGCTCTAAAAAAATAGTAAAAGGGTTTGTGAGAGGCACGGCATGCACAGGAGTTTTGGGCTTCTGATATTAAGGTTTCCACCTCATTTTTTTTTAAGCAACTGAGAAGGAATATTCCTCTTACCGAAAAAAAGTCTGCATTAAAATAGAGCACACATGTCAATTCACGTTGATTGGGTGAAAGATGAATTCACTGTTGTAGACATGATAGGGATTGGTCTAGTGCCCATGTGTCGACTCAATTAGGAATTGGTCTAGTGCCCATGTGTTGACTCAATTCACTTCTTCTCAGGGAAGAAATAAGCAAATGATAGGTGGAAGAGGATTCACTTCTTCTTAGGGAAGAAATAAGTGAATGATGGGTGGAAGAGGATCTTTTGAAATGGAAGTGATACGAGTGTTTTACAGAAAGAAACATTAAGTGTTTGGTAGTGGGGTGTTTGTTAGTTGATTGTTTGTCTTTTGTAGCACTTCCAAATAAGTGTTTTTTCATTAGATAGCTTCGAGAAGAGGATCATGTTCAAGAACAATGGCCGGAAGAGACGAGACCTCTCCCAACTCTCTTAGGATTTTTTTGGGCATGTTTGGCCTTAATCTGAAACACGAGTGATGGAATCGAATGTGGTCCTCATAATCAAGATAGACGAGTTGTTTGGTTTAGTCACTTGTTAAAGTTGAAATGTTTGTTCTTAGTTGCCTTGATCACTTTGTTGATTGTTTTGATTGTTAAATATTTGGTAGTTTCCATGTTTGGTTTGTTTGAATGTAAATGTTCTTGTTTGTTTTGTGTTTTTAAATGCATAGGAAATAATGAACTATCTTAATAATTAATTAACTAACTAAGCAAGTTAAAAGGATTGATCCTTTTGATCTTAATGTAATTAATTAAATAATTGATTATTAATTAATTAATATGAAAAACTAAGTAATCTAAGAATAAATCAAAAAAATTAAAAGAAAATAAAATAAAAATAATTAATTAATCCAATAACTAAAAATAATTAAGTAATCAACTAAATCAATTAGATTTTTCTAACTGGTTCAATAAAATTAAGTTTAATTATGATCAATCTAATTTAAGCTTTCAAGAAAAATAGTTTTTTTCTAGAAAACACACAAAGAAGAGGCAAAGAAGAAACAAACAAATATTTTTCTTATTTTAAAAATATTATCTTGGTTTCAGCAAAAGCTTGTGCAAAAAGAGATCTTGTTACAAGAAAATGACAAGCACATCAAGGATAGAGATGGAGAGGTTCACTGACACTAACTTTGAGCTATGGGAGCTTAAGATGGAGGATATGTTTGTAGACAAAGATCAATGGGATGTCGTGTCAAGATCCAAACCCATTGTAATGTCTCAAGTCAACTGGGATCTACTGGATAGAAAGGTAAGGGCCTCATTAGACTCCATTTGGTGGATTCCATTTTGTTGAATGTACATGGAGAAGCCATTGCATAACCTCTTTGGAAGAATTTGGGAGACATATACTAGACTAAATTCTTGGTTAATGTAAACTTTTCTTGAGAAATATGATGATGATAGTTATGTGGCCAAGCATTTGACTATGTTCAATATGATTGTGACCCAGTTCCACTCTATCGGAGTGAAAATGGAGGAGGATCGTTGCATGACATGTATGTTCTTTGCAAACTCGTGGGATCAGTGGATAATGGCAATCAAAGCCACTACCTTGAAACTCAAAATGGATAAGGTAGTGGTTGTTTTACTCTTGTATGATATGTGGCAAAAATATTCTAAATCTACTAAGGAGGCCCTAGTTGTTTATGGAAGACCAAAGAAGAAAGACAAAAAGGACAATAAGAAAGAAACTTCTAGATCCAAATCCCATGGAGATCTAAATCTCTTAGAAAGTCCAAGGCTAAGTGTTGGAACTACAACAAGATTGGGAACTTTTGTAAAGACTACAAAGAGGATAAAAAAAGAGATGATTCAAATGATGAGTCTAAAAAATCTTCTCAAGATGATGTGGATGCCTTTGTTGTGTCCTTGGCAACTCACGCACTAGAAGGTGCATGGTAGATAGACTCTAGAGCTTCCTTCCATATGACCTCCCATCAGGGGTGGTTTTTGAAATATGAAGAATATGATGGTGGGAAGGTATACCTTAGTGATGACTCTCCCTTGAGCATAGTTGGTTGTGGTAGAGTCTAGATTCAATTCCCTAATGGACAAGTGAAGGGGATCAATGGTGTGTTTCACATCCCTAGTTTGGCATGAAAGTTGTTATTAATTACCAAACTTAATGATGCAAATTGTAATTTGCTTTTTCTAGTGGAGGGTATAAGATGGTGCAAGGAGCTACGATGCTCACTAAGGGTGTTTGTGTAGGCACTATATTTCAACTAGATGCATGCATTGTTCAATATAATAGTTCTTATATTCCTAAGTAGAAGAGAGCTGCAAAATCTACACCTTCACTATTAGAACCAACAACAAACAGGAGTGTTGTATCTAATTCTAATGGTCATTCTTTTTGGGTACTTAAGTGAGCTCTTGTTTTAGAGAGCAAGTCACCTTCAAAGAAAACAATGTTATGACACCAAAGAATGGGCCATATAGGTGAGAAGGGTCTAAGAACCCTGAAAAATAAAAATTTTGTTGAGGGAATGGATGATTTTACTCTTGAATCTAATTTCTATGAACATTGTGCATATATAAAATAGAAGGTCACATTTAGTTTTAGTCTAGTTCTCACAAATCTTTTGGGGTGTTGGACTTGATTCATTCATTCATTCAATTTCTAAGTCTTTGTACTATTTATCTTATATAGATAATTTTCCAAAAGGACATGGGTGTATTTATTTAGAAGTAAATTTGAATTCTTTAGTTAGTTTAAAGAGTCTAAGGCTCTTGTGGAAAATTATACTAGTAGTAAGATTAAGGTTTTGATGACTGACAATAGTAGTGAGTTTTGTGAACTACAGATTTTGACAAATTCTATAAAGAGCATAGGATTCAAAGACATAAGAAAAGTCCATATATCCCTAAGGAGAATGGAGTTGTAGAAAGAATGAACAAGACATTGATGGAGAGGGCTATAGTTAGTGGAGTTGGCTTGGAGTAGAAGTTTTGGGCATAAGTGGTTGCTATGGCTTGTTACCTGATTAATAGGAGTCCTACATTATCTCTTGCTAACAAGATCCCTATAGAGACATGGATAAATAAAAATCCCTTTAAATTATATTTGTGTTTTTCGTTGTGAATCATATGCACATGTGCCTAGAGAGAAGTGGTCAAAGCTGGAGAAAAAGATAGTGAAATGTATCTTCATTAGTTATGGCGTCAATATGAAAGGGTACAAGATTTGGGACCCTATGGCCAAGAGAGTTATGTATAGTAGAGGTGTTATTTTTAGAGTGATTAAGCCTTCTTCCATATAGTGTTGTAGCTATAAGAGGATGAAAATAAAGATGTGGTTCAATTAACCCCAAAGGTTGAGAAGGTTAAACTAGAAGCTCGTGAAGAACTTGAAAAGGAGGAGAGCTCAAATAGTTCTAATAGTTTGGAAGAGAAGGTATAACCTCCACATTAGCTCTTGAGGAGGTCCACTTGATAGAGACAACAACCAAACAAGTATAATCATCATGATTGGAGATGTATTTTTTCTCTGATTACTAATATCAATGAGTCTAGAACTATGAAGGAGGTGATGGATATGGGTGATTTCAGTCTTGGATAGTGGATATCAATGAGGAGATGGTTGCATTGAATAAGAATGACATATGGGACTTGGTACCATCACCAAAAGGAATAAATCCTATTGGGTGTAAATGGGTGTTCAAGAAAAATCTTGGTTCAAATGGTGGTGTTGAAAAGTACAAGGAAAGATTAATTGTGAAAGGATATTCACAAGTTAAGGAATAGAATTTGGTGAGATTTTTCTCCAGTTGTTAAGTTGACATCTATTAGGTTCTTGTTATCTATAGTAGTAACTTTTGATTTAGAGATAAAACAAATGGATGTGAAGACAACATTCCTGCATGGTGACTTAAAGGAAGAGATCTACATGACACAACTAGAGCACTATGTTGTTAAAGGCAAGGAGTATTTGGTTTGCAAATTAAAAAATCTTTATATGGTCTCAAATAATCTCCTAGAATGTGGTACCAAAAATTTTATTCATTTATGTTGAGCTTATAATTTTGAGATCCAAAACAAATCATTGTGTTTATTATAAAATAAACAATTATTGATTCCTTGTTATCACATTGTACATAGACATTAGATGATATGTTTTTTTTGGGTAGTAGTAAGTATGTAATTTATGATTTGAAGTCTTGGCTTTTTACACAATTTGACATGAAATACTTGAAGGCTACCAAGTGTATCTCAAGTATGGAAATAAGAAAAGATAGAGAAAACAAAAATCTTTGGTTGGGCCAAAGTACTTGTATGTGAACTCTATGTTGGAGAGATTCAACATGTCAGTTTGTAGACCATTAAGTGTTCCTATTTTAGTGGAGACTAAGTTATCTATAGAGTAATTTCCATCTACACTTAGAGAGATGAAGGACATGGCTCAATTTCCTTATGCTAGTGCTATTGGCAGTTTGATATATGTTATGACTTGTACAAGACCAGGCACAACCCAAGCAATGGGATTCCTTAGCTAATCCATGGCTAATCCTAGATGAGATCATTGGGATGCAGTTAAGAGGATTTTCAAATATTTATAGGGTACCTCTAAGTACTCTATTCGTTATCATGGTGAATCTATAGGAGACCAACACTCATTGGATATTTATGAAATTGTGGATTTAAATTAGGTAGTAGATGTTGATAGTAGATTTGACATTAGATATATGTTTAGTTTATTTAGTGGTGATCCTAGTTAGATGAGTAAGTAGCAAGATGTGGTCACCTTGTCGACCATACAGGTTGATTATATGGTAGCTACCCATACCTATAAGGAGGCCATATGTCTTAAAATATTATGTTCAGATATGGGGCTAAGTCAAAGAGCTGTTAGAGTTCTTTCTAATAGTCAAAGTGTCATATGTCTAGTAAAAACATAACCTTTCATGCAAGGATGAAGCACATAGATGTCTAGTACCATTTTCCTCATGACATGGTAGAGGATGGGAGGTGATGTTGGAGAAATTTGACACTTTATAGAATGTTGCAAATGTATTGATGAAGGTATCCAACACAGAGATGTTCAAGTAGGTACAATAAGTCTACAGGTCTCTAAACCATAACAATAGTTGATAGTGTTGGAATTTCCTTTGCTTTTTTAAATTGTTCGACAAGTGAGAGAATTTTAGGAAATGTGTTACAACCTTGCATCCTAGTCTTAAGAACCCAAAAAATTGTAATTTTTGGGCTAAGAACACAAAATATAATTTTTAGGGCTCTAGAGGTTAGTTTTGGCCCCAAAAAAATGTTGAAATAGGCCTTTAACTAGAGGAAATAGGTACAACATCATGGACCTTTGAGATCTACAATTTAGAAAAAGTCTCAATCAACTTCTTGAATCAAAAGTTATTCTAAAATGCAAATTCTAGAATAATAACATGAAGAAAGCATACAAACAAACTCCTATTATAAATTTAACACACACACCTCTGATTGAGAAAAATGAGCATAAAACAATGGAAGAAAAAACAAATATCTCACCCAACACAAACCCTTTCATGGTTTGGATGTGCTCAAGATGTGATTGAGAGATAGCTTGGATGGAATGTTTGGTTTCTCTTGAGAGATTTCCTAATTTGGTAGCATGTACTTGTCACTTCCACATATATGGTATGTGTTGTCATAATGAAGGTTTTTATAGATTTCTTGGTAGGAATGGCAATGGTTTATATTAGATCTTAGAATGGAGGGTTGGGATTCATTAGCTTGTAGGAAAATCTAATGATGGAGGGTTGAGATTAATGCAAATGGAGGGATAAGATTAATTCAAGTGATGAATGGCCAAGATTATCTTAACTTACATGGAGAGATGAGATGCAAATGAATGGAAGCTTGGGATGAGTGCAAATGGATGAAAGAGACTAAATCATGTGATGGATGGCCAAGATTACCTTAATTTGAATAAAGGATCAAGATGAAAAAGGTTATTTTTTGGCTTTTTGTGGCAAGGTGGAGGTGGATTTTTATTTTATTTTTAAATAAGATGAGAAGGGGGAATGTGCATGTTCTAATTAATTAAATAAAAGTGATTAATTAAATTAATTAATAGAAGAAGGTTAGTCTAATTAATCAAATAAATTATATTTGTTTAATTAATTAGTGGAGAGAAATCAGCTTAATTAATTAAATAAATATTATTTATTTAATTAACTGACAAAGGGATGCTAGTCTAATTAATTAAATAGTTTATTTAATTAATTAATGAAGAGGTGATGTAGAATTAATGGTGTGGTGATGAGAATATGATGACACTAGATTAAAATGTGGAACTAAATATTAAGTGTCTACATTTTTCTCCTCTTTGAGATGGTCTTGTAACTAAAAGGATTTAACACCATTTCAAAGAAAAATAAAGATAAGAACTCAATGAGACAAAATTGGTGGTAAGATATCTTAGTCATTCGAAGAAAAATGGAGTTAGAAATTGGGTAAGGGATGTCCCCTCGAGAGAGTAGGCAAAATTATGGGACTTAGGTGGTCTCTTGAAAGGAGAACCAGGGCCTAAGGGGTGTAAAATTAAGGGGAGGGGTGAAAAAAGGAGGGAAGGGGTCAAAATTGAAGGAATAAAGTAAATAAATAGGGGTGGGTAGGTAAAAAGTTGTGAAAGAAAACTAGAGTGCATTCCAATCCATGAGCACTAAAGCAAGCAGGTGAGAGATTACAAGAATCAAGATAGTGTTCGACCATCAATGAGTGATGTTTTTATATTTTTAAGTTTGCATTTAGTAGCATTTATTAGGGGTCCTAATGAGGTCAATACACAAACATCGCGAGAGGAATTTATCCTATGTCATTTACATGGCATGTCAAAATGTTTGTGACCTAAGGTGCAATGCTTGCATAAAATACAGTGCCATTTACACAGTGAGACATTTCCACCATGCTGCATGATTTTTCTACACTAGGTGCATTGTTTATGTGTCATGTCACATTGTTTGTGCCTCATAGGTGGCATTTGCATTTGAAGGCATTTGCACCTTGTTGCATGTTGTCTCTATGCTATGTGTGATGTGTGTGCCTTGATGTGCTACATTTGTGCCTAGAACAAAAAGGATGAAGGCTGACATAAGTTTGATGATTGCAGGAGTGACTACCAGCATTAATGAGATAGGAGAGGAGGTTGGTAATGATTAGCTTGATAACTCGATTTGGGGATGTAGAGTGGGATCTTTTAGAGGTAGTAGGGTTATCCCATGTGGCCCAAATGTTAAATATTTGTTTGGATTGGGTGATGACACTTTCAGTTGAGCATGTTCCATCTCCCATTAGAGGAGATGCCAGTTACATTAGAGGAAGTGTGACAAATTCTCTACATCCCGATCTTGGGGGAGATGGTGTATTGGTAGGATCAAATGTTGCAGCAATTGATGTGGAGGTTGTTTGGGAGGATAAATATATCATTGCAGGGATTGACCCTAGACCTAAATGAATATAGGGATATGGTGGGGGAGATGGTGTATTGGAAGGATCAAATGTTGCAGCAATTGATGCGGAGGTTGTTTTGGAGGATAAATATATCATTGCAAGGATTGACCTTGGACCTAAATGTATGTAGGGATATGGTGGAGGAGCTACCACTAGTTTTGATGGCACTTGTTAGTCGCATATTGTTGTTTGACAAGACTATATTTTACTTTCAGATGGGCTTGGTAGATTGTTTGGTTTACATGCTAGAGGGGTAGTGATGTTTGCTTGGGGTTCTTGCGTGTTAGTAGAATTATACCAAGATTTACATTTGGTGGTGTACAAGGGTGGGTGCAACCTTGCATCATTGACACTATTGCAAATATGGGTGTGGGAGCATTTTACAATTAGGATTGTCAAAGGGTGTGCAGGAGATCCATGCAGATGGTGATCCATATGTATATAGGTGGAGGATATTGTGGGGTAGCAGGCAACACCATTTAATACAATTTAGGGGACACACAATATCATTGGTAGGTGTTAGATGAGCTACAACTATAGGACATCCCCTGGAAGCCCTACATAGATGTGGAGGACTAGGAGGATAATTGAGATTATCTATCATAGGTACAATTAATGTGCTACATTGTAGGTCACTAAGAGTACATTATAGAGAGGTGTCGGCTAGATAGGGTGTTGAGGCAGGTCAATATCCAATAGTGTATTCTAGTAGGGCCCCGTGTGTTTACATGGATTACTCAAGACACAAGGTAGTGGGGTCCACTAGTGGACCACAAAGTGGCAATACATAGTTTGTCAAGGATGTTGAGGGAAGCCTAGGACTATTATGAGGATGTGGTGGATGCAAGGGTGGTGGCATGATATGATAAATGTTGGGATTGGTTGAGGCTTATGATGCCAATGGGCCAAATAATGCAAGAGAGGATGATAGCTACAAGGAAAGAGTGGGCACAACATTATCTGCAAAGGAGGAAAAGAGGGAGAGCACTAGTGGTGGTAGCAATTCTAGTGATAGAAGTGGTACTAAGATATGGAGGTAGAGGTGAAGGAGGTGGTGATGGGGGAGAGGAATCTAAGGATGTAGATGTGTATAAGGTGAACACAAGTGCACATGTGAGGCTACTAGGGCCAACAAGTACAAGATTAGTAGGTCCATCAAGTGTGAGCTTGTTTGAGATAGGAGACACCCTAGAGAACCTAGGCTAAGAGATTATGGATTGAGATAGTGAGATAGCATGCCTACAGTGGGAGGTGGATGGTTTCCAAGCTAAGAGAGATAGTGTAAAATTCAATTTGGGATAGTGCAAGCTGAGCAAGATGTCTTTCGATTAGAGAGGGACATCCTATAATAAGAGCATGATGGGCTATAGATAGAGAGTGATGGCCTATAGATTCAATTAGCATAGGTCCAGACACAATTGGAAATATTGTAGGCAGAGAGGCACAGGGATTTGGTGGAGAGGTATGGCTCTAGAGTAGAGAGGGATAGAGTGTAGGTGGATGTGCAGAGATTGTTCTAGGAGAGAGATATGTCCAAGGCTCTTCTAGGAACATAAGGTATGACACAAGCTTTCACAAACCTATCAAGGGTAACGAGGGAGATGTAGAGGGCCATGTGAGAGGCACAATACTACATGAGCCTATATGAGTAGGCCATACCATTAGCATATCAAATACTCTATCCCTCTCTATTTCCTAGGTAACAGGGACGAGTCTCAAATCTATAGTGATGGGACCACCTGTGGTGAGGCCACCATCACCACTAGTAGATGAAATTCCAATTGATAATGCGAGTGACAACTAAGATGGGGTTGACATATGGATGGGTTTGGATGGTTTTCATGATGTATATGATGAGGCTATGCACCATTTGTATATATGATGTGAATATGATAATTATGATGTATTTTTGGTACGATGATGTATAGACATTTGACATGTATATATATATGGATGCATTTTTATGTGATGTACCATTTGTACCCATATGATGATGTGATGATGAAAGTTTTATTATGGAGGTATATGTGAGGATTATGGATGTATGTATGGATACTTTATTATGATGGATGTCTATTGCTTATGTGGATACTTTGATTATTATGATGCATGTTTTTGTGATGACATACATGGATTGTGAATCAGGGATTGATAGTCACTCATTCTTTTGTTGTGTTTATGAGGATATGATGTTAATTAGATGTATAGAAATTAATAAATGGATGAAATGTTTAATGATTTATGAAAATGCAAATGGAAATGATGATATAAATTATGATATATATTTTGTGACATTTGTGTGTTGTTGATGATAGGTACATTCTCAAGAAGGAATCTCAATTTAGTGAGCAATCTAAATTTGTTGTAGCACCTAACAATATGCACCATGATATGAGGAATCATGATGATGTTGTGCCATGTGCGTGGAGGACTGACTCAAAAATATAAGAAAAATTAAAAGAATGAAATGCCCTAGCAAACATATTGTTAAGACACACAATGATATAATGGATCATGGTGACCTTAATAAATTGTGTTGTAGAATAATAGTGTTGTATTTTTAAAAAGAACACAATCAAATGAAATGCAAACAACCAAGAAAGGCACAAAAAAAATTACCTCTTTGCCAAAGTGAAAGCCAATTTGATGAATGTCATGATAGTGATAATAATGCTTGAATGGGGATGATATATTTTGATAAAGTGATGTATATTGATGAGGGTGATGCCACAATAGTGTGCCCCACTTATGGGACATCCTAATTTTTGTCTAAAATCACATATTTTTTCGAAAAATTAATGGTTTAAGCCTTAAGGGGTTCCATCTAAAGGGGTTTAATTGAAGGGGGTTAGATAAAACCCCTTTAGATCAAACTCCCTTGGAAAGAACCCCTAGTCTTAAATCAAACCCTCAATGGAGTCTCCTCTGCACCTATCAAAATACTGACAAAAAACCAATTTTGCTTCACCTTTTGGGGGATCAAATGAAATCATTTAAAAATTCTACTTTGTAAGTATGTAGCCCTTAGTATAAGCTTTCCAAAAAGTATGATTTTGACTATATTTCATTTGATTATTATATTTATTTTCTATTTTCTAGTGAACATAAGTTTTTCATCAAACATCAAGGTCTCTATTCCACGCATGCGGAAAATTTTTAAAAATAGAGAAAAAAAATTCTAAAAAAATTTGTGCACTAGATATTGATGTCCTTGTTACAAAAAAATGAAGAAGTTAATTTATGTACATACAGAAAAAGTTATGTTGTATGGTATAAACCTATGTCTGAGTTACAATTAATCTCACTTCAAAAATTTATTAAAAAAATATGAAAAAATATATGCACACTAGATATTGGTATTACAAATCTATGATTAAAAATTTATAATTTTATTCGTTCTATAAAAAAGTTATGATGTATGGTATAAATGTCACTTTTAAAAATACAGTTAACTATAAAAAAAAATAAGTTATTAAAAGTTACTTAAAAAATCAAAAATTATTTTCTAAAATTTTTTGAAGAATACATTTAGAATTTGCACACAAAATCTCAAAAATCACTATTTCACATCATCTTCAAATTCTTAACAGTTTAGTTGTTATAGGTGTCAGAAAGTGAAGATTTGATTTAAAATGTTGATTTCAATGTCCCACTTTGGCCAAAAAGTGGGACACAATATTATGGGTTGACCCATTATAGGAATAATTTTGAATAAGGACCTTGTTGGAAGGTCATTTTCAACTCAATTTCTATGATCATGCTTCCCTATTGACTACTAGGGTTTAGGGTTCATGGAGCTCTTTGGCAACTTGAGGGTTTTGGGTTTTACCTTCACCATTTTATTTTAACTGTTTTACCTTCACCATTTTATTTTAACTAAGTGGTGACTTTCTCGCCAGGTTCCCTTACTTATGTTTGACTGCTTGATGTCCCCTTCGCCCATGTTTCTTACTGACTCCATGTTTTATCCACTAATTGCAGCATGTCCCTCGTGTTGGTTCTATGGCCCTAGTGCTACATGGCCAAACCTTATTGCATCACATACCATCTTCACATCACGGTTTGGCTGGTGGGCCCATGCACCATTTCTATGCTATGTAATTTCATATCACATGTCCATACACCTGCTGATGAGTAGTCTGAAGTGTCTCTTATCTCAAATGATTTGGCATGATTCCATTATTTCCTTATGTCCCACTTGTCACCAAGTCATAAATCACATAGAAGAATCAAAAAGTGCTAAGATGATGTCACCCAGTGGACAGGTGGTATTGTTTCATTACATCATAGCCGCTCTTCACATCATGGTTTTAGGTGGTGGACCCAGTCACATCCTTGTGATGTGCAATGACTGTCGATCATGAAAACTTCAATCAAATGACCCTCTCTTCACCCAATGGTAAGAGGTGGGTCCCATGTTGTGTTGTTGGTTGTTACAAGTGATGACTTGGTTCCAGCTATGTGTCTTTACACCTAGATGTGGCTATTTGATTAGTTGGTGCTTTGACACAATCTGAAGTGAAAATGCCAATGTGGAGTGATGTTGTAGGAGTGACACATGGCCTTTTCCCATTGCATCACAAGGGATGTTTGCATCGTAGTTTTGGACATGGGTCCCAAGACCAAGATTGTGGCGTGTGATGACTGTTAATTTTGGGTAGGTGAAATCTTGCAATGACTTTCCTCCCATGAATAGTTGATTTCTAACTAGTAGGCATGTGATGTAGTGTTGAGTGGTTGTGATGCTACCTGGGGTGATCTTATTCATGTGCTTACTACCTATTGGCCAAAAATTGGCAAATCCAGAGTTTATCCAAATGAAAGTAGAGAGGTAAAGGTAACATGTGTTAGGCTCTCATCCTACTGGTATCAGTGTCTATAACAACACGAATATAATGTAGACATGTGTGGAATAATTCATAATTTACTATAACATTGATTTCCTACACCTGCCTATGCTAACGGCCAGGATTCGTGCAAAATTTGAAAAGGTTAACACTGATAATGTAGACCATAATATTTTCATACTAGTCAATGAAATTATCATTTTAATCAGATGGGTTTGTCTAGTACAAGAATGCAATTAGTTTGGAGGCATTTTAGCCCAACCAGAGCTATGGAGGCTAGATGTTATAGGTTTAGAGAAGTAGTTTACACATATTCCTTTCAGTCAATGAAAGACAAAGCAGTTGTAGTGGGAAATGTTGATGGCATCCCGCCCTTCTAGATTATGAGGAGATGGGAACTGATTCCCTAGAACAGTGCTAGCATCAATTGAATTAGGAGTACCATGGAATGGATTGCAGATTATGTAATGGGAAATATGGCAGACAAACTAAAAAATTAATGCAAAAAAATCCCCATGATATCCACTTAGGCATGAATAGTTGCACTCTCTTGATGTGGAACTGACCGGTACATGCCTTGCACTGAATGTTTAGCCTTGATGTTACTATGAGGAGGCGGTGTTTTCCTCATTTGCATGTGTGTGAAGCTTTTTTGTTCTTTGATAGAGAATCCATTTTGGGATGTGTATCATCCCACACATGTGGTTTTTTTGGACCTTGCTTTCTACGACCCTTGAGCTTTTTTTTATTTCTCTATTTAAGGAATGGGACATTCTGTATGTTCATCATTCAGATTTTGTTGTTCCAATTATGAAATCATTTTGCATTCAGTCTAGATATGGTAAGGGAAGATCAAGTATGATCTTAAGAGCTTGTCTTCCATAATATTGTCCTCTTTGATCCCTTTTCCTGCTCACCTTCCTTTTTTGGAAGTCTAGGTTTATTAAATAGTTCTATCTCCTCTATAACTGCCTCAAGAAGTGAGCAACTATAGCTAGGGTTAGAATCTGTGTTAGAGATTCCACACACATGTAGTATGTAGTAGAATGAAATGATTAAGCAGACTAGTACAAAGGAAGCAAGTGCACTTTTCTCTACTTGCATGTTGGATTTTAATGCCTCCCCAATCGAAGAAGGATTGAGCATTCAAGCTCATGGAGAGATTATGACTACATAGTAGGCTTAGATTGTGCTCAATTTCAAAACATTCTTGGTTGGAAAGCCATGGAGAGAGGAGTTTTTGTTTCAATAAAACTACATATACAACCTAAAGATCTTGCTTCTACTTCTTCCTCAAGCTTGTGCCAATGGAAGTAGTTGAGTAAACCGAGTGACAATGTCTATAAAAAGGTTGTTGCAATTATTCCTTCACCTTCCCTATAGGAAATATGGAGCAAAGCTCAAGTGAGGATATAGGGCATTTGTGTTATTTTGTCTCTCTCCTTGCCTTGTCACATTATTGCTCCATGAGCATAAGAAGGAGGTCAACCATTTTGATATAGAAAACTTGTATTTAGAAGTGACAAGTGTCAATCATCCGAGTGAGATGAGCTTTGTCTCTTCCTTTAAATAGAGATATTTTTATTTGTAAAAGGGGTTGGTTCCTAAACATACTTTCAAGCAAGTTCTAAAGTATTGGAATCACTATGGGTCTATTTTTCAAGTCATAATATGTCAGTTGTCTGAATCACTTATGTGCAGGTCTATTTGTGAGTGATTTCTGTGATAGTTTTGTAATATTTCAACAAATCAATATAAGACCATACTTCTATTATCATTTATACATTATGTCTCCATGTCTATTTAAATGTTTCAGGGAGTTCAAGGAATTCTTGGGTTTACATTTTCTTTTCTTTTTATCAAGTCTTTGTTAGTTTGTATTCAAGGAATGCAATAAAAGTGTTTTTCTTAAAGATAATTAACACACTTTCATGATTGGTATTTGGGGAATTTGGGTTTGTTGTGGATAATTAAGAATGGATGTATTTATAAAAATTGAAGGGAAATTGAGGGTCTAATGTTTTTGCAAGGTAGAAACCTAGTCATTTAGGTCCGATTGAATGTTATTGACTTCTCTTCTTTTATAGGTTTTGGTTTGAGTATGACTCTATTGCAATAAGATTGAGCACCAATATAGTGGTTGAAGATGATCCCCACACACCTCTTAAAATGAAAACCATCTTGGTTGTGCCTACAATTTATTCATAATTTATTTGTCATTCCATTATACACAGTCCAATATTGTAAATCTTGTTGTATCATTTATGAACTTGCAGTTAACATGAGACGTTAGAGGACCTGTGTATATTATTTTCCCTAGGTTGATGGTGCCACAAAAAACCACCAATGAGTGCATATGTAGGGATTATGAACCAATTTATCATATAGCGACACATCATTCAACCTAGTTGCCATAATTAAAGATCTTCCTTGTTGTCTATTTTTTCTTCACCTTTCAAAGATCTCTGGGATCACCACTGAGCTTGGCAAGGCTCAAATTGCAAAGGAGATCTATCCATCCTCCTATTTGTTGGCCTTTCCACACCCTTGATTTGATCATAAGTTTCTCCCCCTTGTCTAGATAGTTTAGTCCTTGTGTCTAGATACCATGGAAAGAACCTTAGAATTGGGAGAATGCAAGAAGAGAGAACCAACATACCTCACTGTAGTTAAAAGTAAAATCTATGTGAATGAAGGCCTATGTTTGAGATGTTTGACTTTTTGAATGTTTGACATAGAAGTTTGTGTGAAAAATGTTTTGTTTTGCTTATTTAGGATGCCATACTTCTGATGTCCTAGGGTTATGCCATAGAAGGGTACACATTGTCTTTCGATTGCAAATTGGGGAAATTCAAGGGATCTTTCCGAAGCACGAATCTAGGCTTTACCCATAGTTCATAACAAAGTTAGGAATTGGAAGGGAATGATGGCAATGGGATTATATGGGACAAAGAGTACATGTTGACTTATTTTAGTCCTTTGGACTCAAATAGCCAATCCTTAGAAGTATTGTAACTTCTTCCCAGAGTTCAGAAAAGGTCTTATGTTTGTGCCCCTCTATTTTCCCTAGTTTTATTTTTCTCGTCATAATGATAACTAATCCGAGATATTTTAACTAGGCCCCTATCCTCTAGAACTCTATAAATCCTCAATTCATCCTTTGAAAAATCTTAAGTGTGTGTAATGAGACAAACTGAGATTTTATCATGAAATCAGATCTGAAAATAAATTTTAATAATCTCCACTCAAAATTGCAACAAAATCATCAAGACTAGCTAACTAGTCAAACAAGAAATTAAACCAAATATACCAGAAACTCCACAAACTGATTTTATTTCATTTTTCTGATGTAAATTACATAAGATCAGGTCTAAAACACTAATCACAACATCACAAACATCTGCAACACAAATCACCCAAAAGCTACTGCAAACTATGCAAACTACACTGTTGAAAATTGCCAAATACATCACAAGATCAAACCCCACTGACAAGAATAGCTCCTGGATACTTGGAATGGATTCCAAATGACCATAAAATAGCAACACACCCCACAACACTACAGTAACACTGCACAACACACTGGAATCACCAAAAACTACAACAGAATAACCTACAAACATAATACTGCCAAACTACTGAAACTACTCAATCCTCTGAAGCCCAATACAATCCCTGGATGGAATTACTCACTATGATGAAAGGGTTTTCATCCTATAATCATCTAAAACTCATGGGTTTTCATCTACAAGCTTTCATCTCCAATGGGTTTTCGTCCACTGAAGTTTGAAGATGCAAATATGCAAATATTAGAAAAATGCGAAATTGTCAACAACCCCAAATGAAATGTTTTGCAAATTAAGTATCCTATAGCCATGAAAATGGGTTCCCAAGGTTCCCAACACCTCCTTGGATATGATCATGTTAAAAATATCTTATGATAGTTGTCATAGCTATTATAGATGTGTCATAACCATCATAGATGCTTCGGGCCCAAAATAGGCATCAAATATGCCCAAAATCTTCTTGAAATTAATGCCCATGATGCTCTAGAATCCCACACCCCTCTTGTGCTCTTAATTCATTTAATTTAATATTTATTTGTCGCAAAATATAAAATATGTAATGACAAAATAAATATTAAATTGAATATTTTCCTTAATTTTCCCAATTAACCCATAGGAAAATGTGATGGCATAACGGTGCTCCTGTTTACTATTTTTGGAATGGGGACATGACAAGTCCTTCCTCCTAAAAATTGCTTGTCCTCAAGAAATGTAGATTTGGATGCTCAAGTATCTCAGGCCCTTCCCATGTTGCATCCTCAACTGGAAAATTTCTCCACTTGATTAAATACTCTATAATGCTCATATTCCTCAATCTTTTATCCCTTGTTTCCAAAATCTTTTCAGGAATTAGAATCAATTTCCCTTCATCATCCAAGGGTGGTAAATTAGGTGAAGGGAGAAGCTACTATTTTAAAACCTTCTTCAAAAAAGAAACATGAAATACATTGTGTATTATGTTGTTCAGAGGAAGCTCCAACTCATATGGTACCTTGCCAATTCTCCTAGTGATCTTATAAGGCCCAAAGAACTCAGGGTTATCTTTTCAGCCCCACTCTTCTTCAATAAAATTTGTCTATATGGATTTAATCTAAGGAATACCAAGTCTCCAACCTCAAAATATCTTTCTGTTCTTTTCCTATCTGCATACATCTTTTGTTGGTTTTATGCTTGCCTCAAGTTATCTTTCAGTGACCTCATTATCTCTTGACTATGATTGATAAGATCACTATCTGCAAGTACTCTACTATTTGAAAATAAAAAATCAGCAAAAGAAAGAGCATCATAACCATAAATAGCTCGTAATGGAGGCATACCAATTGACATATGATGTGATGTACTGTAAAAGTACTCTCCCAAGTGCAACCATTTGACCCAAGTAGATTGTTGATCTGAAACATAATTCATCAAATACCCCTCTATCCACTTGTTAACAATTTATGTTTGTCCATCTATTTGTGGATGGCAACTTGTACTCAGTGTGAGCTCTATTCCTATCAAGTGAAATAGTTCCTTCCAAAAAGAACTAAGGAGCCTACTATCTCTATCACTAACAATGTTCTTTGGCAAACCATGTAGCTTAAATACCTCTTTGAAAAACAACTCTGCTACTTGAGAAGCCTTAAATTCTAAAGTGATGGGAAATAAATAAGTATACTTGGTTAATCTATCCACCACCACATATATGCAATCCTTACCTTGTACCTTGAGAAGTCCTGTGATAAATTCCATGGAAATGCTCTCATTTATGTTCAGAAATTGGAAGCGGTTGTAGACCTGTGGGAAAAATTTGTTCACCTTTGTTCCTTTGGCAAGTCATGCACTCTTTGATATGCTTGTGGACATCCTCTTTCATCCCCTTCCATGAAAATCTCCCATGTATCTACCTATATGTTTTGAAGTAACCTTGATGACCAGCCAAGGGAGTGTCATGAAAAGCTCTTAAAATCTTCTCCTTGATTTTTGATTCAGGAACAAGGAAAATTCTATTCTTGTAATAAATCTGCCCATCATTCATTGTATACTTGTCATCTTCTACTAAATCATCCAGCACATTAGATGCAAAAGGGTTCTTAACATATTCAGCAATGATAGAGTCTTTCCACTCTGTAGAAATAGAAGATAATAAACACAAGGTTGGCTTCCTGGAAAGTGCATCCATTACCACATTTCTTTTACCCTTCATGTATTCTATTTCAAAATCATATTCTTGTATCTTTCTTATCCACCTTTTTTGGTGATCATTCAAGTCTTTTTGATCAAAGAAATACTTCAAACTATTATGATCAGTTTTCACAACAAACTTTCCACACACAAGATATTGTCTGAACTTCTCTAGTGCATGCATAATTGCCAACATTTATTTGTCATAAATGTGATATGTTTTCTCTAAATTGTTTTGTTTCCTACTCTCAAAAGCAATTGGATGTCCCTTTTGAGTTAGGACAGCCCCAACACCTTCACGAGAAGCATCACATTCTACTACAAAGGGCAATGAAAAATCAGGCATAACAAGCACAAGGCATGAACTCATTACCTCCTTAAACTTGTCAAAAGGTTTCTGAGCTTCTTCAGACCATGTAAAGGCTCCCTTCTTAATAAAATCAATCAATGGAACAGAAATATGAGAAAAAAACATTTTACAAACCTCTTATAATAGCAACATAGCCCAAAAAATCCTTTCAACTATGTAAGATTTGTACGTGGAGGCCAATCTAGTATTGCTTGAATCTTTTGTTGATCTACTTGAACACCCTTCGAACTCATGACATATCCCAAGTAAAGGATTTTAGTTAATCCAAAATCACATTTTGACAACTTAGCATATAAAGATTGCTGCTCCAAAATACCCAAAACTATCTAAATGTTCCAAGTGTTCCTTCCAAGTTTTACTGTAGATCAATATATCATCAAAGAAAAGCAAAGCAAATTTTCTAAGTTGCTTACTAAATACCTTATGCATGATTGGAAAGTTTTTGGTGCATTAGTGAGGCTAAAGGGCATGACCAAGAACTCAAAATGCCCATAGTGACACAAAAAATTTGTCTTCTCCACATCTTTGTCTCTCATCTGAATCTAGTGGTACCCCACTCTCAAATCAATCTTGGAGAAGTAAACAACTCCATTCAACTCATCAATGAGTTCATCTATCCTTGGGATAGGATATCTATTCTTGATAGTCTTCTTATTCAAATCCTTGTATTCTATGTACATCCTCTAATTGCCATCCTTCTTCTTCACAAGAACTACAGATGATGCAAAAGGACTAGAACTTGGTCTAATGAATCCCATATCTAAGAGCTCTCTTATAGTCTTCTCTATCTCTTCCTTGTGACCTCTTGGATGTCTATATGGAGTAGTTATAAAAGGTTTGGCATCCTGTTCTAACTCTATAACATGCTGAAATCCCCTATCCAAAGGTAGTTCTGGAGGTATATCACTGAAAACAATACTATGCTTATCTAAACTTTCTTGAATTTCAAAATGAAATGTACCTTTTCCATTTGAAGAGCTTGAAGGAAAGATTAAACAAGTTGTTGCCCAAGCAACTTGACCTCTTCTGAAAGTCCTCTCCATCTTCTTTGTTGTCACCACTCTTGGAGATCCATTTGAAATCCCTCTGAGTACAACCTCCTTGCCTTTTGATTGAAACTTGAACTCCATAGTTTGATAGTTTTGATAGTTTCCTCCAATAGAATTCAACCATTGACCACCCAAGACAACATTAGTTTCACCAATACCAAAAACATAAAAATCATCACAAACCTTGTAGTCTCCCATAGTGATGCTCAATTGTTTGACCACTTTGGTGCATGGTATAGTGAATCCATCCACAACAATAACATTGAAACCTTCGAGTTCTTCAATCTTCAAGCCTCTCTTCATTACTAACCCTTCATCAATAAAATTGTGGGTTGCCCCACTATCAATCAAAATAGTTATTCATTGTCCTACTAACACTCCAAAAACCCTAAACAGATGATATCTTGGTGCTCTCGAAAGTGCAGCTAACAAACCTTCATTTGTAGTGTCGTTCCCTTCAACCTCAGGTTCTGAATCCTCTATGTCATGAAACTCATCATTATCATCTGAGTCTAAATCTTTATCCGAGACAACCTTTATGTAATGGACTTGTCCCTTTCTCAAACATTGATGTCCAAGGACCCAAGGCTCTCTGCAAGAGAAACAAATCTTCTTCCTCCTAAGCCCATTCCTTATCTCTTCATCCATCTTCTTCGCAACATTAGGAGTTGTATTCTTCTACAGAAGTGCAGGTGCTTGGAATGGTTTCTTCTGGAATCCTCCCTTATGATGCCATGTGTTTGATTTGGAGGAGTGTGAGAAAGCATTCTTTGGATTGATGGCTCAAGGGTTAGAGCCATCGTGATAGCTTCCTGCACAGTGAGGGATGCGAAAGATCTAAAAAACCCCCTAAGAGGTTTTCTGAGCCCCATATTTCAAGTACCATTACTGCAATCTTTTGGATTCTGCTATCTATTCACTTACTGAGTTCTTTTTCTTGATTTTGGATAGTTGGCTGAAATATTCTTCTTCCTCTTTCAGTTCATACCTGTCAAGAATCCTCTATTTAAATTCATCAAAGGTCTGTATCTGATCATGTCCTAGTGTAGTGCGACCATGGTACCACCATTCATAGGCTTCTCATTCCATATGCAAAGTAGCAAATTGAACTGCATCTTTCTCTTTCATGGGGTTAAGCACAAAGTATGTTTCTATCTTTTGCAACCAAGCCCTAGCTGAAATCTTCTCACTTCCATCAAATAAGGTTGCTGTTAATTTTTCAAACTTGTGTTTCAATTATTTATTTTTGCTATTTCCCTTCTTTTGAGATTCACCTCTTCTCAATAACTCCACATATTCCCCCCAAGATGTATATCATCCTTGATCTCATCTGCCAAGGAATTGTATTCTTCACGCCATTTGTTAAGGGTTTCTGCATTGAACAAACTAGTAGATGTGGACCCAACTTGTTCAAGTTCCTCTTCAGGTAGGAATAAGGGTTTGTTTGCAGCCCCTAAATTTTGAGTCTCAATCTCCTTCCCTTTTCCGTTGTTACTGTTGTTTGCACCCGAAGTACTACCACCATTGTTTCCATTATTGTTGTTGTTCTGAATCCATTGTGTCATCTGACCAAATATTTCAGCAAGTTTGGTTTGTGCCTCAACCATTTGATTAAATTTCCTTGAAGCATCATCTTCTTCTACATTTCTTCTATTGACCATTGTTTCCTCCAACTGTAATTTCTTTTGCTCTCCCCTCAAATATCTAATTTCTCTGTCACTCGGTATCATCAATCATTTGAATAATCTACAGGCTGGCAAGATCATGCTCTGATACCATTGTAATGAGCCAAACTGATATTTTATCATGAAATCAGAGCTGAAAATAAATTTTAATAATCTCCACTAAAAATTGCAACAAAATCATCAAGACTAGCTAACTAGTCAAACAAGAAATTACACCAAATATATTGGAAACACCACAAATTGGTTTTATTTGATTTTTCTAATACAAATTACATAACATCAGGTCTAAAACACTAATCACAATAGCACAAACATCTTCAACATAAATCGCCCAAAATCCACTGCAAACTACACAAACTATGCAAACTACACTGCTAAAAAATGTCAAATACATCACAAGATCAAACCCCACTGACAAGAATAGCTCCTGGATGCTTGGAATGGATTCCAAATGACCATGAAACACACTCCACAACGCTACAGCAACATTGCACAACACACTGGAATCATGGTGCAGGAGCACCATCTTTTCAAGATTGTCAACTATGGTCTACGCTTTAGTTTTAGTATGTTTTACATAAAATTATGGTCTAAAAAGCACATTTAATGATGTAATAAGCCCACTAGGGGCATGGTCATGTAGTGGAGGACTAGGAAAGCTATTTTCATATAGTGGATTGTAGTGGTAGTTTAAGAAAAGACATTTTCCTTAGTAAAGTCTACAGTTTCCTACAATGTAGGACAATCTATTTGGGGACAGTCAACCTTTTTATAGTAAACATTCTAATTTTTGCCTTTATGATGGCTTTTCCATGATGGTGGAGGGGAAGTGAATGTGGAATTCATTGTAAACCTTTATCTTTTGCCTTATATACCTGGAGGCAGTAAGGAGGAGGCAATTTTTTGGAGGAGAAATAACAAAGTTTTATCAATTTTTCTACAATTTTAACTATTTTATGCATTTCCAGCGTCCTGTACTAGACTGTACTGTACTGTCAAGATCTAAAACCTCTCAAATCATGTAATGCATAGTGTTATCCTTCATTTGAGTTAGGAAAGAGAGATTTTCATTGTGGTTGAAGGATTTTATAATTGTTTTTCCAAAAAACTGCTCTTAAACACTAGTTTTAAGGGTTTTGGTGAAATCGATGGAAAATTAACCCATTTCACCCATTTCATGACCTCAAGATGGGTGGAATGGCTCTATCTTACCCTTCTCTCTCTGTTGAATTTATTGCAGGAGCTGGGGATGGGAAAAAAATAGGTTTTGTGACTGTTTTGCCTAATATCTTCATATATTAGGCATTTGTGAGTATTTGGGAGTGAGTGTTTGAGGATGCAGTAGCTTGGGTTAGTCCAAGAACCTTCAAATCCATATGAACAAACCCATTTTTAGCATGATTAATGCCTTAGAGTTGAGTGTAGGGCCTAAGAATGAGTTTGGTGGCTCTTGGGTGTTTGATGGAGGCCTAATTAAGCATGTTGCAGTAGGTGCAGTCCTCTTTTTGAGGCTTGTGTTCCAAAAGACCTCTTAATGCATGTTAGATATGTGTTGTAACATCCAAATGGGTATCCAAAAATCATAAGAATTCTTGATTTTGACCATTTAACTGCAAATTAGGACTTAAAAACCTCATCGGCAGGGCTACTAGCTAGTTGATCAGCTAGAGAAGGAACCATAGAAAGTTGTAGAGTCTTGAGTGTTTGGATGGGTTGTAGAGTGTCTTCCAGGTATTTTGATGTTGTCCAAGGTGTTTAGGAAGTTTTACAACTTACCTTTGTATCCCTACCTTAAAAAAAGGTACTTTAGCCTATTCCAAAATCATGGAAGTGTCAATATGCTGACACTGTTTCACATGATCAGCCCAAGGCACATGAAGAATGTCTATGTGTTTGATCTCCTACTCTGCATCAAGTGGTATCAGATCACAAGTAGTAGGTCTATTTTGATTGTGAAGTGTTAAGTTGAAGGGGCAGTTTGTCAAGATGCCTCCAAGAGTGAGAAACATGGCTCAAGAGATGAATGAGCTCAAGGAGAAACATGCTAGAGAGTTGAGGGAGCTGAAGGAAAGAATGGCTACCCTAGAACAAAATCAGAGAAGAGGAGTGGTTCTAGGTGATGAGAATGAGTCTGAGGAAGAAGAGGACACTGAGTATGAAGATGTGGAAGAAGAGTTAGACCCTAAGGATCAGAGGATGGCAAAGTTGCTGAGGACAGTAAAAGAAGACAAGCACAAGATAAAGATAGATGTGCCAAAGTATGGAGGAATCCTTAATGATGAAGAGTTGCTAGATTGGATAGCAGCATTGGACAACCACTTTGAGTGTGAAGAAGTTCCTGAGGAACAAAAAGTGAAGATTGCAAAGACCAAGCTGACAGGTCATGCTTTGTTATGGTGGGATTATCAGCAGACAGAGAGGAGAAAGCAAGGAAAGGCAAAGATTGTTTCATGGGACAAGATGGTAGCTAAGATCAAAGGTAAGTTCTTGCCTAAAGATTATAAAGTTCAAATGTTTAAAAAGCTTCAAGGTTTAAGACAGAGGGAAATGGATGTTAAGTCATACACTGAAGAGTTTTATAAGATGAGTATAAGGTCTGGTCACGATGAAAGTGAAGTGCAAAAGGTTGCTAGGTATATTGGTGGTTTGAGGTTTAACATGCAGGATGAACTAGTGCTAGCAAATCCAAAGAGTGTTGAAGATTGTTATCAAATGGTAGTTAGAGTGGAAGAGAAACTGAAAAGGAGACAAGATAAGACAGCTAGAGGTAGAGGTAGCACCTCTAGAGGGAGAGGATCTTTTCAAAACACAAAGCAAGTTAATGAGAGTCAAGAAGAGATCAGCAAGGCACAAGGACAAAGTGCAGATTTCATAGGCAGAGGTTCTAGAGGTAGATTTGGTGGTTGAAGGAGTGCAAACACCTTTATAGGTAAGTGTTACAATTGCCAAGAGTTTGGACACCCAGCATACAAGTGTCCTAGGAAGCAAAATTTTACAAGTGATGGTGAAAGGAAGAATGAGAGGACTCAGTTAGTCCAAGAAGAAGAATGTGGTGGTTCTACTCCCACTAGTTGTGTTGGTGAGGTAGGAGAAACATTGATGCTGAGAGAAAAAACACTATTGAAGACCTCCAAGGAGAAGGAGCTGATTCAGAGGAAAGCATTGTTTAAGACAACTTGCAAGTGCAAAGACAAGGTATGTAAAGTGATAGTGGATTCAGGATGTACTGACAATATGGTGTCTAGTGAAATGGTAGACAAACTGAAATTGTAAAGAGTACCTAGGGACACACCTTACAAAGTCTCCTGGGTAAGTGATAATCAGTCCATTTTGGTAACTGAACAAGCATTAGTAGAGTTCAAGATTGGAGCCTATGAGGATAGGGTACTTTGTGACATTTTACCTATGGATTGTTGTCATATGATACTTGGAAGACCCGGGCAGTTTGATAGGTCTGTAATTTATAATGGAAAAGCTAATACCTACACTATTAGGAAGGGTGAGAAGACTTTTTTACTAATGTCAATGCAGGGAGAAGTCAAAGAGCAGTCAAGGATAGCAAAAATGATAATGTTTGGCAAGAAGGAGCCAGTGAGGTTTGAAGAGAGTGAAACCAAGGAGTATACATCCTTTTCAAGGCATAAAACTATTGAGATAGCAAATAGGAAGTGTGAAGATGGTTTGCAGCCAGTTGTGAAAGGAATGTCTTCATGTGGAAGGAGGTAAGGGGAAATGAGTCTTGGTCTGAAATAGAGAAGTGTAAGAGTGAAAAGCCTGTGGAAAGGCAAGAAATAAATGAAGGGATCTTAGTATGGATAGTCATGTGCCCTGTAGTGATGAGTACAGAGAAGAGGTAGTCAATTGAAGTTGATGCAACAGTTTACAAGGTTCTTAGGACAATGAACAAACTAGTTGCAGGTCTGACAGAGGTTGAGAAAGGTAATGGGACAGTGGATAGTGAAAAGAAGAGCATGAGACAGTGGTGTAAACAAGAAGCTGAGAAGACAAGTGGAAGGACAGTTGAAAGAAGCATGGGTACTGATGCTCAGGCAGGCATAACACCAAGGAATGAAGGTGGCAAGGTCAGAGGACCAAGAGTAGGACAGTTTACAAAGAGTGCACATTGTTAACAAACAAGTAATGTTGGCAAACATGTCAAAGACAGTGAAGGATCAAGAACAAAATGAACCTGTTGAAGACAAGCATGAAGCAATGAAGGACACATTACAAGATTCTTTCCAAGGGACTTGGAAAACTTCAAAAGTTGGGGTGTATGGTACAGGAGCACCATCTGTTCAAGATTGTCAACTATGGTCTAGGCTTTAGTTTTAGTATGTTTTACATAAAATTATGGTCTTAAAAGCACATTTAATGATGTAATAAGCCCACTAAGGGCATGGTCATGTAGTGGACGACTAGGAAAGCTAGTTTAAGAAAAGACATTTTCCTTAGTAAAGTCTGCAATTTCTTAGAATGTAGGACAGTCAACGTTTTTATAGTAAACATTCAGATTTTTGCCTTTATGATGGCTTTTACATGATGGTGGAGGGGAAGTGAATGTGGAATTCATTGTAAACCTTTATCTTTTGCCTTATATACCTAGAGGCAGTGAGGAGGAGGCAATTTTTTGGAGAAATAACAAAGTTTTATCATTTTTTTTGCAATTTTAACTGTTTTCTGCATTTCCAGCATCCTGTACTGGACCGTCCTATACTGTCAAAATCTAAAACCTCTGAAATCATGTAATGCATAGTGTTAGCCTTCATTTGAGTTGGGAAAGAGAGATTTTCATTATGGTTGAAGGATTTTATAATCATTTTTTCCAAAAAACTGGTCGGTTTTGGTGAAATCGATGGAAAATTAACCCATTTCACCCATTTCATGACCTCAAGATGGGTGGAATGGCTCTTTCTTACCCTTATCTCTCTATTGAATTCATTGCAGGAGTTGGGGATGGGAGAAAAGTAGGGTTTGTGACTATTTTGCCTAATATCTTCATATATTAGGCATTTGTGAGTATTTGGAGTGAGTGTTTGAGGATGCAGTAGCTTGGGTTGGTCCAAGAACCTTCAAATCCATATGAACAAACCTATTTTTAGCATTATTAACACCTTAGAGTTGAGTGCAGGGCCTGAGAATGAGTTCGGTGGCTCTGGGGTGTGTGATGGAGGCCTAATTAAGCCTGTTCCAGTAGGTGCAGTCCTCTTTTTGAGGCTTGTGTTCCAAAAGACCTCTTAGTGCATGTTATATATGTGTTGTAACATCCAAATGGGTATCCAAAAATCATAAGCATTCTTGATTTTGACCATTTACCTGTAAATTAGACCTTAAAAACCTCATCGACAGGGCTACTAGCTAGTTGATCAGCTAGCGAGGGAACCATAGAAATTTGTAGAGTCTTGAGTGTTTGGATGGGTTGTACAGTGTCTTCCAAGTATTTTGATGTTGCCCAAGGTGTTTAGGAAGTTTGATAACTTACCTTTGTATCCCTACCTTAAAAAATGGTACTTTGGCCTATTCCAAAATCATGGAAGTGTCAATATGCTAACATTGTTTCACATGATCAGCGCAAGCCACATGAAGAATGTCTATGTGTTTGATCTCCTGCTCTACATCAAATCACCAAAAATTGCAATAGAATAACCTACAAACACAATACTGTCAAACTATTGAAACTACTCAATCCTTTGAAGCCCAATGCAATCCCGGGATGGAATTAATCACTATGACCAAAGGGTTTTCGTCCACAATCTTCCATCTCCAATGGGTTTTTGTCCACTGAAGTTTGAAGATGCAAATTTGCAATTATGAGAAAAATGTGAAATTGTCAACAACCCCAAATGAAATGTTTTGCATATTAACTATTCTACAGCCATGAAAATTGGTGTCTAAGATTCCCAATGCCTCCTTGGAGATGCTCATGCTAAAAATAGTTTATGATAGTTGTCATAGCTTTCCTAAATGTGTCATAGCCGTCATAGATGCTCTGGGCCCAAAATAGGAGTCAAATATGCCCAAAATCTTCTTGAAATTAATTCCCATGATGCTCTAGAATCCCACGCCCCTCTTTTGATCTTAATTCATTTAATTTAATATTTATTTGTCAGAAAATATAAAATATGCCATGACAAAATAAATATTAAATTGAATATTTTCCTTAATTTTCCCAATTAATCCATAGGAAAATGTGATGGGTTAACAATGCTCCTGTTTACTATTTTTGGAAACTTATTATTTTTGGAATGGGGACATGATAGTGTAAAGGCCTAAGTATTCAAAAAGTTTCCCTTTCAGCAGGTTTGCAAATTCGTGAATCTCCAGAAAAGCTAAAAGGGTTCTAATGGCTTTTATGTTGTGTTTGCCTTGTGTTTCAGTGTTTTGGTGAGTTTGTGAACCATCGAACTCACCAAAATAGTTCGTTAGTTTGCCTTTTCACTAACTTTCCAAAACGTCGAAGGTGGTTCACAAGTTTGAGTTTCGACTGAATTGTCAAAAGTGTTAGAAAACATGGAGAAAGAAAGAAAAGGAGTAGAACATAATGTTTGGGTGGTTTGACAGGTTCGCAAAGCTGTGAACTCATCGAAACATGTTTGATGGTTCTCCATTTGGTCGAAAGACTGAAAAGGGAAAAAATGAAAAGAGAAGAGGAAATAGTTCGACGATTCACAAGTTTCTAAAAGCATTGAAATGCCGAAGAAAGTGAAGGAAGATCCAAGAAAGGCAAAACAAGAGGCTTTCAACAGGTTTGCAAGTTCGTGAACTTGCAGAAACATTAAAAGGCAAAGAGAGAAGAAGAGACAAAGAAAAGGCAAAAATCTAAGATGGTTTAATGGTTCACCAAAGAGCCGAAATGTCAAAAATCAAAAGATGGAATGAGAACCAAAAGGAGTAAGAAACAAGGAAGTGAAATGTTTCAGTGAGTTCATAAGTTTGCAAACTCATAGCAATGTTGAAAAGGTTCATAAGTTCAAATTTCAAAAGCGTCAAAATAGTTTAAAAGATGGAAAGGCACGAAATTTGTAAAACGTGCAAACATGGTGCTTGCATTCATTCCAATGTCCCAACTACATTGTACGCTACAATAAATCTTTCAAGGATGCTTCATCAACTCTCAGCATGGTCAATAATGATATTTCTAGGGTCGGATGCCTTGCTAGGTGAATTCCCAATGACCCAAGACTATTGTGGATCCTTCCATAATGAATTTTGGTACCAAAAGCAGGGGCGAACACTCCTAATCTGTAGGACTTTCTAGTACAACACATGTGGTTCTGACCCAGATGCATGGACAACCTACAAATGTGTTGACTCTTCCAATCCATGCCCAAGTTGTTGTGGTGACTTATAATGCTATATATACATGCTAAGAAGATGTATTTAAGGTTGGTCATAGAATTAATTTGTGGTCTGCCCAAGACTTTGTATTAGCTATATTTTACCTCTTTGATCAATAAACAACTGATTTTATGCCTTCTCATACTCTTTGCATTGTGTAATGCTAGTAGTTTGAATTTGTATCCTATGAATGATCACTTCCTTGTGGTTTTATCTATGTTTCTCTACCTTTGCAAAGATTTCTATGAGTTCAATATGTCCATCATCTATTTGAGATTATCATGTGCATGCAAGGCTAATATGGAAGTTCTCCAACTAAATATGGTGCATCATCGTTTTGTTTTATGTCATTATCATTCTATCCCTTTCCCTTGGTGAATGTTAGCGTAGAGTAGGTTTATTTGTAGTTTTACTATCCAAGCTTTAGGCTTAGATCAGGGAACCAACCCTTAATCTAGAGGTTTGAGCTCAAATAGCAAGGACCCACACCTTGAGGTCATTCCAATTGTATCCTTGGATCATCTGAAACAGTTTCATGCTAGGGTGCAAATCCAAGTGATAACAGTTTATGGCACACCCGATGGGAACCTCAACTCTGAGTTAGGGTTACATCTAAGAGATTTGGTGTTGCTCTTAGCATATTGCAGTCTTGAAGGCATTCTACAAGCTCCTGGCGACTCTACAAGTTTTGGTTTCAAATTAGTCCTACATTTCATGCCAAGAGTAAAGACAAGAGCTTCTTCTAGAGGTAAGGATTTTTAATTTGTTGAGTTACCTTCATCTGTTGAACACCCAGAATACTGAGAGGGGGTGAATTAGTATTCTCTTAGACCATTTACACATCAAACATTTTAATCCGTTTAGCATATTCAATTGCAGTAAAGGAAATTAAACATAAGACATGTAGCCACAATTCATAAAACATGAACACCAGAATTTTTACATGGAAAACCCAAAATGGGAAAAACCATGGTGAGGATTAGGTCACAGTATATTATAATAAAGCAACCGGTTAAGGTTGATACAATTGGTGGACTCACTATCCAAGAATGCTCACTGCCAAAAGACTCACTGTCCAGAAAGAAAGAGATAGAAGAGAATGGGTGGCTCACTGCCAAGATTGAACTGTTTACAATTGCATCTAACATATGCATGAAGTACAGTTCCAATGAAGCTCAAAACACAAATACAGTAATCTATCCACTATTCTAAAATATCAGACTCCTCTGCTATGTATTCACTCAATTCACATCTATAGACTCTTTTCGCATCATTCAAATCATACATATGTCATTACTTCTCCCAAAACATCAAAAACAACCTTCATATATATTCGCTTCTTTTACAACATCAATTAAGTCAGCCTTATTGGATGTAACATGCAAAATATGCCATATAGGACTTATCAGCCCCAAAACCTCACTCACATGCTTTGCACCAAGATTCAAACTTTGAAACAAATTGAAATAGGTTGACTTGGACCTAAAATAGCTCTCACTTAACTCCACAAAATGTATTGACCCTCTGCACAACATCAACACCTTCAGGTCGACTCCACTAGTAGGACAACAACAAAACAGACTATCATTTCACAAAATTGTATGCGGACCTCCAAATTGCTTGAAACTTGAAATATACATGCTACAACCATTCATCAGCTTATCCTCAAATCCGTACAGCAAACCATTCACTTGCAGCAAAATTTGGAGTAACTCAAATCATTACGAGCACTGTCAAAGCACTGTCTATATAGAGTGTGATACTCTATCAACACTAACTCTCATTCCAAAGGACTTCAAAACATGAAACTTTGGATTTAGACTCTCTGACCATTCACTATCAACACCTTACAACTGCAAAGAAAGATATTTCATGCCAGAGAAATGCAGACCAAAATACTAGAACTCTGTAGCTTAATTTTGTCAAACTGACACTTAGCCAAATTTCATAACATATCTTCTTATCGGATCAAGTCTTATTGCACAGTAGTATTCCATGAAGAGTAAAGTCATCTTGTGAGGAAGAGGACCAAACCCTCTTGCCAAATTATCAATCAAACTGATTTGGACACCTGTCTCCTTATCCCTATGCCTGGTTATCACTTTTCGGACCATTGTATCTTTGCTCTTTGTAGCCAACCTTTATCCTTATCTCTGTTCAATCAATTGACACTAATGTTGACATCAATGACAACACTACTTGCAGCAACTGCATATACTTGCAACATCATCTACTTCAAGAAGAAAAATAACTAGTGTCTAAATCTCTTGTAAGGGGAATGAATGGTGTTATATTATCTTCTCCAAGAGCCCAATCCACACCTCCTTTTGGTAGGTTTCCTCAACCAAGGATAAACTTTCATATACCAAGGATAAAATTGTATATCCCCAATATGGCTCTGCTAAGAAATAGAGTTTTTCATGATCTTTAATGGAGGCAACCCTCTTAACCTTCAATAACATGATGATATTTCAACTTCATCCCTAAAGGTTATCCCTTATTTCACTGGTGAAAACACTACCACACCTGTAGAACACATACAAGATATTCCTAGCATATGCTATGTCCATAATATACCTAAGATAATGTAGTTGTGAGGCTTATGTATTTCTCCTTAAAAGGATAAGCACTTCAATGGTATACAGGAGATTGCAACCTAGTTCGATTCATGACTGGGATGAGATAGGAGAGAAGCTTTTTCCAGCAATTTGAAGATAAAAGTGACCATTTGTCTTTGATGGAACAGTTGACTACCATTAAGAGAGATCCTCATGAGTTCATGGTAGACTTTAATTTTAGATTCCAAAAGACCTGAGACATAATCCCACCTTTGGTGAATCCTTCTCCTAATAATTCCTTCCTATATTATTTAAGGTCCTTGAATAGAGAAATTGTTGTTATGATTCAATCTATGGGAGGAACTGTGTTACTTGATGCCTATAACATAGTCATAAGGGTTGAGAATAGTCTAATCTAAGTTGGAAAAATAGCTCCTAGGCCTCTAATGCCCTTATTCCCTAAAATTCCAACCATTCCACCAAATTTGGCATCAGTTCCTACAACAACTAGCCTATTGACTCTCCTTGTCACACCTTCCAATGAGCTACATGAGGTGAAAACTCTATTACAAAATTTTTTAAATGAATTGGTGGAAATAAAAAAGAAGCAAGCACAAGCTAATAGACCGTATCATCCTTTCAATTAGACTTATCATCATAATAGGCAACCCTAACAAGGCAATGTGTAAAGAAAAATTAGCTAAGCTATGCTAGGTCTATAAACACCATGAACCCATTTTTTGCAAGCTCATCAAGAGCCCTTTTTCTAATATAAAATAACTTGGCTCAAGACCATGATCGGTATTATTCATGCAACCAACCCCATAAGCAAATCCCATGCCAAGGTGGGGTACTCAGTCAAGCTTTAATGATTCAAAATGTGTCAACACCCTCAAAATTGTAGATTGCATCCAGTCAGGAGAACATGGGAGGGTAGGAACAAATACAAGGTGAGTCCACGCTAATGAATTCATTGGAAGCTTATTTTTGTGGTATGAATCAGACTGAAGCATTAGAAAAGGACACAAATCCAATGGCACATAACACAAGGTCAAAAAAGAGAGCAATGGAGGATGGATCAACTTATATGGTTGATCAAGCATCGACCTCCTAGACACTCCAAGGGGCTACCAGGAAAGGTGTAGCAATTAAAATCTTGAATCCCAAAAAAATTAGGTGTTTGTAAGGGAAGTCAAAAGCAAAATTAGTCTCAAACCAATAAGCAAGTAGGAGTAGACCCTGTTGTCATGAGAATTCTTCCAAAAGTTGGTCACATTTCTCTTAATAGTGTTGATCAAATGAAAAGGACTAATCTGAATGTTACCATATGGGAAGCCTTGTCCATTCCATCTCAGAGAGACTTGCTTTAAAAGGCCTTAAAAGGCTTCAATCAGCCAACCCGTGCTTCGACAAAAGAAGGAACAACAATGCCAATCAACCTTTGTCAACCCAAAGAGGAGGGAAATACAAACAAAATCAGTAAGACACCTCCCTTCTATATGTCTTTAATTATTGGTGATCATTTAGTCCACAAGTACATGATTGATTCAGGGGCTAGTATTTTAATTATGCCCAAGAACGTAGTTGATCTACTTGGTATTAAATATGAACTGATGTCTAAGGGAGTGGTGCAATTAGATGGTACTACTGTCAAAATGGTAGGGGTTATTAAGGATTTGAAACTTACTCTACATGCAAGTGTCAGTTGCATTGTTTTACAAGATATTTCAATCATAGATCTTCCCGCATATTTTGACATATGCCTATCTAAAGAGTTCACAACCAAAATAGGAGGGTATTTATCCTTGAATTGGTCCCATATGCTATTCAGAACTAGGTATGGCACAAAAGTAACCATAAAGGTTGAGCCCATTTCAATGAATCATATCAAGCTATATTCCCCTAGTCCTATTAACACGAATTGCATAATTTTATACCAAGAAGAAGCTATTAATGTTCATGAGGTTGCCACATCTATAGGAGTTCCTGATTTCTTACTTGATGAATGGGGAAATAACTTTCATTTGAATCATTTGGATGATGTGGAAGAAACAGGACTAGGTATTTTTATATCCATGAGGAGAATTCATTCATACCTAATCTTGTGAAGCCACAAAAGGATCTTGGTGGGATATGGTAGCTGTACTTTGATGGCTCAAGGAGTAAAAATGGTGTAGGTGTTGGTATAACTTTGGTCTCTCACCAAAAAGAAAAGTATTTCTTTGCTAAAGTTCAGACTTCATTTCAACTATACTAACAATGTAGCTAAGTATGAAGCATTGGTTTAGGTTATTTATCTTATGCAAAGAAGAGGAATCAAAGTTTTGCATGTATTTGGTGATAGTGATCTTGTTGTGCATCAGGCTAGAGCTCAAAGTGCGTCTAAAATAGCTTGTTGAAAGCATACAAGCATAGGTTATAGGATCTTATTAAAGATTTTGATGCCTTCAACATTCAAGTTATCCCTAGAGAGGAAAATAAAGATGTTGATAGGCTTGCAATAGTGGGCGCCTAATCTAACATTCCCAAGGGTATTGTGGAGGACAACAACTAGCTTGTGAAACTTGTGGTAAGACCAGTTGTCCCTGATAATGCGATTAGTTGGCAGGTGTTTGAAAGTGACCAACAAATTGTAAATTTTTTACAAGAGGAAGCAGGGTTTTCTACTAAAAACCTATCCAAGTTACAAGAATAGTATGGTGATTAGGTCATTTAGTTGAAAACTATAGCATCGTAAAATGTGTACAATAGCATTTTACACCTATTTTAGCACCTGATTGGACCTATTTTGTTGCCTTCGTTAATCAAGACCTATTTTAACACCTCTTTAAGCTCTAAATGATGAATATCTTGATCTCGACAAATAAGCCCAACATAATCAACTTAGGATTGGACTAAGCCCACTTTAAAAACACTTTTTGGAGTCTGTGGGCCAAAGGTCCATGGCGCCTGAGCACCCTGGTCCCACTTGGGTGCTTTGACCCCACTTTGTGGTGTCATCTTAGGACACTTCCTTAGTTAGTGTTTATCAACCTAAAGTTGTTTTATTTGTCATAAGTGAGAAGGAATGCATATTTAAGTGTGTGTTGTAGTTCATTTTACACCTAACAGGATGAATGCAAAAATTGCCGTCATATGATGTTCTATGCTAAAGGATTCTTCATGTTTGAATTTTCATCTACTTATGAATGCTATTGAAGTTATCTGCAAGATTTGAAGGAAGTTTGAAGCCATCTTCATCACTCTCCTTTGGTGGTGTTAGATCTTCATCGACTAAGGTTGGATATCTTATGGTTATTGTTATCATCTTTCATCATTATCTATCATATTATCACAAATCTAGCCTCTGCCCTCCTAGGACACACACTCTTGGATCTTATCATTTGTTGTAGTGGAGGTGGGAACACCAACACGGGGTTTGACTGAGGCAAACCCTTAAATACAACACAACCTTTTCTCTCTTTCCATGTGTGCAGGTAAGGAGAACAAGTTTCAGAGGCTAATTTTTGGGAAGAAGGCAATGCAGACAGGTATAGGTCTAATAATACTCAAAGTTTTGCATAACCCTAAAGGAGGACCAGGGCACCTAAGAATCCCTGTCCTGGGCACTTCTGCTATATTTTCCAGGTTCTAAATTCTTCTCTCACCTTTGTTGTGCTTGTTGATTACTGAGGTTCATTTCCTACAGTCGGTTATAGTCTATTATTCATCATTTTAAGGCTTAATCATAGTCTTAGCTTGCTTGTTTGGATTTGGTTGAACTTGGTTGGTCCTTCTATATACAACAAAAGGGAAGAACCCCTAGAGTTTGGCTCTCCTCCTTGGGTAGAAGCCATGCTCGATTTGTGCCCCAATGTTTTGTAGAAGAGGGTTGACCTAGTTTAACTCTTTAGGCTAGAGATCTCTTTTCTACACTACAAAAACAAATAAGTTTCCTAAAGAGTTGATCACTTTAGAGAGCATCTTCAACACTGACAATTAGCTTAGAGGTGAAAGAATGAATATGACCATCAAAGAAGAAGACTATGAGGAATTAATGATTGCAAAAGACAAGGTCCTAAAACTAGGGAAGGTATGTAGCAAATCTAAAAAGCAAGCTTTTATTGATCTTTGTAAGGAATATGATGATATTATTGATCCTAGTTTAGTCTAACATACCATTGATTTGGACCCTAATACAAAACCTATTAGACAAAAATAGAGGCCAATCAATTCTAAAATTGAACCATTAATGAGAAAAAAGTTGTCCAAACCCTTAGAGGCAAAGATCATTTTCCCAATCAAGCATTCCTCTTGGGTGGCCAATCTAGTTTTTGTTAGGAAAAAGAATGGATAGATTAGGCTTTATGTGGACTTTAGAGATCTCAATAGAGCATCCCTTAAAGACCATTATCGTCTTCCATCAATAGAACAAATCCTTCAAATAGTAGATGGGGCTGAGAGGTTTTCTCTTCTAGACAGCTATTCAGAGTACAACCAAATCCTCATCCAAGAATCAGATTAGTTCAAGAGAGCATTCACCACCAACCAAATCCTCATCCAAGAATCAGATTAGTTCAAGAGAGCATTCACCACCAAATGGGGCACTATGGCTTACAGAAAAATGTCATTTGGGTTAACCAATGTTGGTGTAACCTTCCAAAGGGAAATGGATATGGCCTTCAAGGGCCTAATCAATGATATAATTCTGGTATATTTGGATGACATAACTGTTTATTGAAAACATGCACATGAACATTTGGATCACTTGAAGAAAGTCTTTGATAGGTGTAGATAATTTGGTGTATCATTGAATCCTAAAAGTGTGTTTGTTGTTCTTGAGGGAAAATTGTTGGGGCATATAGTCTTGTAGGAGGACATCGCAATTGATTTGGAAAGACTAAGTGTTATTTTATCTATTTCTCTTCCCAGCCATAAGAAATGTCTTCAAATATTTTTTGGGAAAGATTAGCTTTGTAAGGAGATTCATACATAATTTTGCCTCCATGGCAAAGCCTCTCACGTCCATGCTCAAAAAGAATATTGCATTCAGTTGGTCTAAGGAAGGTAATGACATATTTGAGGCAATCAAGCAAGCTATTTCTCAAGATCCTCCTCTAGTTAATCCTAACTATGATAAGGATTTCATCATTTAAGCTTTTCGAGGTAAAGGGAGTATATCGAAATCTTGACTTGGCAAAACAATGACCAAATGGAGCAGCCAATAGCTTTTTTTAGTTAACCCCTCAAGGACTATGAACTTGGGTATAGATTTGTTGAAAAGTAATTTTTTTTGTTGTGAAAGCCCTTAAAAAATAGGATGTCCAATAACATGCAGATAATGGTTAGCCATCCAAGTACGAAAGAATTCTTGTTGAGCAGAGTTGTGAACAAAAAAAGAGTTGGGTGGATTCCTAAATTCATGGAGTATGATATAGACATTAAAATCACTAAGCTTGTAAGGGGTAAAAGACAATGTGAACACCTGATAGTGGACATAGAGGCCAATAATAATACAATATATTCTCTAGAAGAGGCTCAGTCAACTAAGCTTGGTATTCCAAATAGTTGGTGTCACGATATGGTTGTTTACTTACAAATAGGTGAGTATCCAACTGGCTTAAGTTAGTCCAAAAAAAGGTATTTCAGATTGCAATCTATCCCTTTCATCCTTATTGATGGTGTTTTGTTTAGAAAAGATATTAATGGGGTTAGATATTGAGATGTATTGATCAGAGTTAGACTAACAAGGTGCTTGAGGAATTCCATAATGGCCTCTCAAGGGGCCATTTTTCACCAAGGACCACAGCTATTAAAATCATGAAGGTCGGTTACTATTGACCTAATCTATTTAGAGATGCTCATCAGTAGGTGAGACATTGCAAAGAATGTGCCTTTTTCATAGGAAAACAAAGACTAGTTGATCTCCCTCTTTACCCCATCCAAATAGATCATCCTTTTGTCCAATGGGGTTTAGACTTCATTGGCATGAGAAATCCACCATCCAATGTTGGTCATTAGTGGATATTAACAACTATAGACTACTTTACAAGGTGGACTGAAGCAATTGCATTGAAAGATGCTACCGAGGCCTTCATTCTACATTTCCTTGAAGGGATAGTTACAAGGTTTGGTATTCCATTTACTATTGTTTCTGATAATGCTCGGGCTTTTGTATGCACTCAAATCAGTGAATGGCCAGTCAAGCATGGAGTTTACTTGAAAATATCTTCAAACTAGTAACCTCAAGGCAATGGTTTGGATGATTCTACAAACAAGAAACTCATAAGGATCATTAAAAGGACAATGGAGGACAATCAAAGGACTTGGCATACTAAGCCCAAGATAGACCTTTGGGATTATAGAATCACACCTAAGAGAGTTGTTGGTAATTCTCCTTTCATGTTGATTTATGCTAGAAAAGCCAAACTTCCATTGTCACTTGAGTTGCCTTCTCTTGAACTTGCACATTAGCTAGAAATGTTAGAGAATGATGCAATGACAGTAAGGTTAGCTTCAAGTTGATGGAATTGGAAGAGGTAAGGAACTAAACAATGCAGAATGTTGAAGCTCATCAAGCATAGGTTAAAAATATGTTTGACAAGAAGGCAACTAATAGAGTATTCAAGGAAGGAGATTTGGTGTTGAAATGGGGTGAAGATAGGCATAAGGCTGGAAGACACACAAAGTTTTATGCCCTTTGGAGCAGCCCCTACATCATAACCAACTACAAATAGGCCAATGCATTCCATCTTTCAAAGCTAAATGGAGAAGCTCTTCCTATCCCAGTCAATGGGATACACCTCAAGCATTGCTTTTGAGGTTGGTTTTAAATATTGTACATATTAGGTTAGTTGTCTTTGCAAATAAGTGTTGTTGCATATGTTGCATTCTTATTAGGAGGATGTACGCTTTGTTTCCTAGTGGAATGTTTTGTGTTTGTCTTGTGTTGTTTGTTGTTTGAGGCAGTTTCAGTTGTTTATTTTGGTTTGGAGGCTCTTGTTGTGAAGTTGATGTAGGTTCTATTCGACTCCTATGGCCAATGGATTGTTTAAGGCCATTGGATATTAGTGTTTAGCAAGAAACTACCCCTGAGAGGTCACCAAAATGTTGACTTATTTTAGTCATTCGGAATCAAATAGTCTATCCTTAGAAGTCCTACAACTTCTACCTAGAGTTCACAAAATGTCCTACGTTTGTGCCCTCTGTTTGCCCTAGTTTTATTTTTCCATCATAATGATAACCAATCTGAGATATTTTAATTGGACCCCCATCCTCTAAAAATCTCTAAGTCCTCAATTCATCCTTTGAAAAATCTAAAGTTGTTGGGAAATAGGTGTTGTACACCTTACATAATATTAGATTATATTTATTTTATTCAAGTAAAATAAATATTTATTTGTGGTGCATCTTAATTGATGTGTTTAATCACATTAGATATTTATTTGGAGGCCACTTGTAAATGTTGTATGTAACATTGGATTATTATTTGTATTATTTAATTGTTGGGAAAAAAAACGTAGTACCAACATTAAATAAGGAGGTCAATGGTTTTGTGTATCCATGGTTTTGGAACACATGGTTTTGTCCAGTACCACAAGTTGTATTTGGGTGAGCTTGGTCTATAAAATAAAGCACATGGTCATTAGTTGTGGGTGGGTTGGCTATTTCATTGTAAGTGGATTGGAGGTTTGTGAAAGGTTGTCATTATATTGAGTTCTCTTGTAAGTGCATATTGTGAAGCATGGCAGGTGATCTGTGGATTCATACTTGGACACATAGAAGATGCATTGGAGGTGCTTGATGATTCAAAGGTATTCCCGGAGACTCATGGATTGTATTATAATATCTTTATTGTTGAATAATACATATGAGTGTGGATGTTTTTGGAGGCTGGGTTTTTCCCTCTTGAGTGTTTTCCCAGGATATATCTTGTGTTATCTTGTGTCTGTCATTTGATCTTTGTATTATGGTTATTTTCTGCATCTTATTCTCTTATTGGGTTATGTGGAATTGGTTTTATTTGACATGCAAATTCCTAACATGTGGTATCAGAGCCATGTTTATGTTGAGGGAGGTGTGAGCTCCCTAGATTTGTATAACCCTTTTGTGTGTAGAGATAGTGCAAAATGGAAGCCATGGAAATGCATGAAAAGATTTGGGACATTACAAGGTTTTGTGCAGGTTGTATTGCAGATTTGGGGTTCTGGGTATTGGAGATTTGTTGTGTATTTTGCATATCTGGTGACTGAAAAATCATGGTTGAATAGGGTTTCTTGGATTGCTTCATTAAGGGTTTTGAGGAGGAATTTTCATAGATGGCCTCCTGGGACAAAACAGACCTTGCCATTAGATTCAAGAGGCCCAATAGATGAAGAAAAATATATAATTTACCTCAGTTTGGTTATAGGAGTAAAATGCAAAAAAAATTAAGCCCCCCAGGTACGGCGGTATGACCATACGACTACAGAGGTACACAGAAAAATTAAAAATTAAAAATCCTACGTAATGTTTAATTTTCTATAGTTTGTTGAAATTTTTTATTAAAAAAAATGAAAAACTATAGAGGAATAAGTATGTATTTTTCAAAATGCCTCCCGTCGCTCCCTCTCCCACCTGTGCAATGGTAGCTTCCGTCTCCTCTGATCTCCTAGTGGGTACACTGGCTCATGGGCTTGTGGGTGTTTCCACTGCAAGCTTTTCCCCTACCACACTATTCCCTAAGGTCACTACTAACTGTACATCCCCAGCTGATGCTCAGGTCTCTTTTGCTATTGTGGTGGGGGCAAAGGACCGTCCTACTAAGAGTATTAAGTCCCATTCTCGCTCTCTTCCGTGCTCCCGTACCTCCCCTATGATGGTATGTGGAGAGGAAGTCTCTAAGAATGAAGAACACTACAGCAAACTTGCCTTGATTGGCAAATTTAATAGTCTTTGGCCATCCCTCTTGGACCTGAACAAATGGATTTATGAATCTTGGAGTCCCCTGGTTCAGGGTAATATTAACATTTTTCCCTGTGCAAGGGGTTTTTTCATTGTTGTTTTTTATTTTGCAGAGGCTAGGGATATTGTGCTTGATGGTAGGGTGTGGTTGTGGGGTGAGCATTCCCTCTTGCTCAAACCTTGGACTCTTGAGTTCAATCTCATCTCCGAACAACTTAATATCACGCTTGTTTGGGTCAGGTTGCCCAATCTTCCCCTTCATTTATGGGAGGTTTCCTGCTATGAGACGATTGGCAACTCTATTGGTTGATTCCTCATGGTGGACAGATCTACAATTTTGATGGGACTTTGCACCTATGCTCACATTCTTGTGGATATTGATATTTCCAAGCCTCTACTTGGTGAGGTTGTCTTGTTGGTGGGTGATCGTTCTCGATCCCAACTACTGGATTATGAGGGTTTGCCCTTCCATTGTCGGCGTTGCTTCACGGTTGGACACCTGGCTTCGAACTGCCATCACTCCCATCGTAAGGCTTCATCATGGTGGCGGGATGCTCATTTGGAACATTTGTTTGTTTTTGCCCCGGAGGCTAGGTCAATTGAGGAGTCCCCGATAGATTCTTCTCCTTCACATACTCCTATGGCCTCGGGTCCCCCAGTAGGGACTAATCATGTTATGGGTGTGCCTGGGGGTGAGGTCGTTGCCCCTTCTTCTGTTGTGGTTCCGAACCTTGATCTGATTGCTCCGCCTGCTCTTGTTGTTTCCTCGGTGGCTTCTATAGTTGCGGCTTCGGCTAAGGACTCCCCCCTCTCGCCTTGCTCCAAGGATTTTGACTCAGAGTTTTCTTGGACGGTTGTCCTGCATAGGAAGAAAGGGCTACCCAAATCTATGGAGGCTCTACACCCTAGGGCTAAGGCAGTACGTTTTGCTGGTCCTTGTTCTAGGGTTGTGTAGCTAATCTTTTCTTTCAACAGTGTTGTGCTATTAGAGCATTGTGACTAGCCTCTTAGGGGCCTATTTTTATCGTTTGCCCTGCCTTTTGGTCTAGTTTGTAAAGGATTTTAGACCCTCTTTTCCAACTGAATTAATCAAAAACTATAGAGGAATTAAAAAAATCAAGATATGAAAATAAAATAAAAATAAAAAACAAAAAATGACAGGGGGGTACGTAGACCCCCCGTACCATGGCTTGCTCATGACAGTCGTGGCAGGGGCCTGTCGGCTCCTTGCTGTGGTCGGTGGGCCGTAAGGCCCCCAGTCTCCGGTCGTCGGTCCAACAGGCCAGCATTGCCACTGACAAGCTACTTGCCTCCTGTGGGGTTCTTCAAAAATTAAAAAAAAATTTGCAACGGTCGAAAAAATCTTAACAGGCAGTGAGATAAAA
Organism: Cunninghamia lanceolata; assembly: GCA_027924645.1. Taxonomy (NCBI): domain Eukaryota; kingdom Viridiplantae; phylum Streptophyta; class Pinopsida; order Cupressales; family Cupressaceae; genus Cunninghamia; species Cunninghamia lanceolata. Next base: position 593,965 of record BSBN01000766.1, on the reverse strand, counting down.
CATTTTTATGACACCGACTTTAGACTTTATTAATTCAGACCTTTAAAAATATTTAAACCAACCTTATTACATTTGGGGTCCATGAAAAATTTGAAACCTTCGTTTATATCCACTGGTCAAAGACATGTTACAGCCAAACGCCACATCATTTGTTTTTGCCCAATCAGCATGCACAGTCAGCACTTGCATCAGCGCCATGTCAGTAGTATAGGTGGGTTCCCCCAGGGGTCCCCTTTTAGCCCTCAAAGGGCATTTTCTTCCAGGAGGCATAACTTTCACCCACAGTATCATTTTTTTGACTTCTTATAGGCATCAAAAAGGTTTCTCTGAGCACTACGCAATGGTATAGGTTTCACGATTAGATTTTGTTGTTTGTTACAAAATTTGGTGCCTGAAGCTAGGCATTGCTCCGGGAGAGTTTTATGCTCATAACTTTTGCATATGGAATCAATTTTTTTTTATTTCGGATAGGTGTTGGAGAGCTATTGCAGTGTACCACAGTTTGGATCATATAGATTTTCAGTTTGGTGTGTAGAGAGAGATTGGTACTTGTTTGATCACTTGTAGGAGCTTGAGATTCAGAGTGTGATTATGAGAGCATTCTAATGGATATTTGGGCACAAACTTGTGGGAGTGCATGTTCTTATGAGACCATCAGCATGGTATAGCAAGTTTTTCAGATTTGGTGCTTCCAAATATAGGCTAACAGGTGTTTTTAGAGTTTGGTCTTTGATGGAGACAGGTACACAGGTTGTCTTCCGGTTTGAGGACATGGTTGATACGTGTGTGAGACTTGGAGTCTCATTTCAGTGGGAGTTGAGTTTAGGTATAGCGATAACGATGATTATGATGTCATGGATATGCAGGTACATTTTTGTATTGGCACGACATGATCATGTATGTGATTGACAAGTATGGGTTATGATGTTCGATTCATGATTATAGGTGGTGTTGTGATGTTGTTTTAGGAGGTTGTTCTTATCTCCTAAATGTTTGATTAGTTCCTTGACTATGGTTATTTTTTGTGGACTTGTTTGGAAAATTGAATATAGCATTGAATTGGTGTTTGAGTCTTGGAGTCTATGGGTTTTCTTCTTTGATATCTTAGTTTGCATGTTACTAGTATGATGATGAGTTTGCATGTTACATTTGTTTTGGATCTACGAGTTATGTAGTTTTGTGGGCTGATCATCTATTTGGCTACAGTGGGATGACTCGGATGTCGACTGTCTTTATCCACGAGATTGATTCGTGTTTATGTAGACTTTGTTAGTTGGCCTTGTCTGTGGTCATTTGTACATTAGTATATTGCATTAGAATAAGAGGATGGATGATTAGAGTGCCTGGATAGCTGGTTGTTGGGACTTGTAGCATGTTTATCACGATGTCATGGAGAGCTTGGATACATGTTTTTATGTGAGCTTTTGACAGTGATGGTTTTATCTTCTTATTTTGGAGATCATGGTTTACTCTACCTTTTGGGAGCTGTTGATGTTACAATGGGATTCCTTGATTGGTCTGGGGCCATGGATAATCTACACTTAGGAGATGGTTACTTTGTTGTCATGGATAGATCGGTACCATGATTCAGTGGGAGCTTTTGCAATGATATGGAATCATCAATTGTGATGGATGATCTTTTGCAGTGGTTGTGGGTGTCTTAGAGAGGCTCTTGGATTATGATTCAAGTGTTTCAGTGAGAGTGCTTTGACATACTAATTTCCATTGTCAGTAGATGGTTATCTTCTTGTGATTGAAGATGTTGTTTCTTGGTTTAGAGTGTAACTGATATTATGTCATGGTTTACTCTTGATGCTAGCTTAGAGTTTTGGAATGATATGGGTTCTCTTGAGACCAAGATGTATGCATTGTTGCATGTGATCTCCTAAGAGGAGATGGTTAGATAATGATGTCGTGATGGGCTTCTTGATTATGCAAATGTGCAATAAGACCATTGACAATGATCTTGTTGGTTCTCTTGGTATTGAGTACATTGATCATTTTCTTAAGAGCTTCATGATAGTGCGGTATTGCATTTGGAGTTTGGCATGGATTGATCATGGAGGTGCTCATGGATACTTGGAGACTTAAGTGAGGCTAGAGTTCTCTTGTGATTAAAGACACTTGTTGAGACGATTACTCATTGGAGGTTTTAGCAGATAGACCGAGGAGCCTTGCACCTGGATATGGACGTGAGTTCATTATGGACCTAGAGGAAATTGCTCTTGGAGAGAGTCATTGTGGCTTGGTGTATCTTGGAGGAGCATTGTCATTCCCCACTCTTGGTCTACTCGGTGGTTTATCATCTATGAGGTATTGCCCTTCCTTTTAGATGCATTTTGCTTTATGTTTAATCTTCTCATAGATATGGATCTTGAGCTACAGTTATTGGTTCTGGAGGGTTCATTTGAGGGATGTTAGCATGGTTATCTCCTTATTCATATGGTTTGGTTTATGATGTTCATTATGACGAGTTTAGGAGATGTGATTGGACTTATTCCTAGTTATGGAATGGTTATGAGTTTGATCTACCTTGATTAGAGAGGCTTACATCCATGTTGGTTACATGTTACATATGTTCATTTGATCTTATGAGATTGAATGGTTGGGTGTTGTTGAGGCTTTTCATTTGGGGTTGTAGAGGAGGTCATACTTGACATAGCTTAGCACTTTGAGGTGTTTGTAGAAGGACATTATGATTTACAGGTTTTCTCTCTTTGTCTTATGGCTACTTCTTGAAGGATCATGTTGATATGGTTGAACTTGGGAGAGTTATGGTGACATGTGAGAGAAGTATGCAGCGATTTATCATGCATGTGTGGATCATTGTGATTGTTCTTGATACTACATTGCCTTTTTTATTAGCCACACCTTGGTTTGAGTGTTGATTGATAGACAATATGCCTTGGATCTATTTTCAGATTTGACATTACCCATGCAGTGGGAGTTCCTAGATGTATGTGTTCTTCATTGATAGGTTTTATACATGGAGCTTGTGATTGAGGTATATGGGTTGAATATGTTGTTGGCATGAGTTTATTGATGTTGTTGATACCTATGAGGTATGGATGGTTGGATTTTTTAGCATATGTTGTGGGTGCCATTTCCACTCATGTGGGTTTTTACCTTTGACAGCAGTTTGGAGCCTTTTTGTTATCACTTGGATTTGATGCTTGTGTTCTTTGGATTGGTACATCTTCACCTTGGCATGTTCCTTTTCTTCCATAGGTGGCACATTGGAGTATGAGAGGAGTACTTGCTTGAGATGGTGGTCACTTTGATTTTATTACAGTTATCTTGATGGAGCACGAGAGCATGTTGGAGGTTTATATGATTTCATGTTTGCCTATGATGATGTATTTCATTGATTGACCCTTATGCAATGTATACATCAAGTGGGAGAATGTTGGGAAATATGTGTTGTAAACCTTGCATAATATTGGATTATTTTATTCATGTAAAATAAATATTTATTTGTGGTGCATGTTAATTGATGTGTTTAACCACATTAGATATTTATTTGGAGGCCACTTGTAAATGTTGTAACATTGGGTTATTATTTGTATTATCTAATTGATGGGGAAAAAAATGTTGTACCAGCATTAAATAAGGGGGTCAATGGTTTTGTGTATCCATGGTTTTGGAACACATGGTTTTGTCCAATACCACAAGTTGTATTTGGGTGAGCTTGGTCTATAAAAGAAAGCACATGGTCATTAGTTGTGGGTAGGTTGGCTATTTCATTGTAGGTGGATTGGAGGTTTGTGAGAGACTGTCATTGCATTGAATTCTCTCTTGTAAATGCATATTGTGAAGCATGGCAGGTGATGTGTGGATTCATGCTTGGACACATGGAGAATGCATTGGAGGTTCTTGATGGTTCAGAGATATTCATGGAGACTCATGGATTGTATTGTAATATCTTTATTGTTGAATAATACATATAAGTGTGGATGCTTTTGGACGCTGAGTTTTTCCCTCTTGAGGGTTTTCCTAGGGTATATCTTGTGTTTGTCATTTGATCTTTGTATTATGGTTATTTGTTGCATCTTATTCTCCTATTGGGTTATGTGGAATTGGTTTTATTTGATCTACAAATTCCTAACAAAAATGTAAAGGACTAAGTCTTCAAAAGGTTCCCCTTTTGGTAGGTTCACGAGTTTGTGAATCTGTCGAAAGGCCAAAAGGGTTCTAATGGCTTTGATGTTGTGTTTTCCTTGTGTTTCAACATTTTGCCGAGCTTGTGAACCATTGAACTCACCGAAATTCTTCGCCAGTTTTCTTTTTCACTGACTTGTCAAAACATCGAAGGTGGTTCACGAGTTTGAGTTTCGGTCAAACTGTCGAAAGTGTTAGAAAAGATGGAAAAAGAAAGAAAAGGAGTAGAATGTAACGTTTTGACAATTCAACAGGGTCATAAGCCTGTGAACTCGCCGAAATAGGGTCGATGGTTCTCCATTTGGCCAAAAGGCCAAAAAAGAACAAATGAAAAGAGAAGAGGAAATGGTTTGATGGTTTGCAAGTTTCTAAAAGCGTCAAAATGTCGAAGAAAGTGAAGGAAGATTCAAGAAAGAGAAAACAAGAGGCTTTCGATAGGTTTGCAAGTTCGCAAACTTGTTGAAATGTCGTAAGGCAAAGAGAGAAGAGACAGGAAAAAGGAGAAAAACTAAGATGGTTGAATGGTTCGCTAAAGAGCCAAAATATTGAAAATCAAAAGATAGAATGAGAACCAAAAGAAGAAGAAAGTGTATACACCTAAAATTGGCTCAGGTTGAATTAAGTAAATATTTTCACTTTTAACTTAATTCTTATTTTCTTCTGTCAATTAAATAAATATTATAAGTTTATTTGATTGGTTCATTATCCCATAATTAAATAAAATCATTTTATTTAATTAAATTCCCTAAATTCTTCTAATGACTCACATTAATTAAATTCCCTAAATTCTTCTAATGTCTCAAGTCCTAAATCCACCTCATCTCTTCCACCTCACCATGTGGCACATATAATTAAATATTCTTAATATTTAATTAGCTAATATCCTCCATTATCCAAAAATAAATTTTTAATTCAATTGTCCTCCACTAAATAAATTTTTAATTCAATTGTCCTCCACTAATTGAATTTTAATTCAATTGTCCTCCACTCTTCCACTCCACTAATTGAATTTTTATTTCAGTTGTCCTCCACTAAATGAATATTTAATTCAATTGTCCTCCACTAATTGAATTTTTAATTCAATTGTCATCCACTCTCATTAAAAATGAATTTTTAAATCATCCACTATGAATTTAAAATTTACAAATAATGAGAGCCCTTGATCTCAACTCTTGATCCTCACCCTCCATTCCTTTTTCAAAAATCTATTAATGAAACCCTCACCCAAGCCATTCATACAACTTCTTCTTGCATCCTCATCATGCCCAATTTCCTTTAGGAAATCTTCTTCTGGCATCCTCATCATGCCCAAATTGTTCTCCAATCTCCTCATCATACCATTCCAATATCCTCCATTGTCATTGTGTTGAAGCTCACTTTCAACACAACAAAGTATCATAGCCATTTCTCCTTGTCATCTTGAGGAATCAAAGAAAGGAAGCAAGCTTCCTGAGGGCCAATCTTCATCACATCAAGATCAAGAGAGAATAGGTGAACTATGGAAGAAGATAGGTAAAAGGTTGTAAGTATTGTTCTTAGTTTTATTTTAATCAATCTTTTACTTTCACGTTTCATAGATGTATTGGGTTGTTTATTCATTGATTTGATAAGATCCATTTCACCCTTAACATTTTCTCCTACCAGTTTCCTTTCATACCATTTCCTATCCTATCCTCTATCCATTGCATACCTATCCTGTCCCATCCATCCATCCAAACTTCCTTTCCTCTATTCTTTGGTTTTGATAAAGATTGGGGGCACTATGTTGACAAATGTTTTAGATGTCTCTTGACATACCTTACCCCTCCAAACCATGCAAATCCTTCATTATCCTCTCATCCTCTTCCTTCATCTTATGCACTGCCATGAAAAATCCTAAGTACTCTACCTATGATGGGGCATGTTATACTTATGCAACATAGTCCTTGGAGATCACATCCTTGATTCCTTCTACCTAACCATTTGTATCTACTATCACCCATACATCTACCTATCTGTGGTGTTTCCTTGTCATCAGTATCATCTTATCCATATCTATTCCATGTCATGTCTTTCTTGTTCCATATCATGTCTTATCTGATCCATATCTGTTCCATATCGTGTCTTATCTAATCCATATTTGATCCATATCAATTCCATATCGTGTATTATCCATTCCATATCTAAGCCATATCTGATCCATATTGTGTCTTATCTGATCCATGGTTGTTCCATATCAGTTCCATATCATGTCTCATCCGATCCATATCTTAGGTCCATTAAGGTTCTTGTCGAGCTATGTCGCCTCTAAGTTATCATGTAAGCAAGGCCATTCTTAATGCACCCCCGAGGCTTCTCTTCACTTCACTCCTCTCCCCTCCACTATCCCATCTGTCCCATATCTAGTCCTTCTGTCAATCTGAGTCCACACCACCTTGCCATCGCCTAGGTCTTAGGTCCGCTAGGGTTTACCCCGTACTACGCTGCCTCTGTGTTGCATGTAGGCAAGGCCATTTAGCAATGAGCCCCCAAGGCACTAGGTCAGTCCTTTAGGGACCCATCTCTCTGTGTCTGTCTATCATCTCACCCATAACAAGTCGATCTTTGTCTAAACTGGGGGCAACTCCTCGACGTAGTTACGAATTTGGATTCTTGAATGCCACTCTTCTAAGAGGATACCAATAAGGGTTGCGATATCTTTCACTAGACAAACAAGCGCAGCAAATGCAAACTACTCAAACCAAAAGTCTTGACGTAAAACATTAACCTGTCCAAAAACAAAGCAGAGCACCATACCGAAACACTCAAGCTAATTCTATACCAATTATGGCAAAAAGACCCATCTAATGCAAGAATGTTTTGTAAACAGGTTAACTTACAAAGTCTTAGAATTTTATCATTATGTCTTCCTATGCTACTCAAGGATGCCAAAAGCTAGAGATGCTATGATGGGGGCATAATCTTTTTCTTTGTCTGTTGTTTGTGGATTAAACTTTAGTAATGTGACGACTTCTGTCTAATGACATGATCAACAAAAGATCATCGAGGACTCCAAGATCTAAACATGAAAAGGGGCAATCCTTGTGTGTTGAAAACACAAGAAGTACTCAGGTCATCTAGATTCAACTTTGGCTAGATGCTTATATTGACCTGCTAAATCAAAATCCATGTAAGCAATACTCAGGTCATCTCGGTTTAATTATACCTAGATGCTTGTATTTTCTCACAACATAATAAATCCCAATGATGAAAGCGCTTCAAAATACTTGCTATATCAAGGTGACAAATATCCATATCCATATCCATACCATATCCAATTGCAGTTCATATCCATATCCATATCTATACCGTATCTAATTGTGTCTCATATCCGTATCCGTATCCATATCCATATTGTATCCAATTGCAAGTCTATCCTTAATCCATGCCAAGCAAGTCAAGTCAATCTTGTCAAATGATCCAATCACAATCAATGGTCTTGATCCTTGTCCAGTCGTAAACCAACTCGATCAGTTAATCAATCAATTATCTTATACAGGATGTTGCATTGTCGAAATCAGACCAACACACGTGTCTTACACGACATGCTTCATTTCCTGAAACCAGACACTATCCTTCATGTTGCTCTAGGGATCCATCATTCCCCGCCATGACAACACGCCTGCCGTGTTGGTCTAGGGATATATCATTCCCCACCATGACAACACTATCATATCAAATGTCTTAGATAGGATGTTGCATTGTCAAAACCAGACCCGAAGTCTTATATGACATAGCTCATTCCTAAAACCAGACATCATCGATCTATATCCTGGGTTTACCGCTTGACAGGGGCAATACCTTGTTTGTGCTTGTATCATTTGTGCATACTTGCTTCTTGCTTGTGTGTGTCATCTTTTTATCTTGCATCCTATATCATTCATCTCTTTCTTCTGCATCCAACCATTTCATCTCCTGTCAACCTATCTCATCATGAGATTGTCCGTCTCACGCCTTCCGCCTTCTCCCTGTCCAATCTCCCGAGGGGGCATCCTATCATTATAACCTATACTAGGGGCAAACTGGGGCATGTATCATTATCAGACTATTTTTATTCTTTGAAATAACGTGATAAAACACATTGCTTCAAAGAGGGGCAAAATGTATACACCTAAAATTGGCTCAGGTTGAATTAAGTAAATATTTTGATATTTATCTTAATTCTTATTTTCTTCTGTCAATTAAATAAATATTATAAATTTATTTGATTGGTTCATTATCCCATAATTAAATAAAATCATTTTATTTAATTAAATTCCCTAAATTATTCTAATGTCTCAAGTCCTAAATCCACTTCATCAATCCACCTCATCTTTCCACCTCATCTCTGTTGGTGTGAACAGGTTATCACCTAACCGATTTACCCTAGTGTGGATAATTCATCTTATTTAACTATTTACTAGTTAAATAATATTCACACATCACACATTAATCACACATATTAAGTTGACTTAGTGAGCCTACTAGATGTCTAGTTGTGTCTAGTTAAGTCTAGTTGTGTGTTGAGTTGTTGATAGTTGGAGTGAGTTGTCTTATCCCCCACATGTGCAATTAGCTATCATCCTCTAATTGGCACATGTTGGAATATCTCCACTTTCCACTCCACCTCTCTAGCTCTCACCTTGCGTTTATAAGCAAGGCATATCATGTACATTGAAACAACAATAATCCATCTTTTGCATTCAATGATAGAATAGCATTATTCTCTTAATTGATCTCTCTTGTGCTTTCATGAAGTCCTAGATCTTGGGTGGCTCCAATCATAGCCAACTCTAACATGGTATCAGAGCTCTAGGAAGAATCACTTTGTGTTAGTCAATTTTTGAGAGATCTTGAGTGCAAATTCATGGTGGATCTTGATGGTTGAGTATGCTCTTCTCTTGCATCGAATGATGACCTGAAGAATCAGAAAGACTTGATAGAAACATCAGTTTTGTGAGGGTTTCCTTCTTGCTCTTGCATTGCAGTTGCATTTCAGTGCATGTTGTTGCAAATCAGACTTCACCATTGCGTTCGGAGTAGCCGGAATAGTCAAGATCACTTTTTGTTTCGTCCAAATCGAACATCGAAGGCAAAATTGACGAGGGTTTCAATTCGGAGCTCTTTGGCGTGATCCGGGAGGTACCAGCAGTTTCAGAGCAGTTTGGCCCAAATCGGACATCGCCATTGCGTCCGGAGCAGCCAAATCAGTATGGATTGACTGTAAAATTGTCCAAATCGGACAAAGTTGGACCAAAAGGCAAAAAAATTTGCCCCTGGACCATACGGATCAGTCGCAGAGCATATTCCTTGGAGAATCCTTACGCAGGGGAAGAATCTCAGTCAAATCAGAATCTCATCAGTCATATTATCCATCAAGGTACCCTGTGGCGAATCTATTTCAGCCATGAAATCTCTACACACTGAGTTTATACTCGACAGAGGGGTTTGGAAACTCCCAGCACTGGTGGTGCTACAAAACTCATCCGTCGGTTGTATTGGCGGTTTGGAGTAACATTGGCCTTTGCACACAGGGGGTATTTCTCCCTATCGACGGTTTCCCTACATAAACTGGTTGTTTCAACCTCTGATCGGTGGTCCTATCTACAAATCTCTGGCATCAAAGACCTGTGGCAGATCTAATACACTGAGTCGCTTGTTCCTATCGCCGGATTCCTTGAATCTTTGCCAGATTCAATCATAAAACTAGCAACATTTGTGGAATCTATCAGCGGTCTCCATTGTTAATCCGCCACCAGCAAACTACCCAAGGGCATTTTCTGTACTCATCGGTTGCTTCTATCCGTGTATCCCTTGACCGACGGTGTTGAACAAAATTTTCATCGACAGAGTTACAAACTGGCAGATTGGTTTCGACACATCAGTGGTCATCTACATGGTCTGCAAATCAATTGACCAGTGGATCTTTCATTTCCTGGAGGATTCTAATCTCCAGGGCATTCACATTTCTCGGCGACTGTTTAAACCTGCGAACTTCACACTGGCGGATTCCTTAAATAGGCAACCTGCATTTCAACCAATCTCTACTGGCAGATCAATTCCATCATCGGCCTCATTTGTGACTGAAATAGTCTCACGCCGAAAATTCTAAACTCGTCATTGTTCCTATTGTCGCAGTGTTAAAACTTTCAAGTTGGCATCAACAGATCCATCGACGGCGGTCTCTGCTTATCTACAAACCTCCATTGGCGAATCTTCACAGTCTTCGCATGCATTCAAAGATCACAGGCAGAAAATTCTTCAAACTCGTCGATTGTTTCTTCGGCAGAGTGATCCACTGGCAGTCTCTGTCAACCTATCGGCGTATCTGGTGGATTTTCTACAATCGCACCGTTCCTAAAACCATTCCAGTGCATAAACCACAAAATCCACTAAATCTGGTGGTTTCTACACCCAAAGGCGGTTTCGAGTATCAAACCATGGTAAAAACCCCCGCCAATACGTCGGCGGTTTCTAAGGCCTCATCAGGTAGCGGTTTTTAGTTTATTGGCGGATAACTTTTAACCGTCAACTTTTGTAAACAGTGGCAATTGAAAACCTTCCAGGGGCCGTGTTTTTGCCCATTGGTCAAATCTTACCTTTTGGTGATCCATGGTTTCCGTCAGCGGTTTCGGCCATTGGAAGGTTGTTTTCACCAATAAAACAGTGGTTTACCATAGACAAAAGGTGGTTTCCATGAACGAAAGGTGGTATTTTCTATGCATAGTAGTTTTGTCTAAACACAGAGGTTTAATCCAACTGCCATCAACAACAGTCAAACACTTGGTGACAGTGTTGGTAGTTTCCTGCCCAAAACTGGCATCTTTTTTACTTTCCAGAGGCGGTTTCAGTCAACAATTTGGCGGTAAAAACAAAACAGTGATCAGTTTCCAATTCTCACGAGGTGGTTTCCCATCGTCGTGCTTTTCCGGGGGGAAGGGCATTTTTTCTACCAAAAGGGAATATTCTAAGAATATTCTACTGACATAAGCGTGACGTCTGCCCCAGGGGCCATTTTTGCCCCTCAAAGCCCTAAGCTAGGGCTTTTTTTCTTTTTTGCATGACTTTTGCCTACGGAGGCGAAATCAGGCAAACGAGATATCATCGGAAACATGACAGAGAGCACTTCATAGTGGCGTCAGTAGTTTTCTGAAATTCGGCTGCAGGTGACTACTACAGCAGTTTGAAGACATATCTTTATTTTTCGCTTCCATGCTCACAACTTCTTGCCACGATCTCCATTTTTCACGATTCTTGCAGCATCAGAAAGATATTCAGGAGCTCTTCAAATCCATCCATGCACTTTTCTCATATTGTGCTTCAAATTCATTTTATTTTATTTGTCGCTTTTTTGGATTTTGAGTGATAACTTGGGCATTTTGGCACTTGAGAAAGTGAAACTTGTTTTGAAGGGATTTGTTTGCTGTGGTTAATCATTGTGAGCAATTGTAATCTCCTTTGAATCTCATTTTTAAGAGATTTTGATGCTTTCCCATTCTTGGTCCCTTGAGGACGATTGTAAATCGCACTAAGTATAAAGTGCCACAATCACTTTTTTTTTTTTTTTTTGGGGGGGGGGGGGTTATCTCTTTAATTGAGTAACAGGGGGTGTCTTGTGTTCTTTTTTGTACTTTTGCATCATGGATTCACACAAACTTCCTCTACTCACACCATATAACTATCATGAGTGGAAAACTAAAATGGAGATTCATTTAAGAAGTTTAAAAATTCACCGTGTAACAATGGGTACAGAAATTGAACCAACAGCAGCTGCAGAAAAAAGAAAGTGGTATAATCGATATGATCAAGCCTATGGAACACTATGCTTGTCTATCTCTCCTGACCTTCTTTTTCATATTGAATCTTGTACTACACCGAATGAAGTATGGACTACCTTGGAAAAACTCTTTGGTAAACAAGATACTATGAGAGGTTTCAAATTGGAGAATGAATTAATTGGTTTGAATCCAACTGATTTTGCAAGCATCCAAGACTTCTTCACAAAACTAAAATCACTTAGATTGCAGCTCAAACAATGTGGAATTGAGAAAGAGGATACTCAATTGATTCTTTCAATCCTTGCCAAGCTTGGTCCTGACTACTTAGTTTTTGTTTCTACCTTCTATGCTACAATGGATGCACTTGGGAAAGCTTTCAAAATGCCTTCACTTGATGAGTTTGCTGCATCACTCACACGGGAGCAAGCTAAGTTAGTACACATGGGCAAATTGAAGTCTCCTAAACCTCAAGTACTTCTTGCTAATCAAGGTTCTAAGGATCAAAAGGCTTCAACTAGCAAATGCAAGAAACAGAAAAATAAGGATCTCAAGAATAATGAGTAAGCAAAGGAATCAACCAAATCACCTAAGTCCTCATCCTCTCCCAAGGAGGAATCATCTAAGAAGGAGAGACCAAAGTGTGCATATTGCAAGAAATTAGGACATGATGAGCATCAGTGTTATGAGAAGAAAATTGCTAAGTTGACTCACATTATTCAAAAGCACAATATCAAAATGCCATCATCATCACCTAGTCCATCCTCTTCTTTGACACCATCATCATCTACACAGTCAGGGATAGCAGGCATTGCAAATGGGAAAAACAAAGGAAAAGGGCATGTACTCTTTGCTTCAACAAGTCTTCAGTTAGAGAGATGGCTTCTTGATTCCGAAGCTTCTCACCATATGGCATCTTCATAGGGGATGTTCTCTTCACTTGAGTCATGCACTTCGACACCTATCTTGATGGGTAACAACACATACGTGCATGCATCTGGAAAAGGGACAATTGATATTGGAGATAGTACAATCAACAATATGTTGTGTGTACCTTCCTTGTCAACCAATCTCCTTTCCATCTACCAGATTACTCATTGTGGTGCAGGCAAGACAGTTGAGTTCACTCCTGATTCAGTGATCATACGAGACTTGGAGAGTAGAGATATCATTGCAGTTGGGATGGCTGATCATGCATCTCTCTTGTATGCCTTCTCCCATTTTGTTTCTTCTGATGATGTAGATCCATTGATTGATATTCACACTCATGCATCAAGTGTGAATCATGTTTCTGAGGAGAAGTTTGGTCACTTGAACCTTGGTGTTCTTTCACCCACTTTGGTTCATGAGACTAGTGCTGAGCTTCCATCACCTCAACCTCCTGCTTCTTCAGAGATCGACATCGACATGGGTTCATCTCCTTTAGCTGAGCAAGATTCTTCAAGTCTTTCAGACACAGCTTTGTGGGATACTTTCTTGGCAGGTATATTCGACTTGTTTTGTGAGTCTCATATTGCAGATTTGGAGGACACACTTGATGACAGTTACAACACAACTGTTATCCCATCTACTTCGTCTTTGGAGGTTCTTCTTCATCATTCTACACAGGATTTTGGATTGGACACACATCATTGCATGGTGGCATTCTTTGATTCTGACATGTGGACATTTCAGCAGTCTTCAGAGGCATACATCATGAGGCTTTTTCCCTCATTCCTTGAGATGGAGTTTCTTCGACATCAACTTTTGGATTTGTTTCTTCCTAAGGGGAGAAATGTTGTTTGCAGGTACAAGACACTTTCCAGCGTTCATCTTCAGGCATTCACCATCGGCACAGGAGCTACTTTGTGGGGGGGGACCTATAGTCTCACACTTGCTCTCCTATGGGGGGGTATTTGATTGTAAATATGTGATAGAAGTTGTCATTGGGGGGTCATGTTGAGTCCTTCCTACTATCACCTCTTCTTTCACTTTCGTTGATTCATGCATTCTCACTTTTGGAGGGGAGTTTTTTTCCATGAGGTTTTCTCCTTTTCTCCACTTGAGATTTGTTGTACATGGGTATCTAACATGGCCTAGTAGCCGAGACCCATCCATCATTGCATCTTGCTTTAGTCAACTACTCCCTAAGTTGCACTTAAGGGAGGGTGTTGGTGTGAACAGGTTATCACCTAACCGGTTTACCCTAGTGTGGATAATTCATCTTATTTAACTATTTACTAGTTACATAATACTCACACATCACACATTAATCACACGTATTAAGTTGACTTAGTGAGTCTACTAAATGTCTAGTTGTGTCTAGTTAAGTCTAGTTGTGTGTCGAGTTGTTGATAGTTGGAGTGAGTTGTCTTATCCTCCACATGTGCAATTAGCTATCATCCTCTAATTGGCACATGTTGGAATATCTCCACTTTCCACTCCACCTCTCTAGCTCTCACCTTGCCTTTATAAACAAGGCATATCATGTACATTGAAACAACAATAATCCATCTTTTGCATTCAATGATAGAATAGCATTATTCTCTCAATTGATCTCTCTTGTGCTTTCATAAAGTCCTAGATCTTGGGTGGCTCTAATCATAGCCAACTCTAACAATCTCTTCCACCTCACCATGTGGCACATATAATTAAATATTCTTAATATTTAATTAGCTAATATCTTCCATTATCCAAAAATGAATTTTTAATTCAATTGTCCTCCACTAATTGAATTTTTAATTCAATTGTCATCCACTCTCATTAAAAATAAATTTTTAAATCATCCACTATGAATTTAAAATTCACAAATAATAAGAGCCTTTGATCTCAACTCTTGATCCTCACCCTCCATTCTTTTTTCAAAAATCTATAAATGAAACCCTCACCCAAGCCATCCATACAACTTCTTCTTGCATAAAATCTATGCCCAAATTTCTCTCCAATCTCCTCATCATACCATTCCAATATCCTCCATTGTCATTGTGTTAAAGCTCATCTTCAACACAACAAAGTATCATAGCCATTTCTCCTTGTCATCTTGAGGAATCGAAGCAAGGAAGCAAGCTTCCTGAGGGCCAATCTTCATCACATCAAGATCAAGAGAGAATAGGTGAACTATGGAAGAAGATAGGTAAAAGGTTGTAAGTATTGTTTTTAGTTTTGTTTTAATCAATCTTTTACTTTCACATTTCATAGATGTATTGGGTTGTTTATTCATTGATTTGATAAGATCCATTTCACCCTTAACAGAAAGAAACAAGGAAGTGAAATGTTTCAGCAAGTTTGTAAGTTCACGAACTTGTCGAAATGTCTAAAAGGTTCATAACTTCACCAATTTTCAAAAGCGTTGAAATAGTTTAAAATATGGAAAAGGCGCAAAATTTGTAAAACACGCAAGCAAGGCCCCTGTGTTCATTCCAACATCCCAACTACCATTGTACGTTGTAATAATCTTCCAAGGACACTTCATCAACTCTCAGCACAACCATTAATGATCTTTCCAATGTTGGATGACTTGGTAGGTGAAATCCTAATGACCCAGGACTGTTGTGGATCCTTCCATATTGAATTTTTGTACCAGAAGCATGGGCGAACACTCCTAATCTGTAGAACTTTCGGGTACAACCCATTTGGTTTTGATCCAAAAGCATGGTTGACCTACAAATGTGTTGACTCTTCCAATCCATGTCCAAGCTGTTGCAATGACTTGTTTTACATGCTACTAATGTGATGTTGAATCTATATGTTGTATCATTCAAGATCTATGAGTTGTGTGATTTTGTAGGTTATTTGTTCCTATAGGTTGCATAGATAACTCAAAAGTGAGTTGTCTATACCTATAGATCTTCACAATGTTATTGATTTCTTGTTACAATAGGACTTTGTTGTTGGATGCCATGGAGATGTGAATTTTGTTTGGTTGGTCATTTTAGTCATCATGATGCATTGGTATGTTTGTTATAGAGACATATAGATGGATTTTTAAAGTAACTAAGATAGTTACACTCAGATCTTTAATAGTTGATTATGGTGTCATGAGAGGCCCTAGATCACATTGCAATGAGAGTTTTATGTGGTTACATAGTTGGTGGCATCTTCTTTGTTGTACATCATGGTTTAACTTTGACTATTGGGAGCTCCTAGTGTTCTAGTTGAATTTGTTGATTGTGTTAGGGTTCAGGTAGATCAGAGCAATAAACACTAACAATTATATGCAGATTAAATAACCTAAATATAACAATAAACAATAACACAAAAGAGATCAACACAGAAATTTAATGCGGTTCACCCGATATGAGCTACATCCACAGAAGCTCAGTCATCCAATGATTTTATTATCCAGTGCAAAACAGATTACAATCTCATGAATTCCATACCGCAACATACATCCCAGCAGCTTATAACAAGCTTTTTGGAAGCTTCCAAAATTAGGGTTTTACAATGTTGTTTTTCTTTTGTCGGTTAACAAAAAAATTAACAACCAAAAAAGATACGTTACGAGTGTACAGTATTTGCATCATCAGTCGCCACATACCAACAAATTGTGAGGGCCATTGGTGATCTTGAATTAGGAGATGTTCATCATGATGCCATGTGTAGCTCTAGATCGCTTTCAGTGGGAGCTTTGGTAGTGATGTGAATTTGTCACTTTTTGATGGATTATCTTCTATGGTGAATGTCAATGTCATGAGGAGCTATTGGATTTTGCCTTATGTGAGTAATGAGAGTTCTTTGATAGTTTCTTGTTCTATTAGTATAGGATGGTTGTCTTTAATCTTATGAGGATATGGGCAACCTGTTGCCATGAAGAGCTCTTGGAGTTTTTGGTTGAGTTGTGGTTATGATGTAAATCACATCATGGTAATTTCCTAGATTATGTACTATGTTGTGGGAATTTTAGAAATGATTTGAGGTGAATCTACTAGATGAGTCTTGTGATCATTTTGCCTTGTGAGCTTTTAGTTATTGTAGAGTTACAATTGGAGTTCAATTGGCATGAAATGATCAGTCATGCACCCATATAACACTTGGGTGAGGTTAGAGATCTCTTGTGTTTGGGGATTATGTGCTGGAATATGATGAGTCTCTTGACATGGTTTTATTTGAAAGACTAGGGAGTCTACACCTAGAGCTAGGCATGAGTTCAACATGAACCTATTGAGGAAATTATGCTTCATTGGAAGAACAATCTCATACCCAAATCTCACTCCACTCAATAGTGAATAATATATTTCCCACCTTGTTTTCAAATACATTATTTCTTTGTGTCTTGTCTTCTCATGTGCATACATCTTGAGTTGTGGATGTTAGTTCTAAATATTTGTTTGAGGAGTAGATACATGGTTATGTTTTCCATTGTCTCTTTATGTTTGAATCTTGAACTATGGAGTTAGTTTCAAGGACTAGGTTGAGGAGTATAGGAGATATTTAGTATCTTTGGACATATTCCTTGCTTATGGGAATGGTTGTTAGTTTGATATTCCTTCAATCTGAGAAGCTTGCATATGTTGTTGTGTTTGACATTGGGATCGAATGGTAAGATGTTAACGACTTTTCTATTTAGGGTTTTCGAAGGAAATTTTATTTGTCATAGCTAAAGCATGTGTTGGTGTTAGTAAAAGGACATGGTTTGATTTGTATATTTTCTCTCTATGGTCTATTATTTATCCCAGAGGTTTGTTTCAGTTCATATTGGAGTTGGATTTACATACTGCTATTTAGATTACTTTGTTTATCTTTTCAAACATGTTGATGATCATTTATTGTTATTGTACTTTAATATATTTTAGTAATAGTATGGATGATTGGGGTCATTTAATCTCTATGTGATGTGAAGAACTTAGTAGAGCTAAGGTGATTAGAGGAGATATTTTTGCAATGGTTTAGTTTGCATCTTTGTAAACCGATGTGTGTTCTTCAACACAATGTGTAGGATAATGAATATATCATGACTTGTGATTGAAGATTGGGTTGGATATGTGGATGGTAAAAGGTCTACCTATGATGTTTTACTCTATTTTGAGGTATGGTTTGTTAGATGTGTTAATAATATGTTGTGGTCACTATTCTAGCTATTGTGTTGAGTATATGGTAGATACGTAGTTGTGTTCTAAAGGAGTTGGTTATACTGTTGATTATGGCCCTACTGCTGTGCATTTTGATTCCCCTGGGCCTGTTGAGCAAGTTGAGCTTGATGTTGGTCAAGTAGGGCTTGTACCTCTCTTTGTCTATTTATGATATGATCAAGCAAATCAAGCTCATCATATAGGGTCCTTTCCCTTTGTTGGCAAGAGACACTGCAAGGCATGTCACGTGTTGTCATTGATGGCAACTAAGTCCATTCCACACATCCGCAGTGCAGTATCAGATCTTACCAGAAGTCAATTCCAAGATTTGTCAAGTCCGGATAGACAGGAACAGGGTATATGACAAAGTTTAGTATTTTGGTCAGCGGATCTCTCTAGTTAATAATTGTGTTGTGAATCTAAGGGAGTGTAGAGGAATGTCAGGACAATCTAAATCCAAGATTTCAGCCTCCGGTGACAAAGGGATTAAAAGTTATGAGCATCTAAATACCAGGTCCTAATATGACAGAATAGTTCAGTGAAGAATAGGCCGACTTGTGTTAGATCCTTGTGTGGATCTAGTAGAAGTGTTTTGGTGAGTTTTGTATGGGATATAATGTTAGTGGCCGACATGTATGGTGACCTACAAGTGTTATTTTTGGTACGCATCAATATTGGTGTATGATTTCAGCTGACAGAATAGAGTACTTGTATTGTTTGTTCAGTTCTTCATAAGACCAACAGAAAAGTGATTGAATCTCTTGAGGCGGATATATATAGCCGATGGATTTGAGTGTATTGGGTGTGGTTGTGGTGCGATGATGTAGTAGTGCGAAAAGATTAAAGAGCGAAAGAGAAGAGATCTAAGGTCTAGATTATCCCAGAGCAGTAAACAGTGTAGAGTAAAGATGAAGTGTGTAAGATCAGTATTATGTGCTTAACCGAAACTGAATTCTTGCATTGGCAGATGCTATTCATCAGTTCAAATAATCTGTAATCCTTTTGTAATCATTCTTGTAGGTAGTGAGCCTCTTTTGAGCAATGAGCTCTGGGTAGTGAGCCCGAAGGCATGTGCCTTTCCCTTTGTAATACTTTTAACAGAGTATAATCTTTGTGGGTTAACCCCCACCGTGGTTTTTCCCTTAATCGGGTTTCCACGTCAAAAATCTTGTTGTCAATGTGATTCATTTGTTTCTGCTCATGTGTTGTTGATTCATGCTTTAATAATTTCATCATTAATCTAGTTTGAATAAAGAAGAAGAATTAATTGTTGCAAGAATTAAGGTTTTAAGACAACTGATTCACCCCCCCTCTCAGGTGTCTACCCTAATTCCAACACCCTTTCCTCAACATCAGGCAGTTCCTATTGATTTTCCTCATTGGGAATATTATCGTGCCGGCGTCTAAGTGATCTTGTGGGAGAAATATGATATTGATTATTCTGATATGTCTCCTCATTATCACTAGGCATTCCAAATGCTCTCAAACGTGCACCAGGAGACCTATCTCTACTTCCTCTACCAACAACGTTCTCATTTCTTCTAACATCATACTCATTCCTATTCACCCTTCTGTTCATTCTGAGTATGTTATCGGCTGAGTCCTCAAAGGTATACTGATATTGGCTCATGAGATCCTCAGATGCACCATTTTTGCCAGAGGTACCTATTTGGTCTTGGGTAGTCAATGGAGGCATCACATTAGGGTTTCTTGCCCTCCATCTACTCCTATTTCCTGTACTGCTAGAGGATTCATCACGCCTAAGATGCTCCTGGTTTCTCTCTATTCATTGCAAATCTCCTTTTCTTTTCAAACCACAATAAATTTCTAGGTTGTAAAAACAGAGTCGCCACTCCCCTGCTAGGAAGAAAAAAAATTTAAAAACATTGTACTTCAATACTACAGCAACCAGAAGTAAACCGATTCAATGGGTCCCCGACAATGGGGCTCAAATGTTGGTTCCCAAAATTACTACAACCCGAAACCCTAAAATATTTTACCACTTAGGCCAAGTGTGTCTTCAAGGTGGTTGAAAGAGATTTATCAATAGGTTAAGGGTGATTTTGTCCAACTTACAAGAGTCGGTAGACTCCTCTACACTTCAAGCTTAGCTAGGCTTAGGAGGGTAATCTTAGTGGTATCCCTCAATAGGGATTGGGATCAACAAAATATATTATTTCAGTTATGACTTTGCAACAATACCTAGATCGATGTTTTAATCCCAAATATTGTCATAACCTCCATTTTAAGCTGATGGGAGCAAACCTACAGAATGGGGATGCTTACGGAACTGTAACTGCATTTAAACCAATGTATTGTTTTGATTTTTAACAAGTTTGGGTGATCATGGGCTTCTTAGATCGATGCACATCCATTGGGTTGTAGAGTTCATGTTTATCAAAGGAACACAATTACAAGGAAATGTATGACTGCCTATTTGAAAATTCAAATGCATAAAAATCAATATCAAACCATGAGAATACTTAGTAATCCAACACCATACAACATTCTTCCATAGGTAATACTGAAATGACCATTTACAAAGCCTGAAAATGGATTAAGAACTGTCACATTCATTCAAATCAAAATTTACAATCATACCACTAAATGTGGCAAGAGAAAACCCTAACTACGATAGAGGTTTCCTAAAAGAACACTTACAACAGTGGAGAGAAAACAATGATTGATATCAAGATTACAATATATTTCACACTTCTAATAACTGCTTCCTGAAGAACAGAAACTGATCACTAGTCGTTGCCCTAACTGCCTCTGGACCTCTGCACCTGTAGAGAAAAATTGTCCAAAAAAGACCAACCCTTGAGATGAGTTTCAATCTTGCCTTTATAGCCTTCACAACTCTGATCTAAGGATGAAATGGGCAGGAAAACCCCAACAACCCCACCAATTGCAATAAATAAATAAATTTCAACTACCCATTTCACATTAATGGTGATCATGAAAGTTGGTGGTGCGTTTCTGCGTGTTTCTGGACGTTCCTGGGCTTTCGGCGAGAAGACTTAAGACTTTTGGACCCTTTTGGAAAAAGTCCAAAAGTCCCAGTAGGTCCCGAAATACCAAAGGAATCAAAAGTGTCGAAAGTCAAAACCAAAAATTTGACCCGAAACTACATAAAATACTTAGCCCTTTCCTCAAAAAAATTTTTGAAAACTCAATTTTTTGCATCTCCAAATTCGCCTTGAAAAAACAAGGGGTCCGAGAAGACTTTGGACCTGGACCAAAAGTCAAAGTCCAGTCGGGACCTTTTTAGTATACCGTGAGGTGCGAGATAAAGTCAGGACCGAGTTTGTAGGAGGACCAAGAACTTTTGGACCTTTTTGGAAAAGGTCTGAAAATCCCCTCGGGTCCCGAAATCCTCTGGGGTCATAAAATCCTGTAGGGACCGAGTCCAAAAGTCCATGCAGGTCCCGAAGACCCAACAGGACAATATATTTTAAAATAACATGTAAGTATAAGTTTGTATTTACCTTTTATCCTTTACCTTTCTTATACTTTAAGCTATTTTAAAACATACTGTCAGGATGTTTGAGAGGGGTTTTGGATCCATAGGAGTTAAACTACAAATTCTAGAATTTAGAGGATCCATCAAATTTCAGACATCCAATTTTTCAAGGTTTCGGACTGAGCCAAAATCAAGACTCCAGCAACATGCACCAGGGTAAAAGCATAGGGACCTCTTAGGAAAATTTAACGAATTTGACAAGATGGTGCAAATGAGTCTGAAAATATGGGTGCCAACAAGCCTAACTATGCTTCTATCTTTGTAATCCAACATAACCCAATCTTCATCCTTCATACTTGAAGGTTTATGTCTAGATACTACAACCCATACATCTTTGTCTATGAGTAGGTCCTGCATTTTGAACTTTCATAGCTCAAAGTTTGTGCCATCAAATCTATCCATCTCCAACCTTGACATGCTCATCATCTTTTACTAGAAACAAGATCACCCTTGTGCAAATCTCCCACCCAAATCAAGATTACTATCAAAAAACTCTTTTTCCTAACCAAGGATCTCATGAACTAGCCAAGCTCTAATACCAAATGCAAGGAAGCCATATACAACTAAACAACTTTCTACTTAATCTTGAGAGAAGAGAAATGCCAAAAGATAGAGATATGACAATTTCAGACTGTTACACAAACATGCAATACATGCAACACAAGAAAAAGATACATAAACATAGTAGATAGCTTTTGGAAAATCCTTTGGGAAAAAACTAGCAACAAAAGAGCACTTGATGTATTATCACAATCTCGATTACAATCCACTCCTACACCACAACCTTCAACCTTGTCAGGAGAAATTTTGGCAACATAACCCAGTACAAATGCAAGTGCATCACCATATCCATCCCAAGCATCTATTATATAGACAAAGCCAAAAACCATGTTTTCCAAAACCACGGGAGAACATGGCACGCAAATCCTAGGGCACAAATTTTAACGCCAAAGTCATAATGGGTCGACATTCCCAATAAGAAATGTAAATCCCCGTGTCATAACCACCCACCAAAATAAGGCGCTCCATTTTGAACTTATTCCTAATTTAACACACTACTCTTGTGTGTCATTCTTATTCATCATAAACCTATCAAAACCCATTCATGACTTTTCTAGTCCACCTAACTCCATCTTACATGTTCTTACATGTAAAAACATCTCATGTATCTTACAATGTCATAGATACTCTTAAATATCTGATGTAACATAAATGCTTCTTACACATCATATTACATTATACAAGTCGCAAATAATGTCAACTCAAATGGGATGCCTTTTTCCATGTGAACACATCAATATTACAAATTAATAAATACAAACATTAGAAATTGCAAGGTGTATGACACATAACCCTAACCTTAAACAAGGATTGCTCACAATCAACATGATAACCCCAAAAGGGTTTAAACAAAGTTTCACCCAAACCTTCTATTCTCAACCATTTACTCCCAACGTGCCAAACCATTACTAGGTCCACAAGGGTTTTTCAAAAATAACATTATTCTTAATCACAAAAGCCTTTCCAAAGATATACAAGGGTTTAAAATTTAAATGCATAGGTTCAAGAGAAACACCAAGAAGGGTTTTTAAATAAACATGGAGCCACAACTCCAATATTGAGTTATCCTTTCAACACAAGGAAGTAAGAATCATACAAGATCAAAATGCACAAAATACATAAACTTCAAAAGCTAACAAAGAAGGATTCACAAACCTCATTTCCATTCATAATTCACTATGAAGAAAGAGAGCAAATTAAATTAACACATGAAGAATACCTTCCTTTGTTTCCAAAGGTCCACAAAATGAAGGGACCACCTTTAATCCTTCCAAAACATTTGAGAAGCGTCCACAAGCCAAAGGGTAAGCTTCATCAAGCTCCAAATCAGCAATAAAGAGGAAAGCCTCCATTAAACACCAAAGGAAGCTTCAACAAGATCAAAGAACCCATCCATAAGTATGTAGGAAGCATTTGTACCCATTGGAAGAATAACCCCCAACATCAAGCAAAAACCCCCAAAAGAATAAATTCCAAAGTTTCCATGAACTCCCAAAGTCCTCAAACTCCATTAAAACTCATATCCCAAGATTCCTCCCTAAAAACTCTATTCCCAATATAAAATTATTAATAAAGCATAATAGATCACATTTCCAAAAGGAAAACACTATAAATAAACTCAACCTAAAATTAAATCAACTCAACATAGTATTAGGTCAACTCAACCCCAAACCCAAGAGGTTGAACATAAATCAATTAAAATTCACTTGGAATTAAAAAGAACCTTCCAAAGGTTCCCAAGAAACCAAAGGCATCTTTCCCTTTAAAGGAAAAATTCAATTCAAATTTAAGAAAGGATAAAATCAATAAAATCACACTGTGTGAAATAAATTCCAATACATTTAAATGAAATTAAATCAAGAGGCACACAAATTCCAACCCCTTCAAATAAATGTGAAAAGCACAAAAAATGCACATAGAAAATAAAATAATTATGGGTAAACATATATAAGCATTTACAAATGTCAATGGGTATCAATGGGTATCCCACACCCATGGTGGAAAAGCACACTAGTCTATAACATGAGGAGAGATTTTGTTACTTCATGAGGTTAAGTGAGACTGTGGCCATCTCCTCCACATGCCTCTCGTTGGTTATAACACATGTTTGAACTCCTATATACTCAATGTGTACATCAAATCCTATCATAAAAATCATTGCTAAAACATGTTATATCAACATATCATCATGTTCTCATACATGGTGGAATCAAGGTATGTACAACATAAAGCATTCCTTAATGAATATAGTCATAGAATAGAGCATGCTAATCAAATACATTATCAATATCCTATGATTTAAATCATGTCTTCACTCAATGCACTAATCACAATTAGTCCTTTAATCCAAATATGAATGATTCTCTAATCAAATTCATACTATTCTTAGGGAAAGACAACACACTAGCCAAACAAGGTCTAAACCATAACATCAACACGAGTATATTTATACACCTATAATCAAATATCAAGTATGGTTAGGCACATACATGATCATTAATATCTCATATCAATTCGATGCATACACTAGCATAGATTATCCACCTATCAATTAGGTCAGAAAAACATGTTCAAACATAAGCCTTATAATTAATCAGGGTATGGTTGGTGGGCCTTACAAAGCACATACCTAAATAAAAGAAACTTCTTAACTAGACAAATAAAACTAAATGTTAATAACTCCTAACAATACAAATCTACTGTAATCTATCTAAAGCACCTCTTCACATACACACAAGCTATTCAAATTTCACAAACAAACTAATTTAATTAACAAATCATCTAAATTAATCTATAGAAACAAGAAAACCCACATCTAGGATTATACGTATCTTGGATGAGAAGCAAGTTTGAATTATGGCAATGTATCCTCTAGTAGATCCGACTACCTCCCTTCCCTTTTCAATCTTCAATTGTTGGTGGCAATCTCGAAAGCAAATGGGTGGAGAAAACTAGGCAAGGAATCCTAAGAGCAAAAGTAATGGCTACTTGCAAAGGCTGAATAGTGGTGGCATGCAAGAAATATGGCAAAAAGCTTCAACAAAGATTGGTTTCATTCTTGACAATGGACATTTTTTCCTGAAAAATGTGGATATTTTGTTAGCTAAAGAGGGTTATTAATAGCCATAAGAGGAAAAGAGAGGATTGGAGCTTAAAGATAAGAGTTTCCTAAACACAAGCTAAAACTCCAAGACAAGCTCACCAAATTGAGAAGAATCATGTGTATGAATAGAAAGAATGATTTCATCGCTTTTCCAATCATTTTGAAAATAAAAACTAACCTTCTGCACATAATGAAAACACAAACACTCGGCAGATGGCGAAAGGCAACTACAAACAACACATGGAGAGTCCTAAGAAGTTGACATGGTTAGTTTACCTTGGTGATATCAATTGACGATCATGTTTATTATATTTTATGCCACGCAAGCTTATATGCTAGATTTTTGTCATTATTAGAGTTGAAATCCAGGCCCATTCAAATTTGGGCACTTACAAGTACCATTTCACTGCATTCATGGGCTTCTTCACGCATGCCTTATGATCTTTTCTACATTTCCACTGTGATGCATTAAGTGCTTGGTATTTTTTTTCAGTAAACAAAAATTAGAAAACAATTGTTCCCTCTCATGATAGTGCGTTGTCACCAGTTCATGTTTGAACTCCCAGTCATGTAACAGCCAAACAAACAAAAGACAAGCAATTTGCAGAATGATATATATATAAAAACACCATTTGCAATGAAGACAAAAATAAAGAAGAGACACGTGATTAAAGGTATGAACTCATCTCACAAAAACTGTTTTCCTCTCATTAAACAAAATGTATTTATCATATATTGGCCTTCAGTTATATTGATAATGGAAGCACATTCCCAATTGAGTTCAGGTCATTTGCAGTATATACTGTCTTTTGCAAAAATATAACTCTAATCAATTAGAAAATCAAGGCCAGACACACAGACTTATTTACAAGGTATTCCTAAAAATCGACTTATGTTGAGGAAGCCTATTCTATTAACGATAACACCAAATTTGTAAGAAACCTAAATAATATGGCAATAAATATTTATAAAAGATCAGTGCGGTATTGTATTTACCCTACTGGCAAGGTATGAAACAGTAAATCCTTACCCAAATTATATTACATGTTCCAGAAGGCTGTGACTACTGAAAAATGACCACTGATACACGCCTGGCAAAATGCCAGACACCCCGTAACAGAGAGAAAAACTTCAGTAAGCATGCTGCTCCCAGAAGGCACGCCATTATAATCATCTTATTAGAGCCTGTAGGTGCAGTTCTGTTTAGAAAATAAGATAAGCGATTAAGGGTGCTGGATGTCTGCTCCAAATTTCCAAGAGGGCCACTAATATGCTGATCTACACAACAATCACAAAACTCTTGTGCAGCATCCACTGCCTTCGTTTCACCTTCAGGGATTGTAGTTTTTGTTCTGGGCTTAACTCTGTGTATCAATTGCAATGATATGATTTTAGATTCAGCAAGCTCCACTCTTTCTTTCATGCAGGTGCAAGTCAGCATGGTACCTCTGATGTGAGCACTCACAACAGCAGCCTTCTTGGCACCAGAAATACTTGCAACTTTTGAGGGGAGAATAGCTTTTACTAGTTTTAACTGAGCTAGATACTCCATCACAGAAGCAGCATAAGAAGGAATACGTTGCCACAATTTTGAAATTCCTATTGAGGGTTTTGGTTCTCCAGCTAAATCCATTTCTGATAAGTTTTGGATTGATGGCATCTTTTCAGGATGAAGCTCTCCTGATGAAGCTCCTGTACTGGCTAGTACCTCAGATCCAGATGCTGCACCCTCACTTGAATAATGGTACTGACCTTGCAGCTCTGGATCACTCTCTGATGATTCAGCATTATATTTCGGAATACCAGTGTTAGCAGCTGTAGTTGAGTTCTTATCAACATCTGATATACATTGTCCCACCCGAATTTGACCAGCTATGTTAGGATTGGACATTCCAACTTCATTCAACAAAGTCATCTTCTGATGCTGTAACTGCTGCTCATCTACACCATTGCTTGCAAGTTTCAATGTCGTACCTGAGGAATTTGTAGACATCTCAACAATCTCTGAGATCTTAGCACTCATAAATAGCCCATATGTCTGAGAAGGCATAGGGGACATGACATGACTAATCGTAAATCTATTCTGAATATCAACAGTACCTTGCAGTAAATCAGGATCACCAATGTGCTCAATTTTGTTTGCTGACACATTTCCGACAACCAAATCATGTTGGGGACTACTGATTCTATTTATATTTGACTGTACCAAGTCTGCTCTACTATTTTCAGGCTGAGTCCCATCTCCTGGCAATGAGTCACCTCTATCTCCAAAAGAACTGGCTTTGCAGAGGCTCGTAGCAAGCCCGCCTTCATGATGGTCATGCAGAGGACCTAGATTATAAGACTATAAACAGTGAGCAAACAGCATAATTTCTTACTCTATCATGAAAATTGCAGTGCAACAATAAGTCAGGTGACTATTCATGCCCATGCAAAAAGATAATTAAGGGTTCCAGCCAAGTCGTTACCCTCTCTGATGCAACTCATCTCCCTTGACACAGTTTCTGGTGCAGGTTCATGATGTGATGTTCCAGCCTGTCCCATAATGCATCATATAAAATCAGATAAGAAGACAAAAAGCACAAGGAAAACCAGGTAGTGTTACTAATTTAGAAAAGTGAGAGCAATCAAGGATGTGGCCAGAATGTGATTCAGACAGCTGAGAGAGAAACATAACATCTACCCTAATTTTCATGTATATTGAAAACCCATTAGTTTTGCATCGTTCCAAAACTAGATCAGAAAGCTATTTTGCATACCTCTGATTTATGATTCTTCCTGTTGAAGGTATCAAGAAGCATTTGTTGCTCCTTTAGATCATACATAGAATCACTGATATCCGGATTGTTCAATCCTGTCTGAGGGCGGCTTATGTACATATCTTCTTGGTATTGATCAGCATAATCTTCACGGAAAATCTGCATACGGATCCTTTTCTTGGCAGTGTACTGACTAAGCAAATCCTGTGGACTTTTCTCCTGTTGATATTTCTCCCTTCTCGGGCGTATTTGGATTTCAGGAGCTATATGATCAGGAGGGCAATGAACCTGCACTAGAGAAGAATTATTATTCTCTAGCTCCTCTAGAGAAAGTAAGAAATCATCAAGTTCAAGATACTCCCCCTCCAAAACTTGGTTAAATTCATTAAGGCTATCGAGATCAACGAAATAATCCAGTTGGTGAGAATTATCTGCCTGGGATGCTTGTGCAGTATATGCTAATTCTTCTAAAACTTCTGATTCTTCAGAAGGTCCATCTGCAGTCTTCAAGAACTGACATTCGTTCACAATACCAGACTCAGCAAAATTTGAGTTGACTAAAATCTGCTTGTCTACCTGTGGATATGCAACTTGCAAATCTGGAGCTTCCCAGTTATAATCAACCTGAAACAAAATCCAAGATGATGACATTGAAGATCATTTTCCCTTCTACTCGATTGAGGATTTGTAGACCAAAACATTTTAACAGAATTTTAAACATATGCCAACATTGTCAACCAAATAAGCTCCAGTTGTAAGAAAAATTAAATGATTACAAGAATTATTCTATCCGAAAATATCTTGTGTTCCACTGAAAGAGTCCCCAAGGGTCCAGGTGATGTCCCGGACCAGACAGCCTGCATTATTTGGTGCATAAAAATTTAAAAAGGCAACTTTTTAAACAATAGAACCACTAAAAATCCCCAAAAAGCTAAATGGGGGAGGATTTTCATTGCAAACTCAGCACATTGTATTTACTTTTTAAAATTTCAGCTTCTTTTAGTTTGTTTAAGTTATTTTAATAGCCATTGCCAAAATTTGGGAAAACTTTTGTCATCCACAAAACTTCATACCCTCATCTCAGGAACTTGAAGAAACACAAAAAATATCCATTACCATGTGAAGTAATCAAAGGCTACCAACCTTGGTAAGCACTGCACAAAAATGTTTTAAGTCCCAAAGGTGGGCCATGCAAGACTTCTATGTATTCTGCAACCTATGCCTTGAAAAAGCCATAGGGAGTTTGTACCAAACCCTTTAAGTAATCAGTTACTGATGTGAATCCTACACTTCAGAGAATGTAATGGTTTTCACATGTTCCAAAATTTGAATGTGGGTATTTGGCGAATTGCTGGATTGTTTTAATTTTACTCACATGAACGCGATTTAAATTTATACATCAGTATCAGTTTATGTTCAAGTACCTTAAAATACAAAAATTTAATTTCTCTCGAGCTTTCAGGCAACGGAAGAATTTTTAGGAGATTATCTATTAATCGTAATAAAGGACTTCTACATGGTTTTGTATCCACAGGAAAATAAAGGTGCAACATGTTTCTCAAATCACACATCAGAACCTTTTTCAGACTTTATAAAGTCAATAAACTGAAGCTTGAGGAAGTAGAACAAGCAGCATTGTCATAAAAGATCTCATCAATACAGAACAAATCAAATGCAGTTTGAGCAGGTGCAGCGGAACATCTTGGATAATCATACACAGCAGAATATTTTTTGTTTTTAAATTTGCTCCTCTTATTTATTTTAATTCAGACTTTAATTGGTTTAAACATGGTTCCATAGATTGTATTGAAGATTGGGCTTAAATAGAATGTTGAGCTTACCGCAAATGGGAAATAGCAGAGACCAAGAAAAGGCCTCATATAATTACAGTTATCTTCCATATACACCCCAGTCAGTATACAAAGATTCATTGTCAACTAGCATTCATATGATGATCAATTTGATCATCTTGAAGATGTGGATTTGACATTCATTTTTTTCTCTAGAGGGTATGTTGTCCCAAAAACTCAGCATCTAAATATGGCAGATGTAATCATAGATTCATAACCATATTTTATAACAGTAAACTTTGAAGCTTTTAGTTGGACTTAAAATGCTTATATGGCTTGCTTCTGTGCTGCTTACTCATATGAGGAAATTTTATGTGGACTTCAAAGTTTTGGAATCACTGTCAAGCAGAGAAAAATTGAACGCGATTTAAATTTATACATCAGTATCAGTTTATGTTCAAGGACCTTAAAATACAAAAATTTAATTTCTCGAGAGCTTTCAGGCAACGGAAGAATTTTTATCTATTAATCATAATAAAGGATTTCTACATAGTTTTGTATCCACAGGAAAATAAAGGTGCAACATGTTTCTCAAATCACAAATCAGAACCTTTTTCAGACTTTATAAAGTCAATAAACTGAAGCTTGAGGAAGTAGAACAAGCAGCATTGTCATAAAATATCTCATCAATACAGAACAAATCAAATGCAGTTTGAGCAGGTGCAGCGGAACATCTTGGATAATCATACACAGCAGAATATTTTTTGTTTTTAAATTTGCTCCTCTTATTTATTTTAATTCAGACTTTAATTGGTTTAAACATGGTTCCATAGATTGTATTGAAGATTGAGCTTAAATAGAATGTTGAGCTTACCGCAAATGGGACATAGCAGAGACCAAGAAAAGGCCTCATATAATTACAGTTATCTTCCATATACACCCCATTCAGTATACGAAGATTCATTGTCAACTAGCATTCATATGATGATCAATTTGATCATCTTGAAGATGTGGATTTGACATTCATTTTTTTCTCTAGAGGGTATGTTGTCCCAAAAACTCAGCATCTAAATATGGCAGATGTAATCATAGATTCATAACCATATTTTATAACAGTAAACTTTGAAGCTTTTAGTTGGACTTAAAATGCTTGTATGGCTTGCTTCTGTGCTGCTTACTCATATGAGGAAATTTTATGTGGACTTCAAAGTTTTAGAATCACTGTCAAGCAGAGAAAAATTGATCGAGCATTGTTCTCTCTTCACATTCAAGAATTGCATCACACAAATTGAGGAAAGAGCGGTACGGCAATTCTTTAAATAAACAATCCTGCAATTCTTTCACACAGAAAACAGTGTGACTCATAACCATAAGTACGACAGACAGACAGATGCAAGAATTGGTTGCCATTTACAGGAATTGTAACAGACATAGATGGGAAGCACAACATGACAGAGACCTTGACAAAAAGTCCAGTTAACAGTTCAAGACTGGCACATGAACCTCTAGATTCCACCCAAATGGTGGGTATGAATCCATGAGGTAAAAGCTTTCAGTAAAATTATGGAAATCATCTGCAAAAACCCACTTTTTTATTAAATAAAAATGCTTCTTAGAACTGGTAGAATGTAGTTATTAATTGATTGTTACAATTGACAACGGGCTTGGAATTGGCTTCGAATTTGAACTTGTACAATCAATCAGATGTCAAATTGGTTGCTCGCTGGAAATTTATGACCCATGGAACAGAGATTGTTTTTCCCAAACGTAAGTTACTTTCTAGGAAGTTAACCTTAAGGTAATCCATTAGAAACATACTGGTATAAATGTCTTTATCAGAAAGTTTGAATATAGTTCTTTTGGTGAAATCTTTTTCCTTATTTGATTTCCAAACAAGAAAATTAATAATAACAGGACACTCTTCGAATTATTTCTCCCATAGGCTTTTCACATTATTCAGAGCATTATCTCACATTATCTAATTTGTTCATGATGCTGGTTCATAGGGTGTTGAAAAAAAGAAAACAGTAACTTTTCATAGAGACAATTAAAGTAAGTGTGTTGGAAGGCAGAATATAATGTAAGCACAGAAGTTAATAGCAATCAACATTAAAGGCCTAGATGTAAAATGCAAAAGCAAATGCAAATATGAGGATTATAGTCATTTGGCAATACTACATGAAGCATAATAATGGCATTAATTCACAAATAGAATATCTCTTGATGAAAATTGGTAGCAGCATACCATCGTATCATTTATGAATTCATCTCCATATGGCGGAGTGGAATTTTGTTCAGGGTCATCCAGTAACATTTCCAGCCATTCTTCGACATTCGTACCATCTTCAGCAATATCATTGTAATTCATACGGGAGGATTCTGGGAGCAATTGTATATTTCCTTTAGGATCCTTTTCTTGCAAAACATGTTGTGGCCTTTCTTTTGGCTGATCTTTGACATGGAAAGGCGCTACCAGTGTGCCAGGAGAGGAATCATTCTTTGTGGACGATGAATCATCATGATTCTCAATCGGTGCAAGACATTTTTCATCATCCTTTGTCCCTAATCCATTCTTCTTGAAAACACGGCATAACACAAAGGCATCCTGCAAAAATTCAGCAATTACCATAAATGCTTGCAATTGGGTTTGTGTCCATGTGACCATCACAGCATTCCAAATAGAGGATTGAAGAAAAACCTCAACAGACAATCACACACGGAATTGAAAATACTTATTTATGATAGAGGCTCTGAGATAAGTTATAACATATTTAGCAAACTTAATGTGACAAGATTAACAGCTCTAAGGAATTATTGATACCAAATGAACGGAGGAAAAAAAGGAGTACCTGTAAACCTGCCCCTCGGCACTCCCTTTCATCCAGCCGATACTCATGCATAACCCAATCTGTCCGTTCTCCCGATGGAGCACGACCTAGATAGAAGACTAGAGTCTTCTTTGTTCCAATCATGCGTTGTTGTGAAGTAACTTTGCGGTCCTTTCCTGTGGCTTTCCAATAACCAGCTTCAGTGGCTCTATTAGTACGTGAACCATTTGGGTACTTCCTATCACGTGGGCTAAAGAAATGCCACTGTAGATCTTTGCTTGGCATGTATGACTTGTCTGAAAAAATACATGACATTCAAATCAGCCAGCCAACAAAAATACTTGTTAGAATACTACTGCCTCTAAAGAATGGCTATCCAACAATGAAGAAAATAAAACAGAACTCCACCAAACCAATTCCTTAATGAAGTCTAAGAGAAAATGCAAGGTTTGTAATACTGGGATAAAGAAATGCACATGTACATATTTGCTTGGCAAGTAAGATTTGTCTTGAAATACAAGAAATACAAATCAACCAACCAACCAAAATGCTTGTTATTGGCTCTAAAGAATGGCTATCCAAAAATTATGAAACAATGGAACTCCACCAAACTAACTCCTTAATGAAATGTAAGAGGAAAATGCAAGTTGTATCATCTGAACAGTCTTGAGCTGCAAAGAAAATGCACCTGCAATTTAAAATATATATAGATATACATATAAATATAAATATTAAATATATAGAAAGCATGTAGACACACATATACATACATGCACATAGTGAGAAAGAGGAGGGGAAGCGGTAGTTGGGGGTGCAAAGATGTATACAAACAGCGTAAAGTAGATAATCACTGGACTGCTTAAACATTAAAATAGAATTCCAAAGGTTCTTTATCTTATGACAAGAAAAAAGGACAATCAGCAACCTTGAAAAAACCTGTGAACATTTACAAATTGAACCTAGCAAATTTAACTGATAGAAACAACATACAACCTACCCGGTAGATCCCAAGGTTCGCATTTGTAAAGGTCCACCTCGGGAATAACATCCAGTTCAATCTTATAACCATGCACTTTCCTCTTCAAGTAATAAGCAACAAGTTCTTCATCCGTTGGGTGGAACCCAAAGCCAGGAGGCAATGAAATTGGTGCCATCAAATTGAAAATAACCCACCTGTACAAAACCAACAGTGGGTAAGCCATAAAGTACAATCAAACCACTCGGAGAATACAGTTCAAAATGTCAGCATAATTCGAACCCCAAGAGAAAAACTTGTCCTGAAAAATCACAAAGAGCTGAATTTCTTGCCAATGTCCGTTCAATTAGAGAAGTTTCAAGCTCAATATCCACATTACAAAATAAAGCTAGCTAATGGTCCTTTGCAGCTTGTCAGAATCTAAGCTTTTCTTCCAAAGGTTATAAGAAATTTCACTTCAGACATCATTAAATGGCAAATCCACTCTTCCCGTGCCTCCAAAATTAACTACTTTTCAAAGTTCCTACTCAATCTCCTAGAAATAAAATCAGAAGTTTGCTTAAAACTAGCAGACTAGAAGAATCCACACGTCCATTTTAAAGATGGAAAAGGATTCCAAGAGTATCATTTAGATCTCCCAAATCAAAATATGAAAGATAGCCCATTTTCATTTAAACTCGGTATTACCTATCTCAATCTAAATATCATAGGCATGACAAAGATGGTCCTACTGAATGTAAAGTTGATGGACCATGAAATGTGAACTTCAATGCAAAAATTATTTACAGGTGGCTTTATAAGTTTTCCACCCAATTATAGTCATAGTTCGGAACTTTACAAACAAAATCATTATCTCTTTACCCAAATCAGCACTTTAGAAGATTAATAGTATATGAACTAAATCTAGTTTCAACATGCAAGAATAATTAACACAATTCCAGCAATATTATAAGACAAAACCTGAGCCCTTAAATATAACTTAGCAACAAAAACCAAGCAAATTATTTTCGATAGTCAGTGGTTTCAATATAACTCCCACATCACTCTAGACTCTACATTAGAAATTAGCGTTGGTTAAAAAAAATCTGAAATCTGTTAAACATCAAGACTAACTTTGCAAAGTTGAACACATTTCTGCAAGAGGCCACAGATCAATAAACTACTTAAGTACATGTGCTATCCCTATAAACTAAACAATCAGGCTCCATTCAAAATCTATAGCATCCAAGAGCTTAAACAACAATCCTTCACAGATATACAAAAAAGGATCCTAAACCTAAAAATTTGGAAGAACAACAGCATTCTTTGCTAAAGCCTTATTCTTGAAGGAATTTCTTTTCTAATCTCCAATTCAACAGGTTTCTGGTTCAAAATTATGCCCAAAACGGATAAACATCTAATCGTCTGAGATGATATTTCAAATGGCAACGAAATGCTTACAACTTACAAGTAACAGAAGCTTGTCAAATCACTGCAGATTCTGAAAAATTTACTACAATCTACATTCTTTTTATTAAATTCTACTCTCAATATCTTGTGATTTCAAAACAATTCACTTACATGCTCCTTGATTTTTATGGAGGGGCTTTTTCACTTATAATATCATCATAAAAATTCATTTAAATGCAAAATCAAATCACCGTAAATGCTGAACATTTTACTACAAGACCTCTACTTTAGTAATAAGCTTCATTTAAAAATCTTCTGATTTGAACAAGTCGAACTTGCATGCTAACTAATCTTGATAATCTTCCACTTCTAGTATTGCCCATTAAATTTCATGGATTAGGACCATTGTATAAGATTTTTTTAACAATAAATAAAAATGTTATTGGCAAATTACAGGAATCTCTATTTGGAGATTTACCATATTAATCTCAATTGCACGTATATATATTATTTATATACATATGCATGAAAATATATTAATATAACCAAATTATAAATACATACAAAAATATATATAAATCTATATATATTGACATGAGTACATATACACATCTGAATATGTGTGTATGAATATACATACCTGCTGATAAATATGTATATATGGAACTGAGCTTAAAAAATTCTCCATCTGTGATAAAAACAAAATTTAAAAAAATCTCCTAAAAGAGAAAAAATGAAAGGACAATGCAGATACCAATCATTTTCCTTTCCACTTCTTATTTCTACAAATTCAACTAACATGCTTCCTAATATTCACAATTTCATTCTGATTGTCAGTTAACTTTCATGGAGTTGAGCCACTTTTACGTATCATTTTTACAATAATAAAAAGTAAAACTAAAAAGTGAAGTTAGTATTATACTATTGGGCCACCGTCAAGAAAGCCGCCCGTTACATGAGTGAGAAACCCCCTTGCACAAGCCCTCCCACAAGGTAATTGTTTTTCCTTTTACCTTATATCAACAAAGTGTACAACCCTCCCCTCCCTCTCCCCAAAATTTGAAACAATGAACTCCTCTATGTAGCATACATGTCTCCACCTTAGTACCTTAAATTTCATTAACAAAACCGAAGACACGAAATTCGAACTTCAATTTGAGGTGTTTCTAATTAGAGACAAAAATATGAGCATATGGATAGAGAGATAGAGGCTTTTCTAATGTTTTAGGTGTATGAACCATGGATTTTTTACAATTGAATTTTGTAGGCCTTAAGCTCCTGAGTAAACCACACCTTGCCAATCCAGCTACACCAAGAGGTTGTAGACTCTGAAAATATTGCATCAAAACCAGACAGCCAATGAAAATACCCAAAATATCTATTTCAATCTCTACTAGTTTTGTCATTTTCCTCTTGTAATCTCTGATATTTCCCTTGCATATTCCTTAATTTTGAGAGTGTAATTGCTACTTTACTTTTATATTTTTACAATAGAATGAAGTTCACCCTTACAATTATGATATTTATATCAGTGCAATTTAATTCACCCTTACAATTATGATATTTATATTAGGATTCAATTGCATAGTTTTTGAGTCACACTCATTGATCCATATTTCATGAGTAGTGGTCCGCATGAACCCCTCTCTCATGAGAATGAATGGTCCACTTAGCACTCATTGCATCTAGGTGATGCTCACAAAGGTGAAGCATCGGGACTTACCGGGAGGTCACCCATCCCAATACTACTTCGACTCAAGCATGGTTTAACCATAGAGTTTCCCCCAAGATCAAGCCCACTTAGCTTGCTACCCC
This sequence comes from Cunninghamia lanceolata, assembly GCA_027924645.1. Classification (NCBI taxonomy): domain Eukaryota; kingdom Viridiplantae; phylum Streptophyta; class Pinopsida; order Cupressales; family Cupressaceae; genus Cunninghamia; species Cunninghamia lanceolata. The sequence continues at coordinate 557,244 of BSBN01000766.1, read as the reverse complement.
ATTTGCAAAACCCTCAGCAAGTGTTATGCATTATGAACCATTCATAATAGAGCCCCTTTAGCTCATCTATGGCCAAGTAAGCAAATCGGATAGCAAGGTATCCTACTTGTCCATGGATGAGCTAAAGGAGCTCTACAATGAATGGTTCATAAGGCACAACCCTTGTTGAAGGTTTTGCAAATGGGGCAGCAAGCTATGTGGGCTTGATCTTGGGGTAAACTCACGGTTAAGCGCACTTGAGGGGAAGTAGTACTAGGATCGCTTCAACCCTATGAGCATCACCTAGAAGCAATGAGTGCTAAGTGGACCATTCATTCTCCAAAGAGATGGGTTGGTGTGAACTTTACTCATGAAATATGGGTCAATGAGTTTGACTCAAAAACTACACAGTTGAATCCTGATATAAATATCATAATTTGACATGATGCAGAAAATACCTCCTACTTGTCCACCCTTACAAGCTAAAAAAAAGGTAAAACTCCTAAAACCACCCTTCCAAGTAACAAAACTTGCCAAATCACAGCAGATGCCATAAAATTTACTCCAATCTCTTAATAAATTTTAATTCAACAGATTTCACTTGCATGATCCTTAATCTTGAAAATCTTCTGGTATTTGCCTAACAATTTAGCTTTTCATACTAGTATCCTCTTATTTCAACAGATTTCACTCACAAGCTTCTTAATCGTGACAATCTTCGGGTATTTCCTATTAGTTTACATTATCCTATTAACATCCTCTAATCTCAACTGATTTCACTTGCATAATCCTTAATCCTTAACCTTAACAACATTCTGGTATGCCTTTTAATTTGCATTTTCTTACTAACATCCTCTAATTTCCAGTAATTTCGTGATGTCATTAGCATGCTTCTTAATTAAAGGCCCAAAATCAGGCCGCCTGACATCGTAAACTATAAAAAGGATCCATTTCCATTTCCATCCTCTAATTTCAACAGATTTCACTCCCATACTTCTCCGTAAACATCCTCTAATTTCAACAGATTTCGGTTGACGCTCCTTAATCCGAACAATCTTCTAGTAGTTGCCTACTATAATCCTCTAATTTCAACAGATTCCACTAACATGCTTCTTAATCCTGATTATATTCTGCTATTCTCCTGTTAATTTTCACGCATTACAGCCTTCTTTACATAATTCTGTTCTATACAGTAATATCCTCAAATTTCATTCGAATTTGAGCAATTACAGAAATTTCGGCTCTCATAAAAGACAAAATTTGAGCAGTTACAGGATCCGACGACCGTAAAAAACAAAAGACAGCCAATAAGTTCAATCAACAAAAAAAATCAAACTCAAAACCCTCAGATCTTCCACGGCCATGCAACGAACACATAGAACTTCGCAAATATCATAATTTCATTAAAAATCCGAGAAAATTGCGTACCTGTCGGCAGTCTCCCTCTCCCGACCGCGTGCTCGGAAAAAAAATCTGAAAACCCCTCAAACTCTCTCTAATCTGCCGGAAAAAACGAGAAACCCGCAAACACTGACCAATCCGCCGGGAAATGCGAAACAAAACACTCGAGTTCTCTCAAATCCAAAGCCCAATCCCGGCGGAAAAAGGTGGATCAATAAATAATAATCTGAGGCAGAGGCGATCAAGGCTCTGCCATGGCCAAATCCGCTGCAAAATTCCACATTTTTCGCAGCATTTCTTTCACACTGACTTCCAAGCAAACCCTCGCATCTTTACTAAACAGGCGTAAAGCGCTCAAGATATTCCAAGAAATAGCCTCTCCCAAGACACTTTCGTAGACAAATACGCTGTCCACTATACAATACTGCAATACGTCCTAAAACCCGGTCCATATTCTCGCTGCCACGTCAGCGAATGTCTGCGAGCACGTAGCCTATTATATCGAAGAGTTCAATCCCTTGTGGGACCATGAAGAAAACGCCTACATAGGAGCGGATATCAAGTAGAAAGCAAAAATGTTGATAACTAAGGACTAGTTCGCACCATTTTAGGTGCGAAACGGGCAGGTGGGTGATTCCCAAGGAGGAGTGGGAACAGAGATTATGTTTTTTTTTGGCAACAAGGGTGTGGTTGAGACGGAATGACATTTCATCATGGAATGCTCAGCTTACGAGGACATCTGGGACAGCTATGAAGACACCTTGAAAGGTAGCAGCTTAAGCAATCTGTTTGAAAATGATAGACTTGGCAGAACCGCTAACTTTTTTATCAAAATCCATGGCAGAAGATCTGAGCTTGAGAAAAAGTTGCAAAGTGTTTAACCGCCTTGTTTTTGGGGTGGGACTGTGTGGGAGGTCTGGGTCCCATAACCTGCTTTGGCCTCATGGACGTTATTAAAATCTTTCTTTCATTCAATCATTATTTTTTTTATTTTTCTTCTTTTTGGACGGGGCAAATGAGAACGCGGGTAAAACAGTTTACGAGTTTTCAACGCGTTTTCTGACACCATGGGACCCACCTGAAAGTCTTTCTTTCGCGCAGACGGTAGACCAATCTCCAGTGGTCAATTTTTGAGGTCCCCAGTTCGAGTCACACGCGGGTCCGTGGCTTTCATTTACGAAAGGCCTTTAACCTCAGAGCTCCCGTCTTGACGTGTCGCAACACACGCATTCCACTCAATAAAATATATGATGGAAACTTCTTTTTTGATAACATCCTTGGAAAGTTAGTTCATGGGTCAAATTTGCATGGGAATTGTGCCAGTCTCTGGTTCGGATTAGGTAACATTCTTGAACTTGATCTTTGTAAAAGCAATAATGTGGTCATCATGCTTGCTTTTGTACCAGTTATATGAGGATTTTAACATATTTTTTAAGTTTGTAGTAATGAGATTTTTTGTTTTTTTTCAAAATCATTTTCAATGTGTGGTCACAAATAAAGCTTTTCAAGAGTCTTGGAATCAAAACATTTAAGCTTGTTTAAATTGGGGGTAGTGCATTTTTTTTGGAAGTTTGTAGGAAAGAGATTTTTTAAGATTTTCCAACTACCAAAAAGCAGAGGTAACTATGAGCAAGCAAACAAACGTATTGCTATACAACCAATCAACCATTATGGTAGTGAGAGGGTCACTTCTATTGTGACATCACCCTATTAGCATTAGGATCATGGTATATTGGATAGTTTATGTTGTCACAAACCAAGCCTTCTAGCTATTGGACGATTAATTCTTCCTCGATGTAGACAAGAAGGCTTTTTAGTTGTAAAATCAATTCTAAGGTGCACATTTTTTAGGTGTATTTGACATGAAGAGAACACGTTTTCTTAGAAGCTTGTACTTGATTAGTATATTTTTTAGAATTTTTCAGCCATGTTGGTGCTCCAAATTGTATCCTACAATTCTAGATAATGCACTCCAAGGTCTAAACTTGGGGAACTTAGGTTGATTTAGACTGACAATGCAAGAATCGTGATCAATTGACAAGAATGAGCAACTCTTCTACACTCTAGTCTATGCTAGGACAAGGAGGGTATTCCTATAGACCTTTACAGGACCATTAAAGAGAAATGGGGAATAAATAGGTCACATAGCTTAGCCACAACCTTTGCATAAGGATATCTAAAAGATTTGTCACCAAACACTCCTTACACTGACTTACTCAACTTGCAAACCTAAAGAACTCTTAATAACAAATTACTATTAGGTTACACGTTCAACTAAAGATGCAAATAGAATTTATATCCCTAAATGTGATATTATTTACAATAGCATACTTCATATGTAACCCTTGAAACCCAAATCATGTCTAACTCTCTAAGGATAGCTAATAAGTGAAGGCTCCCAAAAGATACGGTAACAGAAAATATTAATGAGTCATGCAAACTAGTAGAACACCTACTAAACTAACTTACAAAGAATAGAGTATAAATTCAACGTAAGGCAAAACCAACTACTAAAATGACTAGTGTCTTAATCAATTTGTGATAAAGTTAAGACCTCAAGACACGTGCATACATACCTACATAAATTTGAGCCTAAAATCTAGATATGAATCAATTCAAAATAGAGATCTAAAACTACATTCAAAATTCCATCAATCTAGCTGCAATTTAATTTAAAAGGAATTTTATAAAATATAGAAACTTTACATAACTAGACATTCTTTAACCATGTACATAACTAATCAAAGAAACAGCATATGCTATTTTGAAAAGGATTTCAAAGACCTTGAAAAAGTTCTACAATTACATTATGGCAGTCAACTAATCAAAATACAACAACAAGCTAGCAAATGTAGTCCCAAAGATATACTTCTATTCCATGATATTATTAGCCATTTATATCATGGAGAGGATTTTTGCTTACAAGCAACTTCTCCAATTTTTACAAACATGAAAGACACAATAAATCATACTTGAACTAAGAATTTGACAAAAGAGAACATATAAGACAGGAGGACACCCTTAACAAATTTTAGAAAAAATACATTAACCATAACTTCGTAGAGAGAACTTACATTTATACCCATTGATGGTTTACATTCATGTGGCTATCAAATGTGAGTAAGTTGTATGTAGATATATAACTCTTGGATTAATATCACCAATTACTATAGACTTGAGTGGAAGATATGTTTAAGTTTGTCCACCATTTGAAAGTTATGTTATAATGTGTGACTTTCATAAAGCTAACTTCCACCTTCTTTTGACACATTAATATGGCTATCAATCAAAGAATGTTGATAAATTAATGTCTATCAATTTAATATTTTAAGTGAATTAAAGTCAACAATTTAAAAACATATATAGAGAAGTTAAATAAGAGTTGCTAAATTAATTTAATTGATTTAGGAGCATACTCAATGTGGTGGGCTCCATGTGAACCAATCATTTCTCTAGTTGAGTCATGGTAAAATGATTTAAAAACTATAGTGGGAATGCTAGTACATATTCTAGAGTAGTGGGAATGTTAGTACATATGTCACTCCCAATTTTCTTATAAAGGTTACAAAATATAATTTAATTGTGTCATAGATACGTTAAATGTTTTTTAAATTTTAGACCTTCCTAATGAAAACTGAGAATGAATCATAGCCCAAATAATATGTATGGAAGTTTTTATATATTTGAGAAATATATATTGATCGTAAGTTATAGTAAAACCATGTTCATAGGTCTAAATATAATTGATATGGTTCGGATTACGTGTTAAATATGAACAAACTTAACAAAATATTATCTTTGTCATATCATTTAAGCTAAATAAAAGGTCGAGTTTCTAATTGTGACATAAAACATCATGTGTTAGTGTGGAGCATGTTTGTAAGTTTGTAACAGTAAAAAGTGCACTCCCTATGCTTTTCCCTTCATTCCAAACTCATTTTGACCAATTTATCCCGAGTGACATGTTTTTGCATAAAAGTTAGCAATTAACTTGAATCTAATCTAATCCTATATGCACACGTCCCTAGTTACTAGTCCTAATCGGTAGTTTATCCATTCTTTATCCCTAGTCAAATTCACAAGCACATAAATGAACTGTTCATTTCTATGACATAGAAATAACCTCCAATTTCCAAATTCAAATTAAATATGGGCCCAAACCTATTCCTCCCTAACTAGTCATTATTTATCAACTTGAGTGTTGAACGTCTTAATTTGTGTGGTAGGGTGTTGTATGAAAAGAAAGACCCTAATTCAATTTTATGAATGTGATTATTTTTTTAGATGTAGATATGAAGACTTTTTAGTTGTAAAATTAATTCTAAGGTGCACATTTTTTAGGTGTATCTAACTTGAAGAGAACATGTTTTCTTAGAAGCTTGTACTTGACGAGGATATTTTTTAGATTGTTTCAGCCATGTTGGTGCTCCAAATTGTATCCTACAATTCTAGGTAATGCACTCCAAGGTCTAAACTTGGGGGACATAGGTTGATTTAGATTTACAATGCAAGAATCATGATCAAACTACGAGAAATTAATGACCAATTGACAAGAACAAGCAACTCTTCTACACTCTAGTCTATGCTAGGACAAGGAGGGTATTCCTATAGACCATTACATGACCATTGAAGAGAAATGGGGAACAAATAGGTCACATAGCTTAGCCACAACCTTTGCTTAAGGATATCTCAAAGATTTGTCACCAAACACTCCTTACACTGACTTACTCAACTTGCAAACCTAAAGAACTCTTAATAACAAATTACTATTAGGTTACACGTTCAACTAAAGATGCAAATAGAATTTATATCCCTAAATGTGATATTATTTACAATAGCATACTTCATATGTAACCCTTGAAACCCAAATCATGTCTAACTCTCTAAGGATAGCTAATAAGTGAAGGCTCCTAAAAGATACGGTAACAGAAAATATTAATGAGTCATGCAAACTAGTAGAACACCTACTAAACTAACTTACAAAGAATAGAGCATAAATTCAATGTAAGGCAAAACCAACTACTAAAATGACTAGTGCCTTAATTCATTTGTGACAAAGTTAAGACCTCAGGACAAGTGCAAACATACCTACATAAATTTGAGCCTAAAATCTATATATGGATCAATTCAAAATAGAGATCTAAAACTACATTCAAAATTCCATCAGTCTAGTTGTAATTTAATTTAAAAGGAATTTTATAAAATATAGAAACTTTACATAACTAGACATTCTTTAACCATAATAACTAATCAAAGAAACCCCATATGCTATTTTGAAAAGGATTTTCAAAGACCTTGAAAAAGTTCTACAATTACATTGTGGCAGTCAAGTAATCAAAATGCAACAATGAGCTAGCAAATGTAGTCCCAAAGATATATTTATATTCCATGATATTCTCAACCATTTATATCATGGAGAGGATTTATGCTTACAAGCAACTTCTCCAATTTTTACAAACATGAAAGACATGATAAATCGTACTTGAACTAAGAATTTGGCAAAAGAGAACATATAAGACACGAGGACACTCTTAACAAATTTTAGAAAAAAATACATTAGTTGTAACTTCATAGAGAGAAGTTACATTTATACCCGATGATGGTTTACATTAATGTGGCTATCAAATGTGAGTAATTTGTAAGTAGAAATACCTCTTGGATTAATATCACCAATTACTATAGACTTGAGTGGAAGATATGTTTAAGTTTGTCCACCATTTGAAAGTTACGTTATCATGTGTGACTTTCATAAATCTAACTTCCACCTTTGTTTGACACATTGATATGGCTATCAATTAAAGAATGTTGATAAACTAATGCCATCAATTTAATATTTTAAGTGAATTAAAGTCAACAATCTAAAAACATATATAGAGAAGTCAAATAAGAGTTGCTAAATTAATTTAATTGATTAAGGAGCATACTCAATGTGGTGGGATCCATGTGAACCAATCATTTCTCTAGTTGAGTCATGGTAAAATGATCTAAAAACTAGAGTAGTGGGATTGTTAGTACATATTCTAGAGCAGTGGGAATGTTAGTACATATTTCACTCCCAATTTTCTTATAAAGGTTACAAAATATAATTTAATTGTATCATAGATACATTAATTAAATGTTTTTAAAATTTTAGACCTTCTTAATGAAAACTGAGAATGAATCATAGCCCAAATAATATGTATGGAAGTTTTAAGGTATTTGAGAAACATATATTGTTCTTAAGTTATAGTAAAACCATGTTCATAGGTCTAAGTATAATTGATATGGTTCAGATTACATGTTAAATATGGACAAACTTAACAAAATATTATCTTTGTCATATCGTTTAAGCCAAATAAAAGGTCAAGTTTCTAATTGTGACATAAAACATCATATGTTAGTGTGGAGCATGTTTGTAAGTTTGTAACAGTAAAAAGTGCACTCCCTATGCGTTTCCCTTCATTCTAGACTCATTTTGACCAATTTATCCCAAGTGGCATGTTTTTACATAAAAGTTAGCAATTAACTTGAATCTAATCTAATCCTATATGCACACATCCCTAGTTACTAGTCCTGGTCGGTAGTTTATCCATTCTTTATTCCAAGTCAAATTCACAAGTATATAAATGAATTGTTCATTTCTATGACATTGAAATAACCCCTAATGTCCAAATTCAAATTAAATATGGGCCCAATCCTATTCCTCCCTAACTAGTCATTATTTATCAACTTGAGTGTTGAACATCTTAATTTGTGTGCTAGGGTGTTGTACGAAAAGAAAGACCCTAATTCAATTTTATGAATGTGATTAATAAAAGATAGAGAGAATCTAGAAGAAAGATTCTAAAAGAGTGTTGCATCATTAGCTTACATCAATACTTGTATTTTGTGACAAACTAGGAATACTACACAGTTACTTGTGTCTTTGATCTTTCTTTCAAACCGTTAATTCAAATCTAGGGTTTGCATCATTGGCTTAGATCAACATTTGCATTTTGTGACAAACTAGGGAATATTGTATAATTGCTTGTGTCTTTGATCTTTTTTCCATACCATTAACTCATATCTACGGTTTTGACATAACGAGAAGATTCTCTTTAGCAAACTCCCAAAGGTGTTCCTACGCACTATTTATTTTGCAAAAATGAGTTCCATAAAGGAAGGTAAATATATTCTAATTGTCAAGAAGTGTGTAGATCATTTCCACAAACATAAATCAAATCCATGAACCAATTTCATTTCCATGTGCATGGCTATTAGTTTTGCAAGCACATATTTGACGCGAAACAAAAAACATACATTTATCCATTTTTTAATTTTTCCTTTCACAAATTTGATTATTGAGTAGACTTTTTGATCATGGAGAATAGACCATGATAGATTACTTTGTCATCACTTTTGAAGCTAAGTCCTTGAACCTGAACTCTAGTTTTTTTTAAGTGTAATCAGTGTTGTTACTGTCTCCTCTCTTTTGTCGAGGCTAAATTGTGTGTTATTGTTCACTTATTTTCTTATTTAGGCCTACATAAATTAAAAAATGTGTTTATCTGCTTTCATTTTGGTGAACTCAAGTGATCCCACACCTCTTTAGGTCTTGTCCTTTAGGGTTTAAATCTTATTTTATTTTCTAATTTTCTATGTTTCATATTAGATCTTAGGCTTATTTAATATATTTTATCCTCTAAGGGTTGTGTGTTGTGTTTATGCCAAAGTCTTATGATCCTCCTCATCTCCCTTTAAAAGTAAATATTCACTTGAATTCTACAATAGCCAAGAGTCGAGTTAAAAATGGAATGTCTAAAAAATTGACTCACAACAATCAACATAATGAGGATGATCTTGTTGATCATGAGGCACACTTAGACCAAATTGATAGGCATGATCTTGTTATCACTGCATAATTACTATCTTCTAAGCTTGAAATTTTAACTAATGTGTCCAATCCCACACATTTAGTGGATGGTCTTCACAATTTATTGATTGATAATCCTTATAGTTTAGAGGTACTTCAAGGCATTGCTATAGAGGCTAGTTATTTAATTTCTTTAAATGGTGTGTCTTCCCACCTCCCACCCAAGTTTATTCAAGTCCATTGTCACTCCTCACTCCACTCCTCAATTATATATGCCTCATACTTCTGATGTTTTCCATGCCATCCCTCATGGTGTTGTACCCACTTCTTATATGCCTCCCACCAAATCCATGGATATTTTACATCCCACTAGTACCATGGCTACTTCCCATCATACTAGAGTTTCACCTAAAACTAGTGTAATTCCTTCATCCCATCCTACTAGTTTCATGCATACCTATTTTCATTATAGCATTGCTCACTCAACATTCTCCTCCTACTAGTGTCATGCCCATACCCCACATTGATTTTACCCCACTCATCATTCATGCCTCATCTTACATATACACCAATTCCTATTATATCTCATGTTCCTATGCATAACATACACGTTTTGACACTTGTGCTCATTCAAAAGCTTAATAGAGTAGAGTGTAAGGCTAATGTGATGTTTAATGGGAATGATAAGGATGAATAAATTGAAACATAATATACTCCTCTTGTATTTGAGATAGTGATTTATCCATTATTAGTTGGTTTTGTGGTGCCACACTTTAAGATGTATAATGGAAAGGGTGACCCAAATACACATTTGAGATATTTTATCATTGCATGCTTGGATTATGTATATGAGGATAAAATATTGGCCAAATTATTTCCATGTAGATTGAACCAATATGGTATAAAGTGGTTATTTTCTCTTCTCAATATGTCCATTCATACTTTTTTGAGTTGTCCAAGGCATTTCTTCATCATTTCCAAGTAAATACGAGCCTAAAGACTACATTTTCAAATTTGTTTGACTATGTACGAGGGTCTAATGAGCATATTCATGATTATGTCATAAGATTCCAATCCCCGTGTTAAAAAATGTAACACCAAATCCCTAATGATGAGATCCAAAGAATCTTTATTGAGATATTGTTGTCTTTTATCCAATAGAACATGGATCTTGATAGTTATACCTCTTTTATGCATTTGTGTGCCTAAGTGAAAAATGTTCAATTGCAATTTCTAGCATCATATATGCTCATAATAAGATTTTTCACATGGTTCTTCTATGTCTTCTTACCCTTCCAAGTTTTAAAAGCAAAGTAATTCTCAAAAGAGCAATGAGAAACAAAGAAAAAGACTAGTGATCATCATGTGGCCAATGCTTCAAATGCTCTTATCTTCAATCTTTGATCTTTTACAATGTTTATGAAACTAAACAATTCCTAAGATAATGTGCTTCAAAGTTTACTTGCCAATATAATTTCCCTTCCTCCTATTTGTCTATTTGATCCATCTTTAGGGATACCTAAGAGATATGATGAAAATGTATTTTGTCAATACCATAGAGTTAATGGCCATCCTATACATAATTGCATGTCCTTGAAACATAAGGTACAAGATTTGATTGACAATAATATGATAATGTAGAAGTTATTAGTGATGGAGGCAATCATTATGTGGATTCCCCTAGTCAAAAATTAAAAATTTATACAAATCCTTTTGCTTGCCATGGTCAAGCGAATAATGTGGATTTATTTGAGGTAAATGAGCATATGGATAGAGATGATATTTGTGAGTGTCATGTCAATGGTTGTTTACATAGACATGAGGACCCTTTTGTGGGCTTGATTTATGGTAGATGATATTCTTCTTCACATTCTATACCACCAATTGTATCTGATGATGATGAGATGCCTCGTAATAATTATTATGACCCATTACATATGTGTGGTTCAATATGTGGTTATTCATGTGATGGTATTATTATTGATCCATCTTGTCAATTTAATGTATGCACCAAAGAATTTTTGTAATATCAACATCTTCAACAATGTACTTATGCACATTCAAGGGTTTACTTAAAGATGACTAGTGGCATTTTAATTGGTAATTTGGGTTGTATTATTTTACCATTGTAGGTGGGTTTCAAGGAAGTACTTATAGTATGTCATATCATCCCTTCTTCAGGTAGATTTGTGATTTCACATGGTAGGCCTTGGAGTGAGAAATGAAGAGTGATCCCTTCTATCTTACATGTATGTATCAGAGATCCATATGAGTTGGTATCAATCTAAGTCATTTTATATTGGAAACATATATGAAAACACCCAAGGAACCTCCTTATGAGTGTCAAGATCTAGTTCGTGATATTTACAACATGTGTAAAGAGTTGGGGATTTACACCTATGTTGCTATAAGCACTAAAAAGACGCATGGGTCTACATGGTAATCCTATGATGAATTGTAATCCTAAACATGTACATTTAAGTGTGTATATATGACCTCTCAACAAGCATTCTTCTTGGCAACACGTGGATTGAGTTTCCCTTCTTCATCCTTTCTCTTCTAACCCCTAGCCAACCTGTGAAACCTCGTTCCTTATTCATTCCCCCTTTGTCACCATTTCATCTTCTTCACTTTTTGGCCTTGTCAACATGGCCTACAAGTGTCATAACATGAGAAATTCATCTTCCCTAAGTCCATTTCATTTGTTTCAAACCTCTAGAGGCCTCCATTTGACCTACTAGACCTATCCCCATTTTCAGTTCTTGCCTAGCTTTCCTCACTTCTGGGTCACCCCCTTTTATTCTAGGGCCACCCTCTAAGGAATCCTACTAGTGATCTAGGGGATCTTTTTTTAATTTTTCCTTTTGATCAATTTCAAAAGCCAGATTGCATCTTTGACCTTCCAAGACCATGCTCCAACCTTCAATTTTCACCCAGGAGTCCTTCCTAGGGTCGCCCGTTGAGGGATCCTAGGGTCACCCACTAGGTGATCCTACTGGTGAACTGGGCGGCCCTATCATGTTTTTATGCGTGAGTTCCTCTTTAGTTTGGGTCCAAAATAGCTTCATTTTTTCTCCAATTTGCATGCAAATTTGACCCTAACTGAGCCTAGTCTATTCTAAGCCCAATCATCACTCCAAATCAACCATAATTATCTCAATTTATCTATTCTTAACTCTTCTCTCTCTCATTCCAACTCCCATTCCTCCATGAGTGATAAGCTTTCAAGCTTAGATCATTGTTCAATCAACCAAGTCTACTACCTAATCAATTAAGTTCACTGATCAATCAACCTTGTTAATTCCTCAATCTAATTGAGATAACTTCCCAATCAATCCCACCTATTGTGATTTCCTCAACACTATAAATACCACCTCCCACGAGTAATATGAGAGGCAAATTCATTATTGCAGCCTTTCAATAGCTTTATTTTTGCTCTCCACTTAGTATTGTTATGCTCTTCGCCCTGGGACGTAGGTGCCTTTTTCTTTTAGTTGTATTGCCCAAGATTTTCAAAAATCTCCATTTAGCATTGTTATGCTCATGAATTTTCAAGCCCAAGTGCTTCAATCATAACTTTCATAGCTCACCCAATCCAAGCTTTCATAGCTTGCTTTGAATCAATAACCACTCAATCCCTATCTTCAAGAGGAGTACCCCACTGCTGTAGAGGAAAGGAAAGGTTGCCAAAAAAAGGATTTCTGAGGATACACCAAGCTCATGCACCAAAGAGGATACAGGTTCTTTATGCTTCAATAGTTATTTAAATCATCTTTGCTCTTGGGAATAGTAATCTTGTTGTTGCAATTTCCTTGATAGGTTTATTTCAAGTTGATTAGATTAGCTTTGCTTTGAGTAGTTAAATTGTAATTCTAGATTAATTTCATTCCAAGTATTCTTAGATTAAACCAAAAATAGCTTCCAAAAATATAAAAACATAGTATAGCTTGCATTAGGAAAAACCATAGTAGATTGCATACATATTTCAATTTCTGGATTAAGTAGATCACTTTACATTTGAGAAAAGGAACCAACAATCATATTACATTCATAAATTAGTCACATACATCAAAAATATTAAAACATTAGAAAACTCAAAACCATCGATCCGATCATAAGGAATATTCCAAAACACAAGTTCAAACACTCAATACCACCACGAGGTACAATTCACAATTCACAACTCAAACTAGGCAAACCCTAGGTCAACTCTTGGTCAACCCTAGTTAACTCATTCTTCTCTAAAGAATTTGATGTGCCCAGGAGTTAGAGGTGAGTGGGTTAGGGTTATCCTTGAGGAGATAGGCAAAATATATCTTAGACCATGATTGACACAACAAGCAATTCAAGAACAAGAACAAACCCTTAGGATCATCCAAACAATACAAGAACATGAAAATTATCTAGAAAGCCTAAGAAACATCAACAAATATAATTAACATCCATCTAGGCATTGGAACACTAGGAATCCTAACAAGAGATCAATGACCAATGACCCTTTAGGTCATAGGGTTATCTCCACCATCACGACCATATAACAAACATCAACAAATAATAAGCCCCAAAACTAGCCAACCACTCTCCGCGATGTTATAATCCCACGAGAATAGAACCACCCCCAGGTTGCACCTCCACACAACTAGCTTCTACTATAAGAATGGGAGTGACTTGGAGGTCACCCACAACAATGAGAGGGTTCATGTGTTGTATCAAAGCTGACTCATATGCGTTTGCACCTGAGTCACATTTTGAGGAGTACATATTTTGGAGAAGCCAACATGGAATACAAATCCTTCTAGGATGAGTTTTTTGTGTTTCCACTTGAAATTATTCCACAATCACTTTCATACGTCTTCACATTCATTGTCATTTTCATATTCATTTCCGCTACACTCATCTTCATTTTTGTGCTCTTCACATTTGTTTGTTCCATTTATTTTGTGGTGTCTATGACAACCCCGAATATGATGGAACTTGAACTCAACTTAGGGAACCTTCCCTCTAGAGAACTTGAAACACCATCCTTTGATAGGTATGTGCCTCCTGACCCAACGACACCCATCTCAAACTATTACGATTATGAGGATTCAAACTATGAAAATGACAGAAGAGAACCTAGACGTTCTCTAACATTCAACAATCCTACATGGGAGAAAAACATAACAATTCAAGCCATGTATCATAGGGCATAAAGGTACAAGTAAGATCAGAGAACCATCAACTAGATCAACCCTCAACAGGCAACCCAAACTCACATCTAAATAATGAAGTAAGGCATTTAGAGAGGCATTTACAAGAGGCCAAAGATGCTCAAGAGGCCCTACGTGTCTCTCTCCAAGAAGAAGAACGTGAAAACATCATACGAGAACAAATAGGTGGGTCAAGTCATGAAAATACGCAAAATGAAGTTCCATGAAATGAGGAAACACAAAGAGTTCCTACGCTTGTTGATTTCATCGCAATACTAGTCCAAAGGATTAGGACTCTTGAGGCAAAACAATCCATTCAAGACAAAAGAGTGAAGTCACGTGACAAGAATAGGGTAGAACAAGACTTGGGGCCATCTCAAAACCCCCTACCTCAACTTCTATTCTCAAAATGGAAGTAATTAAGTCTTTTTGAATGGGAATCAAACAATGCAAAACCCTCATATGATTCAAAATAGTCGACAAAATCAAGAAGTTGCACTAGGATATCAAAATCGGCCTATGGAGTTAATGCTTTCAACCCCACAATCTAAAAGCACATTCCTAGGGACATACCTTTAGTATTTAAAGGAACCACTCGACCACATCATATGAAGTGTAACGCTACCATGACCTCTCCTAGATCTACTTAAGTTTAAAGGAGAAGAGACCCCAACTCACACATCAAGGCATACACAACTCTTGTGAGGGAACTTCTCCCTTGGGATGGATTCATTGCTAAAATCTTCCCAAAGACATTAGAAGGAATTGTCTTAGATTGGTACTATCATCTTCTCAAAGCCTCTATTTGTTCATTTGGACAACTTATAAGGGAGCTTGTCATGACTTTTGACATGAACAAACTCGTTAAAATAGGAATTCACAAATTCCTCACCATGAAGCAAGAACCAAAAGAGTTAGTGGCACACTTTGTCATACTATGGAGACAAGTGTTCTACTCATCCACAAGTTCCCTAAATATGGATCATAGGGAATTATGCGACCTCTTCCTACCATCCTTAATAGGTATATTCAAGAGGAAGTGCAGAAATTACCCTATAAATCTATGAGGAAGCCTTTAGAAAGTTCCCTTCAAATTAATCAAGTCACCATCAACAGCGAATGGAAAAATTATGATGTAAATGGGTGAATAGTAACAAATGATAACAACACGTCCACCATAAGGATATTAAATAACAATAGAAACTTGACTATGGACGGGGTAACAGATCGACCCCAATCAGGAATAAGGTGAAGGATGACTACAATGGAAGAGATTGTTACCCTCCAAACATCAACACAATAGACCGACCTTGACGTAGTCAAGGTAGGAGGGTCCAATAAAGGACTGTCCATCCTTGTAGCCATAAACAACCAACATCATGATCATAACAAAGATGTAACAATAACATACAAACAACAATAGAATGATAAGAGATATTCATAAACACATGACGCAAGATTTATCCTAGGAAAACCCTCAAAGAGAAAAACCCAGCCTTCAAAGATCACTTCCTATTATATTATAATTCCAAACCTCATTACATATGCCTATAGGGATTTTCATGTGCTAGGCCCTAGCCCAAGCTTACAAAAGATTCATAGGACACAACACCATTCTTCCATGTCTTATTTCTTCTTCTCCTTCTCTATTCTCTATTCTGTATCTTCTTCTATTCTCTGCTCTGTCTTCGACTTCTGCTCTGCTGTCTTCCGGGATCAAAACATTTCATATTTTCACATCATGTCTCCGCACACTTCATCACTCCCCTGAAATAATCTTTTATCCTTCATTTATATCCTCTGCAAGCCTTCAAAACATGATCTTGTTGGCCTAAAGGTAACATGTATCCTAAAATGTGTAATCATCCTTGTTGGTCGACCTAATGCTTCACAAATGAATAAAACTTGATGCGGTTCTCAACAAAGGTCTATCTAGTCCCATATCACCTCATGTGATGTTCCATTTGGCTTTCCAAGTCACAAAAGTGCTCCACAAGCCTTCTCCTCTCAATTGTCTACCTGAATGCTTTGTTCTGTAAAAGTTGGTGATCTTCTGATATCGATAACTCTCAGGAAACAAGTCCAAATCACTTGAAATCTTGATATGATGTAGATGACACTATGTAGATGCTAAGTCCTACTCCATGAGCTCTGATATAAAGATGTGGTAAAATGTGGTAGTCCCCATTGTCACTTTCTAGTACTCTGTAACTCAACATTAACTGTCCCAATTCACTGAATGACTTCCGTATGCTCCTGCATCAGACTCTTAGGGTTAATTGAAAAGCGAGCCTCTTCACTTTGGCCTGTACTATGTCAGAATCAATGTTGTCTCTTCGAATATGCTTGGGGATCTATTCACAAGTACTTGCAATTGCCTCAAGGTCGGCGGTTTGTTCAAGTCATCCATGCAAACTGCCTCAAGTTTGGTGATTGGTTCACAAATCACTACACTGCCTCATGGCTGGTAGTCTGTACAGGTCCTTTGCAGACTACCTCAAGTTCCTTCTCACTTCTTGTGAGCTAAATTTGGTTCTTTGCTTGCAAGTCGTTGCACTACCTCAATGGTTGGCGGTCTGAGCAAGTCTCCTTTGCAAGCTACCTCAAATTCTTTATTTTGCAATGGTCTAGGTTCAACGGTATGGCTACAATGTTGCAACTACCTCACAGTTCGGCGCTTGGTTGTCAAACACTTGTAGCCTACTTCAGGATCAATATATTCCTCTCAGATACCCACTTCAATCAACTAAGTGTCTCGTAGCATTAGAACAATCATTTTACTTCTCTTCTTTAGTCAATACATCCTCAAATTCTCTCTTCGGTACTTTCTAACCTCCAGTTCTATCAAAATCTTCCAGTTTCTTCTCCGCATACACTACGCTTATACTTCTCTTTGTTTCTACACCCATATTTCTTTTACCCCGATATAATTTATTGCTTCCCTTTCTCTTCTGATAGAATTCCTTGTCATCCCTTGTTTCTCTGCAATATGAACTTCTCTTTTCTGTTATGCTCTGCACAAACTTTCTCCTGCACTAGTTCCTCAGTTGTTTAGTCTACAACAAAATTCTCCTTAAGATCAATGTCCCACCCTCTTCCAATTTCTCTTCTAAACTTAGTGATTCAATAGGTTCTTCTTCCTCTGCATAAGTTATCTCTGCATTATTTATTGCTTCCCCATCATCAGTCCCTTGGTGACATTCAACACTTGATGCTTTTCACCTCCACACTTGAAAATAGGCTCCTCTCCAATCAAATCCTCTTTCATCCCTCCGGTATCCTTCATTGCGGTAAGAATTATGACTTCCTCTGTTGCTGCGGTAGAAACTTCTATCATCTCTCCCTCTGTGGTATGAATTACTATCCTTGTTTTGCTTCGCATGTGGTCTTCCCCCTCTGCATTTTGTTCTAGGTCCTTCTTTTCCTCCAACACATGAATACTTCATCCTATACAACCTTTTGAACATACAAGTAACATATTTCCATTTCGATCCATCAATCCATCCATAATCCATCTACATATAATCTATCATAGGCTTTCTCCTCCATAGTTTATTCCAACACATCTTTTCAGAGTGATTCCTTAATCCACATATTTTACAAGGGTATAGATCCCAACGCATTTCATTTTTATGTCCATGTCTATTACAATAAGAACAATGCATACCTTTCCTCCTTAAGTTGATTTGTTTGAATTTGTGACAACATCCTTATTCTCTTCATCTCTGATATATCCAAGGCCTTCATTTCTTGATCTCATTACTGACTCAATAGGCTCTGTAATTCCTTCTTGATACTTTCCCAATCCTTTTCCTTCATATCCCATTCTTTTCATGATCTTTAAACTAACATTGTTTTGAGAACTGTCTTTGTCAACACCATCACCAACAATTACAAATTTAGTTACATTGTTATCTTCAACCTCACCTTCTAAAGAAGCTTTTGTAGCATCACAAAAATCATTAGTATCACAAGAAACATCACAAAGTTTAGGCTTAGATCTTAGACTTTCATTCTTTTCCCTACATGCTACAAGTGACTACTCTAACTAATTAACCTATTCTTTCAATCCAGATATTTCACTCCTTTGTACACTGTTTTCCTTTTTCAACTTCTCCAAACTTTCTTCCAAATGTATGTTCCTCTTTTCAATCTGACCAAACAACTTGCATCCTTCTTCCAATTCTTCAAAACTTCTTTTGGCATACTCAAACAACTTCAACTCTTCTTCTAATTCATCATTCCTCCTTTTTACATTTTCCAATTCTTCTTCAAGAGTATCATATTTGTCTTCTCCTAGTTCGCTTATCCTCTCCATCAATTCTGAGTTATATCTTTTGATTTCACACAATTCTTCTTCTAGAATGTCCTTCTTGCATATTAGGTTTTCATTTTCTTTCTTCATCCTTTTTCCAATCTTTCTCATTGAAACAAATCATACAAATAACTTAATGTGAAAAGATTACCTGAATCTTTCTTGCCTTGATCTTTCTTCTGCAGTTATTCTTGTTATACTTTAGGGTTTTACACTTTCTTCCAACACTTTCTATGCCTCACGACAGATTGACAACCAACCCAGCAAATTTGCAACCTTCTTAACAGATTCGCAACCATCCCAATAGATTCTCAACCAGCTCTGATACCACTTGACGTAGTCAAGGTAGGAGGGTCGAATGAAGGATTGTCCACCCTTGCAGCCTTAAACAACCAACATCATGATCATAACAAAGATATAACAGTAACATAATGATAAAAGATATTCATAAACACATGACGCAAGATTTATCCTAGGAAAACCCTCAAAGGGAAAAAACCTAGCCTTCAAAGATCACTTCTCATTATATTATAATTCCAAACCTCATTACATATACCTTTAGGGATTTTCGTGTGCTAAGCCGCAACCCAAGCTTACAAAAGATTCATAGGACACAACACCATTCTTTTGTGTCTTCTTTCTTCTTCTCCTTCTCTATTCTCTATTATGTATCTTCTTCTATTCTCTGCTCTATCTTCGGTTTCTACTCTGTTATTTTCCAAGATCAAAACATTTCATCTTTTCACATCACGTCTCCACACACTTCATCACTTCCCTAAGACAATATTCTATCCTTCATTTACATCCTCCGCAAGCTTTCAAAACATGATCTTGTCGGCCTAAAGGTAACATGTATCTTGAAATGTGTAATCATACTTGTTGGTCGGCCTAATGCTCTGCAAATGAATGAAACTTGATGTGGTTCTCAACAAAGGTCTATCTAGTCCCATATCACCTCGTGTGATGTTCCATTTGGCTCTGCAAGTCACGAAAGTGCTCCGCAAACATTCTCCTCTCAACTGTCTACCTGAATGCTCTATTCTGTAAAAGCTGATGATCTTCTGATAGCGATAACTCCCAGAAAACAAGTCCAAATCAATTGAAATATTGATATGATGTAGATGACACTGTGTGGATGCTAATTCCTACTCCATGAGCTCTGATATGAAGATGTAGTAAAATGCGGTAGTCCCCATTGTCACTTTCTAGTACTTTGCAACTCAACATTAACTGTCCCAGTTCACTGAATGACTTCTGGATGCTCCTACATCAAACCTTGAAATAACAACTATTATCCAAGAGATAATCATCCAATGTGGAATAAAAATGGGAATTACACTAGGTACGAGCGACCTCCCTATGAGTACAATCAATTCTATTCCTTTCATAGGACAAGGGGCATAGTGTTGAGTCATGTTGAGAATATAACAGATTCATCGCTAGGTTACCAAAAGATCAACAATGCCTGTTCATTGAAATTTTACAAGAGGTTACACCTAAAAACAACAAAGATTTGAGATAGGCACATGTATCCATCACTCCACAAAATACCGACATGAAAAATTTTCAAGACCCTTTTCTAGCTCACAAGAACATTGAAACAAATAACCAAGACACGATGACTAAAACCACTGAAATGAGCATGCTTGCATAGTTATGACCAAAATGGAGAAGCCAGAATGTTAGGGTTGGTTGAAATATTACATGAAGAAGATGATGAACTCAACAATGAGCAAAACGATCTCCATGAAGGAGTGGTTTCGGTTGTAGAACCAATCCCCACTCTTATCAGGCCTTATGAGTTGATTGAAGATTTTTAAAAAACATATGCTCATATATCATTTATAGATCTTCTCAATAATTCTCCTTCACACCATTCATCCCTTTTGAAAGTAATAGGATTAAGGTATCTAGATGAAATCACTCCTCCGCTTAGTGAATAGATCAATTAGGTCGACCTTGACATGAATCCACCAAACACTGAATTGAAAGATCTAGGATTCTTCTTGATATAAAGCAGATGCCTTTTGAGGCAAATTTAAATAAGAAGGGAGATCTTGCTCTATACTTACAAGTGTGGATTTATGATACATGCATATATAGAATGCTAATTGATGATGGGGTTGTTGTGAACATAGTTCCATTTTCCCTCTTGGAAAGGATGGGATATGGACACACTAATATCACTATGTCTCGAGATACCCTAACAGGATACAATAACTTGAAATCTACCACAATAGGAAAAATAATGTTACCTATTTCCTTAGGGCCAAAAATAATTCCTACGACATTCTATGTTATCGAAAAAGATACTAGATATAACTTACTCCTTGGAAGGCCATGGATACATAGGATGAAGGTCATACCATCCACATTGTTCCAAGAGGTATGTTTCTCGCACCTTGAGAAAGTATAAATCGCAAAAGTGGATATGAAGCCTTTCAACATGGTTAAGACAGATGCAACTAAAAAGAAGATAGGGATCCCAATGGATTATGAGTTGCTGACAAATAAGATTTTTGTCCCAAATCCCACACCTCAATCAATATGAATTAAAAGGATGGAAACACGCAACAAAGCCACAAACAACGTAGAATAAAGAACTTTGAGAAATGGGAATCATCAAAATAGAAAGAGATGGTCTCAAAGAAATAATGACAAAAATCATGGAGTGGTTGGAGAAAGATGGACCTATTCAATTTCCCTTAGACATCCTCATAATTAACATATCACCGAAAGATGAACAGATCAATCAAACTTTCCCATGTATAGGAGAAAAACCCCACTGAATGGAGTGGCCAAAATTCAAAACAAAAACATTGGACTTGAAAGGAGTAGACCCATATGCCTTCTTAGATCCTAAGGAGGAAACATCAAAAAGTTGCACTCCTTTAATGCCACCAAAAGACACGACATCAAGTGAGTCCTATGTACCACTCTCACCCTTAGAAGATACTTACAAACCATGGACACCACCAATGAAGGTAGAGACTCACAACCAACAAGAAGTTAACTCGGTAGACAATGAATCAACAAATGTTCCAAAGAATTTGTCAAAATCCTTCCTAGATTCTCAACCCCGCAAGCAACCTTCTACTTCAACCTCATTGCAATCTATTGATATTGATGAATGGGAAGCACCTTTATTATAAATGGAAATGGTTGAAAGACTCTCAGACAAAGATGAAGTAAGCTAGGGAGAAATATAAGGAGCTTAAGTTGCAAATAACGATAGGAACCAAAGACCCTATTATCTTTGAGTTACCTAAAAAGTATATAGGGTATTCAATGGACTTATGGCTCAAACCTAACAAAAAAAATAGTATAAACTTCATTCCTTCAGATGAACAAAGGGAGCCTCAAACTCCTCTTGAATTGTTTCAATTCTTGCAAAGTATTCAAGAGCATGTCAAAGTGAAAATTTACATGCAGGACGAGTTTGACTTACTTGTGAAACTTTTAAATTGTGACGGGGTCCTATATTGAACTCCTTCTCACCAACACGCTTTCCATGCCATGGCTCACATAACATTACTGTGAGAAGTCATGGAACAAAGTCTGCTAGAGCAAAGCAATCCTTCAGGACCACATAGATTAGGAGAAATTGTCCTCCGGAAAGGTAGCACCAAAAATAAGAAACATAAGAAAAAGAGGAAGTTTCACACAGATTGGAAAGGACCATACATTATCAAGGAAGATGTTAGAAATGGTGCATATACTTAATTGTGAACTTGTTTATTACTCTTGAGTCTGTACACATTCTCCATTCTCCATCTTTCTTAGGTGCTAACACTGCAGGTACTGCACAAGGGCTCAAACTTTCTCTGATCAAACCTTTTCTCAACAACTCATGTATCGGTCTATTCAATTCTTCATTCTCAACTGGTGTCATTCTATGTGCTGCTTTGTTAGGCAAACTAGCTCCAGGTATAAGATTCATATGATGACTGATACTCCTAATTGATGGAAATCCTTCAGGTACATTATTTGATATGATGTCTTCACACTCTGTCAGCAACTCAGTTATCTCCTCCGGTTGTGATTCTTCAATCTTCAAGGTTTCAGGCTTCTTAGGGATCAAAGTGTTGCAAGTATGTACCTAACTAGTGTTGTCATTGATGTCAACATATCAGTGTTGTCATTGATGTCAACATATCAGTGTTGTCATTAGTGTCAACTATTCTCTTGTTTTGATGCTTGCTTGTAATGAGTTAAGTGTTGAAGATAATAAGCATCCCTGATACAGAAAAATAGTCCAGTAGATTGCTCCGCATTTCTTGTACAATGAATATCTTTGTCTGCGGATTGGAAGTTAGTTAGAGACATGTCTGAAGATACTACGTTCCAAGTTTGAGCCTCCAGTATGAAGATTTGAGTGAGTTATGTTCACCAAAGTGAAAACTATTTTTTCTGTATATTTGGTGGTGACAGGGAGAATGTATTATGCTCCACATTCCTCTACAATTAAGTATTTCAGTCTGCGGTTCTAAAATCAATTTTGTAATGATGATAAGTGCCTTCAACTCAAATGGTTCATGATTTGGTGGTCCTCAAGCAATCTTTTATTTATGACAGTAGCTAACAGTGTTGTTTATGTGCTCTAGTTTGAAGAATCTTCTTGATAAAGTGTTAGAGATTGTGCGGTTGTTCTTGATGATTACAATGTGCTTGTGGATGTCTCCTAATCATGTTCCTACCTTTGGATTTGTCCGCAAAGAGAAATTTGGATTGTGGATGAAGAATGTTCTTAGAAGACTTAATGTTAACACCAGTCTTGGCTGACTCGGTTGTTTTCATTACTTGCGGAGATACATCAAAGATTGTGGAAGTGTGTCATGGCGTGGAAGATTGCATTTGAGTCCTAACTAAGGAATAACATGATCCGCATACATCTTTCCCTTAGCTAATTTTGTCTAGGTCCAAACCTATTTCTATGTATGTTTGTAATGCCAACCTTAGAGATTGTTCCAATGGTTGATGAATGTAATGTCGACCTTGATGTACATTCCAAGGTTGATGAAGTGTATAAAAACATGTAATGAAGTTGCGAAAAAGATGTCCTTGTGTGAAAATGAAAAGATAGGTGTGAAGGTGTAAAAAGAGCAAAGCAGAGGAGTTATAATGTGCTTCAATGGAACTAAACTCAGGCATGGAGTAGATGCTATCAAATCAATTCACCAACCCTTGGTAGTGAGTTGTAACATTTGTAGTGAGCATTTTGGGTAGTGAGCCTTTATTTTTCGGTATTGATATAACATATTTATATCTATGGGCTAACACCCACCATGGTTTTTCCCCTACAGGGGTTTTCCACGTAAAAATCTGGTGTCTCATGTGTTATTGTGTTGAGCTTCTTGTTTCATGTTTTCATGGTTAAATCTTAATAACAGTAATTGAGCATTTGATGTGTTGATAAGTGATTAAAGTTTTAGAGACAACTGATTCACCCCCCCTCTCCCTCTCAGTTGTCTTATGCATTTCAACACAAATTATAACATGTATTCTCATGTCTCAAACCATCCAAAAATTTCCTTCCATCTACCAAATAGATTCTAGCATTTCGACATACTTCACTCTTAGGATCATCTTCCAAAGGAATCAAAGTAATTCTCTTTCCATTTGATGTTATAGCATATGTATTCTTTCTCCCATCATGTATAGGTTTTCTATCATACTGCTAGGGTCTACCCAACAAAATATGACTTGCATCCATAGGCATAATATCACACAATACTTCATCATGATATGATCCAATATGAAATTTCACCAAACATTGTTCACTCGCCAGTACCTTATGATCATCTTGAATCCATGCTATCTGATAGGGCTTAGGGTGTTTCAATCTCTCTAACTTCAACTTAGTCACCATCTCCTCTAAAACTAGGTTATCAAAACTACCATTATCAATTACAACTTTACAACATTTACCTCCTGATTTGCATTTGGTTCTGAACAAACTTTTCCTCTGTGGTGGTTCTTCATTTGTCTCTAATTAAAATAGTGCTCTCATCATGACAAGTGATTCTCCTTTCTTAGGTTTACCAACTGAAGTAGGTGATCCAACAGGTTCTTCCACATAGGATGCTCTTCCACCGTTCTTAGTTCTCTTGCTTGTACTCTCCTGATTACATTCAAATGCTCTATGTCCTTCACCTCCACACTTGAAACAGGTTCCTCTAAATGTTCTCCTATCATGTCCTCTTCCTTCTCTTCTATATCCTTCACTCTGGTATGGACTAGGGTTTCCTCTGCGGTAGAAATATCTGTCATCTCTCATGTATGCATTGTTGTCTCTGTCCTCCTTCTTGAATATGTTCTCTTGTCTGTTCTGCTCGGCATATGATCTTTCTCCCTTGGAAAATGTTCTACCTTTATGAAATTTACCTCCTCTACCTCTCTATTTTTTTTTATCATGCCTCTTATTCAACTTCCCTTCAACTTTCAGGGCAAACTGATATGCTTCTTCCAGTGTTGTCATCCTTACCAAACTCAGTTCTTCTTGAATGGTCAATCTCAATCCATTGATGTATCTAGCCATTTTCTCCTTACTTGCTTCACTATGTCATGTCCTTATGATCATCTTATGAAATTATTCAGTATACTCCTTCATAGATTTCTCCTTTTGTCTCAGGTTTTGCATCTCTTTAACAGTTCTAACTCATAGTCAGCAGGTATAAATTGATTCTTCAATTTTGTCACCATCCTGTCCCATTTTGTAATCTTTTCCTTTCCTCTCCTATGTCTATACAACTAAACTTCTTTCCACCATATAGCAAAATGTCTTTTCAGCTTTGTTTTTGCAAATTTCACCTTCTCCAGATCTTCAATTTCTTCATACTCAAAGTACTCTTCCATGTCATTTATCCATTCAATCAACTCTTCAAGATCCAAATTGCTAGTATGGATTGGTACATCAACTCTAGGTCTTTTCCCAATCTTTGAAATAGCTCGCAACATCTTGACTTAATCTGATTCTTCTTCTTCTTCACCTCCTAGGGTTTCTTCAGTTTGATTCGCAGATTGAAATTCTTCCTCATCACTCTCAATATCAATTCTAGGGCTTAGTCCTTTTCTTCTATCTTTTTCAACATCATCAAGTCTAATTTGCATTGTTTTCATCATCTCCATCATCTCATCCATTCTACCAGCCATTGTTCCAATAGTAGGGATTCTCCTCGACGGTATCTTCCTAGGATCAAGTGCAAACTGCCTCAATTTCAGAGATCAGGCTACAAGGTGACAACTACCTCACAATCGGCAATCAATTATGACACAAGTACCTTGCCTTGAATTTGGTGATCTGTTCACAACAAGATCTTACATAATTCCTTTGCCAACTTCACTCAACTTGCTCCCAAAGCTTCAAACTTTCACTCTAATACCACTTAGTGTAGTCACAGTTAGGAGGGTCCACAAGGTGAACTATCCAAACCGTGCAGCTAGAGTAAACACAATGGAAACAACTCAAAGATATGGACAAAATGCAGATTCAGTCATTCAGTATATCATAGAATTCAAATACAATTTGGCTGACAATTAGGGCTCACAGGCCTAATTACAAAATATCAAAACATGCACAAGATATATCTTTGAAGCTCCTTCGCAAAGAATCCAAACTATGACTTATGCTGAAAATGATCATAACTACTTTCCTAGGCATATATTACATCATATATATCATGTCCGGTACAAAAGATTCCCTTGCATCAGCCAAGGAAGATCACAAACTCCAATGAAGAGTTGTAATGTGTGTACATGGATAGGTCAGACCTAAATAAATAGAACTCCTCTACAAATGAATGGAATGATGAGCGAATCTTGGTGGTGAAGGGGCACCCTCATGCACATATTAATCAATTTTGGGTTTTGTCTTGTTTTGATAATGATTGATGTAAATAAGGTCATTTAAGACCATGTTATGTGTGTTGGAGTCCATATTGGGTCATTAGGTGGATTGGTGAGGCAAGTTGCATATGGATAAAATCCTAGTCACCTATATGCTAGAAGACAAAGATTGGACAATGAAAAGTTTTCAAGCACCCAAGTCATGAAAGAAAGCAATAAAAGAATCCCAAGAGTCACCTTTCTCCAAGTTAGATGCCACCAAGAAAGAAGGGGAATACCAAGAGTCATTGGAGCCTAAAATGAGGAAGATGAAACTATGCAAAGGAGATCTTATAAATAGATTGAAGTTTGTCTCCAAAGAGGCATTGAAAAAGAAGAGAAGAGCCCAAATTTATTTCTGATTTTTGCAGGTCATCAAGAGGACGTCCATGGGTGATGTTGAAGATAATTCTCTAAGAGAAATGCACCCATTTTGATGAGGCAAAGAAGGTGAACATCCATGGTGACTTGTTAGATGAAAAATTTCTGAATTTGTAAGCTTATGGAGGTGGATAGTTGGAAAGTTTGTTGGTGATATTTCATAGTTGGATTTGTGAAGGTTATGTATGTGTGTTGCCATCTTGATTGGCTGCATAAAAACATTTGGGTTGTAAGTATTTGTTGCTATTCATGTTTTATGAAATTCTCAAGATATGGTGTTACTTCATAATTGAAATTGTTGCTACAACATTCACAATTTGTTTGAACTTAGGGGCTGCAAGTTTAAGAGATTAATATACATTTATTTTGCTACAACTAAAGGAATCAAAGGGACAAACAAAAATCCTTAATGGCTATAAATTATCAAAGTTAATTTTCATCTAAGAGAAGAGGAGTAATCTTGGTAAACAACAATCTTAAGGCTGAAATTTAACAAGGATACACATACAATTTGTTTCAATCTTTGAAGTTTTGAGCACATGATTATGATAATTTGAAGGAATGAATATTGCTATTATCACAATGCACATAAGAGAAGCTAATTGTGCTACATAATGGGACAATCCTTCATTAGATTCTTTTGTCTTGTTTGCATCACTCGGGGAAGGTCAGCTACAAACCAATAAACAATTTGATGGGACAAATTATGCTTTATAAAAG
Source organism: Cunninghamia lanceolata (assembly GCA_027924645.1). Taxonomy (NCBI): domain Eukaryota; kingdom Viridiplantae; phylum Streptophyta; class Pinopsida; order Cupressales; family Cupressaceae; genus Cunninghamia; species Cunninghamia lanceolata. The sequence continues at coordinate 529,544 of BSBN01000766.1, read as the reverse complement.
GTACGAATGAAACACCATCTTCTTTGTCTTGGTTATAGAGTATGGAAAGTGACAGAGATGAAGTATACCATGCCTCATAATGGTTTAACAATTGAAGATGAAATCAAAGAATATGAGTTAAATATAAAAGCTAGGGATGCTCTATTAAGTGCCTTGTCTGACACTGAGCTGGTAAAGGTCATGGATCTAGATTCTACAAATGAAGTCTGGGAAAAGCTAAAAAATATGTATGAAGGAGATGAATTTGTAAAAAGAGCCAAATTGCAGGGCCTAAAAGTGAAATATGAGGGTTTAAAGATGAGCAAAGATGAAAACATAACAACCTACATGAAAAAGGTTGATGAACTTGTCAATGGAATAAAAGGTATGGGAGGAACTATTAATGAGAAGGAAGTTGTGATGAAAATTCTTAGTTCATCACCTAAGTTCTATAGTCACAAGGTAGCTGCAATTGAAGAAGTAATGACTGTAAAAGAAGTCGATAAGGATCAGTTGCTTGGAAAGCTTACAGCCTTTGAGATGAGAGACTTTGGTGATGCTCTGCTGAAGGTTGAGACTACTTTCAAAGCCAGTACTTCAGAGAAGATCTCCAGATCTGAAAAGTACAAGGTGGAAGCTAATGATGGGCTTGATGAAATTGAAGCCAACTTTGTTGACAAACTGCAAAGAGGTTCTGGTAAGTTTAAAGGCAAATTAGCTTTCAATTGTTTTTCATGTGGTAAGGTTGGTCACTATGCTTCTAGATGTCTTGAGAGAATTGAAAGGAATAGAAAAAGATTTGAGAATAGACCTAGGGTTCCAAAGAAATGCTACTATGTTAGAGATCTTGATGATGAAGGTGTGACAGATGATGAATCTAGTGATGCTAGTACTAGTGCAAATGAATGCTTGTTTATTGCAATTAAAGAAGAACCTATGTCTACTAATCCTACTAGCTGTGTGAAGGAAGAAAAACCAGTGGAAGAAAGTGCTTTGGCTGTTCAGGTTGAGAAAGATAAGGATGAATGGATTATTGATAGTGGATTCTCACACCACATGATTTTTGACAAAAGTAAGTTTGTGAGTTTGCAAAATATGATGGAGGATTGGCTAGGTTTGGAGATAATGCAACTAGTAAGATTTGTGGAAAAGGATCTATTTCTTTTGATGGAAAGCACAACACTAATAATGTCCTATAAATGAAGGGATTAAAACATAATCTTTTGAGCGTTGGTCAGATGTATGACAAAGGTTATGATATGAGATTCAAAGATAATGGGTGCAAGATCATGGAAAGCTCTGGAATAGTGATTGCTACCGATAAAAAGACTAGAGGTAACATTTACCAATTAAGAGGAACTAATGATCATTGTTTATTGGCTCAGACATATGAGAGTTGGTTGTGGCAAAGAAGGATGTTTCATATCAATTTTGATAATTTGGTGAAGATAAGTTTTGCACGGGTTGTAAGAGATCTGCCTAAACTTGTGAAGCCTGCCAACACCATTTGCAAAAAGTGTCAATTTGGGAAACAAACAAGAAAAAGTTTCAAAAGAAAAGAACAATTCTTTGTTGGATTGCTAGAGCTAGTACATACAGATTTGTGTGGTCCCACAAAAACAAGAAGTCTGCAAGGTGACAGGTATTTTGTGTTGCTTATTGATGATTATTCTAGAATGACTTGGGTCACTTTTCTTACAGAAAAATCTGAAGCCTTGGACAAGTTCAAAGTTTTCAAGGTAATGGTTGAGAATGAGTTAGAGTTGAGGATCAAATGCTTAAGGTCTGATAGAGGAGGTGAGTTCACATCAAATGAATTTAATATTCTCTGTGAAGAACAAGGGATAAAGAGACAGTTGTCTGCACCTAGGACTCCTCAGCAGAATGAAGTTGTTGAAATAAAGAACATGACAGTCAGGAGGCTACTAGGACTATGTTAAAGGATGCTGACTTACTAGAAGTATACTAGAGAGAAGCCATACATACTATCATGTACATCCTAAATAGAGTTCAAGTCAAAGGTAATAGCTCTAAAACTCCTTTTGAATTATGGTATGGAAGAGTTCTAACAGTGAAGTATTTCAAAGTTTTTGGTAGCAAGTGTTATATCAGAAGAGAAGAAGAACTAGGCAAGTTTGATGCTAGATGTGATGAAGGAAATTTTCTTGGTTACTCTACCAAGTGTAAGGCCTACCGGTGCTACAATAAGAAATTGAAAAAGATCATTGAAAGTGCTAATGTGAAGGTGGATGAAGACAAGGAAAGAATATCAGATCTGAGTGGTTATGAATCAGATGTACCTGTGGCTATAGTGAATGAAGAAAAAGTTGAGCAAGAAGACAATCAAGATGAAGAAGAGGCTCTGGAAAATGTTGTTAGGACTCCCAGGTATGTAAGGATTAATCATTCTGAAGATCAGATTATAGGTGACAAAAGCAAGGGTGTACTAACAAGGAAAAGAGTTGTAGGAGAACAAGTGAATTACTGTTTACTTTCAAAGATTGAACAGAAAACTGTAAATGAAGCTTGTAATGATGAAAATTGGGTAAAAGCCATGGAAGAAGAGCTGATGCAGATAGAGAAAAATCAAACTTGGGAATTGGTTCCTAGACCTGCCAATATAATGTCATTGGAACTAAATGGGTTTTCAAGAACAAGCTAAATGAAAATGGAGATGTTGTAAGAAACAAAGCAAGGCTTGTGTGCAAAGGATATTCTCAAATTGAAGGAATAGATTTTCAAGAGAATTTTGCTCCAGTGGCTAGGATTGAAGCAATCAAAATATTTTCTGGCATTTGCAGCTCACAGAGATTTCAAAGTGTATCAGATGGATGTGAAGTCTGCATTCTTGAATGGTGAGTTGGAAGAGGAAGTCTACATTGAGAAACTGGAAGGGTTTCAGTTATCAAACTAAGGTGATATGGTGTGCAGATTGAAGAAGGCATTTTATGGACTAAAGCAAGCCCCCAGAGCCTGGTATGCAAGGTTAGACATATATTTGATGCAATTAGGGTTTAATAAAGGCACTGCTGGCAGCAATCTCTATTTCAAAATCAATGATAATCAAATCCTAATTGTTGTAGTTTTTGTTGATGACATTATCTTTGGAGGAAATGAAGGTATGTGCATGAAGTTTGCAAGAGAAATGCAAAATGAATTTGAGATGTCTATGTTTGGTGAAATGAATTTCTTTCTAGGTTTGCAAATCACTCAATCAGATAAAGGAATCTTCATTTCTTAGTCTAAATATGTGAAAGAGTTGTTGAAGAAGTTTGGGATGGAGGACTCCAAACCAGTATGCACTCCCATGGTGACTGGCTACAAGTTGATCAAAATTGATGAATCACCTAAGACTGATTAAAGAAGGTACAAATCTATGATTGGAGGATTACTTTATCTAACTTAAACCAGACCTGATATAATGCATACAGTATGTCTTGTGGCAAGATTTAAAGAAGATCCTAGAGAATCACATGTGATGGTAGTTAAGAGAATCTTGAGGTATTTGAAAGGCACATTAGATCATGGCTTATGGTATCCAAAAGATAATGATTTCACTCTTAGTGCTTATACAGATGCAGATTGGGTCAGAGATGTTGATGATAGAAAAAGTACAACTGCAGATGCTTTCTTCTTGGGTAATAGATTGGTTTCATGGCTGAGCAAAAAGCAAGATTCAATATCCTTGTCTACTACAGAGGTAAAGTATATTGCAGCAGCATGTTGTTTTACTCAAGTATTGTGGATGAATTAGACTTTGAAAGACATAAAAGTTGTGTATGAAGATCCAATTGCAATCTTTTGTGACAATACAAGTGCCATAAACATTTCAAAGAATCTAGTGATGCACTCAAGAACAAAGCATATAGCAATAAGGTATCACTTTTTGAGAGAAAAGGTGATAGAGAATGAAGTAAAGATGGAATGTGTCCACAAAGGATCAGATTGCAAATATTTCCACTAATCCTCTGTCTAAGGATACCTTTGAGTATCTCAGAGAAAAATTAGGGGTTATTACCCCTCCTGCTCTGAACTAAGATCCATAAGAATGCATTAGTCTAATGGTGTCCAAAGTCTCATTCTTTGATCTGGATTGATGTTTTGCGAGCTACCTCTTAGGGGGGTAGCAAGTGTTTCTGATATGTGTTCCTAACAAAGAGCAATAAGTGTTACAATATTGATGAAAGAGTAATTTGATCAAAGCAACAGAGTGAAAGTATGTGCCCTTTTCCATTGATGTTAAAGGGGGAGATAAATCATATGAAAAACTCAGGAGGAGAAAGAGTGCAAATGTGTAAAAAGAAAGGGGGAGTATCTTGTCTTGATGGTCTTTATAGTTTTTCACATCATATGTTGCCATCAATGACAAAGGGGGAGATTGTTGCAAGTATGTGCCTAACTAGTGTTGTTATTGATGTCAACATATCAGTGTTGTCATTGGTGTCAATTGCGCTCTTGTTTTGATGCTTGCTTGTAATGAGTTAAGTGTTGAAGATAATAAGCATTCCTGGTATAACAGAACAATCCAATAGATTGCTCTGCATTTCTTGTAGAATGAATATCTTTGTCTGCAGATTGGAATTTATTTAGAGACATGTCTGAAGATGCTATGTTCCAAGTTTAAGCCTCCGATATGAAGATTTGAGTGAATTATGTTCACCAGAGTGAAAACTATTTTTCTGTATATTTGGTGGTGACAGGGAGAATGTATTATGCTTCGCATTCCTCCGCAGTTAAGTATTTCAATCTGCAGTTCTAGAATCAAGTTTGTAATGATGATAAGTGCCTTCAACTCGAATGGTTCATGATTTGGTGGTCTGCAAGCGATCTTTTCTTTATGACAGTAGTTGATAGTGTCATTTATGTGCTCTAGTTTGAAGAATCTTCTTGACAGAGTGGTTAGAGATTGTGTAGTTGTTCCTGGTGATTACAATGTGCTTGTGGATGTCTCCTGATTGTGTTCCTACTTTTGGATTGGTCCACAAAGAGAAATTTGGATTGTGGATGAAGATTGTTCTTAGAAGAATTAATGTTAACACCAGTCTTGGCTAACTTGGTTATTTTCATTACTTGCGGAGATACATCAAAGATTGTGGAAGCGTGTCGTGGCATGGAAGATTGCATTTGAGTCCCAGCTAAGGCATAACATGATTTGCATACATCTTTCCCTTAGCTAATTTTGTTTAGGTCCAGACCTCTCTCTCTCTCAGACCTATCTACCTCCTAGTTAAATCCTTTTCCTAGCTTTCCTAGTTTTCCTTTTCCTTTCTAATTTCCCTTTAGATCCCACCAATTTTTCCCTATTTTACTATTTTCCACCTCTCCTCTCATCATTCTTCCCATCCAATGAACTTTAGTTTTATCTTGTTTCCATTTCATCCTACCAATTTATATCCTCATCCCTCTTTTCATGTCCTAGTTTTCTTGTTTCCATTTTCTTTGTTGATGAGAGAGAGAGAGAGAGTTTTCTTGTTCATTTCCTTCATTGATAAGGGAGAGGGAGAAATAGAAGGGAGAGATAGGAAGATATAGGAATGATAGGGGAAGAGAGGCAAGAGATAGAGAGATAGGGAGAGATAGCTAAGTAGAGAGAGATAGAGAGGAGACAAATAGGGAGAGAGAGGAGACAAAGGGGAGAGATAGGGAGATAGAGAGTGACTAGAGAGATGTCTAGAGAGGTAGGGAGATAGAGGAATGATAGGGGAGAGAGAGGAAAGAGATAGGGAGAGATAGATAGGTAGAGAGAGAGGAGATAGATTGGGAGAGATAGAGGAGACAGAGGGAGAGATAAGGAGATAGAGAGTGAGTGAGATATCTAGAGAGATAGGGAGAGAGATTGAGAGGTAGAGGGATGATAGAGAGGGAGATAAGGGAGAGATAGGGAGATAGAGGTTTAAGGTTGCTCAGGTTTAGGGTTTAGGGTTTAGGGTTTAGGGGTTAGGGGTTAGGGATTAGGGGCATTATTTAGGGTTGAGGGATTTAGAGAGAGAGAGAGACTTCTTTTGACATGCAACTGTAAACTCTGAATAATGCCCCTAAACCCTAAACTTGAGCAACCCTAAACATCTAAACCTTAAATAATGCCCCTAAACCCTAACCTCTAACCCCTAAAACATATATAAACCCTAAATAATGCCCCTAAGCCCTAACCCTTAAACCCTAAACCTGAGAAACCCTAAACCCCTAAATCCTAAACCCCAAACCCCTAAACCCTAAACACTAAACACAAGCAACCCTAAACATCTATCTCCCTATATCCCTATCTCTATCGTTCCTCTACCTCTCAATCTCTCTCCCTATGTCTCTAGCCATGTCCCTCACTCTCCATATCCCTATCTCTTCCTATGTCTCTGGCCATGTACCTCACTCTCTATATCTCCCTATTGGTCCTCTCTCTCTAAACACTAAACCTCTAAACCCTAAACTGTAAACCCTAAATAATGCTCCTAAACCTTAATCCCTAAACCCTAAACCTGAGAAACCCTAAACCCCTATCTCCCTATCTCTATCATCCCTCTACCTCTCAATCCTTCTCCCTATCTCTTTGGATATCTCGCTCACTCTCTATCTCCCTATCTCTCCCCTCTATCTCCTCTATCTATCCCCATCTATCTCCTCTCTCTCTCTCTCTCTCTCTCTAGCTATCTCCAAACTCAAGCAACCCTAAACCCCAAACCCCTAAACCCTAAATCTAAGCAACTCTAAACCTCCATCTCCTTATCTCTCCCCTATCTCCCTATCTCTATCATCCCTCTACCTCTCAATCTCTCTCCCTATGTCCCTGGCCATGTGCCTCACTCTCTATCTCCCTATCTCTATCCACAGTCTACTCTATATCTCCCTATCATTCCTCTCTTTCTATAAACCCTAAACCTCTAAACTTGAACCCCTAACCCCTAAACAATAAACCCTAAACCCTAAATAATGTCCCTAAACCCTAACCCCTAACCCCTAAACCCTAAACCCCAACCCCTAAACCCTAAACCCTATACCCAAGTAACCCTAAACCTCTTTCTCCCTAGCTCTCCCCTCTCTCCCTATCGCCTTTGTCCCTCTACCTCTCAATCTCTCTCCCTATGTCTTTAGCCATGTCCCTCACTCTCTATCTCCCTATCTCTTCCCTCAGTCTCCTCTATATCTCCCTATTGGTCCTCTATCTCTCTATAAACCCTAAACCCTAAACCTCTAAACATTAACCCCTAACCCCAAAACCATAAACCCTAAACCCTAAATAATACTCCTAAACCCAAGTAACCATAAATTAGGCACTAACTTAGGCGCTAAATCAGACGCTAAATGAGGTGCTAAATTAGGCACTAATGTAGGCGCTAAATTAGGTGCTAATTTGCACCTAATTTAGCACCTAATTGTTCTAATTGGTGCAAAAAATGCCAAAAATAGCGCCATCCCAATAAATAGCATTGACTTTTTCAAAAAATTGGAGAAAAATACATTAAAACAGTGGGTGGAAGCAAAAACGGAGCAAAAAAGGGAGCTAATCATAGGGATTTGTTATAGTGAGAGTATTTTTAGTGTTATGCTCCGCATTTATTTATGGTTGAAGATATGCCTGTGTGGTTTGGAAGTGATGATCAGAGGTGTTATATCCAAAACTTCAAGTTTTGGATCGTGTTGCATTGGAAGATGTGTTTGACAAAATGTTTGACTGTGAATAAGGTTGTCTAGGAGAAATGAGACTGCTCTGCATTTCTCTACATTAAGGTTTCTTGTCTTGTATATCTAGGAGCATGCTTATATTATCTATATCTACCTTCCCTTGAAGTTTCTAGTGTTAGGTCACTCTGCAAGTTCAGTTCTTGTGTTGGTGTTCAATGGTAGGGCATCCTGATGTGCAGAATGAAGACACTCTTTTTTTAGGTGGTTGCGACAGTGTTGTAGAAGATTATGATGATGCTGGAAAGATGTGTGGATGCCATGGAATACTTCTTTGTGGCCTGTATGACATTTTTGGACTTGGAGAGGCATGTATGTGGTTGTTTGTAGTATTTGTTCAGGTTTGGATGACTTGGCTTTCTAGAACTATTCGCGGAGGTACTTCGTGGATTGTGGATGTGATGAGTAGCATGGTGGTATAGATTTGAGTCCTAGTTAACTCTTGGCATGATCTAGTTTCACTTCTTTCCATCGCAGAAGTGTTTGGTGTTGCACGTTTGAGGTGCACACGTTTCATTAAGGCTGACCTAATTGAGAATGTCTTAGGTCGTGGATGGTATAAATGCATGATGAAGTTTGAAGTAGAGCAAGCAGAGAAGATGACGTGAATATGAATCAAGGGTGGTGAATGGAGTGCGAGATTAAATGCTTATGACTCTCGGATGTAGTGAGCAGAAGGTGTCTACATTTCAGTTTGCTTGAAGTTGTTGGAGGTAGTGAGCTGAAGGTTGCGGGTGGCATAAAGTTGCAATGGTGGATTTTCCTGTTGCTTTGAGATAGTGAATCTATCTATAACAGTTGTCTTCTATTCTTCTCTCTTCTAGACATTGAGTCCTTCTGGCAATGAGCCTTTCTTCTGGGCAATGATCCTATTTGTTTTCAATGTTGCTATTCATATATATGTGAGCTAATCCTCACTATGGTTTTTCCCTTCTTAGTTTTTCCACGTAATCTAGTGTTCTTATGCGTTTTCATTGATGCTTCATATGTTTACATTTTGTTAATGCATAATAAGAGGTTGAAGACTGGAATAGCATTGAGGGTTTAATGTTTTAATATACAACTGATTCACCCCCCTCTTAGTTGTCATGTGCACACTAACAATTGGTATCAGAGCCAAATTCCTTGAAGAATCTTAACCTCTTGAGGAAGATTCGGATGGCACACAGGAAAGGTATTAAGATTCCCTTGTTTGATGGATTAAATTATGCTTTTTGGAAGATCAGGATGGAAAGTTTTCTTGTCTCTTTAGGGTATGGCGTATGGAATTTAGGTGAGAAAAAATATACTATACCTACTAATGGCCCTAAGGATGAATATGAGATTATAGACTGAGAACAATGGCAAGGCAGGGAGTGCTCTTCTGAACGTCTTTCTGATTTAGAGTTAGTGAAAGTAATGAGCTACAAAATTGCTCTTGAGATCTGGAAGAAGATGGAAAGTATCTATGAAGGAGATGACAAGGTCAAGCAAGCAAAGATGCAAAATTTGAAGACCAAGTTTGAAACCCTAAAGATGTCAAAAGATGAAAACATTACAAGCTACATGCAAAGAGTGAATGAAGTTGTCAATTCCATCAATGGTCTTGGTGGAAAGATGGAGGAAAGTGAAGTGGTAAAGAAGGTACTAAGAACTCTTCCAAAATCTTATAGTGCCAAAGTTTCTGCTATTGAAGAAGTTCGTGACTTGAATACTTACACTAGAGATCAATTGTTTGGTACTTTAACTACTTTTGAATTGAGAGAGTTTGCTCAAGATGATCCAAGAAAAGAGATTGCTTTTAGGGTTAGTAAGATAGAAAAGAATGTTGAATCAGATCCAAATAACGTTGATGAAGTGGAAGCAAATTTTGTAAGTAGATTGAAAAAGGGGTATGAAAAATACAAGGTAAGTTACCCTTCAAATGTTTCAGCTGTGGAAAGATAGGTCATTATGCTTCAAAATGCCCGATCAAGATTTCAAATGAAAAATACAAGGATACCACAGGTAAATCAATCAAGAGGAGTTATTATGTTAAAGAAGATGCTAGCATATCTTATGATGAGTTTGACTATTTGGATGATGAAAGTGATGAATGCTTGTTCATGGCTCTGAATGTTGGAACTAATTCTACTGACTCTAAAAGATGTATGAAGGAAACTGCTCCACAAATAGGGCACAATATCAAAGGAGCTTTGGTAACTACTTTTCATGCAAGAGAAGAGGAAAACTACTAGATAATTGATAGTGGATATTCAAATCATATGATAGGTGATAAGAACAAGTTTGTTAAGCTTGAGAAGTTTGATGGAGGTTTTGTTAAGATTGGTGATGATGCATCTGCTAAGATATGTGGAAGAGGTTTAATTAGTTTTGATGGCAAGCACAATACAGATGATGTTTTCTATGTTAAGGGGCTCCGACATAATCTTCTAAGTGTAGGAAAAATGTGTAGCATAGGATATAACCTTGTGTTTCAGGATGGTGGCTGTGAAATCAAAAAATAAAGCTTTGGAACTCTGGTTTATACAAGATCAAGGACAAAAGAAAATGTATATCAGCTCAAAGGGGCTAATGGTATGTGCTTTATGACTCAAATTAATGAATGTTGGCCATGACATAGAAGAATGTGTCACATCAATTTTGACAACCTAGTAAGGATCAACTCTACTCAAGCTATGAGGGATCTGCCAAGAAATACAAAGCCTATCAATGCAACTTGTAACGAATGTCAGATTGGGAAGCAGACAAGGAAGAATTTCAAAATTAAAGAGTATTCTACCAAAAGACCTCTAGATTTAGTGCATACAGATCTGTGTGGACCCAAAAGAATAGGAAGCTTTCAAGGTGACAATTATTTCATGTTGTTGATTGATGATTACTCTAGAATGACTTGGGTAACCTTTCTCAAAGAAAAATTAGAAGCTCTAGATCAGTTTAAAGCATTTAAAGTTATGGTTGAAAATAAAATAGATTTAAAAATCAAGTGCTTGAGGTTTGACAAAGGTGGTGAGTTCATCTCCAATGAGTTTAACTATTTTTGTGAAGATCATGGAATAAAAAGGCATTTGTCAACCCTTAGGACTCCTCAGCAGAATGAAGTTGTGGAAAGGAAGAATAGGATAGTTCAAGAAGTAGCAAGGACAATGTTGAAAGAATCAAATTTACTGGATATATTGGAGAGAAGCCATTCATATTGCAGTCTACATACAAAACAGAGTGCTTACAAGGGTCAACAGTTCAAAGACTCCATATGAACTATGGTATGGAAGAACTCCTACTATAAAATACTTTAGAGTGTTTGGAAGCAAGCGCTACATTAAGAGAGATGTAGAAAACTTGGGAAAGTTTGATACAAGATCATATGGAGGAATTTTTCTTGGATATTCTACAAAAAGAAAGTATTACAGGTGTTATAACAAGAGACTAAAGAAGTTAGTTCAAAGTGCAAATGTCAAGGTGGATGAAGAACCACATCAAAGCTCAGTGCTGATATAAGGATGTGAATCTAATGAGCTCCCATGCAGAGAAGAAAGAGTAGAAGAAAATGAAAAGGAGACGCAAGCTGATGAAGACTCTGGAAAGGATTCCTAAGACTCCCAAGTATGTGTAGAAGAATCACTCTGAAGATCAGATCATTGGAGATAAGAACAAAGGTGTATTAACAAGAAGAAAAATTGCTATGGCATATGAACAGGTAAATTTATGCTTATTGTCTAAAATTGAACCCAAAATAGTGACTAAAGCATGAAAAGATGAACACTAGATCAAAGCTATGGAAGAATAATTAATGCAGATTGAGAAAAATTAGACTTGGGAAATTGTCCCAAGACCAGCAGACAAAAATATAATAGGAAATAAATGGGTTTTCTGGAACAAACTGAATGAGAATGGAGAAGTAGTCAGAAATAAGGCTAGGCTTGTGTGTAAAGGCTACTCACAAGTGGAAGGAATAGATTATGAGGAAACATTTGCTCCCATGGCAATAATGGAGGCCATTAGAATGTTCTTGGCCTTTGCAAATCATAAGGACTTCAAAGTTTATCAAATGGATGTGAAATCTACATTCTTGAATGGAGAATTTGAAGAGGAGGTATGTATTGAACAATTGGAAGGCTTTCAGTTGTTAGATGATCCAAGTATGGTCTGTAAATTGAAGAAAGCATTGTATGGACTCAAACAGGCTCCTAGAGCATGGTATGCAAGATTGGATAGATACCTACTGCAGCAAGGATTCAAAAAGGGCACTGTAGATAGCAAGTTGTATTTCAAAAATGAAGAAGATCAAACCCTGATTGTGGAGGTATATGTTGATGATATAATCTTTGGAGGAAATGAATGTATGTGAAAAATATTTGCATAAGAGATGTAGAAAGAATTTGAAATGTCCATGTGTGGGGAAATGAATTTCTTCCTTGGGTTACAAATCAATCAATCAGAAAAAGATATTTTCATTTCATAGTCAAAGTATGTTAAGGAAATGTTGAAAACGTTTGGAATGGAGGATTCCAAACCAGAATATACTCCCATGACTACTAGTTGTAAGTTAAGCAAAGATGATGAATCTCCTAAGGTTGATCAGAGAAAGTATAGATCAATGATTGGTGGACTATTTTACCTAACTGCTACTGGACCAGATATCATGCATGCAGTTTGTCTTGTGGCTAGATTTCAAGCAGATCCCACAGAATCACATGTTACAGCGGTAAAAAGGATATTTAGATACTTGAAAGGCATTCCATATTTTGTCTTATGGTATCCCAAGGATACTAATTTCTCTTTGAGTGCATATACAGATGCAGATTGGGTAGGTTGTACATATGATAGAAGAAGTACAAGTGGTGGTGCTTTCTTTCTTAGAAGAAAACTAGTCTCATGGTTGAGTAAGAAGCAAGATTCTATGTCATTATCTACTGCAGAGGCAGAGTACATTGTAGTAGCATCTTGTTGCACACATGTGTTGTGGATGAAGTAAACATTAAAGGATATCAAAGTATCATATAATGAACCTATTCCTATCTTATGTGATAATACAATTGCTATCAACATTTCAAAGAATCAAATAATGCATTCAAGAACAAAACATATTTCAATTTGGTATCACTTCCTAAGAGAGAAGGTTACAGAGAATGAGGTGAAATTGGAGTATGTGCCTACCAAGAATCAAGTTGCAGATATCTTTACAAAGTCTCTTCCTAAGGATACTTTTGAGTATCTCTGACAGAAGTTAGGGGTTATTGCCCCTCCTTTCTTTAATTATATGCATAACTGTGTGCATCTATCTAGGAAGAATTTCAAGACACATTCCTAGTCCTGGATTGATGTTGTAAGCTACCCCTCAAGGGGAGCTTGTTGGTGCAGTCAGATGAAGCATATCTTATGCCTATAAGGGGGAGAGTGTAGAAAAGTGAAAGTAGTAGAGAAAGAGAAAGTACTTGCTGGTGTTACAAGTGTTTCCCTTTGCGATTGATGTCAAAGGGGGAGAGAGTTGAAGTGACTAAAAAACCATTGTGTAGGAAAGATTGTGTAGAAAAGTGTGTGAAGAGTAAAAGTTTCTCTAGTTAGGGGGAGTACTACTGGTTGCAGAGTTGTTGATTGATTATTTTTGTTGTTGATGGTTTTTCATAGAGTTGGTGTTGCCATCAATGAAAAAGGGGTAGATTGTTGGAAGCTTGTTGGTGTTGTCATTGATGTCAACCTCTAGTAGATGATTCACTTGGTTTCCAAGTGCTTTTGAGAAAATCTTAATAAAAAGGTGTGTAGTGTGATAGAGGTATGTTCAGTGTTATGCTTCACATTTCTTTGTGGTTGGAGATATGCTTGTGTGGTTTGGAAGTGATGACCAAAGGCGTTCAAATGTGTTACATCCAAAACCTCAAGTTTTGGATTGTGCGGTAGTGGAAGATGTGTTTGATAGAATATTTGACTGTGAAGAAGGTTGTCTGGGAGAAATGAGACTACTCCAAATTTCTCTGCATTAAGGTTTCTTGTCTTGTGGCTATGGGAACATGCTTATATTAAATCTATATCTACCTTCCCTTGAAGTTTCTAGTGTTGTGTCACTTCGTAAGTTCAGTTCTTGTGTTGGTGTTCAGTGGCAATGCATCCAGATATGTAGAATGAAGATACTCTTTGTTTCAGTTGGTTGTGGTAGTGTTGCAGAAGATTATGATGATGGTGGAAAGATGTGTGGATGCTATGGAATACTTCTTTGTGGTTTGCATGATGTTTTTGGACTTGGAGAGACATGTATGTGGTTGCTTGCAGTGTTTGTTCAGGTTTGGCTGACTTGGCTTTCTAGCACTATTTGTGGAGGTACTTCGTGGATTGTGGATGTGATGATTATCATGGTGATATAGATTTGAGTCCTAGTTAACTCTTGGCGTTGTTGACTTTGACTTATTTCCACCGTTGAAGTGTTTGGTGCCAACCTATTTGGTGTTGCACATTTTGAGGTGAACACATTTCATTAAGGCTGAACTAATTGAGAATGTCTTAGGTCATGGATGGTATAAATGCAAGATGAAGTTTGAAGTGGATCAAGTAAAGAAGATGATGCGAATGTGAATCAAGGGTGGTGAATGGAGTGCGAGCTTAAATGATTATGACTCTTGGATGTAGTGAGCAAAAGGTGTCTACATTTTAGTTTGCTTGAAGTTGCTAGAGGCAGTGAGTCGAAGGTTGTAGATGGCATAAAGTTGCAGTGGTGGATTTCTCCTATTACTTTGAGATAGTGAATCTCTCTGTAACAGTCCTCTTCTATTCTTTTCTCTTCTGGACAGTGAGTCCTTCTGGCAATGAGCCTTTCTTCTAGGTAGTGAGCCTATTTGTTTTAAGTGTTGCTATTCATATATATGTGAGCTAATCCTCATTGTGGTTTTTCTCTTCTTGGGTTTTCCATGTAAATTTGGTGTTCTTATGTGTTTGCATTGATGCTTCATATGTTTATATTTTGTTAATACATAATAAGAGGTTGAAGATTGGAGTAGCATTGAGGGTTTAATGTTTTAATATACAATTGATTCACCCCCCATCTCAGTTTTTCTGTGCATACTAACAATAGCTTGCATTAGGAAAAATCATAGTAGAATGCATACATATTTGAATTTATAGATTAAGTAGATCACTTTACATTTGAGAAAAGGAACCAAAAATCATATTGCATCCATAAATTAGTTGCATACATAAAAAACACAAAAACATTAGAACATTAGAAAACTCAAAACCCTCAATTCGATCACAAGGAATATTCCAAAACACAAGGTCAAACCCTCGATACCACCACGAGGTACAATTCACAAGTCAAACTAGGAAAACCCTAGGTCAACACTTGGTCAACCCTAGTTAACTCATTCTTCTCTAAAGCATATGATGTTCCCAGGAGTTAGAGGCAAGTCGGTTAGGGATATTCTTGAGGATATAGACAAAATACATCCTAGACCTCGATTGACACAATAAGCAATCCAAGAACAAGAATAAACCCTTAGGATCATCCAAACAATACAAGAGCACAAAAACTATCTAGAACGTCTAAGAAACATCAATGAATACAATCGACATCCATCTAGGCATTGGAACATAAGGAATCCTACCAGGAGATCAATGGCTAGTAACCCTTCGGGTCATAGGTCTATATCCACCATCATGGTCATAGAACAAACAACAACAAACAATAGGCCTCAAAACCAGTCAATTTCTCTATGTGATGTTCTAATCCCACGAGAATAGAACCACCCTAGGTTACACCTCCACTCGACTAGCTTTTGCCACGAGAGTGGGAGTGACTTAGAGGTCACCCATGGTAAGGAGAGGGTTCGTGTGCTGTGTCAAATCTGACTCATCTGCATTTACACCTGAGTCACATTTCGAGGACTACAGTTACAAATGACTGATAGATTGGGATTAAAGAAACTTAAGATTATGTGCACCAAAAATAGTCAATAGTATTTGCAAAACCTATCTAACTATATACACAAAAGTAAATGGAACAATATACATCCACAAGATTACACAAGACTCAAAGATTTATAAGGGTAACCCTTATAGTAGAAAAACCCATCACCAAAAGACTTTCATGATTATATTATTTAGAATAAATGATTCGATACAACAAGGTCTTTAACAAAATATCAATCTACAACATGCTTCTACTACAATCATTCTAATGTTTCACATCAAAAATGTTCAATCCAATGCTAACCTTTAATTTATACAACCATCCATCCTTGGCGCCTTCACATGAGATGATACATATAGATGTATACATGTGAATACCTACCATCTAATTATCCAACCATCATGTGGAATACCAACAGTCATGAAACTATATTCTGACCATATTATGACATCAACATACCACACATATCACCAAATATGATGTCTCTATGTAGATAATTACCTTGTATACATAGCCACTGCCATGCACTATGAATCAATAGTTACACCTTTAACACTATGAATGACTTCATGTTTTCCTTGTATAGCCACCACTATCATGCTTGCATTAGATTAGAGGACATGATATGACTTATAATTACTTGGCATACCATATGCAATCTTCTAGAACATTATATTTCTCTCATATTGTGTTGCATGAACTCCAATTCTATGACAAGTGCTCTTGCATCACTATTCATGATTCCAACAAATAGTATTTTCCATATGCAATTACGATTTTTTCTCCAAGTGCCTTGTAGTTTCTATCACACCACCACAACATATAAACCAACATTCATGTTATATCACAATACCAGAAACTCACTGCATCTTACCACATTGCATTCTACAAACAAACTCTTCTTGCAAGGACTCTTTACAGGTGAATATCACCCAAGTCTCAACATAAAGATGAAGAAATAATGATAGATAAATGATATATGAAGGAACATGATTCTACAAGGGAACATACCAAGCATAATTCTATGCCCCCATCTCCCAAATCATTACAAGAGTGATATAAGGCCTGTAGAATCTCAAGTGGTATGTCATGCACCTCCCAAGAATAAATATTTTGATATATGTGAGCCTCTTTATGGTAGAAGATATCCATCCCTCCTACATATTATAACAATGGAAGAAAGGGGAAAAAATAATGTTGAATGATAGATTTACTACCCACCTCTAAAAGTTCCTTCTAGTACTACATAGTTATCAAATAAAAAATCACATATTAAGAAAGTATAAAACACACATATGGAATCACCTCTAAGAAATCAAAGGCAATGGGTTAAGAAAGAAGAATCAGTGATCGAGTCTCTTTCAAGTATTTTTACTAAGAGCACTACATTATGCAATGATGAGATACATTTACTTGAGCATGATATGATAGAAGAGGAAGGCATTGTGATACATTATTGGTACAAGTATTTTCTATTAGGGGAAGATTATTTCCACATTATCGGTTGATAATTTTAGCTTTTGATATATACAATACACACACTTTTATGATTAGATGTTCTTCATGTTCTTAGTTGGCATGTGAATAATGCAAAGACACCTTCAATGGTATATGTTTACATAAGTGGTCCCATGAACACGTGTTGTGAGGTACATGTGTCAATTCTTATTTGATGTATATATTTTATTTTGCATTATTCCCTATGGATTTAGGATGATACTAAGTATGGAGTGATTGGTAACAACTCTCATCATGTTGACCAAAAACATAGCTCATTTTGATTTATGTTTTTGACTTTTCCCTTTTGATTGAGCCATTTTTATTGGGTCTCACCTCATCATGTGTCCTATTACCTTATGTTCTTTTTATTATGCATGTTTGTTGCGAGCCTCCTTTTACTCATGTCTTCTTATGTGTTAAATTCTCATTTCCCCCTCTATATTATGTCTTTCACATTATTTCATGACTTTTTCATGTTGTGTTTCCCTGCTTGAGGCCATCCTCTTTACATATGGTAGTTATTTTATTCCATGTTAATGATGGTGTAATCATATGCTCATCCTAGAGATAACATTCCTTATAATGTTTATATCTTATGTTATCATGCTTACATGTGAAATAAAATTAAAATTTGTCTATCTAAATGTTTAAGGGGATAAGATAGCTATATCAACCTACATACAAAAAATGACTGAAATAAGA
The DNA here is from genome assembly GCA_027924645.1 of Cunninghamia lanceolata. Classification (NCBI taxonomy): domain Eukaryota; kingdom Viridiplantae; phylum Streptophyta; class Pinopsida; order Cupressales; family Cupressaceae; genus Cunninghamia; species Cunninghamia lanceolata. Next base: position 511,813 of record BSBN01000766.1, on the reverse strand, counting down.
TCCAATCTAATCTATGAATAACTAGTAAAAAGAGATGGGATAGGTAAATGAATGATAAAATTGAGAAATATGAGGTCTAAGAGATATTTAGAAATTAAATACTAAAATGGATAGTATGCACCTAGAATTGATTAGTTTTGATATTGAAAATGACATTAGGAGGTCCAAAACATGCTCTAGAATAAATCTAGGAAGTTTTTGGAAAACATTTTTTAACAAGGGTGTTGCAACACCTCATTCTAGGTGCAACAACCCCACAGGTAGGGCACTAGGGTCCTTTAGTAGAACAAGTTTGGAATTTTTAGTGCTTCTTTGTGACTATCTATAGGATTTATTTCTCCTATAGGGTGGCTCTATTACACATGAAACTCTTCAAATCCAAGTTGAAGAATAGATGATAAGAAAGTTTGATTTTTGTGCTTAGGAGACTAGATCATTCCCCAATTTGGCTTGTTTCAACCTACACTAGATAACTTTTGGAAAAAATAGATGTTTGTGTAAACCTAGGTGCTTGGTGTTTGTGATGTGTGCAATAATGGGTTTCAAAATAAAAAACTCTAGGGGCACAAGACTACCACAAGTGTGTTCTTGTAATCAGAGTCAAATAGGAGGTGTAAGGGTGATCACAATAGGATCTATCAAGGATCAAAAGGCTTCAAACTTAAGGATAGTGACAAGGTAGTGTGTATACTAATTTAAAGGTTGTAAGCGAGGGAATTGGATTTTAATGACTTCACAAATGGAGAAACATATGGCAGAGGTCAAATAAGATATAAGAAGGATCATGAGAGAGATATAGACAGGAGAGAAATGAAGGAGAGGTTTTAGATTTGAGATATGAGTCTATGGTAGGGATTTTAGACAATGGGGGAAGGAAACTAGAGTTCTATGAATTCTAAATATGGGAGAATAGAACAACAAAACTAGGAGATGATCAAGGGAAAGAACTCTACAAAGGATTCATGGTAGAAGGTTCATGATTATGCCTTTGCATTTGATAGCTTTAGGCCTACAATATTAAGCTCTTACACTCTTTAGTGGTGGTTTCTCCAATTCCTTATGTGTTGAGAGAAGATAGAGATACTAAGTTTTCTTTTTTTGCATTTAGATGACATAATGTGACCTAATTGAGTGATTGGAGGAAATCATAGGATTTTATACAAACCCCTACTAATTTCTAGGAAAATGGCTATTAGAAACCTAACCAAATAAGGGCAAAGAAGAGAGGGAAAAGTGTTGTTTTGTAAATTCAAATAGGGGCCCTAGCACTGAGGGTTGATATGGCTTGAGGCCAAAGTGCCCATAGGCACTAAGATCATTGAGAGATACCATATTGAGACTTTATAGGGAATTTGAGCATGATTTTTTTGAGTTTAGGACTCTTGTGGGGTCCTTTTTGGATCACCACCTAGAGTCCAAAATAGTCAAAAAGTGGCCCTAAAAAAACTATAGGAATAAACGCTAAAATGAGTTCAAATATATATGACAGAGACTGTAAAGAGAGCAATTTTCTATCTTACAACATGTTATATGCTTATGGTTATCATGCTCACATTTTATGATCATATGTTCATTCTTACACACTTTACATGCTTACATCTTATGATCATGTATGTTTATGATACTGGTTAATGCTTATTTGGAATGATTACATCTTATATTTAATTTTTCTTACATAATCTCATCTAACACCAATGGATATTAGCATTTAGTTATGGCCCCTATTGGGGGCAACATTTGGGGGCACGTAGTTTGCCTCTTGTAAGTACCAAAATCACACATAGGCCTACATGAAATTTTGATGATGATAAAAGAGGTTTCTAATCATGGCCACATAGGCATGAATTACACTCCTCTCAATAGTTTCACTCTTTGTGTCATGTCCCTTGTGTTTTTCCCCTCCTCGACCATCTTCTTCAACCCCCAAATTGAATTTCCAAACTTTCCAGCTACCTAATGAACTATTTTAGATCCTCTTCCATACGATCACCCCTTTGACCTTTAGGGTCACTTGAGTGACCCATCCTTGAGGTGTAGGGTCATCTAGGTGACCCTACCTAGTAAATGGGATGACCCACTTCCTGAAAGGGGTGACCCTATTATTTTTAGATGTGTGTGAAGACTTTTAGTTCTATCTTTTTTTCTTGCATTTTCCATGCTATCTCATCCTTTTCTTGATTTCTTTTCAATTCAAACTATTGTTCAAATCTTATCTCCTCCAAATTGTTTCCCAAATCTCTTCGAGTTTACTTGAGCTTTCTTCTAGTCTTCTTGTTTTCTTCTTATCTTCTCATCTATTCTTAGAAAAGTTTCTATTTCTTCTTCAGTTAGCTAATTTTTTTGTTCTTATCTCTTCATCATTTCCCTCTCATTTCTACCTATAAATACCCCTTTGTTTTTCATTGTTTAACACACTCAACACATGTCTCTCTCATAATCAAGAAGCAAGCAAGCTTCTTATATAGGACATTGTGTGCCTTTTATTTTTTTAAGTTTTGGAAAGCTTTAAAGCTTCCCATTTAGAAGGTTGTTTTCATGCATTCTTATTTTTCTAAGCTTATGCATAGCATTTCCTCTAACTCTTTTTTCTCACACAAGGACCACGTGTCACTTTTCTTCTTCAAATTTGTTATTGCTTCTAAGCCAATTTTTATTTCCTCACATCCCCATTTCTAGGCCTATCACCAAGAGGACCCCACAATTGTAGAGGAGGAGACAGTGTGTTGTGCCAAATCAATTTTTTTGCTTCATTAAGGCATTTTGTTAGAATCTAAAAAATTGTCGTCAAAAAGTCAAAATTTCTAAAAATAGACGTCAAATTTAGGTTTTCTGGGTTTCTTGAGATACAGATGCTCGCAAAATTTCTAAAAATAGAATCTTTGATCTAGGAGTCCTACCTGATTTTGATTAGCTGATATTGCTTCATGATCAAGGTAGTCCAGACAGAATCTGCAAAAGGTTGAGTTTTCTCTACTAGGTCAATCCTGCTTGTTCAGAAGGCGAAGCATGAACTGTGAGGCCATTAATGGAGGAAACTCATCTGCCAGGGGTCAGATTCAAGTTTTCAGTGTTGTTTAGAAGGTAAAGAACTATTGAGCGACCATCGACCGACGAAGAACAGAAAATGAAGCATGGTGAATATGGAAAAATTGAAAATCATTAAATTTTTCTAAGTCTGGGAATCCTAGGTGCCCCTGGAGGCTAGGGGCACCCAACCTTCACAGAGATAGATTATTTTTGCAGAAAATATTAAAAAAACCTCGTCCGCCCATTTCTGGGTGGTCAAAATCAGTCAAATTTAGTCAACAGACCTATAAAAGCTAGAGATTCATCTCAGATATGCTCAGGATATCCAAATCACCTCTCATTCAACATTACCAGTCAACTGGATGCCCAGAAATGAAGATCAAATGGGACTTGCGGCATGCAAAACAGAGAAATGAAGGAAAAGTTAAAATTTTCCAAACAAATTTCTAAGGAATGAAAACCTAGGTGGCTAGGGGCGCCCAACATCACCAGTGTTAGTTTATTTTTCATTTTTTAAAAAAAATTACAAATCTTCCTCCTTCAACCCGGTCGGATTCACAGAAAATTAGTTTGGCCCAGTTTTCGTGGCAGGTAGAAGGTGTATAATCAATTTAGTTTTCATCAGGCTTGCCTGATTGCCTGACCATCAGTCTTAGTTTTGTTTTAGTAGGTGAGTTTCAGCATCCAAACAGGGGCCCACAGTCACTAGAGTGCGCACAAAAAAATGAAAAATGAGCAAAAAAATTGTTTAAAATTAGCTAAGGCATGGGATGTCAGGTGCCCCTATCTAGTGAGCGTGCCTGGGTTCTCTAGAGATAGAATTTTTCATGTTCTGTTGATGTCATCTTCCAGCCATTTCCCAATCTTCATCTGATGATGGTTTCCAGGAGTCAAAATTACAGTTCAACGTTGTCAAATCGTCAATTCGAGGCTAGGGATCAAATCAGAATTGGTGAAACTTCAAAATGCCATGATCAGTCAGCTTTTTCAGTCAACAGTGATAGTTTGCCATCTTCTTGAAGTCAGAGAAAGACCACGCCAGAGTCAGAATGAGTGCAAAAGTTTCAAAATGATGGAAAATTGGCTAACACTTTTGCAACCTCGCATGTTTGATGACATCATCAAAGAAGCAAATTTTCATCATCTTCACATGTGAGCCTTAGGTAGCTATAAAATAGTAATTCATTGTTAGTTTCAAGACAAACAATTGAGAGGGGAGGGGTGAATCAGTTGTCCCAAAACTTTCTCTTATTAATCACTTAAATCCTTCTTGTAATTTAGCAACATAATAATAAATCAATCATGGAAACATAATGCAACAATTCAAGAGCAAAAATACATTAACACATATGACACTAGGATTTTAACGTGGAAAACCCGGTTAAGGGAAAAACCATGGGGTGACTAACCCAAAATTGTATTCTCTATTAAAAGAATAAGAAGAACCAAATGGCACATGCCAATTAGGGCTCACTGCCTGAGCACACTACTCACAAGAGGCCCACTGCCTACAGGAGACACACTGTCTACAGAATGATAAATATTACATAATTGAAATGAAGAATAGCATCTTCACCATGCTTGAGGCAGTTCCATTTAAGCCCACTACTTCTACTCTGCCTTTTGCTTTCCTCCTCTCTACCACTCTCTCATCTTATTCCTGATACCTTTGAGATGACTTCACAACTCTTATTTATACAACACACCGACTTTGGGATAATCATCAAACTTGACAAAATTTACAGAGTAAATACACAAATACAACTTGATTTATTACAAAATACTTCATGCAAATCACCACACTATCAGCCGCACAGATCTGGGACTTCAATCTTCTTTAAGGAACACGCCATGCTTCGCAGAACATCTTTAAGATCATCCGCAGGATGTATAACTCATCTGGTCAGCCAAACTTAGGAAGAACATCATCTCCTGGAAGTAATTCTTCAATTATAAGCTCAATCTTCAATGCAGACCACCAACACGAACTGGACACAATCCAGAGACCCCCACAAGCTTTCCTGAATCACCAAGAACATCCACACTACTTCTGCTTACTAAAATCATTCTCTCCTTCATCCAGAACATCAAGAACACAGTCTGTCATCACTGTCATATTGGAATAGATGCTTGCGGACCTCCAGACCACGAACTAATTTAGTTGTTAATTCATATTTTCTTCCTAAACACTCCACCAAATTTGTAGAACAAGATATTGCATTTCTGGATCTCACCGGACCTATTTGTGTCACTCTGTCACCTCTGAACATTTGCCAGAACCAGTTTTACTCATATAGCCATAACTTCTTCAAAACTTCATGCAGACCTCTCAAATCTTTATTGGATCACCTTTAGACACATATCTACAAACCCTTTGATGTGCATCCTCTGATCTTCATCTTATCTTGGATCTTCACTTCACTGTTCTTCTCTATTCCTTATAGGACTAATTTTCTCAAAATCCTCAGCATACAACTCATCCAATCCTTGTCATTAATGCAACAAGAAGATGTTGACATCAATGACAACGCCGGTTAAGCCCATACTTGCAACATTCATCCTATGTGAGCATATCAACTTGGATTTTTGCTCAAAGAGTTGTTATCTTCACGGATAAGCTTCAAGTTTTATGCTTTCACAAAGAAAGCTGCTTTTTCGCCCTAAAGTTCTATAAAAACAAGCCTTTGGCCTCCTCTATTCATTATTTTTGTAGGTTGCATCCAAAGGAAGAAGGGCATCATTTTCTTCCATGAAGATTTGAGGACCCAAACGGAGTGCATATTAAGTGTTCTTCGTGGTTTTGGGATTGGGAAGTGCAGAGGCACGCTTTTTCAAGGTCCATTTTTCTACGGCATCATTTTCCAGAAATGGAGCCAAAGCTTTTTCAGTTTTCATCGAAATGGGTTCATCTAGAATTACATCCTATTGAAGATTGGAAAATTTTAGTTTTCCCAAAATCTGTTTCTTTTTCAAGAAACCCTCTACTTTTTTCAGAATTTGACGATCTAGGTTGCTTCAGAACAAGATTGTCTACAAAACCCACGTGCCAACTTTTCTCTCAAGAGATGCTTTTTAAAAGAAATCAACAAACAATTTTTAGCCTTTTACACAAAATATTTCTAAACATAGGTGTGTCATATGCATTCTTCAAGTTTTCAGTATGCATTACTCTCCAATAGAAATCAAGCCTAAAATGACATTGATTCATGATTACCTGAGAACCGTCGAGACATATTTGCATAAGGTGCTTGCAATATTCAATTTGTATGTTTCAGAAGACATAGGAAACATCACCATCAGGAATATGAGTCACTCTAGGTTGCTTGTAGTAGCTTCATTTCCCGTCATAGTGCAAAGCATTAAATTCATAATCGCTTGTACTAAGCATTACAATTTAGTTACAAGGGAAATCTAATCAGCAGATGGGTGTGTACTCTGTAACCTTAGGCCTAATGACATTGAGAAATGTTTCTCAACACCATCCTGAAAGGAGAACTTCGTAATTTCTATTGAATAATGCGAGAAGGTGTGGCACAATGACAAGGAAAAATATCAGAAAAGAATTGCTTGAAAGTGGCTGAAAGAAAAGCAGAATGTTTTGCCAAAGAACATTGGATGTGGATGACTTCAAGGTGGTTAGATCCAATCTTGGTAGAAGTACCCGGCACACGGATGTGAATTTCTTTGAGGTTGCAGTAGATAATCTGAAGGAGAGAGTGTTGAAGGATGGAGAAGATAAAGCAGCCCTCAAGGCTAAGAATAGGCAACTGTGGAAATATATTTATATCAGTGGGTGATGTCACCAATGGAGCAGCAATATAGATGAGGATTGGACTCAAAAAGCAGCTTTAACTCAACACTTTTCGATTTAAAGCATTTTCTTTCATTCAAAGCTTATCCATCCTTTAAATATTTAAAAATCACTTTGTAATAGTTGGTGCTTTCTTTGCTTTAAATCAAATTGTTTTAAAGTAGCTATTAGTTAGAATCTTTTGTCTAGAATAGAAATAAAGCTTGCAAGTTGGCAGGTTAGTTAGCTAGGATCAATGAGATTTTAGGGTTCCCTACTCCTTTGATTTGTGTATAAATAAGGGCAGCCTTGGCCATTGTTTAGTAACTGTAATTATGATAGCAAAATTTGCTGAGCCTATTCTAGCCTACAAATTGTTATTTAAGTGCTTGTTCACCTTATGCCATTTGTAATCCAATGTTTGATCGCATATTGTATGCCTATCTTTGCTACAATACTATTGTCCTGGAGTTGTAATAGTTTTTTGATATTGAGAAAGGAAATCTCATGCCTTCAATTGCTCTAATTCTCTGTCTCATGTTCATTTAGTTTATCGTCATATGTGTTGCTTGCATATTCTTACTTCCATTTTTCATCCTAAAAGTATAATGAGTCTTCGGGTGCAATCTGGAATAAGTTTATTTGAGCTTTTGTGTTAACAAATCATTCCTTGTTTACTTTTGATTCCTAAGCTCTAAATTTACTTAGGTTGTCAAAAGCGTCATTTAGTTTAGGCCTAGCTGTAGTTAGAAGTTAAGAGAAAAACCTTTGCTCCAGTGATTGAGTTTTATAACCTTGTGCTCGCAATTGACAATAAAAAAATAGATAGGCAAATTTAGTTTATTTATCTTTAAAGAAATCATTAGAAAAGAAAGAACTTCCCCTCCTAATTTGAAGAGCAGGTTATCTGTGCATAGCTGTCTGTTTCCAACTCGCATTCCAGAGGTGCAAATTAAAATGCCAACACAGTGCCACAAGACCTCTGAGAAAATATCCTAGCATTGGCACCCATTATCAATAGGTTATTAATTGCTTTTGTAGTAATTAGCTCACATCTTGGTCTTGAGGAAGTAAAGCATTATTTTTTTCTTTCTCTTGATAGAATAGAGTTAGGATAGGGCTACTTTATTAGATTAAATTTATTGTTTTTCTTTGAGTAGTTGCAAGTTTGTTTGATTATATAAAATTGAAACACAAAAAACATGAAAACATAGATAAATTGCATTAGGAAAAGTCATATAGTTTGTATTCATATTTCCCTTTCATAGTAATTAAATCACCTTTAAAATTTGGAAAAAAGAATTAAAAGTTCTTGCATTCATTTAGCAATAGTTGCATTAGAAAGTCATCAGAACATTCAAAACACCAAAAACAGAGTGAACGAAGTAAAACTCTCAATTTCATCATGATGTCAACAAATAAAACAATATTTTCAAATCAAATGATCAATATAAAAAAGACCAAGGAAACCCTTGATTATATCACAAGGTACACAAATTCAACAAACACAACACAACAACTCCATTGTCGCCTGTGAAACTTCTCACATGAAAAGAGTAATTAACTTGATTCACCATGTCTAGCTAGCTTTCTCTAGAAGGGTAGGAGTGATTTGGTCAATTCCTTTAGCAAGGGTGCAGTGCATGTGCTGCATCAAATTCTGATCCACTTGTATTGTGTCTGAGTCATATTATAAACTTCACATATTTTGGTGACCACGATATAAAGAACAAAATTTTTGAGAGAACCTATTCATGCTTCCACAACCTTTTCATCCTACTCATCCACACCAAGTTCACATATTTTGGCGAACTCAATGTGAATTACAAATCTTTCTAATGGGGTTTTTTATGTTTCTATGTATTTCTTCCATTTCACTTTTATTTTTCTCTTTTACTTCCATGTTCATTTTATTTATTCTATGGTGTTTCTTACACCCCCATAATAGGATGAAATCACACGGAGTTCAGGGGAACTTCTCCTCCAATGAAACTATCACACCTTTGGATCCAATAGCTCTAATTTCAAATCAATTTGACTTTAAAGACCTAGATTCAAAGGGCATTTGACAAGAGCCCTACAACTTCTTGTTTTTTTACCAACCTGACATATGAAGAAATGGTCATTTAACTAGACCAACCAAAAGCATGTTGAGTGAGAATTTTGTCCAAAATTCATCAACAAGAACAACCCATAACAAGCTATAGGAAAATGGCCACCCAAATAGACAATGAGGCGAGTCATCTAGAGAAGAAATTACAAAAATATCGAGAGGCACGAGAAGCCCTCTGCTTAGCATATCAAGCTAAAAGATCCATGATACTCAAACCCTAACACAAAAAAATCCACCATAAGGTGGCAAAACTCAAAGAATAAAGGAAGCCACACCTATATAGCTTATAGAAACCTTGGTCAAACAAATTAGGATGCTTGAGGCTAAAGGTGCTAGATGACCTTGACAAAATATAATTGAGGAAAGACCTAGGGTGCAAGGAAATCCTTTTGCTGACAAAGTCAAATCAAACATGAGGGTAACCCAAAAACCCCCATCTAAACTTCCATTCCCGCAACACAAGTAAGGAAGTCTTCATGCCACCCTTGCCCTCATCATTCAACATGACAAGTTTTAATCAAACAAGTGGAATTCCTATGATGCAAAATCAACCACAAATAGTCCCACCCAATTTTTGAAACATAAACATGATGCCATCTGGTTATCTAACTCTCTCTAGCTATCGACAATCTAGCATACCCTTTCAAATATAATAAGCGTAGAAAGATCCATTTGCAGGGCTAATGTTTGGAAGAACAAAACCCTCTACACATAACCCCCTTTTAGGAACATGCCTTGAGTATTTAAGGAGCCTTTTTACTACAACATTCGTAATGTCATATACCCCATCCTCTCCCTAAAATTCTAGATTTCAGAGGAATAGGAGACCCTAACTCTCATATCAAGGCTTGTGTTATGGTAGTGAAGGAACTCCTTCCTTGGGATGGGGTGGTAGCCAAGATTTTTCCAAAGACTTGGAAGGTATCACTTTAGATTGGTACTATTGACTACCAGAAGCATCAATCCACTCTTTTAGGCAACTCATCGATCAACTTGTGGTTTCCTTTGACATGAACAAACTGGTCAAGACATGAATATGAGAATTTTTAATAATCAAAAAAGAAATCAATGAGTCATATATTACAACAAGCACATAAAGAGTCAAAGCCAAAGGCCAACATTGGCAAATGGACCAAAAATCCCAAAGGAGATCGATGGATATTAATGGTAATATAAGCAGAAGCATAAAAAAATAGCATTTTAACTAAACACACAAATTGGGGACCAAATCCTAAATCTTGAAATGAAGCAAGGATAAATGGGCACTCAATGCAATCATAATATTTGGTGAAGTTGATATTAACAAAAATGGCTTGTTGTTGAGAATGTCTAGCCAATTCCATTCTTTCCTACATAATAATGATATTATCAATAATATGATTATCTTTTCCATGGCCGATGACAAGGCCCCTAGTTAATTCCTTAGCCTTGGAATTTGGAATTAGTTGTGCTAAAAAGTCTATGTTCATTCTTAACACATCTTTGTTGACTCATTAGCCTACATTGGCCCACATTTGACATGTTGAGAATTTGGAGCCACGTCCCTCACATCACACAGGCTAGATCAATTGGTGGAGTGGTGCTCTCAAATGCACATCCTACTTCCTCCATATGTATGTCCACCAAATGGATAGATTCCACCAGTACTCATACAAGGCCACCACCTTTAAACTCCACCAAGCCACAAACACTTTGGAGGCTCTACCCTTCACTCCTTCAGTTGAGAATTGCTAAGCTTTACCAACAATAATAAATTGTTGATAACCATACTGCTAGAGAAGCACAAATTAAAGCCCATCTTCATTGGATTAAGATTGGTGATAAAGTTTCCAAGGAGTTTTTCTAGGCCTTGCACACCCATCATGCTTCTCAAGTTATAACAAATCAAAGCAGCCAACATCTTTTGATTGAACTACTTGATATTCTTCAAGCTTTAATTTGTCACTATTAGTAGGTTCTCAAAGCTTAGGAAGTCACTCCAGAATGAGAATTCACTTTGCAACAACACTTTGAGTGTTGTTCCTTTTTAATTTTCTCAATTCTAGTGTGTCTTCTATGATTAGCTTCTCACCAAAGATTACCTTAGGGAAGCTATCTTCTTCATGGCCAATGATAAGGCCCTTGGTTATGATGGTTTTCCCTATGAATTCTATAAATCTCTTAATGAATTGGTTGGTGAAGATCTTCATAAAGTTTATCTTGAAGCTTTTCATTCTAATTCCTTGGGAAATCCAATAAAGAAAGGGAATATAAAGTTCATACCTAAATCTGGTGACCCTATGGAAATCTACAACTATAGACAAGTCACCTTGCTCAATGTCTCCTACAAAATCATCACCAAGGCATGTGCTCTAAAGATACACCATCTTCTTCCCCAAATTGTTCATCCTGAACAAACTAGCTTCATAAAATCCAAGTATATTCTTGATAATATCATTTTTATTTGGGAAGGAATGGAGTAGGATAGATGTTCTCAACAACAAGCTATTTTTATTAAGATTGAATTTACTAAAGCGTATGATCACATTGAGTGGCCATTTGTCCTTGCTATGCTTCAAGATTTAGGATTTGGTCCCCAATTTGTGCACTTGGTTAAAATGCTCTTTGTTGATACTTTTACTTGCATTATAATTAATGGCCATTAATCTACTTCTTTTAGAATTTTTTGGTCCATTTGCCAAAGCTAATCTTTGGCTCTAGGTTTTTATTTGATTGTTATAGAAGTCTTTGGCTATCTCTTAGCTAATGTTGTTTCACAAAAGCACCTTTGCCCAATTCCTTGGTATAGCTTGTCAATGGTCACTTTTCAAATGATTCTTTCCTTACCCTCTTGGAGGAAGAAAATAATATCATTCAGGCTCTGCAATACTTGAATATTTTTTGTAAGGTTTATGGATCAAGTACTCAGTGGTAAAAAATTCAATGTTATAAGCAAACTATATTAAATAAGCTTGCTTGGTTAAACTCCTATGGCTAGAAATGAACTAACCATGGGGAAGTTTTTAGATTCCTTGGCATTCCTTTTACCTTTCAAGACTCTCCTTTCACCTTCTGGCAAGAAATTACTGCTAGAATTGAGAAGAATCTATCTTACTAGATTATTAAACCTCTTTTTTAGTAGGGAAATTTCAAGTGTGTTAGAAAAAATTAGCTACTACAAATATCTATTACTATTCCTATTGGGTTCCTTCTAAAACTTCCTACTTGAAGGTTGACAAACTTCTAAGGGATTTTCTAGGGCCTTCACTGATACTACTAAAGGCTTCCATCATGCGGCTTGGTAATTTTGCTACCTCCCTCATAATTATAGAGGCCTAGGGTAAATTTCAATCCAATGGTAGGGATTAGCTTTATTTGCTAAACAAACAATTAGATCCCTTGAAGGACATGAAGATTGTAAGGTTTTGATTACACATTGCATTTTTGTTGGAATGCCTTATGGGCATCAAGCTTGGAAGGGTCTTGATCTTTATACCCTTCTTATAATAAAGGATATGCTATTCAAATTTTGGTAGTTTTTTATTAAAAGCATATGGAAAGATTGGGAAGCCATCAAACCTTGGCTCTTATGGGATGACATTGACTTTTGTAAGGGATCATATATCAATCGATAGTCTATTTGGTGGTCTCTTGTTCTTTCTCGTAAAAACCACCTGCTTGCTAAGGTTTCATGGATTCATGCTTTGAAATTCTATAATAGGGGTATCGAGATTCTACCTAATCTTTTTCTAGGACTACTAGAAATTTTCTCTCCTATCCTAAGGCTAAATTGAAATAAAGGCTTTCTAACTAGGATGTGCATACTTACCAGACTGCTATTAATTTAGTTCCCCTAATATGCTTCACAAAATAGGGTTTAATATATGAAACCTTGGTGGAAGGATTAGAAATTGTACCCTTACACACCATTTCATACCTAGAGACCTCATAAGGGATATGCCTAGTTATCTCCACATCTTCACATGGTGCCTAAATTGAATCATAGATGGCTTCTCCAATCTTTTCTAGGCTCTTGGCAATGCATATTTTAGATTGCTTAGTCAACTATTCTTGAGCCAAAGATTGCCCATTTTGCCTAGTGCATTCTTTATTAGAGCCTTCCCATTAATACTAGATTAACTCATCTGAAGTTTGCCAATTCTTGTTTCCCATTTTGTGGACAACAAGAGATTCTCAAGGACCTTTTCTAGCTTTGTCCCAAAGCTTAGAAAGCTTGGAATTAGATTCATGAGTTTTTCAAACATTTTAGACCGAAACCTTTCTCATGGCATATGGTCTTATTGGTAGATTGACCCAAAACTCCTACTAAATTCACCCAAATTTGGCATGTTTTTAGGGTGGAAATTCTTTTTAGCATTTAGAAAGATAAAAACTCTAAGAATATTTTCACTAGTTGTTCTATTGATATTCATTTCTAGCTTTATACTAAAGCTACGATTTATTCCAATGTTCTTATACAGATTCAGGTGCAAGATAATAAAGTTGCACTTAAAATGACACATCTTTAGGTGCTTTTAGACCATTAGGGTGACATGCTATATATGGTTGCCAAGGTACCATTGACTCCAACCTCTAGCAGGAGTCACTCTCCACCTTGTGGACATCAACATGGATGTAGTTAAACTGATCAAGGAGGTCATGATTCTCAAACATGTGGTTCCCAACACCCTCCAAGAAGAACCAAGGACTGGCCTACTCATAGTTAGTCTTAGTCTTCCTTCCCCCCTTTAGCATCCTCTTAACCAAATGACCAAGGGTGCCTAGCTGGCTAGATTTTGGTAAATTCCCTTGCCTTGCTTTAGAAATCTCACCTGTTTGTGACACTCAACTTGCCAAGGAAGAAAATGTAGAGGGTATGATCACTAGGTGGGAGCTTATTCCTAATGACTCATACCTTGTTGATGTATGGAGAAAATTGGATGACCGTGACCCCCATCCACCCTCTAGTGGTATGGCTCTCACCACTTAGTAGCTCTGTGTTGTCTTTGGATGGTTCAAGTTTCACACTGTTTGGACTTTGGGGTGTGACTTCTTCCACCCATCCTTTTTTTGTGAATATGTGTAATATTATCTTTTATACAAGTAATATACAATGCTTATTCATCAAAAAATATTTCTACTATTTTATTTTATTTACAACTATTTAATTTATTTTAATATGTCAGTTTTTAAATAGTTTTTGTTAATATACACATACCATTATGCTCCACCCTTTATTATCATTATAAATTATGCCTCTCAACATAATCATTTAAATAGTTTTTATATTTATTAATTAAAATTAATTAAAAATTTAATTGTAATTTTTAAAATCAAATTTATTTTTTTTTCTATGAATATTTTAAAAAAATTAATGGTATATTTTAACTTAATTTCAATATACGATCTTTAAAAAATGTTTCAAAGAAAACGCTACCTTAGGCAAGACCTAACATATGCTTTTAGAATGTGGGCCAAGGAAAAAGTTTTGGACGGTTGTATAGCTTCCAAGGTTATTATGCAAGCAATATTACTTGGCTTTATTTAATGTGAAGGACAAAAGGCAAAAGTGTACAAGAAAAGGATAATATTCTTTTTCCACTCCCCATTCACACCTCTTCGAAGTAGTCGGGCGGATTACAAATTGTGAATGCATTACATGTCCCACTAGGATGTTACAAGAAAAGTGGATTTTATTAACTTTATAATAAAAGTATAAAGTTTTTAATTTTTTAAATATTAGAATATGATTATTTTGTAGGAAGAACAATCATGGCATTCAAGGGGGTTAATTGATGGAGAAAATTATTAGTAATTGGATTTAAAGGTCTATGGATATGTTGATATTTAAAAAAAAATTGTAAAATTTGTTAGATGTATTTTTATCTAGTAAATTACGTCATCATTTTTTTAAATTTCTTTATATTAAAGATTATTTGTTTCATTTAATACTATTTTTTACTTTATATATTGAGATGAATATACATCAAATTTTATGTGAACATGTATTAATACATGAAATGTAGATTTTTCAAAGATTGGGATAAAATTCCGCCAAACCTTTTCTATTGAATCCTTCAAGGTATATTATAATTTAAAAAATAGTTTGTGGCAAAAGTTATGGAGCTCATTTTGTTCCAAATTATATTTTAGTATTTGCAGATGATGAGAAACCTAAAATAACCAACATGGTCTTTACATTGCCTATAAGACTGATGTTCTCAACTAAGACATATATTGAGTAAGCTTTCTACCTTTTATATCCAAGTAGTAAGATCAACCATAGGGACATGTAAGAGATTCTTAGGAGATAAGATTTATTGTATCTTTGTAAATGTGCAATGGCATATAAATATGATTAATATTTTGAAGTAAAATTAACTTGTAAATATTGAAGATGACTTTTAGATGACTAGTAAATTAGTTTAATATGGTTCATTTATGATTTATGTTAGCAAAAATGAGTAGAATTGTAAGGCCTACTTTTTTTACATAAACTTATTATATGGTTCATGACTTTAGACTTGTGGTTTTATTTCTTTGATTATGGTTTGATACTATCTTATTGACTATGGAACATGCGCGTTGGACATTTATATGTTTTAATGTGTAGTTAGGAGTGTTTGACTTATAAGTTGTTCTTAATTGAATTTTTTAGCACATTGTGACTTGAATTATTTGTATATGAAGTGGATGAGATTATTGGAGTACATTTTATTTATAATGCAAGGAAGCAGTGTTGTATAATTAAATGAATTTTATTTATGAGAGATGATCAATGATGGCTAAATTGTATGTTTATTTTAATGTTTGCTTTGGCTATATTTTTCAGGACAATCTGATGTTCAAAATTGAGTTTTGCAGGGGGTGGCCAAGGCTTAAATATGAAGATTTATCAAGAACTACTATGGTGTTAAACCAGTAAAAAAACCTAACCTATCCCGCATAGAGGAATAAAGACTTAGTTAATTTTTGTGTGTGTTATATGATTTAATTTGTCTTAGTCTATATTATTATTTGTCTTTTCAATTTTGAGTGAAATTAATTAATTTTAATCTTTTAAAAATTTCCATGGTTATGATTTTTGGTTAAGTGATTTAATTTTAAAAATGTTATTATTCTTTTTGTGTTATTTATTATTATTATTATTTTGATAAAAAGGGTAAAAATTTATTAGAAAATCAAGAAACAGTACAAAAGAAACCAGAAGAGAGTTGGGGATCCCCAAAAGGGAACAATTACATATTCTTATCCTCTAGAATGACCTTCTCCAAGATTCTCACATACTTAGGGGGTAGATGGTTCCAGTAACCCACATCCCACCTATCATCATGCTCAGACACCCACTTAGCCAAACAATCAGCCACTCTGTTCCATTCCCTAGGAATATGACAAAAGGAGATATACTCCAACGAACTGCACAACCTCAAAATCTGTTTGATCAGTAAAGCCAGTTGCCAATTGGCTCCCTCCAGCTTTTTATCTTTCAGCATCTCAACAATAATTTGTGAATTGGATTCACAAATAATCCTCCTCCAACCCAGGGAGTAACCTCTTTCCTGTGTTATTTATTATTTTAGTGTTGATATGTTATCTTTTATTATTGTGATAAGATTTTATTTAATTGTTTTATTTATTTCTTTTAATTTATTTAGATTTTTGTTTTCTTTTTCTTTTTATTGTTTTGATTTATTGTTTTAATGAATTCTTTTGTTTTCGGGGAAAAAAGGACGACTTCTTGGAGAAATTAATTTGGTTTTAATGAAGTTTTTTGAGAGAAGAGTTTTTTTTTCATGGAAATGGATTTTAAAAAAAAGTTTGGATGGTTTGAAGAAATGGTTTGAAGAATCCTTGAAGCTTTAGAATTTGGAAGGATTGGTTTTGGATTTCTGGGATTGTGAATTTGACAGTTCTTGCCTTGACTATGCTTCTCTTAACTTGGAGGGCAAAGGTAGGATCTTTATCTTGGAAAATTCTTATGTTTTGTATGGTTGTATTTTTTTTGAAAGAAAGCTTGCTATTTGAATTTGGTGCAGTTGTTGGGTGTTTGAGAAATTTCATGTTGGGGATCTAGAGAGGTGATAAACCTCTCCTTGGGGAACTTTTTCCATAGTTGGGTTTATATATTTTGAAGGGTTGTTAAATATTGTAGTTGGGCCTTCTTGGAAGAAGGATGAATGAAGTTGTAGTTGGGATTTGTGAATGAAGGGTTGTGTGAAGATTTTGAAGTTGGGTTATGAATGAAGTTGGGTTTTGTAGTTGGGCTGACAAAAAAGTTTGAAGGATTGTTAATGCTTGTTAATGTTTCTCCCTCTTCCCCTTTAAGAATCCACTTAAGATTCTTGTTTCTATTTGTGAGTCTCAACTTGGGTTTGGGAAAGATTGTTGTGTATGTGAAATTTCTATGAATGTTAATATGTGTGAAACCATGTTCTTGGTAAATCTCCCAAGCGTGGGGGTGGATTGGTATTTCAATCCTACAGTAGGGTGGAGAGTGAGCCGAGCCATCCTATTTGGCTTGTTGTGGTGCAAGAATGTTTTGGATCTTCTTGTCAAAGAAGTTCTTAATCCAAGAGTTGAAGTTTTGTTTATTTAAAGAAGCTGTGAAAGAGATGAAAATTGTGTATTCATCATGTATAATTTCATTGGGTCAAGTGGATGCAATATGTGGATTTGTGTGAACATCAATTTGGTTGTAAAATGAATAGTTTACTATGTGATTTAAAATCCAGTATGCAGCTGTATATTTCACTTTTGAAAGTATGCGAATATTTTTTTTAAAATTGTATTGGATCTCTACTTGTTAAAAGCTTCATACTAGTAAATTGATTATACCAATTAGTTTTTGGAGTTTGTTTTCTATTTACTTGCATGATACATTTATATATTATTTTATTTTATATATTCTAGAAATTAAGTTTTCTGATTATATAGTTTTACCAGAAATAAAAATTTACTGTGTATCTATCAATGTCTAGCTGATTGATGTGTGTGTGTGTGTATATAAATGCGTAATATATTGGTATATATATAGGTTTATTGTTAAAGTTACAATAGTGGAAAGTATAAAAAAATGTTGTTGTATTTGAAAATGATAGAAGGAATTTTCTTATTGTTGTTTGGGGTGGCTACACCTGTGCATGATGTAACACCCTTTGGGGGCCTTTATGGTCGTGGGAAGCCCCACGGCTCCCCACTAAGGGGGTTGCGGCCTCATAGCCACAACATCCCTCCCCACTCCCCATACACAGAAATACATATTGCCTTTTATCTAATGTTATAAATGTTTTAAAAAAAGAAACAATATTTATGCTCCCTGCTATCGCTAGGAATGATTATCGCCACATGTGTATTAAACTATGGTATTCTGATGCTTATATATATTTGTGTGTATTTATATATTTTTTCCTCGTGCGTTATTTATGATATCTGTGTATAATTTATTTTCATACCTGCAACCTGCATGTTAGAAAGATAATACAGAAGAACTGATTAAACTTAAATGAATAAGTAGTTATAGGAAAAAAAATGAAAAGGCTTGTTTTAAAGCAAATGAATATAGTAATATATTTATATATCTATTATCACCCAGTTTTGCACCCTTGCATGAAGCTGTTAAAGCTTTGCAAACTGGAATAACATGGGATTGATCTCTAAGTGTGGGACTTTGCTAAATGAGATCAAACCTTCGGAGAAGACCGGCTTCCTTGTCTAGCTATCACTTGAAACTACTGAATTTTGGGGGAAAAGGCAGAGAGAATGCTTAAAATGAAAATGAATAAAAGCTTGAAAACATAAAAGGGTGATACACCAGACAGATTTAAAGAAACTTCCACAGAACTGAAGGATGCACAACACAATTAGAATATGGCAAGTAGGCATACACAGGTTAGATGACTCTAGCAGAGGTGAGAAGCAATATGATTGAGAGGAATACAACATTCACAAACAAACCATATGCAGATTCACACAGAACCAGAAAAATCAGTAAAGAGGTAAAAATAACTTGCATATATTTGATAGAGAGGCAAGGTTACAGTATATGAAAACTCTGTTTGGAAACAGAAAGACCTGGATGCCAAAAAATTTCCAACCTTATTTACAACATATGAATGCATATATATAGCATTCCAAAACTATCCTAGAGCGGTTACAAAATTTACTCTATGAGCTGGAATCGAAAAAATATCTACATTAATGCCAGTCCAATCGCATCAGTCATGGCGTCAAAATCTGGCATTGGGCGGATATGAGATATTTTGGAGTCTTTAATGCAGGTAGCTTACTCATCGATCTGCAGTAGAAAAGATGAAAATATTTGGAAGAGGACGGTGGAAAGATATTTCTGATCATCAATGTGAGCTGCTTCATCTTTGTGCAGCAATGAATGCAAGAAATATCTGCAACTGCTCAAAAATAGTCGTTGAAACATCCCCTTGACCAAAACATGCAACTCTAGATCTGAAAATGAAAAGTGACAAAAGCTCCTGAAAACCCTGCCAAAAGAAAGAGGGGACAAAAACATGCATCTTTGCCTCTTACAGCATGTCAAAATTTGCTGAAATGGGGAAGATATAGGCGGTCAAAGTTCTAGTCAACTGCCTGTATATATCGCTTTTGCATGTGTGTGTATATCGCTGCATCTTGGCGCCTGAATCAGCATTCAAAAATTCATTCTGCAACTCCTTTGCACGTACATGGCACTTTGCATATCGACCCCTGTGTATCCTTTGTATTTTCAAAATTGTATATGCGTACAATTTCCCTTGTATGTGTGGGCCCCACCTCTGGTATGTTAACCTGCATCTGGTCATGAAAATATACAAGCAAACATACAAGCAGAAGATACATACAAAGTGCTTATACCTTGGCGGACCCCACCATCTGTATCTCCTCCTCTGCATATGCAAAATATAAGCTGCGGACCTCAAAACACCATTAGCTGCATTTCATTGTTTTGTCGGGTCCAACTTGTATCACCCTCTCATGTATATTCTGACTTGTATATCGCAATATACAAGCACTGCATACATGCAAGCCACGAATTCCAAACCTTTTATGAAGCAGATCGGAAGCATTTTTTGAAATCCGGCTTGCATGTGTCTTTGTATCTGTTCCTTTGTATGTCGAAACATACAAACACCTTTCAAACATGGCGGACCTGAAGCCTGAATGAGTCAGCATGATATTCATTTGAAATCTGGCTTGCATCTGCATCTGTTTGTATCTTTTATTTGTATATCGCAATATACAATCGCAGCTTATACAAGGTGGACCCAAAAATTTTATGAAGCAGGTTGAAGACCGCTTTGAAATCTGGCCTGATGTTGCAACGTATGTCAACTTTGTATATCGCATGATATACAAACGCCAAATATACAAGGTAGACCCGAAAAGTTTATGAAGCACTTTTACTGTTGGGTCGGGTCCGACTTGTATATCTTTCTTTGTATATTTCCTTGTATATCGGAATATACAAACGCCCACAAACAAGGCAGATTCCAAAAAGTTTATGAAACACTTTTAAAATTGCAATCGGATCCGGCTTGTATGTAAACCTTTGTATATTGTGATTGTATGTGCAAACATACAGTCGCATATACAAGCCACTGTAGAAAATGTATGTTCACTTGTATATTGGCCGTTGCATATTTCCTTGTATCTTTTCTTTGTATATTTCGCTTGTATGTGCAAACATACAAGCGCAAATATACAAGCCACTGTAGCAACCTGCCAATATACATTACAGTGTTCCTGATGCATATAGATCGACCTTGTGTATTTTTCATTGTATATTGGGTTGTATATGCGAATATACAAACCCGATATACATTCCACTGTAGCACATGTATGTCCGCCGGCCTTGTATATATTCCATGCATATTTCCTTGTATCTTTCACTTGTACATGCGAATATACAAGCCAAATATACATTCCATCCTTGTATATTTTTATGCAACCAGATATACAAACCAGGAATATTCTGGGAATCTGTGAAAGATTCCCCCTTTGTATATGCATTTCCTTGGCTCGATATACATTCAAAAAATGTATAAAACTCACTTTTCTCAATATTTTCTAAGGCTGATAGGGATTTGCAAGCCCGCCAAATGTACATTTGAACTGTATGTTGACCGAAACTTTGACCATCAATAACTTCTTTATTTGGCCGAATTTTAGGGTGATGTAAAAAAGCAAACCTACCTATTTTTTCAAGCTCTTTCCAATGGTAAGGTTTTTTTAGGCAAGACTTCTGGGAAATTTGGCACTTTAAGCTTTATAGGAACATTTTCCAAAGGATTCTCAAGGAAAATACCAGGTTGACTGTTTGGCTCTGGTCAGAGGAAAAAATGGATCAACAATATCCTTTTGTTATAAATCAGTTATATTTTATTTAAGCTATATTTTGCTCTATTACTTCTTTTTTTAGATAATTTAATGTATTGGGAAAATAGTTTTATTTGTAATAAATTTGCTTTATCTTGTTTTAAAACATGTATTTAATTTATCTACTCTTATTTTATCTCTTTAAATGGTTAATTAAATTTAATAAATAATTTGATTTTATTAACCATTAGTGAATTAAATAATTAATTTAAAAAGTAGTTAAACTTTGTCACTTGAATTTATTTTTAAAATTAATAATTAATATCAAATTAATTAGTTAGCATCTTGTTAACGTTGAGCAACGTAGTTAGTCTTATGATGGGAAATATAAAACAAGTTGGTAAGGACTCTAGTTAAACACTTGTGGGTTGTACATACTAAAGACTTATTAGGTAAACGTCATCTATTAATTTAATTTTAATTAAAAAAAATTGCAACATGTGTCCATTTGTACATGCATGTACATGTGGGCATTACAAGAATGAACAGTTATATAGAAAAATAAAATAAGTGATAACCCTACTCTTTTGTTGGAGATTATGGCAATACTTGTGATAATGATATATTGAAATTTGAAGTCCTTTATGATTAAAGATTTCTGAATGGTCAAGGTAAAAATTAGATTGTAGGTTGTTGAATGCGATGAGATCGCATTGGTATGTTAGGGATTTTATAGTGTTAACTAATATATATATATATATATATATATATATATATATATATATATATATATATATATATATATATTTGGTGAAATTTGCATATCTGTGCCATTTACATTTAGTTTTGTGGTTATTTTTGAGAGAGTGCCTTTATACATAGACATATTGACAAATGTCGTAATTGTGTGCAAAGTCAAGTCTCTTGCCTTATGCTACCTACACTTATCTCTATGCATTTATATCCTACCCTATTCTTATACATGACACATTTTCTATACACCTACCTCTATTATATCCTTGAGTTCACATGCTACTACATATTCACCTTATCTATGCCCTAATAACATTAATCTATGCACATATTTCCATACACATTTTCCCACTTTAATTTAGCCCCTTTCATGTTCCATGCCATATTGAAGAGTTGGATTCTTGGAATGAGCTTCATGGCTAAATTTCACAACTACAATGAGGAAGAGGATTTGTGGAGGACTGCATATGGAAATAATGATTAGTGAGGAGCAAAACATGATTCCTCAAAACCTTTGCTTGCAACTCCAACCTCATTGACTCAACAAGTTGACTTGGTTTGATTACTTCTCAACTTAATTTGATTAAATATCCAAACCTGGTTTGATTACTTCTCAACTTAATTTGATTAAATATCCAAACCTTTCACAAAACTAATATTTTTATGTGTTTTTTAATATGCTAAATTTTTAACTCTAACTTTGTTGACTAATAGTTGAATCTTACTCTTTGATCTACTAAATTATTATATAGAGTTTCTTGCTTTACTTTAGATAATTAGTTGAAGCTTATTAAATATGTCTATTAAAATATGACATTGATCCATTTTGTTTAGTGAAAATAATGTAGTGTGTTTTTTCAAACACTCACTTCAAGTAAGCCATGCTACATCACATGGATTCCTTTGCTCCACTTTAATCAATGCATTCTTTGAACCTGAAATCTTCCCTATGTTTCACATGATTCCCTTTCTTAAATTCCTAAATCATTTTAATGATCCATGCTACTTCATGTTCAAGCTGTGGGTGTCATGGTGTTTGCAAAGCCTTTCTTTTGGCTCTTTGTGCCTCAGTGTCACTCACGATCCCCATTAATATTTTTGGCTCAGTCCTTAGCCTTGTCTCTTGAAAGATTTTAGTGTTGCATCCAACAAGTCCAAAACTTCTTTGTTTGTGAGCCTCTTTCTCATGTGGGTTCCACCTCTCTCTTCTGATTAGTCTCACAACCATCAACATCCTTTTGTTGACTTAGCAATAAAATATTTTTGTAGATAGTTCATCATTCATCCAATGGTGTGGACAACTTTCTTTGAAGCACTACAATCACAGTAGGCCCCACCCCTCTTTTGTCTCTTCTCTCTTTGTAGGTTTGCTCAACCTTAGCTATGTTGGCATCCTTTAGAATACATTAATCATTGATCTATAATGGCATCCACTTGCATCACCCTCCTTGTGTGTTATCAGGCTCAACTCCATGGTGGGTCCTACTATCTCCAATCTCTTCTTTTTAGGATCATTTGGAGTTCCTGCCACAATAGCATCCTTCTTATTGTGCTGGTCATTAATGTTAAAAGAAATTTAATGAGCTGAAACTTCTTGGGCTCCCCTTTGTAAAATGAAGTTGGACCTCTTTTGAAAATCTCAGCGTAAGAAGTTATTTCTCCCGCTAAACCTGATTGACCCCCTAGTTAATAATATCAATATGATGTGGCTCTTTTTATCCTATGTTCAACACATGCCTCCTTAATCTAATGACCATTTATCATAGCCACCATCAAATATTTTCTATGGACAACTGAGATTTCTTCTCAGTTGGATTCCATGGGCTCTCTTCACCTAAGTGTTACAAATGGTTCATGCATCTAACATAGGCCATCATGGATCCAAATGGTTATGGACAAATTCCCAACTAGTTGTATGTGCATCCCCTCAACTATTGATTTGGTACCATTCAAATATCATCTAATGGATGGTGTGAGTTTTCTAACATCTAGCCTTTCTCCTCCTCTCATTCTCTATTCTTTGTAAATTCTCCCAGGTTCCTTTCATTGCAATTGCACAAGGATCTCCATGGTTGTATAAATAGGGGCTTAGCTCCATTGTAAATATATTTTGGATTTTTAATACAAGGATATCATTTGGCCTTCTAGTAGATAGTTGATTGATCACTAGTTTTTTAGCTTTTGATTAATACTAGTGCATGTTTTGGCTTTTGTTTTTCATTACTCATCTCAAAGAATGCCCCTTGGTTTGAATTCATTAATATGTTTATGTTTGGACCTTCTTATGCTCCCCAAACATAAGTGAATTACATGTGTGTATTTGAATGCCTGCTGGCCACAAATGCTAATTAATATCATCTATGCATAAGTAGGTTTGCATAAAATAAGTTTAGGTAGCCTCACCACAAGTGATTGTATATTCATGAATGAAATCTAATTGCGTGCATAAGAGAAAGTTGATTAATCACCTCCATTTGGCACACCTTCACCCACCATTTTACTTTCTTTTATTAATCCCACCTATTGACAGGTCCTTTACATGTTTAGTTGGTTTGGACAAGTCAATGCACCACTTAGGACTATCAACAATGGAAAGATAAGTTGACGTTGGAAATGACCAATATATCTATTTCTAGGTTAAGGGTCGGCTCCCTATCTATATAGATTACAACTAATTTATATGGAAAATTGGGAAGAAGTGCTTAAATAAAATTACAAAAGTAAAAAGGCTGTAAGCCGAAAGCGATTTATTTGCATGTTCAGATAAAGATTTGCAAATCATGGTAAAATAATTGACAATGATAAAATAGGAACAACCGTAATAATCTTGATATTCCATGCACATCAATGATGAGTCAAAATTTCTAGAATTACAACTTCATAAATTAATATTTGTGATGTTAATTTAGGATAGATATGGTTTAACATCTAGCTTATCATTGGAAACAAATATAGAGGTCTTCTTTTACTAAACATGAGAAAATGAAGAGAAACTAATGCATTAGGTTTAAAAGCTCGGTTATATGAATAAATGCTACTCAAAAATGGCCCAATAGTCACTATATATAGAAGGATACCTAAGCCTATCATTTTATCTTCTAGAATCTTCCCCTTGAGAACCCCTAAGATGCACACAATCATTGATGATGATTGTTCACTCTTCAATTCCTTTGCCCCGAATGATCTGGGGAAGATTGAGAAATCCCCATAATGACTCACATCACCTATGAGTTATGAATGCAATCTTTGGGAAGTGAGATGTTTAATTCTTGATAGTTTAAGAAATAATTGGCAATGAATGTCAAACCACCTGTGATATTAATATTTATTGTAATGGTTTGGGATTAAATATTGCGTCATCGATAAACCATTGATACTTGGACTCTATTGAAGAGGTGTCACGGACCTCGAGCTAAGATACATATAGAATCATGGCTAAGGAGGGATCAAAACATTCATTGGTTCTCATGAGCTATTGGATAAGATTTTGATCTGGTAGATCAGACTGCTCACGACACATCCCAAAGTCAATACCTTCAATTCTATTATAAGCTTCTGCAGTGATGTCGCGTAGCCCAATGTACTCTCATATTGAAGACTTTGTGGGACCCACGAGAAGGTTGGTCTCACCTTTATAGCTCATAATGACTTAGAATCTAATGAGTTGGACCAATGGTAAGGCCCTGATATTTTACCTATCTCCCCTCATTTTGTTGAAATCCTCATGAGTCGTTGGATGAGATTTTGATCTAGCGGTTCATACAACGCGTAGGAGACCAAAGTTGATCCATGTTGGTGCTGCTTTCAACAACAAAGCCTCGACATTCTACTGAAATGAAAGAAGTGAAAATAGAAAATATGCAACAATATACAACGTAAGGATGCATAGAATATGAGATACATGTAGTGGAAAATCCACTACTGTTTTGGTGACTCGTTAGGTTTTTTTTTTTCTATTCGAAAGTGTTAAACCTAGATTGTGCATGCATCCATTGGGTAACAGAGTCAAAATTGAAATTTCAAAATTTGTAAAATTGAAGCCACTCAACTATTTAGAGGTTCCCAAGAGAAGCAAACAACTCCACAATTTCCCTTTTGATGACACATTAATCTTCCTTATAAGCTTGAAATGCCTTTCTAATTCTAGAGTGGGTTGGTATGAAACATTTTGCATCTAAAACACATTTCCATGTGCCAACACCTCTAGATCTAACCAATCATTGACCATTACTTGACCCTTTTCTAAAGATAATGACATATGTAGCCCTGCCAATTCCAACTCATCCTTTGCTTTGAGTTGGATTTCTCTATGTAAGCATCAAAATCTATTAGTTCTTGGTTCTCATTCCAAGGTGAAGGTAACCCCTTCTGAGCCAATATATTTATGTTATGATTCTCTCCTAAACATTTCATGCTATAATATCAAATTGATCCTTGTAGTATCTAGTAGCTCGTGTTCTGTCCATGACATCAAGTTTTTGTGGAGTGGTTACTTTGCTATCATTTCCTACTACAAGTAGTTTGATAGGGGAGGTAGCATACAACTTTTAGAGGCATGACTTGTTATTTTTTTCAATTAGAGCAAGAATTGTCCTATTGGTCTCTATTTCTTTGAGCACTAGGTCATTGAGCCTTATTTCCATTTCCATAAATTACAACATAGGGATTAAGAAAAATATACTTATCTAGATGTTCCAACTCATCCTTTGCTTTGAGTTGGATTTCTTCCCTGTAAGCATCAAAATCTATTAGTTCTTGGTTCTCATTCCAAGGTGAAGGTAACCCCTTTTGGACTAATATATTTATGTTATGATTCATCTCCTAAACATTTCATGCTATAATATCATATTGATCCTTGTAGTATCTAGTAGCTCATGTTTTGTCCATGACATCAAGTTTTTGTGGAGTGGTTACTTTGCTATCATTTCCTACTACAAGTAGTTTGATAGGGGAGGTAGCATACAACTTTTAGAGGCATGACTTGGTATTTTCTTCAATTAGAGCAAGGATTGTCTTATTGGCCTCTATTTCTTTGAGCACTAGGTCATTGAGCCTTATTTCCATTTCCATAAATTACAACATAGGGATTAAGACAAATATACTTATCTAGATGGATTGCTAGAAGGTGCCTTTTAGGGATTTGAGGAATTTAGCAAGTCTTGGAGAGCCTTCTAGTTTATTTATTTGGGTTGTTAATGCCTTGACTACTTGTTTTAATACTTCCAATCTCCCCTTTAAATCATCCTTTTCTCTTAATCCTTTGATTATTTGGTCCTACATTTCTAGTTGAGTCTATTGTTTAGCAATTTGGTAGTCTTGTTCTTAAAATTTTTGCTTTAGGGTACACTAGTCTCAACTACTTTTAAGCCCATATCTATCCTATCTTGAATCAGCTCAAATTTCATATCAAATCCTCTCTTATGACCGCTTCTTCACTCCTTTGATTATTTAGGGTAGTGAATTGTATCCTTGCCATTTCTGAAGTTTTCTGAACCTCTTTAATCTTTTCCTTGGTGGTTTCTATTCAACCTCTCTACCTAATTGACCTATTCTATCACCATTACCATTTTGTTCTCAAGGGATTTAATCTTCACCTCATTCTCTTTTATCTTTTGCCTGCTCTGCTCCAACTCCATAGTTTTCTTTTTTAATTTTCTTTCTATTAAAATCAAGGAGTTGCCAACTACTTTGGCTCCCTATTGTAAGAATTATGCTATGTCCACTACTTGTGCATCTTTAATTCTAATAACAACCACTTTCATTTGATAGTTCATTGTCATCATCTAACCTTATGGTTTATTTACCAATGGAGTGAAATGACAAAAATGAATGGCATCATTGGTTGGTTCATATTTGGTTCTGATTCTTCTAGAGGCAGGCATGACATCTTGTTTCACTTTTATTTTTAAAAATTCCTTTTGTCATGCAATAAAATATATCTATTAAATTTGTTATTTATAGACTACATGGTTTGTTATGGTTGTAACTTCTTATTGAGAGTGGGAGCCTCCTAAAGAGAATATGAGGTGGATGAGGATAGTAGTTTTGCAATAGTGAATGGGGTTACTAACTTAGTAGATGGGGTTGCAACCTTAGGATTCACAAGCTATGTAAGAGAAAACATGAGTTTATTAGGTTCTATAGCCTAATGAGATTTGGGTAGATAACATTTTGAATGATGGGGATTGATAATTTCTCATAGGGAAAAATTGAGGAGTTGTTAAGAATTGCCTTGCTAGAATAGTGTGACTTGGTGGATGATAATCTACAGAGGCTTGATATGGACATGAGCCCTAGCTCACTAGGTAGGGACAAAATTGGGACAACTGGAGAGGGACCCAAGTTGGTGTAGAAATCTATTCCAATGGTTGAAAGAAATAAACATTAGAACATGAGAAAGAACATAAGTCATAGTGAGCAATGATTCAATTGTCCTTAGTTGTTCCTCTTGTTGTTGTTGCTGTAGTGCTTGATTCTTCCCCTTTTTCATTTTTCTTTTGGGTTCATCATCTTCCTTTGGTAACTCTTTTCCTTTTTCTTATTTAAGGTCATCACCGCCAAATGGGGCTCCCTGTAGCTCACTCTACCTTATAAATAATTTGTGTAGGGACATGGAGATTAGTGTTCTACACTCCAGAAGTACTCATATCCTCCCTTGTTGAATGACTAGATGACCCTTTCTAGGTAGTTTTTCTTATGGTTGGATCCATTTCTTTAATTCCTTTAGTTGACTGCATGTGGGAATCAATAGCTGGAAGTTGCCTTGAGGAGGGCACATCTTGACCTAGTTGTTGCATTTGAGTCTCACTAATTAGTGGCTAAATGAGTGGTTGTATCTAGGAGCTTGAAGGGTGTGATTGGACTTATGTCTCTTCTTTGTCATCTTGAGCAAGGGATGTTGGTAGGTAATAAGATGAGGTAGCGCTTTCCAAGTGCATTTTATTGGCCCCAAGAATTTATCATTATCTAATCCCAGTAAGTATGTGGTCATACTACATACTTTTTGGAGATCATTCTTAAATTGATTCAATGATATAAGGTAGTGTAGGGATCCTTTGCGAGATGGAAGAGAGCCTAGGGTTTTGAGGAACCCAAAATTGGCCATAGTCTTGTTCCCAAGAGTATCTTAAGATGTCTGTAGAAGCACATAATGACCTAGGGGAATCCCCAACATTTTCCTTATGTAGTCGACTAATATCTACAAATAAAGGTATTGTATTTTCCCTTTCCTTTTATGTTTTGGGATGATGGGTCAAAGTGCTTGGCACATTCAACAATATTTCATCACTAGGATGGATAGTGGGGATGAGGTATCTAGGGAGCAATGAGGTCCAAATCTTGTAAGCAAAACTATCTTAAGCTTCAAGTGGTTTTTTAATATAGGTTTCTTTTATTTGTTGAAATGCCCCCTCTCTTAGAGATGTGTCTAGGAAAGAATTAGATCGTATACTAAGTCTACATCATCTTGCACTATATCATTTTTTATAGTATTAGAAAAAGGACTAGGGTTGCCTGACTTGGTTACTAGATGGTTAGGGTGTATTTTTTTGAATGAAGAATATGCCATTTATCTATCTCTAGAATATTTATCCTTCCACTTGTAGAGGGAGGAATTGGTGTGATGAATTCCTTTATGACCCCTCCAGACATCTTCCTCATTTGGATTGCCATTTTTACACACGTTTTACCTTATTTTGCTCTAGTTTCTCTTATTATGGTTGCAATGTGCTCAAGATTAGTTTGCAAAAGATTAAAAATTTATTTTTTCTTTTTTTCTTTTTTTCTTTTGTAATAAGTGACATGCAATTTTATACAACTGAGGGTGCCACCCTCCACACATTTCTAGGTTTATGTACAATGGTAATGAATTATTGACTTAACTTGATTTTATTGGGGCATCAGGTAAATTGATTCATAGTCATCTTAGAGATTGAATTATCTTGTATTGTTAGTGGTAGTTGAAGATGTGCATTGCAAAGGAATGTTTGAAATTATTAACCACCTCCGTAGTGTTGATAGTGTAATAGTTATGTCATTCTTTTGTTCAATGTATGCTTACATGTGGTTTTAAAATTCATAGTAGAAATTCTTGTTAAGAATGTCATCAAAATTCAAAATTCATATACGACAAAAGTGAAAGAGATTTTTTTTTATAATAACAATTGGGATTATGATGGATATAGATCAACAACCCACAAGGCTTTGCATTTGGCCATTGCTGCAAAATTATTTAGAGTAGCACGTGTCATTGGATGAGGATGACATATTATGA
Organism: Cunninghamia lanceolata; assembly: GCA_027924645.1. Taxonomy (NCBI): domain Eukaryota; kingdom Viridiplantae; phylum Streptophyta; class Pinopsida; order Cupressales; family Cupressaceae; genus Cunninghamia; species Cunninghamia lanceolata. The sequence goes on along the minus strand of BSBN01000766.1, from coordinate 481,552 downwards.
TCAAATGGTTGGTAGTATTTCTATTACATGCTAAGATGGGAGGTCTTTGATGACAACTGTCAAGATCTAGTTGAAGTTGTTACAATAGGACACAGGGAAATATGAAACATGGGGTAGTTGCTATATAAAATGGATAAAAATATATATTTGTTACCAAAGGGAGAGTGCATATAGGTACAAGCTAGAGCATAAAAAAGGAAAATATATATAGTATATGGGATATAAAAATAACACCATTTACAATACCAATATATATAATGTGGGGAGAGGAAACCTCACTTGTGTAATTTGAGGTGTATTCCATTCATTGGAATCGATAGTGCAAGTCCATCCAACATTGCAAGTTCAAATGAATTAGTCTACTTGCATGCTATGATAACATATGGACCACTCCATAACAGATCAAACTTAGTATGACAACCTAGTTTGGCTCTATCCTCGTCCTTTCAACACATAATTGCCATCTTCAAAATGTCGTATTGTTGTTCTATTGTCAAACCATATTTTTACTTTCTCCTAGTGTCTATCCATTTGGTCATAGGTTATCCTTGTCTGTTCTTCCAGTTGCAATAGTTTAGCCAATCTAGTTGACATTAACTCATTTTCATTTCAAGAGCCAGTAGTTCAATAGCATTGGGCATTCTTGCTTCCTTTCCATATACAAGGGCATATGGGAAATTCTTGTAGCTTGTTTAGGCATGATTCTATTTGCCCATAGGGCTCTCTTTTAGGTGTAAGTGTCACTGCCTCTTTTTCTTTGAACCAATCCTTTTGATGATCCTTAATAATTTTTTGTTGGTTGATTTAGCCAATCTATTTCCTTTTGGATAGTAATTTGATGAAGCCTTCATGTATATACTATATGTTGAAGTAAATTGAGTTACATTTGTTATTATAAATGCTCTTTCAATGTTCATAATGATAGTCTCTAGGATGTCGAATCTGGTTATCATTCTTTCTAGGAAATTGATCATGGTTGCTTCTATAACATATTTTACTAGAATAGCCTCCACCCAATTTATAAAATAATCATTAGTTAATATAAACTTATGCCCTGCTTGATAATGAATTAATTACTCTTATGAAATCCAATCCCCATAGAGCAAAAGATTGTTATGCTAAAATGGGTTTTAGTGGCATGGGTGCTTTTTTTGCCAATATAATATTGGCAATTTTGGTAATTTCTTAACCATTTATGTGTATCAACAAACAATTGGGGGTAGTAATATCCTAATCTTACTTGATGGCTGATGTTTGAGCTAAATAATGTCCAACCAATAACCTTCGTGAAACTCTTTCAGGAGCACAAGGGTTCTTTCTTTATCCACACATCTCAACAAATTCCATCAAAATTTTACTTGAAAAGGATGCCTTCAATCAATTTGTATGAGGTTGAATGGAGTCTATATGCTCTCCTTTTAGTTGGGACTAGATTAGTTAGAAATTGTCCTATTTGCAAGAATTTGATCTTATCTTGCAGTCATCCCAGTTCTTGTTGCTTGCCAATATTTCGGCAGGCTTCCATTCCCTAATCTTGTATTGACTCCAAATATTTTGGGATAAGCACATCTTCCATGAGATGTTGACAAAGAGCTCTTCATTTTACTAATTTTGTTGGCTTTATCTCAACATCATATTCAAGGATTTTTCACTAATTTCTCCATAAAAAATGAACTCTTCTACCAATGTGCATCACCATGGTGATAACCTTGTTGCAAGAGATCAAAGCCTTGAATCTTTTCATTCCCTTAGGTAGGGCATGCATTTCTTTTAAATTGTACTTGTCTCTATATCTTTTAGGGTTTGGTTTAAGATTGTAGTGGGGCATTCATCTCTTTCATTTTCCTCTTTCTGAGTCAACACCGCAACAATGCTGTATGACCACTACATACATATATTAGGAAATCTTTAGAAAAGTCAAGATTGATTGGTACTTGAGCATCAAAGATTGTTATCTTAATTTGTTTGAATGCCCTTTTACTATCTTCTATCCATTTTAATTCTTGATTCTTTTTAACATGAGGGTAATAGCATGCACTATTCCTATAAAGTCTAATATGAACTTCCTTACAAAGTTTATCTTTCCCAAGAAAGATTGTAAACCCTTTTTGTGCCAAGGTAATGACAATTTCATAACAACTTTAATTCTTTTAGGATCAATGGATATACCTTACTTAGAGAGAATGTGCCTCATGAGCTTACCCTGTGAGATGCTAAATATGAAATTTCTAGGATTCAAGGATATTCCAGATTCTAGGTGTCTTTGAAACACTTTCTCCAAGTGATCATAATGATCCTCTTTATTTTTTGAGAACATTGTTAGGTCATCAAGGTGGACCAAAATAATTTCATTGATAAGATTTTGTTTAGATCAGTAAACTGCAATCTAGGGGAGTGCCCCCTTTTCATTAAAATCAACAGAAATAACAAAAATAGTTTGAACATGAAGGCTCAGCCTATATGCTTGAGTAGACAATCTAACAGGGTACTCACAAAATCCCTATGATACATTCTTTCTTCGCCTATTCACTACTATTTACAAACTGAGAAACATTTTATGCATTATGCAATGCTATCAACTTCGTAATAATGATTGATGAAGTCCTACATCCATTCATACTCCCTCTCTAGCCCCAACAACTTCTTCATGAACCCTACCCCCATTGTTGCCTTTCTCCTCTGCACTGCTACCTTTTTTGCCTACTTCTCTATTATGAACAACTTCTATTCCACCATATGTTTGGCCATGTTAACCATGTGAAAATATTTTGTCTAAGGTATCCCAACACTGCTTCTCAGCACCCCAAGAGATTCTTTGAAACCCCCCTGGAATCTTTCTCCACAAAGGCCTCCATCAATTGCTTAATTACCCCTTTATCCTCTCCCAAATCCAACAGGGATGCCATGAACATGGATGAAATGTTCAAATTGACCCTGTATCTATTTGAGCAAACCATGAAATCCTCTCCCAATACCCATTTAAATGCAAATAAAACCACTCTGCTTTGCGACTTAAACACCTTTTGCATCCTATTCAGAAATTTCATCCAAAAAAGACATTTGTCATTTTCTAGTAAACAACCTAATCAACATCTCCATTATGCCCTTTTCCACCTCTATTGAGCAATGAGAGAATAATCTTGAAGACAAATGCCATTCCTTCACTATGATTATCATTTAAGCTCACTCATGTCAACAATCCCTTCACATGCTTCGCCACCTCAAAATTGAAGGAATGAGAGGACCTTTCATTAGTTACAATTAGTATTGTCATCATTGAATCAACATCTCCCAAAGCATGTCTTGTATTGATTCAATGGCTAAATTTGCCAATGCATCCGCTTCTCCATTTGACTCCCAAAATATATGGTTAACGGTGACCCCTTCAAACTTATCTATGATGATCAAGGCTTCACTTAGAGGCATTTTTAACTTCTAATTTTGTATGTCTCTTTTCCTAACAACATTAACCACTATCTGTGAGTCCCCTTCCACTGCTACTCTTTTCAGGTTGAGGCGCTGACACATCTGAGACCCAAAATTAAGACCCAAAGTTCTACCTCATTGTTTGTGCCACAAGTGAGCTTCTTCGTTGCTTTCCCTAACACCATCCCTCTCAAATATCTCACTAAACATCTTGCTGTGGAGGCTCTAGGCCTGCCCCTAGAGGCACCATCAAAATTCATATTGCACCACCCTTCCTCCAATGGAGTTCATTTGGCCTCCAGTCTTTTCTTTTAAGATTGAACTCCCCCTGCACCATTAATAGGGGGAAGTTTCTACCCTTTCCACTCCCTTTGCATCCTATCATCTTCTATTGTAAAACCATTCTTAACTCCATCCATTATTTTTCTATTGACTACTTCAATTATGGCTATCTCTGCCTTAATCTTGAAAGCATCCAACACCATACCCTTCTCTTGAAAAATCCTCCTATTCCTTTCTTTCCACAATTCCCACACCAAGATGGACGGGCTTACAATCTAAATACTAGCATAAACTGCATACTGATTTATTAGAAGCCACACTATGAAAAGGCTTACAATATCATTCGATAGGGCTCCATACCATCCCATCTTGGCACACAACCATTGCCAACATTCATGTACAAATTGACATTCTAACAACAAATGGTTTGTGGTTTCATCCTCTCTCAAACACATCACACACCGTGACATACCTTCATATCTCAATTTCTTAAATCTATCCCCTGTCAAAATTCTCTTTTGAAGAGCAACCCAAGAAAAAAAGCAAGCCTTAGGGAGGCAGGCTTTGTTCCAACATAAATGTGTTGGTATTTCATTTTTTTCATACCCCCCCTTCAACCACCAAGAAGCCTATTTTCGCACTATATTCCCCATTCATTGAATAGTTCCATATTAATCTTTCATTGCCCAGAGACAAATTAATTCTCCTCTACAAAATCTCATGCATCACCTTGACCTCATTTTTTGGAATCTCATCACTATCAATCTTCTTCCACCCCCACCAAACTATCCCATTCATCTCTCTTTTCTCAACATAGTGTACCACCTTTGTTCTCCACTTTTCTGTAAGGACCTGTCATGCTATCAGGCATTCATTCCAAATAATTTTGAAACCCATCCATGAGTTCTCCCAAAATAAGGTTGTTTTATCATCCCTAATTTCCCATGACAAGTAATCAGTAATAATCCATCTACAAGATAGTAGAAAGTTCCATAGTTTTGAGCCTTTGGTAGGATTTGTTGTTGTTAACACTCTATCTCCATCTAGACTGTCCAAGTATTTATTCTAAGGAGTTCTCATGCATTTCAAGTCCAGCTATGTATACATGGTCCATAAGAAATTTTCCCTAAAGCCTTGTTTGGTACTAGCCGATTCCTTAGCCCCACACCTCCTGCCATTTTCAGTCTACAAATACTATCCCAGGTATAAGGGGAATCTTCCTATCCTCTGAGGACCCTTGCCAAAAAAAGGATCTCATTTTTTCTCCAGTTGATTTTACCTTTTTCGGTAGCCATAAGTAGGAAAGAAGAAAAATAGGAATAGCAAATATGACTGCTTTCAACATTAGGATTCTTCTAGCCCAAGATAATGATTTTCCCTTCCAGGTTGTCATCCTTTTGGAAATTTTCTCTAGTAGAGGGTTCCAAAGCTTGGAATGATTTCCACCTTCAAACATTGGAAATTCCAAATATTTTCTTAGGAAAACCCCTTTCTTAAACTCCAAAATGCTCATGATCTCTCCCTATTTTTTGAGGTCTGTGTAAAAAAGAAAATTTATGATTTTGTAGTATTAACACACTGACCTGATGCTAGTGAATAAGATAACATGATTCTCTTCATTCTCCACACCTCTCTTCTCTTATCTATTTTTTATAACATTGTATCATTGTAAAATTGTCAATGTGTCAATGGAGCCACATTCCTTGTTATTCTTAACCCTTCCTAATCCCCAGGACTTGTTGTCCTTTGAATAGACCTCCCTAAAGCATCCACCATGATAATGAAAATAAAGGGGGAAATGGGGACCCCTGTCTCAACCCTCTAGATACTTCAAAAAACCCTTGAGGACTACAATTTATTAAAATTGAGAATCTTGGGTTGCTACAAAGATGAACATCCACTCTAGCCAAAATTTATCAAAACCAAAGGCCTCCATTACCTTAAATAAAAATCTCCAATCCAGCCTACCGTAGGATCTTTTATATCTAGCCTCACCATCATGCCACTACTCTTAGAAGCTATCAAAGAATGAATTATTTCTTGGGCTATAATTGTTCCATCAAAAATTAACCTTCTCAGCACAAAGCCACTCTGCTCGTTAGCAATGAATTCCACTAAAAAAAGTTTTAATCTATTCACACCAGCTTTTGCAAAAAAATTGTACACCATATTATAGAGATAAATGGGTTTGAAATCTTCATATGACAATACTTGCTCTTTCTTAGAGATGAGTGCTATGTAAGTATTGTTCAGATCCTTGAGAAATTTATTCTTCTTCCTAGATTCCTCTGCTGCCTCATACACATTCTTCCCAACTATGTGCTAGCACTTATAAAAGAAGCTCACTGAAAAACTTTTTGGACTAGGTGCCTTATCTAGGTGAAGCTGCATCACTGCCTCTTTAATCTCTTCTTCAGTGAAAGGCTTATTTAGAAGAAGGTTATGTTCTTCCTTGACCGTTCTTAGAATGTATTCTAGAATTTTTTTTCTGATTGTTCAAATTTGATCCTTCCCAATTGTTCAATAAGTTCTCAAAAAACTTGATCCCTTCAACTTTTTTAATCTTCTTGAATCTTCACATATACTATCTTCCTCTATCTTTAGTTTTATGATGTGGCTCTTTTGTCTACTTACTTTGGTGGAATTATGGAAAAACTTAGTGTTCATGTCCCCTTCCTTCAACCATAATTCCCTTGACTTTTGTCACCAAAAAAATCCTCTTTAACAAAAATTTCTGCATATATGTTCATAAATCCTTTTCTGCTAAAAATCTCTCCTGATTCATTCCCTGCACTAGAACTTCCTCATTGATCATCCCTAGTTGATTCTCTATTTCTGTCTTTTCTTTAAAAATGTCCCCAAAGTGGTCTCTATTCCAAACCTTCAATTTCTCCTTAATCATCTTTAGTTTTTAGAATAAGGAGAACATTTTTGTGCCGATTTGACCATCTTCCTTCCACCATTTTTCTAATGTAACAAGAAAGTCTGAATCTCTCATCCACATATTTTTGATCTTGAAGGGGCAGCTCTCCAACTATCTATCCTCCTTAATCAGTAATTGGATTGGGTAATGATTTGATCCAAAAAGTAAAATAATAAAACACTTGCACTCTCTTGCAAAGGCCCCCAAATCACCTTGCCACATAAACCTGTCCAACTTTTCCGCTGTGTTGCAAAAGCCAATCCTACGATTAGTCCATATATATTTTCCATTTTCTAAAGGGAAATCAAGAAGATTATTTCTAGAAACAAAATCAGAGAAGTCCTTCTTTGACTAACTTCCTCTCTGAACACCTCCTAGTTTATCTCCTCCACTTAGGATTGCATTGAAATCCCCTCCCATAAATACAAAAAAAATAGAAATAGTTAAAAACATTTGGTCTAACTCACTCCAAACCCTTTTTTTAAGAGGAGCTAGATTTGGACCATAAACATTCACCAAAAAAAATTGCAATTTTGAAAGAATGCAAGTAACCTTACAGACCATCCAATGCCTAGAACCTCCAATCATCTCCAAAGACACTGAATTCTTTCTCCACAAAGTAGCAATGCCTCTTGACGCTCCTTCCACATCAATAAAGAAGCCATCCCATCCTTTCAGTCTAAGCTTGAAAAAGTCAATATCTTTTCCATCTAATTTAGTTTCTTGTAATAAAAAATACTTGACTCTGTTGTCTCCATCTGGTGCTTTACTAGACATATTTTGTTAGGGGTGTTTAAGGCCCTAACATTCCATGAAGAGATCTTCATGGCTCCCTAGGAAGGGTTACTCCCTTCCCAGACCTTTGCATCATTTGTGGGATTTTCAACTATCCCCTGCATCTCCTTCTTCAGCCAATTTCACACTGTTCAGCTTTCTTCCTTTCTTTTTTGATTCCCCACAATGAGGAGTTTCCATTGTGGTCTCTATTTGTGTGATCCCTCTTTTGTATAGAGAATGAATCTCCCCTTCCTTCATCTTTAGTTCCTCTTGTGTCTTCCCAAAGGTTTTCATTTATGTGTCTAAGTCCACAACTTCCACCATATCTGTAATATTTCCTTTACCTCCATCCTCTTCTAGACTCAATGCTCCAAAACCTTTTAAAGCCACCTATTGCCCTCTCACCATTACTACATGAACCTCTCTATTCTCCCCTGATCTCGATCCTTGCTCTTACATTAGATAAACCAAATAGCTCTAGTACCAGCTTGAAATTGATGTACTTATCTATTTCTAAAATCTCTACCCTACCTTAAGGAAATTGAGCATTATCTTCTTCTATCAGCTAATCTTCAAACTCCTCATTTTTCTTTTCCTCAGCTTCTCCACTCTCTGCCCCAACTTGAGATTCTCCTTTAGTCCCTGAATTCATTCCTTCCTCAACATTCTTTTCAATCTCCTCTGTCCCCCTTACATCATGCTCTATCCTGCGCTCTTCCTTCTGGGATAATTCTACCTCACTCTTTCCTTTTCCATCTCCTGTAATAGCCTCCATCTCCTTAGTCTTGGTTGCAATGTTTTCTTCTAAAGCACCTTCAAGTTCTAACTTTTATTTCCAACTGTCATTTTTTGTAATAATATTTAGGAAATCTGTGAAATCTTTGGTGATGTTCACATCGCCACAAATGCGCACATAAATTCTTGACTCTCCTTTTTCAGTAATTTCATCCATTTGCAAAAAAACCTAAACAATCTCCAATTTCCTTAAGAATTTCCACTGTCCAATATTTTTTAGGAAAATTGTATAGCCTAATTCACCTTGGCATTATTGTTACTGTATGATTGATTAGATCAAAGTTTGGCACCCAAGATTTAATGTAAAAACCCACCCCATCCATAATCCAAGGACCCTTACTCAAAATGTCCACTTTGATTTCCTTAGTTTTGTAGATAACTAAAAAAAACCCTTTAGGCAGATTCCTCAATTGCACCGATTCTCCCCAATTCGTTGTACACCAGGATTTGATCCTATCCCATGTTGGCCAAAGATTTTCCCATTTAATGAAAAAATCTTTCTCTCTTAAATCATTCATCAATTCTTCTAAAAAAGTCTTATTTTTGATCTCCAGCGATTTTCCTTCAACCCTAGATTTCATCGAGATTCTATTTGCTCCAGTCACACAAACTGAAATATTTGTCCCCTTCTCCCCTTCATCCTTCGCTTCTATCCTATTTGTTTTCTCCCGCCATTTCCAGGTATATGGATGTTCAAAATTGAATCCATGTGTGCACCCTTCCCCCGGGGCTTTGCATAGGTAGTTCAATTATAGACATGTCCTAAAGGATCTTGAGATTATGGCAAGCACAAAGAGATAATGGAAGATTCCTTACTATGCATTCCTATTATGTCAATGGAAGTTGGACATCAAGTTGGACCACCCTTTTGTTCATATAAGGTTCACAATTGAGTCCTAGGGCATCAACAACCTGTTAAGGTATCATCGAAGTACTAGAACTTGAATCTACCAGACAATTGTGAATTAAATTATTATTTAATGTGAAAGTGAGGTAAAAGGGGTTGGGTTTAATTGTATTTACCTAATCTCATTATATTTGAAGAATAGTGGGCTATTTTGGGATTGCATTTGAATGCTCTATAATTTGATGCTTATACTTGTTTGATAGTTTCTACTTCTTCAAGGACTCTTCTAATGTCTTCATTTGTTTTTAAATAGAAAGGACCTCCCATAGAGGTACATTCACTATATATTTTTTGAGTATCTCGACGATGTTGAATGGACTAGTAGTAGATTTTTTAGGCTATTTCATGTTTGGTGCCCAACTAACTTTAGGTCTCTCTATTAAAGGATAATATGTATTATTCTATTGTTAGGAATTCTTGAATTACCTTTTTTCCCCTAGTTCCTTTATCTTGTCGACCCTTGTAGGAATAGTGCTAGAAGATGATGCCATTGGTACCTCAAAAAGAGGAATCATGTCTTCCTTCTAGTTGTTAGGTCTTAACTGCTTCTCTTGTTTATTCTCTTAGCTTTTCTCTTCCCCTACATTTTTCTTATACTTGGTAAGATAGTCAGATTAGACGTGTGGTCTACTTGACATTGGTGTTGATTTATTGAGCATGCAAACCTTTGGCTCTTCCCACATAGCTTGGTTTTGTTCTTGAATAAATGACATTTAGTTAAAGGACATTTCTAATACTTTAACCTCTTGAATGGCATTCTAAGTTTGATTAGGAGAGACATCTTGAATTTGGTTATCATAAGGACATGAAGAAGGAGCATGGATGACACCATAATGTATGTTCTTTGTATAGTTATTTTGCACCACATCGAGCTCTCTAGAAGGATTATGAAGAATTTACTAAAGAGGCATCTCCACAAGTACTATTTGGTTTTAAGGCAGGCCAAGGAACCTTTTAGGGTGGAATAATAGTTTTGGTTGGTAGCCTTGATTGCCCAGGTAAGCCCTATTACTTTGTCTTGATTAGAAGTTGTACTTCTGGGTATGGTATTGTTGGTTGTTTACAACCATGGGTTTTTGATAGCTTTGTTGTCTTTTGAGGTCAACATATCATTGGACATGTTTCTTAATAATCCCCTTATTTCATCAAGCTCAATTGTAGCAACTAGTTTGAAACAAAATGATATTCTGGAACGGGTCTCAGAGATGGCATGGAATGTGAAACTAGCTAAAGAGTTTGTTGATAAACATAAAGAGAAGGTGGATAAGTTGCTTGCATACTTGGAAATAATGGTATTAAGGGTTTGGGTGCCAACCTCCCTATTTGAATTAAATCATTCTTTATGACCATAACAACTCTGTATGCATCTAAGAGAGTATTTCCTCCTTTAGACTTTATCATCATTACTATTTCAAAGTCTTGCTTTTAGATAGTAGATATAAGCCATACCTGATAGAGGCATATTTTAAGAGGAATTATTTGCCAACTCTTCTCAAATCTGCTATTAAAATCATCCAACATTTATGTTGGAGCCCTTTTATGGATCTAAGCTATTCCAACAATGACGTGGCATCTTCTTTTTCTTTAAATCTATCAACTAGTTCACGACCAAGTTGATCCCAATCTCCTATCAAGTGTGAGGATAAGGAGTAGTACCAATCAAGAGCCTTTCCTTGTAATGATGCAGCAAGCAGTCTTAAGGCAATTCAATGATGTTATGCACTATGCAATGATTCACCATAACATGGAGATGTTCTATTGGATTTGTAAAGTTTTCCCCAGTCAATTGTGGTAGTTAACGTAAGGCTATGTCTAGGATAGCACCCAAACACTAGGTGGGATAAGGAGGGGTTAGAGGTCCTCTAATATTCCACACTAGGAAGATTCTAGGTGGTGGGGGTGGAGGAGCCATGTAAGGACTTACTTGAGGAATCTCAAGTATTTTTTGAGGCACTAATTGTGGTCTCCTTCTTGGAACAAAAGTAAGGGGTTGCAATAAGATATGCGGATTTGATTTGATTGCAAACCTAGTGGAGATTCTAGGGGACATGTGCTTCTAGGCGAGTCAAGCCTATTGAACACGCAAATATACTGAGAGGGGGGTGAATCAGTATATACTAAAATTTTTACTTTTCTGTTGCACTCAATAAAATGTAAACATTCAAACCATGAGAAACAAAAGCACACATAAGTAGATAACACCATATTTATGTGGAACCCAAGATGGGAAAAACCACGGTGAGAAAGCTACTTGGATCTACTATCCAAAACTAGCCTCACAAATAAAAATAGATTTACAATAAATTTTATGGGCACCAACTCAAAGGAAGCTCCAATTCCCTGATACAAAGTTTTATGGGATCCAACCCAAAGGAAGCTTCAACTCCCTAATACACAGTTTTATGGGCTCCAACCCAAAGGAAACAACAACTCCCTAAAGTGCTACAACACTTACAAGAAGAGGCTCCAACCTCTATACCAAAACACTTGGTTGATTATGATGGTTCAATCACCTCCACAACATCATATCCTTTAACCCTTTGAAATTGACTTACTCAGATAACCTAAACACATTTATTCTATCATCTCTGCTCAAAACACCTCTGCAATACACTCTGACTCTATTCTGAATCATGCATCATAGTCTCCAAAGTTACTTTTCAACTTATGGATCTTTTTCACACACACATACACTCACTTTCTCACACTCACACACACCAAAACAATCTTCTATCCTTCATATATACCCTCTGCAAGTCTTCAAAACACCATCTTTGTCAGCCTAGATGTAACATGTAACATGAAACGTGTAACGACCTAAGATGTTGGCTCCCAAATCATTTGCGGTAATGTAAGAATCAAATCCTGTTATGTGGTTCATACCAAGTGATCAACTGGACCTATTTTACCTTCTCCCAACCTTTCCTATTGGTGCACACTTCCACACACATGACACAATCATACAAACACACCAAGTCAGCACGCAAACACTTATCCTTTTATGTCTTAGCTCCAGACCCTATGTGGTATCAGAGAAGAGAGATATCACAGTGCGGATCAAGCCATTAACTCTATATAATCTATAAAGCCTTCTCATATTCTCCTTTTTTTATTTATGCTTCTTCTTGCTAGTGCAAGCAATCAAACCTTGATGTCGGTATCCATTACACAGTCTAGTAACACAGTCTTGATATAGAATATTGACAAATATACTTGCAGTGATCAAAACACTTGAAACTTGAACTAAGCATACACACTGATCATTTGAACTTATCTTTCAAATAGCAAAGCCAAACATCAAAGTGTGGTGAAATGCAGTGGCTTTCTCTTCTACCTCTGATAACCTTATATAGCAACATGACTTGTTCTTACTTAGCTGACTCTAGAAACCACTGCGGCAACTTTTATGCTCTGAAACTTGGATCATGCATACCACTTATTTGTTTCTAGATATCCTCCAAGCCACAAGGTCATATCTTCAAGTGCAAAGAAATGCAAAACATTCTTCTGTACCTTCGAGAACTGCAAAATCATTGTATCACCACTGTCTTCACTAGGTTAACTCTAAAAAGCTTTGTGGTAGTTCTTATGCTCTCAAATCTAAACCACACATGCCTTATAGCTATTTCTAGCTAAATTCCAATCCGCAAGCTCATGTCTTCATCTATAGAGGAATGCGGTACATTTTCCTGAACCTGTGACACCCTTCATAACTGGAAATTTACTTAGATAATTTTCCTCAGACTTTTACAACTTTGTTCATCAAGTGCCAACCATCATGACTCCATATCATCAAAAGGAAACATATGCAACCAATACAACACATTAGAGACAACAATTCAAACACTTTGACAACTTACACTTATCCATGAACTTCAGAAGATAAGGTACAATTGTGTATAGATGATTTTGATCCCTTATGTCTTTCATTATCACTGCTCCTCTGATCATAACTCCTTTGACAACATATAGAATATTTTTCCTTCCACATCACAAGTCTTTTGACATCAATGACAACATATGCAACAATCTCCCCCTTTGTCATTGATGGCAACACTAACCTGATATACAAAATTTTTCTCCCCCTTTGACATCAAGGGCAAAGGGCTAGTGCTCTTCCTCTGTACCGGCAATGCATATAAGCTCCCTCTGTCTATTCAATTCTTTTCATCCTCAGTAGTCTCTTTGTCTACCTACTCCCCCTAAGAGGTAGCCTCTATCACTCCAAAACTGATGTAGCAAAACTTTGTTCTTCATTTTCCTTATAATGTGCATAGGTAATATATACATAGTTCCCTGTTCTTACCAAAATAGCATTGTTTATGCCTATCTTACTCTCCACATACCTTTTCTTCATCAAAATTTTGTTTTACCTCCAAAATATGTTATATTTACTTTGATGGTAGAATATTCTTATATATAGCTTTCAATTGGACCAGAGTTGTATCCCAGTGTTTCTTTGCTGAAGATAAAATATGTATTTGGCTCTCCAGTTGAATGTACAAATCTTCTACCTCTTCTAGTGTAGATGGAACCTTCACCTTCTAGGCAACATTATTTGCTTTTGGAAAAATTCCAATCAAGGATGATAACCTTAAACTTACCACTTCCCTTAGCTGACCAATTTCACTTTTGATTTGCTCCCTTTGATCTTGAAGCTTCTTCAGCTAGGAGTGAAGTTTTTCTACTTGTGCCCTTGTAGCTTCATCTTTGTCCTTAATTGGATCATATATATTGGCCACCTGTGTGATTTTCAACTCATTAGCATCAATTTGATCTTTTATATTTTTGGTGGTTGCAGGCCATTTTAAACAAAATTGGTAAAACACACTTGCTTCCTTAATGCAATTTTGAATGTTCTTTATGCTTTCTTGAACTTTGATATGTGCCTTTGCACATTTTCTTGAAGCATCACCCATCCTTTTGTTTTAAACTTGTTCAAATATTTTATTTTCTACTTGCTTCTCCAGGAAAGAGGAATGTGCTTTGAAGGATTCCATTAACTGCTTCAATTGTTGTGTTGGAGGTAGAGATGAATCCCTTTTAGCTTCTAGGATTTCATTTTGTATAATATTGATTACTTCTTCCAAGAGCTCTATGCCTTCAACTTGCTTCTGTAAAATCTCCTCCCTTGCAGAGGCGTTAAAGATGTCACCCAATTACAATTTGTGAATTGCAAAAATACTAGATTGATCCACTTGTCCATCAAAAATAGGTAATTACAACAGCTGAGGAGTTACCCAAATTTGTATTTGCTTTTGCTGCACTAAAAAATCTTTGATAGAGTGAATGGTATATGTAGAAGAAGATGCCTCCTGATTTACCTAAGAACTATCCTCTACATCAAGTGTGACATGCTCCTCTTGATGATCCGGTTTAACCTGTTGCTCTGTAGTATCTGGATGAGGATTCCTGCTATCCTATTTTGCCTTCTGGCCAAATAGTCTAAGGATCCATGAACTCCTAGTGTTTTCCCTTTGATTTACAAGGAAAGAGTTCCCTAAAAATGGCCAAGTCCCAAAAATCCTAAGTTTTCCTTGTATTTTCTGTGTTTTCCTAGTTTCAGAGTTCAAGCTTCCCCTCTTCGTCATGCCATATTTGTTAGCTCTGAACTCTGCCTTATTCCTTGTATTCAACTAAGTGTTTTGGTCTTTGGAGGATGAGAGTTCTCTCTTCCACGTTCTTCCTTTTGGAAGGCAAAAGGCCGGAGGTCGGCTTGCTGAAGCCCGACAAGAAAAATGCTCTAAATATGTCAGATGTTAGACTTCGAGGGTTTCTCCTTCCCTCTTCCTTTCCCTTTTGGAAGGATGAAGGTGGAAGGCCCAATGGCCAAAGTTTGACAGTTTTAACGTTCAAAAGAATTGCACAGTGCGCGGTGAGAGTTAAGTGAAATCTGAAGGGAAATGCGCTGGTGCGCTGTACTCACACGTGCCCTGGGTTCACCGGTTTAAGAATTTTCTAAGTGTTTCAGGTGTCAGACTTCAGGGGTTTCTTCTTCCTCCTTTTCAACAGGTAGAAGGAAAAAGGCCCAAGGCCCAATCTCTGCCATTTTCATTGCTCTAAGGTGTTGTGGAGGGTGAATGTCGGGGTTGTTGTCTTTTCCCTTTCTATTTGGCAGAAGGCAAAAGATGGAAGGCCTGAAGGCTGAAGTCTATCGAGCTACAAATATTTTAAGTCTTTCAGAAAGTGGAGGTTGGGAGTTATCTCTTCTCTCTTCTTCTCCGAAAGAGACAAGCGGAAGGCTCGAGGCCCGATCTCCGCTGATTTCATAAAAAAATGGCTAAGTGTTGCGGAGGTAGAGGTTGAGTTCTTCTTTCCAAAGAACGACGTAACGGTGAAGGCCCGACCCCTGAAACCTGATGATTTCTCTTCTCTTGGACTTTGGAGGTCAGGGTTTCCTCCTTCACCTTTCCAATGCCCAATCGGTGGAAGACTAATCGAAGGAAGCCCAATTAGTTGAGGCCTGACTATTTTGCCTTCCAAGCGCATTTTCTACTGTTTCAGACACGACAGGACTGCTCAGTGATTTTCCTAGTCGCCATTAATGTTTCTTCAGATCCTGATTGCTTGTAGAAGATAGATTTCTTGCCTCCCCATGCCACTATAGCCTCTCTCCCATTAAATCTTTATACCCAAGGTGTGGGCAGACCCCCTATTTTAATGGATTTCATGGGCAGAGCCATGTGGGTGCACTCTAAGGACACCAGATGAGTTATTACAATATGGGCAACAAATTTCCTTGTTAAGTCCTCTTTCCACATCCATGACTGCTACAATATGATTTGTAAAAGCTATATATGCATGTATTTGAGATGTATTTTTGTTGGTTGGTCGCTGGGTCTTTATTTAGACTGAAGTACTTAATACCTGATCTTGACCTCATGATATTTCCCAGAATTGTATGAATCTGATCAACTATGTCCTCTTTTGGACCTCTCTGTCTTCATTTTTAGTTCAATTATGATGGAAAAACTATCATTTTGTGTCTCCCTAATCTATATTTAGCTTTTCTATCTTTGTAGTGGTTATTTAGCCTCTATGATTAATATAAGAAATTGATTCTGCCTCTCTCATTTCTCATTCACTGCGTCTGTTTGAATGCTTTTCACTTATCTTGTGGATAAAATGGTCTCTTTATAGGTTCTAGTATTCTATTTTGGCCTTTGATAGAGAACGAATGAGTCTATGTTAGTTTATTTAGCTTTTGAAATCATTATTGTGTTATGTCAGCTCTAGCTAAACATAATAAATCTTGGTGCATCGCCTCCCTTTTAATTTTCAGTCTCCCTCTCTCCCTTTTCCTTGGTAATCATTAGTATAGGTTTAGTTAATTGCTCTGAACCTTAAGTTCAGAAAGACAAACCAACCATCTCTGGAGGTTTGATCTCATTTGCAAGGTCCCATACCTTGAGATTAGTCCCATTGTGTCATTGGAATGCTTGAACAGGCTTCAAGAAGGGTGCAATTTTAGGTGATAATAGTTTCTGGCACACCTGGTGGGACTAGTTTGATAACCTTTATCATCCATTAAAGGATTTGGTGTGTTCTTCAGTGCATTTTTCCATTCAGGGCAGTCTTCTTCAACACCATGGTGACTCTGCTGAACAAATCCGCTGGTGAAGTAGCCCAAGTGCTTAAAGATTCATCAAGGATTAGGATTTCGGTGGTATTCTTGGTTTAACTTGCTTTCAGAAGCATCCCAAATCACCTAGTGACTCTCTCTGGTATGAGCTTATTTCTCTAAAATCAAACATGTTCCCCTTATTTTCAAAAATATTTTGATACTTCTCTACTTTTTAAAATGTCAAACTATTATGGGAATTATGGCTACTCCCCTCCTCCTAGCCAGCATGCAAGTTATCAGCATCCTCATGATGCTTGCCTCCTTCCCACCCTTGCTTATGCTTACTATCAACGTGAAGAGGCCCGCTTTGCTAAAAATCAACATATTTACCCTACTGAGCGATCCCAGTATGTCAACGGCATGAGTGTCAAAGATATCACGTTGCACATTCAGAGAGAGTTTGATGACATTGACAGAGAACAAATGTGTAACCAGCAGCAAGATGATCTTACTTTTCAGGCCCATCTTCAACAATAATAGATGTAAGCAGAGGAAAAGGTTTGCTAGGAGCAAATTAAAATGCAACTCGTAACCTTATCTGAGGAGCAGTTAAGGCAAATGCTTGCTGAGGTAGAGAGGTGGGAAGCCCAATCAGTCCCCTCCATCCCTAGTTTCAAGAAGCCCCCCTCCTACGTAGGTTCAACCTCTGAAACCACTTTCAAAATTCAAAATTCCAAGTTTTAGAGGCCCTTAACCTTCACAAGAGCCTGTTCCTGCACAAACCCAACCTATTGTTCCTCGAGAATGACCCTCTCAAGAAGCCCTTCCAGTCCATATTCCATGTCAACCCTCTTGTCCTGGTACTAGCTCACTCTTAAAGGATAGACCATTTTTTGGTGATATACTAGGTTTTATGAGCCAGAAAAGGAAGTGTTTGAGGCAGCTGTAGAGCAACCTACTATTTGTGAGCCCTCATGCACTATTAAAACTAAAAATCTAGACCTAATCTACAAGAATAAGTTAATCCAAATCAGTTGGAGCAGCAATGCATCAAGCATGAGGTTAGTGCTAATTCAGGTGCAGGGTTGAGTCCCTTGGATTTTTGCTCATTTGAAGAGTTTTTCTATGCTTTGAACAAGATGAATGAAACCCAAATACAAAAGAAGCATAATGAAAAGGTCTAGTTGTAGAGGTAGCTCAAACAAAATCTAGTGGAGTTGCAGCTAAAGGATAAGGGCATGATGGAGGAGATTGCTCCAATTGCTCCAAAAGTGGAGGATGCCACTATATTTCATGAACTATCTAGTTACATTGAAAATGAAGAAGGTATGCAAATGCCAAAAATACCTGCAGTCTTGGAGCAGTGTAGGGACATTGAAAATGATGGTAGGTTGCTAGAATGTCAGGCCAATTGTGACAATGAGGTTCCAGCTCATGAGGGAAAGAATGCAGGCAACCCTGTGGTGGAAAGTGCAGAGATTAATGATGCAAACCTATTTGAGGAACTCCCATCTTTCATAGAAGATAGCAATGTGGAGACTGAGCATAAGCAAGAACAAATTAAAGATTTGTTCTTGATTATCCAACAAGGATATCAAGTTCTTGGTAGAGAAAATTGCACCATTGAGTATGTGTAGGGCTCATTTTCTGAGCCTAATTTAGAAAACCATGAAGCCAGGGTGTATCTTCGCATTCCTATGTGCTTTAAAGAGCTAGAAGACCTCTTTAGGGATGAGATAGATCTTTTCTAGTTAAAAATTTAGCATCAAATTAGTATTCCCTGAGGATGATTTCTTCTTTGAGTAGATTCTAGGCTCATTTTTTGAGCCTATTTATGATGGCCTCCTTGAACAACATGATCACAAGGTGGAGGTAGCCATATTTCTAGTCGATCCGTAAGAGTCAGAACTTTTAGAGCAGCAGAATGATGAAGAATCATAACAGAGGCACGAGATCAACTCTGTTGTGTTGCATTTCATTTCAAGGGTTTGTCCTATTAGACATCTAGCCCAGATGAAGATATGCCATGCAGAGTGACCACTTGTCATGCTTGTCCAGAGCATGAAGTTTAGCATCAGAATAAGCAAGATCAACCCATTTATCTAGCTCTTTGCAGCTACATTCTCAATCAGTTTGGGTGGGTAAGTGAATCTGTTCCTATTCTTGCAGAAGTGTTTAATCAATTTGTTACATGTCAATTCCTTCCCCATCTCCTTTTAGCTACCCATAGGCATGAAAAACATTGTAAATTGTTGAGAAAGGGTAGTTATTTTAAAAAACCAGTTAATGGCTTTGTTTAAGGTCATTTCTGGTTTGTTAGTTTAGGTTTAGGTTAGTTTGTTTATGTTAGGTTTCCCTTGAATAAGTGCCCTTGCACTTTGCTACATTCTCATTAGGAGGATGCTTGCCTTGTTTGTTTTGCCTTTGTTGTTTTCTAGAGGTGGTGTTCAGTTTTGTGTTGGTCTAGCCAACCCCCGTTCTTATTGTTGTGCCCTTTGACTCTATGCCCAATGGATTGATAAGGCCTCTAGATCCCAATGTTTAGTAGGCAAACACCCCTACATAGTTGTCAAAATATTATCCTATTTTGCCTTCTGTCCAAATAGCCTAAGGATCCATGAACCCCTAGTGTTTTTCCTTTGATTTATAAGGAAAGACTTCCCCAAAAATGGCTAAGTCTCAAAAATCCTAAGTTTTCCTTGTATTTTATGTGTTTTCAGAGTTCAGGCTTCCCCTCTTCGTCATGCCATATTTGTCAGCTCCGAACTCTGCCTTATTCCTTGTATTTGGCTAAGTGTTTTGGTCTTCAAAGGTTGGGAGTTCTCTCTTCCACATTCTTCCTTTTGGAAGGCAGAATGTTGGAGGTCTGCTTGCTGAAGCCTGACAAGTAAAATGCTCTAACTATGCCAGATGCCAGACTTTCAGGGTTTCTCTTTCCCTCTTCCTTTCCCTTTCGAAAGGCTGAAGGTGGAAGGCCTCATGGCTAAAGTCTAACAGTTTCAACGTTCAAAAGAATTGCGTGGTGTGCGGTGACAATTAAGTGAAATCTGAAGGGAAATGCGCTGGTGTGCAGTGCTGACACATGTCCTGAGCTCGTCAGTTCAAAAAATTTCTAAGTGTTTCAGGTGTTAGACTTAGGGGGTTTCTTCTTCCTCCTTTTCAGCAGGTGGAAGGTGGAAGCCCTGAGGCCTGATCTCTGTCGTTTTCAATTTTGTAAGGTATTGCGGAGCGTGAATGTCGAGGAGACTGTCTTTTCCCTTTCCATTTGATGGAAGGCAAAATATGGAAGGCTCGAAGGCTGAAGTCTGTCGAGCTACAAATATTTCCAAGTCTTTCAGAAAGTGGAGGTCGAGAGTTGTCTCTTCTCTCTTCTTCTTTTGTGAAAGTGACAAGCAGAAGGCCTGGGGCTTGATCTCCGCCGATTTCATAAAAAATTGAAGAAGTGTTGCAAAGGCGGAGGTCGAGTTCTTCTTCTTTCTAGAGAACAACATAACAGTGAAGGACCAACCCCCGAAGCCCAATGATTTCTCTTCTCTCAGACTTCGGAGGTCAGGGTTTCCTCCTTCACCTTTCTAATGCCTGATCAGTGGAAGACCGATCAGAGGAAACCCGATTAGTTAGGGCCTGACCTTTTTGCCTTCCAGGTGCATTTTCTAATGTTCCAAACATGATGGGACTACTTAGCAACTCTCCTGGTCGCCATTAATGTTTCTATTGACCTATTTTCCCCTTCCCAGAGTCCACTAGCCCTGCTTGAAGATATTGATGGAACCCCCTTAAAAGCTTGATATCCTTCAGTTTTCAATGTAAAACCTTTCAAAAAATCCATAAAAATTCTTGTGGAGAATCCTTGCGAAAAACCCAAAAAAAACCTAAGTTCTTGCCTTAGTTTTTAGGCCCTTTTTGGCCTTTATTGGCAAAAGTCTAGGTTTACGAACCTGCCAATTCGTCGACTAGTTGATTTGCCGACAAAGAGAAGAAAACTCAAAATTTGACTAAGGAAAGAAGGAAAGCTCTTTGCTTTGTTGGCAATTTTCATGTTCCGCGAACTTTTCAAAAGTTCAAAATTTCACAAGTTCGTCAATTCTTAAAAAATTTGACTAAGGCATGAGGAGCTAGGGGATGCCTTTATCAACAATTTTCTAAAGTTGTGAACTCTTTAAAAGTTCACAAATTCTCAAGTTTGTCGATTCGGCGATTCCCTGATAAAGGAGAGTAAAAGAGACAAGGGCAAAAAGAGAAAAGGAAGCGAATGTTTGCCTTTGCGAGCAAACTTATGGTTCGGTGAACCTTTAGTTCACCGATCGGTAGGTTTGTCGATCGGTGACTTTGCCAACATAGAGAAGAAGCCAGAGGAAAGAAGACAAAGCCTTCTCGGTGATTTTCAAAAAGTGCGAACTTTTCAAAAGTTCAAAATCCCTACATTTCACCGATGGGGAAAATCACTGACAAAGGGAAAAAGGAAAGGTTCGCGAAGGGGCAAATGGGCCAATGAAGGAAATTTTGGGTAACGCTTTGTGAGTTTGGAGCTTCAAGGTTTCGCCGACAGAGATTTGCCAATAAGGCAAAAAGAGAGTGAAGAATTGGCTAAGGGAAAATGGTTCGACAAAGTGACCTTTCACTGACAAAGGAGGACTTGGTTCAAATGTTGAAGATTTTGCTGATAAGGCAAGGAAATGGCTAAGGCAAATAAAAAGAAGCCTTATTGGGAAATCGGTAAAAGTGTGAACTTTCCAAAGTTCAAAATTTCTCAAGTTTGCCGATAAGACGATTCGTCGATAGAGAAGAAGGCGGAAGCGATCAAGTTCGACAAAATAGAATTTTGTCGATAAAGAGGATAAAGAAAGGTTCAAGAAATGAAGATTTTGCTGATAAGGCAAAAAGCAAGCCAAGTTCGTGGAAGCAGAACTTTGCCAATAAGGTGAAGGTCAGAAAAGTCAAAGGTAAGCCCAGTTCAAGAATTGGAAAATACGCTAATAAGGTGAAAAGTGGCTAAAGGAAAGGCAAAATTGGCAAATCGGCAAAGTAGAGAACAAGGCAAGTGGTTCAGTTTTCTCATGGTTTGCCAACAGGGTGAAAAGATGATAAAGGAGTATAAAGGAGCAAAAGAAGAAGTTTGATAGATGAGGAATTTGCTAATAAAGCAATAAAGGGTAGAGTTTGAAAAAGTGACACTTTGTCGATAATGGTAGATAACAAGCAAAAGAAGTTTAGCAAAAGACACTTTTGTCGACAAGCCAAAATGAAGACAAGAGGCGCTAAAGGCTTGGTTCAAAAAAGTGGTAGTTTGCCGATAAAGTTAGAAGGAAGAAGAAAGAAAGGTTTGGCAAATGAGAAATTTGCTGATAAGGAAAAATTAGCGCCAAAGAGATAAAAGACAAAGATAAGGCTTGGTTCATGAAATGTAGAATTTGCTGATAAGGCAAAAATGAACCAAATGGAGAAAGTTTGTAAAAATATTTTTTTGCTGGTAAGGCAAAATAGGAGACCAGAATAGTTCTGAAAAGTGTTGTTTTGTCGATAGGCAAAAAGGGCAGTCGTCTAAAATGAGAAAGCAAGCACAGAGAAAAGTTTAAAAAGATACAGTTTCACCGATAGGACAAGAAAGGAAATGAAGGTTGAGCCCGATGGTTCTGTAAGTAGAGAATTTGCCAACCAAAGGAAAATCAAACGTGGGTAATTATACTTGGGGTGAATTCAACTACCCTAACAAATTTAGGGGTGCCATGTAAGATTTTAAGAGGTACAACACTTTAAAGTGTTGTAAAAGCTTGCTCTCCTTGAAATCATGTCGTTTCTCAGGGAGAGGTACCCAGCATTCAAAGCTCCGCAGGCCAGGGCCGAATGGGGGTAGTTGAAACATTGAATTCTTCAATGCACCAGTACAGGGAAGGGACAAAATAGATTTGCAAGCCTTCTTTCATAAATGTGCCTGGCACCCATGCGTGTAGGCAATCTCTTTTGCAGGTCTACAAGCTTGCCAAAGGCGTGGTTACTATCCCAGTTTGCAAGTTCTGTTCCAGTTTGCAGGGATTCTGAGCCAAAAATTTAATAAAGTGTGGGCATGTCTTGAGTTGATTGACCATAATTTAGCACCCACTATGGAAAAGTGATGATGAAATGTTAAATATATTTGAAAACAATGTATTTCTGTTAGCTATTCTTCTGGGCTATTATATAGGTTAGAGAGTTCTTGTGACCAGACCTTGTAATACAATTGCATGAACCAACTAGATTTGATACGTTGTGCTCGAAGTTGAGCCTTCAATGTCTCTAGTTGCTAGGTCACCAATGAATGTAATTGGTTATTCTATATCTACCTTCTTTGCAATAAGTCTCTCTTTTGTAATAGATATTTGGCCTCTATGATCAATATATACTGATGTTTTGCCTCTCTCATTATTCATGCATTGTGTTTATTTGATTGATGTGAGTTGTGTATTGTGGATAAAATAGTCCCTTTCATACCTTCACTTCTCTTTCCTGACTTTGTTTGAATTGGTACGAGTCTATGTGAGTTCCCTTTAGTTTTGAGACAATCTAGTGCATCACCTCTTTTAATTTCAGTATTCCTTCTATCCCTTGTCCCCTACAAGTATTAGCACTAGATTTAGTTCAATTCACTAAGCTTTAAGCTCAGAAAGAGGAACCAACCTTCTTTAGAGATTTGATCTCATCAGCAAGGTCCCACATTTTGAGATCAGTCCCATTTCATCATTGGAGTGCTTGAATGAGCTTCAAGCAGGGTGTAATTTTACTTGACAATAGTTTCTGGCATGCCCAGTGGGACTCCCCCCTCTGAGTAGGAGCTGAGTTGAGAAATTCGGTGCTATTCTTAGTTTATTCACTGCTATGGAAGCATTCAAGCACCTGGCAACTCTGTTGATCCAGTATCCATATCAGGTCAACATTTCATGCTTGGAGTGTAGACAAGATCTTCTTCCAGAGGTAATTTCTAATTTATAGAACTTTCATTTACTGAGTCAAGAAGAAGTAGACTATCTAGGTCCCTTGTGAGGGAAAATAGGAGTGCAGTTCTATTGAAATGCACAGGACAACTAAGAGGGGGGTGAATCAGTTGTCACCAAAACTTAATTTCTTATAAACATCAATACACCAATCAATTGATCATTGTTATTATGATTTAACCATGAAAGCATGAAATTAGAAACTTAAGCACAATCACACATGAGACACATGAGACACCAGATTTTTACTTGGAAACCCTATAAGGGAAAAACCATGGTGAGTGTTAGCTCACAAAATAAATATGTTATAGCAATACTGAAAATCAGAGGCTCAGTGCCTTAGAGCTCGCTGCCGAAAATGCTCACTGCAAAATTTAGGGTTTGCTGCCAAGATCAGCTCACTACCAAGGGGTGGGTCATTGGTAAAAGTTTTTTAACTGATTTGATAGCATCTACTCCATGCCTGAGTTCAGTTCCATTGAAGTGCAACACAACTCTTCTGCTTTGCTCTTACTTACACTTCTTCACTTATCTTCATATTTTCACACAAGGACATCTTTTTCTTAACTTCATTACATGTTTTTATACAATTCATTAGCCTTGGGATGTACATCAAGGTCGACATTACATTCATCAACAATTGGAGCAATCTCCAAGGTCGGCATTACAAAACATACATACAAATAGGTCTGGACCTAAACAAAATTATCTAAGGAAAAGATGTATGTGGAACATGTTATGCCTTAGCTAGGACTCAATTGCAATCTTCCATACCACAACACACTTCCACAATCTTTAATGCATCTTTGCAAGTAGTGAAAACAACCAGGTTGGCCAAGACTTGGAGTTAACACTAAGTCTTTTAGGAATAGTCTTCATCCACGATCCAAATTACTCTTCACAGACCAATCAAAAGGTAGGAACACGATCAAGAGACATCCACAAGCACATTATAATCACCAAGAACATCCGTACAACGTTTGACCACTTTGTCAAGAAGATTCTTCAAACTAGAGCACTTAAACAACACTGTCAGCCACTGTCATAAAGAAAAGATCAGTTGCAGACAACCAAATCACGAACCATTTGAGTTGAAGGCACATAACATCATTCTAGACTTAACTTTGGAACCATAGACTATAATACTTCAATGCAGAGGAATGCGAAGCAAAATACTTTCTCCCTGTTACCATTGAATGCACAA
Source organism: Cunninghamia lanceolata (assembly GCA_027924645.1). Taxonomy (NCBI): domain Eukaryota; kingdom Viridiplantae; phylum Streptophyta; class Pinopsida; order Cupressales; family Cupressaceae; genus Cunninghamia; species Cunninghamia lanceolata. Next base: position 456,706 of record BSBN01000766.1, on the reverse strand, counting down.
AAAATAGTTTACTCTGGTGAGTTGAACTCTCTCAAATCTTCATACCAGATGCTCAAACTTGGAATATAGCATATTTAGACATGCCTCTAAATGAATTCCAATTTGCAGACAAAGATATTCATTCTACAAGAAATGCAGAGCAAATTACTGGATTGTTTTGTTGTAAACAAAGATACTCTTCAACACATTGTTTCCATTGAGAGAGCCAATTTTATCAAAAGCACTTGGAAACATAATATCAAGATCACTTAATCATTATCTTCAACACTTACATAGGCCAGTATAAAGCAACTAACTTGATACAAGCAAACAATAAAACAAGAGCACAGTTGACACCAATGACAACTCAAATATGTTGACATCAATGACAACACTGGTTAGGCACATACTTGCAACAATCTCCCCTTTGTCATTGATGGCAACATATGATGTGAAAAACTATAAAGACCATCAAGACAAGATTCTACATTGATTACCTTCTCCCCCTTTCTCTTTATACATCTTTCTCTCCCCCTTTGACATCAGTGGCAAAGGGAACATACTTGCACTCTACTGCTTTGATCAAACTAAAATTGCTCTTTCATCAACATTGTAACACTTTACTTCTCTATGTCAGGAACACATATCAGCAACATCTAGCTACTCCCCCTAAGAGGTAGCCTTTAAAACATCAATCCATATCAAAGAATGAGGCTTTGGGCACCACTGGACTGATGCATTCCTATGCATCTTAGTTTAGAGTGAGAGGGGTAATAACCCCTAACTTTTCTCTGAGACACTCAAAAGTATCCTTAGGCAGAGGCTTAGTGAAAATATCTACAATCTGATCCTTGGTGGACACATACTCCATCTTTACTTCATTCTCTGTTACATTCTCTCTTAGAAAGTGATACCTTATGGATACATGCTTTGTTCTTGAGTGCATCACTGGATTCTTTGAAATGTTTATAGCACTTGTATTGTCACAAAATATTGTAATTGGATCTTCATACACAACTCTTATGTCCTTCAATGTCCACTTCATCCATAACACTTGAGTGCAACAACATGCTGCTACAATATACTCAATTTCTGTAGTAGACAAAGAGATTGAATCTTGCTTCTTGCTCAACCATGAAACCAATCTATTACCCATGAAAAAAGCACCACCATTTGTACTTTTTTTGTCATCAACATCTCTAGCCCAATCTGCATCTGTATAAGCACTGAGAGTGAAATCAATATCCTTTGGGTACCATAAGCCATGATCTGATGTGCCTTTTAAATACCTCAAGATTCTCTTGACTGCCATCACATGTGACTCTCTAAGATCTTCTTGAAATCTTGCCACAAGACAAACTGCATACATTATATCAAGTTTGGTTTGTGTTAGATAAAGTAATCCTCCAATCATGGATATGTACCTTTTCTGATCAGTCCTAGGTGATTCATCAGTTTTGCTTAACTTGCAACCAGTCACCATGGGAGTACATACCGGTTTAAAGTCCTCCATCCCAAATTTCTTCAACAACTCTTTCACATACTTAGACTGAGAAATGAAGATTCCTTTATCTGATTGAGTAATTTACAGACCCAAAAAGAAATTATTTCACCAAACATAAACTTCTCAAATTCATTTTGTATTTCCCCTACAAATTTCATGCACATAGCTTCATTGCCTCCAAAGATAATGTCATCAACAAAGACTACAACAATCAAGATTTGATTATCATTGATTTTGAAATAGAGATTACTGTTTGTAGTGCCTTTACTAAACCCTAATTGCAACAAATACTTGTTTAACTTTGCATACCAGGCTATGGGTGTTTGCTTTAGTCCATACAAGGCCTTCTTCAATCTACACGCCATGTCATCTTGGTCTGATAACTTAAATCATTCTAGTTGTTCAATGTAGACCTCCTCTTTGAACTCACCATTCAAGAATGTAAACTTAAAATCCATCTGATACACTTTGAAGTCTTTGAATGCTGCAAATGCCAAAAACATTCTGATTATTTCAATTCTTGCCATAGGAGCATAGGTCTCCTCAAAATCTATCCCTTAAACCTGAGAATATCCTTTGCATACCAGCCTTGCTTTGTTTCTAACTACTCCATTCTCATTCAACTTGTTCCTGAAAACCCATTTAATTCCAATCACATTCTTGTCAACAGGTCTAGGAACTAATTCCCAAGTTTGATTCTTCTCTATCTGCATTAGGTTTTCTTCCATAGCTTTTACCCAATTTTCATCATTGCAAGCTTCACTTACAATTTTAGGTTCAATCTTTGAAAGTAAACAATAGTTCACTTGTTCTTCTGCAGCCCTTTTCCTTGTCAATACTCCTTTGCTTTTATCACCAATTATCTGATCTTTAGAATGATTGATCCTTACATACCTGGGAGTCTTAACTGCACTTTCTAGAGCCTTTTCTTCTTCATCTTGACTGTCCTCTTGTTCAACTTTCTTTTCATTTGTTGTGGTAACATGTTCATCTGATTCATAGCCACTTAGATATTATATTCTTTCCTTGTCTTCATCCACCTTTACATTAGCACTCTCAACAATCTTTTTCAACCTTTTGTTGTAGCACCAATAGGCCTTACTCTTGGTAGAGTATCGAAGAAAAATTCCTTCATCACTCCTAGCATCAAACTTGCCTAGTTCTTCTTCTCTTCTGATATAACATTTGCTTCTAAAAACTTTGAAATATTTTACTGTAGGAACTCTTCCATACCACAATTCATAGGGAGTTTAGTATTGTTACCTTTGACTTGAACTCTGTTTTGGATGTACAGAGAAGTATGTATAGCTTCTCTCCAATACACTTCTGGTAGGTCAACCTCCTTCATCATAGTCCTAGCAGCTTCTTGAACTATCTTATTTTTCCTTTCAACAACTCCATTTTGTTGCGGAGTCCTTGGTGCAGACAATTGTCTTTTTATCCCTTATTCTTCATAGAAAATATTGAATTCATTTGATATGAATTCACCCCCTCTATCAAACCTTAAGCACTTGATTCTTAGGTCTCTCTCATTCTCAACCATTTCCTTGAAGAATTTGAACTTTTCTAGGGCTTTTGATTTATCTTTTAGAAAAGTGACCCAAGTCATTCTAGAATAATCATCAATAAGCAACATAAAGTACATGTCTCCTTGCAGACTTCTTATCCTTGTAGGACCACACAAATTTGTGTACACTAGATCCAACAATCTGGTAGAAAATTGTTCTTTGTTTTTTAAACTTATTCTTGTCTGCTTTCCCAACTAACATTCCTTGCAAACAATATTAGTAGGCTTTACAAGCTTAGGCAAATCTCTCACAGCCCGTACTAAAGTTATCTTCACCAAGTTGTCAAAATTGATATGACACATCCTTCTATGTCACAACCAACTCTCATTTGTCTGAGCCAACAAATAGTAATCACTAGTTCCCCTTTATTGATAAATATTACCTCTGATCTTCTTTCTAGTTGCAATCACTGTTCTAGAGCTTTCCATGATCTTGCATCCATTATCCTTGAATCTTAGATCATAACCTTTGTCACACATTTGACCAACACTCAAAAGATTATGCTTTAAACCTTTCACATATAGGAAATCATCAGTATTATGCTTTCCATCAAAAGAAATAGATCCTTTTTCCACAAATCTTACCAGTTGCATTATCTCCAAACCTAACCAGTCCTCCATCATACTTTTCCAGACTTACCAATTTACTTTTGTCACCGGTCATGTGATGTGAGCATCCACTGTCAATAATCAATTCATCCTTATCTTTCTCCACCTAAACAGACAAAGCACTTTCTTCCACTAGTTTTTCTTACTTCACACAGCTAGCAAGATTAGTAGATACAGGTTCTTCCTTAATAGCAATAAACAAGCATTCATTTGAACTAGTACTAGCATCATTAGACTCATCATCTATTACACCATCATCATCAAGATCTCTGATAATATAACATTTCTTTACAACCCTAGGTTTACTTTCAAATTTCTTTCTACCTCTTTCAATTCTCTCCAGACATCTAGAAGCATAGTGACCGATCGTACCACATGAAAAGCATTTAGATGGTAACTTACCTTTGTACTTACTGGTACCTCTTTGCATTTTATCCAAAAAGTTGGCTTCAATTTCCTCAAGTTCATCATCATATTCCATGGTATACTTCTTAGCTCTTGAAGTCTTCTTTCAAGTGCTAGCTTTGAAAGCATTCTCTATTTTAGGCAGGGCATCACCAAACTCTCTCATCTCAAAGGCTGTAAGTTTTCCAAGCAACTAATCTTTTGAAACATCTTTTATGGTCATGATTTCTTCAATTGTAGATACTTTGTGACTTTAGTATTTAGGCAATGACCTAAGAATCTTCAATACAACTTCTTTATCATCAACAGTTCCTCCAAGACCTTTGATTCCATTGATAATTTCATCAACCTTTTGTAAGTAGACTGTTATGTTCTCATCTTCACTCATTTTCAGACTTTCATACTTAGCTTTTAGGCTCTACAATTTGGCACCTTTTACAGAATCATCTCCTTCATATAAATTCTTCAACTTTTGCCATATTTCATGAGTTGTTTCCAAATCCATGACTTTTACTAACTCAGTGTTGGACAAGGCACTTAACAGAGCATCTCTAGCTTTTCCATTTAACTCATATTGTTTGATTTCATCATCACTTGATGGACATTATGAGGAATAGTATATTTTGATTCTGTAATCTTCCAAACACTATAACAAGGACAAATGAGATGGATTTTCATTCGTACCTTCCAAAGAGCATAATTTTTTCCATCAAACTGCGGAGCATCCTTCTTGTGCGACATCTTGGATCTTCCTCAAGTTGTTAGACTTTCTTCTGAGGAACTTGGCTCTGATACCAATTGTTGAAATACACAGGACAACTGAGAGGGGGGGTGAATTAGTTGTCACCAAAACTTAACTTCTTATAAACATCAATACACCAATCAATTGATCATTGTTATTATGATTTAACCATGAGAGCATGAAATTAGAAACTTAAGCACAATCACACATGAGACACATGGGACACCAGATTTTTACATGGAAAACCCTATAAGGGAAAAACCACGATGAGTGTTAGCTCACAAAATAAATATGTTATAGCAATACCAAAAATCAAAGGCGCACTGCCCAAAATGCTCACTACAAAAGTTAGGGCTCACTGCCAAAGGTTTTTGAACTGATTTGATAGCATCTACTCCATGCCTAAGTTCAGTTCCATTGAAGCGCAACACAACTCTTCTGCTCTACTCTTATTTACACTTCTTCACTTATCTTTGCATTTTCACACAAGGACATCTTTTTCATAAATTTATTACATGTTTTTATACAATTCTTCAACCTTGGAATGTACATCAAGGTCGGCATTACATTCATCAACCATTGGAGCAATCTCTAAGGTCGGCATTACAAACATACATAGAAATAGGTTTAGACCTAAAAAAATTTAGCTAAGGAAAAGATGTATGCAAAACATGTTATGCCTTAGCTAGGACTCAATTGCAATATTCCACGCCACAACACACTTCCACAATCTTTAATGCATCTTCGCAAGTAGTGAAAACAACCAGGTCACCCAAGACTTGGAGTTAACACTAAGTCTTTTAGGAACAATCTTGATCCACGATCCAAATTACTCTTCCTAGACCAATCAAAAGGTAGGAACATGATCAAGAGACATCCACAAGCACATTGTAATCACCAAGAACATCCACACAACATCTAACCACTTTGTCAAGAAGATTCTTCAAACTGGAGCACTTAAACAACACTGTCAGTCACTGTCATAAAGAAAAGATTGCTTACAGACAACCAAATCATGAACCATTTGATTTGAAGGCACATAACATCATTCCATACTTAACTCTGGAACCATTGACCATAATACTTCAATGTGGAGGAATGTGGAGCAAAATACTTCTCCCTGTCACCACTGAGTGCACATAAAAATAGTTCTTACTCTAGTGAACAAAACTCTCTCAAATCTTCATACCAGAGGCTCAAACCTGGAATATAGCATACTTAGACATGCCTCTAATTAACTTCCAATCTGAAGACAAAGATATTCATTCTACAAGAAATGTGGAGCAAATTACTGGATTGTTCTGCTATAAACAAAGATACTCTTCAACACACTGATTCCATTGGGAGAGCAAATTTTCTCAAAAGCACTTGGAAACATAATATCAGGATCACTTACTCATTAGCTTCAACACTTACATAGGCCAATATAAAGCAACTAACTTGATACAAGCAAGCAACAAAACAAGAGCACGGTTGGCACCAATGACAACACAAATATGTTGACATCAATGACAACACTGGTTAGGCACATACTTACAACAGGTTCCATCTCCATCAAGAGCCCAATCTACTCCCCCTTCAGTTAGATTCCAAGTTAGGTTCTAGTATTCAAGAAGAACCTTGCATATACCTAGAATCAACCTAAATATTCAAAATATGGCAAGGAATCTTCAATTTGTTGCTTTCAATGGGGGTAGCCCCATAGACGTAGCCCAATATGATGATATCCCCACCTCAGCCTTAAAGGCTATACCATTCTTTACCAGTGAAAACTCCACCACCCTTGCAGAGCACATTCAAGACATTGCTAGTGTTTGTTATGTCCACAATGTCAGTACTGACAATGTGGTAGTAAGGCTCCTGGCCTCTTCATTCAACAGAAAATCTCAGCAATAGTATAGGGGTCTCCAAGCCAATTCCATCCACAACTGGGATGAGCTAGGGACTAAACTGTGCCAGTATTTCAAAGACAAGAGTGACCACCTGTCACTAATGGAGCAGCTAGCTACAATCAAGAGAGGCCCCCATGAATATGTGGTGGACTTTAATTATAGATTCCAAAAGACCTAGGATATAATCCCATTGTTGGTGAAGCCCTCCCCAAATACAACATTCATTTACTATTTTAAACCTTTGAATCCTAACATTGCTATCATGATTCAATCCATGGGAGGAACTGTATTACCTAATGCATATGATACATCGATCAAAGTAGAAAATTGCCTGATTCAGGGATTCCAAGGCCACTGATGCCTTTATTTCCAAAGGTTCCTGTTATTCAACATGATGTGGCTACAATTCCTACCATAGTCAGCCCTGTTGATCCACTAATTACACCTGCAGTGGAGAAAGAGGATGAGAAGGATGCTCTGATCAGAAAATTGAGCAATGAATTAGTGTTGGCAACAAGACATCCAACACAACCTAACAGGCCATATCAATCCTCTAACCAAACATACTAGCCATTCAATCAGAATTATCAGTAGAGCAGACCACCATATCAGGGTAATGCACAAAGGCAAAATTAGCCCAGTTACATCAGACCATTGAATGTTGTGCGTCCCAATGTTTCTAGTATGTATGGGCCTCTTATGCCCATATAGAACAACTTGGCTCAGGATAACTATTGGTGTTATCCATGTAATCAGCCACATGATCAAAATTTGTGCCAAAGTGGACAATTCAGTCAAGATTTGACAGTGCAAATCCAATCAGTTCCTTCAGAGCAACAAGTTAGCTTGAGACAAGAATGGTGGGAGGGCATGAACAAATGCAAAACAATGCTACTTTGATGAATTGGACACAAGATGATTTCTGTGGTGTTAATCTAATTGCAGGCCCAATAACACACAACACAAGGGCCAAAAGAAGGGCCGCTGAAAATGCCTCAATACTTGTAGTTGGCCAATAGAAATATTCTTCTCATGTACCCCAGATAGCTACAAGTGAAGGAGTGATAGCTAGGATTCCTTCAACATAGGCAGATTATTCTGTTGAATAGGTAAATTCAATACCACAGCAGCCAAGCTGGCCAACAAGCAAGGATTAACCCTACTATTCCCAAAGCATCATTGAAGGGCAATCAAATCCCCTTCAGCATTGTTGATCAGATGAAAAAGACCAATATAAGTTTCACAATGTGGGACACCCTGTTGATTCCAACACAAAAAGATTTGTTGAAGAAAGCTTTGACGAGCTTCAACCAACCTGTTGTAGAGGCAACAAAATAAAAGGCCACAATCCCAACAAGCCTATGCCAACCAAAAAAGGAGAAAGCAAGCACAAGCAAAACTAGTAAGCCCCCTCCATTCTATGTTTCTTTAATTATTGGTAACAAATTGTTACACAATTGTATGATAGATTCTAGGGCAGGTACCCCTTTCATGCCTAAGGATATAGCCGATAGGTTGGGTATTAAGTATGAGCTTGTGAGCAAGGGGGTAGTGCAATTAGATGGCACTGTTGTTAATGCAATGGGTGTTATTAAAGATTTAAAACTCACTTCGCATGCATGCCCTGGTTGCTCTATTTCCCAAGATATTTCAGTCATTGATCTCCTAGCCTACTTCGGCATATGCCTATCTAGGGACTTCACAGCCAAAATAGGTGGGTACTGTATGCAATGATATAAATTTCATTCAAAAGATTTGTCAATATAACAAAAACCCTAAATTCATATCAAATGCACCAAATAAAGATAATGATAAACTATTGAAACTAAACAATATAGATTGTTACCGAAGTAATGTGGTTGCTCGTAGTTTTGCATAACTCCAATGTAAATTTTGCTAGGGGTGATAATTGAAAATGAGGTTGATTTTTATGACATTTGGGGATGGTTTCAAAAGTAGTTTGAATGGTTAAACAAATTTTTGGAATGGTAAAAGGTGGTTAGGGTTATGGTAGGTAAATAATAGGTTTTGGTTTATTGAACCGTAAATAATAAATTAAGTTTATTAATCTTAATTTATTATTTATGGAAGGAGTTTAGGTTTAGTAAATAATAAATTAATTTAATTTATTATTCACGGGATATGGTAAAAGATTTAATTAATTAATTAAAATAATTAAACTTTAGGAAATTAAGGGTGGATTAAAGATAAAGGAAATTTAATTAATTAATTAAAATTAATTAAATTTCATGTGAAGGGAGGACTTAGGAAATTGATCATAGGTCAATTTTTCATGTCTACATTTTGCCCCTCTTTGAAACGATGTTGTGAAGCAATATTGTTTCAAAGAAGATTAAAATATAGGTTGGAATGGATTTCGAGTAGGTTGAGGCTTCACATGGGGCTCATAAAAATGAAAGAGCAATAGATAATGCCCCCTCAAGAGGATATGCAGGGATGAAGGAGATGGATAGGCTCTTGAAAAAGGAAATGAAGGGGAGGATGTGGAGTTATGCTAGTTAAACTTTGAGCAACCTGATGGTTGATATAGCACTTGACGTTATGCACCAAGGTATAAGGACCAAGGTGACGATGTGTCCTATACCCCAGCGTAATACAACCTTGTCTAATGTATGAGGAAGTAAACTTAGAGCATTAAAGTCCTAATGCAAAAAAGGTATGATTTGACCTTAGACATAAAGGATAATGCAAAAAGCTATTCCAACATACACAAGATATGAATATTAGTTGGAATGCTATGAATGTGATTCAAATGCAAGATGAAATGATGACACACCAGAAAACAAGCAAGCATGCACAAATAATTCAAAAACAAACAAGGTATTGCCTCTGTTGAGCTGAAAACTGATGATCAATTAGATCGATTAATGTTGATAATGATGATGATTGATTGATAGTGTTGTTGATGTGGGAACGATTTGTCCCGAGAACAACGCGAGGATTATGTTGTTGATATGGGAATGTCAAGTTTTCATTTCTACATTTTTCCCCTCTTTGAAATGATGTTGTGAAGCAATGTTGTTTCAAAGAAGATTAAAACATAGGTTGGAATGGATTTCGAGTAGGTTGAGGCTTCACATGGGGCTCATAAAAATGAAAGAGCAATAGATAATGCCCCCTCAAGAGGATATGCAGGGATGAAGGAGATGGATAGGCTCTTGAAAAAGGAAACGAAGGGGAGGATGTGGAGTTATGCTAGTTAAACTTTGAGCAACCTGATGGTTGATATAGCACCTGAAGTTATGCACCAAGGTGACGATGTGTCCTGTGCCCCAGCGTAATACAACCTTGTCTAATGTATGAGGAAGTAAACTTAGAGCATTAAATTCCTAATGCAAAAAAGGTATGATTTGACCTTAGATGTAAAGAATAATGCAAAAAGCTATTCCAACATACACAAGATATGAATATTAGATGAAATGATATAAATGTGATTCAAATGCAAGATGAAATGATGACACACCAGAAAACAAGCAAGCATGCACAAATAATTCAAAAACAAACAAGGTATTGCCCCTATCGAGCTGAAAACTGATGATCAATTGGATCGATTAACGTTGATAATGATGATGATTGATTGATAGCATTGTTGATGTGAGAACGATTTATCTTGAGAACAATGCGAGGATTGACGATTGAGTGATAGTGTTGTTGATGTGGGAACAATTTACCTAAGAACAACGCAAGGATTATGTTGTTGATATGGGAACGATATATCCCAAGAACAACACTAGGATTGATGATTGAGTGATAAAGTTGTTGATGTGGGAATGATTTATCCTAAGAACAACGCGAGGATTGGGAACGATTTATCCTGAGAACAACGTGAGGATTGGGAACGATGTATCCGATTGATGATGATGATTGATCAGGTTCGCAACAAGGCTAGGAACAAGACCATGGATGTGATTGGATAATTTGACCTGATTGATTGACATTTATTGGTATGGAAGGATACTTGCATTTGATTGATTTGATTGGTTGAGTTGATGGATTGATTGATTTGATGATTGGAGAATTGATTGGAATTTTTTTTATTACTTGGGTTTTTTTTTTTGGAGTTTTGGTTTGTTTTGGATGTTTAGCATTAGATTGTGTGTGGATAGATTGGTGGTCTCCAAATGATAACTAATGACAAGGGAGCACCAATTCAAGAAACAAGGATGGGAAAGTTGGGTGATTTAGGCTAATGAACAGATTGAATTGGATGAATGATAGATGGGTGGATAGGAAGTGTGTAGGTATCATGGGTGGATAAAAAGGATGGATGATAGGATAATTGTAGGATTTGGATGGATAAAAGGAGTGGTGATAGCATAAAGGTAGGGTGGATACCAGGAGTGGTGATAGAAGGATAATGGATGGGAGATATATGATAGATGGATGAAGGATGTGATCTCCAAGGACTATGTTGCATAGGAATAACCTGCCCCCACTTTAGATATTATATCTGAGCATTTAACAAGGTGATTATGATTAGGATGCATGATAGGGATGATGGTTGGAAGGGATGAATGGACTAAGGATGTAGATGGATGTATAGAGGATATTTTTAGAAACATATGGATGGAATTTGGAGTATGACAAGAGGTGTCTAAAAGCATTTTTCAACATTTTGCCCCTATCCTCATCAAGATCAAAAAGGAGGAAGGGAAGATGGATGGTGCAATGAGGAAGGTATAATAGATATGATGGACAAGATAGAAAAATGATAAAATAGGATATATGCAATGGGATAGATAGGATGGGATAGATTAGACAACATGCCCCCAGGTGTAAAGCACATAGATAATCATCTACACATAACCCCTGTTTGCTAGGTTTTCATCATGGTACTTGTCCAAGGAGCTTGTTTACCAGGTTTTCACCATTAGACGAAATGGTTTTTCTTTACTATTTTGATTTTTTTTTTTGGACTTTGGTAGGGGATAGGATTGAATAGATATAGACTCAAGATTTTGTTCACATAGCAAGGTGGTTGTTCTGTTAGAGATGGAGGTCATCGTACATGGACCATGTCAAATGGCATTATGTTCAGAGATGTTGGTAGGTGATTGCATGAAAGAGATACAGCTTAAGTAGATAGTGGATTTTGATGTGGAATATGAAAGGTTCATTCAAGGATGGATAGGGGATAGTGGATTATGATGCAGATTATGGATGGAAGGATAGGGGATAGTGGGATATGATGCGGATTATGGATGAATTTATGCACAAGGATGGATTGAAGGTTTATTCAAAAGCATGGACCATAGGATTATGATGGAAGAAGTAAGTAGGATAGTAGATGGGAGATGGGGAGATGGAGGTATGTTGAAATGTTGTGGAGTGGAAGGGAACCAAGACCAATGGTTGCACACACCGAAATGGATCTTGAAGCTTAGAAGGGGGATTTGGGAGTAATGGAGATGTTATCTAAGGGGATTGCCTATTTAGGTCTTTAGGGACCCAAATGGACTTATGAATTTTAGGATTTTGTGATAGGGAGTGGGATGTCTGGGATTTTAGGATTGTGGATGCTCCATTTGAACTAGGTACTTTTTGCTTGGGGACCCAAACCATTTTGGTTTTGAAATTATCTTTTCGAGATTTGGACTTGGGTAGCCTTTTTGAATTTTGATTTTGCTTTGATTCTTCGCATTTGTGCCATATGGCATGAGAATTATTGGGATTTTTGGCTTTATGGGTGGAGGCATCCAAAGTTTATTTTTGAATCCCATAGGGGTGTTTAGGATAGCTTCATGTTTATTCAATGTGTGCATTTGTTGATCATGATTAGGAATTGTAGGGGATTTATGGGAACAAGATGTATGGAAGGAGGGATTAATGCATTTTTGGCTAAAGTGATAAAGGGATGTGAGAATAGGAATATTAGGAGTTGGAAGGAGGGGAGGTAAAGTAGATGGAGGGATGTTAGGAGTTGGAAGAAGTGGAGGTAAAGTGGATGGAGGAAGATGAATGGCCACATGCTTTTTGGGTTTGTAGGATGATGGAGGAGGAATGGAAACATATGTTTTATGGGTGCTGTTAGTGCCTGAATTGACTGGTAGTTTTTTGAGCAATTTTCATTCAGGCACTCTCCCTAAGTATCCAAAAAATGTTCTAAGTAATGGACCTCCTCAGTATTTTTCAGCTGCATCATGATATTTCCGAAGGAGGAGGTCATCATCATCATGTTTGTTTCGATGATGGTCAGCATCATCATGTTCTCCCTCGACCAGTTTCTCATCGTCATCATCATATTCAGTTATCGGGTGATGATTGGGTTTTATCCTGATGATGCTGACGAGCTACAGTGCGCCCTGATCTGCTTGCGAGGGTGATTTTTCAAAGTATCCGGTGATCTTCCATTTATCACCTTGCGCAAACATGATGATGATGTTGCCCCGTTATTCTGAAGGGGTTATTCTTTGAGTTGCTCGACCTAACTTGTTCTTTCTTAAGGGTCGTCGTCATCATCATCATATTTCCAGTTATCATCCTGCTGCTTGTGGAGGTCATCATATTTTCTGCCTTCATGATATTTTGCCGGGGTGATATTTCTATCATCGGGTGATCTTGGTTATGATCATCCTGATGATGATGTTGAAGAGATCCAAGTGCGACCCGATATTCACTAGGGTCATCATATTTTGAACGTCAGGATGATCTTAGTCAATATCATCCTGATGATGTTGTATCACCTTGTTCTTTGTTTCTCATCCTGATGATGCTGACGTCATCCATATATCAGGGTGATATCCGGTTCTTTCTGCCTATCTGCATCATGATATTTCTGAAGGAGGGGGTGATATTTTCATATCACTCGGGTGTGTGTTTGTTCCAGCATCATGATGATGCTGATATGAGGAGATATCCGCCTGCCGGCTTCGTGCGCTATCTAGAGGGGGTGATCTTTTCGAGCATCATCATATTCATCTATCGCCCCGATCTTACAGAGGAGCTGCAGTGCAACATGATATTTGCACATCAGGATGATATTTCCAAATATCCGGTTGTCTTCCGAATATCATCCTGATGTTAATATGATGATGACGTCATCGAGGTCCCGGGGGGGGTCATGTTTCTAACACTGATCATCTTGAGGAGATCTCCCGACATTTGCAAACATGATGATGACGTCATCCGGATATGAGGAGGTGCGCAGTAGGCAGATATGATGATGACGTCAGCAGGATATGATGATGACGTCATCAGGATGTTCATCGGCCAGACTTTTGTTATAAGCTCAGCAGGAGGATGTTCCTCCGATGGATCCGGTTGTGCGGGTGAAGGCGAATATCATGCAGTTTGTATTGCAATATGATGATGACGTCAGGGTGATTTTTTGGGCAACAGGATATCATGCTGCTGGAGGATGATGATGATGAAGTCCTATACTAGTGTCGTCAGGAGCAAAAGCACCGACATGATATATGCTCATGACCTAGTATATAAAGTGTTTATGAGGTTGCTGCGGGGTGCATGTGGGATATTGATATCCTGCATTTTCAAATATCATGATGATGAATCTCGGCGGGAAATGGTTGCGATTGCAGATTTGATGATCTTCCCAAGGCCGCGGGTTGGTGCGCCATTAATGGCGATTGTTGCAGAGGTATGGGCGATGGCGCGGATGGATCCTGTACCCGACTGAGGGTGTACATCAGCGGACAGGGGCGCAGGGCTCGAGAAATCTTCCTGTCTCCTCCCCTACCTGCTGCATTCAAGTTTGGGCGCCAATCTGGTTGTGTTTGAGCGCCATTTTCCTGATACTGTGTATCTGGCGAAATTTTGGTCAACCATGTAATTAATTGCTGAGCACCTACCTGGCTGTTATAAGCAGGTGGTCTTGCTCATTTGAGAGGTTGTTGAAAGTTGTAGATTTTTGGGCTCTGTAATCCATAACCAGCTGATTTGGTTTCTCTGTACAGTTTGTCTTGTGAGTTTATGTATCTCCTGTTGTAGGACTTGGCATGGATCCACTGATTTCATGGTTGACCTTATATGAGTAATGTTGTCTTAGCATGTGTTGTGTTAATTCTGTCTCCAGTATTGCATGTATCCTTCTTCTGGATCTGGATGTTTGCTTATGTTTAGATTCTAGAGCATAGAATTCCTATGTTGAATGTCTGATCTTTTAACCTCTGCTCAAGGGGCAGATTAAATTGTTTTCAGGTTGAACATTGGGAAGGGTATACTGCAGTAGGGATGCCATAAGTAGAGATAGCTCAACACTCTTCATTGGGAGATATCTGTAAGGCAGATATCATGTGTATCCCCCTGAAATCCAGTTTTAGCTATTTATGCTGATCATTCACAGGTGTATGTCTACCGACTCCAAGCCCTGGATAGGCACCAATCATGCTGTGTTCTTGTGTTATACACCATGTCCAGCTTTGCATCCAAATTCATATCAAACCATTTCATACCTCCACCTGTTAGTTGTAGGAGTAGGATTAGGAACCCCCTGCATACTCTCATACTCAACCAGACATCATGTCCAAGAATGTTGCCAGCCTTGTGATCTATCATGCAGATCTTGGTCCATACATGAGAGTATTCTGCCTGTTGTTGTCAAGTTAGATCCTTCTATCTTTGAGCTAGTCAAGGTTACATCTTGAGTTATAGGGATACCCCCCTTGGTGCGGCAGAACCAGAAGTGAAGGGGAGGAGCTCACGCAACCTCCTGTATTCAGTTGGCCTGAATCTGCCCGTGCATTAGAAGTGGCAAACCCTAATGCTGATTCAGAAGAAATGCCAAGATGAGGTGCACCTAGTTTGGGATTAGATGGAGTGGATTTAGGAGGCAGAAATGTGGTACCAATAGCTTGATATTGCTTACCTTGGGGTGTATATCCAAGGCCATATGAGCATGGAGGGACTTTGACATGAATAGGCTCCAAAATACCTTGTTCATGAAGGCCTAAGCCTTTACCTTGATAGTTCATGTTTTGGAGTATGCGGTGGATGATGGGACTAGGTGTGCTTTGGGAACTGAACTTGAGCTCATTAATGGATGGAGCAGTGGTAGACAATGGTTTCTACTCTCCTAGTGAAGAACATTCATTTAGGAAGGTAGTAAGACTAATAGGACATGATGGTGGATTTCAAATGGGATCATATGAGATGGTGAAGGAGAAATAGGATCTTGTTTATGTTCATTATGCTCATGAAGATTCAATGTATTTGTTTGATTATCTATGTGCTTGTGGAGACCAAGTATCTCATCAAGAGAAGTGGATGTTGTGGGATGACAGACAGGAGTGGTGGAGGTTTCTTGAACATGGATAGCATTGGGACCATGAGTGGAAGGAGTGACAAGCTCTTGATCACAGATAATATCTTGATCATAGAAAAGATATAGGTTAAGAATAGGTGGAAAGTAAGAGCTTTGATCTTGATTTGGTAAGGAGCAAGATTGATCATGCTTTAGAGTTGACTCTTGACATAAATCTTGAGTTTGGATAGGAATGGAGGTTTCTTGGCTAGGTTTAATGTATGGTGGGGAATTAATTGAGCTTATGGTAGGTGGATCTTCAAGAACATTTGAAGGTTCTTGCATACTTTCAAGGATAGGCATTTGATGGCATGAAGGTGGTGGTTGATTCCTTGCTAGTACCCAATGGATCACATCCTTCATTAGTATACGGGTAGATGGACAATATAATGGATGGATAATGAGAGTGGAAGTTGTAGGATTAGAATGCAATGGAGGGAAATGAGATTGAGTATGATAGGAGTGGGATTAGGATTGGGTTGATGAACAAGAGGGTTGGATATAATAGGATTGGGATTTGGATTAGGTGGGGGGATGATAGGATTGGCTGTGGTAGGATCAAGACTTGGATTGAGCTTAGGTTGATGGATCATAGGATTGGGTGTAGGAAGAGTTGATGGTTTAGACTTTAAGTGTGGGGATTGTCTTAATGGATTAGGATTTTGAAGGTTGGAAGGATTATATGATGGAGGTTCCATAGGGATGGATGGATGAGGAGGACTAGTAGAGGGATTGGTGCATGATTCCAAACTTGAGGTGGTATCTCCCTTGCCAAGAGTATCGTTGAGATGGCTTAAGGAGTCTTGATCTTGGTGTGAGGAATAACTAGTACTAACATGCTCATATTATGGAGGATCTTGAGATGGATATTGAGGAATATTCATGAGATTGGTTGATGTGGAGGGACTAGGTTGGCATGATGATGGGGGTGACACATAGATTTAAGGTTGAACTTGTTGATGTTGTATAGATGATCGTGGTGAAGGTAACAAAGGGATTGAGGAAAGAGAAAGCTGGGGGGCCAATGGATTAGGATTGAAATTAGATGGAATTTTTTGTTGCATGGATAAAGGTATGGAGGATGATTTATTATATGAAGGTTGTAGTTTTTGGGCTAAGATTTGTTGTTGTTGAAGGAGGGATTGTTTTTTTTGTCTTTTTTGTTGAAGATATAAGGTGAGGGGACTTGGTATGTGTGAAGATGAAGCATGGGTAGGGATCTAGACCTGTGAGGTTTGAGGTAAAGTTATTGTTGAATAGGTTTGAGGTATGGATGTGTTGGGTTGATATGAGTGGTAGATTGGTTGTGAGGTTTGAGGTAGAGTTATTGTTGAACAGGTTTGGGGTATGGATGTGTTGGATTGATATGAGTGGTAGATTGGTTGTGATAAAGAGTCATAAGAGGTGGATGGAGATGACTCATAGAGTTGGGGTGTTGACGTGGTAGGATGTTGAAATTGTGAAGATAATTGTGATAGTTGTGCCAATTGAAATTTAATATCTGCCTCTTGTTGTAGTGATTAAGTGAGTTGTTGTAACTCAAGGACTTGGGGATTAATGGATGTTGAGGTTGAGACCTGGATAGGATTATTGTTTTGTGAGGTTGATGGCATGGAAGGAAAATGTTGGGTTGTGTTGGGATGATAAGAATGTTCTTGTGGATAATGATCATCATAGATATGTCAAAGCTCTTGTATTTCCTCATATTCTTGAGATGATAGTGATGTTGGTGGAGGCCAAAATGGGGAGATATATGGTTTGTGGGTATCGAAATATGCATCATGATCTACCAAATTCTCATCATTATTATATCTAGGAGGGCCTCCGCGGAGTGTGAGTTTTGGTTTTAGATTTTTCCTGGATTTGTTGATGGTCACAACCATTTTGACGAATAAGAATTGGACTAGGTGGGAAATGAATTAGGTGGGAAATGGATGGATCAATTGAAAGAGCTCCTTAGGATTCAAAGTGACAAGGTTCCACTTGACATGTGACATGGAAGGATGATAGGTTCCTGATTCTGAAAGCTAGTTGATGATATAGGAGACAAGTTGTAGTGATGATGATGATCAAGCACGCACAATCACATAAGACACATGATAATTTGATTGGTTGTTTTTTATGACACTTTGATGTTTTGCAAACACTAACATGCATAATTCTAGGCTAGGAAAGGACAATATTTGTTGAATCCCCTAGCTGCGCTTATTCAAAGAGGATAGCTCTAGGATCTTGGTAGCACCGACTCCTCTCCACAGCACTCACTTCTCATGCATACCAAGTTTTGGGTTTCCCAAGGCTTGTCCTCCCACCAAACCTTAGGATTGTCCCTGCTATCTTGGCTAAGAACTGCAAGAATCGGGGCAGCTTCAAAGGTTACCCTTCTGCGTCAACAAATAGAGGGTTTTTGGCCACTATACAAAAGGGTTCTAGTGAATATTCAGGGGACCGGCACCTTACGAGCGTCCAACAAGCCACTAAAGGCTTTGACTAACCCTACTAGGAGTTTTAATATACACAATGGTACACCTCCTTTTGAGCTAGCATTGTACGGTAAGCGCTAATATCGGTTAGACTTGGCTTTCGCCTTATCCTCAATTTATATAGCGGACCGAATGAAAGTACCGCTTGGGGTCGCAAATGAGTTCTCCTTGCGGATGTGTCTCAAGAGCAGGCCCACTCTAAGGATAACAAAAGCAAGGAAACACATTGTTTTTGATCTCCCAGATCGCATGAAACTCAAGGAGAGAGCATACACATCACCTTTGCCTCACACTCACATGGGGTTCATTTTAATTCCAAATCCAAATGTGTGGGTGGTTATACAAAATATCAAAGGAATGCTTTTAATTCTCAAGATCGTCGAATTGTGCAAGAGAAGAGCATACGCATTCAATGACAAAATTACAAGCCAGAAGACATGACAAACACTTGTTAATTTTAACCCTTTCTTATGATGTGATCTAATCTATGAAAAGAAGACACAATATTTCAAGATTAGATTCTTTGACAATCGAACCTGCAACACACTGATTAGTAGTTTGCAAAAAATTTGGTCTTCGACAAACGAGAAGCTGCAAGAAAAATATGTTAAACCAACATGAATGATCCTGCAAAAGTCCACACAAGAACGTTAACATGAAACAAGAAGAAAATATCTGATGTTTACAAAATGAAACTCTGAATTTCAAATGGTTATACCAAAAAATCTGAGATGAGTTTGAAAAAAAAGGGCTTTCACCGCGATGTAGTTCTCTAAATCCCCTTTCCAACATCTGGTCATAATCAAAAGTTGGAATGGTATGTATGATGGGGTTATCAACTTCATCATAATAGTTTATGCTCAATACACAAATTTACCATGGTTGTCACTATCGATTTGGAACTGCCCACAACCATGAAACTTATAATCAAAACTTAACCACTGGCAAACCCTTGAGACTATGATTTTGATATTCAAAACCTTGAGCATTCTTGTTGATCTTGATTAAGACTAACTTGAAAGATTAACATTATCACAATGCAAATTTATTGTCTCAGGCGAAATGGCATCAGACACGTTGGACCGCTTGATCGATGGCTATGGAGAAAAGTGTGCCATTATTAAAAGCTTCCTAGAGACCAAAGAATGTAAGAAATTGTGCAATACGTGAACATACAGTGCGAGGTTTCCAAGATTTCCTAGGCAATGAAGCAGTAAATATCAACAGCTTCAAGCAGTGTTATGAGTTGAAGAAGAGGGGGATTACGACCAATGCAAAAGAAGGTTTATGATGTGGAGTTTACTTTACAATTTGGGCGACAATAGCAACCATGAAACCTTCAACACTGAACAGAAAATGCTTTAACTAGACAAATCATCATCTAATACTAATCAACATTGAAATTCCTCAAACCAAAAAAAGAAATAGTTATGCTTGGCAATTAGGCAAAAGTTATTAACATCAACAAACTACTAAACTACCACAGTTTTGAATCTGAAGTTTATTGCTAGGATTGAATATCATATCTACCGCGGTCAACAACCTGTCACCCGCTATAAGTGGAAACAAAACAAAACTATTAAACATTTAAACATTAAAGCAGAGAGATGATTATATTAACTTGTAGGAATCTATGCATGTGTACTACATTTTTGTCAAAGGATCTACACCAAATAATGCAACTGTGTTTGATTTTGATAAAGAGGATATATTTTATATGCATCAGTGTCGTAAGATTGTTGTTGTAAAAGAAGAAAAATTGCAGGAAGATCCAGAGACTGTTAGAGCAAACCCTAATATCACAGCCAAAAAACAGCTAAAATAGTCGTTGAAGAAATCAAAGTAAAAAACAAAGGACAAGAATCTAAAGTGCCATTGAGGATTGATTGTGATTGAAACCACAACAACAAAAGATGAAAAACATTTTAAAAGAAACTGTTACATCTGCTTAGATTATTCTTGCCAAACAACTAATAAAACCATGTATCCTCCAAGCTTTCATACCAAAATACCATAATACTTGCAAACAAAATGATCAGAAGGTTGCATTCACGTTAGGTTCACCAATGTATGCAATGATATAAATTTCATTCAAAAGATTTGTCAATATAACAAAAACCCTAAATTCATATCAAATGTACCAAATAAAGATAATGATAAACTATTGAAACCAAACAATATTGATTGTTAGTGAAGAAATGTGGTTGCTCGTAGTTTTACATAACTCCAATGTAAATTTTGCTAGGGGTGATAATTGAAAATGAGGTTGATTTTTATGACATTTGGGGACGGTTTCAAAAGTAGTTCGAATGATTAAACAAATTTTTGGAATGATAAAAGGTGGTTAGGGTTATGGTAGGTAAATAACAGGTTTTGGTTTATTGAATCGTAAATAATAAATTAAGTTTATTAATCTTAATTTATTATTTATGGAAGGAGTTTAGGTTTAGTAAATAATAAATTAATTTAATTTATTATTCACGGGATATGGTAAAAGATTTAATTAATTAATTAAAATAATTAAACTTTAGGAAATTAAGGATGGATTAAAGATAAATGGAAATTTAATTAATTAATTAAAATTAATTAAATTTCATGTGAAGGGAGGACTTAGGAAATTGATCATAGGTCAATTTTTCATGTCTACAGGTACCTATCCTCTGATTAGTCTCACATGTTATTTAGAACTAGGTATGGCACCAAAGTAACCATCAAAGTTGAGCCTATTGCCAATGACCATATAGAGCCCTACTCCCCTAATCCC
Organism: Cunninghamia lanceolata; assembly: GCA_027924645.1. Classification (NCBI taxonomy): domain Eukaryota; kingdom Viridiplantae; phylum Streptophyta; class Pinopsida; order Cupressales; family Cupressaceae; genus Cunninghamia; species Cunninghamia lanceolata. Next base: position 435,481 of record BSBN01000766.1, on the reverse strand, counting down.
ACCAATATGAATTGTACAATCCATGAGTTAGAGGAGGACGAGAACATCAGTAGGCATGAGGTTGCCACCCTAGTGGAAGAGATCCCTAACATACTACTTGATGAGTGGGCAAATTTTTTTTAGTTTGACACTCCTACTCATATAGGGGAAATAGGGATGGGTACTTATTGTATCCATGAAGATGATGACATCATCCCTAATATTGAAAAGACAATAGCAGATCCAAGTAGGATGTGGCAAATGTTTTTTGATGGCTCTAGAAGCATAAATGGAGTAGGTGCTGGGGTTGTACTAATTTCACCCCAAAAGAAAAGTTATTTCTCTTCATTTAGATTGTAGTTTAGTTGTACTAACAATGTAGCTGAGTATGAAGCCTTGATTCAGGGCATACAATTGGCTCAAAAAAGAGGAATAAAAGTTTTGCAAGTATTCAATGACAAGAAGTTGGTTGTTCACCAAATCAAACCACTTTGTGCTTCAAGGAATAACTTTTTAAAGTCATACAAACACAGGGTCTGGGACTTGATTGAAGACTTTTATGTCTTTAATATTCAGGTCATTCCCAGGTCAAAAAATAAGGATGATGATAGGCTGACCATAGTTGGTGCACAGTTTAACATTCCCCAGAATGTCAAACAAAATTTAGATCAGCATGTAAAGGTTGTTGTGAGGCTTATTGTGCCTGATAACATCATAATCTGGCAAGTATTTGAAAGTGACCAGCAAATCGTAATTTTTTTGTAAGATGAGGTAGAGTATGCTACCAAGAACCAATCGACATTGCAAGAGTAATATGGCGACCAGGTGATCCAGCTAAAGACCAACAAACTACCCAGGGGACTGATCACCTTAGAGAGCATATTTGGTGCAGATGATCAACCAAAGAAAGAAAAGATGAACATGACTGTCAAAAAAGAGGACTATGAAGAAGTGGAAATTGCACTGGGCAAATTTCTCAAACATGGCAAGGTATGTAACCAAGTTGAAAGGCAAGGTTTTATTGAGCTTTGCAATGAATTTGATGATTTAATTGCTTGGGATTATAGGGATCTAAAATGCTTTGATCCTGGTTTAATCCAACATACCATTGATTTGGACCCTAATGCAAAACTTTTCTGCCAAAAGTTGCAGCCTGTCAACCCCAAAATAGAACCATTGATGAGAAAGGAGTTGTCCAAGCTCATAGAGAAAAAGATAATTTATCCCATCAAACATTCCTCTTGGGTGGCTAACTTAGTTCTAGTTAGGAAGAAGAATGGAGAAATAAGATTATGTGTGGACTTTAGAGACTTGAATAGATCCTCCCTTAAAGACCACTATCTGCTTCCTTCCATGGAACAAATCCTACAAGTAGTAGCAGGAGCTAAAAGATTTTCACTCCTAGATGGCTACTCAGGCTACAATTAGATTCTTGTAAAATAATCAGACTAGTATAAAACAACCTTTACCACCAAGTGGGGTACCTTGGCTTACCAAAAAATACCTTTTGGATTAACAAATGTTGGAGCAACGTTTCAAAGAGCAATGGATTTGGCCTTTAAAGGCCCGATCAATGACATTATTCTAGTGTATCTTGATGATCTGATCGTATATTCTAAGCCTACAATTGACTACTTAGGTCATTTAAGAAAAATCTTTGAAAGATGCAGAGAATATGGAATATCATTAAATCCAAAAAAATGTGTATTTGTTGTCCTAGAAGGTAGATTGTTGGGGCATGTCATCTCAAAAGAAGGACCGGACATTGATCTTGAAAGGACAAATGCTATTCTATCTCTTCCTCTTCCTAGTCATAAGAAAGGTCTATAGAGCTTCTTGGGAAAGATCAACTTCATGAGGAGGTTCATACCAAATTTTTCTTCAATAGCAAAACCTCTCACAGCCATGCTCAAGAAGAATGTTGCCTTCACATGCTCCAAGGAAGGCAGGGACAATTTTGAAGCTATCAAATAGGCCATTGCACAAGCTCCAATGCTGATAAATCCTAATTATGAGAAGAATTTTATCCTTTATGCCTTTGGAGGCAGGGAGGGTATATCAGCAATTCTAACACAATTAAATGAAGAAAAATTGGAACAGCTAATTACTTTCTTTAGTCAGCCTCTCAAAGACTATGAATTGAGGTATGATTTTGTTGAGAAATAGGTGTTTGATGTGGTGAAAGCACTAGAAAAGTTTAGATATATGCTTTCAAACAACAAAATATAGTTGATGGTGAACCACCCCGGTGTGAAAGAGTTTGTTTTGAGTAGGGACGTCAATGAAAAGAGGGTTAGGTGGATCATAAAGGTGATGGAATATGATGTCAACATCAGCATTACCAAGCTGGTGAGAGGCAAAGGCCTCTGTGAGAAGACATTAAAGACAGAGTTAACATTGTATGGGTCCAAGGGTAGGAACAACTAGTTGATTCCCACTCCCCAACTAACTGGTATCATGACATGGTCACATTTCTATAGTCAGGAAGATGCCCTGATGGATTGAATCAAGCAAAAAGAAGGTATTTCAGACTTCAGTCTATCCCCTATGTTCTTGTAGATGGTGTCCTGTTTAGAAAGGACATCAATGGAGTTCTTCTTAGATGTGTTACACAAGATCAGACTTCTAGGATATTAGAAGAATTCTCTAATGGCCATACTGGTGGCCATTATTCTCCAAGAACAACTGTTGTTAAGATTATGAGGGTTGGTTACTGCTGGCCTAATTTGTTCAGAGATGCCCATAAATGGGTAAGGAGTTGCAAAGAATGTGCATTCTTTGCAGGTAAACAAAGGTTGGTTTCTCTTCCTCTTCATCCAATTCAGACAGATCAACCATTTGCCCAATGGGGTTTGGACTTCATTGGGATGATTAATCCACCTTCTACTGCTGGCCACAAGTGGATTTTAGTAGCCACTAATTATTTTACAAGGTGGACAGAGGCAGTTGCATTAAAGGATGCCACAAAGATCTTCATTTTAGATTTTCTTGAAGGTATAGTCACTAGGTTTGGTGTTCCATTCACCATTATTTCTGACAATGCTAAGGCCTTTGTAGGCACAAAAATCAATGAATGGGCACTAAACTATGGAATTTATTTGAAAACGTCATCCAACTACTACCCCCAAGAGAATGGTCTAGCTGAGTCAACAAAAAAAAATCTAATCAAGATCATCAAGAGGACAGTGGATGACAATCAGAGAATTTGGCACTTCAGGTTGAACATAGCTCTTTGGGCTAATAGAATTACTCTTAAGAGGGCCATTAGTAATTCACCCTTCATGCTAGTATATCGAAAGGAAGCAAGGTTTCCACTGTCATCGGAGCTACCTTCCCTTGAGCTAGCCCAACAGCTAGAATTACTGGAAAATGATGTCGCGACGATCAGGTTTGCTGAGTTGATGGAGCTCGAAGAAAAGAGGAATGTTGCCATGAAAACCCTTGAAGCACACCAAGAACAGGTCAAGAGGACCTTTGACAGAAAATCAATTGATAGAGTCTTACAAGAGGGAGATTTGGTGCTGAAATGGGATAAAGATAGGGCCAAGGCAGGAGACATTCTAAATTTGACACCATATGGAGCAGCCCTTATATCATCACTAGTTGCAAGCATGGCAATGCCTTTCAACTATCCAAACTGACTAGTGAAGCACTTCTGAGCCCATTGAATGGGATTCATCTCAAACCATACTTCTAAGTTTAGTTTTGGGGTCCTTGTAAGTAGTTAGAGTAGATTTGTTTTCTATTCTAGGTTTCCCTTCCTCCAAGTGCTTTTGCACAGACCTCATTCTCATTAGGAGAATGTTCAAGCATTGTTTTCTTTGTTCTTGTTTTGTTGAGGCATTTTCAGTTTTGTTTGGTCATGAGGTTGCTTTCTTTTGACCCTGTCACCAATGGATTGTATAAGGCAGCTAGATCCTTATGTTTAGTAGGTAAGCACCCTTGCATAGTCGCTAAAATGTTGACCTATTTTCCCTTTCCCAGAGTCAAATAGCCCAGCTTGAAGATATTGATGAAACCCCCTTAAAATCATGATATCCTTCATTTTTTAGTGTAAAACCTTGCAAAAAATCCATGAAAATTCTTTTGGAGAATCTTTGCAAAAAAACCCAGAAAATTCTAAGTTCTTGCCTTAGTTTTTAGGACCTTTTTGGCCTTTATCGGCAAAAGTCTAGGTTCACGAACCTGCCAGTTTGTCGACTGGCCAATTCGCCGACAAAGAGAAGAAAACTAAAAATTTGACTAAGGCAAGAGGGAAAGCTTTTTGCTTTGTCAATGATTGTCATGTTTTGCAAACTTTTCAAAAGTTTGAAATTTCACAAGTTTGTCGATTTGATGATTCATCGACAAAGGGCTAGGGAGCGGTTTTCTTTAAAAATTTGACTAAGGCATGAGGAGCTAAGGGATGCCTTTATCAACAATTTTCCAAAGTCGCAAACTCTTCAAAAGTTTACAAATTCTCAAGTTCACCAATTCAGCGATTCCTCGATAAAGGAGAGTAAAAGAGACAAGGGCAAAAAGAGAAAAGGAAGCGAATGTTTGACTTTGTCGACAAACTTATGGTTCGGTGAACCTTCAGTTTGCTGATCAATGACTTTGCCGACAAAGAGAAGAAGCCAGAGGAAAGAATACGATGCCTTGTCGATGAATTTCAAAAAGTGCAAACTTTTCAAAAGTTTGAAATACCTGGGGTTTGCCGATGGGGCAAATTGCCAACAAAGGGAAAAGGAAAGGTTCACAAAGGGGCAAATGGGCCGATGAAGGAAATTTTGGCTAAGGCTTGGTGAGTTTGGAGCTTCAAGGTTTTGCCAACATAGATTTTTCCGATAAGGCAAAAAGGAGAGTGAAGAATCAACTAAGGGAAAATGGTTTGGCAAAGTGACATTTCGTCAACAAAGGAGGACTTGGTTTGAAAGTTGAGATTTTTCTGATAAGGCATGGAAATGGCTAAGCCAAAGAAAAAGAAGCCTTATCAGGAAATCGGTAAAACTATGAACTTTTCAAAGTTCAAAATTCCTCAAGTTCGCTAATAAGGCAATTTGCTGATAGAGAAGAAGGCAAAAGCGATCAAGTTCGGCAAAATAGAATTTTGTAGATAAAGAGGAGAAAGAAAGGTTCAGGAAATGAAGATTTTACCGATAAGGCAAAAAGTAAGCCAAGTTCGTGGAAGCAGAAATTCACCGATAAGGCGAAGGTCAAAAAAGTCAAAGGCAAGCCCAGTTCGAGAAATTCACTGATAAGGTGAAAAGTGGCTAAAGGAAAGGCAAAATTGGCAAATTGACAAAGTAGAGAACAAGGCAAGTAGTTTGGTTTTCTCATGGTTCATCGAGAGGGTGAAAAACTGATTAAGGAGCATAAAGGAGCAAAAGAAGAAGTTCGACATATGAGGAATTTGTCAATAAAATAGTAAAGGGCAGAGTTTGAAAAAGTGACATTTTCAATAAGTGAAGATAACAAGAAAAAGAAGTTCGGAAAAAGGCACTTTTGGAGACAAGGCAGAACGAAGATAAGAGGTGCTAAAGGCTTGGGTCGAAAAAGTGGCAGTTTGCCAATAAAGTGAGGGAAGAAGAAAGAAAGGTTCAGCAAATGAGAAATTTGTCGATAAAGAAAAATTAGTGCCAAAGAGATAAAAGACAAAGACAAGGCTTGGTTCATGAAATGTAGAATTTGCCAATAAGGTGAAAATGAACCAAATGGAGAAAGTTTGTTTACCGATAAGGCAAAAGAGGAGACCATAATAGTTTCAAAAAGTGAAGTTTTGTCAATAGGAAAAAGGGTGGTCATCTGATATGAGCAAGCAAGCATAGAGAAAAAATTGAAAAGATACATTTTCACCGACAGGGTAGGAAAGGAAATGAAAGTAGATCCTGATGGTTCTGTAAGCAAAGAATTCACCGACCAAAGGAAAATCAAACACAGATAATTCTACTTGAGGTGAATTCTCCTACCATGACAAATTTAGAGGTGCCATGTAAGATTTTAAGAGGTACAACACTTTAAAGTGTTGTAAAAGCTTGCTTTCCCTAAAATCATGTTGTTTCTTAGGGAGAGATACTCAGCATTCAAAGCTCCACAGGCCAGGGCTGAATGGGGGTAGTTGAAATAGTGAATTCTTCAATGCACCAGTACAATGAAGGGACAAAATAGATTTTTAGGCCTTCTCTCATAAATGTGCCTGGCACCCATGCGTGCAGGCAATCTCTTTCGCAAGTCTATAGGCTTGCCAGAGGCGTGGCTACTGTCCCAATTTGCAAGTTTCATTCCAGTTTGCAGGGCTTCTGAGCCATAAATTTAAGGAAGTGTGGGCATGTGTTCTAGGTTGATTGACTAGAATTTAGTGCCCACTATGGCAGAGTGATGATGAAATGTTTTATATACATTTGAAAACAATGTATTTCTATTATATGTTCTTCTAGGCTATTATACAGGTTAGAGAGTTCTTGTGACCAGACCTTGTAACGTGATTGCACGAACTAACTGGATTTGATACGTTGTGCTCGAAATTGAGCCTTCGATGTCTCTAGTTGCTAGTTTACCAATGAATGTAATTAGTTATTTTGTGTTTACCTTCTCTGCAATAATTCTCTCTTTTGTAATGTTTATTTGGCCTCTATGATCAATATAAACTAATGTTTTGTCTCTCTCATTATTCTTGCACTATGTCTATTTGATTGATGTGAGTTGTGTATTGAGGATAAAACGGTCCCTTTCATACCTTTACTTCTCTTTCCTGACCTCTATTTGAATTGGTATGAGTTTGTGTGAGTTCCCTTTAGTTTTTAGATCATTACTGTGTTGAGTCGGTTGTAGCCAAACATCTTCAATATGGTGTATCACCTCTTTTAATTTTAGTATTCCTTCTATCCCTTTTCCCCTGCAAGTATTAGCACTAGATTTAGTTTAATTCTCTCAACTTTAAGATTAGAAAGAGGAACCAACCTTCTCTGGAGGTCTGACCTCATCAGCAAGGTCCCACACTTTGAGATCAGTCCCATTGTGTCATTAGAGTGCTTGAATGAGCTTCAAGCAGGGTGCAATTTCACATGAAAATAGTTTTTTCAGAGCCCGATTGCTTGTAGAAGAAAGATTTCTCACCTCCCCATGCCACTATAGCCTCTCTCGCATTAAATATTTGTATCCTAGGCATGGGCGGACCCCCTGTTTCAGCAAATTTCATTTGCAAAGCCATGTGGTCGCACTCTAAGGACACCAGATGATTTATTGCAGTATGGGTGACGGCTTTCCTTGTTGACTCCTCTTTCCATGTCCATGACTACTACACTATGATTTGTAAAAGCTATATATGCATGTATATGAGGCGTATTTTTGTTGGTTGGTCAGTGGGTCTTTATTCAAACTGAAGTGCTTAATGCTTGATCTTGACCTCATGATATTTCCTAGAACTATATGAATCTGACCAACTGTGTCCTCTTCTGGACCTCTCTATCTTTATTTTTAGTTCAAATATGAGTGGAAAACTATCATTCTGTGTCTCCCTAATCTTTATTTACCTTTTCTATCTTTGTAATGTGTATTTAGCCTCTATGATTAATATAAGCAACTAATTTTGCCTCTCATTTCTCATTCATTGTGTCTGTTTGAATGCTTTTCACTTATATTGTGGATAAAATGGCCCCTTTATAGGTTCTAGTATTCTACTTTGGCCTCTGATAGAGAATGAATGAGTCTGTGTTAGTCTATTAAGCCTTTGAAATCATTACTGTGTTATGTCAACTCTAGTTAAACATACTAAATCTCGATGCGTCGCCTCCCTTTAAATTTTCAGTCTCCCTCTCTCCCTTTCCCTTGGTGATCATTAGTATAGGTTTAGTTAATTACTCTGAACCTTAAGTTCAAAAAGAGGAACCAGCCTTCTCTAGAGGTCTGATTTCATTTGCAAGGTCCTACACCTTGAGATCAGTCCCATTGTGTCATTGGAATACTTGAATAGGCTTCAAGTAGGGTGCAATTATAACAGTTCCCTTGCTCAGTATTATGAGAAGGAGATGATTTCCTTTCATCTAGTGTGACTTTCTCCTCTTGTTGCTTTTATTGATCCTGCTAATTTGTATTGTGCGAAAGAGTCTCAGTGTTGTGTGGAGGAGAATTTTGTTGTTGCTCCACATTTTGTGTTTCTTTTACTACTTCAAATATTTTCTTTGTAACTTCCTTAGTTTCCTTTTGAATTTTGTCTCTATCATCCTGTTCCATGCTCATTAGGGTATCTACTCCATGTTTGGTCCTCAGCTCTTGAGCCTGCATTTGTGACAACTTATCCTTTTCTTCCTAAGAGATTGTGCCACTGATTCTATTTAACGCTTGCTATCTTAGCTCTTCATCCATTTCTAGAGCTTTCTCTCTTCTCTGTCATAAAGCTTGAGCTAGAATCTCCAAAACTTTTTCAATGATTTCATTCAAATGCTTATTATATTTGATCATATACATGATCACAACCTTCTCTATGGTACTCTAATCTATAGGAGATACCTCTGGATGTAATTTTGTAGTCTCCATGGCTAGTCCATGATGCACAATCCCATTAAAGATAGCCTCTAACTGAAGAGGATCTTATGGAGGAGCCACTAGAAGAGTTTGATTTGTTTTCTTCTTCTTCTTTTGCAACTTAGAGGTTCCTTCCTCTACTTCTTCCTCTTCAACTTCCTCTATTTGAACTTGTATGGAGTAAAAAGTTTCCCTGTGCCTTTTTACCTCCTAGTTTAGCTCCTAGGTCCCCATGTTTACACTTTGCAAGTTAAATACTTATCATGGAGAAATTTTCCTTGAAACCCATGTCAAATGGAAATTAGGTGCCTATTATAATCCTTAATCAAGGCCAAATTAGGGCCTTGGGACTTGGGCACCCATGCCCAAGTCTGGCCTAATTTATTGGGATAAAAATTAAAGTGTGTCAGCTTGGGCCCTCTCAAAAGGTTTCCCTCTGTTAGCCTGTTTAATTTAAATTACGAATGTTAGCGAGAAAGCATATATAAGTGAGTTTATGCCTTCATTTTACACCTAGATGGATAATGTGAACTTGTGATATTGAGCAAAGAGATTTCAAGGCCTTCGTTGTGTTGCAGAGCAGAATTGTGTTGTTATTGTGTTTGTTTGTTGCAGATTTGGCTTCATCAATCCATCTCCTCATGATCTGAAGGATCTTTATCTTCGTGAGGGATTCATCTCTAAGGTGACATCAATTTGTGTTTCAATAATTTCATTTCATCATTGGATTTGGCCTCTGCCCTCTTGGACAAGCACTCTATCTAACAATGGTGTTGATAGACTTAAAAGTCCTTCTAGGGCTTGACCTAGGCAACCTCCTAAACACCGCAACCCCCAACCCCCTTTCTTTGTGATTGTAGGTTACAGGTCCGGGAGTTGGAAAAGTATAGGTGCAGAGAAGTAATTTGAAGGATAAGGATTCATGATCTGGAAGAAATTTGTTGATATTCCTCCCTCTTGGACTGTAGTGGCCACCCTGTATTCCTCCTGACAAGCTTGACCATGAACTCAAGAACTGGATACAGTCTGACACATCTCTCTACTCCGGATCTACAGAAAAATTGCCCTATTAGACTTGGGTGCCCGCCCTGTAGTCTGCAAATTTTTCTATTTCTAAAAACTCAACTTTTGCTACATTTATGATCCTCCCTAAGTATCTTCCTGTATGGTTTCCTGTAGTATTTTATTTGTTTGTACCCGATTGCACTATAATTAGGGTTTGAGGCTTATTTGAACTAGGATTTGACAAATCTCTCAATCTAATCTATCTTTCCATATCATTCCTAAGCACATAAACCTTTAGTTGAGTCCTCATTCATTTGTAGTGACTTGGCTTGGTTTTTGTCCTCGAATGTTATTGTGAAAGGAGGGTTTGATTTGATCTACTTTAACTCTATCCATCATCTTCCCACTTTTCATACATAACATTTTGGTGAACCTAGAACATTAAGCATTTTGCATCTTTCTGAGTGTTGTAATCAGTCCTTGAATTCATTCATATCATATTTACCATCTTGCATTAGAAAATTTTGCATAAATTTGAAAAAAACAATCATTTTAGGCTTGCATTAAGGCATAGTTTTCCATATTTTATATTGCATATGATAAAAAGAGTTAATTTTCTGATATTTGAATCAGATCTGATCCTTATTACAGTAATTCATCATTAATTCATACCAAATCTTGCATTTCAAAGTTTCATTGTTAGGATTTTGATTAAAAAGTTGCATTTTTTATATAACCTAGTCTTTGTAAAAACTAGGGTTTGTAGTCAAAATTTCAGATTGTGCTACTCCTTTTCAACATTCATTCAAATCTGATTTTGAAGTTTAGTGTTGGATCATATTGCATACTTTTTCATCCTAATTTTGAAACTTTCACCTTTTGCAATTACACATTGTGTATTTCAACATAAATGGCTTTATACACTTTCTTCACAATTATTCAAGCAAACTTTTAAATCATTCATCTTGCCTTGTTTTATAGCACTATTTCCATCTTACTTACTTTGTTCGTTGTGAAATTCGTGTGTTTTTGCTCTTTAAAAACCTGATTTCCTCAAACTATTTTACACCAAGAAGTTATGCTTTCATCATGGACGCTTCTTGTTATTCATCTTTGCAAGCTTTGTTTGCATACATAATAGATGTTGACAATTTCTACAAATTGACTAATAAGAATCCTCAAGTCCTACAATAAATACTGTACATCTATGATATTTACATTTCCATGAGTTCTAGTTATGAAATCCTTTGTTACATATCTAATTTTGAAAGCTTCACTACTCTCATGGGTATCTACCCTTCGATCTTGGAAAATCTCACTAATTTCATCTCCATGAAAGATCATGAGGAAGATAATGTTGAAGATTCCTCCTTCTCTTCCTACATTTGATGATGACATAATGGACATCATCTCTAAGACATATGAGGCTGACTTAGCCTTGTGTGCCTCATCCAACGATTTGGAGTTTTCTCCTACCATAAACCCACCTTGTGAGGATATTTTGCACAAGAAGAAGAAATCATTGAGACATTCCTTAACACTACACTTCCATCTCTTCATACCAATGTTCTCCCTGGCCTAGATGAAGCATTGGATGAAGAATACTCTCTTTGTGAATAACTCCTTCAACCTATTGATACTGGAAATTCATCTACTGATCTTCGAATTCTTCTTAACTATATCTTAAATAAAGAAATAGATTACCTACTCTTACCTGAACACTTACATACCTTAGAAACCTCTAATAACTCGAAGAACATAAATAAGCATACTGTTCCCAAGGACCAATGTACTCCAACACCACCTAAACCAATTGAAATGGGCATTTTCTAGGCTCCTTCATCACCTCACTTGATTGAAATGGGAATCTGTGAGGCTCCTTCTCCACTATCCATGCATATTGCAAGAGTAAACCTTCAAGAGAGGGGCTTTTCATTGCCAACTCCTATGGTTTCCTCTTCACAAATTCAAGAAAATGTGGATAACATGATTCAACAAAAAGAAATAACAAGGGACAAAGCCTTAACAATAATGTAAATATCAAGATCAAAGATAACAGGTAAGTATTTCTAACCCTTTTTAGCCACCTTTGTCATAGCATACCTTTGCTCACTTGCGTGGCTTCCTCTTATGTGTTGTGTTCCCCTGTGTTGTGTTATATGTTGTTTAGGTCTCTTTGGATGACCCTTGATACTCTTGTAAGGTCAAGGATGCCAGGAGACCGCCTCTATTGTGACCATTCTTCTATTTGTTTCTACATTCTTCTACCTCGCTTCTCCTCTATTTTATTGTTGTGTGTCGTGCCTTGGGGGCATAGCATTGCGAAAGATGTCTTTGGGGCATCCTCCTACATAGTGTTCCTAAGACACTTGGTTCTCCGCTCTCATTTTTATTTGTTACATTCTTCAAGTGGTTCTACCTAGTCAGTGGATGATGAAAACAAACAAATACTGATAAGGACTGTGTGTCCCTTCAACAAGAAAGCAAAAATGGACCTTATCCATATATAAATATGGGTTGATATATATATCTAATGCTTGACTAGTAGAATCACTCTATGTGATGTATCATGTAACAAATATTTGTAATACACTCAATCTACTTCAATGCACTTTGGTTGGTTTTATATCTCACCTTGTCACCACACTTGGTTCCGAACCCATAAGTGACTCCTTGGTTTTTTATGTGATCTAATATATGAATTATGCATAGCTTTCATGATTTGATTTGGTTATTATCTTCGAGTAAGATTTTCTAACCAAAATTTATATCTTGTTGATTTAGCAAAATTGATGTGTTTGTGAGAACATTCGGTGATCGTAGAACATGTCACCTTTGGGGGCATGGGCTTTGCGAAAGCTCTTGTTCCCTTGCATGTTTTTAATCTACCTTACTGTGCTTGATACCAGCAAGTGGGATCTACCACCTTAAGGTGGGGGCATATATAATGGTATCTATCTTATTACTTTTACACTGACAAAGCATGTTTGAAAGCCCACATCATGAGGTAGGATGGTGTATCTCTTGAGCTAGTGCACATCCTTTTAAAAAGCAAGAAAACCCTCACCGTGAGGTGGGATGACGTATCCCTTGAGCTAGTGTGTATCCTTTTATACAAATCCCTTCTAAAGAAGGCAAAATTGTTGAAGGCACAAGACAACTGAGAGGGAGGAGGTGAATTAGTTGTATCAAAACTTTAAACCCTTATGAACATAATCACATCCACATCAGTTCACTTAAACTCTTAATCTATTATGAAGATTAAACATGAAAAGTAGATAACAAAAACTTAAACACATCAACACCATGCACAAGAGAACACCAGATTTTTACGTGGAAAATAGTAAAAGGGAAAAACCACAGTGAGGATTAGCTCACAATATAAAGTAGTAGCAATACCAAATTACAAGAGGCTCACTGCCCAAAAGAAAGAATGCTCACTGTAGGTGGACTCACTATCTAAGTGAACTCATTGCTCACTAAGAAATAAAGAAAGAAGAGAAAGGGTAGCTTGCTGCCAAGATTTGAACTGATATAATTGCATCACTCCTATGCATGAAGTTTAGTTCAAATGAAGCTCAATATACACCTCAACACAAACAACACCTTCGTAGCAACACTAAAAATTGTAGACACCTTCTACTCAGTGCATCTAGTAGCCTAACACATGAAAGCTCTTAATGCCTTAATCAATTTCACTTCGTTCATATCAACCCCATTGTACACACACATCCATGAATCCTTGACACTTATTTATACCATCATTACCCTTGAAACAATCCTCAAGGTCAGCAACACAATCTTCAATCCTTGAAACAATCTCCAAGGTCGGCAAACACACAATATTTGAATTAGGCCTGGACCTAAACATTCCACGGTACAAAGGAATGAAGGAAAATCACTTTACACCTTATCTTAGACCTAAATCCATCCAAGCACACTACACAACACTCACATAATCATCAAATCAACTCCACTAACATTCAAGGTCAGCCAAACAGTGTTCACATAAGGAATTCTTGATCGCATGCTTTCACAATCACAACCATAACTTGCATACCTTACACAGGGATTAAACACAATATAGAAACATCCACTAACATCTTGGAGTCACCTAGAAACCAACAAATTCAGCCACAACAGCTTTCACTTGTACACAACAACCTTCACCTAAACACAACTTTCACCTGAACATAACAACACTGTCAAACTCTAGCACACAATAGATTGATTTTCAGAGCACCAAATCACACACCTTTTGGATGGAAGATAGGTAAGATCATTATGAACACATGTCCAGAATTGCAACACTTGAAACCTTTCTATGGAGGAATGCAGAGCAAAATAATTTCTCCCAAACAATTCTACACAACTCAAAGACACTGTCAAATATTTTTCTCAAACTGGTGAACATATCTTTCACTGTACATCAATCCAAAACACCAAAGTCTAGATTTATCATCTTTAAACACTTCTTGACAACATATTCAAACTAAACACTTAGATCTCCAACACAGAAGAAATTCGAAGCAAAAACTCGAACAAATTTTGTAAGCCAGAATATTTCTTCAACACACTGTTTCCAATATTAATCAAATTTTGTCAAAAGCACTTGGAGATCTAGCAACAGGACCAATCTACTAACATCATTAGCACCTCTACAAGTCATTTAGATCACTTTAACACAACAACTTAATCAAATGACAACAGTAAAATCAGAAGACACAGTTGACACCAATGACAACAAAAACATGTTGACATCAATGACAACACCGATTAAAACATACTTGCAATAGGGATGGTGTATCTCTTGAGCTACTACACATCCTTTTATATCAAGTCCTCTGCGGAGGTGGGGCTGGATCTTGAGTCATCCACCCTTAAGCATGTCTTTAGCAGTTGTGGTAGTGTAGATCAACCGTTAGGTGTGTATGAGATGTGTTTTAGATGGTGGGACTTAGCAGTAAGCTCCTTCTCATTGCTTGTGTTTACCATGTGTAAGACATATAGTGTATCTATGGCATACTATGTGACACTCATGTATTCCGTGTGTCTTCCTTATGTGTTTGTTATGTCTTCCCCTGAGTGTGGTCTAATGGCGTGTAGCAATGAGCTCCCTCCACACTTGGATTTTTGTTTGGCGTGTCTTCCTCCTGGTGTGGTCTAAAGACACATAGTGATGAACTCCCTCTACCCCCTATTTTAGGATTTGTTTTAGTTTATAAATCAATGTATACTTCGTGTATTACATGATTGATCTCATGTCTTCTTTGTGTATTACGTGCTTCCACTATATTATTCATGTTTTGCGTGCTTCTTATTGTTTTCCTTGTGTCTTGCATGTCTTCCATGTGTTTTCTAGTGCTTACCTAAGATCGGGGGCTAGAAATAGTCCTCAAACCTTTGGGTATGCCTTAGCTCTATGTGCTTGGCATGTTTGATGTGTTTGATGTGCTTCAACTGTACTTTAATGCATGTATGGAATCATTAGATCATACATCCATTAAAGTGGGGGCTAAATGTTATGGAGTAAAAAGTTTCCCTATGCCTTCTCACCTCATAGTTCAACTCCTTGTTTACACATTGCAAGTTAAATACTTATCCCAGAGCAATTTCCCCCGAAACCCATGTCAAATGGGACTTAGGGGCATGTTCTAATCCTTAATTAAGACCAAATTAAGGCCTTGGGACTTGGGTGCCTACGCCCAAGTCTAGCCTAATTTGTTGGGATAAAAATTAAAGTGTGTCAGCTTGGGCCCTCTCAAAAGGTTTCCCTCTATCGGCCTCTTCAATTTAAATTACAAATGTTAGTGGGAAAGCATATATAAGTGAGTTTATGACTTCATTTTACACCTAGATGGATAATACAAATTTGTGATATTGACCAAAGAGATTTCAAGGCCTTCATTATGTTGCAGAGCAAAATTGTGTTGTTATTATGTTTGTTTGTTGTAGATTTGGCTTCATCAATCCATCTCCTTATAATTTGAAGGATTTTCATCTCCGTGAGGGCTTCACCTCTAAGGTGACATTAATTTGTGTTTCAATTATTTCATTTCATCATTGGATTTGGCCTCTGCCCTCCTTGGGCATGCACTTTATCTAACAACGATATTGCAAGACTTAAATGTCCTTCAAGGGCTTGAACGAGGTAGGCTCCTCAACACCACAACCCCCAACCCTCTTTCTGTGTGATTGTAGGTTATAGGTGTAGGAGTTGGAAAATTACAGGTGCAGAGAAGCAGTTTGAAGGATAAGGATTCAGGATCTAGAAGAATTTTTTTTCTATTCCTCCCTCTTGGACTAGGGTGCCCGACCCATAGTCCTCCCGACAGGCTTGACCCCAAACTCAGGAGCTGGATACAATCTGACACATCTCTCTGCTCTGGATGTTGAGAAAAACTGCCCTATTGGACTTGGGCACTCACCTCATAGTTTGCAAAGTTTTTGTTTATGAAAACTCAACTTATGGTATGTTTCTAATCCTCCCTGAGTATCTTCCTGTACGATTTCTTGTAGCATTTTGTCTGTTTGTACCTGATTGCACTATAATTAGGGTTTGAGGCTTATTTGAACTAGGGTTTGACAAATCTCTCAATCTAATCTATCTTTCCATATCATTCTTGAGCATATAAACCTATAGCTGAATCCTCATTCATTTGTAGTGACTTAGCTTGGTTTTTGTCCTCGAATGTTATTGTGAAAGGAGGGTTTGATTTGATCTACTTTAACTCTATCCACCATCTTCCCACTTTTCATACATAAAATTTTAGTGAACCTGGAAAATTGAGCATTTTGCATCTTTCTAAGTTTTGTCATTATTCCTTGCATTCATTCATATCATATTTACCATCTTGCATTGGAAAATTTTGCATACATCTGAAAAAATTTGAAAAAAAAAGCATTTTAGGCTTTCATTAAGGCATAATTTTGCATATTTTATATTGCATATGATAAAAAGAGTTAATTTTCTAATATTTGCATCAGCTCTGATCCTTATTACAGTAATTCATCATTAATTCATACCAAATCTTGTATTTAAAAGCTTCATTTGTTAGGATTTTGCTTTAAAAGTTGCATTTTTCATATAACCGAGTCTGTAAAAACTAGGGTTTGTAGTCAAAATTTCAGATTGTGCTACTCCTTTTCAACATTCATTCAAATCTAATTTTGAAGTTTATTGTTGGATCATATTGCATACTTTTGCATCCTAGCTTTGAAACTTTCACCTTTTGCAATTACACATTGTGTATTTCAACATAAATGGCTTTATACACTTTCTTCACAATTATTCAAGCAAACTTTTAAATCATTCATCTTGCCTTGTTGTGTAGCACTATTTCCATCTTACTTACTTTGTTTGTTGTGAAATCCATGTGTTTTTGCTCTTTAAAAATCTGATTTCCTCAAACTATTTTACACCAAGAAGTTATACTTTCATCATGGACGCTTCTTGTTATTCATCTTTGCAAGATTTGTTTGCATACATCATAGATGTTGACAATTTCTACAAATTCACTAATAAGCATCCTCAAGTCCTACAAAAAATAGTGTACATCTATGATATTGATGTTAGTGTAGGTTTTTTATTCCTTATTATAAAGTTTTTTCCTACACATTATTTTTTAAGCTTGCTTAGGTAGTTTAATAATGTGAGCTATTTAATAGGCCTTTTATGTTAGTGGGTGCATGTGTGTGTGGTGTCAATCCATTCATGGAAGTTACTCCACCTCCCCCTCTTTTTGGAGATGCTAGAGTTACATTTCCTATTGGTCAATATTGACACCTCGCCCCACTCACCTTGCCTATAAATACTCACTCCTTTGCATGTATTTTTCATGGGTTATTTAATGCATTTATCCAATATTTTGCATCAATATTCTCTTGACTTTTTTCATAACTCTCCTGTAGATGAATGCTTGCAGCTGATCCTGGCTCTAACATGGTATCAAAGCTCTAGGCTTGCAAGTTTCTTTTCAAATCTGTGAGGGTTTTAGCCTTGAGAGTCTAAAAGGTGCATCCTGGAGAAAAATTAACCCTGCCATTACACTCAGAAGGTGTCAAAACCCCTATTTTCATATAAGGCACTCTATATTTTGCTGAAAAAAAGTTTTGGGCATTTTCGGTGTTTTATTTTTTTATGTGCAAGAAAAATCCATACGGTTGCCTCAATTTCTGTACCAGATTTTCTGTACGACTGCCTCGATTTCTGTTTAAATTTTTTTTGAATTTGCCTCAATTTCTATGCCATATTGTTTGCATGACTACATCAATTTTTGTGTCGATTTTTGTCTGCCTTGATTTCCGTGCCGCATCAATAACTGAATCTACCTCGATTTCTGTGTCACACTCATGTGCAGGCCTAAAAAGATAGTTTTCTTCCAAAGGCCATAACTTGAGCATACGGACTCAAAAATTGGCAAACAAAAAAGCGTTGGAAAGGTGATTCCGTCCTCCACACAGCCATCAGGGTTATTTTTCCATAAAATATCATCAGGTATCTGGTTTTCTTATATTTCTATTTTCTGTCATGTGGTTGGAAAAAAGACAATTCAGTGAGTTTTATTTGAACAAAGGGGTTTTTTTTTTTGCTTGATAGCATTATTCTGTTGTTTCTCTATCATTTCTATTGTATACACAATGGATAAACTTCTAGTTCCTCTTCTCACTCCATTTAACTATTTTGAATGGAAGAGGCAAATGGAACTTTTGTTGCTTAAATTGAGGCTGCATAGGATAACTATGGGTACAAATCCTAAACCCACTGGTGCTATAAAAAAGAGAAAATGGCTTGATAGATCTGATGAAGCTTATGGGACTTTGTGACTTTCTCTTTCTCCTCATCTTCTTTTCCATGTTGAGTCTTGCAAAACTCCAAGTGATATATGGACTACATTAGAAGGTTTATTTGCTAAGCAAGACACCCTAAGACATTTTCAGTTAGAAAATGAACTTATATCATTGAGTCCATCTAAATTTGACAGTAGTCAGGATTTCTTTACCAAGCTTAAGTCTCTCAGGTTACAGTTGAAATAATGTGGTATAGAAAAAGAAGACAGTCGGTTGATCTTGTCTATTCTTGCTAAACTAGGTTCTGATTATTCTATTTTTGTATCTACTTTTTATGCAACAAGAGATGCTCTTGGTGCTAGGTATCATATGCCTTCTCTTGATGAATTTGCTATATCACTCACAAGAGAACAAGCAAAGTTAGTGCAGATGGGTACTCTGAAGCCTTCCAAATCACAGGCTCTTATTGCAACTCAAAACACAAAAGATGAGAAGGCTTCAAGTGGCAAAGAAAAGAAGTAGAAAAACAAGAATAGTGAGAAAGATAAAGATTCAACACCTCAAGCTACCCTTGAGTCATCCAACAAAAAGGAGAAAAAGGAGAGACCCACTTGTGCATTCTGCAAGAAGTGTGGGCATAGTGAACAAGATTGTTACAAAAAGGAAGTGAATGAGTTGAAGACTCTTATTTAGAAAATGAATGTAAGTTCTCCTTCAGCCTCATCTCCTATTTCATCTACTCCTACTCCATCATCAAAATAGCCAGAATCTTCTGAAAAAGGGCAAATTAACAAACAGAAAGGTAAAGCACTTTGTGCATCTACAAGTTCCAATTTAGGTAAATGGATTCTTGATTCTGGAGCCTCTCATCATATGGCTTCATCTTATTCCATGCTTTCTACTTTTGAGCCTTGCATTATGCCACTAATTTTAATGGGTAACAATACATATGTGAATGTAATTGGGAAGGGATCAATTGAGATTGGTGATTGTACTTTTAATGATGTACTTTGTGTACCTTCTTTGGCAAATAATCTACTTTCCATATATTAGATTACTCACAGTGGTGCAGGGAAAACTATGGAATTCACACCCGATTTAGTTATCATCAGAGACTTGGAGAGTACAGAGATCATTGCTACTGGGGTTGTTGATCATGAAACTCGGTTATACACCTTTTCTGGTTTTGCTCCTAATGATGGTTCAGATACTTTGGCTGATGTTCACACTCCTTGTGTGAACCATATTTCTATGGAGAAGTGTGGTCACTCAAACCTTGTTGTTCTTACATCTAATCTAGTTCTTGAGACTTGTGTTGACATTTCTTCTCCTCCTCCTGCTTCTTCAGATATTCCTTTTTCCATGGTTAAGCATGACAATGTATATTCTTCTAATTTTGTTATGTGGGATGATTATTTAATAGGTATTTCAAAGTTGTTTTATGAATCTCACATTACAGATTTTGAGGACACCTTTGATGATAGTCACAACATATCTAACATCCCTTCAGAGTCTCACACTTGGATCTGGTTTCCCTCTTCATCAAATTTGTGGGAGTGGCTTCTTCATCCTCCATTGGACTTGTTTCTACCCAAGGGAAGAAATGTTGTATGCAAACAATGAACTATCTTCTGCTCTGTTGCATCTTTCAGTGGATTTGAAGTTACTTTTACCTATGATGGACACTTGATCCTCTCCATCCTCTTCTTGAGGAATCATGTTTGTATGATGGTTGTATCATTGTATATGGGTACCTAACATGGCTTCATTTGCTGGGACCCATCTTCACATCCTCCTAAGTTGTGCTTAAGGGGGCGTTAGTGTAGGTTTTTTATTCCTTATTATAAAGTTTTTTCCTACACATCTTTTTTTAAGCTTGCTTAGGTAGTTTAATAATGTGAGCTATTTAATAGGCCTTTTATGTTAGTGGGTGCATGTGTGTGTGGTGTCAATCCATTCATGGAAGTTACTCCACCTCCCCCTATTTTTGGAGATGCTGGAGTTACATTTCCTATTGGTCAATATTGACACCTCACCCCACTCACCTTGCCTATAAATACTCACTCATTTACATGTATTTTTCATGGGTTATTCAATGCATTTCTCTAATATTTTGCATCAATATTCTCTTGGCTTTTTTCATAACTCTCCCGTAGATGAATGCTTGCAGCTGATCCTAGCTCTAACAATTGACATTTCCATGAGTTCCACATATTAAGTCCTTTGTTACATATCTGATTTTGAAAGCTTCACTACTCTCATGGGTATCTACCCTTCGATCTTGGAAAATCTCACTAATTTCATTTCCATGAAAGATCATGAGGAAGGTAATGATGAAGACATTCCTCCTTCTCTTCCTAAATTTTATAATGATATAATGGACATCATCTCTAAGACATATGAGTCTGACATAGCCTTTTGTGCCTCATCCAACAATTTGGAGTCTTCTCCTACCATAAACCCACCTTGTGAGGATATTTTGGTGCAAGACGAAGAAATCATTGAGACATTCCTTAACACTACTCTACCATCTCTTCATACCAATGCTCTCCCTAGCCAAGATGAAGCATTGGATGACGAAGAATCTCTTTGCGCATAACTCCTTCAACCTATTGATACTAGAAATTCATCTACTGAACTTCAAACTCTTCTTAACTATATCTTAAATAAAGAAATAGATTATCTACCCTTACCCGAACACTTACATACCTTGGTGTTATGCCAAAAAATGTCCCCTTGGGGGCTTTTCCCTAGCTCCCAGGTCCTATTATTGCGTTTAGAGCATCTTGTGTGATATTTTTTACTCCCAATGAGAAAACCCTAAAGTCTTATGGCAAATAGCACCTAGGGGATAACATTTTGATGAATCTTGAACAAAAATGGTAGGGTGGACTTGGGCGCTAGCGCCCTAGTCCTACCCTAATTTCAAATGTCAGTTTAGTGACCGTTATTTGGGTCCTATGCCGACATCTCAAGTTTGAATTATGAAATTCTTAGTCAGAATCTTTGTAGTTGCATATATAAGCATGATTAGGTTTCATTTGCAAACTAGATGGATTTGATGTATACTTGTGATCATAGAGCATTCAAAATATTCATTGTGTTACAAAGCAGAGCATTGTTAGTGTGTTTGTGTTTGTAGATTTGACATCCATCTCCTCATGGTATGAAGAGAATCTTCATCCCATGAGATCTACACTTCAAGGTGATATCTATTATGTTTTCAATCATTTATCATTTGGATTTTTGCCTCTATCTTGCCAGGATACACACTCTTATCTAACAACGGTGTTCGAAAGACTTGAATGTCTCTTTGGGGCTTGACCGAGGCAAGCCTCTAAACACCACAACCCCCTCCCACACTCCTTGTGATTGCATGTTACAGGTACCGAGTTACATAGAGTGGAGTTACAGAAAGGGAGTGGCAAACATCAAGGATTCAGGATCTAAAAAGAAGCTGAACATTGGAGCTTTTTTTGGACTAGGTCGCTAGTCCCTGTGTCCTCCAGTTTTCCTGAGGCAGAAATGGAAGTTACAGTGCATATTAGTGTCGAGAGAAGTTCCAGATTCTGTGATGAAAAGTACACCTTGGACTTGGGTGCTAGTCCCCATGTCCCCAACTTCTCCGTCTTCCGAACTTCGAAAGATAGCGAGTTAAATATCTTTGTCCCTCATCTCAGTCTAAAAGGATTTGTCATGATTTGATAACTTGCTTATTGTTTTGCATATTTAGGGTTTTAAGTGAAATTGAGCATTAAATTAAGACATTGTTTCACACATCCAAGTTTTAGCATCTTCCCAAGTGGCAGCCCAACCTGATAGGTGAATCTTCTTGCATAAATTGGAGGTTCAACTTGGTTAATATGCCCTTGGAATGTTTGGTGTGAAAGGAGGATTCCGCATAAACCATTGAAACAACCCACCTCTTTTTAACTCCTAAACATTTTGGTGAACCCATGTTTTTGGACTTTTTGTCATCTTGTCGAGTGTTGTGTGCTAGATTTGCATTCATTCACCTTATTGCATTTGAAAAATTACAAAAAAATTGAAAGATTTTAAAATTTTGAAAATTTTGGCATCTTAGGCTTGCATTTCTGCATAATTTGAATTATTTGGCATTCAATTTCATTAAATGTATGTTATTTTCATCAGATATGATTTGAATTAGATAAATTCATCATTTATAATTCACTTGCATTGCATTTTTGTGCTCAAATCGATAAAAATTTGTTGAAAGTGCGCATTTTTCATAAAAACCTAGTTTTGCATTAACTAGGGTTTGTAGTCAAAATATTGTTTCAGATTTTACTACAATT
This sequence comes from Cunninghamia lanceolata, assembly GCA_027924645.1. Classification (NCBI taxonomy): domain Eukaryota; kingdom Viridiplantae; phylum Streptophyta; class Pinopsida; order Cupressales; family Cupressaceae; genus Cunninghamia; species Cunninghamia lanceolata. The sequence continues at coordinate 412,889 of BSBN01000766.1, read as the reverse complement.
TTAAAACACTCATTAGGACTTATTACTAACAGCAGTGTTGCATCATAGTGGTCTTCTTGCAAAATTTCATGTCTAGGATTTGAAAACCCTACATTTTCACTAGATTTTGGCCTTATCGTCTCTCTAGATTTGTATCACGAGCGTGTTGTAAGGGATATTGCTGAACTAATTGGATTTTATTAGGGTTATTATCTTCTTCCCCTCCTCATATTCCTTACAACACTCTTTCTACTAGGCCTTTGCATGGAAAATTGTTGAAAATTTGTATATTTTAGCACATTTTCACTAGGTTTTGACTTGTCATCACTCTAGGTTGGCATTAAAAGTGTGTTGTAAAATATATTTATACATAATTGGACTGTTATTAGGCATGTTATTCACTTTCCCTCTTGAAAATTTTCACATCACCTTTTCTCCTAGTGATTTGCATTGAAAAAAGGTTGAAAAATCAAGCATTTTAGGTCATCTTCATACATACTTTTGCACTTGTTCTTGCATAAGTTTTGAAAATATTTAAAATCTTATTTGGAACTCATTTGAACACATCCACATGGTTTCTCAATAAAACAATAATGATAGGTTTCCTCCTAGGTCTTATTTGAAAAGACGAGGCCTTGAACTTGAAATAACATTTACACCTCATGACAAAGAAATGGTAGATACAGAAGGGCCTTTTTATATTATAGTGAAAATAATGGAAATACCTGTGGATGGAACACTCATAGACCCTAATTTCATGACTATTTTGATTACGTAATATTTCCTTCTTAAACATGATTTGGCACAAAACTACTATGACCTGTCAGATTTGAGAATTAAAACACATAACGAATCTTTGATGAAAACATTTGGATTGATAAAATTGTTAGTCTCAGTTTATGACAAAGCCATGGATTAATTATTTGATGTTATCCCCTTATCCGACCTCTTTCATGTAAAACTAGGACATCCATAGCTTAAGGCTATGAATTTCGTTCCCTCAACTATTCACAAATGCCTAAAATTCCCTTTGCATAGAGAGATCCGTAATGTCCGTCATAATACATACCAACCTCTGGCTAAGAGAAATAATTTCACCCTTGATTACTTTTAGTTGCAACCTGAAACAGAACCTGAGCCATGAAAAGACCAATCCTTCCTAAATTACAAACAATACAAAGCAAAACAACTAGCTAGACTGGCCAGGCCTCCTTTACAAACAATGAGGGAAGAACAACATGTGTTTGAAGATCCCCTTAGAGTAAAAGGAAAATGACAAAGTGACATAAGAATTACACAAGACTACTATGAATATGATGAGATAATTGGCATGATAGATGTGGATAAGGAAAATTTTCATAACTCACCTAATTCACAGAGAGATGGTATCTATGATAAGGTCCCTCCACCATTATCCTTGCCAGGATTGGGAGGTTTTCATCGAGAACAAAACATTCCACCAAGACCAATGAAATTTGAACATGGTGCTTCCACCTCTAATGTACAAAACCCTATGGAAAAACATGACAATGTCTTTGAAGAATAAGTAGTAAAACAAGAAGGAATAGACAAGCAAGAAAAAGAAGGAGGAGAAGACAAGCTTTTGCCCAACGACTTGCCGTTCAACAAGAAAACATTCAACCTAACATTGAATCAAACATAGAAAACCTCAACACTGAACAACTGGAAGATAAGAACAAAAGTTGGGCTATGGTACCTTACACACCTCTTTCCTCTAGCATTTGAGATTGGGAAGAGAATGATTTGCTCGATGACAACCCTTAGTTTGATTGTACTGGTAGGTAAGTATTTCTAACCCTTTACCTCTGTGATGTGTTATGTGTTGTTTAGGAGGTCAAGGATACTGGGAGACCACCTCTGTTATGACCCTTCTTCTATTTGTATCATCATTCTTTTATATGGCTTCTCCTCTATTTTTTCATTGTTGTGTGTTGTGTCTTGCGGACATAGCGTTGCAGTTTGTGACTTGAGTGCACCCTCCTACATGACTATCCCTAAGGCACTCGTTTCTCCTCTCTTGATTTATTGTTTCCCTTCCTCTAGTGGTTCTATCTAGCAGGCAAATGATGAAAAACATATTAGATTGATGCGGACCTAGTGTCCCTTTAGTTAGAAATTAAAAAAATGGACCTAGTCCATACATGATGACGAGGTTGTTATATTTTATCCGACGCTTGGCTAGTAGAATCACTCTATGTGATCTTGATGTTGTATTATCACACTTACAAAACATAACAATACTATTGCTCCATGCACTTTGTCTATCTCGAATCTTGCTTTCCTCGGTTCTTTATGTGAATGATCATATGCATTGTTGATTATCATGATTAAATGGATGCTAACACCTTTTCTTGTAGGGAATTGTTTGTTTGTGGGAACATTTGGTGATCGTAAAGTACATGTCACTTTCGGGGGGAATGAGCTTTGTGAGAGCTCATATTCCCTTGTGTGTTTTCTTCCTACCTTAACGTACTTGATATCGGTACACGATATCAACCACCTTAAGGTGGGGGCATATATAAGATAAGCTTTCTATTCTAGATGCTAGTAAAGTGTGTTTGAACAATCTTGAAATCTACTTCGTATACCTCCTTTGCACCATAAGGCGTCTCCATGATGCAGGTGGGGTTGTATACTCATACCTCCTTTTCACCGTAAGGCGTCTCCGTGATGCAAATGGGGTTGTATGCCATGCTTCCTTTTCACTATAAGGCATCTTTGTGATGCAGGTGGGGTTGCATTTTCAAAAGTCTTCTAAGTAGGCGGGGAGCAGATCTGAGACTATCCTAACCCTTAATCATGTCTTTGGCAATTGTTGTGGTGAAGCCCAATTGTTGATGTGTTCCTATAATGTGCCTAAGATTGCTGTGAACCTAGAAATAGGTTTCTTCCATCACTTGTTTGTCATGTTTTCTTCGTGGCTTCTATGTGTGTGTGTATTACATGTTTGTTCCCAAGCATAGCCTTAAAAACTGGCGGCGATGAGTCCCTCCTATGCTTTGGGATTTGTATGGCATGTTTGTTCTTAAGTGCAGTCTTAAAGACCAGTGGCAATGAGTCCCTCCTGCACTCTGAGATTTGTATTGCGTGTCTGGCGCCCCATGTGCAGTCTAAAGACTGGTGGTGATGAGTCCGTCCTGCATTATGGGTTGTGTGTTTACTTTCCTTGTACTTGCATTTGCATTTCATAAATGAGAAAAAGAAAAAAGAAATAATCACTACATTCACTATGTTTTGCATGTCTTCAATGTTGTCTTCTTCATGTTTTGCATGATTGTAACTATCTTCTCCATGTTTTGCATGCCTGTTAGTGTCTTCAATGTGCTTGGCATATCTTCACCGTGCTTGGCATGTTTGCTATGTTTGTTGACCGTACTTGTCATCATAGAGCATTCAAATTATTCATTGTGTTGCAGAGTTGAGCATTGTTAGTGTGTTTGTGTTTGCAGATTTGACATCCATCTCCTCATGGTATGAAGAGCATCTTCCTTCCATGAGATCTACACTTCAAGGTGATACCTATTATGTTTTCAATCATTTATCATTTGGATTTTTTCCTCTATCCCACTGGGATACACACTCTTATCTGACATCAATGTTCAGAAGACTTGAATGTCTCTCTGGGGCTTGACTGAGGCAAGCCTCTAAACACCACAACCCCCTCTCACACTCCTTGTGATTGCAAGTTACAGGTACTGAGTTTCGCGAAGTGGAGTTGCAGAAAGGGAGTGGCAGACATCAAGGATTCAGGATCTGAAAAGAAGCCAGACATTGGAGCTTTTCATGGACTAGGGCACTAGTCCCCATGTCCTCCAGTTTTCTTGAGGCAGAAATGGAAGTTGCAGTGCAGATCAGTGTCGGGAGAAGTTCCAGATTCTGTGACGAAAAGTACACCTTGGACTTGGGTGCTAGTCCCCATGTCCCTAACTTCTCTGCCTTCTGAACTTTGAAAGACAATGAGTTAAATATCTTTGTCCCTCATCTCAATCTGAAAGGATTTGCCATGATTTGATAATTTGCTTATTGTTTTGCATATTTGGGGTTTTAAGTGAACTTGAGCATTAAATTAAGACATTGTTTGACACATCCAAGTTTCTGCATCTTCCCAAGTGGCAGCCCAACCTGATAAGTGAATCCTCTTGCACAAATTGGAGGTTCAACTTGGTTAATATGCCCTTGGAATGTTTGGTGTGAAAGGAGGATTCCACATAAACCATTGAAACAACCCATCTCTTTTTAACTCCTAAAATCTTGGAAACCTCTAATAACTTAGAGAACATTAATAAACATACTATTCCTAAGGACCAAGGTACTCCAACACCACCTAAACTAGTTGAAATGGGCATTTTCCTGGCTCCTTCACCACCTCATTGAACTGAAATGGGAATCTATGAGGTTCCTTCTCTCTGCTCTAGGTCGCTAGTCCCTTAAATGGGCATTTTCCTGGCATATTGCAAGAGTAAACCTTCAAGAGAGGGGCTTTTCATTGCCAACTCCTATCGTTTCCTCTTCAAAAATTCAAGAAAATGTGGATAACATGATTCAATGAGAAGAAAGAACAAGGGACAAAGCCTTAACAATAAATGTAAAGCTCAATATCAAAGATAACAGGTAAGTATTTCTAACCCTTTTTAGCCACCTTTGTCATAGCATACCTTTGCTCGCTTACTTGGCCTCCTCTTATTTGTTGCGTTCCCCCATGTTGTGTTATATGTTGTTTAGGTCTCTTTGTCGAATGACCCTAGATAGTCTTGTAAGGTTAAGGATGCTAAGAGATCGCCTCTGTTGTGACCATTTTTCTATTTGTTTCTACATTCTTCTACCTCGCTTCTCCTCTATTTTATTGTTATGTGTCGTGCCTTGTGGGCATAGTGTTGCAGAAGATGTCTTGGGGGCATCCTCCTATGTGGTGTTCCTAAGGAACTTGGTTCTCATCTCTCATTTTTATTGTTTACATTCTTCAAGTGGTTCTACCTAGTTGCCAGATGATGAAAACAAACAAATACTGATAAGGACTGTGTGTCCCTTCAATAAGAAAGCAAAAATGGAAGTAATCCATATATGAAGATGGGGTTGATATATATATATATATATATATATATATATATATTTGACGCTTGACTAGTAGAATCACTACGTGTGGTGTATCATGTAACAAATATTTGCAATATATATATATATATATATATATATATATATATATATATCCAACACTTCACTAGTAGAATCACTACGTGTGGTGTATCATGTAACAAATATTTGCAATACACTCAATCTACTTCAACGCACTTCGGTTGGTTTTGTATCTCACCTTGTCGCCACACTCGGTTTTGAGATATCTGTAGTATAGCCCAATGGCTATACTTGGTTCCAAACCTACAAGTGTAGCTTTGGTTTTTGATTTGATCTAATATATGAATTATTCATAGCTTTCATGATTTGATTTGGTTATTATCTTCGAGTAAGATTTTCTAACCAAAATTTATATCTTGTTGATTTAGCAAAATTGATGTGTTTGTGGGAACATTCGATGCTCATGGCACATGTCACCTTTGGAGGCATGGGCTTTGCAAAAGCTCTTGTTCCCTTGCGTGTTTTCAATCTACCTTAATATTCTTGATACCGGCAAGCCAAATCAACCACCTTAAGGTGCGGGCATATATAATGGTATCTGTCTGATTACTTTTACACTGATGAAGCATGTTTGAAAACCCTCATCACAAGGAGGGATGATGTATCTCTTGAGCTAGTGCACATCCTTTTAAAAATAAAGAAAGCTCTCATTGCGAGGAGGTATGATGTATCTCTTGAGCTAGTGTGTATCCTTTTATACAAAGCCCTTCTGTAGAAGGCAGGATGGTGTATCTCTTGAGCTACTGTACATCCTTTTATACAAAGTCCTTTGCAGAGGCAGGGTTGGATCTTGAGTCATCCACCCTTAAGCATGTCTTTGCTGGTTGTGGTAGCATTGATCATCCATCAGGTGTGTATGAAATGTGTTTTGGATGGTGGGACTTAGCAATTAGCTCCTTCCCATCGCTTGTGTTTACCTTGTATAAGACATATAGTGTGTCTATGGCATACTATGTAGCACTTGTGTATTATGTGTGTCTTCTTTATGTGTTTGTTGTGTCTTCCCTCGAGTGTAGTCTAAAGGTGCATAGCGATGAGCTCCCTCTGCCCCCTATTTTAGGATTTGTTTTACTTGTTAAATCAATATATACTTCGTGTATTGCATGATTGTTCTCATGTCTTCTTCGTGTATTGCGTGCTTCCACTATATTCTCTATGTTCTACATGCTTCTTACTATTTTCCTTGTGCCTTGCATGTCTTCCATGTGTTTTCTAGTGCTTGCCTCAGATTGGGGGCTAGAAATAGTCCTCCAACTTTTAGGTATGCCTTAGCTCTATGTTCTTGGTGTGTTTGATGTGTTTGATGTGCTTCGACCATACTTTAATGCATGTATGGAATCATAAGATCATACATACATTAAAATTATGGAGCAAAAAGTTTCCCTATGCCTTTTTACCTCCTAGTTTAGCTCCTAGGTCCTCGTGTTTAGACTTTGCAAGTTAAATACTTTTCCCAGAGAAATTTCCCCCAAAACCCATGTCAAATGGGACTTAGGGGCCAGTTCTAATCCTTAATCAAGACTAAATTAAGGCCTTGGGACTTGGACGCCTATGCCCAAGTCCAGCCTAATTTGTTGAGATAAAAATTAAAGTGTGCCAGCTTGGGTCATCTCAAAATGTTTCCCTCTATCAGCCTCTTTAATTTAAATTATGAATGTTAGCAGGAAAGCCTATATAAGTGAGTTTATGACTTCATTTTACACCTAGATGGATAATGCAAACTTGTGATATTGAGCAAAGAGATTTCAAGGCCTTCATTATGTTGCAGAGCAGAATTGTGTTGTTATTGTGTTTGTTTGCTATAGATTTGGCTTCATCAATCCATCTCCTCATGATTTGAAGGATCTTCATCTCTATGAGGGATTCACCTCTAAGGTGACATCAATTTTTGTTTCAATCATTTCATTTCATCATTGGATTTGGTCTTTGCCCTCCTTGGGCACGCACTCTATGCAACAATGGTGTTGGAAGACTTAAATGTCCTTCCGGGGCTTGACTGAAGCAAGTTCCTAAACACCACAACCCCCAACCCCCTTTCTTTGTGATTGCATGTTACAGGTGCAGAAGTTGGAAAAGCACAAGTGTAGAGAAGTAGTTTGAAGGATAAGGATTTAGGATTCAGAAGAAATTTGTTGATATTCCTCCCTCCGGGACTAGGGCACCCGACCCATAGTCCTCCCGACAGGCTTGGCACCAAAATTAGGAGTTGGATATAGTCCAATAGATCTCTCTACTCCAGATCTATAGAAAACTTGCCCTATTGGACTTGGGCACCTACCCTGTAGTCCGCAAAGTTTCTATTTCTAAAAACTCAACTTCTGGTATGTTTTTGATCCTCCATAAGTATCTTCTTGTACAATTTCCTATATCATTCTATTTGTTTGTACCTGATTGCACTATAATTAGGGTTTGAGGCTTATCCGAAGTAGGGTTTGACAAATCTCTTAATCTAATCTATCTTTCCATATCATTCCTGAGCACATAAACCTATAGCTGAATCCTCATTCATCTATAGTGACTTGGCTCTGTTTTTGTCCTCAAATGTTATTATGAAAGGAGGGTTTGATTTGATCTACTTTAACTCTATCCACCATCTTCCCACTTTTCATACATAGCATAACTTTCTTTCTTTTGGCTTGCTACTTTGGCGTTGGATGCTTCTTTTCTTCTATTTTCATCTATCCTAGAGTTTTTGAGGCAACCTTCCTTCCAGTGGAAGTTGTTTACGTTGAGTCAAAGGATTGTGGAGCATTTGCAACAGCATCAGTAGATCCACTAGTCCTTCTTGGCACTTGGGCAGTTCGCAGATTAGTGGGGATAGATTGAGGATCCTCTGCAGGGGTTTATGATGAGGATTTAGGCTTTGGTGGTGTACCCTATTTCTCATGTAGTTTTTCTCTATTTTTCTCAAGATGCTCCTTTGCACTCTTCTTGTTCATCTTATCCATTATTTCTTTGTAGGTTGCAAACCTTTATATTGTAGTGTCCTTAGGTTTATTAAGAAGAATATCAACATAAGTCTTTATTTCCTTTATAGAGACCTCATAAGGCAATTTGGGTATCCAAGTTGTCCTTGGTTCTACCGCTTCAATGTATGTATAATCTTTATCAACCAAGAAGGTGATTTGTTCTTTATATTGCCTTACTATGTTGTATGGAGTTCTCTCTCTATCTTGCATGTCTGCTTGTAGGGTTTTGAAGAACCCCCAGTACATAGTGCTACAATTCTTGGAATCACTGAAACCCCTCATGTGATTTTTGATTTGTGCAGTAATAGAGATGTGTTGTTGCCAAACCTTTCCCTTGAAACTAGACAACTCATTCAAGAAGTAAAATATAAGGCAGATAATTAGAGTACCATACTTGAAATTGTAGTTTGATTCTTTTGTTCTCTTCAAGTTCTCCATTAGTTGCTCTCTCATGACTTCATAGAGGTTGAAGTCTTTTCCCTCCTTTATCATTTGATATGCAGTGTGAATTGCAGTACCAATAGCAGACCCTTCTCTATTTGCATAATAAACCTTGTAGGCAATGCCCATTGTGGCATACCGGACCCCTGGATCGTTTATATCATTTACACTTAGCATTCTCTTATCAAAATTTTCCCCAGTCAACTCTGTAACCTTCTCATTCTTGATTGCTTTCATTACCAATACCGGTCCAGTTGAGCTCAAACTAGTAATAGCTCTAATTACATCTTTGGTAATCCTATAGGGTTTGTCAAGGTACAAAAATTCATCATGAATTCTACTTAAGACAATCCTTGCCCATTCATGTAGGTCATAGAAATCCAAGTAATATTTCCAGTTATCCAGTCTTTTAGCTGCAACATTTGCATATTCTAGTTTGTATCCATCATTATCCAAGAGGGCATCTCTCAGCTCCTTAAACTTTATGTGATCAATTTCATTAAGCAGAGAGTGGATGTATATCCTTACATCCTCAGTATACACGACATCAACTGGAATGTTTGAAAATGCTTTGTCCTTATCCACTTCCATAGCCTTCTATAGATATTTCTTGTATGTTGGCCTCGGCTTCTCAGAAACATCAACCAACTGTTGTGTTTCCATCCCTATTTCCTATGTAATTTGTAACTACCTTAGGGTTTTATGAAATAACAGTTCTAAGAATACCTTCATGCTTTGTAGCTAGGGTTTTGCCTTCTACTCTTTTTCTCTCAATTTCACCAAACACTCTAAATGCTAGGGTTTTGCCTTCTGCTCTTCTCTGCTCAAGATTGCTAGTTGCTCTGAATACAAATGAGGAGGAATAGAATGATCAGGACTTAAGTAGCTTTCTTTTTCCCTAAATTTTTGCATTTATTGCACCTTTTTCCTGTTAGGTTATCAACTATCAATGAGTTTTGTAGGTTCACAAAGACCTATTTCCATCTAGAATTCCTCTGCATTTCATGTTTTCATTCTGGAGATTTGGGCTATTGAAACTATCTTGCATTACCAACATCCTCTTCTGTCAACTTCATGCCAAATCATCTATATGCCTTGCTTCCATTTGTAGAAGCAACAATCATTGAGGGAGTTTTGAAAAAAATTTGCAATGATTAGCTCCCCCTGACTCCATGCCTTTTCTTAATCGACTATGAAGTCTTCTGCATAAGATAGAAGCACAAATTCTTCCTTCTTCTCATTATCTTGTTCTAGTTTCCTTCTCCATAACTTTGTCATTTCCTTCTTTTTCTTGATTAGGGTTTCCTCCATCTTCTTGTACTGAATAGGTGGTTCCACAAAACCACTTTTGCAAAAACTTGCTTTGTGCCCAAAATTGTTGCACTTGTAGAAAACAACATTATATTCTGGAGCAAAATATAACCATTTCTCCTTGTTTTATTTCTACAATCAACAACCCTATGACCGAACTTATTGCATGAATAACAATAACCATAAAAGGAATGAGAGATCATAGCATCATACTTTGGAGACAAAAATGAATTCTTGCTCATGTAATCATTTCTTCTTGCCTTTGTTCTACAATCAATAGCCTTATGACCAAACCTATTGCAAGAGTAATAGTAACCATAAAAGGGTTGAGAGAACCTAGAAGTACTAGTCTACTAGGAGGAGGACCCCTAAATCCCTTCTCTAGATCACTGACCTTTATGAAGTCATCATCCAACTCCTGCTCCTCGTTTTCAGTCTTTTTAGAGACTTCAGTGTAGGGTTCTTCTTTTTTCATTTTGTACATGCCTTCAGGTATATCTATTTTTAAATTTTGACCATTCTCAAATCCAAGACAACCTATTGTGTGGTTGCACAACATGCCCCATTTTGCCTTAGCAAAATAGGGACCTAACTTTTTGCTTCTGCTTGTTCTTTGCTTTCTTGCTTTGGGAGGTTTGGCAAAAGTCAGTTAAGTATATCACCCTTGCACATGCATGTGCCTCACAAGAGAATATTAAATGTCAAAGTCAAAATTTTCCATCATAAACTTCATAATATGGAAGAGCACAAAATTCTAAGCAGGTTTGCCTTTTGTATCACCCTGATATTCCTTAAGGATAAGAAGTTATGCCTAGTCAAAGTTTGGTCAAACCAGATATTTCCATAGCGTCACATTCGTTAAGATCAGTCACATTCACTAGATGACCCTGACATATGAAGATCACCTGATATCCGCATATACTTCAATATGCAAGCGTAAAAGTTAAGTGTGAAGGAATGCCTACCAGTCAAATACCCATGCATATTCTTGGAGGGTCATATTTCTGAATGTCTGTCATATTTCATAATATCACCCCACGCAAATATGACCATGACATCATCTTGTTCAGATTTATGAAAGAACTCAATATGATAATGACATCACCAGTATGCCTGACACCCGCAGGGTCATATTTCCAAATATCCATCATATTTCTTAATATGACGATGACGTCATTCTATTACAATACAAAGAGAACATGATCTAATGATGATGTCATCATGACCTGGACCCAAGAGGGTCATATTTTGAAACATCCCTAATATTAACTAATATGACGATGACGTCATCCCTTCGGACAATTTGAAAGCCTTATAAAAATACTGGCGTCATCCTAACATTTTCAAATAGGGTGATATTTCGTAGTGTTGAGTATCCGGATATTTCCTTATATCCCTCATATTGACCCTTGAGACCCGAGATGTAGAGATTTCTAGTAACCAATTAAATGATGTCACATGTCACATCAACCTAATCATATTGATACAATGTGTTATCATGATTATTAACAAAGGCATAGTGACCTGACTTTGGTCGTTGCTCAATAGTTGACTACCCTCATAATGACGGCACCCTCATCTTCCGGATATCAGTCATATTTTCTAATGTCCCTAATCTCTGAGAATATCACCCTCTGCATTAAATGCAATTCCAACTGTAGGTCGATCCTTTGAAATTTCAAATACACATCCGCCACTTGTCAACATCTACCAACATCATGTGTCGATCAATGGACATGAATAGGGGGACACTAAATGCACCCTAATTCGCAATGTTAATCACTAAAAAATGAAGATTTGGGTTCATTTCGAATTTACCATATGTTTAAACAGAGAATTATAGAGCTCCAGAGAGATCAAAGCATCACTGCAACTTGCAAACAGAATGGGATATGCACTCGAATGGAATGGAAAATGGTAATTGCAACGTGATTTCACTTATCCAGATATCACCCACATAGTAAAAGGGAAGTGATTATCAAGTATGTAGCGTTAAAACCCTCTTTTGTTGTTTATGGTGAATGAAGAGGTAAAGTTGGTTTTAACAGAATTAATTAATATGATGATGCATAAAATAAACTAGAATGATAAGAATTATCACCATGAAATGCATGTGATCACTAAACCACTGCTACACACGACACGTTAGGGTAAGATATGCATGTTTTATTGAAGGATCCAATGGCGGTCATAAAGAACCAGTCTGACACTAAATTTTGAAACCTATGTACATGTAGCCAAAGGGGGTAGCATTTAGATATGGGAAAATTATTTATACACATCAAGGAAATATCGATCTTGATGTATGGACAGCGAGACTAGAGAAAGGAAGTGGAAATCCTTTGCTCATGAGCATATACAGTTCAGGTATGTGGAATGCTGGCAGATTTCCATATGCAATGGAGGCCACTGAACTAGTGGTAGAATGCATCCAGAACTACAATGCGGAGACCAGAAGGGTAGAAAAACACGGTAGAATTTATGCATATTTTTCAACTGCAGGCATCACCTCAGCCTTCAATCTACCTAAAGGACCTAATGTGGTTTGATTAAACCAGGGAAAATTAGAAAAGGAGTACAACAACAAGCAGAAAGAAGCTAGAAGGATCATGTATCAATGGAGGGCTAAGAATAGCACATATAAGGCCTCTGCCAAATTACTTGTATATCTCTTTAAGTTTGACTTTGCTCCAGAATATCAGTACATGATGGTTATGCTCAGCCAGATAACAGGGAAACCAAATGCTGGAGCATTCAAAAATTGGATGTATGGTATTATCAGGATGGTAGAGTGTTCTGATGACAAACCCCTATGGGTGACGATCATAAGTGACAGCCCAGATGAAGGAATGAGGAATCTAGGAGAGAAAATTAACATGTTCCATGTGACTTCCTATGTAGTATATGCATGTGCATTTAAAGGTGCCTTCAATGGATTGCAAACAGTAGGTAGGGTTGGAAGTAACACTGGAGATGTGAACATCTGGAAGCATTACTCACAATTGAAAAGAAGAGAGTCTCTCCAACATTATAGGAGAGTCAATGATTCATTCTCTATGCACCTTGTCAGGACCATGGAAGAAGATAGAGCGAAGAGATTGAGTGTGGAAGCACAAGATGCTATATACAAACACAGGGCTTGGTTCATCCAATTCCCCACATTTTTATACATAAAAATGGAAGGTTTCACTTCCCAACCTCTCATGTTGCCAAGATATCCAAATGACAAGGTCATCCTAATGGAGTTTGCTAGACAAATATTGCCTTCAGTGGAGACTTATATTGAAAAGGGAAAGATACCAAATGTCTTTTTTCCAGTCATGATTGGCCAGTATATGTGCCCTGATAGGGAAAGTGTGAAAGATGTAATTGGAGTATTAAACCTGATGCACTTGTAGCCCTTCTCACTAGCCAGGCAATATGATCCTTATGATAGGATGCTGGCATTGCATAAGAAGCATATGCATCAGAAGCACATTGAAGATTTATGGGCTGATTGTAATGATGAGATAGAAGTAAGAAAGAGAGGTTACCAGAGGCTTACCTTGAATTAGATACACACCTTGGATTACATACCAGTACCTGCTCAGGTGCGTGAAGATGATGGCAAGATAATGTCCCAAGAATATGAGAACAAAAAGGTATACAATGACACCATATTAGCTCTAGAGTGGAATCAACCAGAGGAAACTTCCTTGGACCAGATAACCTAGAAGGTCATACAATTGACCAAGGAGTGGGTAGAAAATGAGATCACCCAGATGAAGAATAAAGGAGTAGCCCTCACTATAGATAATAAAAGAAAGAGGCGGGAATTATTAGATGAGGAGTATGATGATTTTCTCTGGGAAAAGAGGCAGTCAAATGGAGAAAGGCAGCAAGGTAAAACTAAGAAAGGAAGCCAAGCAGCTAGGGTAATGGTCATTCCACAACCTCAACCAAAGGAAAATGTAGCTTCTGGATCAGCTACAACATCAACTCGTACTCCTGCAAAACAAAAGAAAGTTGTTGCAAAGTCTACCCTTGTTATTGTAGAGGAGGAGGAAGAACCCTTAGATGATGACCTCTTGATCAAGAAGAAAAAGAAGAAGGTCCAAATGCCACCTCAAAAGAAACAAAAGCCTATTATGAGGGGAACTGTTGATATAAATCCCATTCTGTTGAGAGGAGCAGGTGGTGAAGGTATTTTGAAGAACTTGCAACATGAAGTTCCTATCCATGATATTGTGCAATTTAAGACTGAAAAGGCAGAGGAACAAAGAAAATAGATGCATGGTACAAGAAAGTAGCTGCCTTTTCTAATAGATGATAAAGTAGACTTATTTGATGATGATGTGGTTAATGATGTCTCTGCTCATTCTATGGAGACATTAGTAGAAAATACAAAGATGACCCCTCATGGCACTCCTATAGTTCAAAAGGAAGTCCATCAGGAGGAGGTTGAAATGGAAGAAATAGAAGAAGATAACCCTAAGGTGGTAGCTCAACAAATTGGATTGACAAACTTGGTTGATCAAGTCGCCAGCCCTGTAGCAATAGACCTGACTTATCAGGGTGATGAGGATCAAGTGAAAGGCAAAGATGCACCTCCAGAACAAGAAAAAGCAGAAGTCAGTGTACATACAGAGGCTGATGAAGGGATGCCTGATAAAAATGATAATCAAGATAATGTGCTAGCACCTAAAAGAGGAACAAATGAGAAGGAAATGGATAAAGCTCAAGACCTTGGAGAAATAGACATATCAAAAGATGGAGAATGGAGTCTTCAACAAGGTGATGATCACCAAAAAGAAGCATAAAATGTGAACAAGAATGATCAGGGTGATCATTCGGATAAATTAGATCAAAATGTTCAAACTCCTGATGAGGATCAAGTACAACAGAATGCACAGGATCAAAATGTCAAGGCATCATAAGAAACTCTTCCACAACAGGAGATCCCTCGTGAGAAAATTTAGGAAAATGAACAAAGAAAAGAAACTCCTCTACCGAGGGTAGAGCAGAATGTAGAGTCTCAAGATGCTCACATTGAGCAAACTGACCAAAAAAGACCCACCGGTGACATACCATATTGGTTGTAGAAAGAGATAAACTCACCTCAGGACAGTGATGTGCCTGAATTTGATGTTATTGCATTATTTTCAATAGATATGATTAAGCCTAAGAGAAAGGCAAGACCTATGTCTGCAATCAAGAGAGATCCTACCACAGGTAGGAGAACAGCTTAGCTTTGTCCATAGCAGATAAGACTAAAGGAGAGATAAGTATTGATGAATTTCTGATAACTAATGTTGATCTAGGCTTTGCTACTGAGGAGCAAGACAGCCAAGAGGCTAAAGATATTATTGACTCCTTGATGGAAAGTGTAAAAAAGGAGGACAAAAATAAAATGCACAAGGAGCACATTACCCAGCTGCATATATTTATAAAGGGTTAATTGACCGGAATCACATGCCAGTCAACACAGCCACCCCTTTGACCATCATATCTCAAGATGAGGTAACAAGGATGGACATCATGAAGCATAAAGCCCAGGTGGTGGACAACTGGTTTATTCTTTTCATTTCTAAAGCAGAGAAGGTGATAAAGACCTCCCTCTCCAATTGGAACTTGCTCGGCACATTGAGGGGTAAGGTAGATAAATTTCAAAAGAAGGTTGGATGGAGATCAGTTAAAGTAGAGAAACATTTGGATGCTTTGGCTGAAATGAGGCGCATAGACATGAAGGTGCTCATATATAATTAGGTATTGGATAACAATACTTCATAATTATTAAGCATATGGTATGAAGATACCAGGTTTGAGAGTGATATCTTGAAGAGATGTAACACCAAGCTCAGGGATATCAGTGTTAAATTGCATCATCTTCTACCCGAGGAGATAAATATCTTGGAAGTTCTTGAAGATAATGTAGAAGGAAAGATAGAAAATCAAGATGTTGATTTTGCAATAGAAGCCTTCCAAAGTAATTTTAAGTAGGTAACAGATGACCCTCTCCACCATTTGATAGAAGACAAAGTTAATAAAGCTATGAGGATGAAGGCCAAGGTGGAAGGATATAATGAGAAATTGAATAGTAGAAAAGGCAAATGGTCTGCACTTCAGATACAATTCCATTCCCAAGAGCATGCTGTAGTAAAAGCCAGAGTTTAGGATGGGGGAGAAATTGAAATAATAGTACAAGCATATGAACCCATTAGACGGATAATCAACACACATATCTAGGATATGATCATCACACTGATGAAGAAGATGAAGAAGAAGAAGAGTAAGTAAGGATGCATGATGACAGGGTCATATGCATAGTAAGACAAAGAAGTGTCTAAGTCTCACCAAATGGTTTCCAGCTGGCAACCTGTGCCACGTTTTGATATCTGTTGACTAAGTCAAAGAGGATATGGACTATTGATTTAGATAGATGAATTTTGATCATTGGATCATTTGTAACTGCCTCCTCTCTTTGCTCTATAAAAGGAGATGGAGTGCACATTGTACAATTATTCGAAACTTAATTGAGATTAAATTGCTGAAGCCTCTCAGGACTAATTCTCAAAGCTGATTGTAGATATACATGTCTTTTGCATACTTAATGAAAGTGAAGATCTAGATTACACATAATCATATACTTTGAGTAATCTGGAGATGAATTCTTGCCTTGTGCTTTTATTTGTTGCGTCCCTTGGAGTGCAATTCATGTTGTACATATTCTCTTCATCTCTTTTCCATCAAAGTTGCATCAACCATACTTAACTCTGGAACACCCTGGTGAACCTATGGTTTGATTTTCTTCCTTTCATGATAGTATCTAGAATGTATGTGGACCAATAGCTGAAGATTCCTTTAATTTAGTAAAGATTAGAAAGCATTTAACATAATTTTCTTAATTTCATTCAAATCATCACCACAATTGCAAATATATAGATAATCTCAAGCAAATACACAAAAATATGCAGATATCCTGAAGGAAATTGAATATTATTAGCATATTTGAGTTAACCTGCATGTATAATTGAAAATATCATGCAAATACACATAAGAATCAACAGTAATCATACAAATATCAAGTTCTAGGCACATTATTTAGATAGATTCATAAGTGCAGATAAAAAATTAATCAATGACAGTTGATGTTCAGAAGAATTGATCAAACTTATAAAATATCATCATCACTGTTAAATACAGTAAGAATAACGTTGTTTGTGAAGAAATTTACAGGAAGCAGGTGTAAAACTAGATGTTCAGACATCAATTCTTGGTAGCAGAACAACGTAAGGCCCCTTGAATGGAAAATAGCATATGACATCAACCTCTGAGTAACGTCAGATGATCATGACCTGATCAACAGAGACTTGGAGTCATCAATTTATCCTAAATTGATCGTACTTTTCAAAATAATAAAGGTTTGTTGTGTAAAATTTTATTCATGTTGTTTTGACTAACAATCATAACCAACATAAATTGGTGCTAGAAGGAGGGCCATCCGTTCTCTTTCACTACCAAAATTGGTCAGCTACATCCAATTCCTGTGTATTTACAAGCTAATCTTGTCAAAGTTCATTAAATTTGGCTATGCTTTGGACATTTGTGCAAAGATTCATTTGTTTTAGGTTGCTTCAAGAGTATTGATCATAAATATTTCAGTATAGTGCATAAATGCCTTGATCTTTGCAGTCATTTGCTTGAAGTCTTCAAATATTAAGTTGTTGTTCAGGTTTTTCTGCAAATATCTTGTAGTAACTTGCCTTTACAACAAATATGCAGTCATTACTGAGTCCTGACCATAAATATCCATCTTGGAAGATCATTTCCTTTGATCTTTGCAAAGATTCAATCAAAATATCCATATTTTGTCCTAAGTTGTTAGAATCCTGGCTCACCAGCCTAATACCAGGTCCAGATCCAGTTGACTCTTTAAGGAATTGCCTATTCGTGGACTTAAACCTCGTACTATTGATATTCATCATACTCCTAAGTCTAGTGCATCATTATCTTCATCAAGACATACTGTAACACCTCCAATATCTCCACCTGTACCTCAAACACCTACAGGATCACCAATTATACCTCAAGTGCAGCAAGCACCAGTCACAATGCTGTACTTTGCTGTTGATTCACCCTTGACCTTTACTGGATATCATCCCTTGCCTAAAAATCCTAATAAAATTTACCCTAAATATCATCCATATTAGGATGCGGATGATCATATCCAAACATTTAAGGAAGCTTGCTTTAGAGCAAGGATTGAACATCAGGATGTAGTATGTAGGTTGTTTCTGTATTCCTTGGGAGAGGAAGCATGCAATTGGTACATCAGCCTTGCTTAAAGTTCAATAAACTCATGGGCTACATTAGAAAAAGCTTTCAAAGACAGGTTCAAGATACCTATAGATCTTGCAATGACTTATCACCTTTTTGCTACAATTAAAAGAGTAGAAGTGGAACCTATCTCAAATTTCAACGCTAGATTCCAGAAGATGTACTCTAAGTTGGTAGCTCCATACAATGTAGGAGATGAGCCAGCCAGATTGATATACTACTCAGCCTTAGATCTGCTGACTTCCATGTTCATAAGAAGAGCACATCCTGGTGTCACAACTCTGACAGGAGCTTCTGAAGAGGCAATAAAAGTAAATCAACAACTAATTCCTGCTACAACACCTAACTTAGCATATCCTGCATATTCGCAATATCATGCTCAACCACAGACCAATGGAGTCATGATGCCTCCTGTTGCGATGCCTCCTGTTGCAATGCCTGGTCCATTACAAGTACCTCCCCTTAGTATCATGCCTCCTCCAAATGGGAATGGTCAGATGATACAATATCAGGACATGTCCAAACACCTCAAGATATAGGACAGAACAATAACAATGGCTCTTCTTTCTTTAAACCTCAACAAGAAAATGTAGAAGCCAAAGTTTAGGAAGAGAAAGAAGATATCAAAGAGATATTTGCATAGTTGAGAAAGTTGACATCTAAAATCACATACCTGAGAGGTCAAAACTTTTATTCCTAGTCAAATCAAAATAGAGGATACAACAATGATAGATCCGGATATCCTGACATAGGATACAACAATGATAAGAACTTTAACAACAATAATGGCAATAACAATGCTGCACCTAGGCAACCTAGAGTATGGAATACTAGGCCAAACAATGGTTCTTTGCCATCACCCTTAGATAATCAACCTCCTAATGAACCAAAGCAGACTACTAGAGTTATTTTGGCAGAAGCAACACTTACAAATTGGTGTAGAATACACAATACCAATGCACATGTTGAGCTAGATTGTCCTTAGTTCAAAATAGTAGCCACTATCTTTCAGGCTGAAGTGTCTAACACCACAAGTGACCCTCCTTTCATTGAAGGGAATGAGATTGTTCCCTGTGAATATGACTCTGCCCTTGTACTTGAGAGTTTTGTAAATCAGCCTCAGCTCATGAAAACTACACATTAGCATGTGAAGAATTGGCCATGGCATTTGAGACAAATTATGTGTTTCCCTTTGAGGATGAAAATGAACCATCGATAGAACATGAAGAAGTTCATGCTTATCAGCAACAATATCAGGGTAGACATAATTACAACCTCAGGAGCAATCCTAACAGACCGCCTAGTCCTTTGACCACATCCCTGTCTCCCAATAACTTCAACACTCCTCCAGATCCAAAAGTAAGCAATAATCCTAGTCCTCCCAAGGTTAGTACTCAATATTTCATACCTCAAAATACAATATTGAAAGCTAGTAATCAATCTCGAGAATCAGACAAGTTAGTCACATATTTAGCGGAGGAGATGAAGAGAGTTAAAATCAGCTTATCATTGTCAGAATTGCTAAAAACTTCAACCATCAAGAAAGCTTTCATGAGATCCCTAGATGAGTCCACACCAAAAGATGATAATCATGTGCATAATCTGAGTCAAATTTTGAACAAAGATCATGCAACTAAAGAAAATGTGAAACACAAAATTCCATCCACTATTCAAACTGCTGAGACCTCACATATGACTCTCTATAGAGATAAGACCGAGTCACCCCATTCTTACTCACATTGAGGATGTTTGGTAAGAACGTACACAACTGCCTAGTAGACTCGGGTGCATCCACCAATGTGATGCCCCTATTTATTTGCAATACCTTAGGGTTACATCCATCCAAGTCCCTCAAGAAGGTGACACAACTAGACAAGACTGAAGTGTAGTGGGAGAATTAACACATATACACATGCATATTGCATCAGATCCAAGGATTTAATATTATATTGACATCCAAATGGTAGATATCCCTGATACTTATGGAATGCTGCTCAGTAGGGATTGGTCAAAAACACTTAATGGTTACATGTCTACTGATTTTAGCCACATGTGGTTACCCTGGAAGGGGATTCCTAATCAGATTAGGATAGAAGCTGAACCTAGGATGAAGCACATGATCACTAAGTATAACAAGACCAATGAGATATTGTACATAGATATTGAACCAAGGGCTTATACCATTAGACCTCAAATAGTCAGGATAGAGGAAATTCTCATGTATAACACACATATTCATAAAAATGCTCATCAAGATAACAGAGTGATCATAGAATCTTATTATAGTTCAGGAGATGATGATGAAGTAGATCATCTCAAAGAATTTGAATTTTACTTGTCCAGAGAAATGCAACGTTGTCAAACATTAAACATATCTAATCAAGATATTTTAATTGAAGGCTGGTGCAGGCTACATGATGAAGCACATTCAGAGAAAACTTGTCAGGCCTGCCTAGATATGATGGAGTTGGAGCAAGCTTATAGCGAGAGGGAATCATCTTCAATTGAGGTAAGTAGTACATTTAGTTATGATGATTCTGAATCTTGTTTGTCATCTGCAGATACAGAAGAAAGGACACATCAAGATGAAAGTTACACTTACAGTCTAGAAGAGATCCTAATGTATGGTGAAAATACTTACAAGGATGACAATAATATCACCCCTAGAACTAATTGTCTGGTTGAATCAGATTATGAATTGTCAGATGAAGACACAGGAAGTAATTTGACAAAGTTTGAAGAGTTTTTATCCAAGCAAATTAAAACGCTTATATTATAGGAGATCCCTCCACATCACGCTTTAATTAAGGGATGGTGCAGACTACATGCAGCACCACATTCAGAGACTACATGCTCATTATGTTTGCATATACTAGATAAACAAGAGCAACTTTATTCAAAGAATCAGTGATCTGGTAACAAGAATATACCAAGAGATAAGAAGAAATAGATTGAAGTACAATCAGATACTGATAGTGATGATATTGTAGATGTTAAAAAGGGAAGGGTATCAAGTTCATATCAGCCACTAAAGATGACAAAGAATGAGTCACAAAAGTTAAAGTGGATATCAGGTGGTGCAACTACCAGAGCTAAAAAGAAAAGAGAAGGCCTTGATAAGCCATTAACAAAAGATAAACCATGGATCCTTAGGTTTGATGGATCTAAGTCCAAACAAGGAGCTGGGGTAGGTATAGATCTTATTGACCTAGTAGGAAAGTCATATTTAGCAGCATACATATTGCAATTCCCATGCACCAATAATCTAACAGAATACAAAGCTTTAATTCATGGGTTACTGTTTGCTCTCAAGAAAAGAGTTAAGATTCTGCATGTCTATGGAGACTCAGAATTGGTAGTAACACAAGTGAGGAGTATCTATGCTTGCAATTACAAGAAGCTGTCCAACTACAGACATAGAGTTTGGGACTTGATAGAAGAATTTGATGCATTTAATATCACCCATGTTCCTAGAGAACGAAATCACAGAGCAGATGCTTTGGCACAAGCGGCTAGCACTTTGGAGCCTTTGTCCATTTTTGGATTAAAGAGATTTTTAATTGAACTCATATCAGTGCCCTCCATACAAGACAATGTCACTAATCTTCAAGTGTTTGACAATCATCAGCATATTTTGGATTTTACAGCAAACAGAGATATATTTGATGCACAAATCCTAGATGAAAGAAATTTAGAGGATCATATCTGGGAAGAAGAAGAGATCATGGATTTACCAAGAAATAAGATTCCCAAAGGTATGATAGAACTAGAAAAGGCATTTGATCTACATAACATGCTAAAACAAAATGATCTCCCCAAGACTGATGGAGGAGAATATTTACCAGTCAATATAGGATAGAAGGAAGATGTAAGGAATGTCTTGATTGGTAAAGTTTGTATTGAAGAATAAAAGGCTGGGATAACTTGAGCTTTGAAGGATTACATCCATGTTATCGCCTGGACCTATGATGAGTTAAAGACATATGATACATCAATCGTCACTCACACTATTCCATTGAAACTAGATGTTAAGCCTTTCAGACAAAAGCAAAGGCCTGTTAATGCCCTGTTGGAGCCTATCATCTTTGAAGAGGTTAAGAAGCTGCTGAATGCCAGGATCATATTCCCTGTGAGAAACTCAACATGTGTAGCCAATCTGGTCCCTATAAGGAAGAAAAATGGAGATATATGCCTATGTGTAGACTTTAGAAATCTGAACAGAGCTTCTGAGAAGGATAATTATCCTTTACCTTCACTAGATGAAGTCTTGCAAATAGTAAATGGAGTGCAAATGATGTCCTTCCTGGATGGTTTCTCATGATACAACCAAGTGAAGGTGGATAAAGTAGACAGATTAAAAACAACATTCACCACAAAGTGGGGAATATTTGCTTATAGACACATGCCTTTTGGCTTGATTAATGCTGGAGCTACATTCTAGCATGCAATGGACATAGCATTTAGAGGCTTGGTCGGCAAATGCATAGTCATATACATGGATGACTTGACCATCTTTTCAAAGAAGAGGGGTGACCACATAGAAGACCTTAGAAAGGTGCTCAAGAAATGTGAGCATTGTGGTATCTCACTCAATCCAAAGAAGTGCATATTTGGAGTAACTACAGTCAAATTACTAGGTCACTTGATATCACAAAATGGGATCACCATTCACTCTTCTAGAGTAGAATCAATCATGAAGTTGCAACTTCCTGGAAGTAAGAAAGAGCTTAAATCTTATTTTGGTAAGATAAATTTTGTTAGGAAGCTCATCACCGGGTTTGTAGAGATTGTCAGGTCACTGAATGTAATACTTAAGAAAGATGCCAAGATCGAGTGGACACCTGAAGCAAAAGCTGCCTTTGAGGACATCAAGAAAGCCATATCAAATGCACCTATCCTGATCAGCCCAGATTACACAAGAGAATTTTACATTTACTCATTTTCTTCAGAACACACATGTGCAGCAGTCCTGACATAAAGGAATGAAGCTAAAGAAGAAAAACCCATAGCTTTCATGAGCTAACCATTCAAAGATGCTAAACTTAGATATATGGATGTTGAAAGATAAGCTCTTGCTCTAGTTAGAGCAATAAAGAAATTCAGACATTACATCTTAAGAAGTAAGATAATTGTAGTACCAGATGCAGCAGTGAAAATACTCCTGCTGCAAAGTGAGCCTGGAGAGAAAAGAGCCAAGTGGATAATGGTTCTTCAAGAATATGATATGGGCATAACACCCATGAAATTGG
Source organism: Cunninghamia lanceolata (assembly GCA_027924645.1). Classification (NCBI taxonomy): domain Eukaryota; kingdom Viridiplantae; phylum Streptophyta; class Pinopsida; order Cupressales; family Cupressaceae; genus Cunninghamia; species Cunninghamia lanceolata. Next base: position 389,470 of record BSBN01000766.1, on the reverse strand, counting down.
TAAGAGCGCAAACCTTAAGCTAGATGACTTTTGGGACTGACCCTAACATTGTGAGTCAGCAATATGTAGTGAACACCAAAGAGAATAAAGAGTGGTATTCTGATATCAGACATATCCTGATCACTGGGAGATGCCCTTCAAAGATGCAAGCTTCTTAAAGGAGAGATTTAAAGATAAGATCACAGAAGTACATGATCAAAAGAGGAATCCTTTTCAAGAGAAACTATGAGGGGATATACCTCAGATGCCTGGATAGACCAAAAGCTGACAAAGTTTTAACTGAACTACATGACAAATTTGGAATAGCATATGGTTCTTATTTGTCTATTGCACATGCTATGCTGAGAGCAGGATATTATTGGGCAACCATTTTCAAAGATACTGCTGAACACATCAAATGTTGCCATACTTGTCAGGTCACTGCCAACGGAGAGAAATATGCTACCCAACCCTTGCAGCCAGTGATGGAGATGCGTCCATTTGCTCAATGGGGCATGGATTTCATAGGTCCTATCAACCCTCCATCATCTTTCGGCCATAGGTGTGTTTTGACAATTACTGATTATTGCACCAGGTGGACTGAAGCAGTCAGTAACAAAACATGTATTGCAGAAGATGTAATCAAATTCCTAGAGAACAACATAATAACTAGGTATGGAGTTCCATATGCCCTAGTATGTGATAATGAACCAGCTTTTGCATCATTAAGATTATCTAGTTGGGCTTTTGATCATGGAATCATTTTGAAATTTTCTTCAAATTATTATTCCCAAGGAAATGACTTAGCAGAGTCAACAAACAAAAACTTATTGAATATCATAAAGAAATTGATAGAGAAGAATCAGGAATGGAATACCCTACTTAAGTATGCCTTGTGGGTGGACCAAACCAGAATGAAAGTTACATTAGGAAATTCTCCTTACCAACTAGTATATGGGGTGGATCCTATCCTCCCTGTGAATCTAAAAATCCCCACATTGCAGTTTGCACAAGAATATCTAGGTATAGATAGTAAACAAGAAGTTAGGTTGCTTCAACTTATGCACCTAGAAGAAAAGAGAGACAGAGCAATTGATCAATTCGCTAAACATCAAGCTAGTGTCAAATGTTGGTTTGATAAGAGAGCCAGAATAAAAGCCTTTAGGATTTCAAATTTAGTCCTAGCATGGGACAAAGCACATGAAAAGAAAGGTGATCATGGAAAGTTTGATAAACTTTGGATCGGTCCTTTTCAAATTTTAGAGATCTTAGGAGATAGTACTTATAGACTCAAGACCCTAACAGGTGAGGATGTTCCATTGCTAGTTAATGGATAGTTCCTTAAGCATTACTTTCAACTTTAGACAGGGTCATGTCAGGATGTTGTACCATAATGTACATATTGTATAGTTGCTTGTACAGCTTTTCTTTGTGTGTTTGTTTGTTTGCTTGTTGTTGTTGAATCTTTGTTTTGGTTATGCAAGATGATGCCCCTTATCACCCCAAGAAATTAGCAAAATTGTTAGAATTCAAGTGATGAATACAGATTCCTACATAGGTTGTGACTCACACTAAGAGGTACCTCTGATCAGGTTTGTAATGTCCTGTTCATCAGTGATATCCCTTTTTTTGATCAAGGAGATTTTCACAATGACTCACCTAACAGCCTTGGGCTTGTTGAATACCTCAGTATAAGTGTTAAGTGAAAAATCCAAAGGGTCACCCTTGCTACCATTGCAATTCCCAACCTAAAACAACAAGTGATCACACCTTGCATGATGAGCTTACATGATGATATCTTATGAACATACCCAAAAAAAAGAGAAATATATTGAAAATCCAAGAAACTAAAATTTAGGCCATCTAAATAACTCTACCGGGGCTATGGACACCTATTGGCAGTGGGGCTCTACTTAGGGGAATTGCAAAGATAACCTTGTCGGGGCTATGGACGCCTGCTGGCAACAAGGCTCTATCCTAGTTGGCTATGAGGGATGAACCCAAACTATGTAGCTTAACATCAGTTACTAGTGTCTTCAACTTACTTTCAAGATGAGGATTATTAATCACATGCACACACTTGATCCCTTATTAGCATTGATATGCTTATGAACTTGACATCATTCAGAAAGGTCATGATGGTTATGCTTAGGGAGAGTTAGAATACTATGTTTCAATGTGTCCTCATCACTTGAATAATTTGAATTTGGTTTTTTTTCTTTGGTGGCAAATTATGTGGTTGCACAACATGCCCCATTTTGCCTTAGCAAAATAGGGACCCAAGTTTTTGCTTCTTCTTGTTCTTTGCTTTCTTGCTTTGGGCGGTTTGGCAAAAGTCAGTTAAGTATATCACCCTTGCACATGCATGTGCCTCACAAGAGAAGATTAAATGTCAAAGTCAAAATTTTCCATCATAAACCTCATAATATGGAAGAGCACAAAATTCTAAGCAAGTTTTCCTTTTGTATCACCCTAATATTCCTTAAGGATGAGAAGTTATGCCTAGTCAAAGTTTGGTCAAACTAAATATTTCCATAGGTCACATTCATTAATATTAGTCACATTCACTAGATGACCCTGACATATGAAGATCACCCGATATCTGCATATACTTCAATATGCAAGCGTTAAAGTTAAGTGTGAGGAATGCCTACCAATCAAATACCCATGCATATTGCCGGAGGGTCATATTTTTGAATGTCCGTCATATTTCGTAATATCACCCCTCGCAAATATGACCGTGACATCATCTTGTTCTAATTTATAAAAGAACTTAATATGATGATGATGTCATCAATATGCCTGACACCCACAGGGTCATATTTCCAAATATGTCATATTTCTCAATATGACGATGACGTCATTCTATTACAATACAAAGAGAACATGATCTGATGATGATGTCATCATGACCCAAACCCAAGAGGGTCATATTTTGAAACATCCCTGATCTTAACTAATATGATGATGATGTCATCCCTTCGTGTTGCAAATATGTGCCTAAGCGGTGTTGTCATTGATGTCAACATATCCTTGTCATTGGTGTCAACTGTATCCTATTTTATTGCCTGGTTAGAAGATTGAAATATTGAGGATACTGTGAAAATTAGTAAAGATCAAAGTACGCAAACCATATTAATGTTTAGAGGATTGTCTAAAGTAGTTCCAGTTAAGATTTGAGAGGTCCACATGAAGATTTGAAGAAGTTATGGACATCTGAGTAGAACTAAGTTTTGTAGTGTTAAGAAGAGACAGAGTAATAGGAAATTGGTCCGGATTGCTCTGCAAATGAAACATTATGATCTACGGATCCAGAGGCATGTTCAGAAAGTTAATGTGTATCATCAACTCAAGTGGTCTGTGGTTTGGAGGTCCACAAGCAATCTTTCTAGTGTGACAGTCATGGCAGATAGTGTTCTTGAGGTATCGGATGAAGATGCAAGTGATTTTGATGATTTGGAGTAGTATGGATGTTATTGCTTGTGGAGGTCTCTGGATCATGTGCCTGCTGTGTTGGAGGTCCACATTGAAGATTAAGCTCATTGTTGAAGATTTCTTCCTTGGTGTTGCTATTTTCCCAGTCTTGGCTGACTAGATGATTCAAGCATGTTGCGGATGATCTTAGAGCAATTCTCTGGAGCATGGCATGTTGTTTGAGGAAGATTCAAGCCCCAGCTATGTTTTGTCAATGATATAGTGATCCGCATTAAGTCAAGCTGACCTTGATGTTCATTCCAAGGTTGATGAAGTGTATAAATACTTGTTGATGAGTAGTGGAAATTTGACCTTGAACGAAAATGATAAAATCATAAGAAAGGTACAGAGGTAGAGCAAAGAAAAGGAGAAGCAGAAGAACAAGAGTAGTAGAGGATGAAAAGTTAGTGAAGAAGTGTTTGGGGCAGAGCAAAAGTTTTTGTGAGCTTTCAATGGGACTAAACCAAGCATAAAGAAGATGTTATTTCTCAGTTCATTCTTTCTGTATTAAACATTAAAACTTCTAGGCAGTGAGCCTCTTTGAGCAGTGAGCTCTGGGCAGTGCGCTTGAAGGCAAGTGTCTTCCCATTTATTTTAAGTACTTTTAACAGGGCACGAATCTTGTGGGTTAACCCCCACCGTGGGTTTCCACGTTAAAAATCTTGGTGTCAAGTGTGTTAATTGTGTCTTTGCTCCTGTGTTGTTGATTCATGCTTTAATGTTTATATCATTAATCTATTTGTAAGTTGTAAAAAAGATTAAAAGCAGAAAAGGTTAACTTGTGGGACAACTAATGCACCCCCTCTCTCAGTTATCTGGACTAATTCCAACAATTGGTATCAGAGTCAGTTCCTCTTGAAGAAGCTTGACAGCTTGAGGAGATCCAAGATGTCAACTTACAAGAAGGAAATTCTAAGATTTGATGGAACAAATTACTCCCTTTGGAAGGTGCACATGCAGTGTCATTTGTAATGTATGGGTGCTTCCTTTTGGTTGATAACTAAGAATGAGTATAAGATTTTGGAGAAAGGCCCTTCAACTATAGATGAACTCAAGGAAGCTGAATACAATATTTGAGCTAAAGAAGCATTGTTAAGTGCCCTAGCTGATACTGGAATGACAAATGTCCTGGAATTAAAAACTACTCATGAAATCTGGGAAAAGTTGGAAACTCTATATGAAGGAGATGAATATGTCAAATGTGCCAAGCTACAAATCCTGAAGGGTAGATACGAAAGATTTATGATGAGTGAAGATGAAAATATTACTTCCTATATGTAAAAAGTGAATGAACTTGTGACCAGTATCAGGAGTGTTGGTGGAACATTGGAAGAATCAGAGATTGTTGCCAAAGTGCTCAGATCCTTACCTGTGGCATACAAGCATAAAGTTGCTGCAGTTGAAGAGATCAGGACTGTGACAACTGTTATAAGGGATCAGTTGGTTGGTAAGCTTTCAGCTTTTGAAATGAGTGAGTTTGGTGATTCTCTTCCTAAGTCTGAATCTGCATTTAAGGCCAGTGTTTATGGAAAACAAAGATATGATCCGGGTGAAATCTCTTCAAGAAGATCAAACAGATTTTCAAAGGCAAGGAAGGATCTTGAAGATGATGAAATTGAGGCTGCAGAACTTGAAGCCCTTATTGCCAAAAGATTGCCAAGAGGATCCGGTAAGTATGAAGGAAAGTTGCCTTTAAAATGTTTTGCTTGTAATAAGATTGGTCATTTTGCCTCAAGGTGTCCGGAGAGGGTTTCAAAGCCAAACCCTAATTATGCTAACAAATCAAGGGCTCAGAAGAAATGTTACTATGTCCAAGAAGCTGATGAAGAAGGAGTCACAGATATTGAATCTGACATGGGAAGTAACTCAGGAAATGAATGGGTGTTCATTGTCATCAAAGAAGAAGATCCGGTGTCTACTGAATCTACTAGTTGTGTGAATGTGGAAAGTGCCTTAGCTGCTCAGATTGAAGAAAAGGATGAATGGGTGATTGGCAGTGGATGTTCTCATCATATGACTGGTGATAAAAGTAAGTTCATAAATTTGGAAAGATATGAAGGTGGAATTGTGAAGTTTGGAGACAATTTAGCTGGTGGAATTTGTGGCAGAGGATCCGTCTCTTTTGATGGTAAGAATAACACTAATGATGTTCTATATGTAGAAGGATTGAAGCATAATATTCTCGGTGTTGGATAGTTGGTTGACAAAGGGTATGATCTCCGATTCAAGGATGGAAAATGCAAAATCTTAGCAAGCTCCAGAACTATGATTGCATCAGGTACACAAACTAAAGGTAACATCTTTCACTTAAGTGGTACTGGCAAAAGTTGCTTGATTGCTCAGATTGATCAGAGTTGGTTATGGCATAGGAGAATGTGTCATGTGAATTTTGATAATATTGTCAAGATAAGTTCTACTTAGGCTGTGAGAGATCTTCCAAAACTTGTGAAACCTACTGATAGCATGTGTAGAGAACGTCAATTGGGTAAACAAAACAAAACTTCATTCAATAGTAAAGAACAATTTTCAAGCGGACTATTGGAACTTGTGCATACTGATCTATGTGGTCCTGCTAGAATTAGAAGTGTGCAAGGAGACAAATATTTTATGTTGTTGATTGATGATTACTCCCAGATGATGTGGGTAAATTTCATGAAAGAAAAATTAGAAGCTCTTGACAAATTCAAGGTGTTCAAGGTTATGGTGGAGAATGAGATTGGTGTGAAGATAAAGTGTCTAAGATCTGACAGAGGTGGAGAGTTTACCTTCAGTGAGTTTGATACATTCTGTGAAAAGCATGGAATAAAAAGACAGTTATATGCTCCTAGGACTCCTCAGCAGAATGGAGTTGTGGAAAGAAAGAACTAGACCATTCAAGAAGATGCCAGGACCATGATGATGGAAGCAATTGTTCCACAAGTCTATTGGAGAGAAGTTGTGAGTCTTGTTGTCTACACTATTAACCAAGTGCAGATCAAAGGCAACTCTGGTAAGACACCTTATGAACTATGGTTTGGTCATCCTCCTATTGTGAAATATTTTTTATTTTTTGGTAGTAAATGCTATATTAAAAGAGATGAGGATCTAGGCAAGTTTGATGCAAGAAGTAATGAAGGAATATTTCTGGGTTACTCTACTCAAAGCAAAGCATATCGGTGCTTCAACAAGAGATTGAAAAAGATTGTTGAAAGTGCTAATGTCAAGGTTGATGAGAGAAAAGAAAGACATTCCAGACCTTGTGGATATGATTCAGATGATCAAGATGAAAGTCAAAGTCAAGGAAGGCAAGTTCAAACCTAGATTGAGATCAAGATTGATCTGTAAAATCAAGTGACTCAAGAAGTTAGTGCAGATGTTGAGGAATGAGCTCAAGAATCAGAAGTTCAAGAAACTCCCAAAAGCCCCAGGTATGTAAGGTTGAATCATTCTGAAGATCAAATCATAGGGGAAAAGAATAAAGGTGTTCAAACTAGAAGAAGAACTATTGAAAATCAAGTAGAGTATTGTTTGATTTCAAATATTGAACCAAAAACAATGAATGAAGCTTGTAATGATGAAAATTGGGTAAAAGCAATGGAAGAAGAATTAATGCAAATTGAAAAGAATCATACTCGAGATCTTGATCCTAGGCTTGAAAAGAAAATGTAATTGGAACCAAATGGGTCTTCTAGAATAAATTGAATGAAGATGGTGAAGTTGTGAGAAACAAAGCAAGATTGGTATGCAAAGGATATTCTCAAGTAGAGGGAATTGATTTTGAGGAAACATTTGCCCCGGTGGCAAGAATTGAAGCAGTCAGATTATTTCTTGCATTTGTTGCTTTCAAAGATTTCAAAGTTTACTAGATGGATGTCAAGTCAGCATTCCTGAATGGAGAGTTAAAGGAAGAAGTCTACATTGAGCAATCGAAAGGATTCCAACTATCTAAGCAAGGAAATATGGTCTGTAAATTAAGGAAAGCTTTGAATGGACTCAAACAAGCGCTAAGAGCCTGGTATGCAAGATTAGATAAGTATCTACTAAAGCTAGGATTTAGCAAAGGCACAACTGACAGTAATATTTATTTCAAGATTGATCATGAGCACATCTTAATTGTTGAGGTATTTATTGATGATATCATTTTTGGTGGAAATGGAAGCATGTGTAAGAAATTTGCTAATCAGATGCAAAGTGAATTTGAGATGTCCATGTTTAGTGAAATGAATTTCTTCTTAGGTCTGCATATCACTCAATCAAATAAAGGTATCTTCATATCTCAGTCTAAGTATGTGAGAGAATTGCTAAAAAAGTTTGGAATGGAGGACTCAAAACTAGTAAGTACTCCTATGGTAACTGGATGCAAGTTGAGTAAAGATGATGATTCACCTAAGGCAGATCATAAAAGGTATAGATCAATGATTGGAGGACTACTTTATTTGACTTAGACCAGACCTGACATTATGAATGCAGTTGGACTTGTTGCTAGATTTCAAGTTGATCTTAGGGAATCCCATGTTATAGCAGTCAAAAGAATTTTTAGATATCTAAAGGGAACATCTGATTATGGGTTATAGTATCCAAAGGATAATGACTTCACTCTTCATGCATATACAGATGCTGATTGGGTAGGAGATGTGGATGATAGGAAAAGTACTAGTGATGGTGCATTCTTCTTGGGAAGGAGATTGGTTTCTTGGTTGAGCAAAAAGCAAGAGGCAATATCTCTATCTACTACAGAGGCAGAGTATATAGCAGAAGCAAGCAATTGTACTCAAGTCTTGTGGATGAAGCAAATGTTGAAGGATATCAGAATTGTGTTTGAAGAGCCTATTACAATATTTTGTGATAATTCAAGTGCAATAAACATCTCAAATAATCTGATGTTGCACTCAAAGACAAAGCACATATCCATCAAGTTTCACTTCTTGAGAGAGAAGGTAAATGAGAATGAAGTCAAATTGGAGTTTGTTTCTTCAAAGGATCAGATTGCAGATATATTCACCAAGCCTCTGCCTAAGGATACTTTTGAGTATCTCAGAGAGAAGTTAAGGGTTATTACCCCTCCTGATTAGAACTAAGATGCACTCAGATGTATCAGTCTGGTAGAATTCACAATCATATCTTGTGATCTGGATTGATTTTAAGGAGATACTACTCAAGGGAGTAGTCAGTATGCAATTTTTGGAGATCAGTTTGAAACAAAAAGGGGGAGAAAAGATTGCAATTATGTGCCATTTGCCACTGATGTCAAAGGGGGAGAGAAGTCATGTGAAAAACCAGTTGCTAATGAAAGGGGGAGCAATGAAGAAAGTGGTTGTAGAAGTGATAAGAGAAATGGGAAGAAATCCTTGTCTTGATGGTTAAATCAGTTTTTCACATCATATGTTGCCATCAATGACAAAGGGGGAGATTGTTGCAAATATGTGCCTAAGCAGTGTTGTCATTGATGTCAACATATCCTTATTGTCATTGGTGTCAACTATATCCTATTTTATTGCCTGGTTAGAAGACTGAAATGTTGAGGATATTGTGAAAATTAGTAAAGATCAAAGTACACAAACCATATCGATGTGTAGAGGATTGTCTGAAGTAATTCTAGTTAAGATTTGAGAGGTCTGCATGAAGATTTGAGGAAGTTATGGCCATCTGAGTAGAACTGGGTTTTGCAGTGTTTAGAAGAGACAGGGTAACAGGAAATTGGTCTGGATTGCTCCACGAATGACACACTATGATCTGCGGATCTAGATGCATGTTTGGGAAGTCAATGTGTATCACAACTCAAGTGGTTCGCAGTTTGGAGGTCCACAAGCAATCTTTCTAGTGTGACAGTCATGGAAGACAGTGTTCTTGAGGTACCAGATGAAGATGCAAGTGATTCTGATGATTTGGAGTAGTAGGGATGTTATTACTAAATTTAATTTGCTTGTGGAGGTCTCTAGATCATGTGCCTATGGAGGTCTCTAGATCATGTTCCTGTTGTGTTGGAGCTCTGCATTGAAGATTTCTTCCTTGGTGTTGCTATTTTTCCCAGTCTTGGTCGTGATTCAAGCATATTGTGGATGATCTTAGAGAAATTCTCTAGAGCGTGGCATGTTGTTCGAGGAAGATTCAAGCCCCATCTATGTTTGGCCGATGATATAGTGATCCGCGTTAAGTCAAGCCAACCTTGATGTTCATTCCAAGGTTGATGAAGCATACTTGTTGATGAGTTGTGGAAATTTATCCTTGAGTGAAAATGATAAAATAATAAGAAAGGTACAGAGGCAGAGCAGAGAAAAGGAGAAGTAGAATAATAAGAGCAGTAGAGGATGAAGAGTTAGTGAAGAAGTGTTTAGGGCAGAGCAGAAGTTTTTGTGACCTTTCAATGGGACTGAACCAGGCATAAAGAAGATGATATTTCTTAGTTCATTCTTTCTGTATTAAACATAAAATCTTATAGGTAGTGAGCCTCTTTGAGTAGTGAGCTCTGGGCAGTGCGCCTGAAGGCAAGTGCCTTCCCATTTCTTTTAAGTACTTTTAATAGGGTACGAATCTTGTGGGTTAACCCCCATCGTGGTTTTCCCTTAACCAGGTTTTCACGTTAAAAATCTTGGTGTCAAGTGTGTTAATTATGTTTCTGCTCCTGTGTTGTTGATTCATGCTTTAATTTTTACATCATTAATCTGTTTGTAAGTTGTGAAAGAAGACTAAAAGCAGAAAAGGTTAACTTGTGGGACAACTGATTCACCCCCTCTCTCAGTTGTCTGGACTAATTCCAACACTTTGAACAATTTGAAAGCCTTATAAAAATAATAATGTCATCCTCACATTTTCAAATAGGGTGATATTTCGTAGTGTTGAGTATCCGTATATTTCCTTATATCCCTCATATCAACCCTTGAGACTCGAGATGTAGAGATTTCCAGTAACCAATTAAATGATGTCACGTGGCACATCAACCTGATCATATTGATACAATGTGTTATCACAATTATTAACAAAGGCATAGTGACCTGACATTGGTCATTGGTCAACAGTTGACTACCCTCGTGATGACATCACTCTCATCTTCTAAATATAAGTCATATTTTCTAATGTCTCTAATCTTTGCAAATATCACCCTCTGCATTAAATGCAATTGTAACGGTAGGTCAAACCTTCAAAATTTCAAATACAAGCCCGCCACTTGTCAACATCTACAAACATCATGTGTTGATTAATGGACATGAACAACAGGACACTAAATGCACCCTAATTTGCCATGTTAATCACTTAAAAATGAAGATTTGGGTTCACTTCAAATTTACCATATGTTTAAACAAATCATTATAGATCTCTGGAGAGATTAAAGCATCACTGCAACTTGCAAACAAAATGGGATACGTACTCGAACAGAATGGAAAATGGTAATTGCAACGTGACCGCACTTATCTGGATATCACCCACACAGTAAAAGGGAAGCGATTATCAGGTATGTAGCGTTAAAACCCTCTTTTGTCATTTATGGTGAATGAAGAGGTAAAGCTGGTTTTAACAGAGTTAATTAATATGATGATGCATACAATAAACTAGAATGATAAGAATTATCACCATGAAATGCATGTGATCACTAAACCACTGCTACACATGACACATTAGGGTAAGATATGCATGTTTTATTGCAGGATCCAATGGCGGTTAGAAAGAACCGGTCTGACACCGAATTTTTGAAACCTATGTATGAGTAGCCAAAGGGGGCAGCATTCGGATATGAGCAAATTAATGATACACATCAAGGAAATATCGATCTTGATGTACGGATAGTGAGACTAGAGAAAGGAAGTGGAAATCCTTTGCTCATAAGCATATATCGTTCAGGTATGTGGAATGCTTGTGGATTTTTGTATGCAATGGAGGCCACTGAACTAGTGGTAGAATGCACCTAGAACTACAATGCAAAGACCAGAAGGGTAGAAAAACATGGTAGAATTTATGCGGACTTTTCAACTGCAGGCATCACCTCAGCCTTCAATCTGCCTAAAGGACCTAATGTGGTTCAATTAAACCTGGAAAAATTAGAAAAGGAGTACAACAGCAAACAGAAAGAAGCTAGAAGGATCATGTATCAATGGAGGGCTAAGAATAGCACATAAAAGGCCTCTACCAAATTACCTATATATCTCTTTAAGTTTGACTTTGCTCTAGAATATCAGTACATGATGGTTATGCTCAGCCAGATGACAGGGAAACCAAATGCTAGAGCATTCAAAAATTTGATGTATGGTATTATCAGGATGGTAGAGTGTTCTGATGACAAACCCCTATGGGTGAAGATCATAAGTGATAGCCTAGATGAAGGAATGAGGAAGCTAGGAGAGAAAATTAACATGTTCCATATGACCTCCTATGTAGTATATGCCTGTGCATTTAGAGGCGCCTTCAATGGATTGCAAATAGTAGGCAGGGTTGCAAGTAACCCTGGAGATGTGAACATCTGGGAGCATTACCCACAATTGAAAAGAAGAGATTCTCTCTAACATTATAGGAGAGTGAATGATTCATTCTCTATGCACCTTGTCAAGACCATGGAAGAAGACAAAGAGAAGAGATTGAGTGTACAAGCACAAGCTGATATATACAAACACGGGGCTTGGTTCATCCCATTCCCAACATTTTCATACATAAGAATGGAAGGTTTCGCTGCCCAACCTCTCATGTTGCCAAGATATCTAAATGACAAGGTCATCCTAATGGAGTTTGCTAGACAGATATTGCCTTCAGTGGAGACTTATATTGAAAAGGGAAAGATACCAAATGTCTTGTTTCTAGTCATGATTGGTTGGTATATGTGCCCTGATAGGGAAAGTGTAAAAGATGTAATTGGAGGATTGAACCTGATGCACTTGCAGCCCTTCTCACTAGCCAAGCCATATGATCCTTATGATAGAATGTTGGCATTGCATAAGAAGCCTATGCATCAGAAGCACATTGAAGATTTCTGGGTTGATTGTGATGATGAGATAAAAGTAAGAAGGAAAGGTTACCAGAGGCTTACCTTGAATCAGATACGCACCTTAAATTGCATGCCAATACCTGCTCAGTTACATGAAGATGATGGTAAGACAATGTACCAAGAATATGAGAAGAAAAAGGTATACAATGATACCATATCAGATCCAGAGTGGAATCAGCCAGAGGAAACTTCCTTGGACCAGATAACCCAGAAGGTCATACAATTGACCAAGGAGTGGGTAGAAAATGAGATCACCCAGCTAAAGAATAAAGGAGTAGCCCTCACTGTAGATAATAAAAGAAGAGGCAGGAATTATCAGATGAGAAGTATGATGATTTTCTTCATGAAAAGAGGCAGTCAAATGGAGAAAGGCAACAAGGTAAAACTAAGAAAGGAAGCCAAGCAGCTGGGGTAATGGTCATTCGACAACCTCAACCAAAGGAAAATGTAGCTTCCACATCAGCTACAACATAAACTCATACACCTGTAAAACAAAAGAAAGTTGTTGCAAAGCCTGCCCTTGTTATTGTAGAGGAGGAAGAACCCTTAGATGATGACCTCTTGATCAAGAATAAAAAGAAAAAGGTCCAAACGCCACCTCAAAAGAAACAAAAGCCTGTTATGAGGGGAGTTGTTGATATAAATCCCATTCTGTTGAGAGGAGCAAGTGGTGAAGGTATTTTGAAGAACTTGCAACATGAAGTTCCTATCCCTGATATTGTGCAATTTAAGACTGAAAAGGCAGAGGAACAAAGAGAAAAGATGAATAGTACAAGAAAGGAGCCGCCTTTTCCAATAGATGATATAGTAGACTTACCTGATGATGATGTGGTTAATGATGTCTCTACTCATTATATGGAGACATTAGTAGAAAATACAAAGATGACCCCTCATGGCACTCCGTAGTTCAAAAGGAAGTCCATCAGGAGGAGGTTGAAATGGAAGAAATAGAAGAAGATAACCCTGAGGTGGTAGCTCAACAAATTAGATTGACAAACTTGGTTGATCAAGTCACCAGCCCTACAATAATAGACCTGACTTATCAGGGTGATGAGGATCAAGTGAAAGGCAAAGATGCACCTCCAAAACAAGAAAAAGCAAAAGTCAGTGTACATACGGAGGTTGATGAAGTGATGCCTGATAAAAATGATAATCAAGATAATGAGCCAACACCTGAAAGAGGAACAAATGAGAAGGAAATGGATAAATCCCAAGACCTTGGAGAAATAGACATATCAAAAGATGGAGAATAGAGTCTTCAACAAGGTGATGATCAGCAAAAAGAAGTAGAAAATGTGAACAGTAATGACCAGGGTGATCATCCGGATAAATTAGATCAAAATATTCAAACTCCTCATGAGGATCAAGCACAATAGAATGCACAGGATCAAAATGTGAAGGCATCACAAGAAACTCCTACACAACAAGAGATCCCTTGTGAGGAAATTTAGGAAAATGAACAAAGAAAAGAAACTTCTCCACCAAGGGTAGAGCAGAATGTAGAGTCTCAAGATGCTCACATTGAGCAAACTGACCAAAAAAGACCCACTAGTGACATACCATATTGGTTGTAGCAAGAGATAAACTCACCTCAGGATAGTGATGTGCCTGAATTTGATGTTGCTACATTATTTTCAACATATATGATTAAGCCTACAAGAAAGGCAAGTCCTACGTCTACAATCAGGAGAGATCCTACCACAGGCAGGAGAAGAGCTCAAGTAGCTTTGCCTATAGCAGATAAGGTTAAAGGAGAGATAAGTATTGATGAATTTTAGATAACTAATGTTGATCTAGGCTTTGCTACTGAGGAGCAAGAGGGCCAAGAGGCCAAAGATATTATTGACTCCTTGATGAAAAGTGTAAAAAAGGAGAATGACAAAAACAAAATGCACAAGGAGCACATTGCCTAGCTACATACATTTATAAAAGGGTTAATTGACTTGAATCACATGCCAGTCAACACAGCCACCCCTTTGACCATCATATCTCAAGATGAGGTAACAAGGCTGGACATCATGAAGCATAAGGCTCAGGTGGTGGACAATTGGTTTATTCTTTTCATTTCTAAAGCAGAAAAGGTGATAAAGACCTCCCTCTCCAATTGGAACTTGCTCAGCACATTGAGGGGCAAGGTAGATAAATTTTAAAAGAAGGTTGGACAAAGATCAGTCAAAGTAGAGAAACATATGGATGCTTTGGCTGAAATGAGGCGCATAGACATGAAGGTGCTCATATATAATTAGGTATTGGATAACAATACTTCACAATTATTAAGCATACGGTATGAAGATACCAGGTTCGAGAGTGATATCTTGAAGAGATGTAACGCCAAGCTCAGGGATATCAGTGTTAAATTGCATCATCTTATGGCCGAGGAGGTAAATATCTTGGAAGTTTTTGAAGACAATGTAGAAGGAAAGATAGAAAATCAAGATGTTGATTTTATAATAAAAGCCTTCCAAAGTAATTTTAAGCAGGCAACAAATGACCCTCTCCACCATTTGACAGAAGACATAGTTGATAAAGCTATGAGGATGAAGGCCAAGGTGGAAGGATATAATGAGACATTGAATAGTAGAAAAGGCAAATGGTCTACACTACAGACATAATTCCATTCCCAAGAGCATGCTGTAGTAAAAGCCAGAGTTTAGGATGGGGGAGAAATTGAAAGAATAGTACAAGCATATGAACCCATCAGGGGGATAATCAACACACATATCTAGGATATGATCCTCACACTGATGAAGAAGATGAAGAAGAAGAAGAGTAAGGATGCATGATGATAGGGTCATATGCATAGTAAGACAAAGAAGTGACCGAGTCTCACCAGATGGTTGCCAGTTGGCAACCTGTGCCACGTTTTGATATCTGTTGACCAAATCAAAGAGGATATGGACCGTTGATTTAGATAGATGAATTTTGATCATTGGATCATTTGCAACTGCCTCCTCTCTTTGCCCTATAAAAGGAGATGGAGTACACATTGTATGATTATTCGAAACTTAATTGAGATTAGATTGCTGAAGCCTCTTAGGACTAATTCTCAAAGCTGATTGTAGATATACATGTCTTTTGTATACTTAATGAAAGTGAAGATCTAGATTACACACAATCATATACTTTGAGTAATCTACAGATGAATTCTTAGCTTGTGCTTTGATTTGTTGCATCCCTTGGAGTGCAATTCATGTTGTACATGTTGCCTTCATCTCTTTTCCATCGAAGTTGCATCAACCATACTTAGCTGTGGAACAACCTGGTGAACCTATGGTTTGATTTTCTTCCTTTCATGACAGTATCTGGAATGTATGTGGACCAATAGTTGAAGATTCCTTCAATTTAGTAAAGATTAGAAAGCATTTAACATAATTTTCTTAATTTCATTCAAATCATCACCACAATTGCAAATATACAGATAATCTCAAGCAAATACACAAAATATATGCAAATATTCTGAAGGAAATTGAATATTCTTAGCATATTTGAGTTAACTTGCATGTATAATTGAAAATATCATGGAAATACACATAAAAATCAACAGTAATCATACAAATAACAACTTGTAGGCACATTATTTAGATAGATTCATAAGTGTGGAAGTGAAAATTAATCAATGATAGTTGACGTTCAGAAGAATTGATCAAACTTATAAAATATCATCATCACTGTTACAGTAAGAATAACCTTGTTTGTGAAGAAATTTATAGGAAGCAGATGTAAAACTAGATGTTCAGACATCAATTCTTGGTAGAAGAACAATGTAAGGACCCTTGAATGGGAAATAACATATCACATCAACCTCTGAGTAACGTCAAACGACCATGACCTGATCAACGGAGACTTGGAGTCATCGATTTATCCTAAATTGATCGTACTTTTCAAGATAATAAAGGTTTGTTGTGTAAACTTTTATTAGTGTTGTTTTGACTAACAAACATAACCAACACCACCCTTATCCTTAAGTGGTCTTTGACTGTTGATTGTCTCATCAAGGATGTTTGTGCTTTTCTTAAGTTTTAGACTCTTGTCTATCTGATCCTCTACTTTCTCCAGCTCCTTCCTCAAAAGGACAATTTGTTCTTCAAGTTTGAAGCATTCATCTGATTTCGCATTGAGCGTAGTATTTAGGCAATCTGTAACTCTTTTACCTTCTTTAGTTTGAACTTACATATTATCAATTACTTCTTCTGATTCTTTAAGGTTGGCCTTATATTGTCCATTTTCTTTCCTTGTTGCTTCCAGATCTTCTAGAGAAGAAATGAGTTCTCCTTCAAGATCAACTTCACATTCTTCTTCATCAATGACTTTCATATCTTTATCATCCTTCGAATGGTTCTTATTATTATCCAGATCTATATTTTCCATGTGTTCCAATCCAAGATCTACCTCAACTATTAGACTGTATCAAGGAGCTTAGATCTGATACCAATTGTTGAACACACAGATATACTAAGAGGGGGGTGAATCAATATATACTTAAAATTGTTGCACTCAATCAAATGTAAACATTCAAACCATGAGAAAGAAAAGAACACACAAGCACATAACACTAGATTTATGTGGAAACCCAAGATGGGAAAAACCACAGTGAGCAAGCTGCTTGTTTCTACTTGTTGCAAGTATGTGCTAATCGGTGTTGTCATTGATGTCAACATGTTTGTGTTGTCATTAGTGTCAACTATGCTCTTGTTTTGTTACTTGATTGTGATGAGTTAGTTGCTTTTTATTGCATTGTATAAGTGTTGAAGATGATAAGAATGTGTTCCTGATATTCAGTTTCCAAGTGCTTTTGAGAAAATTTGGTTCATATTAAAGACAAAGTTGTGAAGATGTATTTTAACTTACAGGATGTTGTATGAGTATTTGCTCCGCATTTCTTCTATGTTGAAGACTAGAGTGTGAGATTTGGATATGTTTTAGAGAAGTGTTTGAAGATGCTAAATCCAAAATCTAGTGGTCTAGATAACTATGCAGTAGAAGTTCTATTCACCAGTATGAAGATTGTACCTTGTAGCATTTGCAGTATGACAGGGAAAAAGTATTTTTCTTCGCATTTCTCCGTAGCTTCATTTTTGGTCCTGCGGTTTTGGACATATGTTTATAACATCTTTAGCTATCTTCATTCCAAAGGATTTGTGATTTGGTGCTTTAGAAAGCAAGTTATTGATTAGCAGAGTTTGACAGTGTTTGTTGTGAGTAGTATGTGATCTATCTTCAAGTGATATTTGTTGTCTTCAAGTGAGAACTATTCTGGCTGGATTTGTCAGCTCCCAGGTGATTTTATGTTGTTCATAGATGTCTCTAGATTGCATTAAAGGTGTGTGCTTGAACCGTAAGCTATGATGAAGTTCTTGGAAGTGTGTGTCTAAGTATTCTTGGTGTTTGCGCTAGTTTGGCCAACTTGGGTGCTAACACTCTTTACGGATGTGTTTCATGGATTGTAGAAGCATGTTGAAACATGTGAAGATGTATTTGGGTCTGAGCTAAGCCATGAAGAGTTCTTCTTTCATTCATTTACTCTGCAAGTTTGTTTAGGTCTAGAACTAATTTGAATTATGTATGTTTACCAACCTTGGAGACTGTTCCAATGGTTTGTAATGTCCCCAATTTTCCTACGCCTAAGGAATAATAATTATTTTAATTATTTAATGTTACCTAGCAAAAAGGTGCTAAGTTTAAAAGGTAATATTAAATAATTATATTACAAGGTTATAAAGTGACTTATTTTAATGTCAAACCAATAAAGTCACTTTATAATATTAAGTTAATTGTTTTAGGCGGGGAAAATTAAAAAGTTCCTTTGAGAGAAGTAATACAAAGAGTCAAAAGGAAATAATATTATATTCTCTCAAAAAGTTATAAAAGGACAATGAGAGCTCATTTGGAGGCATGTTGAGAATTTGTATTGTTACTCTGCTGGAATTGAACCTACGTGTTCTTCTATTTTCTACCTTCTTGTGGACGAAAACCCACTCGAAGAAGATTAGTTTCGGTAGTGCGATATCTGCTCTGGCTGGTAATTGGTGGTTTCTACTTCAGGGAATCACATGGAGGTGATCAGAGATTGTTAAGTTTGTTGTGTTTTGCATTGTAATCCTATTTTGAAGGTTTGGAATATAGTTTGAAGTGATTGATAATAGTTTTGGATTTGTATCTTGTATTTGTTGTGAGTTTCCGAGCATGGTCGTACACTCCATGGTCATATAGTTGTAGTCACATTTTTGGAGAATACAAATTAACATTGAAGTTTGTTGGTTCTATGCTATTACCAGTGTCTTTGTATGGTAGAAATGTCTCTTTAAAAACCAATTTAAGGAGTTTATATGTAGTGATTGATTAAAGGTGATCATCTGTACCATCTGCAAGTGCCATACATTCCTGAATGGTATGATTTGGAACAAGAAATCATAGGGAATGTTTTTTGTAAGAAAACTGCATTTGTTAACATTGTTTGCAATGGACTATTCAGTCAAATCTATCTAAAGTGGATTTTATTGCATTTTTTAAGACTCTTGTTGATATGTCCGTACAGGCTGGGATTGGATCAATTAACATCAGAAATTAATAAGTTACTCTTGGCTTCCTCTATTGATTATAGTTTGTTTGTTGTTATTAAACAATCCTTTTGAGAGTATTATGCAGTGATTTCATAGAGTTTCTTGGTTGTTATGAGCAAATCTGTACTTTCCAATAGTCCATACCTGTATGGTATGATCCCTCATAGAAATTAATGTTTAGATGTTTATTGATAAAGATCATTGGGAATAGGTTTATTGTCCCTAGACGCTTCTAATCAAAGTGTTTTAATAGTGTTTGGTGGTGATTCCTTATAGCTATGAGCAGATCATACATTTAGGACTGTACATCATTTGTTGATGTAAATCTTCATTAAATACGAATGTTATATTTGTTGTATATTACCTTTATGCTCAGAGCAAATGTATTAGGTATCGAGGTCAGTCTTTTGAGGGTAGTTTGGATTGGTTTTTAACATCTATGTATTGCTTGCATTACTGACTACCTCATGATAGCCATACAGTTAAGGGACCTCTAAAAAAATGCAATACAATGATCAGTCAACAACAATGAGACATTCTTCCAGTCAAGGTCAATTCTAAGATTTTGAAGTATGAAATAGGATGGTTTGGGATGAGTTGATGATCTTTTCTCAGTGCAAATGAATAATGTGAAGCCTTGTTATCAGCTATGGCAATGCCTTCATGTGTCTTATCAGATATGGTCAGCTTAATAGTTTGAGATAGTGATGCTAATGGTTTGTGCAGGGCATTCTTATGTTGCAAAGATCTATTCAATGCCGGTATGATGATCTAATGATGACATTTCTAAGTAGTTTCAGTTTGATACATCATATGTAATCTTTCTTTATTGATGTAAGGACATTAATACCCCTAGATGGTTTACCACCAGTGTGGAGAAAGAACTTTTCTTATTTGCTCTCACCCATTGAATAAGTGGAGTATTCCCATTGAACAAGTGGATGACTTTGTATTTTCTTTACCCACTGAAGTGGTGAATTTCCACACCTTGTGGATGCCCGCTGCAACGGATGAATTGTAATTTCATTGTTGCATAATTGCTTTGTATAAGCTAAGCATTGTATGCTCTCACCTTGCCCATACTAGGATCTGGGTGATTAGAAGGTGTGAGGCCTTAGTTGGTTTATGCATTTGAGCTAACACTGTCAAATCCTTTTTCTTCATTTTGAAAAAAAATTGGGGTAGCATCTTACAGTGGTATCAGAGCTCTCATTTATCCTGCCAGCCTGTTGGGTAACTGATCTTGTTGCAGTTTGTCAAAGCCAGATCAGAAGTTTAGTTGGGCTACACAGCTTTTGAGTGTGAGCCATTGAAAACTTTGTTTAAATCTATGGAGCAAAATTAGTTTTCTATCGAAGAGGGTTTTGAAAGATGGTGCAAAAATTAGGAAGCCATCTCTGATTTTCAAGAGAAGCTGAAGATTGTCGATAGAAAGATTGAACATTTACCTCAGGCTAAAGAAGTTCTACTTAGCAACTTGGATGAATCCGAAGGTTGTCTATGTAAGGTTGGCCAATCACCTTCTTAGGCAGTGTGTAAAGCTTTGGCTCCCTTGGTGTGCTCATTGGTCAAGCCAGAGTTGATGAGACATCATGACGAAGAGATAAGGCTTGCAGCTGTCACTTGCATTAGTGAAGTTGCAAGAATTTTATTGTGATGCTCACAACACACCCCATTTTACTTCTTAGCAAAATGAGGACCCCTGCTGTGGCTGTGTCTTTTTGCTTGTTGTGTGTGTGTCTGCTTAGTGGTAAAAGGGAAAAGGGGGTGAAAAGTACAAACCCTGTTGAAAATAGAGAAAAATAGTATTAAGTACCATAGTAGAATATAGGTGAATTCTTTGTCAAAAATGAGTAAGGGTTGCTTTTTGAACCATTTTAAAATTCCCAACATTTTGCAAGATATGTGTGTTTTTGGTAAAATGTATTATGGGAGGGTTTGTATGTTACATATACAAAGTCATTTGTATGTTGTGTTGTTGGGTTAGTCACATAAGGAAGTCATCAGGTTTATATACATCGTTATACTTGTATGCATGTCGCTAACGCTTTATTCTTACATACAAGTCGGGCCTGATAGAGTTCAGAGTTTAAATGAATAATTGGTTAAGTCTCTCGGGTGTATTTTAAGTTTGCATGCTTGGCAAAAGGGGAAGCATACAAGGGGATATACAAAGCTATATACATATCGCAGAATTGAAAGGATTATGAAATGAGGTTTTATTGTTGTATGTTTCGTGCTTTGTATGTATGTTTTGAAGACATACATTGCGATGTACATGCAATGCAGAACTCAAGAAAGGTTAAAATCTAGTTAAAATGATGCATCATGACTTAAAGTATATCAGAAGATGCATTGCACTTTATACATGTCGCGGAGCCAAAAAGTGAGTAAACTGTGGTTTATAAAATGATAAGTCCAAAAAGGAGATACAAATGATTTTGTATGTATCTAGACTTGTATCTAAGGGTTTTGATACAAGTATTGTTGTATCGCGGAGATACAAGGGGAAAATAATGTGGGCTCCACCGCTTGCACGTCAGGCTTGTATAATAACAATGTATATCTTCGATATACAAGCCGATATACAAGTTGAAAGATGCAAATAGGAGATACAAGTCGGATGTAAAAAGAAGTTCAATATAAATAAGTCTTTGTATGTTTAAATTCTTGTATGTTTATGATATACCTATCCGAGATACAAAGAAATTAAAAGCATCGCGAGAGATAAAAGGTAATGAAAGGAGGTTTGCATAGGGTTGTTTGTATATGCGCTCATACAAGAAAATATACAAGCGGCGATATACAAGACAATGATAGAAGTATGGACAAAAAGGGAAAAAGGGAAAGAACATTAGTCATGGTTGTTTGCATATATGTTTGTATGTTAAAGGATACAAAGAAAACATATAAGAAAAAATACAAAGAAAATGGGATGTATGCCGAAATTAAACTAACGGTAAAAAGTTCAAAAAATGCAAACACTGAAATAGAAGGCCGAACTTTTGGCGCATTAATTGTTGTAATTAATGCCGATCTAACACTCAAAAGAGTAAAATTCAACGAGAGTTAAGGTAAATTCAACATATTTTTCTTTCAAATATACATTTGTTAAGAGCTAAAATTACAGGAGAAGGAATTGTTACAGTGATTTAAACAGAACTTATCAGAGTGAAGGAATTACAATAGCTGGACAAAAGCAAAATGGTAAAAGTAAGTCAACGAATGAAGTTGAGTGGTCAAGAAATACAGGTATTTATCCCAATACGCCATTACATTTCAAATGGTAAATTACATGTTAATTTTAGTAATTTCGTTATAAAACGTAGGCATTTGTCAAATTACTATTTTAAATGTTAATTAACTGGGTAGAGCTTAACAAATTTAAAAGTCAAAACAGAAAGGACAAACTGGGTTAGGGTAAAATGGTAAAAAAAGGAAATTCACAGTAAAAACCTAGGTAAAAGGTAAAAATGAAGAATTTAAAAGATGCATTATTTCACAGAATGGCCCGGAGGCAGAAAAAGATAGACACAGGGGGTGAAGTGAAAAAGGAAAGAAAACCACGAAAGGAGATAGAAAAAGAGGAGTTACCCTTGCACAGAGGATATCCATCCTTAATCAATACGAGTGGCGTGGGCACTGATACGAACATTGGAAATTATGATGCAGATGATGTTTTACAGAAAATCACTACTGCAGATGCTTCGTCGGACATGAAATGCATATGGGAGAGTGGACTATACAGGGCTACAGGTTTCCCATTGGCTATGGAGGCCAGAGATTTGTGTTTAGATTGTGTAACTCTATATGATCCAGTTACCAGGAAGATTATGTTGTATGATAGACTTATTGCTGATCTAACCACAAAGGGGATTGCGAGGACATTTAGATTGGAAATTAATGAGAAAATGAGAGATATTGATATAGATCAATATAATGAGGACTTTCATACAAATGAAAGGGACTGCAAAGGTAAAATATTCCACAGTTGGTACAGCTTGGAAAATAAGCCAAGGTTCTGGCCAGGGTGCATAAGAATCTGATGAGAATATATTTCAAGGAAGAAATCTATTTGATGATCACAATGCTAAGTAGATTGGTAGGATTGAGAGATGGCACCAAATGTGAACCATGGATGTTTATTGTTATTGAGTTCATAAGAGCGGGAGAAAAAGAGTAGGGGCAGATCCACTAGGCCAAGGCAATAAGTACAGCTATATGGAAACAAGCCATGCTGAGAAAACAAAAGATGATGCCCTTTTATTTGTCTTCATATGTGTTATATTCATGTGCAGCAGAAATTAGACCATATATACATGGAATAGAAAGGGTTGGTACCCTAGGGAATGGTCCTGGTCAAAAATTAGTATATGAGCAGTATCCTAACCTACGAGAGGAAAATGCATTGAAGAAGTTTGCTTTGGTCAATGATGTGTTTTATACTTACATGGTGAGAGTTTTGAGAGAGGAGCCTGATAAAAGATTATCTACAAATGCAGAAGATGCAATTGGATTGCATAGTTCCTGGTTCATTCAATTTGAACATTTTACTTATATCAGGACTAAAGGATTCGAAGGAAAACCTTTTATGCTACCTCGGTATCCTCCTGATAAATTGATTGTTTTGGAATTTTCAAGACAAAATTTGAATGTATTTAAAATGTATAAGAGGAAGTTCAATAGTGGAAATATGAAGTTACCTTGGGCTATTGGCAGATACTCTTGCTACAATGAAGAGGTTGCAGGATATTCAGAGAAAGAATTAGGATATTATGGCTTTCAGGAATTTGATTTAGTCAAGAGGTTTGATCCTTTCCATAGGATCCAGAATTTTGTTGATAAAAAGTATAAACATCATATACATATTGAAGATTTTTGGGCCGATTGCAAAAATGATAGGGAAGTAAGGAAAAGAGCCCATAGAAGATTAACCATTGAACAAATGAAGTCCATAGGTGACATATATGTTCCCCCAAAGGTTCAGGAGGATGATAAATTGTTGCATCATAGTTATGCAGAGGCAAGGCTGGCTCCTATTACAGAGCTCGATTGGTCATAGCCTTGGAACACATCTTTGGACGTATTGTCCAAGCCAGTGATATTATTTTCAAAAACATGGCTAAAAGATAGAATTGAGGAATTCAAAGCTAAAGGAAAAGAAATCACCTATCCGAAGAAAGGGAGAAAAAGAAAAGGAGAGCCTAGTGAGGACCTCCAATGCTTTTATGAGAAGAAAAGAAAAGTTGTAAAAGCTAAGATTGTTGAAAAGGATAAGAATGCTACTTTAATGGATCCCTATTCATTGGGTGTAGCAGTACTAGTGGCATCAAATACTTTTGTGGATGCAAAATCACTAAGTCATGAAGTTAGTGCAGAGGAAGCACAGACTGCCAAAGGAGTAACAGGGCAGCAGGTTACAAGGGCAATCCCAATAAGTTTATCAAAAGGGGAGACTTCTAAAATAGGTGATGTAATTGGAGCACAAGAAGTAGGTGCAAAATTGAGTAATATACCTAGTGCCTCCACTCCATCAAAAAAGACAAACATATGTTCAGATGAAGACGGAATTGGCTAAAGAAAAGCTGCAAGAGTCAGAAACACATAAAGCCAAACAAACTATTGAAACTGTTCATATTGGAAGTGATACTAGTGACAGTGAAGAAAGAGGAATGTATGCTGGGAAGGAAATAGAAATAGAAGAAGAAGAAATAAACACTATGGCTGAGATGGAGATTGAGTAAAGCTCAGAGCATGAAGAGGAGAAGGTACAGGAAGAATTAGGGATAGTGGATCCATTTAGTACCTTAGTATCTCCTGAAATCATTAAAGATGTGCAAGAGGAGGCACATAAGATTGAAGAAGCTGAAAGGGAAGTTGCTTCTAAAGAGACAACAAAAGAAAAGCATGAGCAAGCAAGAGATGAAACAAAAGCTGACACACCAGGAGTAGATGTCTTGAATATGCTTAATATGTATGATGAACAAAGTGAAGAAGAAAAGAACACAGAAAGTAGACAAGAAGAAGAAAAAGAAGCAAAAGAAAAAAGTAAAGTGGTAGGATCCTCTAAACCTACAGAACAAATTAATATGGCTGAAAAGGAACAAAAAGAAAGTGAAGATACAAGGGGTGCAATCAATACAAAAGATGCAACCAAGAAGCCTGAAGATGAAGAAAAGCCAAAAAAGATTGATGAAAGTAAAGTTGATGAACAAACAGAAGATATAAACATGTCAAATATAGAGCAAATACATGTAGAGGAAGACCAAGAAAAAGAACCATCAGAAGAGGATGGTCCTGAAGAAGAGGCTAAGGATGGAGGAGACACTGAAATAGAAGAAGAAGAAAATGAGGGTGAATCCAAACATCAGGATAATCCCATGGAACAAGAGCCTCCACCTCAATAGCAAATTCTAGAACAACAACAACAGGATCAGCAACAGGAACAACAACAACAAGGAGAAGTGGAAACAGAGAAACCTCATGAGGAGGTAATTGATGAAGTTAAAACTGCAAAGGACACCAAGGAAATTCCTGCCTGGTTAGGAGAGGAAATAAGAAAGGAAAAGAAAGAGGTACAGTTGGTACCAATTGATATTAAGAGTTTGTTAGGTGAGAAGAGACCAAGGAAAGAAAGAAGAAAGGCTAGGACAATGTCAGCTATACAGAGGGGTCCAGATGGATCTAGAATGCTGAACCTAGCCATACCACAGAAAGAAAAAGCAAAAGGTGAAATAACATTAGAAGAGTATAAGATATTAAATTTTGACCTTGGGCATACTACATGGGAACAACACATTACTGAGTGGGAGGATATGCACCATGTGACAGCAGAGATGCTGATAAAAGACAAAGACAAGCAAGAGTATCTAAAGGGACATATTGTCTAGTTACAACAATTTATAAAAGGGATATTTGATCCCAATACCACTGTCCCAAAACTGCCCAGTGACATAACAGTGGTATCCAAAGAAGAAATAAGGGACATGGAAAATAAAAGGCTCATGGCCAATATTTTTGATAAATGGTTCAAAGATTTTATACAAGAAGGTGAGAAAATAATAAAATAGGCTGTGAAAAGTTGGGAGGTAGTGGCAAGAGAAAGGAACAAATGTAATATACTTGTGCATAATTTTTAATTTAGAAGGGAAGAGTGCAGGTCCGAGCTGGCACAGTTGACAGAAATAGAAGAAAGAGTAGAGGAGTTAATCAATGAAAGAGTAATTACCCCTTCACTGGCAAGTCAAGTGCCACAGGTAAGATTGGAGCTCAAATCTGAGGAGGATAATCTCAGGAAATGTATAACAGTTGTCCAGGATTTAGAAGAGAAAGAAAATGAAATGATTAGAATGCACAAGAAGATAGTAGAGAAAATTTTAGAGCATGAATGCGTGGACATACCAGCATATGGAGAGGAAAGGGCCTTAACAGAGTTTAATGCCATTTTTACACCATGCATAGAAAATCCTGAAGCATACATGAGCAAACAAATGATGGATTCATTAGTGGAAGAAAGCACTAAAATGAAAAAGTATAAGAAAAGAAGAGAAGGCTTAGAAAACAAAGAAAAGAAATTGAGGGAAGGAGTTGTGATGCAAGAGTACATATGGGCAAAGAGTCTAGGAGGGGACCGCACCTTTCTAGAAGGTGTAATTGGTAATTTAAAAACATACGTAAAGGAATGAAAAGACGAAGGCGAACAATGGTTTTGAGAAAAGTCAAGTAAAGAGTATTAACGAGAGGAAGTCAAAGAAAAAGGGGAATCTTATTTTTGAAAGATTCCAACAGCATCCTTTGGGAGGAGGAAAAGATGCCATTTAGATATTTTGACAAACGGTTAGAGATGAAGGTGTACCATTGATTAATAATAGAAGGATCTCCACCGTAGATGAAGTTTGTAGTCGTAGCATGGAAAGTTTCAAAATCTATATAAGGAACTTTGCTACTTGTACATTACTTACACAGGGATTTTTTAGAAGATAGCTAGAAATTGTAATTTATTCAAAGACTTTAAGTAGGAGTATTTTAGTTTAAAGGAGGTCACCTGTGTCTGCATTAAGGAATGCGTGGAGAATCTAGCTTCCTTAATGTATTTGTAGGATGTTTTGTAAGTTTTCTGTAAGTTGATTAATGAAGCAAAAAGTTACTCATACATTGTAAATCATATGTGAATGTATATTTTGAATACAAATACATCTGGAATTTTGCGTCTACTTTAGAGTATTTTTTTGGCTCTTGTTTGTATTTGAAATATTATCTCTTCAAAAGCTTGCAATCTTGAATGTATGTTCATGAAAATACTCAAGGCTTACATTTAAAGGTTTAGTTTGTTGATTTAATCAAGTTTGCTATACTACTTGCAACGTGAATAATAGAGCATTTAGATCCTGTAGTAGAATGAAGTTCAATTTAAATTTCTCTAACTTTTCCAAACATTTGAAATACTTAGCTTAAACGTAGAAATTTAAAGGAGATTGTTTGATATTTGAAGGAAACAGGAACAATTGAGTTAATATTTGATAATTTTCATAATATTTGAAAGGAAAAGCTGGTGTTAATATAAATCATATAAAGCTTTGTGATACATTAGCAAATTTGTGCAAAGGAATGAATAAAATGTTGATATTTGTGATATTTTGCATAATTCGAGTCCAGTAAGTCATAAATCACCTTAAATCAAGTAAGGCCCCTTGCATATTACAGCTTCACATTAACCTACTAAATTGTCCACAAGGTCAAGACCTGACCATACAGAAACTTGGGATTAAGTAATCTTAATTGATTTCTTCATATCTTTCAAGACAGGTTCATTTTGTGAATTTTAACTTTTGTTATGAATGTGTAAAAACAATCATCAACAGTTTTCGGCTCCTAAGGCACCCTATGATGATGATACTATGAAATTCATATTTCAGCTGATGGTGAAGAGTTTCCAAGGGCTGCATGATGTAAAAAGTCCTACCTTTGTTCAAAGGGTGAAAATCTTGGAAATTATGGCAAAGATTAAGTTATGTTATTTGTTGATTGATTTCAGGTGCAATGATTTGATCCTCCAGATGTTTGAATACTTTATTTATGGAATCAGGAAACATCATTCAGATAAGGTAAAAAATAGTATGCTCAGCCTCATGTTCCTGATTTTAGATGAAGGTGATGATGTATGCACACAGTTGCAATCAGATTTGTTGATCATTTGGAGGAAAAAGCAACATGTCTCCACTGTAGCATATGATTTCACGACAAAATTAATGGAGCTGAAGATTGAGAAGTTCAAGGAACAATTGACCCCAGAAGAATTAGTGTCATTTGGTATACAAGTTCCATTGTCTCTGCAGGAGGATAGCATGTAATTACCCAATAAATCAGCTGAATTGGATGATGAGTTCAATGAACAAACAAAGCCCTTCAAAGTTTTAACACCTAATGAGGGCATTGGTGATATTTTCTCAAGTGGAATTAGTGTCGTCCTAATTCCAAATCAGAATGAATGTATGGTAGATAATGAAGGAGAAAACAGTTGCTTGACTCAGGAACAACCTAATGAGTCTTCATGTGGAATAATGGATGTTCATAAAATTGAAAGTCCTATGGCAAGTATAGAGGAAGTGTATTGGAGTTTTATTGATGAAGTCAAAAAAGAAAGAATGGACTTTGCAAGTCCTAAATTTGATGAGGAGCTTAATGACTATGAGGGTGTCAATTCTCTAGAAACAGAAGTAAGAGTGATTGATGGGATGTTAGAAGGAAAGTGAACCTAAGATTGTTGCAACTGAGTGTCTTGAAGGATTTGAGAAAAGTAGAGTTGCAGCAGTTGGAGAATTTGAAGCTGCTGAAACTTTTGGGACAACACTAAATGTGGAGCATCAATATCAATCTAGTGATGGCAATCCCAATTTTGAGTGGGAATTTTCCATAAAAGAACAACAGTTTGATTTCTCATATGATTCAGAAGAAGAGCATGTTAACGATATGGGTAGCAATGGTATGGATTCTCTGGATGATCATATTGCTTCTTCACCAACACATGATGAAAAATTAGACTATGGTAGCCAAGGACAGTTGGAACAAAAGCCCTTAGTTTGGAAAGTCTTGCAAGATCGAATGGTGGTGAAGGCAGATAGAATAATTCAAGCATTGTCAAGATTAGATAGCACTCACAAACACCTAGAAGACCTCATTTGGACAGCCCAAAAAGAGGAAATACAAAAAGGAATGGGACATGGTATTTCTCATACACATTTGCATCCTTTCAAAGAGGCTTTGGATTTGATAAAAGAAGACTATTTACATTTGGTTAGAGATAGAGACAGGGCTATCCAATTTGTGAAAGATCAAGATAGAGAGATTGTTGATCTTTGTCTACTTTTGAGTAGGCATAATCACTCCTTGCATAATTCTGAAAATCGGTCTTCCATAACAACTATTCCTAGAGTACAAAATGACAAGGTAAATGGAGTAGGAGTTGAACAAGTTGAGGAAAGGATTGAAGAATCATACAATGAGGAACCTTGCAAGCTTGAGACATTTAGTGATGAAGACTTCTTGAAACCACTTCCACCCCTAATCACTTGGGAACAAGGTAAGACAAATCAAGACTTGCTGGTGTTTGGTGACTACAATGTAAGCATTAAAGAGGATTCCAAAGTTCTGATTTGGGACAGCAATATTTTTTCTCATTCTTATTAGATTGCTTCTCTTACACATAGAAGAACTTGTGAAGATAGTCTACAAGTGTTGGTACACAAAGTGTAAGTATTGAAGACATGGCACAAGACTATGACAGGTATCTTGAATTTTATAACAGCAGTCATATTCCTTCACTCCATCATGAGGTAACAAGTTCACATAAGGATGATAATACCATAGAGTTTTCTTTAGATGGCTCTCAAAAATTAGGTGTTACAAATGGAATTTGTGTGGTGAATTCAATTCATAAGAGTTCTAATTTTTTGTATCAGACTTGGGTGGATGTGGAAAAGACACAAAATTTGTGTGATATGTGGTCACAAAGGGCCAAGGAGGCCAAGTTAGTGGCTGCCCTTGCAAAACAACATTTATTAAAAGTCAAGGAACAAGTTCACCACTTAGATCAAACAAGACAACAAAGGGAGGCTTATCTTAGATCTTTTTTTTTTTCAAGAATGATGTTGAATATGTCATGAACAAGTCCCTTATGACAGCCAAACCCAATGAACAAATAAATTTATATGAATCAGAAATTTCATGTTGTTCACATGATTGTAGTAGTGAGATTGAGGATACATATCATTTGGATGGATTAGTGAAGACCTCAAGCAAGATGGAACAATGAATAGATGAGGATAATTCAGAATTTTTAGCTGATGTTGGTCAATTGCTTGATAGTGTTGTTGATCGTATTGATGACACCCCTAGTGGACCGTGTAGGAGTAAAATCAACACTGAGAGGGGGGGTGAATCAGTGTTGTGTAAATTTTAACCTTTTGCAAACTTTATCTTACAAGACAAAAGAGGAAGACATTGTTAAACACATATACATAAGACTACTGATAAAAGAGGATATAAACAACACCTCATGAGTAAATCATACACACACACAGAGAAGATAAATATGAATCATGACACAAGATTTGCACGAGTGGAAAACCCTCTAGGGGTAGAAAAACCACTCTAAAATTGCCTCACTAGCTTAAGCAAAAACCTCACTGGTTATAATGTTTAGAAGCACCAACTTCAAGGAGCACCAACCCCTAATTCATACTCAAATTAAAATCAAGAATTCATAGGGTTTCTCTGTTTCAATACAAATCACTTCTTCTTTTACATATGTCTGTCATATCATCATACTTCTCATCAACTCAAATCAATCCGCATACTAGTCTCAATGTCTTTGTTCAATCAATTCATAATCCATTTACATGATTATCTCTACATACCAATTCACCTGATGCAATCAATTGCATATTGTCTTTCTGATGATCTTGTCAATCTCTGTATTTGATTCAGTTTATCTCTGCACAATTAATTTCATATTATCTTCATGCTTGATTTGATTCAATCTGTGTCATTCAAGTTGTCTTCAATTTTTCATATTGATTCACATCCATTTCAACTGTATTATCAAATTATTTCATCATTGATCTGCACACACACTATTATCAAAGCACCTATAATATCATTAAATATCATATGACCTTTCACATTCAACTCTTCTCTACTTTTTCAATTTTACTTTCATTACTTCTTTTCAAAAAATATGTTCCGCCTGTTCAATTTCATCTTCTGCAAATCTTCATTTTTATTAAATTGAATGTCTTCAACAACAATATTTTTAATCTTCCCTTGTAGAAGAAAATAAAATCTCTTTGATCATCTTCAAAAAGTCTCTTCATATTCCTTTGAAGAAAATTCATTTCAATTCCCATCATAAGATATTCTTCAACCTGCAAGAATAAAAAGAAACATGTGCAAATATATTTTCTTCTCTGCATCATTGTTATTCTGCAAGATCATCTATGATCATTCTTTTTGAAATTCTTCTCTCTACAATTTTCTCTTCAAAAAAAATCTTCAATCAATGCCCTATAAGAGAAAAATAAAATCTTTTATTTTTCACTAAAAAATATCCTCTACTTTGAGTAAATGAAAAACTCTTTCACATTCGGACCAATTCATCTGCATAAAAAAATCCCCCAAAAAGAACTTTATACACCTCTACTAAATCTCTTCTCAAAAAGAAATATTAAAAAATTCTCCTTCTTTATTTCTTTAAAGTCTCGAGATGGATTTAGAAAAAGAAAGAAATCTTCATCAAAAAATCTTCTTAATATCTCACGTAATCTGCTTTTTCAAACTCCTTTTAATAAGACTAAAAATAGCCTTTCACATTGCAGTTAACATCCTGTCGATGACCACAAGCACGTTAATTTGCAAGCAAGAGGGAGAGGGCCATAGTTTAAATTTCATCCATTGATTTCTAAAAACGCACTCATAGAAGATTCAAACAAGACCATAGATGTGTCTTTCGCGCCCACCACTCATTAAAGAAGACTAAGGACACCAGTCTTGCAAGGAAGAAGGGCCGATTAAAACTACGATTCTGATCCCTTAACTTTGTCACTTAAGTGACACTGACCACTCCAACCGGTCAACAAGCAATTATAACAAAAGTGCATTGACAGGTAAATAAGGATTTAGGAAGAAATAACTTAGGCTTAGATTAGGATCTTTGACGTGAATTTTAAGAGTTTGGAAAAATGACACTTTATAGCATGTGGTCAAGACTGATGAGACACCATTTAATTTCAGTTACAACCTGATTAAACACAGACCTCAGAAACCCTCTAGACAATAATAAGTTGAGGACATAAGTCATAGTGACATTTAAGATTTTAACACTTGAACAACTTTAACCACGATGAATGCAATACTATGAGAAGAGAACTACATGAGAAACAAAGACACATCATAAAATATGTGACAGACCATTATATGAAACACAACAATGGAAGGCATTTTGTCATTATGACATATATGGTAGACCATCATATGATACATAACATATGACTAAGACAAAAGAAATTGTGATAAGAAAACCTTAAGACTGTCACACCTTGAAACAATGAAGACTTGTATACCATTGAAGACTAGATCATGTCACTGAAGACTATGCCACTAAGTTTCACTGAGATCAAATGACCAAGCCACTGCCACTGCATATCATGTCATCTGTATCAACCTAAGTTTTGTATTCAATGAACCTTATCACTATATTCACATCTCCAACTAATATTTGCATCTGTATAGATCATGACAAATTGTGAACAGAGATTTCACTACAACATGACCACCTTTGCATATGATGATGATGATCTTATATCTCTGATGATAATGACCCACTTCAAACAAAGATCACTTCATTGCTCTATCTTGATATGTTGTCATAAACTCATCCTTGTTCCAAACTTGATGATCAAGCATTCACACTGACCAAGCTATGAACAACTATCTCCTCCTAATGTCCTGCAACAACTATCTCCTCTTGATGTCCTTCTCCTGATAGTACCTTATCATTGTAACTTTGTCATGCTTGAAGATATCCTGATTGAAGACCATATCTATGAAGATCAAGAATATAAGTCCAACACAACCAAGTCCTCTTGTGAACACAAAAACATAACATAAGCATCTTGAGAACACACTGCACCATTACATCATCTTGCAAACAATATCAAGACATCTTAATCAAGCACATTCTTGATGAACCTTTTTGACATCAATGACAACTTGTTCCCATCAAACCGGCCACTCAAGAGTTGTCTTTCATGGGTATTGAAGGCATCCATAACTCATCTTTGGCTATGTCACCAATTGATTATGATATGGCAACTTTTTATTTGTTGATTGGTGATTTCATTTTCTTTGATTCATCATGGGTAAGTAGCTGTAGTACTTGGAATTCCATTGCACTTTCTGATTTTTTATGGTCTACACTAGCTATTCAGCTACTTGGGAGTGTGTGGAGGCATGTTTATTTGATGGATATTGAGTATTTGATGGATTTCTTTAGTATGTATGGGCATGTTCGTACCCATGATTTCATTCTTGTTGCTGGCCTGAGTTACAACAACGGCATTTGGTGGATTAATAAGTTGTTCTATGTGCATACAGGAGTTTATTTTCACATCTTTTTTATGGTCTATTCATACAGATGGATGATATGTGATGATTGGGTCATGATAGATATCTATTTCTACTCCTATAGCCAGATGGATAGGTTGATATGGGATCTAGGTGGTTGGTGGATAGGTGCAGTTGTTCTCCAATTTGGCTTCAAGTGCTGCAACCGTTTGGTGAATTGCAGTGCAGATTGCTTGAGGACAAGCAATCTTTGGGAAGGGAGGATTGTAATGTCCCCAACTTTCCTATGCCTAAGGAATAATAATTATTTTAATTATTTAATGTTACCTGGCAAAAAAGTGCTAAGTTTAAAAGGTAATATTAAATAATTATATTAAAAGGTTATAAAGTGACTTATTTTAATGTCAAACCAATAAAGTCACTTTATAATATTAAGTTAAGTGTTTTAGGCGGGGAAAATTAAAAAGGTCCTTTGAGAGAAGTAATACGAAGAGTCAAAAGGAAATAATATTATATTCTCTCAAAAAGTTATAAAAGGACAATGCGAGCTCATTTGGAGGCATGTTGAGAATTTGTATTGTTACTCTGTTGGAATTGAACCTGCGTGTTCTTCCATTTTCTACCTTCTTGTGGATGGAAACCCACTCAAAGAAGATCAATTTCGATAGTGTGATATCTACCCTAGCTGGTAATTGGTGGTTTCTAATTCAAGGAATCACATACAGGTGATCAGAGATTGTTAAGTTTGTTGTGTTTTGCATTGTAATCCTATTTTGAAGGTTTGGAATATAGTTTGTAGTGATTGATAGTAGTTTTGGATTTTTATCTTGTATTTGCTGTGAGTTTCCTAGCATGGCCGCAGAGCTGTAGTCACATTTTTGGAGAATGCAAATTAACATTGAAGTTTGTTGGTTCTATGTTATTACTAGTGTCTTTGTATGGTAGAAACATCTCTTTAAAAACTAATTTAAGGAGTTTATATGCAGTGATTGATTAAAGGTGATCATCTGTACCATCTGCAAGTGTTGTACATTCTTGAATGGTACAATTTGGAAAAAGAAATCATAGGGAATGTTTTTTGTAAGCAAATTGCATTCATTAACATTGTTTGTAATGGACTATTCAGTCAAATCTATCTAAAGTGGATTTTATTGCATTTTTAAGACTCTTGTTGATATGTTCATACATCCATGTCCATACAGGCTGGGATTGGATCGATTGACATCAGAAATTAATAAGTTACTCTTGGCTTCCTCTGTTGATTGTAGTTTGTTTGTTGTTATTGAATAATCCTTTGAGAGTATTATGTAGTGATTTGATGGAGTTTCTTGGTTGTTATGAGCAAATCTATACTTTCCAGCAGTCTGTACCTATATGGTACGATCCCTCATAGAAATTAATGTTTGGATGTTTATTGATAAAGATCATTTGGAATAGGTTTATTGTCCCTAGACGCCTCTAATCAAAGTGTTTTAATAGTGTTTGGTGGTGATTCCTTATAGCTATGAGAAGATCGTACATTTAAGATTGTACGTCATTTGCTAAAGTAAATCTTCATTAAATATGAATGTTATATATGTTGTGTATTACCTTTATGCTCAGAGCAGCTGCATTAGGTATTGAGGTCAGTCTTTTAAGGGTAGTTTGGACTAGTTTTTAACATCTATGTATTGTTTGCATTACTGACTACCTCATGATAGCCATACAATTAAGGGACCTCTAAAAATTTGTAATACAATGATCATTCAACAGCAATGAGACATTCTTCCAATCAAGGTCAATTCTGAGATTTTGAAGTATGAAATAGGATGGTTTGGGATGAGTTGATGATCTTTTCTCAGTGCAAATGAATAATGTGCAGCCTTGTTATCAGCTACAGCAGTGCCTTCATGTGTCTTATCAGATATGGTCAGCTTAATAGTTTGATATAATGACGCTAATGGTTTGTACAGGGCATTCTTGTGTTGCAAAGATCTATTCAATACTAGTATGATGATCTAATAATGACATTTCTAAGTAGTTTCAGTTTGATACAACATATGTAATCTTTCTTTATTGATGCAAGGACATTAATACCCCTGGATGGTTTACCGCCAGTGTGGAGAAATAACTTTTCTTATTTGCTCTCACCCACTGAATAAGTGGAGTATTCCCACTAAACAAGTGGATGGCTTTGTATGTTCTTTACCCAGTGAAGTGGTGAATTCCCACAGCTTGTGGATGTCTGCCGCAGTGAATGAATTGTAATTTCATTATTGCATAATTTCTTTGTATAAGCTAAGCATTGTATGCTCTCACCTTGCCCATATTGGGATCTGGGTGATCAGAAGGTGTGAGGCCTTAGTTGGTTTATGCATTTGAGCTAACACTGTCAAATCCTTGTTCTTCATTTTGAAAAAAAATTGGAGTAGCATCTTACATGGTTGTAGATTGTAATGCTGACCTTGATGTCTATTCCAAGGTTGATGATTGGTATAAATAAATGTAATGAATCCATGTGTTGATGTGGTGATGTGAAGATGTGAAGATGAGAGTGTGTGTTATAAGGGTAGAGAAGGTGATTTGTATTATGCTTCAATGGAACTGAACTCAGGCATGTTGTAGATGCTATTATATCAGTTCATGGTAGTGAGCCACACCTCCTGGTAGTGAGCCACCCTTTGGTAGTGAGCCACCCTAATGCCAGTGAGCCCTATTTGCAGTGAGTATTTCTTTGGATAGTGAGTCCTTGAGAAGTGAGTCTCTTTTGTAATTAAGTATTGTTACTACATTATATTGTGAGCTAACACTCACCGTGGTTTTTCCCTTTTAGGGTTTTCCATGTAAAAAATATGGTGTTGGTGTGTGCATGATGTTGATGTGTTTAAGTTTTGTTTCTACACTTCATGCTTAATCTTCATAACAAATTAAGGGGTTAAAGTAAGTAAATGTGAATGTGATATTGTTTAAGAAAAGTTAAAGTTTTGGATACAACTGATTCACCCCCCCTCTTAGTTGTCTTGTGCCGTCAACACTATTTTCCAAAACTGTTGGGAATTAAGGTGTCTCAACCTTGCAATTTCTAGCATTGGTTATTTGATTATTTATTTATTTATTTGCTCAATTTTGCATTTACATGCACATTCAATTTTGGCATTTAGTTTGAGGTGGCATTGTGACATGTCATCTTACTTGGAATATACTTTAAATGGTCAAGTCAAACACATGTGGATTTGGGCATCCCATTTGAGGTGGCAATAATATGCTATGTGTCAGCATCTTGGATTATGATGGAGGAGTTATTTTGTATGATAGAATCTATGACGTGTAAGAGCCAAGTATAGAGATTCCTATGACAAGTGAAGACAAGTGTCATAAAGTATCTTTACATGAGAGAAAGACATCTTTGGGTGCCCAAGTTGGGTTATGACATGTTGTAAGAGGAATATGCTATTTTTAGTCGTGTATGACTGATTCTCTTACAACATTAAGTGTTGTCATGTTGCAATTTTTTATGACAGCTGTAAGATGCGTAAGAGCATCTGTCATTGCCTATTTTTAGCCTTGGAATGCTCTACCTTGGGAAGTCAAATATGCCATGTTATGTCAGATGTAAGAGAGTTGAAAACATGTTGGACAAGTGTCCTTTGACCAGGTAAATGGCCATGTGGCCAAGATGGACGCCCATCTCTAGAGGCTTCTCAATATTGCCTTGTAACTCTATATAATGCATTGTTTTGGAGTAGAAGTTGCATAGTGTTTGTACAGGTACTGTTATGTTATCAGAATCACTCCATAAATGACATTTGCAAACTCCTAAAAGAACTTGCATTGCAAGTGTATTGTAATCCTTTACAAATTTGTTAATACATTGCGTAGGTTTTGGAGTGTGGGGTTTTTTTTACCTAAAAAGGTTTTCCCCACAATATATCTTGTGTCAATCTCTTTCTATGTGTTGTGTTGCTACTATAATATTTATGTTATGTGTTTAATATTGTTGCAATTGTAAGGATTTAAAAGAATTTGCATACTATTCCCCTCATTAGGTTGGTGTAGGAAGTGTGTTCCGTGTACCTTGCTTCCTTTCAGTTGGTATTAGAGCTTGATCACCTTTGATCCTAGTTGTTGGGTAGGGGTTTTTGAGCTAATCCTTGATTGAGTGGGAGTCTGTGCAAAGTATTTTGTAATATTGTTGTAGGAAGAATATGGCAGGCACATCTAGAAGGATAGATTTGGAAAAGTTTAATGGCAGCAATTTTGAGTTGTGGAAACTTAAAATGGAAGACATGCTTGTTGACAGAGACCTATGGGAAACAATTTTTGGAACAAAACCAACGGCAATGGCACAGATTAGGATCTCAAAGATCGTAAAGATAAGGGTCTTGTGAGACTCTGTTTAGCTGATTCTGTCATGTTAAATGTTCGTGAAGAGAAGACCGCGAAAGAGCTATGGAAGAAACTTGGTGATGTTTATCAGGCCAAATCCATGGTAAACAAGTTATTCCTAAGGAAGAAGTTGTATTCTCTAAGGATGGAAGATGGAGGATCAGTTGCAGATCACCTGATTGCCTTCAACATGTTAGTTGCATAATTGACTTCCGTTGGTGTGAAGATGGAGGAGGAGGATCGTTGTATGACCCTGCTTTGTTCTTTGCTAGACTCATGTGACCACCTTGTTATGGCCATTGGGAGTACTACAACCACCTTCAAGATGGATGAAGTGGTGTCTTTGCTATTATCTGAAGAAATGTGGATAAAGTCTTCCAAATCGGTAAAGGAGGCTCTTGCGGGTCGTGGTAGGCCCAAAGAGAAAGGGAAAAAGAAAGACAAGAAAGTTAAAAAAGGCAAATCCAAATCCCGTGGGAGATCCAAATGTCCTGGAAAGTCCAAGCCAGTGTGTTGGAACTAAGAAAAAATTAGGCACTTCTGAAAGGAGTGCAAGGAGGAGAAGAAAAAGAAGAAGAATACCTCTGATTCAGATTCTGACAAATCTCAAGATGA
Organism: Cunninghamia lanceolata; assembly: GCA_027924645.1. Lineage (NCBI taxonomy): Eukaryota > Viridiplantae > Streptophyta > Pinopsida > Cupressales > Cupressaceae > Cunninghamia > Cunninghamia lanceolata. Next base: position 350,908 of record BSBN01000766.1, on the reverse strand, counting down.
TGGTGTTTATTTTATTGCTTCCCTAGCCACCCATCCATTAGAAGATGTGTGGATGATTGACTCTGGTGCTTCCTTCCACATGACCTCACATAAAGGTTGGTTCACAAAGTATGAAGAGTTCAATGGTGGGAAGGTGTACCTGGGTGATGACTCTCACCTGAAGATAGTTAGTTGTGGAAGAGTCTTGATCCCATTCCCTAATGGACGAGTGAAGGGGATTAATGGGTGATGCACATCCCTAGTTTAACATGAAACCTACTCTCTATAAGTAAATTTAATGATGCAGGTGTGCAGGTTGTCTTCTCGGGTGGAGGATGCAAGATGACAAGAGGAGCTATGGTGCTTAATAAGGGTATTCAGAGAGGTACTCTATTTCATCTGGATGCATGCACTACTCAGTGCAATAGTTCTTCTAATTCAAAGAAAAGAGATTTAGATTATTCATCCTTACCATTGGAACCAGCAATAAAGAAATGTGTTCCTTCAACTTTTGATGGTAGTACTTTTTGGCTACCTAATGGTGCTCATGCTTTAGAAATGAAACTTCCTCCTGAGAAGACAATGTTGTGGCATAAGAGACTTGGTCACATTGGTGAGAAGGGTCTTAGAGCCCTGAAAAATAAAAACCTCGTTGAGGGGTTAAATGATTGTAATCTCGAGTTTGACAGTTTTTGCGAACATTGTATATATGGAAAGAAAAACTGTGTTTAGTTTTACTCTAGTTCTCACGAGTCTTCTGGTGTTTTGGATCTTATTCATTTTGATGTGTTTGGTCTTGTGAATATTCCTTTGATTTCTAAATCATTATATTTTGTATCATTCATTGATGATTATAGTAGAAGGACATGGGTTTATTTTCTCAGAAGCAAATCTGAAGTCTTTAGTCGGTTCAAAGAGTTTAAAGCTTTTGTAGAGAATCACACTGGTAAAAAGATTAAGTGTTTGAGAACTGATAACAGTGGTGAGTTTTGTTCCGCAGAGTTTGACAAGTTTTGTAAATAACGTGGGATTGAAAGACATAAGATAACTCCTTATACCCTGCAACAAAATGGAGTTGCAGAGAGGATGAACAGATTGTTGATGGAGAGGGCTAGGAGTATGCTTAGTGGTGCTAACCTCGAACAGAAGTTTTGGGTTAAAGCTGTAGCCACTACTTGCTACCTAGTTAATAGTCTCCTACTTCAGCGCTCGTTGATAGGACACCCATGGAGGTGTGGTCTGGTAAGAAGCTCTTGTTGAGACATCTTCATGTTTTTGGTTGTGAGGCATATACACCTGTGCCTAAGGAGAAGAGGTCAAAATTGGAGAACAAGGCAGTTAACTGTATCTTCATTGGCTATGGTGTTGGTGTGAAAGGGTATAAGCTTTGGGATCATGTGGCCGAGAAAGTGTTATATAGCAGAAGTGTTATTTTTAGAGAGGTAACCCCTCCTATTGTTTTACAGCTAGAAGAAAAAGAAAAGAAAGAAGATGTGGTTCAGTTTCCTACTACCCCTAGGAAGACTGAACTGATAGATCCAGTTGGACCTAATGATGAGGAGAGCTCTAGTAGCTCTAAAAGTTTAGAAGAGGAAGACAAACCTCCACCTCAGCTTTTGAGGAGGTCCACATGAATCAGGAAGCAACCTGAAAGGTTTGGTTATACATTGCTAGATTCTAGTTGTGCTTATGCCTTGATTACTAACACTGATGAGCCTAGAACTGTGACAGAGGCTATGGACATGAAAGATGCAGGTTTCTGGAAGAAGGCCATGGAAGATGAGATGACTTCTTTGGAAAAGAATAAAACTTGGGACTTGGTGCCTTTGCTTGATTGACAAAAACACGATGGATGCAAATGGGTGTTTAAGAAGAAATTTGGAGTAGATGGTAGTGTTGAGAAGTACAATGCCAGATTGGTTGTGAAGGGGTATTCACAAGTTGAGGGAATTGATTATTGTGAGATTTTCTCTCCCATTTCAAAGCTGACATCTATTTGGTTCATGTTATCTCTTGCAACAGCTTATGACTTAGAAGTGGAACAAATGGATGTGAAGATAACTTTGCTTCATGGTGACTTGGAGGAAAAAATCTATATGTCACAGCCAGAGCACTACGTGGTGAAAGATAAAGAAAATTTGGTTTGCAAGTTAAAAAAAGTCTTTGTATGGTTTGAAACAATCTCCTAGGATGTGTTACTTGAAGTTTGATGCCTTTGTGTTGTCTATTGGGTTTCTGAGATCGAAATCAAATCATTGTGTGTATTACAAGTTTGACAATGATCGTATTCTCATTATTACATTATATGTTGATGATATGTTGCTGATTGGGAATGGTAAGAATATGATTTCTGATTTAAAGTCTCAGTTGTCAACACAGTTTGAAATGAAAAACTTAGGGGTAGCTAGGTACATTCTTGGGATGGAGATCAGAAGAGACAGGGCAAACAAAAAACTTTGGTTAAGCTAGAGTAAGTATGTGAAGACCATATTGGAGAGATTCAGTATGGTAGATTGTAGACCATTGTGTGTTCTTGTTTCATTGGGGACAAAGTTATCTATTGATGATTGTCCAAAGTCTCCTTCTGAGATGGAGGATATGAGTAGAGTTACCTTATGCTAGTGTAGTTGGTAGCTTGATATATGCTATGGTCTATACAAGACCAAACATTGCCCAAGCAATGGGAGTCCTCAGTCAGTTTATGGCTAATCCTGGATGGGTACATTGGGATGTAGTAAAGAGAGTTTTCAAATATTTGAGGAGTACTTCTGAGTATTCCTTATGTTATCATGGTTATCCTACAGGACCTCAGCATTCTGTGAGTATTTGTGGATTCTGATTGGGCAGGTGACATTGAGAGTAGGAGATCCACTAGTGCTTATGTGTTTGCCATGTTTGGTGGTGCTATTAGTTGGATGAGTAAGCGACAATCTGTGGTTGTTTTGTTCACAATAGAATCAAAGTACATGGTAGTAACTCATACTTGTAAGGAAGCCATTTGGATTAAGAGGTTGTGTTCAGATGTTAATTTTGATGCAGGACAGATTACTATCTATTGTGACAGTCAGAGTGCGATTTGCTTAGCAAAGAATCCTACTTTCCATGCCAGAACAAAGCAAATTAATGTTCAGTATCATTTTATTCATGATATGGTAGAAGATGGGAGGGTGGTATTGGTGAAGGTTGACACTTTCAAGACTGTTGTAGATGCACTGACGAAACCTATGGGCACAGATAAGTTCAAATGGTGTTTAGAGTCTATGGGCCTCTTGGCCCCTAGAAGTTAAACCTTGTCATTCTATTAGCTCTTCCAGGGTGTTTGATAAGTGGGAGAATGTTGGGAATTAAGGTATCTCAACCTTTCAATTCCTAGCATTGGTTATTTAATTATTTATTTATTTATTTGCTCAATTTTGTATTTAATTGCACATTCAGTTTTGGCATTTAGTTTGAGGTGGCATTGTGACATGTCATCTTACTTGGAATATACTTTGAATGGTCAAGCCAAACACATGTGGATTTGGGCATCCCATTTGAGGTGGCAATAATAAGCCATGTGTCAGCATCTTGGATTATGATGGAGGAGTTATTTTGTATGACAGAATCTATGACGCGTAAGAGCCAAGTATAGAGATTCCTATGACAAGTGAAGACAAGTGTTATAAAGTATCTTTGCATGAGAGAAAGGCATCTTTGGGTGCCCAAGTTGCATTATGACATGTTGTAAGGGGAATATTTTATTTTTAGTCGTGTATGATAGATTCTCTTACAACATTAAATGTTGTCATGTTGTAGTTACTTATGACAGTTGTAAGATGTGTAAGAGCATCTATCATTGCCTATTTTTAGCCTTGGAGCACTCTGCCATGGGAAGTCAAATCTGCCATGTTATGACAAATGTAAGAGAGTTGAAAACATGTTGAACAAGTGTCCTTTGACCAGGTAAATGGCCATGTGGCCAAGATGGATGCCCATCTCTAGAGGCTTCTCAATATTGCCTTGTAACTCTATATAATGCATTGTTTTGGAGTAGTAGTTGCATAGTGTTTGTACAAATACTATTATGCTGCCGAAATCACTCCAGAAATGATATTTGTAGACTCCTAGAAGAACTTTCATTGCAAGTGTATTGTAATCCTTTACAGATTTGTTAATACATTGTGCAGGTTTTGGAGTGTGGAGTTTTTTTACCTAAAAAGGTTTTCCCCATGATATATCTTGTGTCAATCTCTTTCTATGTGTTGTGTTGCTATTGTAATCTTTATGTTATGTGTTTAACATTGCTGCAATTGTAAGAATTTAAAAGAATTTGCATATTATTCCCCTCATTAGGTTGGTGTAGGAAGTGTGTTCCGCGTACCTTACTTCCTTTCAAAAACCAGCCTCATAAATAAAAATAGATTTGCAATAGATTTTATGGGCATTAACCCAAAGGAATCTTGAACTCCCTGATACAAAGTTTTATGGGCTCCAACCCAAAGGAAGCTTCAACTCCCTAATACACAATTTTATGGGTTCCAACCCAAAGGAAGCAACAACTCCCTAAAGTGCTACAATACTTACAAGAAGAGGCTCCAACCTCTATACTGAAACACTTGACTAATTATGATGGTTCAATCACTTATGCAGTATCATCTCCTTTAACTCTTTGAAATTGAGTTACTCAGATAACCTCAACACCTTTGTTCTATCGTCTCTACTCAAAACAACTCCACAATACACTCTGACTCTGTTATGAATCATGCATCATAGCCTTCAGAGTTACTTTTCAACTTTCAGATCTTTTTTCGCACACACATACACTCACTTTCTCACACTCGCACACACCAAAACAATCTTCTATCCTTCATATATATCCTCCACAAGTCTTTAAAACATCATCTTTGTCAGCCTAGATGTAACGTGTAATGGTCTAACATGTTGGCTCCCAAATCATCTGCGGTAATGTAGGAATCAAATCCGATTGTGCGGTTCATACCAAGTGATCAACTAGACCTATTTTACCTTCTCCCAACCTTTCCTATTGGCACACACTTCCACACACACAACACAATCATACAAACACACCAAGTCGGCACGCAAACACTTATCCTTTCATGTCTTAGTTCCAAACCCTATGCGGTACCGGACAAGAGAGATATCACTGTTTGGATCAAGCCATTAACTCTATATGATCTATAAAGCCTTCTCATACACTACTTTTTTATTTATGCTTCTTCTTGCTAGCACAAGTAATTAAACCTTGATGTCAGTATCCCTACATAGTCTGGTAACACAGTCTTGATATAGAACATTGAGAAACATACTTGTGGTGATCAAAACACTTGAAACCTAAACTAAGCATACACACTAATCATCTGAACTTATCTTTTAGACAGCAAAGCCAAACATCAAAGTGCGGTGAAATGTGGTGGCTTTTTGTTCTACCTCTGATAACCTTATACAACAACATGACTTATTCTTACTAAATTGACTCTGGAAACCATTGGGGTAACTTTTATGCTCTGAAACTTGGATCATGCATACCACTTATCTATTTTTAGCTATCCTCCAAGCTACAAGGTCATATCTTCAAGTGCAAAAAAATGTGGAGCATTCTTCTGTACCTGTGAGACTGCAAAATCACTATATCACCACTGTCTTCACTCCGCTAACTCTAAAAAGCTTCAAGGTAGTTCTTATGCTCTCAAATCTGAACCACACATACCTTATAGCTATTTCTAGCTAAATTCCAATTTATAGGCTCACGTCTTCATCTAAGGAGGAATGTGATACATTTTCCTGAACTTGTGACACCCTTCATAACTGGAAATTTACCTAGACGGTTTTCCTCAGCAACTTTCTTCATCAATCACCAAGCATCATAACTCCATATCATCAAAATACAACATATGCAACCAATGTAACACATTAAAGACAACACTTCAAACACTTTGACAACTTACACTTATCCATGAACTTCAGAAGATAAGGTACAACTGTGTACAAATGATATTGATCCCTTATGTCTTTCATCATCACTGCTCCTCTGATCGTCACTCCTTTGACAACATATACAACAATATTCCTTCCACATCACAAATCTTTTGACATCAATGACAACATATGCAACAAATCCAAAGTAAGTCGCTAGGTGGTTACGAGGTTTTATTATCCAAGGGACCACTGAATTGGCTAATAACAAGATGAAGCTTTCTGACTTCTAATTAGGCGATTACAGGTTCATGTCCCATCAATCATACCAAAAACTATTGATGGTCCTTTGTGTTTATCTAGTTTGGACAAGTCAATGCACCACTCAAGACTAACAACAATGGAAAGATAAGTTGACATTGGACATAACCAACATATTGATCTCTAGGTTAAGCGTTGACTCCCTATCTATATAGCTTACAACTAATTTATATGGAAAAGGATGAAGTGCTTAATTCAAATTACAAAGGTAAAAATGCCATAAGTTGAAAGAGATTTCTTCACATGTTCAGACAAAATTTACAACTCACTGTAATAAAATAATTGATAATGATAAAATAGAAACAACCACAAAAATTATAATATTTCATGTACATCAATGATGAGTCAGAATTTCTAGAATAACATCTTCATAAATTAATGTTTGTGATAATGTTTTAGGATTACATATGGTGCAACATAGTTCGTCATTAGAAATAAATACAAAGGTGTTCTTTTACTGAACATGAGAAAATGACGAGAAACTAATACATCAGGCTCAAATGCTCAGTTATATGAACAAATCCTACCCAAAATGGCTTAACAGTCACTATATATAGAAGGATATCTATGCCTCATCATATTATCTTCTAGAATCTACCTCTTGAGAACCTATAGGTTGGCAAGAAGATGCACACTATCACTGATTAATGATTGTTCCCTCTATAATTCCTTTGCCTTGAATGATTTGGGGAAGATTGAGATATCCCCAATAATAAATCACATCACATATGAATTGTGAATGCAATCTTTGGGCAAGTGAGATGTTTAATTATTGATAGTTTTAGAAACAATTAGTAATGAATGTCAAGCCACCTATGATATTAATCTTTATTGCAGTGGTTGGGGATTAAATACTACATCGACTAAACCTCATCAAACCCATCAATACTTGGACTCAATTGAAGATGTGTCACATGTAAGAGTCACAAAATAGACTCAAGAGATGCCTTGGATCACCTACAATCAAAACAACCTTCCACAACAAGAGAGAAATAATAAAAATGATATTTTCCAAAGAATGAGATGGTGCATACGTGATACAAGATACACAATATATGATCCTCACATATGTATAATGAGATACCTTGCTTATATAGGTAAGGTTGAGACCTATGGAAACATCTGATCATGACATGTGTTTTAATCCTATGAAATGAGACATAAATATTAAATGCCCTAAGTAAACTTAACTAGACAAGTGGGAATAGGACTTGATATGGAACCAGTTAGGTAATATACCTTGTTCACACTAACACCCCCCTTTCGTGCAACTTAGGGAGAAGTAAACAAATTCAAAGATGCAAAGATGGGTCCTATCTACAAGGCCATGTTAAGTACCCATGTATGAAATATCTCTCACAAATGAAGTAAAGGAGAAAAACCTGTAGGAGAAAACCCCTCTCCAAAAGAGAGAGAACATGCAAACAAACATGTACAAGTGATGGAGTGATGGAAGGACTCAACACCAAGACCCCCAAGGACTACATCCATCATGAATATACAATTAATAGCTTCCCCATAAGAGGGAAAGAATGAGATTAGATATACCCCTTAAAGAAGTAGCTTCCATGGCAATGGTGAATGGTCGAAGACAAACATAATCCACTATTTGTAAACAACATTTGTTCCCTTGGGAATAAACAAATCCATTGGTTTAATAGAAGAAACTCCATATCCAAAACAAGAGGCGAGGGAAGAAGTTTCATGAAGAATGATGTCTCTAAAAACTACTCAAGTGTCCACGTGTCACAATCAATAAATGACACAAAATCAAGAACTCCAAGCCTAATCAAAGAATGTGACAATCCAAGATAATAGGAAAACTCATGATCAACAATCTCCAAAGACAAAGATGGTGTGACAATAGCCATGCTATCATTAAAGAGGAGATGAATGTCCTCAAGTGTGTCCTCTAAATCTACAAGATGGGACTCACAAAGCAAATCTAAAAGACCTATCAAGTAGTCATCCCATAAACATTTGAAAGACAGTAAACAACTATTGATTAGGATGAAGGGAAGTCTCAATCAATGAATGTGAACGATCAACAAGTGTATTTGTAGGAGAAGGAGTGGAAACCTGATCATCCTCATCATCTAAATGTGTAAGGTGTTCCAAAGAATCAAACTCCTATTTTGTATCATAGTCATATGGTATATTGTCTGAATCATCAAGAGGTATAAGACAAACTGAAATAGGATCATTTGGGAATGGCTAAGCTAAGTATCAAGATCTCCATATATATCCCAAATTTTGGTCCACATAGCATCGGGACATTTAATGTGCGAAATGAAACACAAAGTGCCATCAACATGGTAACCAATCACTAGTAGAACATTATCTTTTTTGGAATTCCAAACAAACTTCTTCCAATAAGTACTTGGTTGAGGAACAAGACCATATAGATGTGGCAAAAGATGAAGCCAATGCAAGTGTTTCACAAAAGCATCTCTCAATTATTTATAGTTCCCCTTTTTCAAGATGATTAGAGAAGGATGAAATGAAAAACCCGTAATAAACTAATATAGATCTCCAAAACTGAAATTAAAGCTCCCCAAACAAAAACAACCACCAATTTCAACAATTTTTCCAATCAATAAGTGAAAAGTACCCAATATAGCCTCAAACTAAAAATTTGATATCTAAGATAGAATCTATAAAAATGGCATGGAAAGATTGTAATTCTCATAAATACCTTTCCAACTCCTATAAGAAGTTGAAATTTCAATACCATGGGTGCAAGTTATGGCTTGGCAAAGATTAAAAGCAAGTACGGGCTTCAAACAACAAAATTAGGCACCTATAAAAAAATCAGAAAAAACCTATACCACTATGTAGTGTTTAGAACCAACTTTTCGACGCCTATTCATTTGTGAAAATTTGATCTCCTGGTAAAAAGATATAGCTCCAGAAAAAATGCCCTTTTAGGGCATGTAGAGAGGACAAAAGTAACTCGATGATGACGCTTGGGCAGCTAGTTGTGGAATGATGGCCCTCTGGTGATTTCCACCAATGGTGGTGATGAGTTCTGCAGTGGTGGTGGTCTAGTTTCAAAAGCTAGTGGATGTGGCTCCCCGGGATGTTGGTTGATTTATCCCCCCCCCGAGCTGGGGGTGATCGAGGCCTAGGCCCTAATATGACCTCAGGCTTCAACCTTTAAATTATGTCACTCCCGGTGGGGGTCAAAGCACCTGCGGTTAATAACCGTAGCACCAATAATTAAACTGCAAGATAATAAAATAAATTATCGGATTAAAACCTTCTAACTACTGTTCATAAATGAAAAATGATCAGACTGAACCAATTAACTGCCACAAAACAATAACCGTTGGATAATCCAGAAAACCATATAATACAAATTGTTGGATTAAAAAGCCTACCCAATGATTACACCGATGAAGGATAATGTTGATGACTATGATGTGGTCGTATAGTATAGATCCATACGGATTATGTGATTTGTATAAAAATTTTCTACCAAAATTTTGAAAAACCTCAAAATTTGACGAAAAAATTTTGACGTCAAAATATCAAGTGTTATATGTCAAAATTTGTCTTCCGGGTGTTCTAGATGCAATGGCAAGATTTGTTTTGCACCATGATGCATTGTATAAAACTTCTTGGCAAAGAATCTCCAAAATGAGGGAGGGGAATTGCAAATCTGAAGCTCTCATACCATGTCAGAGTCACACAATAGACTCAAGAGATGCCCAGAATCACCTATAATCAAAACAACCTTCCACAACAACAGAGAAGCAATAACAACAATATATTGCACAAGAATGAAGATGATGCGTACATGATACAAGATACACAACATATGATCCTCACATATGTACAATGAGATACCTTGCTTATATAGGAAAGGTTGAGACCTAGGAGAACATGTGATCATTGTTGGGAATTAAGGTGTCTCAACCTTTGCAAGTTCCTAGCATTTATTATTTAATTGTATTTATTTTTTGCCTATTATTGTAATTTGTATGCAAATCTTATTTTGTCACTTTGTGGGAGTTGACACGGTGATGTGTCATCCTACATGGAAGGTGACTAGATGTATTTTGTCCTCATACGAGGAGATAGGCATCCCACTTTGTGGTAGAAGACTTTTTCCATGTGTCTGCATCTTTTGGGTATTGTAAGAGGTTTATGATGCGTGAGAGTTATGATAGGTGAAGACAAGTGTTAGAAAGCATTTTGCATGGAGGAAGTAGTGTTGCAAGTATGGGCCTAACTGGTGTTGTCATTGATGTCAACATACTTCTGTTGCATTATGATAAGGATTGGATGAGCTGTGTGCTGAGGATATTGAGAAAATTAGTCTCAATCAGGATTAGTGAAGAACAATGACGACAGTAAGGTAAAAGTCAAAGATAGGATGCGGATTAAAGGGTTTGTAGATATGTGTCTTAAGGTGATCCAGTAGAGATTTCAGAGGTCCGCATGAAGACATGAAGAAGTTGTGGTCGCTCAAGTAAAATCAGTTCCAGTAGGTGTTCAGAGGTGACAAAGTGTTACAGAAAGGTCTGGTGAGATCTGGAAATGCATTATCTTGTTCAGCAGATTTGAGGGAGTGTTGGGAAAGTCCTTATGATGTGTTAACTCGATTGGTTCATGGTTTGAAGGCCCGCAAGCATCTATTTCTTTGTGACAGTAATGACAGATTGTGTTCTTGAGGTTCCGGATGAAGGAGAGATGAGTTTCAGTAAGTAGATGAAGTATGGATGTTCTTGATGATTCAGGCAAGCTTGTGGAGGTCTTTGGATCATGTTCAGTTCATGTTGATGGTCTGCATTAAAGTTGGAGCTCGCAATAGAAGAATAACTTCTGGATGATGGTGTTCTTCTTGAGATTGGTCGACCGGATCAGTTACACATCCTGCGGATGTTCTTGTGGATGTTTGTCGACTTAGATGATCATTCCTAAGTTGATGTCTTGTATAAATAAGAGATTACAAAGTCATTTCAAAAGTGGTCTCGGTGGAGATGAGTGTGTGGTAGCGAGGAGGAGAGCGAAAGGCCGAGCAGAAGTATTGGGCTTAAATGGAACTAATTCAAGCATGGTGAAGATGCTATTCTCCAGTTCATGTATGTCATACTTATTTCTTTGTAGACAATGTGCCTCTTGTAGGCAGTGAGCCTCTTGTGAGCAGTATGCTCAGGCAGTGAGCCCTAATTGGCATGTGCCATTTTGTTCTTTCTATTCTTCTAACAAAGAATACAATCTTGGGTTAATCACCCTGTGGTTTTTCCCTTAACCGAGTTTTCCACGTCAAAATCTTGGTGTCTTATGTGTTGATGTGTTTCTACTTTTGATTTGAATGCATTATGTTTTATGATTGATATACTGCTAATCACTAAGAGGATTTAAGTTTGTAATTAGAGAAAGTTTTGCACAACTAATTCACCCCCCCTCTCAGTTGTGTGCTCTAAGTCTAACAAGTAGGTGCCCAAGTTTGACTATGACAGGTTGTATGAGAATCTGCTATTAATAGTCAGTTATGACATATTCTCTTACAGTTGTAAGAGTTGTCATATATGATGGATTTTATGACATTGTAAGAGCATCTGTCATACCTTAATTGGGCAAAGTTGGGGTGCCCAAGTTGGGGGTTGTAAGAGATGAAAGAGAATCTCTTACAAGTGTCATACGCATGTTTTATGGCCTTGGAAATTGGGCCACATGGATTTGGACGAGTTCCTTGTGTGATTTCCTCTAGATGCTACCTCCATTTGTACTACTTCTCTATATATACAGGTGCTTAGAGTTGGAGATGTATGGTTCATTTGCAGGTATCGTTATGCTGTGAAAATTACTCCAGATTTGACATTGTGACAACTCCTGGAAGAACTTGCATTGCAAGTGTGTTGTAATCTCCTTCAGATTTGATAATACATTGTGCAGGTTTTGGAGTGCAGGGTTTTTCACCCAAAAGGGTTTTCCCCATGTATATCTTGTGTCATTGCATTTATACTTGCTTGTGAATGTGTGTTAATCTCCTTGTTAATGTGAAACCTAATTGTAACTATAAATAGTTAAGAAAAATTTGCACTACTTTCCCTCATTAGATTGGTGTAGGAAGTTGTTTCCACTTACCTTGCTTCCTTTCAGCTGGTATCAGAGCCTGGCCAGTTTTGGTCCTAGTTACTGGATAGAGGGTTTTTTGTACTAATCTTTGATTGAGTGGGAGTCTTGCAGAGCATTTTTGTGGTCTTGTTGCACTGAGAAGATGACAAACACATATGGGAGATTCGAGACTAAAAAATTCAATAGAGGCAACTTTGAGTTGTGGAAACTCAAGATGGATGATATGTTGGTGGATAGAGATTTATGGCTCGTGATATTTGACACCAAATCCTAGAGCATGAAACAAGAAGATTGGGATCAAATGGATCATAAGGCCAAGGGTCTCATAAATCTCTGTTTGACTGATTATGTGCTCTTGAACGTCCATGAGGAGAAAACTGCAAAAGAGTTGTTGAAGAAGCTTAGTGATGTTTATCGGGCTAAGTCCTTTGTAAACAAGCTATTCTTGAGAAAGAAGCTATCCTCTATGAGGATGGAAGATGGAGGATTTGTGGTATATCATCTTAGTTTTTTTAATATACTTGTTGCTCAATTGACCTTTGTTGGTGTGAAGATGGAGGAGGAGGATCGTTGCATGACATTGTTGTGTTCTTTACCAGATTCGTGGGACCACCTTGTGATGGCCATTGGGAGTACCACTACCACCTTCGAGATGGATGAAGTGGTTTATTCATTGTTGTCTAAAGAAATTTAGAGAAAGTCTTCTGAAATGGCTAATGAGGCTCTTGCGATTCGTGGTAGGTCCAAGGAAAAAGGAAAGAAGAAGGACAAAAAGAAAGAAGACAAAGGAAGATCCAAATCCTGTGGGAGATCAAAGTATCCTAGAAAGTTCAAGGCCTTATGTTGGAATTGTAAAAAACCTGGTCATTTCCACAAGGATTACAAGGAGGAGAAAAAGAAGAAGAAAAGCCATGATTCTAACTATGACAAGTCCTCTCAAGATGATAGAGAAGCATTTGTTGTTGCCTTGGCAACACATGCATCTAAGGATATGTGGTTAATTGATTATGGTGCATCATTTCATATGACATCCCACAGAAACTAGTTTTCAAAGTATGAAGAGTTTGATGGTGGGAAGGTGTACCTGGGTGATGACTCTCACCTAGAAACAATTGGTTGTGGAAGAGGCTTGATCAGATTCCCTGATGGTCGAGTGAAGGGGATCAATGGTGTACTGCATATCCCTGGGTTGGCACGAAACCTGTTGTCTATAAGCAAACTAAATGATGTGGGTGTGTAGGTTGTTTTCTCGAATGGAGGATGCAAGATGATGAGAGGAGCTATGGTGTTGGTTAAGGGTGTTTAGATTGGCACTCTGTTTCATCTTGATGCATACGTGGTTCAATGCAATAGTGCCTCTGTTTCAAAGAAGAGAACTTCAAATTCTTCATCCTCACCATTGGAACTAGCAGCCAAGAAGACTGTTGCATCTACTTCTGATGGTCGTGCATTCTAGGTACCCAAGGGTGCTCATTCTATGGAAATGAAACTTCCTGCTGAGAAAACAATGTTGTGGCACCAAAGGCTTGACCATATTGGTGAAAAGGGTATGAGGACCCTGAAAAATAAAAACCTCGTTGAGGGTATGGATGATTGTAACCTTGAGTTCGATTTCTGTGAACACTGCATATATGGAGAACAAAATCATGTTTAGTTTTACCATAGTTCTCATAAATCTTCTAAGGTGTTTGATCTAGCTCACTCTAATGTTTTTGGTCCTGTTAATGTTCCTTTGATTTCAAAATCTGTATATTTTGTTTCATTTATTGATGATTATAGGAGAAGGACATGGGTGTATTTCCTTAAGAGTAAATCTGAAGTTTTTGCAAGATTCAAAGAGTTCAAAGCTCTTGTAGAGAATCGGAAAGACAAAAAGATTAAATGTTTGAGAACTGATAATGGTGGTGAGTTTTGCTCAACAAATTTTGATAAGTTATGTAAAGAACAAGGTATTGAGAGGCATAAGACAACTCTATATACTCAACAAAATGGAGTTGTAGAAAGAATTAATAGAACATTGATGGAGAGGGCTAGGAGCATGTTAAGTGGAGTTGGCCTAGAACAAAAGTTTTGGGTTGAATCTATTGCTACCACTTGTTACCTGGTTAACAGGTCTCCTACATCGGCTCTCATTAACAAGACCCATATGGAGGCATGGTCTGGTAAGAATCCTTCGTTAAGACACATTCAATTATTTGGTCATGAGGCATATGCACATGTGCCTAAGGAGAAGAGGTCCAAGTTTGAGAACAGGGCAGTTAAATGTATCTTCATCGGTTATGGTATCGGTGTGAAAGAGTACAAGCTATGGGATTCAATGGCTGAAAGAGTTCTGTATAGCAGAAGTGTGATCTTCAAAGAGCTCAATCCCTATTTTGTTGTTTTACAACCAGAGAAAGAGTAAAATAAAGATGATGCGGTTCAACTTCCTCCCACCCTTGAGAAAGTTCAACCGAAGACACCAGTTAGATCTGACGATGAGGAGAGATCTAGGAGCTCTGAAAGTTCAGAAGAAGAAGATGAAGAACCTCAACCTCAACTTATGAGGATGTCCATGAGAACAAGGCAACAACCTGAAAGGTTTGGTTATTTGTTACATGATTCTAGTCGTATTTTTGCTTTGATTTCTAATGCTGATGAGCCTAGGACCATAAGGGAGGCTATGGGTATGAAAGATGTAGGTTCCTGGAAGGAGGCCATGGAAGAAGAGATGGCTTCTTTGGAAAAGAATAATACTTGGGACTTGGTGCATTTGCCTAAAGGAAGAAAGCATGTTGGATGCAAATGGGTGTTTAAGAAAAAGTTTGGTTCAAACGACAGCATTGAGAAATATAAGGCAAGGTTGGTCACGAAGGGGTATTCATAGGTGGAGGGAATTGACTATGGTGAGATTTTCTCTACAGTTGTAAAGCTGACATCTATTCAGTTCCTATTATCTATTACAACAACATATGATTTAGAGATGGAGTAAATAGATGTGAAGACAACATTCCTTCATGCTGACTTGGAGGAGGAGATTTATGTCACAGCCAGAGCACTACATTGTGAAAGGTAAAAAAAATCCTATTTGCACGTTAAAAAAGTCTTTGTATGGTCTTAAGCAGTCTCCTAGGATGTGGTACCAAAAGTTTGATGCTTTTGTATTGAGTATTCGATTTCTGAGATCAAAATTAGATCATTGTGTTTACTTTAAGTTTGATAATGATCGCATTCTCATTATAGTATTGTATGTCAATGAAATGTTGCTAATTGGGAATGGTAAAGGTTTGATTTCTGATTTGAAGTCTCAGTTGTCAGCACAATTTGAAATGAAAAATTTAGAGGTAGCCAGGTACATTCTGGGATGGAGATCAGAAGAGACAGAGCATACATAAAACTTTGGTTAAGCTAGAGTAAGTATGTGAAGACTGTGTTGGAGAGATTTAGCATGGCAGATTGTAGACCTTTGACTATTCCTGTTACGATGGGGACAAAGTTGTATGTTACAAATTGTTTGAAGTCTCCTTTTGAGATGGAGGATATGAGTAGAGTACCTTATGCCAATGCGGTTGGCAGATTGATGTATGCGATGGTCTGTACAAGATCAGACATTGCCCAAGTAGTGGAAGTCCTTAGCCAATTCATGGCTAATCCTAGACGAATACATTGGGATGCGGTAAAGAGAGTTTTTAGATATCTACAGGGTACTTCCGAGTATGCCTTGTACTATCATGGTTATCCTACTGGTTCTCAACATTCTATGAGTATTCATGGATTTAGATTAGGCAGGTGACATTAATAGCAGGAGATCCACTAGTGCTTATGTGTTCACTATGTTCGGTGATGCTATTAGTTGGATGAGTAAGCAGCAACCTGTGGTCGCTTTGTCCATGACTAAAGTAGAGTACATGGCAGCTACTCATGCTTGTAAGGAAGCCATTTGTCTTAAGAGATTGTGTTCTGACATTGGGTTTAATGCAGGGAAGATTACCATTTCTTGTGACATACAGAGTGCCATATGTTTGGCAAAGAATCCTACTTTCCATGCAAGGACCAAGCACATTAATGTGCAGTACCACTTTGTACGTGATATGGTAAAGGATGGGAAGGTGAATTTGGAGAAGGTTGATACATTAGCGAATGTTGTAGATTCCTTGATGAAGCCCGTGAGCACAAAGAAGTTTAGATGGTGTTTGGAGTCTATGGGCCTCTTGGCCCCTAAAAATTAAATCCTATCATTCTATTGGCTATTGAAAGGTGTTCAGAAAGTGGGAGAATATTGGTAATTAAGGTGTCTCAACCTTTGCAAGTTCATAGCATTTATTATTTAATTGTATTTATTTTTTGCCTATTATTGTAATTTGTATGTAAATCTTATTTTGTCACTTTGTGGGAGTTGGCACAGTGATGTGTCATCCTACATGGAAGGTGACTAGATGTATTTTTGTCCTCATATGAGGAGATAGGCGTCCCACTTTGTGGTAGAAGACTTTTGCCATGTGTCGACATCTTTTGGGTGTTGTAAGAGGTTTATAATGCGTAAAAGTTATGACAGATTCCTATGACAGAATCTATGACATGTAAGAGCTAGAAATAGAAGATCCTATGACAGGTGAAGTCAAGTGTCGAAAAGCATCTTGCATGGAGGAAGTAGGCACCCAAGTTTGACTATGACAGGTTGTAAGAGAATCTGCTATTAATAGTCAGTTATGACATATTCTCTTACAATTGTAAGAGTTGTCATAAATGATAGATTTTATGACATTGTAAGAGCATTTGTCATACCTTAATTGGGCAATCTCTTACAAGTGTCATACGCATGTTTTATGGCCTTGGAAATTGGGCCACATGGATTTGGACGAGTTCCTTGTGTGATTTCCTCTAGAAGCTACCTCCATTTGTACTACTTCTCTATATATACAGGTGCTTAGAGTTGGAGATGTATGGTTCATTTGCAGGTATCGTTATGCTGTGAAAATTACTCTAGATTTGACATTGTGACAACTCCTGGAATAACTTGCATTGCAAGTGTGTTGTAATCTCCTTCAGATTTGATAATACATTGTGCAGGTTTTGGAGTGTGGGATTTTTCACCTGAAAGGGTTTTCCCCATGTATATCTTGTGTCATTGAATTTATACTTGCTTTTGAATGTGTGTTAATCTCTCTGTTAATGTGTAACATAACTGTAACTATAAAGATCTAAGAAAAAATTGCACTACTTTCCCTCATTAGATTGGTGTAGGAAGTTGTTTCCGCTTACCTTGCTTCCTTTCAATCATGAGAAGTGTTTTAATCCTATGAAATGAGACATAAATATTAAATGTCCTAAGTAAAATTAACTATATAACTATGAATAGGACCTAATATAGAACCAGTTAGGTAATATACCCCGTTCACACCAACATTGCAGTCCATAAGCTAAGATGCAGATGTACATCATGGTTATGGAGGGATGAAAACATTCATTGATTCTTGCAAGTTGTTGGATAAGATTTTGATCTGGTGGATTAGATGTCTTGTGGTATAACCCAAAGCCTATACCTTCAACTCTTTTATAAACTCTTGTGGTGATGGCACTTAGCCTGATGTATTATCATCTTTTGTGTCGAAGACTTTGTGGGACTTGCCACAAGGTTGGTACCACCTTTATAGCTCATAATGACTTAGCGGTTGATGGGTTAGACGAATAGTGAGGCCCTAATATATTATCTCACCTCCTTTTGTTGAAATCCTCATGAGCCATTAGATGAGATTTTGATCTAGCAGTTTGGATGGCTTGTGGGAACCCAAAGCTAGTCCATTTTACTATCACTTTTAACAACAAAGCCTCGACATTCTAATGAAAGGAAAGAAGTGAAAATAGAAAATATGTGGCAATGTACAACATAAGGCTACATAGAATATCATCCATCTATAATGGAAAATCACTATGCTACTTTTTCCTAATGCTATCTTTTCCTAACCATATCTCCTCCTATCCTTTTGCTTTATCATTTTTTAGCATGGGTTAAATTAGTTTTCATTCTAAATTCTTATAGTATCTTTAGCTTAGTTGTAGCTTATTAGCAGAATAGAAAAGGAAGTGCGACTTCTCTAGAGGTGTCGACATGAATTTGTGAAAAACAAAGGATTCACATGTTCCTATGATGTTGGAGCTTCTCAAGTACTAGTTAAAAATCTATGAGCACATCTTTTCATTTGATTTGGTAAGTTGTGGTCATGGATTACAAGGTTTGTAAGCCTAGAAGGATTAAGAACCCACACTTTTCTATAAGCACTCAAGTTTGTAATTTATCTCCTAGTAAGAGCTTTCCCCGAATGTCCATGGTTGAAAATCTAATGCTGATAGTTTTCTAGCACACCCAGTGGGACTTGACTCAGACTTCCCATAGGTTTTGATATTCAATGTTACTATTTGTGCAATTTTTTTAGAAATGAAGGTAAACAACTACAAGTAGAAATATGATCTCAATAATATGTATGCATGCATGTGTACAATCGAATGGAGATTGCAATAGACACAAAACTATAACACCCAGAAACAATAGATCAAAGAACTAAAACACAACACCATTTGTACGTGGAGAAAACCCTTTCAGGTAAAAAACTTCACCAAGAAGAGAGGCAAAAGCTTGTATTAATCTACAAATAAGCTAGTATAATACATCAACACCAATCTCTCCTTCAGTCTTCAATCCGACAACCTTCTGACTATACCTGTATAAAAGTCCCTCACACTGAACAACACTTACAATGCATCATAATATATAGAAGATGAACAACCATGAAAATGACATCCAACTTGGGATTCTCAATGCCCTCCTTTGAATCTTGCATGTATGCCAACATGTAATGACCTCTTGCACACCTCTTGCACCTATCATAGAGCATCTTGCATGCATGGGCGCATGGGGTCAAAAATAACATCTTACAACTCAATTATTTGTCATAACAGTTATAGAATCTTATGACAACTTAAAGTTGTCATAGATTCTGTTACAACTTATGACAGTTGTCATAAATACAAAAAATAACTCGTTCCAAAAGGTGGCACCTAGATTCTCCTAATTAACCTTTTACCATTTACCATGATGCCAACTACTAAATGTAACTCTACAACAAACTCTCGGTAACAATTAATTACTATTGCTAGTAATAATTATTTACCATACCAGTAAATATGTTTTAACTGTTGTTGGTGAAACTCTACATCACTTATGGGTGAAGTACAAACAATAATACAAATAAATAAACATGGAATTTACAAGGTTGATGGCACCTTAATCCCAACATTCTCCCACTTGACATCATACACTATAAATACACCCATAGGAAAAACATGAAACAACTAAGCACTAGGAGCAAGGCCCATGGCCTCCTTGCACCACGTAAACATTTTTGTGCTCATAGGTTTAGTAAGAGAATCTGCAACATTTCCTAAGTGTCAATTTTCTTCAGCTCAATCTATCCATTTGCAACCATTTCTCGAACAAAGTGATACTAAACATCAACATGTTTTGTCTGAGCATGATGCATAGGATTCTTGGAAAACATATAGCACTCTAGCTATCACAGCCAATCTGAATGATTTACTGAAACCTTGAATATCATGAAAGGACAATAACATTAGAATAAAACAATGTAAATATACCTTAACCCTTACACAAAATCAGACTTCTGATAGGACGGAATGGAGTGCACCCAAGCTCCATTGGATTTGTTTTGTTGATGTTGCAATGTGTACTGCACATGCAACTAGCATAACTTGGAAATGATATGGAAGCAAAGTATCTTGAAAATGATAATAGAGATAGAAAAATAATAGATGTGTGCGTGTGTAGATTTGTTGGGGGCTTGATTTGAAATAAGAGTTTAATGGATGGCCAAGATTAGAAGGGTGAGGTGTGAGGTGGACGGATAGGATTGAAATTTGAAGTTAGTGGTTATGATGCTCATTTAATGAGGATGACAAGTGACTAAAATAAGGATAGGGGTGGGGAAATAAGATTATTTAATTGATATGTGAAGAGGAAGTGCTTATGACACACATTTAAGGAGGTTAAAAATAGGGACATGAGTGGGAATAAATAATTTAAATAATAAAATTATTTGAATTATGAGAGACATGTGGGACTTAAATAAATATTTAATTTATTTAGATTGGATGATGGAGGAAAATGGGATTAAATAAATTATATTTATTTAATTTGGTGTAAGAGGAGGATAAATGGATAAAAGGGATTAGTTAAATAAATATAATTTATTTAACCAATGGAAATGATGGAAGGGGTCATGAAAGGGGCCTAGAACCAAATGTGTTGCAAGATGTCACAAGGTGATGCAAGCTAATGTCGAAAGGTAATGTCGTAAGACATGGTCAAATTTAGATGTCTACATTTTGCCCCTCTTTGATATGATGTTGCAACTAAGAGAGGTAACATCATTTCAAAGAAGAAAAGGTATGGATGAAGGAAATGGATTCCCCAACCACTTGAAGGAGTGACAAGGAGGAATGAATGTAAGGATGGGATGACCCCTCAAGAGGATAGGCTGGTTAGAAGAACATGGGTATTCTCTCAAAATGGATGAAAGGGGTTGGATTCAAGAGAAAGGATGGAAAAGGCTAAGGGTTAGAAATGGATAGTTAGGATGAATTGTTAAGTTAAAAGAAATAGGTGAACTAGATAGTGGATAAAGATAGGTTGAGAAATGAAGGATGGTCTAGAATAGAATTTGGAAACAGATAAGCTATAGTCATAATGGATATAGTGGATAGAGAGGAGATGGTTATGCTGCTATAGTATGTAGAGCAGCCCTAGTTTGACGTAGTAAGAGGATATTATGTACCAAGGTATAAGGGACTAGGGTGACTTTGTATCCTTTGTACGGACTTGCCCAGCGTAATACAACCTTGTCTAGACACAAGATATGCATATTAGTTGGAGTAAGAATAATTTGATATAAATGCAAGATAAAATGATAACATGTTGGATCTAGGGCATACAACTGAGAGGGGGGGGGGGTGAATCAGTTGTATAAAAACTTGCTTTCTATTTCAAACACTTGATTCGTCTTGTTAGTTAACAGCATATCAATTAATCATCCATGAAAGTAAAACGCACAAGCACAAGAGCAGATAAACATCAACACATTGAACACCAAGATTTTGACATGGAAAACCTGGTTAAGGGAAAAACCACGGGGTGATTAACCCAAGGATTATTCTCTGTTAAAAGAATAAGAAAAGAATGGCACTTGCCAATTAGGGCTCACTGCCCGAGCACATTGCTCACAAAGAGGCCCACTGCCTACAAGGAGACACACTGTCTACAAAGTGATAAGAATCACAGTCTTGAACTGGAGAATGACATCTTTACCATGTCCGGATCAGTTCCATTTAAGCCCAAAACCTCTGCTCTGCCTTTCGCACTTCTCTTTGCTACACCACTCTCATCCACACAATCCCTATTAAAAAATGAACTCACAAACCTTTATTTATACAAGACATCGACTTAGGAACAATCATCTAAGTCAGCAATCAATCATAAAAATATCCGCAAGATGAATAACACATCCGGTCGGCCACCTCAAGAACATTCGCAGGATGAGCAACTCATCCGGTCGGCTAGTCAGAACAAGAACTTCATCCGGAAGAATATCTTCAATTCCGGGCTCTACTATCAATGTGGACCAACAACACAACCTCAACATGATCCAATAACCTTCACAAGCCTGCCTGAATGACCAGGTACATCCGCACTTCCTCTACTTACTGGAATCTCTTCTCTTCCTTATCTGGAACTTCAGGAACATAGTCTGTCGCCACTGTCACAATGCAAAAGGTACTTCCGGACCTCCAAATCATACACAACTCGAGATGACACATCACAAGGACATCCCAAATGTTCCTTCCAATCCGCAGATTAGGATTATACAATTCCAGACCTCACTGGACCTTTCTGTGATCCTCTGTCACCTCTGAACACTTGCCGGAACCGGTTCCACACCGACAGCCACAACTCCTTCCGATCTTCATGCGGACCTCTGAAATCTTAATTGAAGCATCTCAAGACTCATATCTACAAACCCTTTAATCCGCATCCTTTGGTTCACATCCTATACAATACATTTGTCTTCTTCTCATCACTGTTCTTCACTGTTCCTGACTGAGGCTAATTTTCTCAATATCCTCAGCACACTGCTCATCGAATCCTTCTTGTCAATGCAATATGAGTATGTTGACATCAATGACAACACTGGTTTACCTCATACTAGCAACAATCTCCCCCTTTGTCATTGATGGCAACATATGATGTGAAAAACCATCAAGACAAGAACTTCTCCTTTCTGTCACAGCTCCCCCTATCAGCAACATGTCTTCTCCTCATTTACTGCTCCCCCTTTGATCATCAGCTACTTGTTTTTCACATATCTTCTCTCCCCCTTTGACATCAATGGCAAAGGGCTCATACTTGCAATTCTAACACATCAGAGTCATACCAGCTGCTCCCCCTTAATAGCAGCTCCCCATCATCAATCCGGATCACAAGATATGACTGTGATATCCACCAGACTGATGCACATCAGTGCATCCTAGTTCATCACCGAAGGGGCAATGACCCCTAACTTCTCCCGGAGATATTCAAAAGAGTCCTTGGGAAGAGGTTTAGTAAAGATATCTGCAATCTGATCCTTGGAGGGAACATACTCCAACCTAACTTCTTCCTTGTTCACTTTCTCTCAAAAAGTGAAATTTGATAGATATGTGCTTAGTCTTAGAGTGCAATACCGGATTCTTGGAAATATTAATTGCACTTGAATTATCACAAAAAATTGTGATAGGCTTCTCATATTCAACTTTAATGTCTCTTAGCATCTGCTTCATCCATAAGATTTGAGTGCAACTACCTGCTGCTGCAATGTATTCTGCTTCAGTTGTAGACAGAGATATTGCATCTTGTTTCTTGCTTAGCCAAGAAACCAATCTCTTCCCCAAAAAGAATGCTCCACCACTGGTGCTCTTCCGGTCATCCACATCTCCTGCCCAATCTGCATCTGTGTAAGCATGAAGAGAGAAATCTGGATCTCTAGGGTACCATAGACCATACTCAGCTGTTCCTTTCAAGTACCTAAAAATTCTTTTGATTGCCATAACATGAGATTCTCTAGGATCAGCCTGGAATCTTGCCACAAGACCAACAGCCTGCATTATATCTAGTCTGGTCTGAGTGAGATACAACAATCCACCAATCATTGATCTATACTTTGTCTGATCTACCTTTGGAGAGTCATCATCTTTGCTCAACTTACATCCGGTTGCCATGGGAGTGTTCATTGGCTTTGAATCTTCCATACCAAATTTCCTTAACAATTCTTTCACATATTTGGTCTGAGAAATGAAGACCCATTTCTTTGTTTGAGTAATTTGCAGACCCAAGAAGAAATTCATTTCACCAAGCATAGACATTTCAAACTCACTTTTCATCTGATTTGCAAAAGTTTTACACATACTGTCTCTTCCTCCAAAAATGATATCATCCACAAATACTTCAACAATCAAAATGTTTTCATGATCAATTTTGAAATATAAGTTACTGTCAGCAGTACCTTTGCTGAATCCAATCTGCACAAGATGCTTATCCAACCTTTCATACCATGCTCTTGGGGCTTGCTTTAATCCATACAGTGCTTTCTTCAACTTGTAGACCATATCATCATTGTCAAACAATTGAAATCCATCCGGTTGTTCAATGTAAACTTCTTCTTCCAGATCACCATTTAGGAAGGCAGACTTGACATCCATCTGATATACCTTGAAGTCTTTAAAGGTAGCAAAAGCAAGAAATAATCTGACTGCTTCAATTCTTGCCACCGGAGCAAAGGTCTCTTCAAAATCAATTCCTTCTATTTGAGAGTAGCCTTTGCAGACCAATCTAGCTTTGTTTCTGATTACTTCACCAGCTTCATTTAATTTGTTTCGGAAGACCCATTTGGTTCCAATCACATTCCTGTCTCTAGGTCTGGGAACAAGATCCCAAGTATGATTTTTCTCAATTTGCATTAATTCATCTTTCATTGCTTTGGTCCAGTTTTCATCATTGCAGGCTTCATTTACTGTTTTAGGTTCAATCTTTGAAATCAGACAACATTCATCCTGATTTTGAGCAACATTCCTTCTAGTTTGCACACCTTTGCTTCTGTCACCTATGATCTGATCTTCAGAGTGGTTCAGTGTTACATACCTAGGAATTTTGGGAGTATCCTGCACTGCTGCTTCTTGATCAGGCTCATTCAAACCTATCTCTTCTTCCTGATTTACCAGATCAGGCTGACTCTGACTTACCGGAGAGGATTGAGTTTCTTGAACCTGAACACCGTCTTGGTCATCTTCATCAAACTCATAAAATCTTGAGGGCTTCTCAATTCCTTCATCAACTTTCACATTAGTGCTTTCTATCAACTTCCTCAGTCTCTTATTGTAACACCGGTATGCTTTTCTTTGAGTGGAGTAACCCAAGAAAAATCCTTCATCACTTCTAGCATCAAACTTTCCTAGATCTTCATCTCTTTTAATATAACACTTGCTACCAAATACTCTGAAATATTTCACAGTAGGAGTGATGCCAAACCAGAGTTCATAGGGGGTCTTATCGGTATTGCTTCTGATTTGAACTCGATTTAGAGTGTAGACTGCAGTGCTGATAGCTTCTTTCCAGAACATCTGAGGAATATTTGCTTCCAACATCATTGTCCTAGAAGCTTCCTGGATGGTCCGGTTCTTTCTTTCAACTACTCCATTCTACTGTGGAGTCCTAGGAGCAGACAATTGTCTCCTTATACCCTACTTCTCACAAAAGTCAATGAACTCACCAGATGTAAATTCACCACCTCTATCAGACCTTAGACACTTCAGTTTCAATCCGGTTTGATTCTCTACCATAGCTTTGAAGATTTTGAACTTCTCAAATGCTTCTGATTTTTCTTTTAGGAAGGTAACCCACATCATCTGGGAATGGTCATCAATTAACAACATGAAATATCTATCATCTTGCAGACTCTTGATTCTTGTCGGACCATAGAGATCAGTATGTATCAATTCCAACAATCTGGTAGAGGACTGATCTTTGCTTTTGAAGGAGACTCTACTCTGTTTACCTAGCTGACATTCTTTGTACAAACTATTTGTAGGTTTCATCAATTTTGGAAGATCTCTTACAGCCTGAGTATTGCTTATCTTGATGATGTTATCAAAATTTACATGACACATTCTTCTATGCCATAACCAACTCTGATCAATTTGAACAAACAGACAACTTTTATTTGAACCAACTAGATGAAAGATATTACCTTTTGTCTGAGTACCGGATGCAATTTCAATTCTGGAGCTTGTAAAGATTCTGCATTTTCCATTCTTAAACTGAAGATCATAGCCTTTGTCTACTAACTGACCAACACTGAGAAGATTGTGCTTCAATCCTTCAACATATAGTACATTACCTATTTTGCTCTTTCCATCAAAGGAAATAGTTCCCCTACCTCTGATTCTGCTAGCAGAATTGTCACCAAACTTTACCATTCCTCCTTCATACCTTTCCAAATCCAAGAACTTATCCTTGTCACCAGTCATATGGTGAGAACATCCACTGTCAATAACCCAATCATCCTTTTCTTCCACTTGAGCAGCCAAAGCTTTTTCCACAACCTTGTGATTGACAGATTCAGAGAGTATTGAATCTTCTTCCTTGATGGCATTAAACACCCATTCATTTCCGGATTTGCTTCCTAGTTCTGATTCATCATCTGTTACTCCTTCATTGTCATCTTCTTCATGAACATAATAGCAGTTCTTTTGAAGCCTTTGTCTGTTAGTATTAGTCCTTGCAGATCTTTCCGGATATCTTGAAGCAAAATGACCAATCTTATTGCAGTTGAAGCACTTAAAGGGTAGTTTTCCTTCACACTTACCGGATCCTCTTGGTAGTCTTTTTGCAATGAGGGCTTCAAGTTGAGCTATTTCTGCTTCTTCTTCTTCCATGTCTCTTCTTGCTTGATCATACCATGACATCTTCCTTGAAGAGTTTTCTCCCGGATCAAATCTCTGTTTGCCTTTCACATAGGCACTGGCTTTGAAAGCAGATTCAGTCTTGGGAGGATCATCTCCAAACTTGGTCATTTCAAATGCAGCTAGCTTGCCAGCCAATTGTTCTCTTGTGACAGTTGTGTGGGCTCGAAATTCATCAATTGCAGCAACCTTGATTTTGTAGGCAGCAGGAAGGGATCTGAGGATTTTGCAAACAATCTCATTTTCATCCAGAGTCCCACCAGCATTTCTAATTCCACACACCAGTTCATTCACTCTTGGCATAAAAGTAGTGATGTTTTCATCATCTCTCATCTTCAATCTTTCAAATTTCCCTTTCAGACTTTGCAACCTTGCACTCTTGACAAACTCATCTCCTTCATACAGAAGTTCCAGTTTAGTCAGGATCTCATATGCAGTTGGTAGGTCAATAACATTTGAGAGATTTGAGTCATTCAATGCGCTTAGAAGAGCTTCCTTGGTCCGCAGATTATTTTCAACATCTGTGATTTCATTCAGAGTTGTCAGACCACCTTGTGGAGGTACATATGGTTTTGAAACCATGGCCAAGTATGCTTTTCCCATACATTCCAAGTGACATTTCATGCGACCCTTCCAGAGAGTGAAATTGGTTCCATCGAATTTCGGACTATCCTTTTTGTATGACGACATCCTGGATCTCCTCAAGTGGTTAAGCTCCTTTCAGAGGAACTTGGCTCTGATACCAATTGTTGGATCTAGGGCATACAACTGAGAGGGGGGGGTGAATCAGTTGTATGAAAACTTGCTCTCTATTTCAAACACTTGATTCATCTTGTTAGTTAACAGCATATCAATTAATCATCCATGAAAGTAAAATGCACAAGCACAAGAGCAAATAAACATCAACACATTGAACACCAAGATTTTGATGTGGAAAACCCGGTTAAGGGAAAAACCACGGGGTGATTAACCCAAGGATTATTCTCTGTTAAAAGAATAAGAAAAGAATGGCACTTGCCAATTAGGGCTCACTGCCCGAGCACATTGCTCACAAAGAGGTCCACTGCCTACAAGGAGACACACTGTCTACAAAGTGATAAGAATCACAGTCTTGAACTGGAGAATGACATCTTTACCATGTTCGGATCAGTTCCATTTAAGCCCAAAACCTCTGCTCTGCCTTTCGCACTTCTCTTCGCTACACCACTCTCATCCACACAATCCCTATTAAAAAATGAACTCACAAACCTTTATTTATACAAGACATCGACTTAGGAACAATCTAAGTCGGCAATCAATCATAAGAATATCTGCAAGATGAATAACACATCCGGTCGGCCACCTCAAGAACATTCGCAGGATGAGCAACTCATTCGGTCGGCTAGTCGGAACAAGAACTTCATCCGGAAGAATATCTTCAATTCCGGGCTCTACTATCAATGCGGACCAACAACACAACCTCAACATGATCCAAGAACCTTCACAAGACTGCTTGAATGACCCGGTACATCCGCACTTCTTCTACTTACTGGAATCTCTTCTCTTCCTTATCCAGAACTTCAGGAACATAGTCTGTCGCCACTATCACAATGCAAAAGGTACTTATGGACCTCCAAATCATACACAACTCGAGATGACACATCACAAGGACATCCCAAACGTTCCTTGCAATCCGTAGATTAGGATTATACAATTCCGGACCTCACCGGACCTTTCTGTGATCCTCTGTCACCTCTGAACACTTGCCGGAATCGGTTCCACACCGACAGCCACAACTCCTTTTGATCTTCATGCGGACCTCTGAAATCTTAACTGAAGCATCTCAAGACTCATATCTACAAACCCTTTAATCCACATCCTCCGGTTCACATCCTATACAATACATTTGTCTTCTTCTCATCACTGTTCTTCACTGTTCCTGACTGAGGCTAATTTTCTCAATATCCTCAGCACACTGCTCATCGAATCCTTCTTGTCAATGCAATATGAGTATGTTGACATCAATGACAACACTGGTTTACCTCATACTAGCAACATAACACACAAACAAGCAAGCATGCACAAATCATTCAAAAACAAACAAGGTGATTGCTCCTGTCAAGCTGTAAACTGATAATTGATTAATTGATTGAGATAGTGTTGTCATTGTAGGGAACGATATATCCCTAGATCAACATAAGGATACGGGAATGATATATCCCATTGATGATGATAATTCATTTATTGGGTTGACAACAAGATTGGAACAAAACCAAGGATGCGATTGGATGATTTGGCTAGATTACTTTGACTAGATTGATATGGATTAAGGGTGACTTGCATTTGGATTTATTACTTGGATTTTTTTGGATATTTGATTTCTTTGTATTTTTGGTATGTTTTGGTTTTTTTGGTGTTTTTGGGATATTATGATTTTTTTAGAATTTTTGGGATATTTGGATTTTTTTTGGTATTTTTGGGATATTATAGAATGACATTGGATTGCAGTTTGGATAGCCTAGATGCTAGATATCAATGACAAGGAAAAATCATTAATAGGTAGATGGATGGGCGATAGTGGATGGGAGGGATATGAAATGTAAAATGGATGGATAGGTACAAGGATGGGCAATAGTGGATAATATATGGGAAATGCATAAAGAATAGATAGATGGAAGAATTCATGATGTGATCTCCAAGGACTATGTCACATAGGAATAACATGCCCCATTTTAGGTATTAGACTTAGGATTTTACATGATAGTGCTTGTAATGATAAGGATGATAAGATTATTTGGAAAGATTAGTTATATCAAAAGATGTCCAAAGCATTTTTCAACATTTTGCCCCTGTCTTTATCAAGATCAAAGGAGGAAGGGAAGATGGGTAAG
Organism: Cunninghamia lanceolata; assembly: GCA_027924645.1. Taxonomy (NCBI): domain Eukaryota; kingdom Viridiplantae; phylum Streptophyta; class Pinopsida; order Cupressales; family Cupressaceae; genus Cunninghamia; species Cunninghamia lanceolata. Next base: position 321,695 of record BSBN01000766.1, on the reverse strand, counting down.
TGGATAGGTAAATGGCATAGGTAGGTATGAGGATATGATGGATGAAGATGGTAGGATATGAGGAAAATAATAGGATGGGATAGATGAGACAACATGCCCCAAGTGTAAGACACATAAATAAGGAATCTACACATGATGCCTATTTGCTAGGTTTTCATCATGGTACTTATCCAAGGCACCACCGAGGTGGTTTTCACCATTGGACAAAGGGATTTCTCTTTACTATTTTGATTTTTGATTTTTCCTTTTTTCTCTTTTTCTCTTTTTTTGATTTTTGGATGGGATAGGGGAATATGGATAAGAGAGATTTGGAAGAGGATGGGGACTCAAGCATCTAGTTCCATGAAAGATGATAATGTCCCATTATAGAGGGATGTCACACATGGATCATGTCAAGTGTCATTTTGCGCATGGATGTTGGTAGAGGATTGCATGAGAGGGAAATAGAGTAGGTAGATAGTGGATTATGTAGGGAAGGATAGTGGATTATAATGTGGATTATGTAAAAGCATGGACCATAGGGATATGATGGGGGAAATATGTGGGGTAGTAGATAGAAGATGGGGAGATGGAGGTATGTGGGAATGTCGTGGGAATCAAGACCAACATTTGCACACACCGAATTTTGAAGCTTTTGATTAAAAGGGGGAGTTGGGAGTAATGGAGATGTTTGCTTAGGGGATGGTCGATTTAGTAATTTTGGGACCCAAATGGATTTAGGATTTTTATGATTTTTTAATGGGGAGTGGGATTTTTTGGATTTTTGGATTGTGGATGCTTCATTTGGATTAAGTACTTTTTTCTTGGGGACCCACACCATTTTTGTTTTTTGTTTTTTCTTTTTGAGGTGTGAGGTTTTGTTTGGATGTTAGAGATTGGTGCCTTGTGGCATGATCATTCTTAGGCTTTAATGGAGTTTTTGCTTTATATAAGGAGGCATCCAAATTTCTATTTTTGAATACCATGGGGGTTGTGATAGCTTCATGTTTGGTCAATGTGTGCATTTGTTGATCATGAGTAGGAATTTTAGGGGTTTTAAGGGAACGAGATGTGTGGATGGAGGGAATAAGAGTTAGTGTGATTTAATTAAATAAAATAAATTTATTTAATTAGTCACATAGAGGAAGCATTGGAAATAAATAAAATATAAATTTTATTTATTTGTGGGAGGATAAATAAGAGTTAGCGTGATTTAATTAAATAAAATAAATTTATTTAATTAGTCACATAAAGGAAGCGTTAGTATATTAATTAAATAATTAAAATTATTTAATTAATACAAATAGAAGAATAATGAAGGTTGATGAAGATTAATAAATTAGGGAAATGATGTCGATGAAGTGTGATGACATGGAAATGATGTTAGTCAATTTTCAGTGTCTACAAGTTCCTTAATCAACACCTTAATGTTCCTAATGATATTCATATCATCAACATATAAATAATGATTAAAACAAGACTACCAACCTATTTGTAGCACGCATAGTGATCAACATGACTCCTTGAAAAACCTAGTTCTGTTGCATATGAATCACTTTTGATACCACATACATGGTGATTACTTCAACCTATATAGAGACCTTTTTAGTTTACAAACCAAATCCTCTTTTCCCTTCACCTTGAATTCTTTAGGCTAACTCATACAAATTTGTGCCTCTAGTCTTGACATCCACTCGTTCTAGTTCAAAATCACATGTCATAGTAACAACTAACAATGTTGTAATGGAATTCAACTTAGCTATAGGAGAAAAGATCTCACCAAATTCTATTCCCTCAATCTAGGAATACCATTTGCAACCAATCTTGTCTTGTACCTTTTGAGAGAACAATCCATACTAAATTTCTTCTTAAACATCCACTTGTAGCCAATGGGGTTCCTTCCATTAGGTAGGTTTACCAAGTCCTAAGTCTTATATTGTTGCAATGCAAACATCTCCTCTTTCTTGGAATTTATCAAAGCCTTTTTCCTTGGAAGAAAGAAGTTCTCTTATAGACTTTGGTTCATCATCAATACAAGTTAGAGAAAAAGTACAATAGAAATTTGGTGGATTGTACTTGTCAGATATTTTTTGTTGCCTTTTAGGCCATCTCATAGTCATAGTTGGAGATACTGCCGCATTTGCATTCAATTCTTCTTTAGAATTTATGTTAAATGTGCCTACATCCTCTCCATCCACACTATCATCTCCACTTGTTTATTCATTTACATATGCATCTTACTAATCTATCTTATGTTCAAAATGCATCTTTTGCATTTCATTTATCTCTAGTTGTTCCTCCCTAGATAAAACTCTAAGTTTCTTGAATATGACATCCCTTCAATAGAGAACCTTTAGTTTCACCAAATTCTAAAGCTTATAGTCTTTATGTAAGATTTGGCTATGAAGCCACCAAGAGTGTAAACGAGTGAAAGGAAAGAATCAATAGAAAATTAGAAATGATGGAATAAATTGTATTTTATTTAATAGGAATGCAAATGAGAGATTACAATGAGATGCTTATATGAGACTGACAGGTGGGTATATATAGGATATTCCACCCAAGAGACTAAAACCACAACCAATATGGGATAAAATGAAAAGGTCCCTAAGTAAATTTAACTAAGTGTGAAAATGACAAATAAAAAACCAGATAGGTAAAGTACCCCATTCACACCAACACCCCCGCTTAAGTGCAACTTAAGGGTAAGAAACGACATGCAAAGATGGGTCCCAACTACAAGGTCTGATGTGGTACCCATGTACAAAGGATCCCCTCGAACATAAGAGAAGGAGAAAAACCTAGCGGGAAAAACTCCCCCCATGAGAGGATGAAGCAAGAAGGGATAAGTGACCCCCCTAAAGAAAAGTCCCGCACCCCCAAGAGAGTCCAAAGATGGATGGACTTTCTCTCAATGAAGGTTTTGGTGAAAATATCTACAACTTGCTCTTTTTTCAAGCAATAGAGCAAATCAATGACCTACTACTAAATTAGATCCCTAAGAAAATGCATGTGCATCTCAATGTGTTTTGTCCACTAATGATGGACCAAATTCTTTAGGATTTGGGTGGTGCTTTGTTTGTCATAGTAGATGAATCATGGATTCTAAAAAGTGATGCCAAGTTTAATGAGAATATTCTAAAGCCCAATAGCATCAGTGGCAACCTTGAAAGCCCTTGATACTCAACCTTAGTTGAAGAAAGAGCAATGACATGTTGCTTCTTGCTTTGCCAACAAATGGGACCAAAACCAAGGTGAAAATTGTAGTGAGATGTGGACTTTCCGTCATCAAGATCACCAACCTAATTAGAGTCCATGTATCCAATCAAATCTAAACCTATGCCTGCTACATAGAGAATCCCATATATATGAGTGCCCTATATGTAGTGCAGAATGTGTTTGGCCACTTTTTAATGAAGCTCATGTGGCTCCTACATGAAGTGTGAAACCATGTCAACTAAAAACAAAATATCAACATGAGTATGAGTCAAGTAGATGAGGTTACCAACAAGTTGTTGATACTAGGTGGCATCAACAAGTGGCGTGGAGCATTTCACCTCAAGCTTGATTATAGATAGAAAAGGAATCAGTGAAGGCTTACAATCAAACATATGTAAATGAGCTAGGAGATCAAGAGCATACTTGGGATGTGCAAGAGTGATCTTGAAAGAAGACTAAATGATCTCAATCCTGAGAAAGTAGTGTAAGAGATCCAAGTCGGCCATTGCAAATCTATCGTGCAAAGCAATCTTAACTCCAAGATGTAGAGATTCAGGTCTAAGTGACATTTGGAAAATCCAACTAAGAATATAAAGGAGTCCATATTGGCATACTAAGCCCCTGGGGCTTACTTGAGACGATAAAGAGACTTCCACAATCAAAAAACCAAATGAAGAATATTGAATGAATCCTCGTGGTTGTTCCATGTAAATCTCTTCTTGTAGATCCTTGTGAAGAAATGTACTCTTCACATCCATCTAGTGTACAACCCAACCTTGGGATGCAGCAATAGCAAGAGTTAGGTGAATGGAGTTCATCTTGGAGACCTTGTAAGAAACCTTTGGCAAAAAGCCATGCTTTAAACTTGTCAATAATTCCATCTATTGTAAATTTGGTTTGATAGATCAACTTACACCAAACTAGTTTTCTTCCGTTAGGAAGTGGAACAAGATCCCATGTGTTGTTCTTGATCAAAGAGTTATATTATTCCTCCATGGCTAAATTCCACTCCAAAATACTTCATACTTCATCAAATGACTTTGGATCTGAAGTTGTGGTACTGTAGGAATGCAGAATAGTCCAGTGCTATGACTGAGTCCTTCGAGGGTCCGAAGGATGCCCAACAAGAGTGCATGCAGACCCAAGTGTTTGATGAGCCTATTGAGGCATAGAAGAGGAAGGGGATGGAGGAGGAGAATCCTCAACCTCTATATGTAAACTCGATAAAAGGGGGAGGTGTGTTCTCATGATCATCCATACGAGTAAAAAATGTTGGATAAAATTCTTGTGTCATTCTCATCTGAATCCACTTTGGAGGAAGGAATAATGTGAGAGGATAAGCTCAGAGAGCTTTCCTCAAAATGCACACTTCACTCAATGAGGAGAACACATGTCTTAGGATCCAAGAGTTGATATCCTTTAACACCATTAGGGTATCCAATGAAGATTCAAGGATGACTTTGAGGTTCCAAGGCCCAATGCTTCTCTGAAATAAAGTGTACCCATGCAAGGGAGAGAAAAACTTTGAAGTTCCACACAACAAGTTTCCTACCACACCAAGCTTCAAAGGGAGTGATGTCCTTTAATGCCTTATGGGGACCCTGTTCTAGATGTGAGTATCATAGTTGATAGATCTAGCCCAATACTCAGGTGCAAGGGAGAAAGCATGGATCATGTAACCATCCATCTCCTTTAGGGATATATTTTTCCTCTTTGCAACACCATTATGTTGAGGCATCTAGGAAATTGAATGCCGAAGATAATACCTTTAAGAGTGCAGAATTGCTCAAAGTGATGGTTCACATATTCTCTGCCATTATCAGTGCAAAGAATCATGACACACTTTCTAGGTTTATTTTCTACATGAGCCTTGAACTCCTAAAACCTATCAAAGACTTCACCTTTTTTTCTAAAGGAAGAAGACCCATGTTTATCTAGAATAGTTGCCAATGAAGATGAGCAAGTAGCAAAACTTGTTGAAAGACAAGGATGGAAATGGACTCGCTAAGTCATTGTGAACTAGATTAAGGACTTATAAATCCCTCCAAGCCTTCTCTTTATCAAATTTTTCCTTGACCTGCTTGCCCAAGGTATAACCTGAACAAACACCATCTGAAAAGCTAATGTGAGGAAGACCACATGACCATGTCTTGCATGCTGAGTTATTGAAGATAGCGATAGTTGAGATGGCCAAATTGCTTATGCCATAATTTGCTCACTAGATATGAATAGATGAACAATGCAATAGTGTTGCATTAGAAATAAAGTGAGAGAAAACATAGAGCCAATAGTGATGGTCAACCTTTCTTACTATAAGGAGAGCATTATCTTCGAGATCCCTAATGATAAAAGATTCTGGAGTGAATTCAATTTTTCTACCATTCTAGAGATGAGTGATCTAGTAGATGGAGAGAAAGGTTGGCATACAAGTTAGGCACACAGAGAACATCCTCAAATGTACCAATGCTAGCATCAACTGCACCTTTCCCAATGGAATCCATAAGAAAATCATCACCAATAAGAATATGAGGCATGAAAGAATGCTCTAACAAAGAACACTATTCTTTGTTAGAACCCATATGGTGTGAAGCAACTGAGCCAAGAATCCACTATCTACAAGAATCTTGCAAAGTAGCAAGTGTTATTACTTTCCCTTTACTTGATTTGGAAGGAGTGGAGAATTATTATGCAACAGAGGAGGGCAGATTAATGTTGTTCTTTTTTAGAGGATGCTTTAGCTCATTGATTTCCTTCCCATGACATGAATGGTCCTCATGACAACCTCCTTGTAGTAGACACATGTTGGCTATCCTTCTGATAATTCCCCTTGGATGAAGAGGATTTGGAGTTTTCTTTCAAGGTAGATGAGGATTGTGCTTGTTCTTTTTATGACTTCTTCTTGGACCTTTTCTATTTCTTGTTAGACTAACCCAACTCTTTTTGTCCCTTTGGTTGACCAACCAATAAAACTTGAGATTGAGATAGCTTAAGGAGACCCATGGAAAGTAGCTTCTCTTGTTCATGCATCAACACCTTAGAGAAGGATGTGAATGAATGCATAGTATATGTTGATCTCATAGTCAACCTATGAGTGTGAAAGATAGAAACAAAACCTTTATATTTAGGGCCAAGTTTGTTGAGGGTACTAAATACCAGGTGAATGCCCTTTTCTCAATGCCACATGCTATACATTATACTCTAAGATCATTAACTCTTATGATGTAATCCTAGATTTTGTCAAAGAATTTTGGATTAAGGCTCATTAAATCAGTGTCAATCTGATAGCCTCTAACTTCATCAGTTTTACCATAGAGAGTTTTAAGTTTTTCCCTAGCATCGTGTGGATTTATATATGCTTCAATCTATAGACACCTAAAATTCACCATCACATCATAGTTGAATTCCTATCATTAATCCTCTATGCATTCCTACACTAGTTAATTAAATAAATTATTTAATTAATTAGGCTATCCCTTTCCCATCAACTAATAAATAAATTTTATTTAATTAGTCTATCCTAACCTTAGTTAATTAAATTTAACTAACTAAGCTAATGTCCTAACATTAGTTAATTAAATAAATCATTTTATTTAGTTAACTAAGCTAAATCCACATCATCTATTTCCTCTAATTATAAATTTCCATTCCTAAAATCCACATCATCAATCCTAAGTCAAAACTAATCTTCAATAGGCTATCCATTCACTTAACCGATGTAATCTCCACCCTTCATTTCACACATGTGTGAGATCAATCACATGTCATAATCACACATCCCCATGTTTCTTCTCACACATGTGTGAGCGCTTGCACAAGATTCCAAAAAGTACCTTTTAATCCTCACCCTCCATCTTTTCCTAAAAAATCATATCCATCCAAATCTTCTCAATACAAACTCTCATCATGTGCATCAATCACCAAGTGACATTTGGTGGCTTATAGAGCACCCTAATCTCTCAGCCAACCTCATCCATGTTAATCTTTCAAATTAATCTCAACCACTGATCCTCCTCATAAAAAATCTATAAATTGAACCTCGCCTAAGCCTTTTTAATCAATCAAGTGGAAAACAAAGGCATATTGCAAGTTTGAGCAATTACATTCAACCACATCTCCATCATCAACACACCATCACTTGGAGTGCATCCACACATCAAATGGAAGGTATAATTCTTTTTAAGTTTTGCATTGCCTAAGTTATCTTTCATTACATGCTTTAATATGAGGGAGAAGGTTACTAGTAGTTTGCATCTTGTACCAGTAGTTAGATTTTCCCTTCTTCACAATCTAAAACATAAGATCAAGGGAAATGTAGCTACGAAGAAATCCAAGTGCTTTAGTATGTTCAAGCATCCACTATATCTTGTCCTTATCATCTTTGGGTTCAATAACCTTTTGTTCAACATAGGGAGTATACCTTCATTGTACTAAGTTGTTCCATGCATTTTAATGCCATCATGTATAGTTGTAAGGAGTTAGCAATGGAAACTTAAAATGACTCATTTGTGAAGGAAAAGTAGAGTGCATGTAGAAAGAGAAGATATGCACGAGCACAAAACACACCAAGAGACCTTGAATTTACTCAGTCAAATAACCCCCTAGGAAAATATGATTTGGCTCTTTATATTTTGTGCTGTCACAATTGCTAATATTAAGAAATGCGAAGTGCACTTAATTCCATTGCCTTGCAATTGTCAAAAAAGGCTATTATGATGGAATTACAATTTATGATCATAATAGGAACAAATAGATAACACCACTACAAAGTACATAAAAAATATGCACTTTAAAAAAAACACCTCAAAAGGAGCATATATGAGCTTGAACAGAGCCCAAAAAGTTCCCAAACTAAGAACTCTACACCATCACTTGTGACAAATTGTAAACTCTAGAAAATCCATACATCAAAATCTAAAACCATTTGTACCACCACGAAGAGCATGAAAAAAGCCAAAGTAAAAAAAATCACTGAAAAGGAGCTCGTATGATCAAAATATTAGCCTTTGAAGTTGAACTACAAAATCAAAAGCTGCAATGGTGAGGGGGCAAAATTTTTCAAAAACTTGGTGACATCATCATCAAAATATTTTGATATTCCATGAGAATATTCCCTACATTGTCATGAATCCAAAACCACTAATGGTTTATCCAGAAATTGTTGTCGTATGAAAATACCACCCAATTCAAAATAAAAAATTGTAGTGTTTAGCACAAAACTACCTTCGTTCAAAAAATGTTTTTCTCATGGGGGTGATGCAAGAGGTTGCACCACTAGTGGTGGGTGCTGGTAGAGCACAACCACAATGATGTGTTGGTGGAGGAGCCATAAGGGTGGTTGTGTGCCACCCTGGTGGTGGTGGAAGGGCTATGTCTACATAGGTAGCAAGGTGCTAGCAGCACCATTGTAATAGTTCCCTACGCATTGAGCAAGGAGAAAATTTGTAATTTTTAACCCGATTGTATAGTATGGCATATGCAATGGTTGTATGGCTCAAGAAAGAAAAAAAATGCCTTGCTTATCAATTTTGTCAAAAATGGACAAATTTTATATGAAACTGGGGGTTCTTGAGCTTCTCGATGTAATGGCAGGGTCAAATTTAAGAGAATATGCTCTATAGTAATGGCTTCCTACTGGATCTAGAAAAAAACCTCCCTTCTTCAAACCCTTACAGTTCTAGCCTTCAATATCCAACTAGGATGAAATGAAAGACAATTCTAACCTTCTTAGCTACTCTGGACTCGATGGTGAGCCCAAATTTACTCTAGGAAGCTCCTAAAAATGTACCTACAAGTGGCAAGTTAGAAAAGGAACCTCCAAGGGCTTGAAACTGGTATTTCTTTTACACTTTGTTTCTCCAGATCATCCAAGGATGCAAGAGAAGAGCATACTTGTGTGCTTAAAAAAAAATTAGATTTGCACTCTTAGATTTCTTAAAATGCTAACCCACAACTCACAACCATTCTGATACCATGTAATATTTGTTAGTGTAGAAGATTATTAAGTAATTACTTATTAAGTAATCATGCATGTATTTCTACACTTGACATTAAGCCATCTTAGGTGGCTATGTGGCGACTTGGAGAGTTGGTTGAACTCTTCCAAGCTATGTGGTGACTTGGAGAGTTGTTCAAACTCTTCCAAGGTATGTGACATGACCTCTTGTTATTTTGGAGGAACAAACTCACCACCACTATTAGTGAGTACGAGTCGACTTCTTATGCGACTCAACTAGTTCTCCTATATGTACAAACATTGTTCATAATATTCATAGATAGTTCAAATCATTTCAATTTGGTGCCTATTATTTGCTTTGCAATATTTTCTATTTCTCGTAACTTGTAGGGCATGCGATTGCTTGTCATTCATTCTCCATTTCGGTGCTAGTGTTTTGTCCAAAAGATCCTCAACTCCAGCATGGTATTAGAGTGAGTTTTGGTTGAAGACACTAGTTTGGTATATTGCATTGTTTAATTTTAGTACAATATTGCAAAATCAAAATTGTGTTGTTTCGTCCTTGTTTGCGAAGGTTTTTTTACAACCAATTTAGGGCCCAATTGGAAGGCATTTGAAGACAAAGCAAGTTTTTGGGGTTGTGGCCTATTCACCAGGCCCATGGTGTTTCTTGCAAGGCCCCATGCCTCCCAAATCAGCTCCATAGCCTGTGTGTGGTGTTTTAAACCCTCGAGTGGCATTTTTTAAACCCTTGTGGTGCTCTGGAAGCTCTGTGGCATTTTAAAACCCCCCTATGGCATTTTGGAACCTCTTAGTGGCATTTTTGTGGGTATGTATTGATTGCAACAAGGCGTATCATTTGTGTGCAAGGGTGAAATTAAATCCAGTATGAGGCAGGATTATTAATCCTCAAAAGGCTAGATTTATTGAGGTCAGTAGATCCACTCATGTTACATCATCAAAGGGGGGGATGACCACCAAATCTCTTAGCCCCATGGTCATATGGGGTGGTCGTGCCCAACCAGAGGGGGCTTAACTCCAACTCCATCCTCTCCTATTATTTTTTTTTTTGCAGAAATTTATCTTGTCAAAAAAGTCTGTCAGTTTTTTTGTGAAAAGACATTTTTTTTATATAATGCAACTTTAGGCAAGTCAAGAAAAATTAATATTGTAATAAATTTTGATAGGAAACTTGTATTTGAGTGCCACTTTTTTTAAGTGGTTATTTTTTCAAGCTCAATCCATTAAACATGATTTCACACTATTGTTATAAACTACCGTTTTTATTCCAAATTGGCTTAACCTGTGCACTAAAATTATAAAGTGCCAAAAATCTAGGGGGATAAAAATATTGAATTATGGGGGGTGTCTTGTGTTGTGTCTAGTGAAATTTCACATTTCCTTAAACATTTTCTTTTCACATTTATAAGTTTCTGCAACAATCTACTTAAACATGGAGTCAAATCAACCTATTAAGCCTCTCACACCCTTTAATTATCATGAGTAGAAACTTGATGTACATCTTATGCTAAAGAATAAAGGGTTGCCTAGGGTAACAATGGGTACTGAAAAAGAACCTAATGCTACTAAAGATATATAAAAATGGTTTAACAAATGCGATCAAGCCTTCGAGTTTTTGTGTTTTGATCTATCTCCTAAACTACTATTTCATGTAGAAGCCTTGAAAACATCTAATTAAGTTTGGCTAGCCTTAGAAAAGATTTTTGGGAAGGTAGATGAACTAAGAAGTCATGAGTTAGAGAATGAGCTCATAAGTTTGAGCCCTAGAGACATCAATGCCCTAGAGGATTACTTCACTAAGTTAAAATCATTAAGATTGCAGTTGAAAGAATATGGCATAGATAAAAAGGAGGATCAACTTATCCTTTCTATACTTTCCAAATTAGGTCCTACTTACTCTATGTTTATATCACCTTTTATTCCACCAAAAGGGCTTTTAGAGCCACGTGGAAAATGCTTTCTTTAGATGACTTCATTGTCGACTTGGCTAGGGAGTAGGATAAGTTGATACAGATGGGCACCATGAAGTCCTCTAGACCTCAAGCCCTTATTGCTTGAAATGGGAAACAACAGGCTTAAAACAATGGGGAGAAACAAAATTATCAAAAGGACAAGGAAACCAAGGATTATAAGAAATTTGAACCCTCCAAATCTAACACTGAAAAATTTTCAAATCATGGGAAACCTATGAAAGAAAAAGTTAAGTGTGCCTATTGCAAGAAACTTGGGCACGATGAGCAGAAATGTATGAAGAAATAGATTGACCACCTCACACATATTCTTGAGAAGAACAATAGAAGGGTCCTTGAATCTATCAAGAGTCCTCATCAACTGCAGATACTTCTAAGGCAAAAGAAAAAAGAGAAATCTAAGGGCAAGGTACTTGTTGCATATGTAGTCTTTGAGTTTGGGACATGGATTCTTGATTTTTGGAGCTTCCCATCACATGGCTTCTTCACTGATTTTGTTCTCATCATTACAACCTATAGATACATCTAAAATCCTAATGGCTAAAAACACTTCTATGAATGTTTGTGGGGAAGGAACTGTTGACATGGGTGAAGGATGTTTCATTGATGTCCTTTTCATTCCTAAATTGTCCAACAATCTCCTTTCCATATATCATATTACAAATAGTGGGATAGGGAAGACTGTTGAGTTCACATTAGATTCGGTGATTATTTGAGATTTGTAGAGTAAAGTGATGCAAGAGCAAAATCTTATCCTTGCTAACATTCATTTGTGTAATGGCTATCATCCCTTCCTTCACATATAGAAGATGAAAAAAGACATGTCTTCAAGGAAAATTGAATTTCCAATTTGGTCATTGAATGAAACTTCTATTATCTCTGGCTACATCAATTAGGAATGACAGGATAACTCCATATGTGCATTCCCATGGGCATAAGAAAACAAACATGCTATCCCAAAAATAACTTCATAGAGCTATGAACTTGATTTCCTCGTGCCATTTGGCAGGTCACATTAATATTTTGCAGGCATTGAATTTAGGATGATTATATACTATCCACCAGTAGATGAATGTAACATAGAACAAACAATTATCAAAACTTCTAATTTTCATTACTGTGGTGCACCATCTCTCCTCTCATGGAATGAGAATGCAAGGTAAAATGGGTAATATCCCAACCATCCTGCTGCTTCCAACACAGTTGCATATAATGCAATATCTTCAATAGTTTCCAATTCATTGATACCAATCGATTATCATAAGTGAAAGACACAACCACATTATACTTGCAAATATTTAAACCACCGTCCACAGATTACCAAAAGTATCAATGATTATAACCTTGTTGTTTTCGTTATTATAGAATCACACATCATGAATTACATAGAAACAGTCTAAAACAACAAAATACCTTTCATATTCTTCATAGCATTCATCATTATAGCTTCATGGCAAGCACCAGAATAGGGAAGTTCCAGACTCACACACCTCTGTCAGATAAAAGACCCAAAAGAATTGGACCAGTAACATTGAACAATTTCCCACATTACTGCTCCTACATATAATTTATACAAATAGTTGATCAGCCACACTGTTGAGGGTCTCAAAATAATCCATATAGACTTTCCCTATCACAAACGAAAAGAAAACTGACTCTTGATTAACTGCCCCCTTTGGTTACAACTTCCTTTTTCAAACTGACTCTTGAACTTCCTAATTAAATGACTAAAATGCCTTAGACTATGTACAAACACAATTAAGGCTCAAACATTACAAAATTTGCCTTTTGAAGGTATTTAGTGAACAAGGTGCTCCTGCACCATACAACTAGCCTGCAAAAAAATTTCAAGTCCCTTTGGAAACATGTAGTATCAACCTTGTCTATTCTTTCACTTGCATATCAACTTCCAATTTATATTGGGTTGCTTCTTCTTCCCTTCTCTTGTCTTGGTTCCATCCTTTGTCTTCAATTGTGTCTTCATTTCCTTGCCTCTTGCCTATCTCTTTTTCTGCCATCAGGTTCACTAATCGCTCTATTCATTCAAAAGGACACATGATTGTCCTTTCATATTGCTTCTCTAAGCAATCTCCCCTTTCTTTTAATAGTTCATTCTTGGCCTTCTCTGACCAATCATCTCTTCATCTACTCCCATTAGTGGAGTACTCTCAAACTAACTTTGAATCCTTCAAATGGCTACAGACTCAAGTGTTTCTCAGATAGGTATCCATCTCCCTCACTGCCTCACCACACAAACTCAGCAAATAATCCATCTTACCCAACAGTAGATTCTGGAAGATGCACCTACCACTTTTTCTCCTAGTGGCCTCACTCTCTCTACACCTTCTCCCTAGCTTAATCTCCATTGGAGGAAGGTGAACACAGATTCATCCTTGTCTGTAACCAACACACAACTTCCTCACTGCAGTTTTAAGATGGATCAAGCACCTGCAACCAACAACTCAACAACAACTTAACAAACACCAGATCAGCTAGCTCTGATACCAATTTGATGCAAGAGCAAACTCTTATCCTTGCTAACATTCATTTGTATAATGGCTATCATCCCTTCCTTCACATATAGAAGGTGAAAAAAGACATGTCTTCAAGGAAAATTGAATTTCTGATTTGGTCATTGAATGAAACTTCTATTTTCTCTGGCTGCATCAATTAGGAATGACATGATAACTCCATATGTGCATTCCCATGGGCATAAGCAAACAAACATGCTATCCCCAAAATAACTTCATAGAGCTATGCACTCGGTTTCCTCGTGCCATTTAGCAGGTCACCTTAATATTTTGCAGGCATTAAATTTAGGATGATTATATACTGTCCACCAACAGATGAATATAACATACAACAAACAATTATCAAAACTTCTAATTTTCATTACCGTGGTATGCCATCTCTCCTATCATGGAATGAGAATGAAAGGTAAAATGGGTAATATCCCAACCATCCTACTGCTTCCAGCACAGTTGCATACAATGTAATATCTTCAAAAGTTTCCAATTCATTGATACCAATCGATCATCATAAGTGAAAGACACGACCACATTATACTTGCAAATATTTAAACCACCGTCCACAGAGTACCAGAAGTATCAATGATTATAACCTTGTTGTTTTCGTTATTATAAAATCACGTGGCATGAATTACATAGAAACAGTCTAAAACAACAAAATACCTTTCATATTCTTCGTAGCATTCACCATTATAGCTTCGTGGCAAGCACCAGAATAGGGAAATTCTAGACTCACACACATCTGTCAGAGAAAAGACCCAAAAGAATTGGACCAGTAACATTGAACAATTTCCCACATTACTGGTCTTGCATACAATTTATATAGATAGTTGATCAGCCACACCATTGAGGGTCTCAAAATAATCCATATATAGACTTTCCCTATTACAAATGAAAAGAAAACTGACTCTTGATTAATTGCCCTCTTCAGTTATAACTTCCTTTTTCAAACTGACTCTTGAACTTCCTAATTAAATGACTAAAATGCCTTGGACTATGTCCAAACATAATTAAGGCTCAAACATTACATAATTTGCCTTTTGAAGGTATTTAGTGAACAAGGTGCTCCTGCACCATAGAGAGGTTGTTTTAGTTAGCAAGATTGATAATTTCTCTCATCTTTACACTTTCCCATACTTTGCTCCTGATGATTCCTTTTCTAAAATTCACACTCCTGCATCTAGTGTGGATAGTTCACTAGAGGCTCAACTTGGTCACTTGAACCTTCATGTTCTTAAGACAAGCTTGACATTTATTCCACCATCACCTGTTTCTACTTCAGAGTTTCATGTTGCTTCCTTGAGAACTTCCAGTGATTCCTTGTAGCAGGATATTCATATTAGTTTTCTAGATGATTAGGACACATTTCTACCTGACATCTCTTGCTTGTTTTTAGAGTCCCACATTTTGGAACTTGATCACTGTATTGAGGACATATCATCTTTTTTTATGATGGTTCTTTTTCTACTACAAAGTTCATAGAGTCTTCACTGAGGGTTTCCAAAGATTCTTTGCAGTAGGACTTCACATGGGATTTGGATTATAGCCTCATGACATGTATTGACATTCCACACATCACTTCTTTGTATTCTACTCTTTATCAGTTTTCACATGACTTTGAGAGGTCACTTATTTTAGTTAGGCCTGTGACACCTGATTTGGTTGGCTCATTTCAACATCAGCACTGGGAAACATGAGCAACTTTAAGAATCATACATCCCGATTCCTTCATATATTCCACTTGAGTGGGAATTCAATAGATTGATGGCTTAGGTTTTCTATCTTTCAGAAAGAAGGATGCATCATTTGTTGTAGAGGGACCTACTACAACATTCACCATGCAACATTCTATGTTTACTTTCTTTCTCTTCTTTGTGGAGGCACACATGGGCCCTATCTTGTAGGGATTTCAAGACTATCATCTTCGGGTGTTTTGTGTCGTGTCAAGTAAACTTCCACTTTTTTCTCTCTTTTGGAGGGAAGTTTGTTCCCATTGGGTTTTCTTCCTTTCTCCACTTTATGAGAGATTGGATTGTACATGGGTACCTCATTAGGCCTAGTTGTCAAGACCCATCTTTCTTTGTGCCCAGCTGAGCCATGCTTAAGGGGGGCTGTTAGTGTAGAAGATTATTAAGTAATTATGCATGTATTTATACACTTGGCATTAAGCCATCTTAGGTGGTTATGTGGCGACATTAAGAGTTGGTTAAACTCTTCCAAGCTATGTGGCAACTTGGAGAGTTGTTCATACTCTTCCAAGGTATGTGGCACGATCTCTTGCTATTTTGGAGGAACAAACTCGCCACCACTATTAGTGAGTATGAGTCGACTTCTCATGTGACTCAACCACTTCTCTTATATGTACAAACATTGTTCATAATATTCATAGACAGTTCAACTCATTCCAATTTCGTGCCTATTATTTGCTTTGCAATATTTTCTATTTCTTGTAACTTGCAGGGCATGTGATTGCTTGTCATTTGTTTCCCATTTTAGTGTCAGTGTTCTGTCTAAAAGATCCTCAACTCCAACAATATTTGGCTGTGAAGCTACCCAATAACGCAAATGAGTGAAAGGAAAGCATTAACAAAAAATATAAATGATAGAATAAAATGTATTCTCTTCAATAGGAATGCAAATGAGAGATTACAATGAGATGCTCATATGAGAGTGATAGGTGGGTATATATAGGATATTCCACCCAAGATAGTAAAAACACAACCAATATGGGATAAAGTGAAAAAGTTCCTAAGTAAACTTAACTAGGTGTGAAAATGACCTAAATAGAAATTTGGATAGGTACAGTACCCTGTTCACACCAACTCTTTCACATTTTCATCGTGTCAAATGAAAATACACTTCTCAGCCTTAAAATCCAACTCATTTTTTTTTATATGGCACATGAATAAATGCCTCATAGCTAGATATTATTAAATGTGTAACAATAATATTCTTGTAGACATGATATCTCCACAGTCCATGATATGAGATTGTAGAGCTTTTGGAAAAATTATGTGTTGCTTTTTTGCATCGACGTTTCAGATCACTCTCTTTGCAAGTTTAACTCATTTTCATTCTCTTATTTTCTTCTTGATGATGGATCACAGAGTGTGATCTGCCATGTCGATGCAAAAAAGAAACACAATTTTTCTAGAAGCTCTACAATCTAGTAATATTCTTACTTATCCACATCTCATATACCATCTCCTCCTCAAGCAAAAAAGTGAGAGACCTATTTTTGAAGTATAAAGTAGTATTAACTACCTCAACCGAAAACTCCTATCCCTAACCAAAACTAAATAGGATTTTGGCTCAATCTAATAAGGTTCTATTTAACCTTTCACCACTCCATTCTATTGTAGTGTGCAGGGTGTTTTCCTTTATCTAACAATTTTATCATGTTTGTAGAATGCCTCAAAATCCTTAGAGAAAAACTATCCACCTTTATTTGATCTTAACACTTTAATTTTCTACTGATTTGATTCTCTATAAGTGCCTTAAATTCCTTAACCTTGTCAAAAAATTCAAACTTCTTCCTAAGAAAATATACCCAAGCATATCTAAAATAATCATTTATAAAGGAGACATAGTATCGAGACTCACCAATGGAGTGCACATCCACAAGACCAAACACATTACTATGAATCACTTCCAAATTCTCCCTTGCTCTAATCTTCTTGAAGTAAACCTTACCCTATTTTACTTTCCAAACACACAATGTTGACAAAGCTCAAACCCAACAAAACAATATGAAGATCTTCCACCGTGGTTTTACTTACCAAGGTTTTTAAACCCTTTTCTTTTATGTGACCCAACTTGTGGTGTCACTACCTAAATTAGGTTTAGTAACATTGATTGAACCACACATGTCAATGCTTCTATCCTAAAGAGTGTTCCATGCCTTACACCTTTAACTAGCAACAAAATTCCTCTAGCCAACCTGCAATCCTTTTCATCAAAGGTAACATGCACTCAAGAATCAATCATCTTAGAAACTAAAATAAGATTTCTTGCCAAACCTAGAATATACAAAATATTAGAGAGTGTTCTCACTCTCCCATCCATGAAATACACTTTTGCCTTTCCTTTACAAACTATTTGAGGAGAGTTGTTATCACCAAGGCAAATCTATTCTCCATCACACTCTTGTATTTAAAGTACCACTGCCTATGAGGATTCATGTGATATGATACACCTGAGTTAATAAACCAACAATCATCATCAACAATGTTAGTAGATACAACAACATTATTATACTCATCATTGCCTATGGATTTATTAGAGGAACCCTCTTTCTTATTAGACTTGCATTCCTTATTTATGTGGTCTCTCCTACCATAATTCCAACACTTTATTTTGGGTTTACAAGGAGATTTAGACTTTTCCTTCTTCTTGAACTTCTTATCTCGACCCTTCTTCTTACTCCCTATGTACTTTAACCTACCCCTTACTACAACACAACACTAGAGGAATATCTATGGACTTTCATATGATTTCTTCACTTAACAAGACACCTATAATATCTTCTAGTTTGGTGAAGAATAGTTACCATTAATTTTCATAATTAGATTCTCTGATGAATTAGGTAAGGAACAAACTAGTATTATGCACTTATCCTCTTCTTCTAGTTTGACTCCCATTGACATTAGTTAACTCAATTAGATTGGAGGCATTGAGATGATCATTTATAGAATCTCCCTCTTTTGTCTTCAAAGAGTACAACTTTCTTTTCAAGAACTATTTATTCATAGAACTTTTGGGCTAACACAAGGTTCCTATCTTCTTCCATAATAAATATGCAGTTGGCCCTTCTAACACATTTATTAAAAATTGAAAAGACAAATAATTAGTACTTCTAGCTTTCTTATCCAATCTATTCTAGTCCTCATTAGACATACTTGTAGGTTTCACTAAAGAAGATATTGTTGTCCATTGATCTCTCTCTACTAGGAGGTTTTCCATTTTTAACTTCCATAATTTGAAACTCTAACCATTGAATTTCTCAATTTTAGATTTCCACATGCTCGCGATGATTTCAACAACTCATGTGATTTGAATTCTCACAAACTCCTTCAAAAGCTCCCACTAGAACTAGTTATACATGTACAACAACAAACCTTTACACTAGGGTTTCACCACTAAACATATATGGCTTTCACACCAAACAATATGGCCTTTCCCAAACAAGCAAGCTCTGATACTAAAATTTTGGGAACCTAATTTCTATTGTAGTGAGCCAATAGACAAGGATATAGGGCACTTTAATATTACGTGATCAAATTGAGATATGTTTGTTGTAACAATTCAATGATAATTATTTTCAAATATTTAGTGCAAATGTGGGTATGAAGATATGAGCAATTGTGGAAATTATAAATTGAAAACAAATGACTAGACATTTCTAGTCGAAACGGTGACAATCCCTATTTCAATGGCCAAGGTACTATAAGATACACACATTTATTTTTTTTGCTGCAAAAATAAGGTTTCTATGTACACCCAAGAATTCAATTTATATGATTATAAATTTTGATGATCAAAACATTCCCATCTAAGAAGATCTAGCTACAATTATTTTGAGGAAAATCAAAGAGCTTCCAAAAAAATGTCTGAGAAAGATTATAGATCTTTATCTCTATAAGTACGGCCTTCCTTCTATTTTGGATCTGTAGTTTGCATGGAATAATCAACTATTGATCCTAAATATCAATAGATAAGATTATGGACATTTGCCATTACAGGAGGAAATATTACTATGTTAAGAGGATTAACTAGAAGGTATAAACATGCACATGTAGAAATAAGTTGGAGATCAATTATTCATATTTTTCTTTATGGTTTGCATAGGTTAGATACTTTGGTTGGTATGTTGAATCCCTATTGTAAGGTATTACTATCCCATATGACTCCTTATAAGGCAAGGACTACACATGAAACTCTTTTGCACAGTTTAAATATTTGTTTTGAATTTCCCAATAGTCATCTTGAGTGGCATATAAAGCATACTAGTACAAAGATTGTTGGTGAATGGGATTCTCTTAGAATAGTTCGTTATGGAAGAAAAATGATCAAGCATTCCTATGAATATCACTATTTCACCAATTTTACCACTACTACAGACCTGCCAGGACTCAATATCATTCATGATGTTGGAATATGGTAAGAACTCCACCAACCTGAAGAACCACATGAATGGGTCCCCTTTGAAATACAAGACCATAGTTGAACACAACTCAATACACAACCACATAGTGCATGTACATAATTTCCTTACTCTACAAAATCTTCTTTTTCTTTTACATATTCTCTTTTGAAGAATGGTGGATGCGTTTTGCCTAATTTGTAACTAAACCTAGGGTTTGAGTTTCAACTAATTCACACTTACATACTCATTAAGATTTGCATGCAAGAAATGTGTACAAGTATATCATAATAGTGTTAATAGACCCCAAAAAATGATATGCATATAATTTTTTTTTAAGAGCAATACAATGTAAACATAATGTCTCTGAATAGATGAAGTAAACCTGAAACAAACCACTATCACTAACAGGGAATACACCATGTTGTAATTGTTGTCACATTTAATGACAAAGGTTTGACTAGTGTTTTAAGGCTTCCAAAGTTTTTAAGACATGTAGACATCTTGTTGCAAGTAAATTATGTTGTTGCAACTATGCACTAACATGGACTTGATCACATGAATTTAATGAATTCATTCAATACAAAATGTAACAAAATTTAAGAAATTGAAAAACTAAACTACACGCCCATTTCTTCGACATTATTATTTCTAACCTAGACTAGTTTGGCAAGGCCCTATTTGTAACTTATAAAATAGTTATGTACCAACATACAATCTCAAAACACTTACACAATATTTCTTGAGAAACAATTTAAAAGAATTACTACTTCCCTAATAACATATCTATACATCAATCATAGGAATTGTTATCTGCTACAGAGATTGACAAATTGACTTGTAAAATAATTATGTACCAACATACAATCCCAAAACACTTACACAATATTTCTTGAAACAATTTAAAAGAGTTACTACTTCCCTAATAACATATCTATACATCAATAATAGGAATTGTTATTTGCTACAAAGATTGACAAATTAAATTCAACATTCAACATTCGCATGAACTTGGACACTATATCACAATATATCTCTTGTTTTTTCATTTGATACGGAATTGATTTCCACTTGTGTTTGAAATAACCTATGGGCAAAATCGATGTGGTGCAACTGCTACAACGATGCCACAAATTATACCATAGTAGTCTGTATGGGTAAAAACCCATATAAATTTAGCATTGATGACTCCTAAACAATACACTGATTCTGTGATGGTTGCCCTTTTTATTGACGGGATGCGTGGAGGAAAGAAACAAAATGGGTACGACATTTGATTTATTATAGCATCCTTGAAGATTTTTGAACTTTTGAAGTGGAGGTTTGCAGATTCTCCATTCAAACGTTTTTTATATTAAGACAAAGCGGAGTACAGTGAATAAAGCAATAACCAGGATTGCAAAAGAACAAATTATAGATATCATGCCAGGGACCCAAAGCATGAAACTAAGCATGCCCGGTAATAAAACTCCCTCGTATTTTCTCATCCAATAGATGCCCATGTTACTCTTTTTGTCGTTGTAACACCGTCACCATGCGCATTCTTCACACATCCCACTCATATACTAGTTCCACTACTTGCATTGCTAAAATTAATCCTATTTCTCACCTAAATAAATGCCCTAAGATTTCCCCAATTTCCGTATGCTTTGAAAGCCCTCATTTTCTCAGACACCCACTTTCTATCAAGGTCTCAGTAGGCTCGGCACAGAAGTTGAGAATCTTTTCAGCAAAAAATTTGGCCTTAAAGAACTCTGGAATGTCTACTGAGTGTGTAGAAATCAGCAAGAGTATGATTGAGGAGTTTGTTGAGGTGGGAAACAAAATTGCAGATGCTGCAGGACAGCCCATTCGTCAATATTTTCGCAAGCATGTAGATATTGTGGAGAAGGACGACTTAAGTGAGTAAATTTTTGCGTACAATTCTATGATAAACCATATGAGAGAACACACACTCTCTCTCTCTCTATATATAGTTTCTATGTATATATATTTTGATTGATTGAAAATTTTCATACAGTTTCTGTGATTTCAATTAATTGTTAATAATTATGCGAGGATTTTGAATATATAGATTCTATGATTTTCAATTAATTGTTTATAATTATATGAAAGTTTCTATGATATACACTATATATTGATTGAGTGAAAATTTTCATACAGTTTCTGTGATTTCAATTAATTGTTAATAATTATACGAGAATTTTGAATATATAGGATTCTATGATTTTCAATTAATTGTTTATAATTATATGAGAATCCTCTCTCTCTCTCTCTCTCTCTCTATATATATATATATATATATATATCCACGGTGTAGTTTTGTCCCAAACAGAATGGAATGAATCCACACCATCCAGCACAACAGGGTTTGTTTCTTATAGCCACAACTCAGGGGCATCTCGTACTGCCACACATTGTATGGGACTCGCACCTGGCCCATTGGATGGGTATACACCACACCCAGTGTGTTGGATGTTGTATTTTATTCAATTTCTACACTTCATTATGTCTACTGGGCTTTGAATGGATGCGATGCTTTACCTAGTTTAAGCATGTCATTATGTTTCCTGGGCTTTGGACCTAGGCCTCTGCTTTTCAACAGTTTAGTTTGTTAAATGGGGTTTGAAATTGTGCCTCTGGGCCTCGGCTTTGGATGTCCATTCATTCCACTTAGGTTTTTTAAATGGCAATTCTCCCTTACAATTCTCCCTTAGTTCTTTCTATACTTTTTGCTTTTTGTTTGGTAAATTCCTGTTGTGGAAGTTACCTTTTGCGTGGTCAACTTTGTTGTTTGGTAAATTTCCGTTGTGGCAATCACCTCTTGCTTTGATGCCACTATACTGTTTGTATTTTGTTTGGTAAATTTTCGTAGTGGCAGTCACCTCTTGCTTTGGTGCCATCGTACTGTTTGTATTTTGTTTGGTAAGTTCTTGCTGTGCCAGTCACCTTTTTTGTTTTGTAAATTTATGTTATGGTGGTCTCTTTTTGCTTCGATGCCACTAGTGAAGGATATCCCTTCAGTCAGAGCCGTGTCATTTTGCATGGACCAACCAGGATTTGAACTAGGTTCTTACCTTTTGTTTTGAAGCCATTACTGAGGGATATCTTTTCTATCAAAGTTGTGTTATTGTGCATGGATCAGTTTGGAATTGAACCTAGGACCTCCCATTTTCGTGCTGGGGTGCTCTACCACTGAGCTACTAACTCCTTTGTGACTTGGATTTTTCATAGGCTCCTTTTTACAGTTCAGCTGTGGCACATTTTCTCCAACACCCCTCTTGAGGCACACTTTGGTGCTGAAGCACCAAAGAAGACTGCTGTTTGAGGCACGCTTTGGTTCTCGGTCTCCAATCTGGCTTTGGTACCATGTTGTTTTGCATGGACTGCTTGGGCTTGAACACATGACTTCCATTTGTATGTTGGGGTGTTCTACCATTGAGCTACTGATGCCTTTGTGACCAGGATTTTGACAGGCTCCTTGTAACAACTTGGGTGTGGCTCATTTCCTCCAACAAGCTGTCCTAAATTTGCACTTAGCCTTCAAGCTGAAGCTAATGATCTATATAACTATGAATGATGGAACCCCAATTTTAATGCAAAATTTGTGTTTTCTAGAAGGGAGATACAATATTTTCACGAACCCCAAAAAACTTGATCGTAAATTAAAATAACCAATATTTACATTCCTTCAACAAATATGGTTATACTTTGTAGATGCCAGTCCAGAGTTTGGCTATAGCTTTGAGAAATATTAATTTGATAAATATAATCATTTGCCAAGGGATTGATGTTGGGTAATATTAATTTGATAAATATAATCATTTGCCAGGGGATTGATGTTGGGTAATATTAATTTGATAAATATCAATCATTGGCAAATGATTGCATCCAACATCGCAACATGACTCTTAATAGTCATGAAATTTGAATGATTGAGATCCCATGAGATATGTAATGCACAACACTCTAATTTTGGAATTAAATGTGTCATAAGGGGAAGCAACTCACCATGAAGAAATGAGAAACAAAAATATATGGCATCTTCTCAAAGGAAACAGATAACTGTGTATATACACTATCTAATTAGATATAGATATGCATACATGTTTAACAAGACTGGAAAATGCAAAGGAAACATTATCTTAGACAAAATAATCGGTCTTCCCCTTGTGAGCCTTAATCTTTCGGTGGTACAGATAAGTGGTGTCAAGAAATAACGTGTTGGCCTTGGCCTATGAGGCATGGTTGATGCCTAAGGCATTCAATGCAAGCATCATTCTGTGTTACGAGAAATGTCAAGCAGATACCGGATTGAACAGGCTATAACGAAGTTGCGAGATGGATGTGGTGTTAATATGGACCATTAAGATGGATTTGGGGTTGATGCCAATCATGGAGTTTGAGCTGCGACATGGATCATTGAATGTATATATAGATTGGAGCTTGGGATGGAAATCATACTTTTAATGTGGAGTCGGATCCACATGGAACTACATCTATTCTCCCTTACTTCTTTATAGTATATGATCTGATTCATTGTACATTTGTTTTCTTACTGATAGAACATGCATGCACCCATATTTATGTTTGTCGTATGAGCGTTCATCTTTAGAATTAATTTTCCAAGCTTGACTTGATGGCCTTTATTAGGATTTTGCATGCTAGGTTATGACTGCAATTGTATGTGTATTTGCCTCAAATATCATTGCATAGCAAGAAAGTTAAAGGGAAATGTGTTTATTTCCTCTGGTTAACATTAATTATACCCTTCACAAATTCTTTGTGTTCAAGGTGTTTTGGGCTGGGCCCATCTATCAGTTTTATTATGTAGTTCCTGTGAGTTGGTTCTTAGTTTTGCAATCATGTGTATTCTAGAGAACCAGAATGCCATTCTCTTTATTCTTTTGTCTGTGTTTTTTTCCTTCTTTGGGGTTCTTCTGATTTTGATGCAAAAAGAAGATACAGCACAAATATTAGGGGTTTTGCTGATAGATTTTTTTTTTAAATTAAATGCAGGCCCTGTTACAATAGCAGATCGTGCTGCTGAAGATGCCATGCGTTCTGTTATTTCTGAACACTTCCCAACACATGCAATGTAGGACAAGGTTTTGATAAGAGTATTTGCAAAAGAAAACGTTTTATTTCTTTTATCTTGGGATATTCCAACCTCTGGCTATGCTAGTTAAACTAGATTTGCAGAAAAATAGTGAGTATTTGGTGCATGTAGTACTTAATCTGCAAATTGGAAATGGACCATGGCTGTGGGAATCCACAATTTGTATGTTATTTACATTGTTTTGGCAGCATCAGCATTTAAAATTTAAATGCCTTCTCAAAGGATGATTCTAAACGGGATTGCTTTCAGATATGGGGAGGAGAATGGATGGACATGCAATGAAGAAAATTCAGAATATATTTGGGTTTTAGATCCCATTGATGGCACAAAAAGCTTCATCACAGGTAAACTTTCTGTCTTGCTTTATCTAATATTATTTGAGCTACAATAAGGATATAAACAAAGCAACAAGTAAACAGAAGATTGCTGCCTTTGTTGATGCAGAACTCCTACTTGATGATAATTTCAATTAAGGAAATCCCGATGGAGCTTTATATTGTTAGATTATAGATATTACAAACTTATGTAGACTGGACCTACAACAAGTCTGAACTTTTAGACAATTGGTGCATATACTTCGTCAAACACCTACAATCAACAAATTACTGTTTGGGACAGATCTATTTTGTCAGAGATGTTAAAGGTGTAAATGAAACATGAAATAGAAGCTGAAAAGTTTCCAATGAAGAGACGAGGAAAAGTTTTACATAAAAAAATGGAAAAAATTATGAATAAACATAACCATAAAGACAAGTATATTAACTTGAATGCTATAGACATAAATCTACCCAAATAATTGTCTTAGTATTGTAAAAGATTAGCATAGTTGTCTCAGATTATGGTTCATCTTGAAATTTGACTAACTGGTGGGGGAATGCACATGATATATTGAATGTGAATCATGGATCACATTTCCTGTAACAGTGTTAAGGTACATGACTCCATGAGCTATATGGCTTCAATAGATTTTAATTCTGGGCATTTAGATATGTTCATCATAATAATGACAGCAAGACGGTGCTAGCATGGCCACAATCACAGCAAAACTTCTTGTACTCTAGGCCGTGTTTGAGGCCAGGCTTATTAGTAGTAATAATTCCCATGAAGGTTATATGTGTTCATGTATAGAACACATTGAGACCCAATGCATGTTTTAAATAAGGCACAATGGATCGATTGGCAAGAATTTTTAAAAGGAAGAATGTTCGGAGACTGCACATTCAGACCCAATGCATGTTTTAAATAAGGCACGATGGATCAATAGGCAAGAATTTTTGAAAGGAAGAATGTTAAGAGACTGCTTTTGCACCTCTGAACACCCTCAGGAACATGCTTTATTTGGATGAAAATCCGCTGGATCCTTAATTACGTAAAGGAGTGCACCGAATCTTGTGCTATTATGGGAGGCCCTACATGTGCGAAACATGAACATCCACCCAGTTAAGTATCAAAGAGAACTTCACTGATATACTACATAACCTATCAGAAAATCAGCTCTTGCTGATCATTTGCATAGCTCTAAGTATCATATTTGTATTGAAGACACCAAAATTATCTCTATGAAGAAACCACTATGTAAAGTGATGGATTATGGAACCTCTTTGTCATGATCCATATTATCACTCATTTAAATTGAAGATTTAAATGAGAAATTGAACTTCCCTGCTATGCCGTCAAATTGAAGAAGAATAAAAATAAGAGGAATTGCAAGATTCTACGCAGTAGATAAAGACAAGAAATGAGTCAGCAGATAAGACAAAACAGATATGTAAAGAGACTAAAAGGCAGAAAGGCACCGATCATAAAGAATAAGACAAAGCAAGTAATTATCATAAAAGACAAAATTAACAAACCATGAGGATCGCCGATCCTTAAAAGAGGTATCTGTTCATAGAAGATCGTGGCTTCTCCAAGGTGGCAGGGGTATATGTAGACCATAATCGATCAAAGCACATCATCATCCAGCATCCATCAATCATTGGAATCATCGAATAAGGGGCATCGATCAGGTTTTGAATGATTAAGACATCAGTGAATAAGGAAATTGGAATCGGCACACAAAACAAAACAATCCACTCAAGGGAGCAGTTTGGGAACAATTACAGTCAACGTCCATTATTCATTTAGAAGTAACATAATTCAAAGATCATAATGTATGATGCATTAAACAGTATAACACTCCAAAGTTTATATCTGCATAAGGGACAGATCTGTATTCTCTCATTGGAAATTAATCTCCTAGAACAAGGTATGATCCTTATCTCACATCCATTAATCTAATAAAACATATAATGAAAATGATGAGGAGAATAAATATAAAAATGATAACTGTTACAGCTTAATACTAATGAGAATTTAAGGTATGAACGCGTGTCTACAATTCTTGTTTGCTATTAATTCTTACATGTATCATTATGATGGTATCGTGACTTACATACAACTATTGCTAACAATGTAAAGTATAGACAGTCATGTGTAATTATTCATAATAATGTAATTTACATGCGTATTTCTATTATAGTTTAAATGACATTAAATAAAATATGCATACAGGAAATGCATTAGAATCAGCAATCAAATGAAATGGATCATATAGTTGACATAGAATATATATATAGAATATATTATTATCATGAATGTTAAATTAATAAATCCTGATTACATATAGAATAATTGAATAAATGAATTGAATATGCACGGAAGAATGAACTAGTATAATAAATGTGTATAAAGGATGAATGTGATAATGAAAGGTGATCAAGTATTAGATCATATAAATATGTAATGGGCCATATGATATGAGGCCAAATGATAAGACATCATATGAGAATGTCTACAAGGACTTAAGAAATCATAGGGTTGTGCTATATCAAAGAGAAGGATTAGCCTCATCATTAATCATCTTGCTATCCTAGGTGAATGGGTAAGTTAGGAGATTGTATGTTGGACCTAGGTAACCCTCAAGTGGATGAAGAACACTATGTGGGTGTGGAGTCCTTGGGCCTATGGTAATGATGAGCTCGTCAATGTTAAATGTGCCTGATGTGAGGTGACTCTTGGTGGGATGAAGAATGTTGTGTGGACATGAAGTTCCATCAAGCCAAATGGTGAAGAACTCTGTATGGGAGTGAAGCCTTTGGGCCTCCGTATGGGATGCTTAATGGCTCCTCAATGAACCATACCTACGGAGCTAGAGATGGATTAATGATAAGGCGACACATGATCCCCTCAAGCATAGAGCATAAGGCCTTTGATCATGAATATGAATATGAATATAAATATGAATATGAAAGTGAATATAAAAAATGATTATGGGATTATAAGGACATAAGGTCATAGCACAAGGACATAAGTATGAATGGATATTGATTAGAGAACTAGAATGATGATATAAAAAGAAAGTGGAACTCTAATGTTCTCTTTTGTGAGTTGAATTGTGCAAGGTCAAAAGAAAAATTTGGATTCACTAGCAGGGGACATTACACTCTTGAAATAGAAAAACATGAAATCAATATCAGTGGAGATGATTGACTTAAGGTGAGAAGGCTTTTGGAATCCTATTATCCATTTCCTTAAGAGGAATAATGAAGATAGTACTTAAAAGAAAAGTTCTATTTTGGATAGGAACTGACCCTACTCTGATGTTTAAATAAATGTTATTAGTGGAGGATATCATCGTTGTTTTTTCTCTACAGGCATCAAGAGCTTATCCTGAAGATGTGTCCAGAAGAAAGACTCAAAATGTAAAAATCTGTTAAATTGAGCTAGAGTAATTTAAGAAGACCTTATGGAAATGAATAAGAACCATGTAAACCTGAACATTTAATATGAATTTTGGTTGAGTTAAGTAGATCTTTCCTTTCAGTTCTGTGAAGTAGGCAAAGTGGATAAACTACCATTAGCAGATGTGTACCTCAAAAGGAATTGCCTCTGAATGATGTAGTTGTATACAAACTTCATAAAGGTGAGTAAACTCAAAAAGGGAATTGGATCCTAGATTTGCTTTTTAAAATGGCATGGTAGAAACTAGAAAGTATTTAGAATATATAAAACTCAGACAAATAAGTAGCGTAAACAAGGAAAGTGTACAAAATGAAACCTAGTGACTGGGTAGCTTGAATTTCCAGCAAGATATGAAATGCATAACTTTTGGATTTCCTTCAACTCCACATTCATGAAACCTCTAATAATAGCTGAACCTGACACGCTAGCCAAGAATATACCCTCAGCAAATAGGTTAGAATTTGCAAAACAATCTTTGAATGCAGAAACAGACATTAGAAATAATCATAATCCACAAAGCAGCCCAACAGAAAGAGAGCTCATTATCCTAAAGAATTTAAACAAACAACAAGAACAATAATGACAACCAAAAAACCAAAGGCAACATGATTAAATGCCTGCCTTGTGGAAAGAACTACCATGAAAAGTGCCTCTCAGAAGAGCACAGGTACATCCAAAAGAGCAATAGCAACTCTTGATGAGAACAAGTAATGTGATTTGTAAACTTGTTGGAAGTTTCTATTTAAAACTCACAATTCTTGAATGACAATGTTAGAATTCTCAAGCTTCAGAACAGGGATTGATGAGTTGATTTTAGCAGTAACTTTGTTGTGCAGGGAAGCCTTTATTTGGGACGCTTATAGCTCTTGTTCACAAAGGAATTCCGGTAAGATTTTGCATAGAAGTAATAGATAGCATATTTTAGTCATCTTGTTTCAGCATAGTAATATATTTGGAATGATTTTGTAAGTAAGTTGCATATTTGGTTTCAAATAAATTTTACCTTTACCAACAAGTTTGAGATTATTACATTGTATGTGGTAAGATTTGGGGGTACCATATCTCTTATTTTGTGTAGAAGCAATAGATAGCATATTTTGGTCATCTTTTTTCATCATGGTGGTATATTTTGAAATGTTTTGTCAACTAAGTTGCGTATTTGGTTTCAAGTAATTTTACCTTGACCAACAAGTTTGTATTTGTTTGAGGTTATTACATTGTATGTTTTAATTATTGATTCCTTCTTCATGGCTATTTGTCTGTAATCTAGACTAATATTGAGGTAAAGTAGAGCTATAGGAGTTGTGTTTGATCACACATCCTTTGTAATGTCCCTTTCCAAGATTCTATAAACCCTGCAAATTTTCCAAGATTCCTATCTATGCAATATGTATGAAGTATTGAACAGCCACAACTAAATCCCAGTATTTATTATTGAAACTCTTGCATATTAAATGTATTTTTTATTGCAGCAAACTGAGAATCTATAAAATACTGATGCAACAGTGATGCCACAGCAGAAACATATATTTATTAATCAACTACCACAGATACATTGTCAAACTCACAATAAACTGTGACTGGGAATGGAATAGAAGGCATGGCTGATGATGCAGGCAGAATAGCAGCTGTACGGCCGCAACCAACATCAAGAAATGAACTACAACTGCTGAAGGGAGCGCAACAGTGTAGCAAATGGTACAACAACCTCCCAGAAGTGTACGACATAAAAAATATAAAACACAACAATAATATAACTGCTGTGCAGCAGCAGATACCAAGAAAATCGCAGAACAACAGCGGTCCTATCTGAAAACTCACACTTTCTCTGATAATCTTTCAAAATGCTTCTCCACCAAATTGAAACTAGAATTTAACTGCAAACTTATTGGCACAAATGCAATATTTGGATGAAACCGCCTCAAAAAACAAAGGGTTTTCGTCCTTTGCTCTTGCTTGGAAACCAAGAGGGTTTTCGTCCTCCAAATTTCTGCACTCCAATGGTTTTTGTCCTCAAGTGCAATAGATGAACACAGATGCTCAAGCTATGAGAAAAAGGGTTTTGATACCTTAAACAATGGATGATCTCCTTTGAGTGATTGTCTCTCTTTTGTAAACTCCATTTTGATACCCTTTATTTTGAATTCCCTTTTCCCTCTAAAAGTTTCTCTCCAAATTGCTCACTCAAAAACATTTTAATAAAATATTACAAAAGGCCTTTTTATGTCTCATTTAGACGGCCCACTTTATCTAACTAATAATAATATTTAAGTTGTCCTTTTACAATGTTTTCAAAAAATATCAGTAGGACTACTTGAAAACATTATTATTAAAATATTTCCCTAACTTTATCCCTTAGCCTACGGGAAATAAAGTATAGGCTTTGGGTCTCCCAATTATTTTATTTCTGAAAAGGGGACATGACATCCTTATATTTATTTCTCTAATGTACATCCTCAAATAAAACAACACGAGATTTTAACAATTTCTGTTCGCATGAACTATAGAACATATTAACACACGATGTATGGCAAGCTATGATAAACTATCCAAACCTCCCTAGTTATAGGAATGCGGTACTATATCTAGTATTCGGGCCTAACATGTTACAATTTCTATCATGCATGTTGAATTTAGGCATTTGTTGGGTGGTGTGATAAAATAATTTAAAGAATAATTGTCTACCATTTGTTCATCCCCAATTCCAAACACAATGGAATTAATGAGATAAATAAAAAAGAATATTAATTATGGAAAATAACAATCCATATATGATAGAATGTGATTTTTCAATATATTTTATTAAAGAATTTCTACCCTGTATCGTTTCATTACAGAGAATGGGAGGTAGGCTTTGAATTGACCAAGAACAAGTGATGTAAAGTTCACTCTCTATGTTTGAGGAGACCATTTTGTAGAGGAGTTGGCCATTGGTACTATAGTTTGAGGTTGGCACCGTTAAAATTCCAATCACGATGACTAATTACCTAATGCTTCAAAAACATTGAATTAATCACACAAATTGTTGAAATTCAATTGCGGAAATAAAGAACAAACACCACAGATATTTTACACCTTATAATTTGCTTTGCATTCCTTTGAAATCTTACAAGGAAACCTCCATAACTATTCCTTCAGTTCCACAGAAATATTACACTGCTCTAAGTAATTAATTTTCTATCTTGCATCTATCTTTATACTATTCAGCTAAAAATCTAATCTTCTAGAAATAGAATTCTTATCTCACGCAGGGGATGACTTGGAACATAAGTCTAAAGCATTAGTGCTTATCCGCACTTTATTAGACTTAATTAACTAAATAAAAGACTTTCACTTTAATCACTAAAGTGAATTACAAAATAGAAATAACTCGAACTACTTGCATGTTCACATTGAACCTGTGCAGAAGTTTCGAACTAAGCTAAAAACTCAACTCTCCTTAGTGAGGAAGGAATTCTTCACCAATCTAAGTTTGTCTCCGCATGCTCCAAACTTCCTGCTAAGGTCTTGGTTAGAATATCAGCTAACTACTAATCCACTACTTCCTGGAGGTTGGAAGACTCAATGATGTTACTCATCAATGCTATGTAGTTAGGAAACTTCTTCGGAGGCCCACTCTCCCTGAATTTGCTCCTAGGAGCCTCAACATGCTCCTAAGCAAACCTTAATGTTTGTTCAAACCATTGAGGTCTCCTAACATAATAAGGGGCTGAAGTTTCTCCCTCCTCACCTGAAGGCTATTGTCCTAAACTAGAAACAATTGGAATCTTTGGAGATTCAACCTTCGGAGCTTCTTGCTCCTCATCTTTTGTTACTAGAATGAATTCTTGAGATTTTCTGGATGAAAAGTCCCCCTCAAACTTGACATCCCTACTGACTACAACTTTCAGATCTGGAATGTAGACCCTATAGGCCTTTGAAGTCTCACTATAACCTACAAATAAACCCTTCCTACTAGAAGGTTCCAATTTTGTCTTGTCTATAGGTATATGGATATATACTGGACAACCAAAGATGCATAAATGACTCACCTTTGGCTTCACACCACTAAATGCCTCCTCTGGTGTCTTTTCCTCCAAAATCTTGTGAGGCCACCTATTCTAGATGTAAATTGTTGTAAGACATGCTTCTTCCCAAAGAAACATCGACAAGTCCAGGTCATGAATCATGGCTTTAGCAGCCCCTATGATTGATCGATTCTTCCGCTCTGCAACCCCATTTTGCTGTGGGTTGTACAGAACTGTCAACTCCTCTTTATCCTTGCTTCCTTGCAAAAAATTTCAAACACCTTGGAGGTATACTTTCCCCCATTGTCTGATCTCAAGACTTTGATCTTCTTCCTTGTGTAATTCTCAACTAGAGCTTTGAACTCCTGAAACCTGCTAAAGACCTCATCCTTGGTCTTTAAGAAGTAGATCCATGTCTTGCGAGAGAAGTCATCAATGAAGGAAACATAGCACATGCTTCCTACAATTGATCCCACTAACATCGGTTCACACACATTCGAATGCACTGAGTCTAAAATCCCCTTAGACCTATGCTCACTGCTTGGGAAAGTAGCCTTGACAAACTTGCCAAGTGTGCATTCTCTACAAACTCCATGTTGTTCAATGCTAAACTCTAGAAGACCTGTGACAATCTCCCTCAAAATAGGCAACGCTTCATGATGCAGGTGCCCCATCCTCTTGTGCCATAACTCACACAAATTGTCACTATTATGCACTAAAGCCGAAATAGGTTCACCTTGTAACTTATAAAGGTTGCCTTCTCTAACCACTATAACTTGTGTTGTACCTGTGCTAGATCCCTTCGACCTGATAAGAACTTGTTGATCCTTGAGCTCAACTGCAAAGCCCTTATCCTCCATTACCGAAATTAAAAGCACATTTTTCTTGAGACTAGGAACAAGCAAAACATTGTCAAACTCCAAAGAGTTACCTGACTGTAATCGAAAAGGAATTGTACCAATTCCTACTACTGGATATTTGGCATTATTACCAAGCTCAACTTGAACTCCAGAGTTTTGTTCTTCCAATTTGGTAAAACACTCTTGGGCTGATGTCATATGCCTAGAGGTCCCATTGTCCACAAACCAAGCATCTTTTG
The DNA here is from genome assembly GCA_027924645.1 of Cunninghamia lanceolata. NCBI lineage: Eukaryota > Viridiplantae > Streptophyta > Pinopsida > Cupressales > Cupressaceae > Cunninghamia > Cunninghamia lanceolata. Next base: position 287,875 of record BSBN01000766.1, on the reverse strand, counting down.
AAATTGTGCTTATAGAAAGACAAGAAATCATCGAGAAATCTTTCTCAAAATTGGCAGCAAACTTGTTTGTCTGAGTTTTTGCGGAGGCTGCCACTTGCTACTGTTGTTGCTTCCCTTTGCCTCTCTTCTTTTTTGGACATTGCAATGCATAACGACCAAAGTTATGATAACTGAAGCACTTGATTTTACTCAAGTCCTTCTTTCTAGATTGCGAGGATGAATCCTCATCCTTTCCCTTATCCTTTCTATTCCCTTTTCCTTTATTTCCCTTTGTCTGTCCAAAAAGAGTTGAATTTTTGTCACCACCCTTCTTGTTGGCTTTTGACTTCATTCAAGTTTCCTTTTGGATAGAATTATCCCACAATCTCTCAAAGGAAGGAAGCTTTTCCTTGGCACAAATGCCCTAAACAAAAGCATGCCATGAAGATGAGAACCCATTCATAGCTAAGTTCGCTAGCTCAACATCTTCCAACTTTTTCTTGACTGTTGCAAGTTGGTTACAAAGCTAAGTTACCTTCATCAGGTAACTGGTAATTGTATCCAAACTAGACATCTCTATGGATCTGAGTTTGTTTCTCAATATCATTTTCCTGCTTATGTTCTCACTCTAGAAAAGACTAACTAGAGCGTCGAACATCTCCTTGGCTATTTTCTTCTCTGACAAGTGAGGAATTAAATGATCCTTCACTGCATCTAGGATCATCCGCTTGTCTTTAATTTCTTTCTTTTTGTAAACTGCCAAATCTTGCGGATTTGTCGGTGGCGATACTTGAACTGATAGGATATTCCAGAGGTCATTTTCCTCCACTAACAAAGTCACCCTAACTTTCCAAGGTAGGAAATTTAATACACCATCTAATCTATCCTCGAACATGAGGCTAGTTGATGCCATTAAGATAATATTTTCCTTCAAAACAAAAACTTCTCAGGTTTGGGAATAAAATGGACTGCTCAAAAAAATACTTTGTTACAAATTGGGTTCAACCTTTAACCATGTTTGTTGTCCTAGCAAACTGCTGCAAACCCTAGGCATTGGAAAATATTAGCACAAAAATAATTCGCCAAAAAAAAGAAAAAAACTGGCTGGTTTTTGATAAACCATGGCCATAGCAACAGAAACCCTAGTTGTAAGTTCCTTGGTCGCATCTTCCCTAGGCGTCAATCCTGCAGACGACGTGATTTAATCTGAAAAATCCGCCATGAAAACTTTAAAAAATGTCGTGGTTCTTCCACCCTCCAAGCGTGCGATTTTTTTTTCTAAAAAAAAAGATGTGATTTTAATCCCAAAAACACCTGCGTGATTCCTTTAAAAAATTCGCGATTTCTCCTTCTTAGGCGACATGGTTTCACCCACGAATCTTGGTGCAATTTCACATTGAAATCTTGTGATTTTTCCATAAATCTATTGCGCGGTTTTTAAAACCCCTTCTGCCGTGATTTTCACTTGATCATAGTCACGATTTTCCACACATGAAAAATAACCTACGACCTTCAAATCTTGACCGCGAAATTTGCCTGTGCCTAACCACACTTTGATACCATCTTAAAATTCCAATCACGATGACTAATTACCTAATGCTTCAAAAACATTGAATCAATCACACAAATCATTGAGATTCAATTGCGGAAACAAAGAATGATAGACATATATTTTACACATTATAATCTGCTTTGCATTTCTTCGAAAGTTTACAAGGAAACCTCCACAACTATTCCTTCAGTTGCACAGAAATATTACACTGCTTTTGAGTTATTAATTTTCTATGTTGCATCTATCTTTACACTATTTAGCAAAAAATCTAATCTTCCAAAAATAGAATTCTTATCTCATGTAGGAGATGACTTGGAAGATAAGTCTAAATCATTAGTTCTTATCCACATTTTATTAGACTTAATTAACTAAATAAAAGACTTTCACTTTAATAATTAAAGTGAATTACAAAATAGAAATAACTTGAACTACTTACACGTTCAAACTGAACTTGTGCAAAAGTTCTGAACCGAGCTAAAAACTCAACATGCTCTAAGGTGCTTTGATTTGGTGCCTATTGTCAGACTTAGCACTAGGTTTGTTTTTCTTGGGCTATGACCAATTAGATTGGGAATTATTGTTCTTAGCTTTATTTTGGAAAATATCCTCAATTTTGACAACATACTTGTTGGCTGCCAAATATGCTAGGTTAGGGGCAACACAGTAGCAGATGCCCACACACAACTTTCAAATATGTGAGTATCCTCTAGAGAAGGCTGACTTGCTATTTAAACTAAAACTAAACTAATGCTAAACAAACGCTTCTAATAAAATGGAGTAGGAGGAGAGATAATGGTTCAGAACAAAAGGCATAAGGGTTTAGAGAAATAAAATAAAAAGTGTGTGGAGGGGCACCAAATATATTGAGCAATTAGTCCTCCCTTCAGCACACAACCATTCCTCATCCATAAACATACAAAAACTTGTTGCGTGACTGCCTCAACTTACATTATATAAACCTATCCATGAAGTACACAGATAATCCACTTTCATTTGGGGGGCATAAGTAGACAAACATAAGACATATTCAAAGAGTTAGATCAAGGTGTACTCCTTGGGATGAGACATGAAGAACAAAAAACTTAAAACGACATTTCGCTAATCAAGGACCAAAAGATTAGTGATCAATCAACCATTTTTACAAAAGCAAAAACATAGATAAAATTGCAAAAGACAACAAAAAAATATTTACAAGAGAAGAAAATCCTCTATATATAGATCCAGAAAGAGAGAGGCAATCTTAGTTGTTAATCAACTGGGTGATCCAAGGGACTGGAACAACTAGCATGCTAACCCTAAAAGATATTCCCCTTTTAGTAACTAACTTCGCATGCCTCATAAAGGGGGAAGAAGTTTTATATTAAATGAGAGAGAGTCACAACAAATGATAATTTGCTAACATGCTAAAGCTTCAATGGGACTTTAATAAAATAGGGGATTTTATTGAAATCCAAATGCAACGGAAAATCATTACATTTCTAGTGACATCTTGGGGAAGCTTGCTCACAAGTGTCAAATTTAAAAAACCGATCGCCTTGAATCAATTGGTCATAGAGTCCAGGAATAGCATAGTTGGCCAGTGCAACAGAGACTTCGACGCACCTCGATTGTGGTGTTGGTAGAATTGAGTATGGAAATTGTTGCAAGTATGTGCCTAACCAGTGTTGTCATTGACGTCAACATATTTGTGTTGTCATTGGTGTCAACTGTGTTCCTGTTTTGATGCTTGCTTGTAATGAGTTAAGTGTTGAAGATAATAAGTATTCTTGATACAACAGAACAGTCCAGTAGATTGCTCTGCATTTCTTGTAGAATGAATATCCTTGTCTACGGATTGGAAGTTATTTAGAGACATGTTTGAAGATGCTATGTTCCAAGTTTGAGCCTCCGGTATGAAGATTTGAGTGAGTTATGTTCACCAGAGTGAAAACTGTTTTTTCTGTGTATTCAGTGGTGACAGGGAGAGTATTTTGCTCCGCATTCCTTCGCATTGAAGTTTCTTAGTCTGCGGTTTTGGAATTAAGTTTGTATTGATGATAAATGCCTTCAACTCTAATGGTTCATGATTTGGTGGTCCGCAAGCGATCTTTTCCTTATGACAGTGGCTGACAGTGTTGCTTAAGTGCTCCGGTTTGAAGAATCTTCTTAACAAAGTGATCAGAGGGTGTGCAGATGTTCTTGGTGATTACAATGTGCTTGTGGATGTCTCCTGATTGTGTTCCTACCTTTGGATTGGTCCGCAAAGAGATATTTGGATCATGGATAAAGACTGTTCTTAGAAGACTTAATGTTAACACCGGTCTTGGCCGACTTGGTTGTTTTCATCACTTGCGGAGATACATTGAAGATTGTGGAAGCATGTTGTGGCGTGGAAGATTGCATTTGAGTCCCAGCTAAGGCATAATGTGATCAGCATACATCTTTCTCTTAGCTAATCTTGTTTAGGTCCAGACCTATTTCTATGTATGTTTGTAATGCCGACCTTGGAGATTGTTCCAATGGTTGATGAATGTATTGCCGACCTTGATGTACATTCCAAGGTTGATGAATTGTATAAAAGCATGTAATGTAGGTGCGAAAAACATGAACTTGTGCGAAAATGAAAAGATAAGTGCGAAGGTGTAAGAAGAGCAGAGCAGAGGTGTTATATTGTGCTTCAATGGAATTAAACCCAGGCATGAAGTAGATGCTATCAATCAGTTCACCAATCCTTGGCAGTGAGCCCTAACATTTGCAGTGAGCATTTTGGGAAGTGAGCCCTAAGGCAGTAAGCCTCTGTTTTTTGGTATTGCTATAACTTATTTATTACTATGGGCTAACACCGACCGTGGTTTTTCCCTTATAGGGTTTTTCACGTAAAAATCTGGTGTCTCATGTGTTATTATGTTGAGCTTCTGGTTTCATGTTTCATGGTTAAATCTTAATAACAACAATTGATGTGTTGATCTTCATAAGTGGTTAAAGTTTTAAGGACAACTGATTCACCCCCCCTCTTAGTTGTCTTGTGCATTTCAACAATTGGTATCAGAGCAAGGTTCCTCGGAAGAAAGCCTAACCACTTGAGGAAGATCCAGGATATCTTACAGAAAGAAAGCTCCGCAGTTTGATGGAATGAATTATGCTTTATGGAAGGTACAAATGAAAAGCCATCTTCTTAGTCTTGGTTATAGAGTGTGGAAAGCTACAGAAACAAAGTATACCTTGCCTCAGAATGGTTTGCAAACTGAAGATGAAATCAAAGAATATGAGTTGAATATAAAAGCCAGAGATGCTCTGTTAAGTGCCTTATCTGACAGTGAGTTGATTAAGGTCATGGATCTAGATTCTGCAAATGAAGTCTGGGATAAGCTGAAAAATTTGTATGAAGGAGATGACTGTAAAAAGAGCCAAATTGTAGGGCCTGAAGCAAAATATGAGGGTTTAAAGATGAGCGAAGATGAAAACATAACAGCCTACATGCAAAAAGTTGAGGAACTTGTCAATGGAATAAAAGGTATGGGAGGAACTATTGATGAAAAGGAAGTTGTGATGAAAATTCTTAGGTCATTACCTAAGTCCTACAGTCACAAGGTAGCTGCAATTGAAGAAGTGATGATTGTGCAAGATGTCTCCAAGGATCAGTTGCTAGGAAAGCTTACAGCTTTTGAGATGAAAGAATTGGTGATGCTCTGCCAAAGGTTGAAACTGCTTTCAAAGCTAGTAGTTCAGAGAAGATCTCCAGAGCTGAGAAGTACAAGGTGGAATCTAATGATGACCTTGATGAAATTGAAGCCAATTTTGTTGACAGACTGCAAAGAGGTACCGGTAAGTTCAAAGGCAAATTGCCTTTCAAATGTTTTTCATGTGGTAAAGTAGGTCACTATGCCTTTAGGTGTTTGGAGAGAATTGAAAGGAATAGAAAGAAATTTGAAAGTAGACCTAGAGTTCCAAAGAAATGCTATTATGTTAGAGATCTTGATGATGAAGGTGTGATAGCTGATGAATCTGATGATGCTAGTACTAGTGCAAATGAATGCTTGTTTATTGCAATTAAAGAAGAGCCCGTGTCTACTAATCTCACTAGCTGTGTGAAGGAAGAAAAACTAGTGGAAGAAAGTGCTTTGGCTGTTCAGGTTGAGAAAAATAAGGATGAATGGATCATTGACAGTGGATGCTCACATCACATGACCAGTGACAAAAGTAAGTTTGTAAGTTTGGAAAAGTATGATGGAGGACTGGTTAGGTTTGGAGATAATGCAGCTGGTAAGATTTGTGGAAAATGATCTATTTCTTTTGATGGTAAGCATAACACTGATAATGTCCTATATGTGAAGGGTTTAAAGCATAATCTTTTGAGTGTGGGTCAGATGTGTGAAAAAGGTTATGATCTGAGATTCAACGACAATGGGTGCAAGATCATGGAAAGCTCCGGAATAGTGATTGCTACTGGTAAGAAGACCAGAGGTAACATTTACCAATTAAAAGGAACTAATGATTATTGTTTAATGGCTCGGACAGATGAGAGTTGGCTGTGGCACAGAAGGATGTGTCATATTAATTTTGACAATTTGGTGAAGATAAGCTCTAGACAGACTATAAGAGATCTGCCTAAACTTGTAAAGCCTGCCAACACCATTTGCAAGGAGTGTCAATTTGGGAAACAAACAAGAACAAGTTTCAAAAGCAAAGAACAATTTTTTGTTGGATTGCTGGAGCTAGTACATATAGATTTGTGTGGTCCCACAAGAACAAGAAGTCTGCAAGGTGACATGTATTTTATGTTGCTTATTGATGATTATTCTAGAATGACTTGGGTGACTTTTCTAAAAGAAAAATCTAAAGCTTGGGAATCAAATGCTTAAGGTCTGATAGAGGAGGTGAGTTCACATCAAATGAATTCAATATTTTCTGTGAAGAGCAAGGAATAAAGAGACAGTTGTCTGCACCTAGAACTCAGCAAAATGGGGTTGTTGAAAGAAAGAACAGGACAATTCAAGAGGCTGCCAGGACTATGTTAAAGGAAGCTGACCTACCAGAAGTATACTGGAGAGAAGCCATACATACTGCTGTGTACATCCTAAACAGAGTTAAGGTCAAAGGTAGTGTTGATGATTGTTTTTAGACAAGTCAACAATAGAGTAAAACACTAAGTTTCCAACTCTCTCTTGAATAAAGCCTCTCGAATGCTAAACTGTGTGATCAATCGAGACAACTCCAAGGTTCCTTATTTATGATTCATGATGGGTTAATTCAGTGATTACATGTGATCTTGCTAATTATCACAAAGGTACTTACGTTGGATTCTTCTTCTTTCATTTAGCTTGTTTCTCCCTTGAGTATGGATGAAGTATGTACAACGCTTCGATAATAAAAAAGGGAAAAAGATAGGGTTTAGGGAAACTAATCTAAGGTCAATGAAGAAATGATGATGCATTGAATAGACAAACTCCTTAATTAACCTAACTCCACTTCGCCAAGGATGTCTACAACTACATGAAGTTGGTGCAATCTCCTAAGGTACGCAAATGGTTTTCAAATCATGAAAGCTTATACAAGTACCCATTAAACAACGCAGCTCAAACAAGCATCCACAATCAAACTCAAGCAAATGAGGCTCAGATTAGCTTTACACAACACTTCACCAGCGATGAATGTTAAAAGCATGAGCTAGGAGTTGATCAAATACCCAATACATACATACATTAATCAAAGAGCTACTAATCTATTTCTAATCTAATTTGAAACGTCTCTCCACTTCATCAAGATACAAGAAACCATCTTATTTCACAAGACAACACTTGAATACCAAATGAATTCCAATGTCTTTGCATTAATCTTGAGAAATATTTACAACTTCAAATCCCCTCAGAAAATTTCGAGAGTCTCTTCTATTCTACTCTACTAATCTACCAACTGAACTACTAATTTACAAATGAGGCAACAAGGCCTTTATATAGAGCTCTAGAGATACAATGAATGGCTTAGATTGATCTAGATAGCCAAGGGCTCAGATCATGCCACCTCAATAGGGAGTTACAACAACTTGCTATTTTTAGTAGATATGAGAGGCAATGAAGGCACGTTTCCCAAGAAGATAAGATACAATGGAATCTTTTAGAGCATCTTCCACATAGGCGTCCTTTTTGTCTTCTTGCTTGTCGAATGATGTGGCGAAATATGATTGGCTTGAGGATAGGTACATGCCACGTAGATGCTACTTAGCTTATTCCCAAATTGTATCATCTTGTATGATGTCTTCAATGTGATTGCTTTGATCTTGTATGCTTGGGAATGTATCTTGGAGATCTTGCCTTGTTCGTCTTCTTGTAAACTGGATGAGTACATGTTGCTTCATTTGTCTAACACTGTGATGTTTCTTCTTCTTGTAGGTAGGTTGATCTAATTTGGATACATCTTCGTGTAGAGAGTAGTAGAGAATAGATGATGATGATCCATTGATAACATGAAGTAGGAGACTCTCGGAGACTCGAATATTGAAGAGTCTTGAAGTTTGATGGATGGATGTCTTCTTTGATGATGTATACTTGAACTTGATGTAGATGATGAAATGCTCCAACTTGAAAGGGTCCTTTGGAGTGTAAATATTGATGATAACACCTTCCTTATATGTGGAGTAGATGACTTCTCAAGGAGGCTTGAATGTACCGGAGGAACTTGAAACTTGAATGGATGAATGCGTTGGAATGCTTGATGATGAAGTGTTCCAACTTGATGATCTTAACATGATGCTATCGATGATGAAGACTTGGGTGATGATCTTGAAGTGACCTCTGGGAGCAACTACCTTTTATCTTCACTTCACTCTTAGCATGAAGGTGGTTCAAGCTTTTACTTCTTAGATGACTCCTTAGCTCAATCCTTATTGCTGCAACACAAACAAAGAAGCAACATCAAACCCTTTTAATAAACAATTGATTTCATAATACATAAGAATCATTTGCTTAAACTTTAGAGAGGATCAAAACATGAAAGCAATCATAACATTCAAACCCAACATCACATTGAAAGTAGCGCATTGGATGGAGGTTTAGTTGTTTGGATAAAAGACTTCTAAAACTTAGATTCAACCTTATATGGGAGTGGCGCACTAGTTAAGGATTTGGTTCTCTACTTGAAAGATTTCACAATGCTTGCAATTCATCCATCTTCGAGTATCGCATTAGATCAAACTTTTGAATCCTCTTGCTCCTCAATGGCGCACTAGTTGATGATTTCATGCTCTGGTTAATTTTGGTGCATCACATCAAGATTTTGATCTATCTTGATCTTGGCGCACTAGATGGCCATTTTGATCTCCCCTTGATATAGGTGTCTTAGATAAGTGTTTTAGATCTCCTTTTGATTTTCACTAAAGTGGCGCCTTGGATGAGGATTTTGAAACCTCTTGACACACTTATAGACTTGACTTCATCATCATTCAAGTGTGGTGCAATGGTTGTGGCGCATCGGTTGAAGATTTTGATCTCTCCTTGGCAAGTCCTACACCACTCTACCCTCATCATCCTTGGTGCAATAGATATGGCGCGTCGATTGAGCATTTTGAATCTCCTTACTCTTGAAACTACTTCAAAGAAACTTTTCAAAACTCATCAAAATTGGTGCAGCAGTTAAGAAGCATTGGTTATTCATTCTAATCTCTCTTAAAAGTCACTAAAACCTTTACTTCATCTTGGTGTATATGGCGCATCAGATCAGAACTTCAATCTCTCCTTAAAACTTGATAAAAATTGCATGTTGAATCTCAAGACAATCTTCTCCACCTTGGCGCATGGACAGCAATTTCATGCTTTGATTTGAACTTGTCTTACAAACTTAAATTTGATTTCCTCTAGTGCTGGCGCATCGGTTGAAGGGTTTGAGTTCTCCTTAAAACCTCATGAAATTTGCATTCTGATACTTGAAACCAACCTATCCCTCTTGGGCGCAATGGATGGGAATTTTGAATCTCTTCAAATTACACCCAAAACCTCACTTCAACCTCATATTAGAATGGCGTCTTGGTTGAAGATTTCGCTGTTTGGTTGAAATGTGTTCTAAAAATCATCATTATTTCCTCTGGACAATGGCGCATTAGATCAAGGTTTTGAGCTCCGCTCGAAATTTGTCTTAAAACTTTACTCAAAACCTCCCTCAAATTGGCGCTTTGGTTGAGGGTTTTGCTGCTCGGTTGTTATGCACTTAAAACTTGAAACAAGTCACTTCATGCTTGGGCGCATTGGTTCCATGTTTTGGATCCTCATCAAGTGACATTTAAATCTTCACTTTACCTTCTTCAAAATGGTGCAATGTTTTGGATTATGAGCTCCGGTTGAAATCTCTTCTTCGATGATCAAAATCCTTTCATTTTGGCGCATTGCTTAAGGCGCATTGGTTGAGTTGCATTGGTTCAAGATTTTGTTCTCCGGATGAAAGTGGCGCAGTGAACCAAAATTTTGCACCCTCATGTCTTGTCGCACTGGATCAAGATTTTGCGCCCCTCTTCAGTACTTAGCCATTTTCAGGGTCTCTTAGGGCAAGGTATATTGAAAAATGTATTTAAGGTATAAGTTGGAAGATTGAATTTCTTATACTTTAAATATTTTTCAATATACCTTTCAGGATGTTTGAGATAGGTCTCGAATCCACCGGATTTAACATGCAAAATCTAGAATTTAGAGGATCCACCAGATTTCAGACTTAGTCAAATTTTTAGGATTTTCAGGATATCAAGATACCAGACTTAGTTATTTTCAGGATCTCAAACATGCATCAAGATTGATCTCAGAACGCAAATAACTCCTTTAAATTAAAGAACAACCACTGACCTCATCATGCAATAAACCTAAGACATCATCAAAAACTTAATGCAAAGCATCAGAGCTCAAAAAAAAAGGGGGTCCCCATTTGCAATGGGGTGATGTGTGATTAGGTCACAACAGGTAGCAGCTCTAAAACTCCCTTTGAATTGTGGTATGGAAGAGTTCTTACAGTGAAGTATTTCAAAGTTTTTGGAAGCAAATGTTATATCAGAAGAGATGATGAACTAGGCAAGTTTGATGCTAGATGTGATGAAGGAATTTTTCTTGGTTACTCTACCAAGAGCAAGGCCTACCGGTGCTACAATAAGAGACTGAAAAAGATTGTTGAGAGTGCTAATGTGAAGGTGGATGAAGGCAAGGAAAGAATATCAGATCTGAGTTGCAATGAATCAGATGATCTTGTGACTATAGTGAATGAAGAAAAAGTTCAGCAAGAAGACAGTTAGGATGAAGAGGAGGCTCCGAAAAGTGTTGCTAAGACTCCCAGGTATGTCAGAATCAATCATTCTGAAGATCAAATTATAGGTGACAAAAACAAAGGAGTATTGACAAGGAAAAGAGCTGCAGAAGAACAAGTGAATTACTGTTTACTTTCAAAGGTTGAACCAAAATCTGTGAGCGAAGCCTGCAATGATGAAAATTGGGTAAAATCCATGGAAGAAGCGCTGATGCAGATAGAAAAGAATCAAACTTGGGAATTGGTTCCTAGACCTGCTGATAAGAATGTCATTGGAACTAAATGGGTCTTTAGGAACAAGCTGAATGAAAACGGTGAAGTTGTAAGAAACAAAGCAAGGCTTGTATGCAAAGGATATTCTCAAATTGAAGGAATAGATTTTGAAGAGAATTTTGCTCCAGTGGCTAGGATTGAAGCAATTAGAATATTTCTGGCATTTGCAGCTCATAAAGACTTCAAAGTGTATCAGATGGATGTGAAGTCTGCATTCTTGAATGGTGAATTCGAAGAGGAAGTTTACATTGAGCAACTGGAAGGATTTCAGTTGTCAAGCCAAGGAGATATGGTGTGCAGATTGAAGAAGGCCTTGTATGGACTGAAACAAGCCCCTAGAGCCTGGTATGCAAGGTTAGACAAATATTTGTTGCAATTAGGGTTCAATAAAGGCACTGTAGACAATAATCTGTATTTCAAAATCAATGATAATCAGATTCTGATTGTAGTAGTTTTTGTTGATGACAGTATCTTTAGAGGCAATGAAGGTGTGTGCATGAAATTTGTAGGGGAAATGCAAAATGAGTTTGAGATGTCTATGTTTGGTGAAATGAATTTATTTTTGGGTCTGCAAATGAATCAATCAGATAAAGTAATCTTCATATCTCAGTCTAAGTATGTGAAATAGTTGTTGAAAAAGTTTGGGATGGAAGACTCTAAAACGGTATGTACTCCCATGGTGATTGACTGCAAGTTACGCAAAACTGATGAATCACCTAAGACTAATCAAAAAAGATACAAATCCATGATTGGAGGATTATTTTATCTAACTCAAACCAAACCTGATATAATGCATGCTGTGTGTCTTGTAGCAAGATTTCAGGAAGATCCAAGAGAATCACATGTGATGGCAGTTAAGAGAATCCTAAGGTATTTGAAAGGTACATCAGATCATGGCTTATGGTATCCAAAAGACAATGATTTCACTCTCAGTGCTTATACAGAAGCAGATTGGGCCGGAGATGTTGATGACAGGAAAAATACAAGTGGAGGTGCCTTCTTCTTGGGCAATAGATTGGTTTCATGGTTGAGCAAGAAGCAAGATTCAATTTCCTTATCCACTGCAGAAGCAGAGTATATTGCAGCAACTTGTTGCTGCACTCAAGTGTTATGGATGAAGCAGACATTGAAGGACATAAGAGTTGTGTATGAAGATCCAATTGCAATCTTTTGTGACAATACAAGTGCCATAAACATTTCAAAGAATCCAGTGATGCACTCAAGGACAAAGCATATATCTATAAGATATCAGTTTTTGAGACAAAAGGTGACAGAGAATGAAGTAAAGATGGAGTATGTGTTTACAAAGGATCAGATTGCAGATATTTTCACTAAGCCTCTGCTTAAGGATACTTTTGAGTATCTTAGAGAAAAGTTAGGGGTAATTACACCTCCTGCTCTAAACTAAGATGCATAAGAATGCATCAATCCAGTGGTGCCTAGAGCCTCACTCATTAATCTGGATTGATGTTTTGAGAGCTATCTCTTAGGGGGAGTAGCTAGATGTTATTGACATGAGTTCCTGATAATAAGCAATAAGTTTCAGTTTGATCAGAGCAACAGAATGCAAGTATGTGCCCTTTGCCATTGATGTCAAAGGGGGAGAGAAATCATGTGAAAAACTCAGAGGGAGAAAGAGTGCAGATGTGTAAAGAGAAAGGGGGAGAATCTTGTCTTGATGGTCATTACAGTTTTTCACATCATATGTTGCCATCAATGACAAAGGGGGAGATTGTTGCAAGTATGTGCCTAACCAGTGTTGTCATTGATGTCAACATATCTGTGTTGTCATTGGTGTCAACTATGTTCCTGTTTTGATGCTTGCTTGTAATGAGTTAAGTGTTGAAGATAATAAGTATTCCTGATACAGCAGAACAATCCAGTAGATTGCTCCGCATTTCTTGTAGAATGAATATCCTTGTCTGCGGATTGGAAGTTATTTAGAGACATGTTTGAAGATGCTATGTTCTAAGTTTGAGCCTCTGGTATGAAGATTTGAGTGAGTTATGTTCATTAGAGTGAAAACTGCTTTTTCTGTGTATTCAGTGGTGACAGGGAGAAAGTATTTTGCTCCGCATTCGTCCGCATTGAAGTTTCTCAGTTTGCGGTTCTGGAATTAAGTTTGTATTAATGATAAATGCCTTCAACTCTAATGGTTCATGATTTGGTGGTCTGTAAGTGATCTTTTCTTTATGACAGTGGCTGACAGTGTTGCTTAAGTGCTCCGGTTTGAAGAATCTTCTTAACAAAGTGATCAGAGGGTGTGCGGATGTTCTTGGCGATTACAATGTGCTTGTGGATGTCTCCTGATTGTGTTCCTACCTTTGGATTGGTCCGCAAAGAGAAATTTGAATCGTGGATGAAGACTGTTTTTAGAAGACTTAATGTTAACACCGGTCTTGGCCGACCTGGTTGTTTTCATCACTTGCGGAGATACATTGAAGATTGTGGAAGCATGTTGTGGCGTGGAAGATTGCATTTGAGTCCCAGCTAAGGCATAATGTGATCCGCATACATCTTTCTCTTAGCTAATCTTGTTTAGGTCCAGACCTATTTCTATGTATGTAATGCCGACCTTGGAGATTGTTCCAATGGTTGATGAATGTATTGCCGACCTTGATGTACATTCCAAGGTTGATGAATTGTATAAAAGCATGTAATGTAGGTGCAAAAAACATGTCCTTGTGTGAAAATGAAAAGATAAGTGCGAAGGTGTAAGAAGAGCAGAGCAGAGGTGTTATATTGTGCTTCAATGGAACTCAACCCAGGCATGAAGTAGATGCTATCAATCAGTTCACCAATCCTTGGCAGTGAGTCGATCTTGGCAGTGAGCCCTAACATTTGCAGTTAGCATTTTGGGCAGTGAGCCCTAAGGTAGTGAGCCTATGTTTTTCGGTATTGCTATAACTTATTTATTTCTGTGGGCTAACACCCACCGTGGTTTTTCCCTTATAGGGTTTTCCATGTAAAAATCTGGTGTCTCATGTGTTATTATGTTGAGCTTCTGGTTTCATGTTTCATGGTTAAATCTTAATAACAACAATTGATGTGTTGATGTTCATAAGTGGTTAAAGTTTTAAGGACAACTGATTCACGCCCCCCTCTCAGTTGTCTTGTGCATTTCAACAGAAATCATTGGTCACTGAACACAATTTTGCTAAAGGTGGGCCAAAGACCGATACAAACCGAAGATGTTCAAAATTTTGGGTTGCAATGGAGAGAAGAGCAGTTTCCCAAAAGAGAACAGAACGCAATGCCAACGAAAGAAGAACCACCGATGATATAGATGATGTCATTCAGAACCTCTATCGATAGAGAGAGAACCAGGTGTGAGAAGTGGTAGAGGTTGGGAACTATAGCAGGTGTCAGATGTGGAATAGAATTGGAGACACCACCCCATCATTAGATCTAGGAGAGGTCAACGGCTTGTGGGCACCAAAGTTGTAGGATATGCCACCTCCTTCCTTTGGTATGCATATTGGTGTACCCGGTACGGATTTAGGTACGATATGACATGGATATGGCTTGGATATTGTCATCCACCATACCTAGAATTAGGGCAAATATGGACTCGCACCGGATATGCCTAGATTCGGCGTTTGAAAAGAGGGCGCCATATTTAGAAAAAAATCAGCAATAAACACCCTAAAATGTAAACAAAATCATTTTTTTAATGAATCGCAATGTGAGCACAACGTCTGTTTGTAGGGTTTTCGTGGGTTGTTGGCATGAGCACAATGTCTATTCGTAGGGTTTTTGTGGGTTGTTGGCATGAGAACGTCTATTCATAGGGGTTTTGTGGGTTGTTGGCATGAGAACAACGTCTATTCGTAGGGTTTTTGTGGGTTGTTGGAATGAGCATTTCTTCAGAGGAGAATTTGTGCCCAAACAATGTATATATGGCCACCAATGGTGCACTACATCTATAGGAAACAAATGTTGAAGTGAAAACTATGGCAGAATTATACAAAGGCTACAATTTGAAGTTGAAATAAATCCTCAGGTCGTCTTGTATAGTTGCTTGGCTAGATATATCCGTAACTCCCTTGTACATGCTTCCAAAATTAAAGTTAAAATTAAAATATTTAGGTATTAATTAATAAATTATATTTAAACATAATAGATTATTTTATTATATAATATAATTTAATAATATTATTTTATATATATATACTTATAGTAATATTATTAAATTATATATATATATATATATATATATAGAGAGAGAGAGAGAGAGAGAGAGAGAGAGAGTCATATCTAGTTGTATCCATATTAGGGGGTCTTGAAAAATAGTCATACTTATATCGGATACCGTATCCATATCCAAATCCATATCCGTGTTCATGAAACTTTGGTGGGCACACAACCTTTCTGAAAGGAAAATCCACGTGGGTTCAAAGCTTAGAGGCTTTTCAAAGCTAAGGTGGGGCCCCATCAATGTCACCACCCCAAAGGGTACAATTTGCACTATTAGATTTAGGGGAGATTGATGGCCCATGCATCCTTTTGGATGCTAACTAGGATGAGGGTACATTCGGGTTCCGATAAGTAAAAGACACCAAAGTTTTTAGGCATGGTTGGCCCACTATCAATTTCACCGTCAATTGGAAGGGTTTTGCACCATGTGATCAAGAAGAACATTGATGGCCCACGAGCATTTCAAGATGTTGATTGGGATGCAGATACAAAAGAGTTGCAAGAAACAAAAGAAAGCTTTTGGGTCCATTGAAGAAAGGATCTCGGATCTGCCAGAGGAAAAAGGTCTTCTGGAAGATTGCCTTAAAAGAAAGAACCATTCGGGCTAAAGAAGGAAGCTTGCAATAATTTGGAAGAGTGTGAAAAACATGCGGAGGCCAACAAAAATTGTGAAATGCACATGGAAGAGAAACCCAACCTCCCTTCCCCAATGATTCATGATATGTGTTGGCACCTGCCCTAGAAAATGAAAATTTCCTTAGTGCCTCTTTGTTGTCTTGGGAGTGTCTTACCCACTATTGATAATTGATTTGATATTTTCTTCAATGGTTTCCCCTTGGTCATATTTTACCCTATAGGTTTCCAAAAAAACCGAAGTATGGGGAGTTTTAAGTCATTTTCTAGTCTTTTTGTAGAATAGCGTAGTTTTAGTGGATTGCTGGATGTATCCTACCCTTCCAATATCCAATCCTGACCTCTTGTCTCACTTAAAATCCTTGGGGACTTTATTGGACCCTTTGCTTCTTTTATTTCCTTTGTTTTCCGCATTTTGTGGCTTTTCGACCGACTACTGGATATTTCATGTTCACCTCCCATCCTGTATCCACTTCCTATTCTGCGTAAAAGTTTTGCAGAACTCTATGGAGCCCTTAGCCTTTTCTTTTCGGTTGTTTCTTCTAGTTTTGGAAATTTGATGGACTATCAGACATTAGTGCTCATGCTTGTTCTGCTGACATACCGGGCACTCCCTCACATACTTCTGAACTTCGGTCTTGAGGCCTTTCCAAGTAAATCGCTCCCTAATCCGCCTGTAGGTTTTGAAGAAACTTAGATGTCCTGCCATAGGTATGTCATTAAAAGCCCTCAAGATCTTCAGCTTCATAGCAGATCCTGGCACCAAGCAAATCCTGCTCTTGTAAATGATCAAGTCATTTACAACTGAATACCTGTCATCCCTAATGGTGCCATCAACAATCCCAGAAGCCCACTTATCCTTCGCATACTCTGCAGAAATCAAATCCCTCCAATCCTCTGCAGTCTCCCCCAAGGCGCACAAGCGAGGTCTCCTGGACAATGCATCAGCAACTACGTTCTTTTTTCCTTTGACAAAAACTATGTCAAAGTCATATGCCTGTAGTTTACTGAACCATTTTTGCTGCAGGTCGTTCAGGTTCTTTTGACTAAGGAAATGCTTCAGATTGTTATGATCTGATTTGACAACAAATTTACCTCCAACTAGGTACTGCTTGAACTTAGCCAATGCATGCATAATGGCTAGCATCTCCTTGTCATATATGTTGTAGCTCCTCTCTGCACCCCTCAACTTTCTGCTCTCAAATGCAATGAGGTGTCTGTCCTGCATCAATACCGCTCCAATGCCTTCCCCTGAGGCATCACACTGAAGCTTGAAAGGTTTTGTGAAATCTGGAATGGCCAAGATCGGACAAGTACTCATCACCTCCTTAAATCTGTCAAAGCACTGTTGAGCACTAGTAGACCATTCAAAAGCACCCTTCTGAGTCAAATCTGTAAGGAGGGCAGCTATCTGAGAAAATCTCCTCACAAAGCGGTGGTAGAACCCACAAAGGCCAAAGAATCCCTTGAGCTGAGAGAGATTCTTTGGTGGCGGCCAGTGTATTGTAGCCCGGATCGTCTTTGAACCCACACGAACACCCTTTGCACTGATAATGTGTCCCAAATATAACAACTCAGTCATGCCAAACTCACACTTAGACATTTTGGCATAAAGGGACTCCTGCTAAAAAATGTTTAGCACAATATCTAAGTGCTTCAGGTGCTCCTCCCACGTCTTGCTGAAGATGAGTATATCATCAAAGAATATAAGTACAAACTTCCTTAGCTGCTCTCTAAATACCTTGTTCATATAGGACTGGAACATGGCTGGTGCATTGGTTAGCCAAAAGGCATAACCAGAAGCTCAGAGTGCCCATAGTGGCACCTAAATGCTGTCTTCTCTACATCCTCCTCTCTGACCCGAATCTGATGATAACTGGATCTCAAATCAATCTTCGAGAAGTAGCATGCACCGTGCAACTCATTAATGAGCTCGTACCTATTCTTAATTGTTTTGTTATTCAGCTCCCTGTAATCTATGCACATCCTGTGTAATGTCCCCTTTTTGGCTTTAGTGTTAGTCTATCATTGGGTTCCCGTAGACTGACAGTTTGGTTAGGGAACCGTGGTTGGTTTGGCCTTGGAGGTGTTTGTTTGTGGTGGAGTTATGGTTTGAGATCGGTGGATCTAGTTGGCACCCTTTGAGTTGGCTCTGTTTGCTCTTGGCCGTTACTATTTTTAGTAAGTTCGGGTTTGGTGTCGGATTGGGATTTTCACAGTGGGGTTGTATTCGTCTCGTTGAGACCTTTCCGGCGAGCTATAGATCATTGCATTCTGACATCATCTGAGCATTTATTTTAAAGTACGAAAGTTATAATATTTATTTAAAGGGACTTTATAATTATTAAGCAGTGATTTAGGGAAAAAGGCAAATATTAAAAGGTTACTTAAGGAGGACATGGGCGCCCACCCCAAGGGGCATTAAAAGGTAATTTTAAAATACAAATTCCCTCCTAAAAGGCCAACGCCCTCAAGGGGAAATAAAAGAAGGAAAAGCAAAGTCATTTGGTATGCTTATGTTTTATGATATCTCTTATATTTGGCTTTGTTAGGGTTTGTTCTTAAGAAGGGTTTGAGGATTCGAACCAGAGGCTCTTGGAGATGAAAACTTCCCTGAGTAACGGCATTCTACAAGTGTGGAAGATCACCCAAAGGTGCCATTAGAGTTGGATACACTTGATGTTCACTATTGTGCTTCAATGGAGTTAATATTTTGTGGTTTTGAGACTTGAGGGTTATAGCATTCTAAGATATTGTTTTGAGCAGCTGATATACTTGTTTAGAGCAGATTTGGAAGTGTTTTTGTGGGGTTTGTGATTGCTGCATATTTCTTCTTGCTGGCCGTACCTTTCCAGCTTGGCCGTACTGCCGTGTGAGGTGATTTGAAGGACTTGTTGATGAGGTTTTTGTGACTACAACAACATTAGGATAAAATACTGAGTATCCTATCCTCTCTTGAATAAAGCTTCTCAGACGCTGAACTACGTGATCGAATGAGACTGCTCCAAGGTTCCTTTTGTGTCAGGTCTTGACGTGCATAGGGATAGACTCAGTGGAATGATGTGATTTGCTGGTAATCACGAGGGGGACTTACATGGGCTTACTCCTTCGTAGACATGGAATTCACTCCTAGGACTCGTACTTGTGGGCGAATGGAACTTTTTCACAAATGGACAGCTTGGAATTCCTAGGTTCCACTTTCTGGTTTACGGATGATTTGGCAATGAAGCTTTCAAAAAACTAATCCTAACGAAAATCTAAAAGAAAATGCAAAAGATGGGGTAAGGGTTTAGGAATCTAATCAATGGAGATGACTGCTGTTGAAGATGAAACTGGAACCAGTCCTCTGCTTCGCCATGAGACAACAACTAGGCAGGGATGGTGCAATCTTCTGAGGGGGAGTAAGGATTTTCAGACTGCTCCTGCAAGGGACATGGAACTGAAACATGCAGAACAGCCGAAGTTAGACTTGGAATTAGTTCAGGCTAACCATGCACGGTGATTTGCAAGCCACATATCACCAATGGTATGAACAAGCAGATTCAATCATTCAATAGTAATAATCTCCATCATTCTAACTAAAGAAATACTGAAAGAAAATAGAAATGAAACAGCTTAGATCCTGGAGCTTATGATTTGCTTCAAAGAAGTCAGAAAACCATGCCACAATCCAAAGAATATCAAGAACAATCTTCAATGTCCATGTATTGATTTGGGAATGTCTTACAACAATCTTGCTGATTCTTCAAAGTTCCTTTGCTCCAGAAATGGAGTGCAACAGAAAGGAACAGCTAACTAACTACGGTGTTCTAGGAGCCTAAGAAATGAAAGAAGAAAGAAGAAGACCCTTTCAAATGAAGCCCCTCAGCCTATTTATAGGCAAACACAAATATCTTAGGGTAAAAAGGAAATCAGATTTCCTTGAAATATGTGCCCTGGGTTACAAATCCTAGAAAAGCAGGTGGGGTCGTCAGAATGTTCCTGTAGGAGACTGCCACCTGTCTAGGTCGTCAGAATGTGTAAGGAAACTTTCCAGCTGTCCTGGTCGCCACCTGTCTAGGAGTTCTAGATAGGACTGTCCTGTCTGTCCGGAACTTCCTTGGTCGCAAATTCCATGATGTCCTGGAGTCCTTTATCCTGAGCGCAGATTCCAGGGTGAACGGGATTTTCATGTGGAGGAATCCTTCCTTGAGCAGGGGCGCACTTTCCTTAGGGTCCTGGAATGGAATTCCTTCCTAAGTTGGAATTCCCTGTCATGGAATAGGATTCCCTGTACTGGATTCCTGGGTTGGAATTCCTCATCCTTGGCGTGGATTCTCATTCTTCCTGATGGATGGTGAACTTGAAGTGTATCCTCTTGGTTTTCCAAGGATTGATCCTCCTGTTCGGAACTGGAATCCCTGATACTGGACTTGGAGTGATTTCTCCCATTCCGCCATCCTTGATGCAGGCATTCTCTGTCATTTGAAATCTTTGGAAGGACATCTTGATCTTCCTTATCCCTTTGTGCGAAGTCTCCCTGTCGCCGAACTAGAATCTTTGGTGTTGCCTTCCCTTCCCTCGGTATGCATGTGTAGTCTTCTTATTGTCGGAACTCCTGGATCCTTGAAATGGTCATCATTTCCGGCACTTTAACTCTCTGCATCCATCGTGCTTGCCCCGGATCATCCTCCTTCATGCTCCTCATGGAACTTATCCTCGTCTTGGATTCCTGCAAAACATGGGAAACCTCAAATAGTCATGATGCACAAAATCCATAAATACAATACAATATGAAATGAAACATGAATGATTTTGCAAGTTTTGATCAATTTCACTTATAAATTCCTGAACAAACAAAGGATTTCCCTCATTCTCCGGCATTCTTCATACTCGACTGAATTTTCCTTCATTCCAGGGTTACCAGGCATGGACAGGAGGAATTTCAGTTGGTCGGGGATTCCTGGGAGCCGGGGATTCTTGCTCATCCTGGAATTCCACTTGTCCCGGAGGATGAATTCTTGCCCTTGGAGGATGAATTTCTGCCCTCCTTGCTCTGGAATTGAATTTGAATGATTGTAAATGACTTGGGCGCCCTCCATTTATAGGTAAGTTGTCCTTCTTTGCCACTTGGCCGACCTAGGTTGGAGGAGAAGAAATTCCTTAACCGCCAAACTTTTCCCTTAGCCGACTTAGTTTTTTTGTCTTTTCTGTTTTGTCGGTGGTCGGGGATTCGTGAATGTCGGGGAATTTGGAATGTCGGGGAATTTGCAATGTCGGGGAATTTGACATGTCGGGGATTTTGCAATGTCGGGGAATTTGGCATGTCGGGGAATTTGCCATGTCGGGGAATTCCTGAGGTTTAGGATTTTGCGACGTCGGGAATTTATGAATGTTTTGGATTTTCTTCCCCAGCACAACTCTAGAACTTTTGCTAAAATCCAGCTAAGTCTTGGAATATTGCCCCTTGGAATCTTACTCAGATGGAAGGCTGCAATTTTGCTTTCTGTGGAGGAACATGGCGGGATGTGTCCTTGGACTTTTATGTTCAGTCTTTTGGATATTTGCTAAGGGTTTCATCACTCTGTTTTGGCAGGGATAGATTTTTTTATACTGGGATCAGAGACTCCATCATTTTTAAAACCATAAGTACCTTCCATCTCCTTTAGGGATTCCGGACTTCGAGGTATAACAGGCGAGGAATTCTTCCATGCAAGAGCTGGCAGACTGGGTTCCAGAATTTCATCCTGCAGGTCTCCCATTCTAGACTGGATCAGGAATGTCCAAGGGCGCAGAATCCAGAAGGTCAAGGATTTTGCGCCCAGGACAAAATTTGTCCTGGAGCGCAGAATCCAGAAGGTTAAGGAATTTGCGCTCAGGACAAAATTTGTCCTGGAGCGTAGAATCCTACAGGTGCTGGAATTTGCGCCACTTGCCTTTGGAGTTCAGTTTTAGGGAATCTAAGTCAAGGATTTGCATTTTCCTGAGTTTCGAAGCGGGATTCTAGTTTTGCAGTAGGTTCATTCTCCTAGCTACTCCATGGAGGTTCAGATGTTGATACAGGGTCAGAAAACGGAGTTTATTTCTTCCATCCTCGTTCCTTCCATCCTCGCGGAATCTGTTACTTCCAAGGCGGGATGAGAGGTTCGTTCGTTCCATCCTTCGTTTCTTCCATCCTCAGGGAATCTGATGGCGAGACACAAGGTTTGTTTCTTTCATCCTTCATTTCTTCCTCTTTGGAATTGGCTAAGTCTGGTAGCCTGAAATCCTGAAATCCTGAAAAATGACTAAGTCTGAAATCTGGTGGATCTTCCAAATTCTAGATTCTGCATGTTAAATCCGGTGGACTCGAGACCTATCTCAAACATCCTGAAAGGTATATTGAAAAATATTTAAAGTATAAGTTGTACTTAAATATATTTTTTAATATACCTTTACCCTGAAGACGCTGAAAAATGGCAAAGACTGTCCTTGAGCGCAAAATCCAGAAGGTACTGGATTTTGCGACCAGGACAAAAAGTGTCCTTGAGCGCAAAATCCAGTAGGTACTGGATTTTGCGACCAGGACAAAAAGTGTCCTGTCGCAATTCCAGCCTTCTGGAAGGGGATTCATTAAATGCTAATTGTCTCTTGAAATTGCCCTAAGTCTTCGTTTTGCGAGTCTTCCGAGCCATGAAATGAGGTTGAGTGCCGGACCGAGATTTAAAGAGATATCCCTTGGTTTTGACCTTCCGGACTAGAGTTGTCAAGCCGGGACTAAGTTCCATGACTGAAGGATGATCATGCCAAGGAGTGGCAGTCCCTGTTGAACTCCGCGATCTTGGTTGGAAGAAGAATCTAGATAAACTTTGAAACGGAATTCCAGGCCGGAATTCCTTGAACGAGACTCCGAGATAGGTACTTCCGAACAAGACTCCGGACTGGACCTCTGGGCTGGATTCCTGGACTGGAGTCCAGGAATGACTTCCTGAGTGGGACATGGAGTCTTGGAACAAGATTAGAATTGAGTTCCATGCCGGGAATGGAGAGGGTTCTAAGGTGGAAAGATGGGTTTTGACATGGAAATGACAAGCCTTATTGAATTTAGGACCCTGGATTGGAACTTCGGGACAAGAATCCAGACAGGAACTTTGGAATAGGATTCCTGGATAGGAACTTTGGAATAGGATTCCTAGATAGGACCTTCGGGACAGGATTCCCGGACAGGAACTTTTGGACTGGAGTCTTGGAACAGGAACTTCCGGACTGGAGTCTTGGAACAGGATTCCTTACTCATCACGGAGTCTTATGCTGAGAGCGACGGATTTGGATTTTTTATGGAATGATGGACTTATGCCATGGATTGGTCAGTTTTGATCGAGGAATGATAAGTAGGACATTATTCATCCTCAGGAGAAATTCACTATTTCAAGCATTCCTAATGTTCCCTATGAGCTAACTGCTTGGACATTCTTTCCTAGCTTCATGGATTCAGGCAAGAAACTGCAAGATCAAAGCAAAAACGACGGCGAAAGCGAGCAAAAGAGGGGGTCCCCATTTGCAATGGGGCGATGTGTGAAAACGTCACAACAGGACTCTAGTGCAAGTTTATACACTCCAATATCTTTGTTCTGCTTCAGCAAAGGCATATAGTCCAAAATAGAGTTATTCCTGAGGAGTTTATTGCTGGTATACTGCTGTACATTCATCCCCAGGGCCGTACCACTTGCCTGGGGAATCGCTGCAACTGATTGGGGTCGATTTCTTTTGATAGCAGCCATTGTTACCCTCTAGTGGAGGCGTCTAGACCCTTGATGATTGTTTTTTTTCATTGTATGCACATATCTTGCATTATCATGGAGTTATGAGTGAAAGCAATGCTACCCATTGGCTGATCCAGCTTCAGCATATGTATAAAGTTGCAAAACAAATGATGGGTATGTGATAGTAATTGTTATTTGGCCATTTTACCATCTGGGTATTTGTTATTTTCTTCATATCTATAATATATTTTCTGAGTTTGCATTATATGCTATATTTGTATATTCCGGCAACATACATCTGTAGGAAAACTAAAACCCCTTCTGCATCTTCTCTCTAGTTTGAAAGATCACACAATAAAAATAAAAATAACACTTAAAAAGACTTTAAAAATAAACCCAATAGGTGCGGCACATTACAGTGGCATCAGAGCAGAAGATCTTGCCATCCCGTGAGGTCAAAATCACACATGCAGAAGTGAAAATGAGACATGCAGCCGGGTACTAATAGATACTATTTCAGAAAGACTAGGTCAAGGCCTGATTTACAGGTTCCATAGACATATCCCTTTGACATAGATATGGGGGTACCAGCTGTGGAGGAACAAACAGTGGTTTTCCACAATGAGGCAGAAATTGAAGTGCCAAAGATAGATCCCTTTTCAAGAGAGCTTCCGGAACAAGCTGAAGAAATGGATGACAGACAAAATGAGGAACCCAACATGCGATAAGTTATTAACACTTTGGTTCAAGGACAGAGGGCTATAGAAAGAGCATTGAGGGAGTCACGAGAGGAGTTGAGAGAATCACAGACAGACTTTGGGTCACTTCCTTGAAGGGTTAACACCCCCTGATGGCAGAAACAACAGAAATAATAATAATAACAACAATAACTACCGTGACAGGAACAAGAACAACTTTGGAGACAGGAACAGAGCAAACCATGGAGGTGATAGGCACATGGGTTACAAAAACAATGGTGAAAGGAACAATGGTGACAGGCAGAACAGTGATAGACATATCGGGGATCGACATAGAGATAGAGATGATGATGAGGCTTTGGTCACCAACCGGAGAGGCACCCAGTTGACAACCAGTGATAGGCCAGGCATACCCACCTTTGCGCCCAGGAACAATGTTCCTGAACCAGATGCCACACAGGTTGAATTCCAGGACGAGATCTTGAGGGATTGGAGGGCATCCAGTGCAGAGTTTCAGGTTGAAATGACTTTTGGTGAATATTTGGACATTGGAATGAGAAATAGACCTCGTAGAGGAAACATACCACAACCAGAAGCTGCAGAAAAAAGGTTAGCAAGATGACTCTCCCGTATTTTGATGGTTCTAGTAAGACCACCGTGAGAGCATGGGTCCAGAAATTGGACAGTTACTTGCAGATTACTCCCATGCCTGAAGAAGATGCTATAACTTATGCCACTTTACATTTGGAGGGCAGTGCGCATAAGTGGTGGAGCAACGGTAAGGTCACCTTGGGACATGACCAGATTACGTCTTATGTGGAGTTCACAGCCAGACTCATAGACAGGTTTGACAAGGACCCTGACATGCAATTCAAGGAGTCGGTTCAGTTGAGACAGAGTGGATCAGTGGACTCGTATATATCAAAGTTCCAGGACCTTTCAGTGATGGTCTTAGACATTTCAGAGTGTAGATTGATCATGCTCTTTATTGACAGGTTGTCAGATCCTCTTCGAGGGTGGATTAAGGGTTTAGACCCTGCTTCATTACAGGAGGCCATGAAAAAGGCCCGTGACATGGAGTCTTCTGTTTGGAGAAATAAGTTTCAGTCCAAGGGATTTTAGCATAGGAGAGATAAGGAGAACGATAGAAGACATTTTCATAGAGATTCTGGACAACAGCACAAGAGTTCTTCCAAGTTTGATGATGACTAGTTGAATGACCTTAGAAGGAAGAAGCTTTGTTTTCACTGCATAGAGCCTTGGGATCCTAGGCACAAGTGTGCTGCCCAAGGAAAGGCAAAACAATTAGAATATTTTTTAGCAGATGAGTCTGTAGAATCAGAGTCACATTTAGGGTAGCAAACTGAAGATGATGATTCAGGTACTGATGTTGCTTTTGAAGCATCAGACAAGGAGGAGACCACCCTTCCTACAACACACATTTCGAGTATTCAGAGAGAAGGGTTGTTCAGGATAAGAGGAGTACTGGGTGGACAGCGATGTATTACTTTACTCACAGGGGCCACTCATAACTTCATAGACGAGGGCTGAAGACTGAAGAGTTTGAGGGATTTAAGGTGAAGGTAGCTGATGGATTTGTACTCACCTGTACTAGGAGAATACCCAGTTTGACCATCCAGTTGAATAACTACACTTGCCGGTCAGAATTTTATGTAGTTAGCATGGGTGATATGGATGTTGTGTTGGGTATGAAATGGTTGCATGACATTGGAGAGTTCACACTCAACTTGAGGACTATGGAGATGAAGTTTGAGGTGAACGGAGTTCGGTATGTGCTCAGGGGTATTTTAGATGATGGATTGAGAGTGGTTTCTCTCAAGTGGATGGTGTTGGGAATTAAGGTGTCTCAACCTTTGCAAATTTCTAATGTTGTATTTATTTATCCCATGTTGAGTTGGCATAGTTAGCACCTTGTGTATATGCAGCAGGGTAAATTTTGGTGACTTTGGCAGCCGCGGTTTCCCCCTTGAATAATTAACGGGGGTTTGGGGGCAGTGCCCCCAAGCAGGGTCAAGGGGCGTAGCCCTTTGCGGGGTCCAGGGGCAGCGCCCCTGGCGCGCTCCTTGTCGCGGTACAGGGCAGGGTCGAAGGGCAGCGCCCTCGTGGGGGCTCGGGGGCAACGCCCCCGAAACCTCAAACGATTTTTAATTAATGACAAGTGTCGGTGAGCATCTTTGCACGAGAGAAAGGCATCTTTGGATGGTCAAGGGAGGTTATGACATGTAAGAGGAATATGATATTTTTAGTCAGTGTATGACGGATTCTATGACAGCTGTAAGGTGCGTAAGAGCATCTGTCGTAACCTATCTTGGGACCAGGCGCCCACTTCGGGATGGGATGTTAGACAAGTGTCCTTAGGTGTGGGTTTTGGGGCATGAGTCCAAGATGGACGCCCATCTCTAGAAGGTTCCATATTTGCCTTCTAAACTCTATATAAACAGATGCTTGGATGGGAGATAGACAACTTTGGTACGAGTACTGTTATGCTGCCGGAATATCTCCAGTTTCGACATTCGAAGACTCCTGAAAGAGCATTGGCTCTGAAACTGTATTGTAATCTGTTATTGTTTATTGTAATATATTTGAGCTGTGTTTTGGAGTGTGGGGTTTTTCACCCGTAAGGGTTTTCCCCACGTATATTTTGTCTCTCTCTTCTGTCTACTTTCTGTGTGTATGTGTATTGCTGCTATATCTCATGTTAATGGTTTAACATTGCTGTAATAGTTAGGATAAAGTTGAATTTGCATAGCCCTCTCCTCAATAGATTAGTGTAGGAAGTGATTTCCGCACACCTAGCTTCTTTCAGTTGGTATCAGAGCTTGATCACCTTTGGTCCTAGTTGTAGGGTAGGGGTTTTTTGAGCTAATCTTAGGTTGAGTGGGAGTCTGTGCAGAGCATTCTGTATTTTACTGCAGCAAGGAGATGG
Source organism: Cunninghamia lanceolata (assembly GCA_027924645.1). Lineage (NCBI taxonomy): Eukaryota > Viridiplantae > Streptophyta > Pinopsida > Cupressales > Cupressaceae > Cunninghamia > Cunninghamia lanceolata. Next base: position 260,620 of record BSBN01000766.1, on the reverse strand, counting down.
CAAGCACATCAGGAAGGTTTGAAGTAGAGAAGTTCAATGGTAGTAATTTCGAGCTATGGAAGCTCAAGATGGAAGACATGTTAGTTGACCGAGACCTTTGGGAAAGTGTGAACGGAACTAAACTAGCTGCAATGTCACAAGCTGACTGGGATCTCAAGGATCGGAAGGCTAAGGGTCTTATAAGACTTAGTCTTGCCGATTCTGTGTTGTTAAATGTCCATGAGGAGACTACTGCAACACTCCTTTGGAAGAAGTTGGGGGATGTGTATCAAGCCAAATCCCTTGTCAATAAACTTTTCCTGAGAAAGAAGTTGTATTCTCTTTGAATGGAGGACGGAGGATCCGTGGCTGAGCATATGAATGCCTTTAACATGCTGGTTGCACAATTGACATCTATCGGTGTAAAGATAGAGGAGGAGGATCGGTGTATGACCTTGCTTTGTTCTCTGCTGGACTCATGGGATCATCTTGTCATGGCAATCGGAAGCACCACATCCACATTCAAAATGGAAGAGGTGGTTTCTTCGTTGTTATTTGAAGAGATGCGGAGAAAGTCTTCTAAGGCAGCCAAAGAAGCCCTTGCAGTTCGTGGAAGACCCAAGGAGAAAGGGAAGAAGAAGGACAAGAAAACTGAGAAGGGTAGATCCAAATCCCGTGGGAGATCTAAATCTCCTGGAAAGTCCAAGGCTCTTTGTTGGAACTGTGGCAAGACCGGGCATTTCCGAAAGGAATGCAAAGAGGAGAAGAAGAAAAAGAAGAAAGCTCCTGATTCAGATTCTGACAAATCACAAGATGACGGTGATGCCTTCATCGCAGCCCTGGCATCCCATGCATCTGATGATGTGTGGCTAATCGATTCTGGTGCATCATTCCACATGACCTCGCATCGAGACTGGTTCACTAAGTATGAGGAGTTCGATGGTGGAAAGGTGTATCTGGGTGACGACTCTCATCTGAAGATCGTTGGTCGTGGAAGAGTCTCTATCCGATTCCCTAATGGTCGAGTGAAGGGGATCTCTGGGGTTATGCACATCCTAGGCTTAGCATGGAACCTGCTTTCTGTAAGTAGTTTGAATGATGCAGGTGTGCAGGTTGTTTTTTCGAAAGAAGGATGCAAGATGACTAGAGGATCTATGGTGCTTGCTAAGTGTACTCGGAGAGGTACTCTGTTTCAGCTGGAAGCATGCATTGCACAATGCATTAGTTCTTCTGACTCAAGGAAGAGGGCAGCAGTCACTTCATTCCCACCATCTGAACGAGCAGTGAAGAAATCTGTTGTTTCTAATCTTGATGGTTGTAATCGTGCATTGGAAGTTAAACTTCCTGCAGAAAAGACAATGTTATGGCATAAGAGATTTGGCCACATTGGTGAGAAGGGTCTGCGTACCCTGAAAAATAAGAACCTCGTTGAGGGGTTAGATGATTGTAATTTTGAGTTTGACTTTTGCGAACATTGCGTTTATGGAAAACAAAACCGTGTTCAGTTTTACTTGAGTTCTCATAAGTTTTCTGGTGTGTTGGACCTCATTCATTCTGATGTGTTTGGTCCTGTTAATGTTCCTTCGTTATCAAAATCTATATACTTTGTATCTTTTATAGATGATTACAGTAGAAGGACATGGATTTATTTTCTCAGAAGCAAATCTGAAGTCTATAGCAAGTTTAAGGAATTTAGAGCCTTTGCTGAAAATCAGACTGGTAAAAAGATTAAATATTTGAGAATTGACTACGGTGGTGAGTTCTGTTCTACAGAATTTGATAAGTATTGCAAGGAACTTGGGATTGAAAGACATAAGACAACTCCATACACACCGCAGCAAAATGGAGTTGCAGAGAGGATGAACAGGACATTGATGGAGAAGGCTAGGAGTATGCTTAGTGAAGCTGGTCTAGAACAAAAGTTTTGGGCTGAAACTGTTGCCATTGCTTGCTATCTGGTAAACAGATCTCCTACATCAGCTCTTGTTGGAAAGACACCCATGGAGGTGTGGTCTGGTAGAAAGCCTTCAGTAAGGCATCTTCGTGTTTTTGGTTGTGAGGCATATGCACATGTGCCTAAGGAGAAGCGGTCAAAGTTGGAGAACAAAGCTGTTAAGTGTATCTTTATCGGCTATTCTGTTGGTGTGAAAGGATACAAGCTTTGGGACCCCGTGGCTTAAAAAGTGTTGTATAGCAGAAGTGTCATCTTCAGAGAGCTTACACCTTCTTCCACTATTTTGCAGCCAGAAGAAAAAGAAAAGAAAGAGGATGTTGTTCAGTTTCCTCTCATCCCTGAGAAGACTGAACAGAGAGACAATGTTGGACCTGATGATGAGGAGAGCTCTAACAGCTCTGAAAGGTCAGATGAAGAAGCTGAACCTCAACCTCAGCTCTTGAGGAGGTCTACACGGATAAGGAAGCAACCTGAAAGGTTTGGTTTTACATTGCTTGATTCTAGTTATGCTTATGCTTTGCTTACTAATAGTGATGAACCTAGAACTGTATTAGAGGCTTTGGATATGAAGGATGCAGGTTCTTGGAAGGAGGCCATGGAGGAAGAAATGGCTTCTTTGGATAAGAATCAAACTTGGGACTTGGTGCCTTTGCCTCCTGGACGGAAACCCGTTGGATGTAAATGGGTGTTCAAGAAGAAGATTGGTGCAGATGGCAGTATTGAGAAGAATAAGGCCGGATTGGTTGCAAAGGGGTATTCACAAGTGGAGGGTATAGATTATGGTGAGATCTTCTCTCCCCTTGCAAAGCTGACATCCATTCAATTCCTGTTGTCACTCGCAGTAGCTTATGACTTGGAGGTAGAACAGATGGATGTGAAGACAGCTTTCCTTCATGGTGACTTGGAGGAAGAGATCTACATGTCACAGCCAGAGCATTACATGGTGAAAGGTAAAGAAAATTTGGTTTGCAAACTTAAGAAGTCTTTGTATGGTTTGAAGCAATCCCCTAGGAGATGGTACTTGAAGTTTGATGCCTTTGTGTTGTCAATTGGATTTGTGAGATCGAAATCGGATCACTGTGTGTATTATAAATTTGATGGTGATCGTATTCTCATTGTTGCACTATATGTTGATGATATGTTGCTCATTGGGAAGGGTAAAAATATGATTTCTGATTTTAAATCTCAGTTGTCAGCTCAGTTTGAAATGAAAGATATAGGGGCAGCCAGGTACATTCTAGGAATGGAAATCAGAAGAGACAGAACCAACAGAAAACTTTGGTTAAGCCAGAGTAAGTATGTGAAGTCCGTGTTGGACAGATTCAGCATGGCAGATTGTAGACCATTGTGTGTTCCCATTTCTTTGGGGACAAAGTTGTCTGTTGAGGACTGTCCAAAATCTCCTAGTGAGGTGGACATGAGCAGAGTACCTTATGCTAGTGCTGTTGGCAGTTTGATGTATGCTATGGTCTGCACAAGACCAGACATTGCCCAAGCAGTGGGAGTCCTTAGTCGATTTATGGCTAATCCTGGACGGGTTCATTGGGATGCAGTTAAGCGAGTGTTCAGATATTTTAGGGGTACTTCCAAGTATTCCATTTGCTATCATGGTAATGTTTCAGGACCTCCGCATTCTGTTGATATTCGTGGATTTGTGGATTCAGATTGGGCAAGTGACATTGACAGCAGGAGATACACCAGTGCTTATGTTTTTACACTGTTTGGTGGTGCTATTAGTTGGATGAGTAAGCGACAACCAGTTGTTGCTTTGTCCACGACAGAAGCTGAGTATATGGCAGCAACTCATGCTTCTAAGGAAGCCATTTGGCTTAAGAGATTGTGTTCAGATATTGGTGTTGATGCAGGTCAGATCACAATTAGTTGTAATAGTCAGAGTGCAATTTGCCTTGCGAAGAATCCAACTTTCCATGCTAGAACAAAACACATTGATGTTCAGTTTCACTTCGTGCGAGACATGGTTGAGGATGGAAAGGTAAATTTGGAGAAGGTAGATACTTTGAAGAATGTTGCAGATGCATTGACGAAACCAGTGGGCACAGAGAAGTTCAGATGGTGTTCGGAGTCTATGGGCCTCTTGGCTCCTAGCAGTTAAATCTTGTCATTGCTTTTGGCCCTTGCAAGGTGTTCGACAAGTGGGAGAATGTTGGGAATTAAGGTGTCTCAATCTTTGCAAATTCTTAATGTTGTATTTATTTATCCCATGTTGAGTTGGCATAGTCAGCACCTTGTGTATATGTAGTAGGGTAAATTTTGGTGACTTTGGTAGCCATGGTTTCCCCCTTGAATAATTAACGGGGGTTTGGGGGCAGCGCCCCCAAAACAAAGTCAAGGGGCGTAGCCCCTTGCGGGGTCCAGGGGCAGCGCCCCTGGCGTGCTCCCTGTCGCGGTACAGGGCAGGGTCGAGGGGCAGTGCCCTTGTGGGGGCTCGGGGGCAACGCCCCCGAAACCTCACACGATTTTTAATTAATGACAAGTGTCGGTGAGCATCTTTGCACGAGAGAAAGACATCTTTGGACGGTCAAGGGAGGTTATGACATGTAAGAGGAATATGATATTTTTAGTCAGTGTATGACAGATTCTATGACAGCTGTAAGGTGCGTAAGAGCATCTGTCGTAACCTATTTTGGGACTAGGTGCCCACTTCAGGACGGGATGTTGGACAAGTGTCCTTAGGCGTGAGTTTTGGGGCATGAGTCCAAGATGGACGCCCATCTCTAGAAGGTTCCATATTTGCCTTGTAAACTCTATATAAACAGATGCTTGGATGGGAGATAAACAACTTTGGTACGAGTACTGTTATGCTGCCGGAATATCTCCAGTTTCGACATTCAAAGACTCCTGAAAGAGCATTGGCTCTAAAACTGTATTGTAATCTGTTATTGTTTACTGTAATACATTTGAGCTGTGTTTTGGAGTGTGGGGTTTTTCACCCATAAGGGTTTTCCCCATGTATATTTTGTCTCTCTTCTGTCTACTTTCTATGTGTATGTGTATTGCTGCTATATCTCATGTTAATGGTTTAACATTGCTGTAATAGTTAGGATAAAGTTGAATTTGCATAGCCCTCTCCTCAATAGATTAGTGTAGGAAGCGATTTTCGCACACCTAGCTTCTTTCAGATGGAGAGATTGATTCGACATGATCAGGTGCAATGGGCAGTGAGTGATGGTGATGCCTGCAGTATCAGAACAGTAGAAACAGGAGTATCCACCTGACATACAGGCTCTCTTGACTAAACACACCAAAGTGTTTAGTGACATACCACCAGGTAAACCCCTTGATAGGGGTATTGAGCACGTGATTGAGTTGGAGGAGGGTGCGAAGCCAGTGATTCCTACACCTTACAGGCACCTGTAGAGATACAAGGATGAAATCGAGAAGGCTATCAAAGAGCTTCTCGAGATGGGTCACATAAGGTCTAGCAAAAGCCCCTTTGCATCATCAGTGGTCTTGGTGAAAAAGAAAGGTGGAACTCTCAGAATGTGCATTGATTACAGAGAGTTAAACAAGAAGACCATTAAGAACAAGTACCCTATACCCCGCATTGATGAGCTGATAGATGAGTTGCATGGGGCCTGTTACTTCTCCAAGATAGATTTGAGATCTGGATATCACCAGATTTGGGTTAGGGATGAAGATGTGGAGAAGACAGCTTTCAGGTGCCATTATGGGCACTTTGAGTTCCTAGTCATGCCATTTGGTTTGACCAATGCACCAGCCACCTTCCTATCCTGTATGAACAGGGTGTTTAGAGAGCAATTGAGGAGATTCGTGCTGATATTTTTTGATGACATTGATTTACAGCAAGACTTGGGAGGAGCATCTGAAACACATTGACATTGTCTTGAGCATTCTGGAGAGGGAGTCATTATATTACTAAAATGTCAAAGTGTGAGTTTGGGATGACTGAATTGCTATACTTGGGTCATATTATCAGTGCTGGTAGTGTAAAGGTAGACCCGAAAAAGATTCGGGCAATTGTGGACTGGCCACCGCTAAAGAATCTTTCTCATCTTAAGGGATTCCTTGGCCTTTGTGGGTATTACCGCCGTTTTGTGAAGGGGTTTTCACAGTCAGCTGCCCCCCTTACAAATTTGACTCATACGGATGCTTTCAGTTGGTCGGGTAGTGCGCAAGAGTGCTTTGACAGGTTCAAGCAGATTATGAGTACATGCCCTGTGTTAGCTATACCAGATTTCAGCAAACCCTTTGAGTTACAGTGTGATGCCTCAGGAGAAGGCATTGGTGCGGTGATCATGCAGGATAAACACCCCATAGCATTTGAGAGCAGGAAGTTGAGGGGTGTGGAACAGAGTTACAACATATATGACAAGGAGATGTTAGCCATCATGCATGCGTTGGCTAAATTCAGACAGTATCTTGTGGGCAACAAGTTTGTAGTGAAGACGGATCACAACAGTCTGAAATATTTCCTTAGACAGAAGGATTTAAATGAGAGGCAGCAGAAGTGGGTCAGCAAGCTTCAGGCCTACGACTTTGACATTGTTTATGTCAAAGGTCAGAAAAACATTGTTGTTGATGCATTGTCTAGGAGGCCCCATTTGTGTGCACTAGGTGCTATTTCAGATGACTGGAGAGATATGATATCAGCAGAATATGCTAAGGACAAATGGGCTACTGGGATAGTAGATGGCACTATTCAGGACGATAGGTACACAGTGGTAAATGATCTAATCATTTACAAGGACAGGATTTTCTTAGTGCTAGGATTAGAGATGAAACAAAAGGTTTTGAGGGCATTCCATGACTTGCCTATGGCAGGGCATCCAGGGTATTTCAAAACATACAGACATGTCAGAGAGAGGTTCACTTGGAAAGGCCTCAAAACAAAAGTTGTATAGTACGTGAGAGTGTCCGATATGCCAGCAGAACAAACAGGGGCACTCTTTCCCAGGTGGACTATTGTAGCCCTTGCCCATTCCTGAGAGGAAGTGGGACAGCATTTCTATGGACTTTATCACAGGCTTACCTAAAGTCCAAGGCAGGGATTCTATTTATGTGGTAGTGGACAAGTTGACGAAGTATGCACACTTCTTTGCCATCCCTACCACCTTCACTGCAGCTCAGGTTGCAGAGTTGTTCTTTAGAGAGGTATTCCGCTTTCACGGGTTGCCACGGACCATTGTTAGTGATAGGGACAACAGGTTCCTTAGTAATTTTTGGCAGGAGCTCTTCAGGTTGACAGGGACAAAGCTCACCCCCAACACGAGCTACCACCCACAAACAGATGGCCAGATAGAGATTGTCAACAAATGGGTGGAGGGATACCTCAGAAACTATGTAGCAGGGCAGCAAAAGGCATGGATTAAGTGGCTTCATATGGGAGAGTATTGCTATAATTCCACTTATCACATGTCCATCCAGATGTCACCCTTCATGGCTTTATATGGGTATGAGGCACCGAGTTTTGTTGATCTACTGTTTGGTGATAGTAGAGTGCCTAAGGCCAAAGACCTACAGGAGAGTCAGGATATCATGAGGTCTTTGAAGGAGAACATATAGAAAGCTCAGAATCAGCAGAATCAGTATGCAAATCAGCAAAGGACTAAGCGATCATTTGAGGTAGGTGACATGGCATACTTAATGTTGTAGCCCTACAGACAGTCCACTCTCAAGAAGAGTGGAGCAAAGAAGCTTAATCCACGGTACTATGGACCTTTCAGGATCTCCAAGAAAATTGGAGAAGTGGTGTAATGTCCCTTTTTTGGCACATTGATTTTTGTGCTCATTATGCTTGTTCCTAAGTCCTTGGAGGCTATCCGACATGTTTGATGAACTCCAAAGTTCTTGGAGTGCTCTGGTTCAACTGCATTATGGATATTAGATGTTGATTTTGAGCTCTGTATTGCTTCAGGATGCCTATGCAACTTTCTGATATGGATTCGGTTTCTTGGATTGCTCTCTAAGATTCTTGGAGGAGCCATCTATTTTTGGAAAGTTTCCCGGAAGACATCTTTTTGCATCCTTAACCCCTCTAAATGTGTTGGCACAATTTATTTAGTGTTTGGGTGCAGTTTGCAACTTTCCGCAAAAAGTAATATTTAATGAGCTATTTTAATTATTATTTTCGCTTATGTTCCTAAGGTGAAAATAATTAAAAAGGTTATTAAGTGTTATAGCTCATTAAAGAGGGGAAAACATATTCTTTCATCTAGGCACTTAAAAGTGAGCACTTTAGTGGAGTTAAAATGGATTTATTAAAAGTTAAGAGAAAAAAGTATTATTTCCAAGAAAGAATTAATTTCTTGTGTAACTCTCCAAGTGCCTATAAAAGAGATGTGAGAGCTCATTGCGAGGTTATGCTTGATTTTGATATTGTTATGCTGCTGGATTGGAACCAGAGATCAATTGTGCCTTCTTGTGGATGAAAACCCACTTAAGGATGATCAGTTTCGGTGGTGAGATATCCACCCTAGTTGGTAATTGAGGATTTCCATTCAGGGAATCACTTGGTGTTTAATGGTGTTAAGAGATTTTGTGAAGTTTATATATGAAAGTCAGTTTTGGAGTGATGTTATTTGATTTCCATGAGTTTTGATATGATTTTTAAAGTTTTTTTGTTAAGATTTGTGTTTCTTGGAAATGGCTGTACAATCTAGGCCGTACATGGATGTAATGGAGTGATGCTCATGAAAAATTATATCTATTGTTTATGAAGTTTTTGATATTTGCATCTTATTCCTTTCCACTAAACACCTCTTTCAAGAGTGATTTCAAAAGTTTTGGTGAAGTTAATAATTTTCTATGGGTGCCGTACCATTATCAGGCTGTACACTGCAGATATGAATTGATGCATGTGGAAAAAGTTTGGTAAAGTCTTGTTAATCTTTGTTGATTGCACATTATTTTGCCTACCCAAATGCCACCTTTGGGAGTAGTTTGGAGGATTTTAATACAGTTTTGAATTTCATTTGAATATCCGTACTTACATAGGCTGTACGGCTCAGATTGAAGAGATTTCAATGCTGTTGGTTAATGGTTAGTGTTTGCAGTCTCAAATCTGTCCGGAATCCATTGTTTGGTCAGTACAATCAGATTGGTAGTGGTTTCAAGGTGTTCAGTTGAGTGTTGCATTTATGTGGTTATCAGACCTCCTCCTTGGTTGCCGTACTTGTCCAACTCAGTCAGCATAGTCAGCCATCAGTGCATCAGTTAGTTTATGTTTAAAGACTAGTAAATATCAGCATGTTTGATGATTTGGTTTCCTCATACAATGCAGGGTATGATTCTTTATCAGTGATCTTCAGGGGAAGTGTTCATTTAGCTCTAATACTGTGATCTTGTTCATGATTAGATTTAATATCATATGCTTTCATTTGTAATCAAATTCACATTAAGAACCCCTTGATGGTTTACCGCCAGTGTGGAGAATGAATCTTTATTTATTTTCTCACCCACTAGAAAGTGGAGTATTCCCACTGAATAAGTGGATGGCATTGTACTTTTCTTGTTTTCTACCCACTGAAAGTGGTGAATCCCCACATTATGTGGATGCCCGCTGCAGCGGATGAAGCATAGATTTTAGTTTGCATAGTTTAATTTGTATGTCAAATCACCGTATGCTCTCACCTTGCCCATTCTGGGATCTGGGTGATAAGAAAGTGTGAGGCATTTTAGTTGGTGTATGCAATTGATGCTAACTTTGTTATATCATTGTATGTCATTATCAAAAAAAAATTGGGGTAGTATCTTACAAGTGGCTTATGAAATAGAGTTGCCAACGGGTAGTAGGGTGCACAATGTATTTCATGTATCACGCCTCAAGAAGGCGTTGGGACATAATGTGACACCATCAGCAGAGTTACCTCCTCTCGATGAAGAGGGGAAATTGATTTTAGTACTTGAGGCAATAATTGATACCAAGGAATGCACTTTGAGGACTATCAGAGAGTACCTGGTAAAATGGAAGAACCTGCCAGTTGAGGATGCTACTTAGGAAAATGAGCATATATTAGAGTATCTTGATCTTAGATTGCTCAAGGCAAGCAATCTTAGGGAGGGCGGACTGTAATGTCCCCTTTCTGGCTTCAGTGTTAGTCTATCATTGGGTTCCCATAGACTGACAGTTTGGTTAGGGAACTGTGGTTGGTTTGGCCTTGGAGGTGTTTGTCTGCGGTGGAGTTATGGTTCGAGGTCGGTGGATCTAGTTGGCACCCTTTGAGTTGGCTCTGTTTGCTCTTGGCTGTTACTACTTTAAGTAAGTTTGGGTTTAGTGTCGGATCGGGATTTTCAGAGTGGGGTTGTATTCGTTTCGTTGAGACCTTTCCAGCGAGCTATAGATCATTGCATTCCGACATCATTTGGGCATTTATTTTAAAGTCCGAAAGTTATAATATTTATTTAAAGGGACTTTATAATTATTAAGTAGTGACTTAGGGAAAAAGGCAAATATTAAAAGGTCACTTAAGGAGGACATGGGCGCCCACCCCAAGGGGGATTAAAAGGTAATTTTAAAATACAAATTCCCTCCTAAAAGGCCAACGCCCTCATGGAGAAATAAAAGAAGGAAAAACAAAGTCATTTGGTATGCTTATGTTTTATGATCTCTCTCATATTTGGCTCTGCTAGGGTTTGTTCTTAAGAAGGGTTTGAGGATTCGAACCAGAGGCTCTTGGAGACGAAAACCTCTGTGAGTAACGGCATTCTACAGGCGTGGAAGATCACCCAAAGGTGCCATTAGAGGTGGATACACTCAGTGTTCACTATTGTGCTTCAATGGAATTAATATTTTGTGGTTTTGAGACTTCGAAGGTTATAGCATTCTGAGATATTTTTTTGAGCAGCTGATATACTTGTTTAGAGCAGATTTGGAAGTGTTTTTGTGGGGTTTGTGACTGCTGCATATTTCTTCTTGCTGGCCGTTCCTTTCCAGCTTGGCTGTACTGCTGTGTGAGGTGATTTGATGTCATATCCCGCATATTAAGACATAGTTTAAATTAAAGATTTGAACATAATGATAAATGAAGGTGAAGTCATTTCCGTAAAACATGATGATAAATCAATTGGATAGGTAGAAATAATAGTGTATGTATTAATATTTAAGAAATAATATTATTACTATTATATGAATATTTTATATAATCAATACATGATATATTTATTTAAATATTATTATATTTATACTTATTATAATATAATATATTGTGAAATATAATATATCATATATAATATATAAATATAATAATATAAATAGTAACCATATTGATATAAATATTAATATAAATATTAATAATTTAAATATTATATACTTATAATTATCATAATATAATACTAATATTATAAGTGACTTATTAGGCAGCGATCACTTTTAAGTGATTTAGTCAAATGCTGTGATTATTCATAAAAAAGGATATGAGATAAACAAAGGCAATATTAGTTAAAGACAAATCATACATAAAACTAAAAGGCAGTGATCATAAATGAAAGGCTGTGTCTATTCATTGCTTTAGGAGATATAAGAAAGAAAGGAAATAAAATCGGAGAAGGGAATATGGAGGAGAAAAAGATTAATAAAAGTAGCAATTATTATATATTTCAAACTAATTCAGAAGACGGCGATCAGCCTGGAAAGGGGCAGCAATCCAATAAAGAGACATAATCTGCAGATATGGAGAGGAATGAGATATTCTGAATAACAAAATCAATGAATTATATATGTATTCTGAGTATAGACAGCGATCTGCTATTTAGGCAGAAGATAAAAGGAATACAGCAGAAAAGGGAAAGAGGAAGAATAATATATTTTTTTGATAAAAAAAGAGATATACTTCTGAATATAGAAGAAGAACAAGTGAGAGATATGTTTTGAGTTAATATACATATATTCTGATATAGTATAACAGCAAGCAGGGAATGAAAAGTATTTGGAATTAAAAGCAGATTTGAAATAAATATACATATATCTAGTATATTTACCAAGTGGGAAGGATCATAGAAATATAAATCAGTCAACCCTATAAGAAATTTTGATCTTCTTACAAGGGGACATTACATTTGAAGGACTCTAGTGCAGGTTTATACACTCCAATATCTTTGTTCTGCTTCAGCAAAGGCATACAGTCCAAAATAGAGTTACTCCTGAGGAGTTTATTGCTGGTATACTGCTGTACATTCACCCCCAGTGCCATACCACTTGCCCGGGGAATCGCTGCAACTGATTGGGGTCGATTTCTTTTGATAGCAGCCACTGTTACCCTCTAGTGGAGGTGTCTAGACCTTTGATGATTGTTTCTTTTCATTGTATACACATATCTTGCATTATCATGGAATTATGAGTGAAAGCAATGCTACCCATTGGCTGATCCAGCTTCAACATGTGTATCAAGTTGCAAAACAAATGATGGGTATGTGATAGTAATTGTTATTTGGCCATTTTACCATCTGGGTATCTGTTATTTTCTTCATATCTAGAATATATTTTCTGGGTTTGCATTATATGCTATATTTGTATATTCTGGAAACATACATTTACAGGAAAACTAAAACCCCTTCTGCATCTTCTCTCTAGTGTGAAAGATCACACAATAAAAATAAAAATAACACTTAAAAAGACTTTAAAAATAAACCCAACAGGTGCGGCACATTACATCCTGAGTGTACCATCCTTAACTAGAACAACGGAAGAAGCAAAGGGACTCTTACTTGGCCTGATATGTCCCATCTTGAGAAGCTCTTGAATAGCCTTCTCAATCAAATCCTTGTATCGCTTAGGATGCCTATAAGCTACTGTAATGACTGGCTTGGCACCTTGCTCAAGCTCAATAACATGCTCAAATCCCCTGTTAGGAGGTCTACCTAGTGGTATATCACTAAACACTTTGGTGTGTTTTGTCAACAAAGACTGAATCTCAACTGGATACCCTTGCTTCTGCTGCTTAGGCACCTCGGGCATCACAAGTACCTTAGCCGCCCATTGTACCTGATCATGCCGCAGTATCTGCTCCATCCTCATAATGGACACTGCTCTCAACCCACCATCTGACATCCCCCTCAAAATATGCTTCTGACCATTCACGTCAAATTTCATCTCCATGGTCCGCAGGTTGAGGGAGAATTCTTCTATCATATGAAGCCACTTCATGTCGGGACTACATCCATGTCCCCCATATTGACCACATAATACTCAACCTGGAACTCATAATTACTTACCCTGATGGTTAAGTTGGGGATTCTCTATTTGTAGGTAATAACAAAGCCATCTGCAACTCTAACCTTGAACCCCTCGAACTCCTCAGTCTTGAGTCCCCTCCGTGCTACTAACCCCTGATCGATGAAGTTATGAGTGGCCCCTGTATCCAGCAAAGTGGTCACTCTCTGTCCCTCCAATACTCCCCGTATCCTGAAGGAACCCTCTCTCTGAATGGTAGAAAGATGTGCCGTCAGAATATCATCCTATACATCCTGCACCTCTTCTGCTACACTCTCCACATCACTATCCTCCTGATCACTCTGTTGATCTGAATGCTCTGAAGTAGTGTCTTCGGTAGAATAGTATTCTAGCTGCTTGACTTGCCCCTTCATTGGGCACTTATGGTTAGGATCCCATGGGCCTTTGCATTTAAAACATAATTTCTTGCTCCTGTATTCATTAAGAGCATCATCATCAAGTCTCGGAAAAGGTTTCTTTTGCTGCCCTATATCACGAGATGGAAACTTCTTGTCCTTATCCTTCTTGTGCAAGAACTCTTTGACTAAAATTTGCTCCTGAAGGAAGAGAATTCCATATCCTTGGCTTTTTTGATTGCCTCCTGAAGTGAAGGCAGATCGAAACCCTTAATCCATCCTTTCAAGGGCTTAGATAACCCATCTATGAACATCACAATGAGTCTCCGCTCTAAAATGTCAGTGACCATGACTGACAACCTCTGGAACTCAGAAATGTAGGCATCGACTCCTCCAAACTATTTGAGCTGGGCTAGCTCCTTGAAATGCAATTCAGGATCCCCTTTATCAAATCTGTCTATCAATCTAGCAGTAAACTTTGCATAGGGAACAATCTGATCGTGGCCCAATGTAACAAGACCATGGTACCACCATTCGTGTGCACTCCCATCCAAATGCAAAGTAGCATAGTCAATAGCATCCCGCTCGGTCATAGGATTGAGCCGCAAATAAGTATCTACTTTTTGTACCCATGCTCTAGCTGTAGTTTTGCCCAAGCCATCAAAGTAAGGAATGCTCATCTTCCACTTTTTCTTTTGCAGATTCTGATTTTGTTGCCTCACTCCTCCCTGAGGTCTACTCTGTTCTTTGAAAGTCAAGTCAGCTTGGAAAGGCATATCAGCACGGAACCCTGCATCCATAGCTCTCCAGTCCTGCCAATATTGTGCATGACGAACCGTTTCAGTAGGCTCGTGTACCTCCTCTGGTGGGTTGTTCTCCTGTATAAATTGAGTCATTAGAGGCCTCGTGCTAGCTAATCCTGCAAAGGTGCGTTGCGGGGTAGTCCGATTATTAACTAAATGTTCTCCATTGTTAGCATTGTTTGCATTGTTATTATTATTTCCATTGTTTCCTCCCACATTCTGATCAACACCACCATTGTTATTGTCATTGTTATTGCCATTGTTCCCGTTATTACCAGGTATTAAACGAGCAAGAATCTGAGTCAATTCTGTTTGGGATCTATCCATCCTGTCAAACATATCACGCTGCCGTCTAGCTAGATCATTCAATGCATGCAACATACTGGCCATATCTACTCTTCCCTTGTCATGTGTCATGTCCCCCTTTCCGGAGTGATCTCATATGGAGTTGATGATTAGCCTATTCACCATTCCCGTAGGCTAATTCACATGGTGAGGGAATGATTTTTATTTTGGCTTAGCATTTTTGAAGATATTATTTATTTAGCCAAAATATAGTGTCCGTGGTTAATGGAAAATGCAATATTCAAATTGTGTTTTCATCATTGCATTGATTGGATTGATTGGTGCCAAGTGGACAAGGGAAATGCCAATCTTTAATTGCATTTTCAAATATCTATTTGCTCTTGAATTCCAACGACTAAGATGAGGTGATTTTCATAGAATATGGTGCCAACGCATAAGGAGAATGCAAATCACATTGAGTTTGGTGTCATCGACTAAGGAGAATAGAGCTTTGTGCCAACATCCAAATAGAAAAGAGGTAATTTCAAATGTTGTCATTGGATCATGTGCTAGGTGCATTGGAAGAAGGTTTAAAAATAATAAAATAAGCATTTCAATGCCCAAGGCGAATTCGCTCCAAAGGATAAGATATATTTGTCATTGCTGAATGTGCCAATGGCTAGAGGAAGGATCGACGCCTATGTAGAGGAGGTATTTGAAACAAAAATATTAATAAAATATTGTTAGCACATTGGATCATGAGCCAACGGCCATATGGGAGTTAGATAAAAATGTATTTTCAAATGCCAAGTGACTTCACCCAAGAATGAGGAGGAATTTTATTAAATAAAATTGGTTTTGCTGATGTGGAATCACCGTGCAGCCAAGAAGGAGAGTTTTTTATAATAAAATATTATTTCCTCATGGCCGCCGCTCACGGAGGATTCATTTAAAATTGCAAAAGAAGTTGTTATGGGTCTAGGCGTTGGATTTAGAGGTGAATGCATTCAATAAAATCAAGGAGGATTTTAAATGATTGTTTCTTACTGATCCAATGCATTTAAAATTGTTCAAATGAAAGGCATTTCATTGGTGGACTTCAAATCATTTGCAAATTAGAGCTAATTGGGTCGACCAAGCTTGGAGGAGGATAAATAGAGCCTTTCACCATCAATTTGTACCTATTGATTCCCTTGGTTTATTTTAAGGAGTTTGAAGGAGATTGCTATTGTATTTGAAACTCTTGATCATATCGAAAGACTAACAAGGGTTCTTAGACTTGGTTTCATTGAAGGATTTGGAGTTTGGAAGACATTCAAGCATCACAAAGACAAATCGCTAGCATTTGGGAGCAATCGCTAGCCTTGGAAAGCATCTTTTGGCACTATCTTGTTCATTTAGTGAAATCTGGGCAAGTATATGACAGATACAGGTCTGATTCAGAGGAGATATCATCAATATTTGAAGACATTTGTTGGCATTGAAGCCTTTGGTTACCTTCTCAGCCCAATCGCTCATCTCTAGGAGTCTATCGCCTGGCATTGGAGGAGGGTTTTGATGTCATTTTGTTGTCATTCTCATTGCTGGGTAAATACAGTGATATCAGCATTCATAACAGCAGATTACACAGTGATATCAGACTTGTTTTGAGCTCATACAGAGCTATAACTGAGCTGAGTTGTTATGTTGATCATTCTTTATAGGATTGACATTGATGTTCTAGGGTTTTGATGTAATTTGGTTCACATTTTGTGTATGTATTAAGGTCTGATATGAAACAGTCCCAGACTGTCATAATGAACAGCCAATAAGCATTTGTATTTATTATCTTTGAAGACTATAATAAAGCAAGGAGTTCCGGCATTCAATTGTTCATATGTTTATTGATGTTGTTTTGCATTTAGAGTTGATTGTTTGAAGGAAATTGAGGCAAAAATTTCAGTCATATGAAGTGGGGTATTTTACATCATGATGGTCTCTACTAGACCTGCCCTCTCGATCACCCATGTTTTCTGCAATGGGTTCTTCTTCCCTGTAGAGAACTAATTGTTGTTCCTCAGGTTCTGAAGGTTCGCTGTATAGAACTGATGGTTGATCTTCAAACCCTGAAATAATATATGATAAACTCATAAAGGCTGAAATCTTCAGGACTAATATGCACACAACTATAAATTCAGGGAAGAAGGAAATTCTAGTAGCACCCTTAGGGGTCCTTAGTGCCACCCTATGGCATTTGAACTTGGGAGCTTTGGTGCCATCTAGTGGTGCTCTGCTTAGCGGGCTGATGTGGATTGGATTATGTTTTGTGATGCCAGGGCTGACTCTGTTAACAGTTGAAACCTAAATTTTGAGAGCAGCCACATTCAATAATTAAAGCTAAGTTTTCCATATAAAAGTCTACATAGATACTGTATTGGCTTTTGAATGGTGTATATAAAGGGTGAGGCCCATTTAGGGTATATGCATAAAACGTGAAGCCCATTCCAGATCTGTGCATAAAGGTTAAAAGTACAGATATTTGTGATAAACATTCGACCTCTGCCAATCACTATTTGTAGAGCGTTTTGGTTTGTTGGAGCTTCATAGGGATCACCCCTATTGGTACTTGACTATTTCTTTGTTTTGGAAACTGCAATAATGGTATGAAGTTTTTGTGTAAGATATGCAGTGCCATGAACACATAGGGGTTTGAACAAGCATAAGAAATTTATTTCTGTAGTTTTAATTTAATAATTCTTTATGTGTTCTCTCTTTGCATAACACATTGACTAGCTAGTGGTCGTAATAGCGCGATGTCAATTAATATATAGTCAGTTTGGTAGTCCTTGTAAGTATAGTTCTTAATGACCTCGTGTGACAGTATCATTCAGAGGGGTGGGGGTGGTGGTGGCGTTGTTACTATTGTGGGTGGTAGAAGATTGCAGAAAATGTGAGTGGCCTGCCTACATCTTTAATGGTGTATTTTTTGGTTTTAAGAAATTTCTCTTGTTTCCATGGCTAACACGTGGAAAAACAATAAATGAAGTTTTCCTAGCAAAAGTAATTATAACAGGGGAAAAGGAAAGGAAAAAGAAGAAATAATTTTATTCATACATGTTGCAACAAGTACATTGATCGCATATGTGTGTCTCTATTGGCCATTAACATTTATAATAGACTATAGTTATAACCTCTACCTACCGCTCACATAGCTAAGATAGAATTCCACTATGATCTGATAGATTTTTATCAATTTATTGCATTGTGGCATATTTTATTACCAAGTTGTTTACATAATTTATTTTCTTCATTTATTAGAAATTTATGACTGTGTTGAACATGACAGTGATATAGACAACAATCAATTCTTTGATGCTACCTTGCTCTGGCATATATGGAACTCTCTTGTGCTCCATTAAGTTACCATAACCCATGTTATTGTAGACCTTCAACAAGGTAGCAACTTGTCTATGCCTATGGATTCTGGAACTCTGCCTAACTCACCAAATTTTCTCCATGAAGGTAAAATGCTGCCTATGCTACTTATCCATATTGATTCTTGAGCAACTTATCGAGGTTCCCCCTGTTTGAAGACCTGCCAAGCAACCAAATACAATAGATAATCATTTGAATTATCATTTTTGATGTTGCCATTTCTAGGATGAAGGCATTTTTCTTCATGGTCAGCTTTACTATTACTTTCAATTTTATCACCATTGGTGTCTGTAATTTTTTTTATATCCATTGCATTTGCTTGGAGAAATCTACTGGCCTAACTTTGCAATTCGAAGCCATATGGTCTGGTTTTCTTATAGCAGTCATATTTCTCCCTTGTTGATTTTGTTGTTGATCATACTGTTATTGGCTATACCCTTACTCTTAATAAAGAGAACACCTTAAATTCTTCTTAATACACTAGTTTTTCTTCAGCAATGATTTCTAAAATCACAAATTTTAAATATTGGGAGGGTAACTGTTCATGTATTAAAGCTGAATTGTTGTTGGATGGTAAGATATTTAATAAGATAGCATTTGCAATTTGTCCTTTTAGATACATTAGTTCATTCACATGACTTGAAGTTGTATCCCGTCTAATCATTTTAAATTTAAAATATTGTTGCTTTAATATTTTTTTTTGCATTTGTAGAATAAATATATAGAAAGAGGATAAAATTATTGTGAAATTGAGTCAATTCACATGTTATTCCAATTGTGCCATGGCTGAGCTATATTTATACATGATGAGGATCATCTTAGGGTAACACTTCCCTAAATGGTATTAAGGACATCACTCTTCCTTGCAGGTGACCAAAAGGGAACTATGAACTTAGCCAGTTAGCTCTAAGAGGTGAACAACCTTTCAAAGGCTAGGTCATGAGATTTATTGAGGTTGTTTGAAACATCAAGAGAGGTACTATGCATGCAGCTGCTAACTGCTCAAGCTTTGACATGAAGATATATTCAGGATTCTTAATGCATGACATGCTTAGAATGGTCATTCTGAACCATCAAAGGTCTTTGGATTCAACATTGGAAGCAAGTCAAAATGACGAAAAACTGCTTCAATGTAGAAAATCTGTCAACCAATAGCTGTGTAGATGATACAACAGTCTCGCTAACCATTGAGATATTAAGTCAGCTGTATGAGTTGATCAAATTTAGATGGGATTTGGCCATGGCTTCTCTCATTTAAGCAAGGAGGCAGAAAGAAGAAGAGAAAGCTAAGGTGAGTCAGGTAAGAGTTAAGAAGAGAGTGAGGAGAAATAAAAGAATCTTAGGCAGGCACTATTGACACCACAGAAGAATGGAAGAAGTTTATTTGATAGGGGTTTGAGAAGAAGAGAAACAACGACTCTTTAAAAGAAATAATAATTTGACGGAAGTTGGCAAAGCACTGTAGAATGAAAAATGTTATAATAAAGAGGTTATTTAGAGCAGGTGTCTCAATATCTAGCACCTAAATAACAACATCATCATCTACTTGTGGGTCGATAACAACTTCATTGGTACAAGGTTTGCGTTCATCAAAACGAGTTTCGAGAGTTCCTAACCTCAATTTTCCTGGCAGTTACTAACATCCTTGAGACCAGTGTTCTTGATACCCTTGAGTTGAACTCACAAGTTTATTCCTAAACAAGTGTCATTTATATAGACTATGTTTTGTATGTAGAAGATTTCCTTGATAATAAAGTATTATGTGATGGTAAGAATGAAATTATATTAATGTCCATGAATGACCAAAAATATATCAAAGGGACTGGAATGTGCGGCAGGTACAATACCAAGGGGATTGGGGCAAAAGGGCCCTAGCCAGTAAACAAAAAGAACAAAAAGGTGAGAATAGCTGTAACATGGGTGAACTTGAAAAGAGCAATCCCCAAACTAGTACAATTATTAATAGAAAAGTTGGGCAGAACCCCACAAAGCAGTAGAAACAAAAGAATGTGTTAAATAATATAGATATTTGGTGAATGAGAGTGAGATAGACGATTATGAATGTATATGTTAAGTAAGTTGTCACCTTAGGTAAAAGCTCTTAGGTGTATAGTCTATCAAGTTTTATTATCTTAGCACATGCTTAATAATATTTTGTGGTTTGTATCATAACAAAAAGAGTACTCATATCGATATATGGAAGCAGACGCAAAAACATCCACCTAACGTGCTGTAAAATAGATCTTAGCTTGCATTTAGTAGTATTCTACATGTCATTGAACTTGTTTGTTCTAAGTTCAGAGTGGAGGTTTGCTTGTGTATTATCAATTGCATCTCTTCTCAAAGTTGATACTATCAAACTTGAATTCAATCACCTCAAATTATAAATTTAATGTTATACTGTTACAGATTCTTGGAATTATTGATCAACCTGTTTTACGCGAGAGATGGATTGGGAAGATTGGAGAAAAAAGCACATTCAATGGACAAGAAATTTCAACCCGTGCATGCAATTCTTTGGCTATGGCCTACATGTATGTTAGTCTCATTCAGAGATCAATGCATGAGTATCACAATCAAGGCATTTCTGACCTTCATTTAAAGTATATGTAAAGTGTGGTGGGGTTGGAATATCTTTTTCGTTTGTTTGTATATCATCAATACTCTTGTTGCATTCTATTAAATGTTGAAACTTGAAATGCTTTTTCGTCTATAGGATACGGTTCCATGAAACCCTATTGAATTAAAAACTTATTCCTTGAATTAGTGATTTCATATTCGACATGCTTCTTATTCGTAATTTCCTCATGGTTGATTTTGAGGTCTACTTTGATTGGTAATTTAATTCCTTAAAGAAAGATATTTAATTACAGGAATATGCACATGTTTAGTTATTGCATGGTAAATCTTGTGCATGAGGGTATTTGGAGTTAAAAGGGCTTTTTGTTCTTGAACTAGATAAGGATTTTCAAATTGTGCTTCAACTTCCCTCTATTGTGGGATAAAGAACGTCATTGCATATGTATCTTTTCCACATATAAGGTCCTTTTTTATTTTTCCACTGCACATATTTTTCGCCCTTTCTATAGTTTTGTTTATTTTTTCTATCACATGTCTGTTTTCTTTTTCCCTTTTAGGGAACACAGTGTATATTGTTGAAGCCTATACTTTGGGGCATGCCATTGCTTTCCTCAGTGCAACATGCAAGAGACTCTCGTTTCTGTCTGACAAGTGACAACAATGTTATCAAAGATGAATGTGATAAAATTGGGTGTTATAAATGCACATACATAATAGTGTAAGGATGTCTTTTAACATCAAGATGGAAGAAACGAACGAAAACTAGATGCCCACCAAGAGGGCAACATAATCAAAGACTATCTCTAATCAACTATCTAATATCAAAATTCATAAACTTAACCAAAATCTTTAAAGTTTGCTGCTGGTCACAGAAGCCAAGTAAAAGAGTGCTAAGATACTGGTTAGTATCAGGCTCAGCAACTGGGCCTTGCAAGGCTCAACTTGGGTTGTAAACTTGTAACAGGAACAGCATCAGCTGCATCTTCTACAGCAGCATTAGGAAGAGGAACACCTTCTCCAGGTGCAAATTCAAACATATTTATCTGGAGCCCCTTCTCTTTAGTAACTATTTCAGTAATCAGGTACCTTTTGCCATGTTTAAATTTGCTTCTAATAGCCTTGAAGGCATTATCATCTACCTGTTGGGCACCATCGCATGTCATCTTCTTTCCCTGCCTAATGCATTCTTCATTGTTAGCCAGGCAAGGAGGGTTCCGGTTTTCACTAGCTTCATCGAGCAAAGACATGTTTTGTCTACCAGAAACTTAAAAAATGCTAATATGCCATGCTCCACGTCAGCAATTTTAATGATCAACCTACTTGAGTGTGAGGATTCATGTTAGCAGCAGTGGCATTACTTGTATCCGCATTAGTAGCACTAAAAGTGGCAGCTGAAGCTCCACTACTGGCACTATTACTAACAGACATAATTGCCTTACCAGCTGTCATGTCCCCTTCTCAGGCGTAAGTTTAGTGAAGACCCTTAGCCTATTCTTTTAATTTTTCCTGTAGGCTAATGGGGTGAGAAAAAGGGAAATATTAACTTTATGTTATATTTAAAAAGATGCAACTTTTGTTTTATTATTAAAAAGGTTGTTTTTAAAAAGTGAGTAAAAAGTGGTGTTAAGAATGGGGTCCAAAGGGTGGTGGGACTTTTTAGACATTTAAGTTGGAGGGAAAAAATGAAAAGAATTAAAAATTAAATTATATTCCCTCAAAAGGGTCTATATAAGGAGAGCGTGTGCACAGAAGATCTTTCTGCTAATTGCTCATTTTTATGCTCTAGAGAATGAACTTGAGTTCTTATGCCTGAGGATGAAAACCCTTTGGCAAGATGGTTTTGAGGACCAAAAGCCTCCTAGCCATTTGAGTAATTCCACTTCGGGATTACTTGGGTGCTAAAAGATTGTGAAGATTATTAGAATAATTATTTAATTATTTCTCTTATTTTGTTGTTAATGGTCAATCATGTATTTTAGCTGTAAATAGATCTTCTGTAGTTTCTATTTTAGAAACTTGCCTTTTTTGTAATTTATTGTATCTTTTTATTGAGCAATTTGCTCATTGTAATACAATCAAGTTTTTACCAATTACTACTGTAATATGGTATCAGAGCCGAATTGGTCAAAGCGAGAAACCTATTGTTCTTGTTTTTGAAAATTCATGGATTCATTTCTAGAAAAATCGTGCTCATCTTTTCTCAGAAAAATCGCTCGTCCACATGCGATTTTGTCTATTCTGGGCGTGCGATTTTGTGACCACGTTTTTTTTTCCTGGTTGGGGAACTCTCTGGCGGATGTTTATATTCCCGCGATAGTGAAAAATCACGTTTTTTTTCTTTCTTTCTGATCGCGATTTCTGTTTTTTTCTTCATTGCCGAAGGATTTGCACGCTGTTGCTTGCGATTAGGGTTTGTACCGTCAACTGAGGTTGCGGCTGTTATTTGTTGCTCGCGATTAGGGTTTTTTTACCGTCGATTGAGGTCCCGACTCCTAGTTTTTTATCTTCCTGGTTCGCGTTCCATACCGACGCGTTTTGATAAGATCTTCTGCTACGTCTTTTTCAGTCTCTCTTTTACTGTGACTTGAGGAATCCTGAAGCTTTTCTGTGCTTTCATGGTCGCCTAGTGTTCTGGGATTTTCGGCTAGGGTTTTGACCCTCATTTTCAAGTCAAATTTTTTTTTCGATTGTAGATTCCTTGTGGGTTTTTCGAGATCTTCTCTGGGTAGCTGTCTAATTTCTTCGGGTGTCTCAAAGTCCGTGCCTCGACATTTGTGCCAGTGGTTTTGTCTTGAAATCTGTACCTGTACCTGCCTCAGTGCATTGGAATTCGTGCCTCGGGTGTCGTGCATTCAACCTCTTCTAAGTTCATCATTTTTTGTGCATCGAAAAGCGTGCATCGAAAAGCGTGAAGTGGCTTCTTTGACCAACATTATGTTGGAGGGCAGTCAACGTTTCAACGACAAAAATTATAATACCTGGAAGCAGCGAATGATGACCATCTTTGAATATCGCTGCCTCGATCAGATGATTTTAGGCAACACTACTCGTCTAGCACTCCCAGCGCTTTGATTCCGTGCTGGTCGGCTCCCATTAACTGGAAGTTCTGTGGCCACAATGTAGGCTTGCCGAGGCTTTTCCATGTTTCTTCTGGAAGTACATTCACCCCAGATCCCCTGTCCACTATTGTACTCGTCAGGTTCCTTTCGAGGATTTCCATGTGTACTACGACCAGTTTCTTTCCCATGTCAATTGCCAATAGTCTTGGGTTCGACACCTGTTCACTAGTCGGCGGTGGTTCCACTATGACATTGTCCTCTGCCTTACATTCATTCGGGTTTTCTTCCACCAGTTTGGATATGGCCATCCTCAACTGTGGCATGCTCTGGAGAAGATCCGCCATCTTGATTGGTATGGTAGTTTGTAGTACCTGACTTGCAATGTTTCTGTCGGGCTCCGTCCGTAGGGTTGTGGTTGCCTTTTTGTTTGAGTCCTTCCGTTCTGTTCCCATGGCAATCTCCACTTCCTTTCTTGCATCACAGAGTCTTTCCTTCTCCGTTCGGGGGTCTGGATAGTGTGCCTTCTTTTTTTGTGCTCAGGTGACGGCGAAGACTTCGTCATCATCCTTTTCAATGTGGATGAGATTCACCGTACCTTTTTGTTTCCGGCAATCATTGTCTTCATGGTCGCCGAACCAGCACCATTTGCATAGTGCATTTGGTTTGTTCTAGCTGTTGCTCTGGCAATCCCTCGCAAAGTGCCCCCACTCGTTGCATTGACGACATTGAATCATCGATCACCCTTTTGCATCGTACTGAATACGACCTCTTCCCTCACCGTTATTATTATATTTGTTGGTACCACCTCCTCTCCGATTAGCGATGCATCTTGATTATTTGGTTTGGGCGGTGTGGTTGGTGGGGTAGATTGCTCGACCTGAGTATAGAGCACTTGGGTGCTCCTCATCTTTAGACTCTACGAGCACTCCTTAATAGAATGGCCCATCACTTGGCAGATTTCGCAGAACATTTTCTTGGGGTAGTTTGCTTTGATGTGGCCCTCATTGTTACATTCCGTGCACCATAATTCCTTACTTTCCTTCACCGTTTCCTTCTGGGTTTTAAACTCCCTCATCATTCTAATCATATCCTTTCTTAATGCTTGTACAGTTTTTGATTCTTCTTCGTCACTACCATCCGAGCTATTGTCGTCATCTTCTTCTGTCGGCTCGACATCTTGTCTTCACTCTTGATGTCCATAGCCCAGTTGTAAGCCTCGGCATATGACGCTGGCGGTACTATTTTCATTTTCTTTCTGATCGAGGGGATCAAACCCTCGATGAACCATCTTTTCTTTAACCCATCAGTCGGTTCCTTCTCTAATTTCACCAGGAGTTCTTTCAGTCTTTGATTGTATGCTCAGACATTTTCATGTTTACCTTGTCTTGTATTGTATATCTTGTTGCAAGTATGTGCCTAATTGGTGTTGTCATTGGTGTCAACTGTATCCTATTCCATTACTTGTTTAGAAGACTTGTATGTTGAGGATATTGAGAAAATTAGCCTCTCCGGTAGAAACAAGTAAGCCACAGAGAAGTGTAGTACAGACAGTGAGTTGTATGCTGAAGAATAGTTTGGTAAACTGCTCCGCATTTGTTCCTGCTTGAAGATCGTGGTCTGCGGATTGGAAGTAAGTTATAGGTATGTCTGAGGATGCTACATTTTGGGTCCGAGCCATCCGCATGAAGATTTGAGTGAGTTGTGTTCACTAGAGTAAAGCCTGCTTTGTCTGTAAGTTCAGTTGAGACAGGAAGACAGTATTTGGCTCCGCATTCCTCCCCAAGAAATAATTTTGTTATGCGGTTCTAGAGGGAAGTCTGGGATGATGATAAGTGCCTACAATTGCAATGGTTCGTGGTTTGGTGGTCCACAAGCTATCTTTCTTTTATGACAGTAAAGCTCATGTGTTCCGGTGAGAAGATTACTATGGATAAAGTGGTTAAGGTTCGTGCGGTTGCTCCTGATGATTATAGTGTGCTTGTGGATGTCTCCTAATCATGTTCCTATCTAGACTTTGGTCTGCGTTAAGAAATTGAGATGGTGTGTTGTCATGTCCCCGTTTCCGGCTTGATCATCAAGTGTATAATGGATTAGCCTAATCCTCATTCCCGGAGGCTAATTCTGAATGATAAGGGAATGAACTGGGTTTTGACCAACTCTGGGTGTTATTTTGCAGGTAGAATCAAGGAGTTTTGAGTCAGAATCCACTAAGTCATGAGCAAGGCGCCCATTTTGGCAGAACTCCTCCCTTCTGGCGCCTAGCTTCAAGAGTCACTTCTGGCAGTGAAGATGAGGATTCAAACAGAAGGCGCTCCACCTGGATGGGTTCTTCCAACCAAGCACCTAGATCAGAGATGAACTTGAGTAAGATATAATGAGGTTTTCATGCCTAGGCGCAAATGTCACTCTGACAAGTCTAGATGTGCGCCTAGCTTGGAACAAGGGTTTTCAATGTCTCCAGAAGGGTGGCGCTACCTTTGGAGAAGGAGATATCAACTTCTAGAACCATAATGCATTGGAAGTGTCGAGGGAAAATGGCTAAGTATAGCCTAGGCGCACATTCTACATCTAAATTCCCAAAAGTGCGCCTAGACTCTGTGGTTAGGCGCACATTGAGTCAAGAAACATCCTTTTTGATGATAGATATTGAGTTGAAGGTTTCTCATCAAAGTATATTGCCTTGTCAAGAAGATATGACCCTAGGCGCCAATGTGACACTCTGCAACACTCCAAGTGCGCCCAAGAACATCAAGGCGCCAAAACATGACTCCATGACCTTGAAGATGCGCCTAAAGAGAAAATGAGTATCAAAACATCCTTCAAGATCAAGGCGCTAGCATTGAGGAAGATGCTATCACCTTCAGAAACCTCAGACTTTGCAAATAATGAGTAGAATTGGTTAAGTCACACACTAGGCGCAAATCCAATGTCGAATTCTCCAAATGTGCGCCTAGATGAAGAATGAAGTTAGGGAAGTGAGTTTGGACATTCTAATCAGGGCGCTCAACAAGGTATGTTGCATTGCTACTCTCAAGGATACAAACACAATTGGTAAGATAAATCATCAAACACCCAAGGCGCAAATTCTCCATTGCAACACCTAAGGCGCCAATCTACACTTCTTCTACCCACAAATGCGCTAAAACAAGGTTTTAAATACTCTGGATATGGGCGCTTAGATTAAAAGGAACTTCAAAAGGTTTAATTGCTAGTGTTTGAAAGTTTGAATAGTGTTGAACATCTTCATGAAGATGCTAGGCGCAGATACCAGACAAAATGACCTCAAAGGTGCGCTTAAGATGGATGGAAGCTCCCAAGACCAGTTCAGATGCAAGGCGCTCCATCAAGGGGACAATGTTATGTTCATTTGAAGTCTTCAAATTTCCTTGAAAGATGACAAGTTAGAACTTGGGCGCCAAAACCTCTGTAAATCCTTCAAATATGCGCCTACCCTATGAGGTGATGAGTTGAACATTCCAAATCTTCAAATGTTTAAGTATGAATCCAGAGGAGTTCACTTCCTAAGGCAGTATCATCCAAGGATGAGAACTTATGATTTAGGCGCACTCCCTGGTGAGATCCTCCACAGCTAGCGCCCTAGTCAGAAGAACCCTTAAACTGCGCCTAAGTGTTTCAAGAAGTGGTTAAGGTTGTTACAACTACCTGAATGCCCATTGGTCGGAAGGATAGCATTTGGATCCGTGTCAAGGTCTCTAGATGAGCTTGCCAACTCAGAATGAGTCATCAGTTGGAATATTCCCTTGGATATGCTTCTTGGGAAACGTGCCTTGGTTCCTCTTTGTGCATTGAAAAACGTGCCTTCATCGCCTTTGGAAGGCCTATAAAAGGAGGAGCTCTCTCATTCATTTGGCATCGGTTCATTTTGTAAAAAATTCTCTCTGCAAAGCTGTTGAGCTTGTAATCTTGAGGCCTGCGAGTTTCAAGTGTTGGGGTGATGCTCCCTCAACAAGCAAGGTGATGCTCCCTTGTGATATTGTGAGATGTTGACATTCAGTTGACATCATTGAGTTCAATTGAGTTGATCAAGTATAGGCGCCCATTGTAATCATCAAGGCTTCAAGGCCTTTCCTTTGTATTTCCATTTGAATAAGTTGTACTTCATGCTATTGAAAGCATTATCCATGTAATAAGACATTGCAAGTTGATTGAATCAAGTAACTAGACAAGTACCCAACTCTCATTCAAGTAGTTGTCTTTGATGTATATCTTTGTATTGTTGCAGTAGTTGATGAATTAATAGCAAGTAAAATTGTTTAAGTAAGGAAAAGTTTTGGTAGAATTAGTTGGGTATCTTACATGTGTGAAGACTTCCCAGATAACGTAGCGTGTAACTAGTCTTGGCCGACCTGGTTGATCGCAGTGATTGCGGAGATCTCTAGAAGATTGTGGAAGCGTGTCGTGGCGTGGAAGATCGTGTTTGAGTCCCAGCTAAGGCATGGCGTGATCCGCATTTCATTCCCTTTGCTTGATGTTGCAATAAGTCAAGACCTATTTTGTAAATGTTTGTAATACCGACCTTGGAGATTGTTCCAATGGTTGATGCCGACCTTGATGATCATTCCAAGGTTGATGTAGTGTATAAATACTTGTAGTTGAGTTGTGGAAAAGTGGTCCTTGAGCGAAAATGAGAATATATTAAGAAAGATTCAAAGGCAGAGCAGAGAAGAGGCAGAGGAAAGAAGAGAAAGAGCAGGGTAGAGAAAGAGCAGGGCAGAGGCAGAGCAGAGCTGAGGAATTGTTTATTCACAATAAAGAAAAGTGTTTGATCATGACAGTGAATCTGGCAGTAAGCCACCAGTAGGGTTTAACAGCCCTCAGGGTTTAACAACCCTTATTGTAAAATTGCTAGGTTTAGGGTTGAGGCAGTGAGTTTGCTAGACCTAGTTGTTCTTCATGGCAGTAAGCCAATATGTTTAGGCCCGTGGGATGACCAAGCCTGAACATCACTATTTCAAGATTGCAATATATATTAAGAGTTAATCCTCTTTGTGGTTTTTCCCCACCTTGGGGTTTTCCACATAAATCTGGTGTCTCTTGTGTTTGATGTTAAGTTTTTGATTTCATGCACTCATTGTTAAATCATAATAATTGTGGATAAGTGATGAATGTTTAAATGTAGAAAGTGTTTAAGTTTTTGTGACAATTGATTCGCCACCCCCCTCTCAGTTGTCTGATGCATATCAACAATTGGTATCAGAGCCAAGTTCCTCTGAATAAAGTTTAACAGCTTGAGGAAGATCCAAAATGTCTTACAAGAAGGAAGCGTCGCATTTTGATGGAACTAATTATGTTCTCTGGAAGGCTCGGATGAAAAGCCATCTTCTTTCTCTTAGTATGAAAGTTTGGAAAGCTGCAGAAACAGAATACACCATACCTCAAAATGGCCGGACAACTGAAGACGAAATCAAAGAATATGAGATAGATATCAAGGCAAGGGTTAGTCTGCTAAGCTCATTAACCGACTCAATACTAACGAAAGTGGTGGATCTTGAAACTGCAAATAAGGTATGGAAAAAGTTGAAAAATCTGTATGAAGGAGATGACTCTGTGAAGGAAGCCAAGTTACAAAGTCTAAAAGTGAAATATGAAAGCTTGAAGATGAACAATGATGAAAACATATCAGCGTTTATGCAAAGAGTTGATGAACTTGTTACAGGGATAAAAGCCATAGGTGGAACTCTCGATGAAAAGGAAATTGTCATGAAAATACTCAGATCTTTGCCCAAGTCCTACTGTCACAAGGTGGCCACGATAGAAGAATTCATGCAAATTAAAACAGTTAACAAGGAACAGTTGCTTGGTAAGCTTACTGCTTTTGAAATGAGGGAGTTAGATGATGCTCTGCCAAAAGTTGAGACTGCTTTAAAAGCCAGTACTCCTGGAAGTACTTCCAGATCAGAAAAGTATAAGGTAGAATCCAATGATGAGATATATGAAGTTGAAGCCAACTTTATGGACAGGCTGCAAAGAGGATCCGGTAATTATAAAGGCAAATTACCTTTCAAATGTTTTCCCTGTGGTAAAGTAGGTCATTTTGCTTCCAGATGTCTTGAAAGAATTGGAAGAAATAGAAGAAGATATGAGAACAGGCCTAGGACCTGTTGATGAGGTTTTTGTGATTACAACAACATTAAAATAAAACACAGAGTATCATATCCTCTCTTGAATAAAGCTTCTCAGACACTGAACTACGTGATCGAATGAGACTGCTCCAAGGTTCCTTTTGTGTCAGGTCTTGACGTGCGCATGGATAGACTCAGTGGAATGATGTGATTTGCTGGTAATCACGAGGGGGACTTACGTGGGCTTACTCCTTCGTAGACATGGAATTCACTCCTGGGACTCGGTTTGGTGGGTGAATGAAATTCCTTCACAAATGGAAATATTGGAATTCCTAGGTTCCGCTCTTGAAGAGGAAGATGATTTGGCAACGAGGCTTTGGAAAACTAATCCTAACGAAAATCTAAAAGAAAATGCAAAAGATGAGGTAAGGGTTTAGGAATCTAATTAATGGAAATGACTGCTGTTGAAGATGAAACTGGAACCAGTCCTCTGCTTCGCCATGAGACAACAACTAGGCAGGGATGGTGCAATCTTCTGGGGTAGAGGTAGAGGTTTTCATACTGTCCTGTCATGGAACATGGAACTGATCATACAGAAACAGCCGAAGTTAAGCTGGATCAAGTTCAGACTAACCATACAAAGTGATTTGCAAGCCACAGATCACAAATGGTATGAACAAATCAACTTCAATCATTCAACGAGAACATTTCCATTGCATCTATCTAACAAAAGTAAGAAAATACAAGAAATAACTTCAATATCCTTAAGATTTGCTCCAAGAAATCAATAAGACCATGCCAAAAATCCAAAGAAATATATGAACACCATTCTTCAATGCATATATTATTGCTTCAGAAGTCTGTATTACAACAATCTGACTGATCTTTGGAGTTTCAGCTCAGGAAGAACAATGCAGAAATAAAAGCTAGCTACTAAGGTGCTCTAGGAGCATCAGAATGATAGAAATCAGAAGAAGAGAGAGATACAATTAGGCATCCTTAGCCTTTATATAGGCTCTCAGAAATATCTTAGGGCAAAAGGAAATCAGATTTCCTTGAAACATGTGCCCTGGGTCATAAACCCTAGAAAAGCAAGTGGGGTCGTCAGAATCCACATGTAGGTGACTGCCACCTGTCCTGGTCGTCAGAATGTGTAAGGAAAACTTCCATCTGTCCTGGTCGCCACCTGTCTAGGACTCCTGGATAGGAATGTCCTGTCTGTCTGGAACTTCCTCCTGTTCTTTAGTCTCAAATTCCATGATGTCTTGGAGTCCTTTATCCTGAGTGCAGATTCCAGGGTGAACAGGATTTTCATGTGGAGGAATCCTTCCTTGAGCAGGGGCGCACTTTCCTTAGGGTCCTGGAATGGAATTCCTTCCTAAGTTGGAATTCCCTGTCATGGAATAGGATTCCCTGTCCTGGATTCCTGGGTTGGAATTCCTCATCCTTGGCGTGGATTCCCGTTCTTCCTGATGGATGGTGAACTTGAAGTGTATCCTCTTGGTTTTCCAAGGATTGATCCTTTTGTCTGGAACTGGAATCCTTGATACTAGACTTGGAGTGATTTCTCCCATTCCGCCATCCTTGATGTAGGCATTCTCTTTCATTTGAAATCTTTGGAAGGACATCTTGATCTTCCTTATCCCTTTGTGCGAAGTCTCCCTATTGCCGAACTAGAATCTTTGATGTTGCCTTCCCTTCCCTCGATATGCATGTGTAGTCTTCTTATTGTCGGAACTCCTGGATCCTTGAAATGGTCATCATTTCCGGCGCTTGAACTCTCTGCATCCATCCTGCTTGCCTCGGATCATCTTTGTTCATCCTCATGGAACTTATCCTCGTCTTGGATTCCTGCAAAACATGGGAAACCTCGAATAGTCATGATGCACAAAATCCATAAATACAATACAATATGAAATGAAACAAGAATGATCTTGCAAGTTTTGATCAATTTCACTTATAAATTCCTGAACAAACAAAGGATTTCCCTCATTCTCTGGCATTATTCATACTCGACTGACTTTTCCTTCATTCCAGGGTTACCAGGCATGGACAGGGGGAATTTCCAGGTCAGGGAGCAATTTCCAGGTGGTCGGGGATTCTATGGAGTCGGGGATTCCTGCTCATCCTGGAATTCCACTTGTCCTGGAGGATGAATTTCTGCCCTTGAAGAATGAATTTCTGCTCTTAGAAAGTTCAGAAATTTGCTTTAAACCTACAGAAATTTCTACCCTAATGAAGAATCTGCCCTTGGAAATTCTAAAATCTGGAATCCTCCTTGGACAAAGTTGTCCTCTTGATGAAATCTGTCCTTGGAATGAATTTCTGCTCCTAGAATGTAGTTTTCTGCTTTGGATTTGAATTGGAATGATTAGAAATGACTTGGGCATTGCCCCTTTTATAGGTAAGTTGTCCTTCTTTGCCACTTGGCCGACCTGGGTTAGAGGAAAAGAAATTTAGCTGCCCAACTTTATCACTGGCCAACTTAGTTTTTTGTCCTTCTCTCCCATGTCGGTGGTCGGGGATTTATGAATGTCGGGGAATTTGGTCTGTCGGGGATTTTGCAATGTCAGGGAATTTGTAATGTCGGGGAATTCCTGATGTCTTGGATTATGCGACGTCGGGGATTTTGCAATGTCGGGGAATTCCTGATGTCTGGGATTTTGCAACGTCGAGGATTTCCTGAGGTTTTGGATTTTCTTCCTTAGAATGATCCTTGAACTTTTGTTAAAATCCAGCTAAGTCTTGGAAGATTGCCCCTTGGAGGATGATTCAGATGGAAGGTTGCAATTTTGCTTTCTGTGGACAGGAATTCATTCAAGCTGAAACTCCCGGAAGGAGTTGGAATTTGCTTGGCACGTCCTCCTACAGGTCTTGGATCAAGTTGTTCAGTTGCGTTCATGATTGGGTGAGGATCGTTCTGCAGGAATTTTTGAGTTCAAACATCCCATGACAGACTGAAGTCTTCTGTTTGATAACTGGGATTTGTCCTAGAGCGCAAATTCCTAAAGGTCAGGGATTTTGCGCTCAGGACAAAAATTCGTCTCGGAGCGCAAATTCCTGAAGGTCAGGGATTTTGCGGTCAGGACAAAATTCGTCCTGGAGTGCAAATTCCTGAAGGTCAGGGATTTTGCGCTCAGGACAAAATTCGTCCCGGAGCGCAAATTCCTGAAGGTCAGGGATTTTGCACTCAGGACAAAATTCGTCCTGGAGCGCAAATTCCTGAAGGTCAGGGATTTTGTGCTCAAGACAAAATTCGTCCTGGAGTGCAAATTCTTGAAGGTCAGGGATTTTGGCCAAGGACTTATAGTTTTTTCAGTTTTGGATTGGGAGCATGGTTCATTTTCTTAGCTTTTCTATGGAAGTTTAGATGTCACTATGAGATCAGAAATACGGAGTTCGTTTCTTCCATCCTCGTTTCTTCCATCCTCCGGGAATCTGCCTTCGATGGCGAGACACAAAGTTCGTTTGTTCCATCCTTTGTTCCTTCCATCCTCCGGGAATTTGCCTTCGATGGCGAGACACAAAGTTCGTTTGTTCCATCCTCCGGGGATCTCACGTTTCCGTGGCGAGATACGAAGTTCGTTTATTCCATCCTTCATTTGTTCCATCCTCGCGGAATTTCTTATTTCTATGGCGAGATACGAAGTTTGCTTGTTCCATCCTTCGTTTGTTCCATCCTCGCAGAATTTCTTATTTCCAAGGCGAGATACGAAGTTCGTTTGAATGATTTTGCAACTTCCCTATTTGGAATTGGCTAAGTCTGGTAGCCTGAAATCCTGAAAAATTGACTAAGTCTGAAATCTGGTGGATCCTCCAAATTCTAGATTTTGCATGTTAAATCCGGTGGATTCGAGACCTATCTCAAACATCCTGAAAGGTATATTGAAAAATATTTAAAGTATAAGAAATTCAACCTCTCAACTTATACTTTAAATATCTTTCAATATACCTTTACCCTGAGAGACTGAAAAAATGGCTAAGTTCCCCAAGAGCGCAAATTTCCACTAGTCAAGGATTTTGCACCCAAGGACAAAAATTGCCCTTGAGCGCAAATTTCAGTTGGTCAGGGATTTTGCGCCCAAGGACAAAAATTGTCTTAAGGCGCACATTTCCAGAGGTAAAGGATTTTGCGCCCAAGGACAAAATTTGTCCAGGAGCGCACATTTCATCATGTGCAGGATTCTGTGCTTTTGACCTTGCCTGTCCAGTTTCATGGATTTTGGCCTTGGAAATATCTTTTCTTCAATTTTGAGTGGGATTTCAGTTTTGCAGTAGGTATACCGTAGCTGTTTTTACGGAGGTTCAGTTGTCGACATGGGATCAGAAATACGGAGTTCATTCCTTCCATCCTTGTTTCTTCCATCCTCCGGGAATCTGATTTCCATGGCGAGACACGAAGTTCGTTTGTTCCATCCTTCGTTCCTTCTATCCTTCGTTTCTTCCATCCCGGAGTAATCTCTTATTTCCGAGGCGAGATAAGGAGTTTGTTTCTTCCATCCTTCGTTTCTTCCATCCCCCGGGAATCTCTCGTTTCCATGGCGAGATACGAAGTTCGTTTGTTCCATCCTTCGTTTCTTCCATCTTTCGTTTCTTCCATCCCCTCAAGGAATCTGTCATTTCCATGGCGATATACGGAGTTCGTTTCTTCCATCTTTCGTATGTGAATTCCGGGATTCAAACATCCACAAAGGAGTCAGAGAATGATTTTCAAGGCAACTGCATTGACTGGACAGGACTGAAGGCAGAACTGGACACTTCCAGTCCTAAGGCGCAAAATCCAGTAGGTACTGGATTTTGCGACCAGGACAAAAAACTGTCCTGGGCGCATAATCCAGTACCTGCTGGATTATGCGACCAGGGATAAATTTCCTCCTTGGGCGCATATTCCAGTAGGTATTGGAATATGCGACCAGGAATGTTCCTGTTGCACTTCTAGCCTTCTGGAGGGATGCCTTAAACACTGTTTGTTGCCTTGAAATTTGCCCTAGGAATTTGAAAACCTTGTTGATTTGAGAATCTTCCGAGTTATGAAATGAGGTTGATTGCCGGACTGGGATTAGAAGGATATCCCCCGGGTTGAACTTCCGGACTGGAGCTGTCGGACTAGAACTGAATTCCATGCCGAGGATGAACATGCCAAGGACTTATAGTTCTTGTTGAATTTTGGGTCTAGTCGGGATAAGAATATGGATAAAACCTTAGAACAGGATTCCAGGTAGGAATTCCTTGAACAAGACTCTGGGATAGGCACTTCCAAACAAGACTCCGGACTGGACCTCCAGGCTGGATTCCTAGACTGGAGTCCAGGAATGACTTCCTGAGTGGGACATGGAGTCTTGGAACAAGATTAGAATTGAGTTCCATGCCGGGAATGGAGAGGGCTCTAAGGTGGAAAGACGGATTTTGAGATGGAAATGACAAGCCTTATTGAATTTAGGACCTTGGATTGGAACTTCAGGACAAGAATCCAGACAGGAACTTTTGGACAGAGACCCTGGACCTGGGACTTGGACAGGGACTTCTGGACTAGAGTGTTGGAACAGGAACTTCCAGACTGAAGTCTTGGAACAGGATTCCTGGACTGGAGTCTTGGAATAGGAACTTCTTATTCATCACGGAGTCTTATGCTGAGAGCGAAGGATTTGGACTTCTTCTATGGGATGATGGACTCCTTTCATGGATTGGCCAGATTTGATCAAGGAATGATAATTAGGGTTTCATTCATCCTCGGAAAAATCACTCTTTTCTTCACCATTTCAAGCCTTCTTCAAATTCCTTGTGAGCCAAGCATGTTGAAACTTCTTCTCAACTTCATGGATTCGGGCAAGAAACTGCAAGGTCAAAGCAAAAACGACGGTGGAAGCGAGCAAAAGAGGGGGTCCCCATTTGCAATGGGGCGATGTGTGAAAACGTCACAACAGGACCCAAAAGAAGTGTTATTATGTTGAAGATTTTGGTGATGATGAAAGAGTATCAGATAATGGTGAACCAGATAATGCTAATTCCTCTGTAAGTAAATGCTTGTTCATTGCTATTAAGGAAGATCTTGTGTCTACTAATTTTTCTAGCTGTATGAAGGAAGAAAAACCAGTGGAAAGTGCTTTGGCTGCTCAGATCATCAAGGACAAAGATGAATGGGTTATTGATAGTGGTTGCTCTCATCACATGACTGGTGACAAAAATAAGTTTGGAAAGATATGATGGTGGACTGGTTAGCTTTGAAGATGACAGCTGGTAGGATTTGTAGAAAAGGATCTATTTCTTTTGATGGCAAACATAATACTGAAGATGTCTTGTATGTGAAAGGATTAAAGCACAATCTTTTGAGTGTGGGTCAGATGTGTGACAAAAGCTACGACTTAAGCTTCAAGGACAATGGATGCAAGATCAGGGAAAGCTCCAGAACAGTCATTGCAACTGGTAAGAAGACCAGAGGTAATATCTATCACTTGAAAGGAACCGAGAACTGTTGCTTGTTGACTCAGATTGATGAAAGTTGGTTATGGCATAGAAGGTTGTGTCACATAAATTTTGATAATATTATGAAGATAAGTATTGCATAGATTGTTAGAGATTTGCCTAAGCTTGTGAAGCCTCCTAATCCAGTTTGCAAGGAGTGTCAATTTGGGAAACAGACAAGAACAAATTTCAAAAGCAAGGATCAATCAATTGGACGACTACTTGAGCTAGTGCATACAAATTTGTGTGGACCTACCAAAATAAGAAGTTTGCAAGGAAATAGGTATTTCATGTTGCTCATTGATGATTATGTTAGAATGACTTGGGTCACCTTTTTGAAAGAGAAAGCTGAAGCTCTAGATGAATTCAAGGCATTTAAGGCAATGGTTGAAAATTAGATGGATTTGAAAATCAAATGTTTGAGATTTTATAGAGGAGAGTTCACATCAAATGAGTTCAATTTCATTTGTGAAGAGCATGGAATAAAGCGACAGTTATCTGCGCCTAGAACTCCACAACAAAATGGAGTTGTTGAAAGGAAAAACAAAATAGTTCAAGAAGCTGCTAGAACCATGATGAAGGAAGCTCATCTTCTGGAAGCATATTGGAGAGAGGCAATTCACACTGCAGTATATATCCTAAACAGAGTTCAAGTAAAAGGTAACAGTTCAAAAACTCCCTATGAATTGTGGTATGGTAGAGTTCCTATTGTGAAATATTTCAAAGTCTTTGGTAGCAGATGTTATATCAAAAGAGAAGAAGATTTAGGCAAGTTTGATGCTAGATGTGATGAAGGAATCTTTCTTGGTTACTCCACCAAGAGTAAGGCCTACTGGTGCTATAATAAGAGGCTGAATAAAATCATTGAAAGTGCAAATGTCAAAGTTGATGAGTGTAAAGAAAGGTCTTCAGAACCAAGTGGATATGAGTCAAATGATCCAGATGTTTCAGAAGTGGTGCAGCATGAAGACAACACAAATGAAGAAGAACAAGCTCCGGTAAGTGCTACCAAAACTCCAAGATATGTAAGAATCAGTCATTTTGAGAATCAAATCATAGGAGATAAGAGCAAAGGGATCTTAACTAGAAGAAAAGTTATAGAAGAACAAGTAAATTTTTGTCTGATCTCTAAGATTGAACCTAAAACTGTGGATGAGGCATGCAAAGATGAGAATTGGATAAAGGCCATTAAAGAAGAATTGATGCAGATAGAGAAGAATCAGACTTGGGATCTTGTTCCTAGACCAACAGACAAAAATGTAATTGGTACAAAGTGGGTCTTCAGAAACAAAATGAATGAGAATGGTGAAGTGGTAAGAAACAAAGCAAGATTGGTATGCAAAGGATATGCTCAAGTTGAAGGAATAGACTTTGAAGAAACTTTTGCTCCAGTAGCAAGGATTGAAGCAATAAGGATGTTTTTGGCTTTTGCAGCATACAAAGATTTCAAGGTTTATCAAATGGATGTGAAGTCTGCCTTCCTAAATGGAGAGTTGGAAGAGGAAGTCTTTATTGAACAACCGGAAGGATTTCAGTCATCAGAACAAGGGGACATGGTATGCAGATTGAAGAAAGCACTGTCTGGATTGAAGCAAGCTCCCAAGGCATGGTATGCATAGTTGGACAGGTACCTGATACATATAGGGTTCAGTAAAGGTACGACAGATAGTAACCTCTACTTCAAGATCAATGATGAACAAACTCCGATTGTTGCAATTTTTGTTAATGATATTATTTTTGGAGGCAATGAAGGTATGTGCTCAGCTTTTGCTGGAGAAATGCAAAGTGAATTTGAAATGTCTATGTTTGGAGAGATAAACTTTTTAGGTCTGCAAATAAGTCAATCAGATAAGGGTATCTTCATTTCTCAGTCTAAGTATGTGAAAGAGTTGTTAAAGAAATTTGGAATGGAAGACTCTAAACCAGTATGCACACCTATGATAACTGGTTGTAAGTTGAGCAAAGATGATAACTCACCCTTGGCATACCAGAAAAAAGTATAGATCTATGATTGGAGGATTAATTTCTCTGACTCAAACCAGACTTGACATAATGCATGCAGTGTGTCTTGTGGCAAGATTTCAGGCAGAACCCAAGGAATCACATGTCATGGCAGTCGAGAATTCTGAGATATTTAAAAGGGACAATAGATTATGGTTTGTGGTACCCCAGGGACAGTGATTTTGTTCTCAGTGCATATACTGATGCAGATTGGGCCGGAGATGTGGATGACATAAAAAGTACAAGTGGAGGTGCATTCTTCTTGGGAAAAAGATTAGTATCTTGGTTGAGCAAGA
Organism: Cunninghamia lanceolata; assembly: GCA_027924645.1. NCBI lineage: Eukaryota > Viridiplantae > Streptophyta > Pinopsida > Cupressales > Cupressaceae > Cunninghamia > Cunninghamia lanceolata. Next base: position 222,160 of record BSBN01000766.1, on the reverse strand, counting down.
AACAAGATTCAATATCCCTGTCTATTGTAGAGGCAAAATACATTGCAGCAACATGCAGTTGCACTCAAGTGTTATGGATGAAGTAGACTTTGAAGGACATCAAAGTTGTGTATGAAGAACCTATTGCAATCTTTTGTGACAACAAAAGTGCCATAAACATATCAAAGAACCTAGTGATGCATTCAAGGACCAAGCACATATCCATTAGGTATCATTTTTTGAGAGAAAAGGTGATAGAGAATGAAGTGAAGTTGGAGTATGTTTCGACCAAAGATCAAATTGCAGACATTTTTACCAAGCCTTTGCCCAAGGATACTTTTGAGCATCTCAGAGAAAAGTTAGGGATCATCACCTCTCCAGCTCTAAACTAAGATGCACAATGGTGCATCAGTTCGGAGGTGTTCAGAGATCCGAATTGATGCTTTTTAGGGCTACTTCTAAGGGGGAGTAGTCAGAAAGTTCAGAGGAGAGATTAGATCAGAGCACAAGAGTGCAGGTATGTGCCCTTTGCCATTGATGTCAAAGGGGGAGAGAAGTCATGTGAAAAACTTAGAGTGCAGATGTGTAAGAGAAAGGGGGAGAACTTTGGAGAAAGAAAGAGTGTAGGTGTGTAAAGAGAAAAGGGGAGAATCTTGTCTTGATGGCTGTTGCAGTTTTTCACATCATATGTTGCCATCAATGACAAAGGGGGAGATTGTTGCAAGTATGTGCCTAATCGGTGTTGTCATTGATGTCAACATATTGTTGTTGTCATTGGTGTCAACTGTATCCTATTCCATTACTTGTTTAGAAGACTTGTATGTTGAGGATATTGAGAAAATTAGCCTCTCCGGTAGAAACAAGTAAGCCACAGAGAAGTGCAGTACAGATAGTGAGTTGTATGCTGAAGAACAGTCGGGTAAACTGCTCCACATTTGTTCTTGCTTGAAGATTGTGGTTTGCGGATTGGAAGTAAGTTAGAGGTATGTCTAAGGATGCTACATTTCGGGTCTGGGCCATCCGCATGAAGATCTGAATGAGTTGTGTTCACCAGAGTAAAGCCTGCTTTGTCTATAAGTTCAGTTGAGACAGGAAGACCGTATTTGGCTTTGCATTCCTCCGCAAGAAAGTATTTTGTTTTGCGGTTCTAGAGGGAAGTTTGGGATGATGATAAGTGCCTATAGTTGCAATGGTTCGTGGTTTGGTGGTTGGCAAGCTATCTTTCTTTTATGACAGTTGAAGACAGTAAAGCTCATGTGTTCCGGTGAGAAGATTTGTAATGTCCCCTTCCTAGGCAACACATGGATGTGCAGTGGTTGGCCTATTATCTGGGTTCCTGTAGGTCAGCAGAGTGGTTAGGGGACCTATCCAGAGGCAGTGGAGTTTGGTAGGAAGCTTTATAGGCCATTCTAGACAGTTTGCGGCAGTCTCCTATTTTTTAGGAATGGTCCCTATTTTTTAGGATTTGACTAGGAGTTGACTAGGAGGCATCAGGGGACCTCCAGGAGCATTTTGGGAGATTTGGTCACAGTAACTATTTTTTAGGAGGTATCCCTATTTTTTTGGAGGGGACTGTCAGTTAGCCTGCCACATGGCGACCTCACCTATATGGCACGTGCATCATCAATTTTCATTTCCAGATGGCCAGGTGATGGAAATGGAATAAATGTTAAATATTAAAGTGTTGGCTTTAATATTTAATGAGAATAAAATAAAGTGATTAATAATGCCACTTTATAATAATAAAGTTAAAAGGACCCCCACCTAGTTGACATAATGTTGTTTTAAAAAGGTGGCTTTTTTCACAATGCAAATTGGACCCTCAACTTGGGCGCCCAACTTGGAGGAATGAAGATGCTTTAAAAGATCCATTTTTGCCCTAAAGTGGATGCCACCCTTGGGGAAACTCATAAAGTGAGTTTGGCTTCTATGTTTTTGGTTATCTTTTGGCATTTTGACATTCAACCTTTACAGATCTGAACTCTGAGGAAGAGTTGCAGCAACATTCAGTCCTTTGGGAACGAAAACTATGAAGGAATATTGTGGATTGGAGGACAACCAGTTCATCTTTGTGGAGGACCTACTGTGGGTCTTCATTTGGGCATCATTGGACAAGTTTTAGGTGACGATATTGCAGATCTGAACTTGCAGCAGTGTTATATCAACAATATCTTTCAGATCCATCACACCTAGTTGCATGTAGAGCCTCTCCCAAGCCAATACCAGCATATGTATGCATTTAGCTTTGTAGATCCAGCTTCTACATGAATATAATGTGCCAATTTGATGGGTATGTGACTAAATTTCATAGTTGGTGTTTTGCTGATTATTAGTTTGCTTTCAATTCCTTGTTTGTCATTGGATCTTATTTGCATGTACATCTTTTGCCATCCTTGGCAAAACTACACATCTTAAGAAACTAAATCCTATCTGCATCTTCTATCTAGTCTATAAGATCACAAAATAATAAAAAAATTCATAAAACAATCAAAAATACAAAAATAATTCATATTTTAGCAGTAGGCAGAGTTAGAACCAACAGGGTTCTTTACAAGATTCCTATGGATAAAGTGGTTAAGGTTTGTGCGGTTGCTCCTGATGATTACAGCGTGCTTGTGGATGTCTCCTAATCATGTTCCTATCTGGACTTTGGTCCACGTTAAGAAATTGAGATGGTGTGTGAAGATTGTTCCCAGATAACGTAGTGTGTAACTAGTCTTGGCCGACTTGGTTGATCCTAGTGATTGCGGAGATCTCTAGAAGATTGTGGAAGCTTGTTGTGGCGTGGAAGATCGTGTTTGAGTCCCAGCTAAGGCATGACGTGATCCGCATTTCATGCCCTTTGCATGATGTTGCAATAGGTCAGGACCTATTTTGTAAATGTTTGTAATACCGACCTTGGAGATTGTTCCAATAGTTGATGCCGACCTTGATGATCATTCCAAGGTTGATGTAGTGTATAAATACTTGTAGCTGAGTCGTGGAAAGTGGTCCTTGAGCAAAAATGAGAATATATTAAGAAAGGTCCAAAGGCAGAGCAGAGAAGAGGTAGAGGAAAGAAGAGAAAGAGCAGAGCAGAGGAAGAGCAGGGCAGAGTTGAGGAATTGTTTATTCACAATAAAGAAAGGTGTTTGATCATGACAGTGAATCTGGCAGGAAGCCACCGGTAGGGTTTAACAACCCTTATTGTAATCTTGCTAGGTTTAGGGTTGAGGCAGTGAGTTTGCTAGACCTAGTTGTTCTTCATGGCAGTAAGCCAGTATGTTTAGGCCCGTGGGGTGACCAAGCCTGAACATCACTATTTCAAGATTGCAATATATATTGAGAGTTAATCCTCTCTGTGGTTTTTCCCCATCTTGGGGTTTTCCACGTAAATCTGGTGTCTCTTGTGTTTGATGTTGTTAAGTTTCTGATTTCATGCACTCATTGTTAAATTATAATAATTGTGGATAAGTGATGAATGTTTAAATGCAGAAAGTGTTTTAAGTTTTTGTGACAACTGATTCACCCCCCCCTCTCAGTTGTCTGGCGCATATCAACATATCTCGGCCACTATTTCATTGTCATCCCGCAGTAATTTAAATTCTTCCTAAAATGCTTTCTTCAGTGCATCCCAATTGGCTCTTGATGTGGCATCCAATTCTGTATACCAATCTATCGCAATTCCCCTGAGGGTTGCTGGAAATGATCTTAGCCAAGAGGACATGTCGTCCTGTCCGTTGGCTATCCATGTGGTCTCACAGGTTTTGTAATGTCGGACCGGTTCTTCTGATTTGTTGCCAAGGAATTTTGGCAGTTTTTGCTTTTCTGTACTCGGACTTCATATATTCGGACTTCTTGGCAGAGTCACCATGTTTCATCCCTGATGTCCTTGTGCATTCGACCTGACTGGACTAGTTCTCTCTCGACGTTTCGGTGCCCCCTTGCACTCTTGGCCATGTACGGGTCTTTCCCACGTCCCTCTTCAGCGTCCTTTGCACCTTGAGCCTTTTCGGGTTCCTTCCTGTACTCCTTCCGTTGGGGGATTTTTGGGCTCCGATCCTCTAGTCCTTGGCTCTTCGTCCTCTGTTATTGACAGTTCCTGGATACGACGTATACTATTTTCAAGTTCCTTTGTTAATTCATTTTCATCATCTTTCCCTTTTTCTTTGTTAGTTACTAGTGTTCTGAAATTTTTTTCCTCGACTCCCTCGACTCCCTCAACGAGGCTTTGTTGTGCTTTTGTGGTATCTTGGTTTATTTCATGATGGTCCTCGTTCGGTTCTTTAGTGATTTGTTTTAATCTTTTTCTTCGTTCTTCGTGTTCTTTTAATCTTAATGATCTTCTTAACCTTTCTTCAAGTGTTTCTTGCCCACTTGGTACTCGATTTTTATCTTTGTTGAGTTGTATGGGCATTAATCGACACTCGTACGGTTATTAGTTGTAGGGCGTACAACGATGGTTAGCATCATGCTCCTCTTCCTCTTGTTTCATGCGTTCTTCATACCTTCTAAGTATTTGCCATCGGTGTAGTTCTCTGTCTCTTTCTTCTCGGAGGTCTTGCAGGATTATTAAATTTCTTGCCAAAAGTCGTGAAATGCGATTGAGAAGATTGTCTACCTCTCTATTGACTTCCAAGTTATCTCCAATGATTTCCTCTGGAATATCCCTGCGAATGGCTTCATTCCTTACGTACTGTCCAACCGCCAATTGCCATAGGAATATGATGTCTTGGGTTAAATCATCTTCCCGATCGTTCCTTTCTCGTTTGTTGTCTTCTCTTTCGGTTTCCGCCCGTTCTTCTTGAATTTCTTCTTCTATTCTTTCCACTTGTCTTTTGGTTTCTAATTCCTCGTCGATATGAATAGGTTGCCCCATTATATTTCCATCGCCATTGTCTCCTTCCTTTTTCACCGACTATTTAATTCCTCTGACGATTCAACTCGTCATCCACTACTTGTCACCTTTCCCACCCGATTCTGTATCGGCAACGGCATCAAATGTTTACTCTCTATGGTTTCTTAGACAGACATGAATAAACAGAAAATATGTAGTAACAATTATGCAGCATAAGATAGAACAATAAAGTCATACTAGAATTGCACAGAAATAAGCATTGTTTCCATTCATTCCATCTATCAACAGTACGTCACCATCTCACATATATCCGACTACAAAGTATCAACTCAATATATAACTTGGTCAAGGTTGGTTGAGATACCAACCGTTGGCAACTACTCTCCAACCGTCGGGGTTAAATCCCGATAACACTCCTAAACTAACTTTGCATAATTATTATTTAATTTCATACTTATTTACTTGGCCGACTACAACCGACTATGATTATGACTGACTACACTGGGTTAAAAATGCCCCAAAATAAACGTTGTTCACTAGATCTCTATTCAAACCCTTGTTTGTAAACTGGCTTCCTGATCTTTAATTTTGGTGAAACGAAAGCCAATCTTGACTTTCTCAAGCCTTTTGGACACTATGGAACAACTAAAAATGCTGCTAGGATTACCGTAAAGTTGCAATTGCCCAGATTTAGAAAACACAAATGTAGACCCTGAGGTTTTTAGGAATCTACATGCAAAGTGATTAGCCCCCCCTGAATCTCTCAATAATGGAAACTGAAATTTCTATTTTTACACCATAAGCTCTAATACCATGTTAGATTTAGTGGGAATTCAATTACATAAGCCTGAATCTAGGTGCATGAAGAAAATTACAATGTTTGCAAGCACAAAACAAATAATGCAATATGCAACAACACAAGCTATTCCAAAATAGAGGAAATCAATTAAATCAACCAAATCAACCATCAAATGAATGGATGGAATACATATAAATAGGCCACCTAGATGCACAACTCAAGGAGATGACATGTCTAGTGGTCATGAGTTTAACTGCCAATCAGTGGATCGGTTAACTGAAACTCAGTCTAACTATGAAGTCAAGAGTTGAACTGCCAATTAGTGGATCAGTTCACTCAATCTGACTAAGACAGAGGTGGTACCTAATTACCACCAATCAAGGATTGATGAGGTAGTGGTGGCACTTGTGTACCTCAAATCAAGGTATACATGTCTTTATTAGCTTCTTAGGTGAGAATAATTAATTATCCTAATTATCCTAAGCAAACTTATTAAATAGGTGCAATATCACACTTAGGATTTAATATATTCAAGGTGAATAAAATATTAGACCAACACTGTAGAGACTGTACGACCTGATTTACTAAAGGCGTACACACTGAAAACTACTATTTTATCACCAAAAAAATTGCAACTCAGTTGCTGCAACAAAACGCCTCACTAGGAAAGTTGGACGACTTGCAAGTGGTACGGCCAAGGGCATGATGTGGAGCGGCCAGCATAAGAGATAGATGGTACAACTGCTACAAATTTGTATGGCTAGCAATTAGATTTCCAAGGCAGTGATTAGAGCTTGTCACAGGCAAATAGAAGATTAGTCTCCATTTCGAACTGATATCTCACTCAACACTCCACCAAAATACCGAAAACTTCACACCATCAAGCAAATTGTAAAATCTCACAACCATTAAGCACCTAGGTAATCCTAGAGTGGAATTACTCAAATGGCTAGGAGGGTTTTCGTTCTTAGGCAAAATAAGAACTCATGTTCATTCTCTAGAGTATAGAAAAGAGTAATAAGCAAGAAGATCTTTTGTGCACAAGCCCTCCTTATATAGACCTTTTTGAGGGAATATAATTTTATTTTTATTCTTTTTCCCTTTTTCACTCCAACTTAAGTGTCTGAAAAGTTCCACCACCTTTTGGACCCCATTTCTAGTGAATTTTTTTAAACTCACTTTTAAAACAACTTTTTTAATAATAAAACAGAAGTTGTCTTTTTAAAATAAGATAAAAGTTATTTTTTGTACAACTTAAGTTAAATTATTAAATATTTCTCTTTTTCCACCCCATTAGCCTACGGGAAAAATTAAAAGAAAAGGCTAAAGGTCTTCACTAGATTTATGCTTGAGAAGGGGACATAATAGGCTTGCATTCACAACTTTGTGGTATAAATTAACAATGCATGTTTTCTTTTCAAAAGTTGGTTATGTTGTAAAGTCATCTCTGAGTTACGATTTCTGCAACTTCTTTGAGAGGGTTCATATTTATTAATCTTGGGTCTTCAATGCATAAGTGCTCTTTTTGTCTGTGAGAGTTATAATGTGTAATTGTCTATTGTATCTGAAGAGTAGGCTTGTAGTTGCTTAGAAGCGGGTCATTTATGCTATTTTTTTGAGCTGTGTTTTGTGATTGATATACGTGTGGAAATATATTCAAGGTATCAAACACAATCTCTTATCCTTATGACAATTCTAATAATTTTTGCTATACTAATACCTTCTTGTATGATGATAAAATCTGAGAACTGGCTGTAGATTCCATACAAATATGTACGTTGTGAATTTCCATTTTTTGCTTTTCTTGCAGGTATACTACAAGTCCTCATCTATTTAGTGGAAACGCTGAAGAAGCATTTGGACGTGTGAGAAATAAGGTCATATGCAATGCTTCCCATCTATTATAATGCTAAACTATACTTCTGTCTTCTAATCTTTTCCTTTTTATTTATTATTTGTTCAGTTCTGAAAGCCTTTGTATTCTTACGGTGTTGCTGATACCTGTTATAATAACAGAGATTTTGTTCATGGTTACTCTCATTTTCAGAATGTACAAATGATTTAAAAATTATCCTAAACACAGAAGAAATGTACCTGGTTGGTCAAAGATATCAACAGTATTAGGCATGTGGTTATTATTTCTTTGTATCCCCCATTAACTAAAAATCCTATAAGTTTTGGACAGTGGATGTATGCTAGCAATGAGAAAACAAAGCAGCGTGTATCTATGCTAGCAATTAGAAAAAGTTGCAATGAGTATATAAGCATGATAAAAATCACCTATGAATAGTATAATGATGAACATGTTTCCTCCAGAATTTGTGAATAATCATTATGAAGTTTTATTTTCTTGGATCCCCATGTGATAATTTTAAATCCCAACTTTTGGACTCCATTTCCAAGGGAGAATCTTTTAATCAAAAACGTTTTAGTTTGTTTCATTCAAGATATGTGTATTGTATTCCATCAAAGCTACTTTTCAATATTATGGACACCTATATCATAATTCCTTTTTTCTTTTCTTTTCTGGACAATGTTGTAAGTAGTAAGAAAGCTATCTTCATAATTCTAAACCATGACCAATCTATGGAAGTTGATTTGATAGTTTTACATTTCTGGCATGGGAGTGATAATATTCTGATAACACACTTATCTGCTTTTCTTCTTGTGGTTTGTGAACATTCAGTTATTTTTACCCAGTGACTGCAGGCTTCACTCGACAACCAAGAAGATTTTCAATTTTAATTTATTGATACAACATAGATTATTTTTTATTTGATAAAGTAAAAATGTTTATTTAATCAAAAGAGGCCCAAAAGCCTGATATACAAGGGAACAAGAGACATCATAATCAATAGAACATAAGAGCAGAAAGGAGAAAGCTTCAAATATCTTCCCCAAAATTATTTTCAGATTTAACTTCTGGGTGTTGCTTGTTGCTTCTGGGACACTGACCCCATGGAAAAGCCAACAGTGAACCTGTCGAGCATGTCCTCTCACCTCTTAGACAAGAATCTAGAGGCTTTCTCAAACATCTTTGATATCACCCATATTGGTGTTCAATGTGTGTTTCCTGGGATCTGCATCCACTTGGATCTGAAAGAGATGGTTATTATGATTGTCAGCAAGTTCATGGATCAAGATGTGAATATCATGAACACTAATTCTAACCTGTCTAGTTTCCTAAATGAAATTCATTCCCAGGATGTGCAAATCCTAGAGCAAAAAGACCACGCTAGGAGGAGGTACTGACTGAGGAGAATTTATAGAAACTGGCAAAGGCCTATTAGAGCAATCATCCAACTGTATCCGATAGGATCACAAACAACACGGGTTTTTTTTTGCAAGGAAACATAACTTTTGAACTGTTGAAACTTAAACTTTTTCTATCTTCCCAAGTCATCGAAAACACTTACCTTTGCCCTCTGTCGGTGAGCCGGTAAAAACCAAAACCGGTGAACCTGCCAGTTCGCGAATTGAAGAAATCTCTGACTGGCTATAACTTAGCCAATTTTCACCCAAACTTCACCAAACTGAAACTGGGGATATCCATTTGTGTTTTTAACAATATGAAGTCATCAGTTTGGTCATACGACCTGAAATGGCAACAAATCAATAACTCTTCCTTTTTTTGCCTTAGACATCCAACTTTGACATCAATGACAATATATCAATATTCTAATAATCATTCTTACTGTAAGAATGCCATTGAACAGTCAACATCTTTCAGTAGAGTGGTGTTTAGTTTGAAGGACAGAAGATGAGGTTCGGTCCTGGGGCTGTCAGACTCATTAAGAGTGATGCGTGCACTGATAGGAGAATGATCAGACATTGTGGTAGGCTTCACTTGCATTGGAAATTCCTCACAATTATGTAACCGTCCAAGGGAAGCCTTATCCACATAGAATCTATCCAATTTGGAGTATACCCTTCTGCCAAAACCTTGATTGTTGCACCATGTAAACCATATCTTCCTCTTGGAACCTTTTAAATTCTCCATGGGATCTACAACATTGAGAGACCTTTTCATTTTGTACCAGAAATATTGTTCATTTCCTTTCCAAAGAAATTCATTAACCCCAATTTTATCTTGTTTATTCTCAATCATATTAAAGTCCCCCACTATGATCCGGAGAGCCTTAGGAAGTGACAAAGCCATCCAGTTCCACATTTTATATCTTTCCTTATAATCATTAGAGGCATAAATTGAACATATCCCAATACTATAATTCTTAATCTCTAACTTGATCCAAACGGCTCTATTACAAGGAGAGGACCCATTTTCCACAACATGGCAAGACCAAGAGTCTTTTAATAGTATTGCAGCACCACCTTTCCCTTTCTCATGAAACGTATGGAATATTTGTGCCCCCCTCCAAACAAAATTAAGAGTATGATCAAGTAGGAAACCTGTAGTTTTAATCTCTTGGAGGCAGAGTACAGCCATGTCATTATTATTACAAAACCTCTTGAGGAGGTATTTTCTGTTAGGGGATTCCAATCTCCTGACGTTCCAACTATAGCATTGTAAAATCATCTAGGAGGGGATTTAGCACTCCCTGTTTTTGGGTCTTGCTAATTTTATCAAAAAATTTAGGGAGTTTTTCTTCTTTTCCTTTTTTAGGACCTTTTTTAACCCCACCATCAACTCCAGCTAAGCCAGAGGATTTCCTTTTTTCTTATTCTCTCCTTCATTCATGGAGATATCTATCTCCATGCCATCGCACTCAATAACATTACCAGTCTGCACATCATCCTTGAGACTTAATAGTTGGGAATTTGAAATTTGTCAAAATCATCAGAGACCATTGGGGTTACAAGGACAGGTAGAGGCTCCACAAATTCCCTTATTTTTTGGAGAGCTAATTGTTGAGCGTTAAGCTTCTCAAAGAACACTGGAGAAGTCACAAAATTTTCTTTTGCAGGGATGACAACCAGTTCTGTGTTTTCACCAGATGGCAGCCCTAAAGCCTTGATACCACCCGCATCACCCACCTCAGACCCACCATTACTGACAACATTATACACTTTAGACCACTACTCGGTGTGTAACATACACCCCTCTGTATATGTTTGTTCTGAACCAATTTTTGTGTTTTTTGAGGCGTTCTTGTTTACGGTTTCATGGGTTGTTTTTGCATGTTTGTTTTTTGCATTGCATGTATGAAATATAAAGCATATGAACAAAACCAGAAAAACTAAAAGAGATATTATCAAAATAACAATGACCCAGATTGTATTTAGCCAAGATATGAATTATAAGTACATACCCAGATCAAGATTCACAACTCCATCTGGATGCTGTAGCCGGACCGACAATATGTCACCACAAAAATGCTTACAACTTCAAGATATGAAAAGATATTGTGTTACAATCAGGAGCAGCAGCAATATAACCTCCAAACGCCTAGATTGAGGAAGATAAAGGCCACGAAATCAAGAGAAATAGCAATGAATGAGCACCCACGTCCCTTGCTGGTATGTACGGCCTGCTGGGGATCTATATCTGCCATGAACTCATAAGAAAATGCAAGAACAAGTCTGTTTTCTGCCTTTAATACATCTGCAGAAACAAGGTGACCTCCTTGGAGTGAAAACCAGATATTAAAATGCAAGAAACCAGTCACAAATGAAGAGTATAGCCTCCTATATGGTACGGCCTGCAATTTGGAAGTACGATCAGTCTGAAAACTCACTGCAGCAAATAAAATCCGTCACCACAACAATGTTTCTGCTCTTCAAAACCCTTCTAACAGCTGCACAATCGAACTCCTCGAGATATCTCCATTTCATGCCCAAACAACTTCGAAAAAGTGATTCCTGAATGCATAAATGAGACCTCTGATTGAAGCCTCCAATGACCTCTCCTAATACGATCTTCCACGCACGAGGAAAGGGATCAATGAAGGGGTTTTCGTCCCAACACTGTCACAATCAAACCCTATAGCCAAGCTCAAAATGCCAAAGCACAAGAAACTCACAAGTGAGAGCAAATCCAATATTCTCGCATATCGAAAATGAGAGCTTTTTTGCCTTTTTGTTTCCTCCTCCCCTCAACGCCCAAGATGAGGGAATTTCTATTATTTTTTCATTCATAAAGTAACCCCTTGTCTCACCATGAGGGGCGTCCATCCCTAGGAGTGTCACTTTTAAGTTATAACTTGAATTTATAAAGTGACACTATAACATAACTTAAAGTTATATTATATCTTATAAAATCATAAGTTAAATCTTTAATTTATATTGTACCCATTAGTGCTCTAGACATCTCGAAACCATGAGTTATGTGCCAAGGACTATCCACGACTGCCCTGCTAAGAATAGTAATTGCTCGGCTTATGACTTACTATAAATAGTAAGTCCTTGGAATGACTTCCTAAACACCTCCATTAGCCTACGAAAGTCGAATTATAGGCTACCCTGGTCCACTGGTGCAATGAGCTAGATGGGGGACATTACACGGTGTCTAATTTGTTTGTCTCAGACACAATGTTCGCCGGCCCAATAGGATTTTCCACTATCTTCTCCTCCCCAGGGAGAGTATTTGTTTTCTCCACATTAAGGGAGACAGTATAATTCGCCCTGTTATTGCTAGGGCAATCCGTCCGTAGGTGCCCACTCTTTTTACACAAATAGCAAGCATTCAAATCGCCCAATAATTCTATTGGGCAGCAAATATATTTAGAATCAGTATTGAGCTCCAACGCCTCCGGAAATTCCATATCCGGCTTAATAGAGATCAGAACCTGAGCATTCAAATGCGGCAGGGTGATTCTAGTCTCTTAAACTTGCAGAACTTCACCAATGGGTTTACGAAAGTGAGGAATAAATTTCCAAAGATGTGGGGGCACATTCTTAACCTCAATCCATCTAGGAGTCGAAAACTCCTGGATATTTTCTGGTTTGGCCTCAATAGAACATGAAACAACCCTAAACAAAGACTTACCCACATTCCAGAATTCTTTGTTCAGGACTCTAGACTGTATATTTTGGTTTTTAAGAAAGATAACAAATAAACCCATATGAATCATTCAACAAAAATTAACATAGATTCCCATTTTTTTCCACCAAACCTTCCCAAGCTAGTCATCAAAAAATTTCCTTGACGACATAGCCTTAATGTCCAAGCAAACAAAGAAGATAATAGTGTTATTCAACCTTTTTTCCTCAATTGCATGTAACATTTTAGTCGAAGGAACAATAGAGAGTACCTTAATCGGAGGAGATATCTCACCTTGTCTTCTTTCTCCGGGTCCGCCTCCTTCAACTCCGTTGTGACCTCCCAACCTTCGCCCTCCACATTCGACATTGTGAACCTCAAAAATCGTTGTATCTGGCACACTCTTATTGCCTTCTCCCAATATTTCCTTACATGTCTGCATTACCTGTGCTGGTTTATCCTGCGGTGGGGTATTGGGCATTGCTTCACCTTTCGTCTCCGAAGACACAGCATCCAAATTCTTGTTAGCCCCCACTTCTTGGCCATTACTATTCAAGGACTACTACAGCTCCATAGAGCTAGCCGACACGAAGGAAATAAAAACTGATGTCCTACCCAAAAATTGGGTAATAAATGCCCGTCACCGGCTGCACCCGCGGACTGGCCCTTGAGGAACACCAATCCAAGGCGCTCGAGCTGTGGATAAGGAGTCCGACGGGAACCCGCCCACAAATAATTCAAAAAACAAGAAATTCAAATTTTTTAATAAAGACAACAAACTAAATGAAAAACACACCCATTACCCAATGCACACAAACAAACAGGCTGCAACACAACCAAGCCACCTAACTACAAAAACTGGGAGCGCCCAAGCACAACAGGGTAGACGACTCTTGGTCTCCCACCCAGAGCTCAGAGCATCCCCACACACAGGCACCAAAGCCACCTCCAAAGTATTTAAAAATATATATATTTTTTATTATTGAGTGTTTAAAAACACTTTTTAAATAATTAAAATTATATTATTAAGTTGCCCTTTAATAAAAAATTACCAGACCCAACTTAAAATATTATTATTATTCATTTCCCTTGCTTTATCGTTTAGCCTACAAGAATTGAAGATAGGTTAGAGCTCTTTTCCATGGCGCTACTTCCAAAAAGGGGACATGATAGTGTTGGAAAAAAAATACAGTGACAAAGCACATGAAATTATAAGCTAATAAAAGTTTACAATGGGGATTTTTGATGAAATTTGAGTGCTTTTTGTTTGCTACTGATTCTAAGCTACCAAATTTCAGCAGTATCAATAATAACAGTAGTAATAATGAACACAATAAATACCAAATAAGCAGATCTTTTCATATAGATAGCGTCTTTACAATTGTTCAGTACAGGGAGGCCCAAAATCAGCATACTTACCCTGTAATATGCACCTGTCTTGTAGGGTTTTTATGCCAAGTTTTTTTTGTTTTGGATTTCTTGTTTCACTGCTGAATGTGTTTAGGGTTTTGTTTGTGCTTTGCATATGATGTGTCAAATATAACAATGAAATATGGTGCATGCAACAATACCCAAAAAATATAAAGCAGAAACACATAAAATAATGAATACCCAGATCATAATATTGCTCAAAAACAATTATGGTAACATACCTATTTCATTTCCTTCAAGTTGTAGGTCTGTCATACATGAACCAGCTAGGGTTTCATCATAGAAAAATGACTCTAACACACCAACCTTCAATAATCTCCTCATACAACTGAAAGAGAACAGTTCCAAGGCTTTGAACGCTTCGAATACAAGTGGAAAGCACTCCCAAAAGCCAGCGATTTTCTCTAGAGGTCCCACGTCCCTCAGGAAGCCTGGTATGACCTGGCTGTGAGCAATAACAGTATCAAAGCACTCTAAATTCCCTGCTCTTTGCACTGTTTTCTGTTAGGATCTGTAGTAGCAAATTCCCATGTCAAATCTGTCCATAAAGGTCTCAAATGCTGTCCACAAATTGCTAACAGGTCTGCAAATGGTACGACCTGTAGAATGTATGGCCAGCTTGGAGGAAGGTGTAAAATGCCAACGAAATCTCACAAATCTGCCACTGCTATGTTTGCCATTGCCTGCTCATAAAAATCAGAATATTATACTCGCAAAATCTCCATCAATCTGCATCAAATAAGATTAATGTGAAGTTCCTGGTTGAAACTCCCAGCAACCCTCTTGATGCTGTTTTTCAAGCACCAAGAGAGTGATCTTACAGAGGTTTTCGTCTCTGCAAAACCCTAGTATAGCCACAAAGCCAAAGCTTCAAGCTTCACGACAAAGTTCTTCAAGAGTGAATCAATAATGAAAAACGAATCCTCTTTTCCTTTTTTTCCTCACACCCAACGTCTAAGAGGTATTTTTATTATTTTTATATTTTATAACTTAAAGTCCCTTATGTCCTCATGAAAATGGGCGCTCACATTCTCAAGCACTATATCACTTAAAAACACTTATATCTCCCCTTTTTACAACATTACTTTATAATATAAAGTAACATGTAAATATTAAACTTATAAGTTAAATCTTTAATTTAACTTGTTACTCGACATTAATATTTCATTCCTCGATCCATTCAAATGCCAAGTAAAGTGTGCTAGATACTCCAACTGGCCAAGCTAAATATAGAAAATCTGGTAAACTCCATCGGTGACCCCCTGCCTAACTTACTATAAATAGTAAGTCCTAGTAAAATGTGACCAAAGAGGTTCCCTGACCAACCTCCATTAGCCTACGGGAACCCTGGAATAGGCTAACTACTCCACTTGTCGATTTGGGCTAAGAAGGCGACATTAAAGTCCGCCCTCCGCAAAATTGCTTGTCCTCAAGCAATCTCAGCTCATGATGCTGCAATATTTGTTCACTCTCGCACATTGCTTTCTCTACTGGCAAGTTCTTCCATTTCACCAGGTACTCTTTGATGATCCTCTTCCTGAGATTCCTCTCTCAGGTGTCAATGATAGCCTCTGGAACTAGGATTAGCTTCCCTTCCTCATCCAATGGTGGTAGCTTAGATGAGGGAACAACATTGTGCCCAAGTGCTTTCTTAAGCCTGGATACATGAAATACATTGTGCACTCGGCTATTAGTTGGTAGCTCAAGCTCATAAGCCACCTCCCCCACTCTCCTGGACACTCTGAACGGACCATAGAACCTGGGTTTCAACTTTTCTGCTCCACTCCTTTTGAGAGTGGACTATCTGTAAGGTTGGAGCCTTAAGTAGACCATGTCCCCAACCTCAAAATTCCGCTCTACTCGGTGCTGGTCTGCATACAGTATCTGCTGGTTCTGTGCTTGTTGCAGATTCTCCTTGAGCTCTTTCACGATATTGTTGGATATTCCATCATTAACCCGTATAGTATGGTTTGTTTGATTGTTTATTTTGTTTGGTTTGTTGTGAATTCGTTTGTATAATTTGTTATTTGGTTGAACTCGTGAGTGCTATTTAAAGCACATGGTTACCAATATTCAGCCTATATATTTGTAAATCATATTGGTTGATGCCTAAGTTGGTCAAGAGTACCATCCGGCTAAAGACTGATACATTCCCATTATCTTGTGTTGGTCAAGAGAACCATCAAGTAATGGATAGGCTCTTGTCTCGTGTTGGTCTAGAGTACCTCTCCGGGATAAGGGATGGGCCTTTGATGTGGGTTGGTCTCCGGTCAAAGGAATAAAATATGGAACCTTCGATTGCTCCTTTATAAACCCTCTCTCGTTGGGCAAGTGGTTTGATGACCATGTATACCCAAGTATATCTCTCCCAATTGGAATCATGAAACATGTATAATGGATATAGTGAAAGATAGAATGCTTATAGCTTATGATAATAAGAATTGTTCAAATACATCTTGTGGTTAATATGATTAGAAAAAAAAAGAATTGAATACTAATGTTCTCTTTTACAAGTTGAATTTGTTTGCAAGGTTGCGAAATTTTTTGGCTTGCTAGAAGGGGACATTACAAGTGGTATCAGAGCATCGACCTGCCATCCTGTGAAACAATCCTATGTAAGCATACACTAAGAGGAACTGTCAACTCTTAGAAGAACAAATGAACAACGAAATGAGGGCCTTCATGGAAGCAACTACCAAGGCAATGATGGACCAAAACGAAAAAATCACTAAAGCCATGATGGAGCAAGGTGAAAAGACAACACAAATGTTTCTAGAGGCACTCCAAGAGGTGGGTAACACTACGGATCATCCTAAAACTCACTCAACAAATGGAAGAGAAGTAGGATCTAATCATTCTGAGAACAACAATACTTCATCCAATCCAAGGATTCCTATACCATCTTTTCTTCTGGAAGAGGAAACATCAAGAACGGAAGAACCCACTCCAAATTCAATAAGCACGGATGACATTGCAAGGGCTTATGCGAGCTTGGAACCCGAAGTGAGGAGAGTAGTGTCATTCAATGATTATAGCAACTCAAGAAGGAATGAATTAACAAGAAGGGAAAAAGGACCCATTAACAAGTAATTGAAGCAAAAAGCCAACAAGGTTAATCTCCCACATTTTGATGGAACCCGTAAGATCACTCTACAAGCATGGTTACAAAAGTTAAATGACTATTTTCAACTTAACCCTATGACTGAGAAAGATGCACTTCAATTTGCCATCCTACACCTAGAGGGATTGGCCAATGAATGGTGGCATCATGGAAAACACACTCAAGGACATGAATCCATTACGTCTTATGAAGAGTTCTCCAAAAGATTTATGAAGAAATTTGATTGACGCCATCCACAACAAGATTTCCGAGAGTTAACACTACTAAGGCAAAGAGGCACCGTGGATGAGTATGTAAATGAGTTCGAGAAAATAGCCATCCGAGTCTCCGGAATTGAGGATGAAAGACTCACATTCTTATTTGTTGAAGGGTTATACGAGAAACTACGAGGACTAGTAGGGGCACCTAGACCTACCACACTTGATGATGCCATCGAAATGGCAACTCAACTAGAGAGGAGTAGATCCTCTCAATCTTCCACTAAACCCCTCCATAAGAAAGGAAATGTTGATAAGAATCCATGCCGTAAATGTGGAGAACCGTGGAAACCGGGACATGTATGTCTAAGGAATGAAAATGGACACGAGAAACCATATCTTCCATGCAAGGACTGTGAAGAACTAGAAGTAAAGAACCTTTGTTTTGATTGCAGAGAAGCATGGAAACCCGGACACAAGTGTAAAGACCCCGCAAAAGGAAACACGTGCTTTAGATGTAATGAGAAATGGGAAGCCGGACATAAATGTGGGAAAAGATCTCAAGAACACAATATAGAAATCATACTCGACAAAGAAATTTAGGAAGAAAGTGAAGCAACTTCAAATAAAATAAGGAAAGAAAATTGATCTTAAAATCGAGTGTCCCAAAGAAATAGGAATTGCTTGAGGGCAAGCAATCTCAAGAGGGGAGGCCTGTCATTACTCAACGTTTTCCAATTGAAGATTGGAAAACACTAGCATTCATAATCCATTTCTATCCTAAGACTCTATCTACTTTCGCATACTTAGACAAATTTGGAGCCAAGAGGAAAAGACAAAATAGGAATGAGACAAAAGATGACTTGGCACTAGAAGACAAATTATATACAAGATAAAAGAATAAACAAAAGTCAGCTTATGTAGTGAGGAGTGCCGAATTCTTAAGGACCGATCAAGATTAACAATTAGTTAGTAATTATGAATAGACACTAGCTATGAAAAATGATGTCTGTTGGGAATAGACACCCAATCGCTATCTTTATAAGGACGGGAAGAAAGGCAATCAGGAATCAGGGATCAGTTTTCATCTTCATACATCATCGAACAGGCATTGGAAGAAAACCTTTGAAGGAGTTTAGAGCAGCAAATACAATCATTCTTCATAGCATCAGCAATCAACCTTCATACATCGAAGGTAATACAAAGGAAAATAGGAATTACAAGCGCCATCTCCTCAGCAACAAATCGTGGAAGATTTGAAGACCATCACTCTATCAAACAACCATTGAATTACAGTCCTAGATCTCATCAAACCAGAATTAGAGAGCATTCTAATTATAACCACAAACAATCATCATTTAAGCAGATCGAACAGGAAATCCTTGTCATCATAAAGGTATGGAACGTATCTCTTTCCCACATTTCCTTAACTCAACGAATGTATATAAATATAATGGTCATACTAGAAAATTGCATCAGTTGAATATTAAATAGCTGAAAGGTTGCTTCAGTGGCATTGGAATTATAGAATGCATATGTCATATGAATTGTAGGCTTAGAACAAAGCATAGAATAAGAATATATTGCATAAGTTGTGAGTTGATAAATAGAGATCATAGAATGAGAAGATAATAAAAAGGTAATGCCTCTAATGAGATTACATATATGAATAACCATATGTAGTTCTTTGATATGCCATAAAGAGTCATATGAACTTTGGAAATGATTAGAAGCTTGTTGATTAAGTAAATAGAATACATGATGGATAATAATGCAAATTATCATAGCCTAAGATAATAAGGTATGGATTAAATGACTAGAATAAGTGTTTAAGTTAATCATGATGAATAAGGAGAAGTAGAGGTTCATGGCATATCAACCAAACCCATAGATCGAGATGAAGGGATATGGGTGAGCAATGAGGTATAATCATGGTTGATACCGTAGTTGGTCAAGAGTACCATCCGGCTAAAGACTGATATCATGGTTGATGCCTAAGGTGGTCAAGAGTACCATCCGGCTAAAGACTGATACATTCCCATTATCTTGTGTTGGTCAAGAGAACCATCAAGTAATGGATAGGCTCTTGTCTCGTGTTGGTCTAGAGTACCTCTTCGGGATAAGGGATGTTCCTTTGATTTGGGTTGGTCTCCGGTCAAAGGAATAAAATATGGACCCCTCGATTGCTCCTTTATAAACCCTCTCTCGTTAGGCAAGTGGTTTGATGACCATGTATACGCAAGTATATCTCTCCCAATTGGAATCATGAAACATGTATAATGGATATAGTGAAAGATAGAATGCTTATAGCTTATGATAATAAGAATTGTTCAAATACATCTTGTGGTTAATATGATTAGAAAAAAAAAGAATTGAATACTAATGTTCTCTTTTACAAGTTGAATTTGTTTGCAAGGTTGCAAATTTTTTTGGCTTGCTAGAAGGGGACATTACAAAGGTCAAATTGATCATTCTGTTCAGTGTGTCTGATGAAGTTCAGTCCTTTATCCGAGATTCGTCCACAACCAAAGATGCATGGGACAAGCTCAGGACAGTGTATGAGGCTAAGAATCAGAATCAGATCCTGTATTTGTAGAGTCAGCTACACAGCCTGAAGATGAAGAATGGAGAACAATTGAAATCCTTTCTCAAAAGGATTGCTGAGTTGAGAGCTTTGCTACAAGCATTAGGTGAAAAAGTTGAGGATGCTACCCTAGTGCCTATTGTTCTGTGAGCATTGCCTTCAAAATATAAAGTCTTTGTGACAACTTTGAATGTCACTGAGACAACACCCACTTTTGAGAAGCTTGTGAATCTACTTTAGAAAGAAGAGTCTCTAAGCCAGGATCATGGTGAGGCAAGAAGCCTATGAAGCAGTCTGGTGGACCACCCAAATCTGGTAATTCATCTAGATCTCAGAAGAAGTGTCCAATTTGTGACAGGATTGGACATGATGTAAAAAATTGTTGGTACAACTCTTTGGCCAAAAGATCATCCAATAATAAAGAGTTTCAAAAGCAGCCATTTCAAAGTGGCAATACTCAATGGCAGCAGAAGACCAAACAGAAACATGGCAACATTGTTGAAGAAGAAGACTCTCCAGAAGTCGAAGAGGAGTACGTGTTTTCAGCCCACACTTCATAGGATAGTTCACGATCAACCTCAATTTGGTATGTGGACTCAAGTGCTACTTAGCACATGACTGGGCAGAAGGAGTGGTTTCTCACATTGAAACCCCATCATGGTAAAGTCTCTCTTGGAGATGATACCACCTATGACATCCAAGGTATTGGTGATATCTCCTTGCAGTTTGGCATTCATTGTTGCAGACTCATTGAAGTTTTGTATGTGCCAGGACTAACCAAAAATCTCCTATCTGTTAATCAATTTCTTGATCACAACCTAAGGATTGAGTTTGATAAAAATGATGATAAAAAGGTATGCCTCATTCGTGATAAGTCTAAAAGTGCAAAGATTGTTGCAAGTGCTACAAAAATTGGTAAAATATTTAGGCTTGATACAATTGCCAATAATCAAGCCTTAGTGACTAAGCATAATGATCTTGCGATGTTATGGCATTGCTGATTTGGTCACTTAAGCACTAGCTATTTTCTTACTCTTAGCAAGAAAGGCATGGTAAAAGGGCTTCCCTCACTTGAGAAGTCGAGTGCTATTTGTTCCAGTTGTCTTGTTGGAAAACAACATCGAGCATCCTTCCATCCTAGTGAGCATCGTGCAAGCCAACGTTTGCAGCTGGTGCATACTGATCTGTGCGGACCCATGGCACCTAGTCACAATGGTTTCAGATATTTTCAGCTTTTTGTTGATGATCACACAAGAAAAATGTGGGTATATTGTCTGCAGACTAAAGAAGAAGATTTTTCCTACTTCAAAGAGTTTCGCACTCTTGTGGAGAAGGATACGAATCATCATATTCGTGCCCTCCGCTCAGATCGAGGGGGGGTATACACCAGCATAGAATTCTCCACCTACTTGAAGGAAAATGGAATTCGGCGTCAACTAATTGCACCATACACACCTCAGCAAAATGGCATTGCTGAATGGAGAAATTGCATCATCATGGAGATGGTCCGAAGTATGTTGAAGGATTCTCACTTGGGACATGCATATTGGGTTGAAGCTGTCCATACAACAGTTTATCTTCTGAATCGTGCACCAACCAAAGCACTTGATGGCATCACACCAGAAGAAGCATGGACAGGGGTAAAGCCTTCTATCTCTCATCTTCGTGTATTTGGATGCATTGCCTATATGCACATTCCTAAACAAAAAAGGAAGAAGCTAGATGAAAAATCACGTCAATGTATTCTTCTTGGATATAGTAATGAATCTAAGGCATATTGCCTTATGGATCCTAATACAAAGAAGATATATATCAGTAGAGATGTAATTTTTGATGAGAAGAGTGATTCAAGTTCACCTTCCACATCACCACCTACTGCAGATAGTGCTCCTATATTTAACACGGATGGGAAAAATTATGGGAACGTTGATAGTCAATTAAGACCCACAAATGTCACAAAACCTTTACCAAAGTGGTATACTAGTACCATTCGTGATGCAAAGCTAGATGGAGTCCTAGACACTTCCACTTCAGGACCAAGGACTCGTAGCATGGCTCGCAATGAGGTAAATCTAGCATTAATGAGTTTAGTTGTTGATAATTTTGAACCATCTGATATTCAGGAAGCACTCGAATCAAAGCCTTGGAAGGAGGCTATGGATGCAAAATATCAGTCCCTGATGAAAAACAACACTTGGGAGCTTGTTGATCTATCATCTGGTAAGAAAGCAATTGGATGGAAATGGATATTCAAAACTAAGTATAAAGCAGATGGTAGTATAGATAAACATAAGGCTAGACTTGTAGCCAAGGGTTATGCCCAGAAAGAAGGGATAGACTATGAAGAAACATTTGCTCCCACAACAAAGTTTAAAACCATCAGAATGATTTTTGCTTTTGCTGCACAATTTGAATGGAAATTGTATCAAATGGATGTAAAAAGTGCATTTCTCAATGGAGACCTTAAGGAGGATGTCTATATGACCCAACCAGAGGGATACATTGCACTTGGCAAAGAAGAAAAGGTATGCAAACTTGTTAAGTCCCTATATGGTCTCAAACAAGCTCCAAGAGCTTGGTATATTAAAATTGATGAACATTTGTTAAAACATGGTTTTACTAGGCATCCATATGATCCAAATCTCTACCTCAAGGATCAAGGGGGGGATATTGTGATTATTAATGTATATGTTGATGCCCTAGTTATCACAACCAGCTCAGAAGCAATGATTGAGACAACCAAGAATGATCTCAAGAAGGCCTTTGATATGACAGATCTTGGGCTACTTCACTATTGTCTTGGTTTAGAGGTATGGCAGACAAATTACCGTATCTTTGTATCTCAAAGAAAATATGCCAAGACAGTGCTTGAGAAGTTCAGAATGTTGGATTCCAAACCCATGTCTACACCTATGGAATCACCATTATCTATTTCTGATTCATCTCCTCAGGTGAATGCAACTCTCTATCGGCAAATGATTGGAGGTTTGATTTACTTGACTTATACCAGACCAGATATTAGTTTTGTTGTTAATTATCTATCAAGATTTATGCAAGAACCAAAAATGTGTCATTGGAAAGCAGCTAAACGGGTACTAAGGTATATCCAAGGTACAATGAATCATGGTTTGGAATATAAAAGGAGTGATCAATTCTTCTTGATAGGGTTTATAGATGTAGATTATGCAGGTTCAGTTGATGATAGGAAATCCACATCTGGATTTGTTTTCTTCTTGGGTTCAGGTCCTATTTCTTGGGGAAGTGAGAAACAATCCACAATTGCTCGTTCCTCAACAGAAGCAATACCGTGTAGCAGTTTGGCTATGCCGCATATTAGAAGGATTGGGGGTACCACAAAACCAGCCTAGAGTCCTCTCTTGTGATAATCATAGTGTTCTCAAGCTTGTTCGTAATCTAGTGTTTCATGAACGAACCAAGCATATTGAAGTTGACTGTCACTTTATACGAGAACATGTCCAACAAAACAACATCCAACTCCAATTTTGCTCAACTTAGGATCAATGTGTTGACATCTTCACCAAGCCTCTTGCACGTGTGAAGTTTGAAGCTTTTCAGGATTCTCTTATGATTACTTTAAAGAAATGATGTAATAAGGGGGGAATGTTGGATATTCCATCATTAACTCGTATAGTATGGTTTGTTTGATTGTTTATTTTGTTTGGTTTGTTGTGAATTCATTTGTATAATTTGTTATTTGGTTGAACCCGTGAGTGCTATTTTAGAGCACACGGTTACCAATATTTAGCCTATATATTTGTAGATCATATTGGCATAGAAATGAGAAAATATTATTTTTGATTTTCTCTGATAGATATTTTGGCTATCTTGCAACAAGTCCTTAGCTTTCGGCACCCTACTGTCACCAAGTAGTAAATTTGTGAAACTAGGGGCATCATATCCATATAGGGCCTTGAATGGAGTCATCCTGATAGACATGTGATATGTTGTGTTGTAGCAGTACTCCCCCAAGTGTAGCCACTTAATCCATGCTCTTTGTTGCCCCGACACATAGTTCTTGAGATACCCTTCCACCCATTTATTCACTATCTTTGTTTGCCCGTCGATCTATAGGTGGTAACTGGTACTGGGAGTAAGCTCAGTGCCACACAATCTGAACAACTCTTGCCACAAGAGACTTAGGAACTTGCTGTCCCTATTGCTTACAATTCCCTTGGGTATCTTGTGCAACCTGAAGAATAAATCAGCTACCTATACTGCTGTATAAGTCACTGATATGGTGAAGAAATGTTCAAACCTGGTCAGCCTCTCGACCACTACAAAGATGCAATCCTTCCCCTGTACTTTTGGTAGCCTAGTGATGAAGTCCATGGAGATGTATTCCCACTTTTGATTCGGAATCGACAAAGGCTGAAGTAGGCTAGCTGGATAAGTATGTTCATTCTTATTCTATTGGCAGATAGGACACTCCCTAACATATTTAAGGCCTTCATTTTTAAGTCCTTTCCATGTGAAACGTTCCCGAACTTGCCTGTAGGTCTTGAAGAATTCGGGATGACCAAGCATTGGTGCGTCACGGAAAGTCCTCAAAATTTTGCCTTTGAAATGAGAGTTAAGCACCAAAAAATCCTCTCCTTATAAATAATCAGGTCATTAACCACTGAGTACCTGTCATCCTGTACTGTGCACTCTATGATTCCTACTACCCAAGAATCCTTAGCATATTCTGCTGAAATTGACTCTCTCCAATCAATAGAGATCTCCCCTAGCAAACACAAGTGGGGTCTCCTGGATAATGTATCTGCCACCATGTTCTTACCTTTGACATACTCTATGTCAAAGTCATATGCTTGGAGCCGAATCACCCACTTCTGTTGTCAATCATTCAAGTCCTGCTGGTTCATGAAGTATTTGATGCTGTTATGATTGGTTTTGATGATGAATTTACCTCCAACCAGATAGGGTTTGAATTTGGCCAATGCAAGCATTATGGCCAATATCTCTCGGTCATACACCGAGTAACTCTTCTCCACACCCCTAAGCTTTCTGCTCTCAAATGCAATGGGGTGTTTCTCCTGTATCAATACTGCCCCAATCCTCTCTCCTGACACATCACACTCCAACTCAAATGGCTTGGAGAAATCTAGGATTGCCAACACAGGGCAAGTAGACATCAACTGCTTGAAGTGTTCAAAACACTTCTGTGCTCAATCCGACCATATGAATGCTCCCTTCTTGGTCAAATTTGTGAGTGGAGCTGTAGTCTGTGAGAAACCCTTAATGAACCTCCTGTAGAAGCCACATAGCCCAAAGAACCTCTTGAGCTGAGTGAGATTTGTCGGTGTAGGCCATTCCATGATAGCCCTAATCTTTTTTGGATCAACTCTCACACCATCTGCACTGATAATGTGACCAAGGTAAAGCAACTCAGTCATGCCGAAGTCACATTTGGACTCCTTGGCATACAGGGACTCAGTCTTCAGGATGCTCAACACCTCCTCCAGATGTCTCATGTGCTCTTCCCATGTCTTGCTAAAGATTAGAATGTCATCGAAGAAGATCAAAACAAACTTCCTCAACTGTTTTTTGAATATTTGGTTCATGCAACTCTGGAAAGTAGCTGGTGCATTTGTTAGTCCAAATGGCATCACCAAAAACTCAAAGTGACCGTAATGGCACCTGAAAGCAGTCTTCTCTATGTCCTCCTCTCTCATCCTGATCTGGTGATATCCTGACCTCAGATCTATCTTAGAAAATTACCAAGCCTCGTGAAGCTCATCAATCAACTCATCAATACGGGGAATAGGATATCTGTTCTTGATGGTTTTCTTGTTCAAGGGACGGTAGTCAATGCACATTCAAATTGTCCCATCTTTCTTCTTGACAAGAACAACCGTAGAAGCAAAGGGGCTCTTACTGGGTTTGATGTGCCCCATCTCCAACAGCTCCTTAATGGTCTTCTCTATCTCATCCTTGAGCCTCTTAGGATGACGATAGGGTGTAGTAATAATTGGCTTGGGCCCATCCTCTAGCTCTATGACGTGCTCAATCCCTCTATCAGGTGGCACTCCTAGTGGTATAGTCCCAAACACCTTGCTGTGCTTGGTCAACAATCTCTGAATATCTGGATGATAGCTGTTCTTTGGCTGTTGGGGAACCTCTGGCATGATTAGGCACTCAGCTGCCCACTCTACCTGGTCATGTCTCAAAATTCTCTCCATTCTCTTGTGAGAAACTACTCGAGGCCCTCCATCTGATAAATCTCTAAGTACAACCTTTTTACCATTAGATTCGAATTTCATCTCCATATTCCGCAAGCTCATGGTGAACTCTCCAATGGTCATCATCTAGTACATGCCTAACTCCACATCTGTGTCACCAATACCAACAACATAGAAGTCATCCTTGAGCTCATACTCCCCAAGCCGTATGCTCAATCCAAAAATCTCCTTGGTGCATGCGAGTTTGAAGTCGTCTACTACCATTACCTTGAAGCCCTCAAACTCCTCAGTCTTGAGCCCTCATTTTGCAACCAACTCCTGATCGATGAAGTTATGCGTTGCACCTGTATCAGTAAGGGTGATGATGCGTTGTCCACCTAGGAGTCCTCTAACTCTGAAAGAGCCAAATTTCTGGAAGCTAGAAAGTTGTGCCATCACTCCTTCACCATCACTACCACCTTGGGACGAATTTTCATCATCTCCGTCCTCCCTATCAGATGGCTGATCTGATTTTCAGAATTGGATTCCTCCGCAGAAAAATACTCGATATGCTTTGCCTTTGCCTTGTTAAGGCATCTATGTGAGGGATCCTATGGTTCTCTACAATGGAAGCAAAGCTTCTTCCTCCTGTACTCGTTCAATTGCTCATTATTTAGCTGGGTTGTCTTTTCTCTTGGCTGATTGGTATCCCGCTGAAAAGGCTTCTTGTCTTTCTCTTTTTTATATGGAAATCCCTTAGACTGAAATTTGCTTTTGGATGTAGAAGACTCCGTGTCCCTAGCCTTTTTCATGGCTTCATGTAGGGATGGTGGATTGAGGCCCTTGATCCAACCTCGTAAGGGATCGGTGAGTACATCAATGAAAAGAACCATCATCCTGCGTTCTGAGATATCCGTCACCATAACCGACAGCTTCTGGAATTCTGATAGATAACTCTCCACTGACCCCCACTGTTTTAGCTGTGCCAATTCCTTGAACTGTAATTTAGGGTCCTTGTCAAACCTGTCTATTAGTCGTCCAGTGAACTCTGCATAAGATGTAATCTGGTCATGACTGTAAGATACCCAACTAGTAGTAACTGAAAACACTATACTTAGCTAAATTTACTTGCACTTAACTCTTCAACTACTTAGTCTACTTAACATCACATATGAAAAGATAACAAAGACAACTTGCATGAATCAGCTTGAAGTTGGGCACTTGTATTATCACTTGATTCAACTCAATGCAAATGTCTTATTACAATGATGATTGCCCACAATGGCATGAATATACAATCTCATTCAAATGATTACAAGAAGAGGCCTTGAAGCCTAGATGTATACAACACTTTCAACTTCTTCACAACTAGCTCTATCTCACTAGTTGATGTAGATCACTTCAATTGAGCCCAATGATGTCAACACCTCACAATGCAACAAGGGAGCATCACCTTGTCAGTTGAGGGAGCATCACGCCAACTCCTGAAACTTGCAGGCTTCAAGTACAAGCACAAAGCTTATCAGAGAGAAAATTCGCCAAATATGAGATGCCCAAATGAGAGAGCCTCTCCTCCTTTTATAGTGCTCCTCAAGGCAATGAAGGCACGTTTCCCAATACACAAGAGGAACGAAGACACGTTTTCCAAGAAGCATATCCATGGAGAATATTCCATCTGACAACTCAGTCTGAGGTGGCAACCTTACCCATTGAACCGGTATGGATCCCAATGTCATCTTGTCGACCAATGAGAGCATCAAGTGCTTGTAATGGCATCTTGCTTACTCTAGGCGCTATATTGAGGTAGTTTGATCATGAAATAGTGCCCAATGTAGAACTAGGCGCCCATTGAGAGAGATGTAACTAGGGGATGCGCCTAGTTGAGAAATTGATTCCTTGTGTTGGCTTCTCGTTCCGTAGGAAGTCTACTAGCTCCAATTGGAAGATCCCTTCATGTTGCTAATTCAATCTTCTTGAGGCGCATCTTTGGTGCTCTAGAGACTTGAACTTGCGCCTAGCACCTTTATGATGATGTTCTACATTATTCAAAACCTCAAACACTTGTAATCATACCTTTTGATGCTCCTTTATCCTAGCGCCCTCATACAGAGTATCAGCATCTTGTCTGGGTCTTCAACTTCACTTAGGTGCACTTATTGGTAGAAAAGGGCTAGATATTAAATATAGCATTTATCTTCGAAGACAATCAGATATTAAATTCTATTTGCCAAGGAAGACCATTAGCATACAACGATCAAGAATTCATATATAGAAATACGATCTACATGATATAACAATTACAAGTTTTAAAGTGTAAATTCTAGCCCTTCCAATATATATCTGATCTGCCGTCAAAGACTTTAAAGCATCCTTATTCAGAGGAGAAACAATTGCAATCAAGTATTAATAATAAGCAATCATCCAATCTGTATTCTATTCCTTCTCATATTTAAAGATATCATTGGATCGAATCAACATTATATGGCCCTGTAATATATAGGTATGATTGCCTATTAATATTTCCTTTTGCACATTTAATACTTCCTTTTGCATGTTAGTATTCTTAGAACTTGATTCTATAGGATGTGATCATAAATGTTTCATAATGAAAGTGTTGTAGCTTATATACAGCCAGTCATATGTGGTACACATTAACCTCATATGGAAAGAATGAGAATGAGATGCCTAAGAGGCCATTCATGGGTATTTAGAGGCCTTTGTCACATGTGATACAAGGTATCCATAGTGCATAGGATAGCAATCACATAGAGGCCTTTGTCACATGCTGGTACAAGGTACCCATAGTGCAAAGGATAGGTGATATATTGGCCTTGGCTACAATGGTGCAAAAGGCATCAGAGGTACCAAGGAATCTCATAGAGGCCTTGACTCTAAGAGTACAAAAAGTACTACTTGAGTCTAAGGATAAGAGATATAGAGCCCCATGGTGGATAGTGGCAAGACTCATCTCATCACTCTCATATGATGTTAATGAGTAACACATGAAAAGAGATAGCAAGTATGAAATATGTATTGATAGAGATCATGACTAAATAATAGAGCATGCGAAATGTCATGATAGAGAATATGAAAAACATATTGATAGTGATCTTAAGAGGAACATGTAAAATATAAATGATAGAAAGTAATCATAAGTTTAGTGATAGAAATATGCATTGAAAGTAATCATAAAATGATGAATTAAAGATGTGAATTGATATTTGATCATAGAAGTTATAAAAGCAATGTTCTTATGTGAATTATATATATTGCTATAAATGCAATCAAAAGGTTTAGTGTACTAATGTTCTCTTTTTGCAAGTTGAAATTTGTGAACAAGGTAGAAAATTTTTGATTTGTGACAAGGGGACATTACAACCATACAAATAGTCCACTCTGAAGAAGAGTGGAGTAGAGAAGTTGAAACCTCGTTTTTATGGTCCGTTCAGAGTCACCAGGAGAGTTGGAGAGGTAGCTTATGAGCTGGAGTTACCTGAAGGAAGTAGAGTGCACAATGTTTTTCATGCATCTCGCCTCAAGAAGGTGCTTGGACATAATGTGACTCCTTCAGCAGTGTTGCCCCCATTGGATGAGGAGGGTAAGTTGGAGCTTGTCCCAGAGGCAGTGATTGATTTTAGGGAGAGGACTGTCAGGCGGAGAGTGATCACAGAGTACTTGGTGAAGTGGCGGGACTTACCAGTTGAAGATGCTACTTGGGAGAGTGAACAGATTTTACAGCATCCAGCACTGCGATTGCTTGAGGGCAAGCAATCTTTGGGGAGGGAGGACTGTAATGTCCCCTCCTAGCCTCTGAGCTGTGGATATAACGTTTAGCCTATTCTAGAGTTCCTGTAGGCTAAACAGTGTTGGTAAGGGAACTTAGTTGCAGTCCTTTCTGTGGGCTTTTCCGAGTTTCATGTGAACTTTCTATTTTTAGCAGGGGGCCGAGTCCAACACTTACTGGTTATAGTAAGTCGCCTTGCATATCAGTTGTCACACCAGTTTGAGTTTTCAGTATATTTACTATTTTTAGTAGTTACTAAAAATAGTAAGTCTATTTATGGAAACTGGTCATGGCCAGGCTACTTTCAGCAGTGTCATTTTAGTTGGGCGTTGGGTTTGCTAAGGTCAGATTAATTTAATATTTGTATTTCCTCTCTTGAAATGTTTTAATAAAGTTATTTTATAACTTTATGTTGAGGGTTAGAGGGGTCATACAGTTGTACCTTGGCACCTAGTTGATGAAATTAAGTGTTTTTAAAGCATCAAAATCGTTTTAGGATGTTGGATAAGGGGGATGCCCAAGGAGGCTTATGCAAGGTTTAAAATGTTTTTTTATTTAGAAACCAAGGCAAAAAGGGGCAAACTTTTTGGAGGGAAGTTAAGTTTCAAATGTTGTGTTGCCCTAATCGTTTATTGAGCCTATATTATCTCATTGGGAGCCTCATTTGGTTATGCTGAGTATGGTTGCATAACAGGATGCTACTGGAATTTCTCCAGGGGTCTGCAGTTTGATGTTGAGGACGAGAACCCTCTTCAATCAGGAGCTAGTTTCGGTAGTGGAAGACCTACCCTAGCTAGTTGGGGTGTGATTCCATTCAGGGGTCACTTTCAATGAAGAAATCATGAAGATATTCGAGTATTTTTGAGGAGTTGTTAGTGGTTTTTGGTGTGTGAAGGCTTGGCATCATTTTGTCTTGTTGGGTGTGATATTTTGAGGTAATTTTCAGAGTTTTCTGGGCACTTTCGTGACAGGGTCTGAACCTGGTTTGCTAGTCATAACTCCATAACGGCTAGGATTTTCTTTCTGGGTGTTGGTTCAAAAGAAGCCTCTCATCAAGGTGCCCTAGGAGATATATTCATTTGAATTTGTTGATGCAAATCTGATTTACTTGGAAAAATTGCCCCAGCTGTGTATGGCGCCCAGTTTCGGATATTCCTGATGATTTCAACCTGCATTGGTGATGATCAGAATCTGCACTTAATAGGGTTTTGAAGGGGTTTGGAATGTGGCGAGTTTCAGGAGTTTGAAGGGCATATTCATTGGAGTTATTATATGCATTTCTGGAGATGTTATCTGCTGTTTGAAGGCTTATTATCAGGTCTGAAACCCTTATTTCTGAGTCTGTTAAATGCTTGTAAAAGTCTGATTTTGTATGCGTAAACTGAAGTTTCTGATATGATGTTTAAATACAAAAATAAAATTGCTGAAGCTGTATCATTGCAACCAGTCCTTATAGCTCTTTCTATGCTTTATATTATTTATTTTGAATGCAAACCATGAATGGCAATTGAAACATCAAGCAAACATCATCAAACAAACTCAATCAACGAATCAGAAAAAAAAAACCAAAAAAAAAAACAGGTACAGTCATTACATACTATAAATAGTAAATCCTAGTAAAATGTGACCAAAGAGGTTCCCTAACCAACCTCCATTAGCCTATGGGAACCCTGGAATAGGCTAACTGCTCCACCTGTCGATCTGAGCTAAGAAGGGGACATTACATAACCTGACATAGACTTGCTTTTTAAATGACAATTTGTATGGTTATTGGTTATCCGTTATACAACCATCAACAACTGAATATAAGAAGTTACATCACTACTGAATGCCGACAAAACATAACAAATTGGCTACAACAAAACATTATTAAATCAATGGTCTACACTCTTATTCTGAAATTGTATCCTAATGAGTGCACTTGCAGGATGTGAAACAGTTGGTTGTTGCTAGTCCATCACCGAATCAAGCATGTAAAATCTATTGCAAGACCAGATTATGGACTCCAGATTCAACTGTTTTGAAGAATATGAAATTACATATCGATTTTGTGACCTTTTGAGATTTGATTGCTAGGAGATGTTTAAATTCATATGCTTAATGTGGACCATGTCTTGAAAACTGCCCTGTATCTTTTTAGCTTGAGATTGAAATCTTTATAAAATGCTTTTCTTATTACAGGTAAAAGTACCTCTATATGGATGTGACTGTTATGCTTATGCACTATTAGCATCTGGACATGTTGATCTTGTGATCGAGTCTGGCTTAAAGGTATTCTTGCACATTATTGCTTTCTTGCATTCTTAGAAATTCATATTGTACTTTTTGTTTGACAGAAAAGTTTAAGTGAATGCCTTTATCGTGAGGTTTGTTTCTTATTTCAAAGATTGATGTGACACAATGTTTAGGATTTATGTTAGTTGTATGATTGTGTTAAAAGAACATAGACAATGTTGTACAAGATTGCATCAAATCCAGAAAGGGGTTTCAGAGATGATAGATGTGAGTAGCTGTGAAAGTTCATGCAAATTGGAATTGGTAATATTAATGTTTGATAAAAACCATGCAATTGTAAGACACTTTTCTTGTTGATAGCTGAAACTCATTGGTGGGTAGGAGGCTAATCAACTCTTCAGGTAGGCGATTCCCACTGGAGGGACCATAGCTAAGTAAAACTGTATCTTTTAAACTGTTTGTTGGGCATATATAACCGATTCATGAACATACCTGTACCTTATAAATATTGGCAATTCAACAGAATTTGGTTTTGCTGGTTGCCATCTAGCTAAAAGATCCACCTCTAACACCTATAATTGTATGAAATTTGTTTTTTTAGTTAAAGAACAAACTGCATGTATTTCTCTAAAATTCACATTTCATGTATCATTGATTTAGGAATTCAAAATAAAATTGGAAAAGGTTCCAAGTTGCAGCTTTAGTGCCAGCTGCATAATGCAGTTATGAACCATTTCTAGGTTTTGACATTGAAAGGAATTGGGATCTTATACCCTTAAGTGGGTGTACACTGTAATTGTCATAGGGATGCCCACACACACAACTACTAAATGCAAGTATCTTGGACTTAAATAGTATCAGCATTTACATCAACCAACTCAACTTCAAACCCTATAGGTCTACGTTAGAGGGATACCATGAGCAAACCATGCTTGAAGATGGATGTCCCTTTTACTTTGTCCTTACATTTGAGTCACTCTAATAAGTAGCAAAGGGCATCTGTTTCTCACATAGAGGTAAGATGTTTGAGGGTAATCCTTGTGGAAACATGCATGAAGGTAGAGGAACGAGAGCCAATCTGGTTGTATATATTTAAGATGCTATTATATTAAATCCTGTCATAAGTCCTGTCAAAAGCTATAAATTGAAATTTTTTTTCTTTGACCAGAATCACATGCCCCTTCAATTCCCTCCCATGCACAATTTTCAAGAATAAATCGACCTCTGATAAAGGTAGATTCCCCCCTTGGAATTACCTCAGAAACAAGAAGCATAATTTTAGAGAGCAAAAGCCTTTGCTCATGGTATTTTATAAGAAATGTGAAGGGGTGTAAGTGGCCATCAGGTCCCAGTCATTTCTCTCATGGAACTTTAACCAGGCATGCATTGAGATGTTCTCCTGCTGTCTCATTGAGACATTCTCCTCTCTTGAAACTTTAATCAGGCCATTTTTATGGCACTTTTAAAAATAAACTGGTTCAACCTAACACCACATTTCTTCTAGAATTTTACCAACTGATAAGCTGACCCTGGAAGTTTCTCAATCCTTATTCCTGTCATAGATGCCTCTTATTCCTTTAATTCAATCTCTCTAGAAAGGTAAAGTCTTTGTTAGCGTGCAAATTAGCTAGTTGTAATCAATTACTTTTTGGTTTGGTCGTTGAGTTGGTTATCCTCTCGACGGTTGTAATTAGTTGCCGACAGTTGGCAGTTTATAGCAACCATTGGCCACCCTTTATATGTCATTCATTCTGTTGTATTGGATACCTATTGTATTGGATACATTATCTTGGATGGAAGACATTGCTATGTACATGTTGGAAACATATTCTGAATTATAATGATATCATCCTTCTGTGAGCATTTGACTGTAAATTGGTATGAAACTTCTATGTATTCTGCATAAGTTATCTCTTTTACTTCCATGTAATTGAAACTTAGTCAACTATGCAATAAACATTTGGCGTCGTTGCCTACATGGAGTCGGGTGGAGTAGTCGGTGACAGATGGGGACATAACGTGTAATGTGCCATACCTGTTTGTATATTTTTAAAAGATCTTTTTATGTGTTATTTTAATTTTTAGAGTGTGTTCTTTTAGACTAGACAGGAGACGTAGAAGGGGTTTTAGTTTTCTTGCAGATGTGTGTTGCCAGAGCATACAATATATGGCATATATTGAAAACCCAGAACAAATACAATGAATTTGCATAAACAAACAATGACCCAGATCATCAAATCACCAAATATTAATTATTGTTGCATACCCATGTCAAGTTTTGCACTTTGATATTTATGCTGTAGCCGGACCAGCGAATACATAGCATTGCTTTCACTCATAACTCCCTGATATTGCAAGATATGTGCATACAATGAGAAGAGACAATCAACAAGGGTCTAGACACCTCCAATAGAGGGTAACAATGGCTGCTATCAAGAGTAATCAACCTCAAACAACTGCAGCAATTTCCCAGGTGAGTGGTACGGCCCTGGTGGTGAATGCACAACAGTATGCCAGCAATAAACTCCTCAGAAATAACTCAATCTGGACTGTATGCCTTGCTGAAGCCAAAACAAAGATATGAGAGTGAATAAATCTGCACTAGAATCCTCCAAATCACCTCACACAACAGTACGGTCAAGTTGGAAAAGTACGATGTAATGTCCCCTTTCCAAGCCTAGTCAGAGATGGGGCCATTAGCCTATCTCATGATCCCGATGGGCTAGTGGGGGGCCATTAGCCTATCTCATGATCCCGATGGGCTAGTGGATGGTATGGGATCATTTGTGGTTGATCTTTTGGTTTGGTTTAATTATCAAATTGGAGTTATAAGGTTTATTTTATTTGATAATTAAACAGGTTATTTTTATTATTTGTGCACTAAAGTCTAAAGTGGATTATTTAAAAGTGACTTAATGTTATGTCTAGGGGAGAAAAAAGGGAAATGTTATATTTTTATTTCCCTAGTCACTTAAGTGTGCACATAACTTGATATTAGAGTTATTTTATAAGTGAAAGTGCAAAAAGTGCTGTAATTTCAAGAAAGATTGGTTTTGTAACTCCCAGATGCTTATAAAAGGAGAGGTGAGCTCATTTGGTGATCATGCTTGGAATTGATAATGTTATGCTGCTAGATTGGAACCAGAGATCAATTGTGCCTTTTTGTGGACGGAAACCCACTTGAGGATGGTCAGTTTCGGTGGTGAGATATCCACCCTAGCTAGTATTTGATGATTTCCACTCAGGGAATCACAGGGAGCTCAATGGATTTTGAAGTTTGTGATGGGTTTTTATTTGTAATCAATTTTGGGTGATGAGTAGTGAATTCCTATGCAATTTTGATGTGGTTTTTGAAATTCTTTGTGAAGTTTGAAATTTTCTTGCCTTGGCCGTACCATATCTGGCCTTACATCTATGAGGGTCGATGCTCACCAGAAATTATGGATGATGTTTTTTGAAGATTTCTGGATTGCATTCTAATTATCTTTCATAAACGCCTTCATTACAAGTGTTTTTGAGGGAGTTTGGGGTCTGTTAATGATTTTCCGGAGCATCCATACCTGTACGTTTGCCGTACCTTTGAGAGAAAATAATGCACATACATTATAAACAGTGCAGTCTTTGAAATGGTTATTGGTTGCAGAATTTTTGTCTTGTTTCAACAATCATTTTGGGTGCTATTAGATGGTCTTTGCTGTAGTAGTGAGATAGTTGTGAATTTGTCCGTACCAGCATAGGCCGTACGGCCCAGCGAGAGCAATATTAAATGCTGTGTAGTCTTTTTTCATTGTGTTGAGTTTGGGTCTGCTTATAATCAATTTATGGTCAGCATAATCAGTTTTGGATGATAGTTTGAATGTTAATCAGTGGTGTTTGAGTTATGGGTTATCAGCTCTCAGTCATGGCAGCCATACACAGTCATCTCAGTCAGCAATAAATGATAAAATCAGCTCCTATCATTTTATATCAGAATAAGTATTCTTCATCAGCAATTAACATTCTATTGTTACTCATAATGCAGGGTATGCTCCTTCATCAATGATCTCAGGGAATATTTTATCAAGACCTAATTCTCGTGCTCTGGTTTAATCAATTAGGACATATTGTACTTCATTGTAAATTCTATCACATTAAGTACCCCTGGATGGTTTACCGCCAGTGTGGAGAAAGGATCTTTGTTTTATTTTCCAACCCACTGGAAAGTGGAGTATTCCCACTGAATAAGTGGATGGCATTGTACTTTTCTTTGCTTCCTACCCACGGAAAGTGGTGAATCCCCACATTTATGTGGATGCCCTCCGCAATGGATGAATTGTATTTACATTGTTCCCTGATTGATTAGTTGCAAGCCAAATCACTGTATGCTCTCACCTTGCCCATTCCGGGATCTTGGTGGTCAGAAAGTGTGAGGCCCTTAGTTGGCTTATGATATTTATGTTAGTATTGTTGATCATTGTTTCAAGTGAAAAAAGAAAAAAAAAATTTAGGGGTAGATTGTTACAGTGGTATCAGAGCTGGTCACTCCTGCCAGCCTGTGTTCTTTTTCAAATCAGCCTACAGTGAATCTCAGTTTAGTTGCATTCTCAATTGATGAATCCAGAAGACACTGAGTTCATAACCTACAGAAGGAGAAGGTATCCTCAGTTTGATCCGGAACCAGAAGAAGTAAACAATATGGGTGAAAGGCAACCAGAGGAGCCCAGTATGAGAGATATATTGAATGATCTTGCTAAAGGTCAACAAGATATTGGCAGAAGTAATCAGCAGATGAACAGACTGTTGGCTCAGTTAGTAAGTCAGAATCTAGGAGGAGAGACACCTCGCAACAATAGAGGTAATGATGGAGATCGTGGAGAGGCTAGCAATTCCCATAATGCTGGTCAACCACACAATGCCACTCGAGCATCTAGGACTTCATCTTCTAGACCTATGATGCCTGTGTTTTAGGGTCAGCAACAAAACCCTGTTGGAGGACAGCAGTTTGTCACAGAAAGTTTTGATGATTATAGACAAGAATGAGAGTCTTATGGTAATGATTTTCAAAATCTTATGTTCTTCAATGAATTCTGTCAAATCAAGTATCGAAATAGGCCCCGGATTCAAAATCAAGATGTGCAAAAGAAGCTTGGAAAAGTGCCTATTCCGCCTTTTGATGGTTCATCTAAATGCACAGCCAGGTCTTGGGTGCAAAAGATGGACAATTATTTATGCTTGAATCCTATGTTGGAGTTGGATTCTATCAAATTTGTAGCTGCCCACCTTGAAGGAGATGCACATGATTGGTGGACTCATGGCATGATCACTCAAGGTCATAGCCTGATTACTTCCTATGCTGATTTTACTCAGAGATTAATTGATAGATTTGACAAGTATGAACTGGAAAGTCACTTTAAACAGTTGGCTCAAGTGAGACAAAAAGATTCTGTGGATGCTTACATTGCTGAATTTCAGAGGATAGTTGTTATGGTGACTGATATTTCAGAGGCAAGATTGACATATCTTTTTGTTGAAGGATTGATGGAGCCATTAAGAGGTTTAGTTAAGGCTTTAGAGCCTAATTCATTGCATGAAGCCATCAAGAAATCAAGAAATATGGAGTTCACTACACCAAGAAGCAAGTTTTATTCTAAACCATTCCCATCAAGGAAGGATAAGAGACCATTCAAGAAAAAATCCAATCAGCCCAAGTCATCTTTCCCTAAGTTGGATGATAAAGTTAGAAATGAACTTAGAAGGAAAAAATTATGTTTCACATGTAAGGAACCTTGGGCTCCTGGGCATAAATGCTTTGAGAAAGGAAAGACACAACAAATGGAGGCATATGTTACTGCTGAATCTGAATCGGGAAAATCAGATCAGCAAGATGAATAAAGTGAAAATGAAGATGTGGATGATCTAGAAGAGGTAGGGGCAAACAAGGAAAATGAAGTAACATTTGCTCAATTATCTGGGAACCAAAGGAATGATCCTTTCAAGGTTCATGGTGTACTTGGTGGCCAAAGAATCATTGCTCTCATTGACACTGGTGCGTCACACAACTTCATTGATGAGGGAGTTGTTGCTAGAAGGGGATTGAAACCTGAGGAGTTTGAAGGGTTGAAAGTTGTTGTAGTAGATGGATTTACACTATCTTGTAATAGAACTTTACCTCAGCTTTCTATGCAAATTGGCAATCCTGAAGTTGTAGATGACTTTTATGTGATTAGTATCACTGATACTGATGTTGTTCTTGGTATTCAGTGGCTGAAGTCATTGGGAGATATGAGTTTAAATCTGCAAATATTGGAATTAAAGTTTCACCACAATGGTAAGAAGGTTGTGATAAGAGGCATATCCATTGGAGGGCCAAGGGTGGTGATTGCAAAAAGAATGGAGAGGCTGTTCTGTAATGATCAAATTGAGTGGGCTGCTCAATGTGTCATCATGCCTACTCCTACCAAGGAAGAAAAGAGATCCTATCATCCTGATATTCAAGATTTGTTGAGTAAGCATAGTAAAGTTTTTAGTAATCTACCTCCTGGAAGGCCTCCTGATAGAGGCATTGAACATATTATAGAGCTTGAAGATGGGACAAAGCCGATCATCACTACTCCATACCGGCAACCAAAAAGATTCAAGGATGAAATTGAGAGGACACTCAGAGAATTGTTGGATATGGGCTTCATTAGACCAAGCAAAAGTCCTTTTGCTTCATCAGTAGTGTTGGTGAAAAAGAAAGATGGTACTCTCCGTTTGTGTATTGATTATAGGGAGCTCAACAAGACGACCATTAAGAATAGATATCCAATTCCAAGAATTGATGAGTTTTTGGATGAGCTTCATGGAGCAGTCTATTTTTCAAAAATAGACTTGAGATCTGGTTATCACCAGATAAGAATGAGGGAGGACATTGAAAATACTGCTTTTAGGTGCCATTATGGGCATTTCGAATTCTTAGTCATGCCTTTTGGCTTGACAAATGCCTCTGCAACATTTCAATCTTGCATGAACAAAATTTTCAGCGAGCAGCTCCGGAAGTTTTTGTTGGTTTTTTTTGATGATATACTCATCTACAGTAAGACATGGAAAGAGCATTTGCAGCATATAGATGTGGTTCTTGGTATTTTGGAGGCTAATTCCTTATTTGCCAAAGAAGCTAAGTGTGAGTTTGGCCTAATGGACATTGTATATTTAGGCCATGTCATCAGTGCTAAAGGAGTTAGCATGGACAAAGAAAAAGTTAAAGCCATTCTAGAGTGGCCTCCACCTACAAACCTTACTCAATTGGAAGGTTTTTTTGGTTTGTGTGGTTTTTATAGGAGATTTGTGAAAGGTTTTTCACAAGTTGCAGTTCCTCTCACGAATCTTACAAAGAAGGGAGCCTGCAAATGGTCTCAATCAGCCCAAGATGCTTTTGATCGGTTCAAACAACTCATTTGTAGCAGCCCTGTTCTTGCATTACCAAATTTTTCTAAGCCCTTTGAATTGGAATGTGATGCTTCTAGAGAAGGTATTGGGGCTGTTTTGATGCAAAACAAGCATTCTATCTGTTTTGAAAGTAGAAAATTAAGGGGTGCTGAAATAAATTATTCAATTTACGATAAAGAAATGCTTGCCATAATGCATGCCTTAGTTAAGTTCCGTCAATATCTAGTGGGAGGCAAGTTTATTGTGAAAACAAATCATAACAGTTTGAGATACTTCATGAATCAAAAAGATTTGAATGAAAGGCAACAAAGATGGGTAAGTTGCAAGCTTTTGATTTTGACATTGTTTATGTTAAAGGCAAAAAGAATGTTGTCGCTGATGCTTTGTCAAGAAGGCCATATTTACAGTCTATGGTGGAGTTGGTTGCTGATTGGAAAGAACAAATCATCCTTGAATATGCCAAGGACTCCTTTGCATCAAGTGTTGTGGATGAAACTTTCAAAGATGATAAATATGAAATGAATGGTGGTCTGATTTTATACAAGAAAGAGTCTTTTTGGTTCCAAACTTCAATGTTAAATCTCTCATTTTGAAGGCTTTCCATGATTCACCCTTGGCTGGTCACCAAGGCATTTCCAAAACATATAAACAGATAAGAGAGAGAGATTTACTTGGAAAGGGTTGAAAGAAGAAGTTTGCAAACATATCAGAGAGTGTTATGTATGTCAACAAAACAAATATGAGAACACTTAACTTGCTGGTCTGCTTCAACCACTTCCCATTCCCAATCAAAAATGGTAAATTTGGCTATGGACTTCATCGCCGACCTTCCCAAGGTGCAAGGGAGGGATAGTATTTTTGTGGTTGTTGATAGATTGACAAAGTTTGCTCACTTTTATGCTGTTTCTATAGGATTTACAGCAGTTCAGGTGGCTGAATTGTTTTTTCGAGAAGTGTTCAAACTTCATGGTTTACCAAGAAGTAGTGTTAGCGATCGTGACAGCAAGTTCCTAAGCTTGTTTTGGAAGGAACTTTTCAGATTGTGTGGCACAGAATTAACGCCAAGCACCAATTACCATCCTCAAACAGATGGGCAATTTGAGATTGTTAACAAGTGGCTTGAAGGTTACCTTAGGAACTATGTCTCGGGTCAGCAAAAAGCATGGGTAAGATGGTTACATGTTGGAGAATATTGTTAAAATTCTTGTTATAATTCGAGGCAAAGAAGTTGCAAACTCTGTCTGATACATATCACCATGATGGTAATGTGATCTCTGACTTTGCAAATAATCCTTTGAATGTATCTGAGTCAGCCACCTACAATCCCTAGTTCCATCTTCTATAGACAGCAACCCTTCATCCCACAATGGATGGTATAAATCTTGAGCCAATCCACACTTACGCATCATCAAGTCATCTGTGTGTGAATTAAAGGAGAAATGATGAACACTCCTCACTATGCAGTCAAAATAAAAAGCACTTGCCTGTGTCAACGGTTGATCGTCATAGTCATGGGAAACACATTTTTCATCACTCTCATCACTTGAATCAGATGATGGCTCATGTCTCTGATCCTGAATAGCTAATTGGGTAGACACTCTGGCAACCCTCTCTGTGTACCCAATCACATACTCCCTATCATGAAACAATTGGAGATATTCTGATTTTACCTCCTCCAAAGCGCTCTTGATGAACTGCAAATCATGAATGTGAGTACCAGCCGAGACCCCATACCGTCTCTCCTCCAACTCTGCGATCCAAAGAAGGTTCTCAACATTCCTATGAGTGCAATCCAGGAGAACTTCCGGAGGGGGTAAATGAAGATTTCCCAGATGCACATCTTTTTCAGATTGTTGCTTTACCGCCATGGTACGAAGATATTGGTGAGTATCTATCCACTTCAACATTTCCAAGAGACATGCCGCCAGGCGAGAGGAGGAAGCTAGGATTAAAAAGTAAGACATTCTAGTTAATAAATGGACTCCTATATAGAATGGGGCCGGATCACATACTCCGAAGATGCGTCATGAGCGAGGAAAGAGAGGGAGTATTACAAGAAGCCCACGGAGGGTTAGTTGGTGGGCACATGGGACCAGATGCCACGATGAGAAAAGTTCTTTTGGCAGGATTATGGTGGTCGAGCCTGCATACGGACGCTCGAGAGTGGGTGGTAGGTTGTGATACATGCCAAAGGGTAGGAACATAGTTGAAAAACTCACCAAATTGGAAAACTCGCCAAGCCCAAAAAACACGACTCGGCAAAAAATTCGACAACTTAAAAAATTGCTTAAATTTCATTAAAAACGCATTTTTTTGCAAAATTCAATGATAAGATGCATCCAATGAGTCAATAAATGAGTGCATAAAAGAAACAAGCTGAGTCTATTTGTATTTGATTGATTTGAAAACAAATTGGGTACAAAATGGCATCCTCATGTGGAATGCACTGATACTGATAATATTTTTTGAGATAACATTGGATTTAAACAAAACAGTTTGAGATATCAACATCATGTAGGAAGTATGAAGCAAACGAAATGCAAATTCAATAAAAAAACACAGAAAGCATTCTCTTTTTTGTAATGAAGAACATGAGATTAATCTTGTTATATTCACATTCAAAAAGCATGAAGCTATAGCCTACTCATCAATCAAAGAAAAAGGTAAATTACTGGTGAGGAATTGTCAAATGATAAATCATTCAATGGGATAGTTAATCTACAACAATAGATCATGATATCAATGCCTATTATTCCATGTTGATAAAAGTACATGCATAATGACCAAAACATTATCATCTAGTCATGGCTGACTCAATTGCGACCATCTGAAGTCTTAAAGACACCCATCAAAGACAAATCTTTACATAGACATACAAACCACTTCATCTTCTATGCATCTCTACAAATATCTTATATAATAGGGTATGGCAGAGCTCATTTGCAGTGTTTACTCGCCAGAAACTGGCGAGTACTTGCTGGAAACTCGACGAGTTTCTTTGGCAAGTAAATACTGCAAAGACTCGCTAGAAAGAAAAACTTGCGAGTTTTTCAACTCGGTGAGTCTTGCATCTATGGGTAGGAAAGCCGGTGAAGAAAGATTACATGCCACTCTCACCTTCGCAGCCTCATGAGCTATTTGGGATAGGGTTTGGACTTCATAGGGCCGTTGAAAGTCAACCAACTACATCGGTGCCGGTACATAGTAGTGGCGACCAAATACTTGACGAAATGGGCAGAGGCTAGGGCTTGCGAAGACAACACAACATTGAGTACTGCTAGGTTTATTTATGAACATATAGTAACTAGGTATGGAATTCCCATTCAGTTAACAAGCGACCATGGAGGACATTTCGTCAACCACGTGATTCGGTTGATGACGACGGAGTTAAAAATATTTCACACTGTCGAGTCCTTATTACCCAAGAGCAAACGGACAGGCAGAAGCAACAAATAAAGTACTAATTTCTGTTATTCACAAATCATGTGGCATCAAAGGGACAGACTGGGAAGAGAAGTTGCTAGCGATGCTATGGGCCTATCGTACGACATACAAGGTGATGACGGTGCATACACCTTTTCAATTAATGTATGGCCAAGAGGCTGTGGTACTTGTAGAGTACTTGGTTCCAAGCCTCTGGATAGCAGTAGAGAGCTGATTAGGTGACATAGAAAGCTTAAA
Source organism: Cunninghamia lanceolata (assembly GCA_027924645.1). NCBI lineage: Eukaryota > Viridiplantae > Streptophyta > Pinopsida > Cupressales > Cupressaceae > Cunninghamia > Cunninghamia lanceolata. Next base: position 178,986 of record BSBN01000766.1, on the reverse strand, counting down.
GGAGAGGCTATTTCAACTAAATATACTGGATGAACGACGAGTCCTCGCCCAGTTGGCGACGAAGGTGATGCAAAAATGCCGGAAGTACTAGCACGATAAACATCTCCAGAGAATGAATTTCTGGCAAGGACAATTAGTTCTGAAGTATAACGGCCGTAATGAAATAAAACCAGGAAAATTCAAAGTAAGGTGGTTGGGACCGTTTCGAGTATGGGTAGTACTGGGAAACAAATCTACAAGATTGGAGAACCTGGATGGCACAACAATCAAGGAAGCAGTAAATGGGTCGAAATTTAAGACCTACAAGCAAAGGCAAGAAGTAATATTGATAAACTTCATGGAGTGTGGAAATGGAGGTGAAATGTAGAGGGAAGTTGGCAAGGAATTAGAATATGAACCAGGCGAGTATGGATTTCATGGAGTAGAAGAATGCCCTGTGAAGATGGACAGAAAGGGAAGAATCGATGGAGTGGCTTTTCTATGTATACACTTGGAAGAAGTCACTGGCCTTTTTTGGACCGAGAGTATGATCAATGAAGACTGAGGACTATTGGAGGTTGTATTCACCCTACACCGGTATGAGAGAGCGTATAGCCGAAGACAATAACTTCAACCCTTGGGCAGATCGAGAAGATCATGGTTCCAAAGAAGACGAGTGGGACGAATGGATTAGAGAATGCAACAAGGTACGAGACAAATTTGAATAAAGAAGAAAAAGTTCCACTACAAACAAAGTATTTGGTGGACAATGCAATCATAGTTGAACGTTTGGGCTATTACGATGCACCGTGAGAATTCAGTGAAAAAGATTTGCCAGAGGGAGCACCCCGAAGTACGCCTCTACCAAAGTCACGGATGTGGCAAGCAGTGTATACTCCACGGAGATTGACGGTACATGGAAAATCGGTGAAATGGCTCCAAGAACCAAAAGGGCTGAACTTGATTGACGAAAGGACATTACATGAAGGTATGGAAATTGGTTTTGTTGATCAAAATTTTAGACTAGAACCCATAGAGAGATGTTCAAATAACTATTTGAGAGGGGCATATACGGATTGTATTTTTCGCCATGTTACTGAAATTGAAAACCGAAGGATTCAACATGGAATATGGCAACACCTGACGACGGTGGACAACCACTACAAAGAACATTTAATAGACATGGTAAGAGAATAAGAAGAGATGAAGATGAGGTAACTAAACGACCCCGATGGCTACCAGAACTTATGGAGACAAGATGTTTTAATGGGAGGAAAAGAGACGTGCCAGAGGAAGGAAATAGAGAAAAAAATAGAATTGGGAAAAATTATGGGACATGATGAAATTTGAAGATTGGGAAATAGGGAAGTTTGAAAATCGGAAAATCAGAAAATGAAAAGAAAAAACAGAATAATAAAAAAAGAGAAAATTGAAAAAATGAGAAAATAAAAAAATTGAAAAAAAAAGAAAAAGAAAAATAAATGAAAAAAAGAGGGACTCATACAGCCTAAGCCATACGACCCCTCATTCACTCAACACCATACGACAACAAGTTCATTTTTTTAACAACCCTTATGTCGTAAAATTTCTGATTTTCTAACGCCGTACGCCTAAGGATTTTTGTACGGCTCCTAAACTAAGCATCTCCTCGCCCTTGCATCTCGTATGGCCCTGCACTCGTATGTTCCTGAAGGCGGCCGTACAATTGCTGTACAAATACAAGGAGAATTAAAACCTGTTGTACGAGTTGGATTCGTGCAAGTGTAAAGTTTGCAGGCCATACGAGTTTGAAGTCTTGCCTGCATTGACAACCCTTCCGCTGTACGAGTGTAGCAATGAGTAGAATTGTCCTTGGAATTTTTTTGCCGTACAAGCTTGGGTAACATCCCTACGCTTCAATTTTTTCATTTCTCCTACATTCATTGAAGATCGTACACCGCCTTGAGAGACTTCTTGGTGTAGTACGAGGTCTTGCCATACAAGTAGTAGCAAACAATATCCTCTCATTGCCTCATTCCTGCCAACTGTACAATCCCATAAGTCAAGCCTGACATTTAGTTACGGAGTCGTGTAAACAAGCAATAAATTGCCCAGAATTCATTTGCGACTTCATTCAAGAAAAGTAAAGTGCAGCAAGTAAAGGGCTACAATGTGCAAGCTACAGGAAAGGAACAATGGCGGGGAAAATAATTAAGGAGGAATCACCTGCAAAGTATAGACCGAAGGTTGCTGTGGATACAATAGGGAAAAAGAAACAACCCTTGAAAGACGAAGCAAAAGAGAAGCACATGACAGATTCTTTGCAATGGGAGAGTTTGATGGCAGCGGAGTGCAAAGCATGGTGGACAAATCACGCAGTCGACCATCCGCTCAAGGTAGCTCTTCAAAAAGCACGGGTTGATAAGGTGATTCAAATTCCCTGTTTTAATTTCTGAGATTTTGAAAACTTTTGGAAAAGCATGGTCACCAACTACAATGTACACTCTCAGCAAACGGTTATCAAATACATGAACACATTAGTTAAAATTACCTTTAGGCTTGAAGATTTTGAGAGGGTTCTTGGTATCCCTCGTCATGGCTTCTCGGTTTCTAAACAAAAAGTTTCGCCAAGTCAAAGGGAAGCCACACTCTAGAAAATATGTAGGGTTGATTTGAGTGACAAGGAGAAGGCAAATCTGAGGACTGCAGGTAATCGAGGGTTGCGTCGCGACCAGCTAGAAAATGATGAGTGGTGTGTAATGGATGTAATTTAGGGCAGGTTGACGGGAGCCACCTGCTCCTCTAACATTCCTCTTTGGATGACCAACTACATGTGGGTCTGAGTGAGGGAACCTTGTATAATTGGGCGGCAATATTATCTGAAAGAATACATGAATTCATGAAGTTGCACAAATCTTTTTACATGACACAACATGCTATAGCCCTACTCCTTGATGCCATTCACACGCAGATGCCTTCAATGGGAGGAGGCATGTTCCAACTCGACTGTCATGTCCCCGTTTCCGGCTTGATCATTAAGTATGAATAGGATTAGCCTACTCCTCATTCCCGGAGGCTAATTCTGAATAATAAGGGAATGAAATGGGTTTTGACTAACTCTGTGTGTCATTTTGCAGGTACAATCAAGGAGTTTTGAGTCAGAATCCACTAAGTCAGTGACGAGGCGCCCATTCTGGCAGAACACACCCATCTTGGCACCTAGCTTCTAGAGTCACTTCTGGCATTGAAGTTGAGGTTTCAACAGAAGGCACTCCACCTGAATGGGTCCCTCCAATCAAACGCCTAGATCAGAGATGAACATGAACAAGGCATCATGGAGTCTTCATGCCTAGGCGCTCATCCTACATCAGACCTCCCAAAAAGTGCGCCTAAATAGGAATATGATCTTCAATCCCCTCAAGAGGTCAGGGCGCTTGGTAAGGCAAGTAGTTTGTTTCATTTCAAGACTCCAGAAGTGAGCATTTGCATAGCAGATAAGCTTTTCAAGGGAAGGCGCCATTTTATTCTTCCACTGGCACCTTAGTGCGCCTAAGATGGGAGTAAGTCCTCACATTCAGTCTAGATATAAGGCGCTCCTTTAAGGAGGCAAGATCAATCCAATTAAAGTTCAGTTGCTTTCAATCTACTTTGAAAGATGTGCAGTTGGATCCTAAGCGTAAATTCCTAGTCAAATTGATGACAAGTGTGCCAAAAACATCTTCAAAGGAGGTATGTCATGGGCGCCAAATCTACTGCAAACCTTCCAAGTAAGCGCATGAGTTGGAAGGATGTTTCCAATCACTCCCAATAGTCTAGGCGCTTGGTGAGTAAGGGTCTCAACATGCATGAAGTTGAATCCAACAGGAGGCGCTAGTATCTTCCTACACTCTCTCAGAAGAGCGCCTCAAGCAGGTTGACTTGGCATGGAGTTGGTAGAGTTCCCTGGAATGGCAAGGCAATACAGGAAACATTTCCAAGTTCTATCATCCATTATCAGTGCAAAACATTCAAGGTATGCGCCTAAAGACCATAGGGCGCCATTTTCATGATCCTGTCATCCTTAGGCGCATTTTCCAGTGCATTTGACCTAGCTTTGGCGACTAGCTTTTAAACACTTTCTTAATGATTCTATTTTGGCGCCTAGCTTCTTTGCAAACCCCAATTTGGCGCCTAACCCTAGCAAGGCGCAATATCATTTCCAGTTGGCATTTGGTCTTGAAAGCTAAGCAGTTGCAAAGTCATTTTGGCGCCTAGGGTCTAGTTGGACTTCTAGGATTGCAGTCAAGGTATGGCGCACTTCTTTGGTGGCGCCTAACCCCAAGTGGCGCCTTGATCAATCTCAATGAGCGCCTTAAGGAGATTGGATAAACTGAGTATCCAGATACCTCTTTAGATCAAGGTAGCAACACTTGAAAGTCTTCCCAAGCTAGGCGCTCACTTCCAGATGAAGCATTCCACCCCCCTGAACATCAAGTCTTGAAGGAACACCAAGGAAAGTCAATCTTCATGCAAGGCGCACTTCTGTACCCATGAAGCATCATTCTGGCGCCCAACATCAAGTAGCATTTTGATCAAGTTTCAGTGAGCGCCTTGGGCAGATTGGGTGAATGAAGTATCATGATTCTCTTCTGGATCTCGCCAACAACCTTTAGAAGTTCTTTCTAGATAGGCGCAACCTCATGATGGGTGCACTTGACACTCCAGATACTTCAACTTGGCGCCCAGTCAGAAGAACACTTGAAACTGCGCCTAAGATGAGGTGGTTCAGGTAGTTACACAACTTGAGCTCTCATTGGTCGACAGAATGTCTTTGGGATCCGTATCAAGGTCTCCAGATGAGTTTGCCAACTCAGAATGAGTCATAAGGTGGAATATTCCCTTGATATGCTTCTTGGGAAACGTGCCTTGGTTCCTCTTTATGCATTAAAAAACGTGCCTTCATTGCCTTTGGAAGGCCTATAAAAGGAAGAGCTCTCTCATTCATTTGGATCGGTTCATTTTGACAAAATTCTCTCTGCAAAGCTATTGAGCTTGTAATCTTGAGGCCTGCGAGTTTCAAGTGTTGGGGTGATGCTCCCTCAACAGGCAAGGTGATGCTCCCTTGTTGTATTGTGAGGTGTTGACATTCAGTCGACATCATTGAGTGGATTAAGTTGATCAAGTGTGAAGGACATTGTAATCACCAAGGCTTCAAGGCCTTTCTTTGTATTTCCATTGACTAAGTTGTACTTATGCTATTGAAAGCATTTTCCATGTAATAAGACATTGCAAGTTGATTGGATCTAGTAACAAGACAAGTACCCAACTCTAAAGTTGATTCATTCAAATAGTTATCTTTGATGTATATCTTTATGTTGTTGACGTAGTTGATGAATTGATAGTAAGTGAAATTGTTTAAGTAAGGAAAAATTTTCATAGCACTAGTTGGGTAACTTACACCGACGAGGAGTATGATCCTTCTTGGCCTACCATTTTTAGATGGACGAATCTACGGGAACCAGTGTAGGTTGGAAAAGGGGAAGAGCTTAAGGCAGCCAACAGGAAGAGGAAAGCACCAGCAACAACAGAGTCATCCTTCGAGGATTCACATAGTGCTGAGGAAGAGGATTACATTGAGGTCACTTCATCGGCCTCAACCACTCTGCCTTCACTAGATGACATTGTAGTGTTGACGGGTGAGATCTCACTATCGAGTGATGTTCCAGCACAAACTGCTATTGATGCTCAGCCGAATGCTAATCCAATACCTTGGGGGGAGATGAGGATGCCGTTGAGTGATGATCCAGTTACTCTTCTAGTTGACGACATCACTCCAGCGACTGGGTGGTCATCGAAAAATTCTGCACAAGTAGATAGTTGGTTGCAGTTGTTGGGAGCTCCCATTCGGTTTATAGACATTCCTTCTGTGAATCCTCCGTGGGAATTACCAGAGTTGGCGAATGAGCCTACAGTTGTTATGCCACTACCGACTACTTAGATGTAGGGAGTAGAGGTAGCACAACTAGTTCCTACATAGGTGCAGGGAGTAGACATGTCGCAGATATTGCCAGGGGGTCCTTCGGTTGAGCAAGCACCTACAATTAATCCAATCAGGATGGAGGGTGGCTCTCTAGCAGGGTGGCTTCATCACCTTTGAGACCTAAGAGTCTAGAGGAGGTGACTGTACAGTTATTCAGGCCCGACCAAGAGAATCTATTTGGGACGGTTATGAGATGTGCAGGATCTCGAATCGATAGGGGCACTTATTAGCTAGGTGGTGAGTATTGCTCGTAGACCGGATAGTAGGCATTCTCCCCTAGTTCTCTAGGAGGCCTGAAGGATTGAAAAATTTGTTATGGAGGACTGTGAACCAGAGTTTGTACTCATTTTCAAGGCCAAAGGGTGGCCGAACATAGACACCCCTGAGATGAAAGATTCATGGCTGTAATGTCCCCTGGTTTTATGCCAATATGTTTTTGTTTCTCACTGCTGATTGTGTTTGCGCATGATTGTTTTGCAAGATAACAATGAAATGTAAGGCATGCAATGATAACCCAGAAAAACTATAACAAATATGCGTAAAGTAACAAAGACCCAGATCATAATATTGCTCAAAATGAATTACAGTGACATACCTATTTGCATTTCTTCAACTTTCTATGTCCGCTGTACATGGACCAGCAATACAAGTACTATGAATCACCTCCAAATTGCAACAAATGAATGATCTCAGTCAAACAGATGTAGAAATGTGTTTTGTAACCCTAGGCGCCAATAACGAATGAGATAGAAACCATAAAGGAGGTCGAACTAGTCCAAAATGGAGCCCACTTTCCTCTAGCTGCTGTACGGCCAAACTGAAGGTTGTTGCAGCAGCGAATCCACCCTAAACTTTTGTAAAATCTCATTCAAACTCACAAGTAAAGCCTGTAGTACACTTTCCAGTCCTCCATAATTATCGTGGCAATAAACTTGAAATATATCTTCGAAATCCCTTCCGCGACAACCTGTGAATGCTTCCAATCAGCTCAATGTAATCCCTGAAATGAGATCACCCATAAATCCTCCAAACTGAAATAAATTTTCACAAATAAGCCCAGATGTGATTTTCGTAATGAAACCACCAAGAAATCCTCCAGATTGTCTTTCAACAATGTAGAGAATGTTGCCTGTAAGGGTTTTCGTCCTGACAAACCTGAGATGAACCAAGTTCAATCTCTAGAACCACAAGGGTTTTGATTAGAGAAATAGAATAATTGTCATAATCCAAATGAGCTCCTCAAATGCCTTTTTATAGTTTTTCCGCCAAACTCTCCAGAAGCTTCTATTTTAAAATTTATTTTTTAATTAAAACTCCATTTTAGCTCCGAAAAAGACCTTTTAACTAAAATAATAATAATTTGACACACAAGGTCCTGTTTAATGCATCCATAATTTAAAACATTTCATCCAAGTTTTGACGAGTTATAATACTAAGGCGCTTTTAAAATATTTAAAATAATATTTAGCAACCTTAGTAAAATCATAGTTGGAAAACTCTTCTAGGACTCTCCAAGACTCTCCGGACTCCCGAGTCCTATGGTGAGCCGAGTCGACTCGCCATTGACTCCCGAGTCGAGTCCTGGCGAGTCCAGGGTCGAGACTCGTGAGTCCTACCCTGGGACTTGCACGAGTCCCAGGGTTGGACTCTCGAGCCCCGACCCTGGACTCTCGTTTTGCCAATTAGATGCCCAACAAGCATAAAAACTTCGTTTTTTTAATTTTATTTCTCTCATTTTGACATCATTATATGTAAACATTTATAAACTTATGATGTTATACATTTGAAAGTTTGAAACTATGAGTATAAATTGTATGATTATGGTTCATGAATGATGAAATATCAAATATTGAGTGTTTGAAGATCATATGACATGTGTAATGTTCGAATTATGGCTCTTATGTTCTCTAAATGCATCAATTTCTTTTTGTTTTTTGTAAAACTACGGTTTTCTTCTTTGTCGAGTCGTAGCTGAGTCCTAGCTGAGTTTTTTGCCGAGTCCCGAGTCTGAGTCCTATTTTGGGCTACTGAGTCCGCGGCGAGTCCGAGTTTTCCAACTATGAGTAAAATAATTAAAATAAAGCCATTAATACACTTATTTTGCAGAAACTGTCGGAATGCATCGGAATCGAAAACTAACTGCACTGGAGTGATCCCGATGAAGAATAATGATAAACGGAGCCAGCCGGGTGACTTACTATAAATAGACGCTCTCTCCAAGATTCTTGGAGAGCACACCAAAAGCCGGAAATCACCCTGGAAAGCGACATATGAGTCCTCTTGACCAACTAAGCTCATCGAAGTCCTTAAATAACCCCTCTGATAATGTTGACGCACACCCACAAGGTCAGTGCCAACTGCACTGCAAGAGAACCTGAAAATGGGGACATTACAGTCCGCCCTCCCCAAAGATGGCTTGTCCTCAAGCAATGCCAAAACAACCCCTACAATCATCAGACTGGTCCAACTAAAACCAAAAATGATCCCAGGGTCCCATGTTAATCTTAGGAAAGAACCACCATGCCGACGCTGCGCCACTCTGATCATGACTGTAAAACCATCGTGCCAAAATTGCACTATCCTCTCCTGGAACCCCCCAAAGTGACCATCATCAAAAGCCAAATTGAAATACTTGGAAAGGTTGAAACCTATTCCACAAAACAACTCCTGCTGGAACATCACAGTAAGGTCCACATTTGCAATCTCACTGCCTATCATGATTTTGGGTAACAAAAAATTAAACCTTCTCCGCCATAAGGAAATAAACTCAACAAAACCTCTCATGACATCCCACAGATGAAGTAGTCCAATTACAGTCATCACTCTAAAATCTGCCAAGGAGGGAATGTCTATTGTTGCCAACTGAAATCATATCAACGACACTTAACCTCCGAGTGTCATAAGAATGGTTCTGAACACACCAACACACCCAACCCATTGCAAACATCCAAGCATCATCTGATGATATACATGCCAACACCATGAAATGCCTGCAGTAACCATCACTCACCAAAGAGGAAACAAGAAATAACTGAACTGTGGCCGAAGAGACTCTCACAACCAGTTGCCTAAAAGCCTGCCAAAGCTCAGAACCAATCGGCTCAATAAAAGATGTCACCATAACCATCATGGAAATATAAGGACAGCGGCAATCAGTCTGAAATCCAACTAAAAATATAGGAGGCATGAGTATGGAAGTAACCAAAGAGTCATCTCCTATGATCAAATCACCTCCAGCAAGCAACTCCAACCTCCAAATACTCCACTGCTGCTCTGAAAAGATAAACTAACACAGCTGTGGGTCAAGAGCTGATGTCATGTGTAGGTTGATCGGAAAGTGGACAGCGGTGCTAACACTCATGGTTACAACTCCAAGACCCTCTGAAAGATGAATCATAGTATGTGGAAACTTGTTGTCCTGAACCCACACCGAGGGCAAACTATCAAAGTTTACATCACAAACCTTCATAAGATGAACTCTCTAAGTTAGGAAGGTCTGAAGTAAACAATAATGACTACTGTCCAAAACCGAAATCAGAGAGGTACAATCTGATTTTAGTACTCTACACCAAGGACAACAGCGGCCCCAATACATTTCCCAAATATAAGCATATGTGAAAAGCATTTTGCTGCCCCAATTCAACTCAGAAGTGGCTGGGAAACACTTCCAAGCAATTTCCAACTGAAAAATTTTACTTCCCTGACAAAGAATAATGTGCCAACTTCTCTGAATGAAAGCAAACCAAAAAATGAATTGGCTGACCTGCCACCAAACAACAAGCTCAAAACGGAAAGACCTTTGCCAAGGAAACACACCCAATAGTGACCATTCGTTCACTGACCCAATCCTTACTTGAAATTTCTCTCCAATCCATTTGTAGATGAACAAATGGAATAACCAGATGGCTGGTAAGGGAAGGAACAACATTATTAGTCTGAAATTTTGATCCTTATCCCTCCAAAGATCACTTTTATGACTCCCATTACTCTCTGACAATTCTTGTTGAGAATTCCAAGCATGGATACCCAACCAAGAATGATCTCCAAAGATGAATACATCCCATGAAAGAAATACATCACCAACTACATATGAAAAGCATGCAATACTCCTCATCAACTCAGTTAAGGTATGAAATGACACAATTGTTGGCCAGCTCCAAAACTCAAGACCAAATCTCATGCAAGAATGAAGCAACTCATAATGAATACTGACAAGGAAATGATTCTCAACTGAAATCATTGATTTGCATACCCAAGTTACCTTCCAATTCCTCATGTAGCAAGGAATGATGATGCCTTTGCGTGTCATATCATTCCAAATGCAAACTTCATCATATCATCCCAAATGCAAACTTCATCTGTCTCCTTATTTGCACGTTTCATATTCAGTGGTCTCCCAGGAGGGTAACCAAACTCCTCATAAAGTGAACCTGAATCAAAAACAAGTTGAGTACCACACTCCAACTCAAGTTCTGAGTCTTCTCGTGGATCCCATACCTTGTTATTTTTCCCAAGTGCAATATTGTCATCAATGACTCCAAGGCTGTCCCAAATCATCTGAGCCTTTCCATTATCATTTTCAGTAGTAAATTGTGGATCCAAATCATCAAAGTCACTAAACTTCTGCTCAAAGTTAGCTCCATGTGTTGATAAATCAGATTTGTTCTCAAGAAATAAATCAACACCATCAATGCCATCCTCGCTGCATGCATCACGATCAAAAGGAAATTCATCCCATGTAGGATCCTCATCATACTTAGGTGTCATCACACCCGGATCCCATGTGTTAAAAGGCTGATTGCTTTGTTCACTGTGCTCCTCCTGTGATGTTGTCTTTCTAAATAAATCACTCTGCATAGGCTTGGTTTGAAAGTTAAATCCAAGACCACTTGTATTAACCTCACTGGAATAAGATAAAGGATCATCAAAAGCTGTTTTGAAGTCATCATCGGGTGCTGCCACAATAATGGGTTACACTTTCTAGGACATCCTAATTTTTGCTGAAATCACATATTTTTAGAAAATATAATGATTTAAGACTTGAAAGGTTCCATTTAAAGGATTTTAATTGAAGAGGGTTTGATCAAACCCCCTTAGATTCAAACCCCCTTGGATAGAACCCCACTAGTTTTAAACCATACCTATAATGGAGTCTCCTCTACACTTATCAAAACGCTGATAAAAAACCACTTTTGATTTACTTTTTGGGGGATCAAATGAATTCATTTAAAATTTATGTTTTGTAAGTATGTAGTTGTAAGATTACCCAACTAATGCTACTAAAATTTTTTCCTTCCTTAAACAATTTTACTTGCTATCAATTCATCACTACTGCCACAATACAAAGATATACATCAAAGACAACTACTTGAAGGAATCAACCTTAGAGTTGGGCGCTTGACTTATTGTTTGATTCAATCATCTGACAAATGTCTTATTACACAGATAATGCTTCAATAGCATGAAGTTACAACTTATTCAATGGAAATACAAAAGAAAGGCCTTGAAGCCTTGATGTCTACAATGATTTCTTTACTTGATCAACTCAATGATGTTAACTGTATGTCAACACCTCACAATATAACAAGGGAGCATCACCTTGCTTGTTGAGGGAGCATCACCTCAACACTTGAAACTCGCAGGCCTCAAGATTACAAGCCCAACAGCTTTGCAGAGAGAATTTTGTCTAATGAACAGATGCCAAATGAATGAGAGAGCTCCTCCTTTTATAGGCCTTCCAAAGGCAATGAAGGCACGTTTTTCAATGCACAAAGAGGAACCAAGGCACGTTTTCCAAGAAGCATATCCATAGAGAATATTCCATCTAACAACTCAGTCTGAGGTGGCAACCTTACCCAATGCAGTGGAACGGATCCCAATGACATCCTGTCGACCAATGAGAGCTTAGGTGCTTGAAGTTGCTACAGCTTATTCTAGGCGCCCAATTGAAGTAATTTGATCATGAACTTGCGCTCAACTGAGGACTAGGTGCCAACAGGAGGTGATGTAACTAGGGAATGATCCCTTGTGTTGTCTTCACATTCCGAAGGAAGTCTATTAGCTCCAATGCTAAGTCAATCTACTTGAGGCGCATATTTAGTGCTCCAGAGACTTGGTATTGTGCCTAACACCTTTGTGATGATATTTTACTCTATTCAAGACTTTCAAACACTTGTTTGTAGACCTTTTGATGCTTCTTTATCCAAGCGCCCATACCCAGAGTATTTAAAACCTTGTTTTAGTCCTCATCTTCACTTAAGCGCATTTGTGGGTAGAAAAAGTGTAGATTGGCGCCTTAGGTGTTGCAATGGAGAATTTGCGCCTTGGGTGTTTGATGATTTATCTTACCAAGTCTTCATGTGTTTGTATCCTTGAGAGTAGCAATGCAACATACCTTGTTGAGCGCCCTGATTAGAATGTCCAAACTCACTTCCCTAACTTCATTCTTCATCTAGGCGCACATTCGGAGAATTCGACACTGGATTTGCGCCTAGTGTGTGACTTAACCAATTCTACTCATTATTTGCAAAGTCTGAGGTTTCTGAAAATGATAGCATCTTCCTCAATGCTAGCGCCTTGATCTTGAAGGATGTTTTGATACTCATTTTCTCTTTAGGCGCATATTTGAGGAGTTTTTGACCAAAGGTGCGCCTCATCCATGGTCTTGTCTTCTTTAATGATTCCACTTGAGTGGATGTCTTCTAAACTTCATCTTTAACCATTGGTGATGCACTCTTACCCTTCCAATGATTTTTCTTGCTAAGGCGCACTTCTAGGAATTGATCTTAGGCGCACTTCTAAGTCTGTGTAGGAGGAAACTAGCGCCTTGAATTGGATTCGCCTTCATACATGTGGCGCTCACACTTGGAGTCTTTGTGATCAAACAAAACACTTATCTTACCGAGCGCCCTGGCTTTTTGAGGAGTTTGGAGATCATTTACCCCCTTAGGCGCATCTTCAAGGTCATGGAGTCATGTTTTGGCGCCTTGATGTTCTTGGGCGCACTTGGAGTGTTGCAGAGTGTCACATTGGCGCCTAGGGTCATATCTTCTTGACAAGGCAATATACTTTGATGAGAAACCTTCAACTCAATATCTATCATCATCCATGATAGACTCTCAAAAGGATGTTTCTTGACTCAATGTGCGCCTAACAACCAAGACATGATCATTTCATCTTTCTACTTGATCTTCATTGAGGATGAGACTCACTTGATCTACTTGGAGGAGCCCTGTGCTTGTTTGGAATACAATCTTGATGCTCAGAGTCTAGGCGCACTTTTGGGAATTCTGATGTAGAATGTGCGCCTAGGCTATACTTAGCCATTTTCCCTCGACACTTCCAATGCATTATGGTTGATATCTCCTTCTCCAAAGGTAGCGCCACCCTTCTGGAGACATTGAAACCCTTGTTCCAAGCTAGGCGCACATCTAGACTTGTCAGAGTGACATTTGCGCCTAGGCATGAAAACCTCATTATATCTTACTCAAGTTCATCTCTGATCTAGGTACTTGGTTGGAAGAACCCATCCAGGTGGAGCGCCTTCTGTTTGAATCCCCATCTTCACTGCCAGAAGTGACTCTTGAAGCTAGGCGCCAGAAGGGAGGAGTTCTGCCAAAATGGGCGCCTTGCTCATGACTTAGTGGATTCTGACTCAAAACTCCTTGATTCTACCTGCAAAATAACACCCAGAGTTAGTCAAAACCCAGTTCATTCCCTTATCATTCAGAATTAGCCTCCGGGAATGAGGATTAGGCTAATCCATTATACACTTGATGATCAAGCCGGAAACGGGGACATGACAGTAGTCCTTATTATAAGCTTCCCAAAAAGTATAATTTTAAATATATTTAATTTGATTATTATATTTATTTTTTATTTCTTATGAATGTAGGTTTTTCACCGAACATCAAGTTCTCTGTTCTACACACATGGAAAATTAGTAAATTAGTGAAAAAAAATTCTGAAAAATATCTATGCCTTAGGTATTGATGTCCTTGTTTCAAAAAAAAAGAAAAATTAAATTTCGATACATATAGAAAAAATTATGTTTTACGGAATACGCCTATGTCTGAATTATAATTGGTTTGACTTCAAAACTTAATTAAAAAAATATATTCAACAATACATTATGAAACCAAATGCATGTCCTATATATCGGTGTTACCAATCTAAATTCAAAAGGATAAGAATTTTATCCTTTGTAGAAAAAAAGTTATATGCTACGGAATACACATCACTTTAAAAAAATGTTGTTTACTATTAAAAACTAGTTATCAAAGGAGACGCAAAAATTTTTACAATTCGACTCCAAATTTTTTTAAGAAAATATATTTAGAATCTACAAACAAAATCCCACAAATCACTAGTTCGCATCATCTTCAAATTACCAACGGTTTAGTGGCTTTAGGTGTCAAAAAGTGAAGATTTAGTTCAAAATGTTGATTTCAATGTCAAGTTTGGCCAAAAAGTGTAACCCATTATTGTGGGATGACCCCATCATATTTGCTTTCTCCATGCCCATCATCTGAAAATACATGAGTGAACTCAACACAATCATCTGCTCCATAGGAATCATCAAGGAAGTCATTAGAATCATCACTAGTTGAATCCGAACTAGGATCCAAAGCTGTTGTTCTGTGCTTTTCTTCACGCACCACCTCATCTATAGTAGTTGCATGCATGACCAAAGAATCATCTTGAAGCCCTGTCACATAATCCTCATGAGTCAAGGCACCATCTCCATCCAAATGTTCTGCCATAATCGTCTTTTCATTTTCCCGCTTCTCACTATCCAAGAAAGGTTTCAATTTCTTATCACATTGATCAATCACCCTTCTAGCTAATCTCCCTTTAACTAATGGAATTCCAATCTTGAATCCCATTTTTCCTATTAGCTGATAGGATAGAAAACAGTCGCTGTGACACATCTTCACTCTCATTAATAGTCAAAACCATAATGTTTTGCATGGCTGCCATAACATCGTCATCATTTTCTACCCTGATTGAAGTAAAGAAATGGTGAAACATGCTATAGATCAAATCATGTAATCCCAAATCTAATACAAGGTTACTCAATTTGATTTCTGCAAATGTTTTAAGTATATCAACCCTTCTAGAAAAATGAGAACATGTGATATCATCAATATCTAGAAAACTGTCCACCATCAGTTGAATTATCTCTTTCATTGTGTTATCATTGTATGGAGTAGTAGGAGCTGTAATTCTCATGATTTCACTTAAACAAGAAGCAACAAGTAGTCTTACATCATTATATTTGTGTCTCAAGAATTTTCTGTTACCCAAGGAAGTCACTAAAGGTTTCATATTTTCTTGCATTCCCTGAGAAGGTGATTGATTCACCATGTACAAACAACCCTCAACTTCCTCCAAAGTATTGAGAAGAACATCTGTTGGCTGATCAAGATTTTAAACTGCATGGTAAAGCTTTACTCCAACCTTAACATCCATGAATTGTACATATGAGATTAAAGCATGAAACTCTGCTCCCATTGCTTGGTATTCCATCAAAATTTCTCCTTTTGTGAGTGGCTTCATGATTTGCAACTACTAAACAAAACTTTTAGTTGCTGAAATGTTGAATGCTAACTGAGGAAATTGCAGCAAAAGTTAGAACTGCAACAGGCTCGTAGGAAAACCAGCTTTAATACCACTGTAATGTCCCCTGTCCTGGTAGGGTTTTATGCCAATATTTTTTTTTTTCTCACTGCTGATTGTGTTTAGGGTTTGTTTTGTGTTTTCATATGATTGTTTTGCAAGATAACAATGAAATATATGGCATGCAATGATAACCCAGAAAAACTATAACAGATATGCGTAAAGTAACAAAGACCCAGATCATAATATTGCTCAAAATGAATTACAGTGACATACCCATTTGCATTTCTTCAACTTTGTATGTCCGCTGTACATGGACTAGCAATACAAGTACTATGAATCACCTCCAAATTTCATACAAATGAATGATCTCACTCAAACAGATGTAGAAATGTGTTTTGTAACCCTAGGTGCCAATAATGAATGAGGTAGAAACAATACAGGAGGTCAAACCAGTCCAAAATGAAGCCCACTTTCCTCTAGCTGTTGTACGGCCAAGCTGAAGGTTGTTGTAGTAGCGAATCCACCCTAAACTCTTGTAAAATCTCCTTCAAACTCACAAGTAAAGCCTATAGTACACTTTCAAGTCCATAATTATCGTGGCAATAAATTTGAAATATATCTACGAAATCCCTTCCGCGACAACCTGTGATTGCTTCCAATCAGCTCAATGCAATCCCTGAAATGAGATCACCCATAAATCCTCCAAATTGAAATAAATCTTCACAAATAAGCCTAGTTGTGATTTCCATAATGAAACCACCAAGAAATCCTCTAGATTGTGTCTTTCAACAACGTAGAGAATGTTGCCTGTAAGGGTTTTCGTTCTCACAAACCTAAGATGAACCAAGTTCAATCTCCAGAACCACAAGGGTTTTGATCAGAGAAATAGAATTATCTTCATAATCCAAATGAGCCCCTCAAATGCCTTTTTATACTTTTTCCGCCAAACTCTCCAGAAGCTTCTATTTTACAATTCACTTTTTAATTAAAACTCCATTTTAGCTCTAAGAAAGACCTTTTAATTAAAATAATGATAATTTGACACACAAGGTCCCTGTTTAATGCATCCATAATTTAAAACATTTCATTCTAGTTCGGACGAGCTATAATACTAAGGTGCTTTTAAAATATTTAAATTAATATTTAGCAATATTAGTAAAATAATTAAAATAAAGCCATTAATACTCATTTTGCGGAAATTGTCGGAATGCATCGGAATCGAAAACTAACTGCATTGGAGTGATCCCAATGAAGAATAATGATAAATGGAGCCAGTCGGGCGACTGACTATAAATAGACGCTCTCTCCAAGATTCTTGGAGAGCACACCAAAAGCCAAAAATCACCCCGGAAAGCAGCATATGAGTCTTCTAGACCAAATGAGCTCATTGGAGTCCTTAAATAACCCCTCTGATAATGTTGAGACACACCCACAAGGTTAGTGCCAACTACACTGCAAGAGAATCTGAAAATGGGGACATTACAATGGCGATTGAATAGGATTGACCCTTCATTTGGAGGCAGGGATAGTCATGTGCTAGCTGCGCTATATACCTTTGAGGATCACTTTTGGGTGTTTATCTACGTGAGTAAGAGCTAGAGAAACATGTCCAAGTGATGGAAAAAATTGAGGAAGTGGCCCAAGCATCTAAGAAACTCTGAGAAGCTATACGGGCAAAGCATCCAGTATCAGAGGAAACTGGCTCAACAAGCTGAATTGATGGAGTTGGAGAAGCATAAGATGATAGCCTGAGAGTATGCCTTGGAGGACAAGGCTAAGGAGTTGGCAGCAAAGGAGAAGGAACTAGGTGACCTCTTGCACACTCAAGAGATGACGAAGAAGGAGATGGCTGATCTTGCTAGCCCTCATGCAAATACTAAACAAGTATTGGCGGACCTCCAGAGTGCACATGAAAGAATGAAGAAGCAACTAGAGGAGGCGGTTCATATGGTTATGGTGACTAGGGAGAGGGAGCTTATAGCAGCTCATCATCTTCAACAACACACGGATGAGGTCTATCGGCTGCGGCAGTTGGTCTCACAGCAACACACGTCCACTCCTTCAGTCTATACACCACCAGGGATGTCCTCTCCCCCTGCATCTCAATGATGTCTTTTGTTTGGGTGTTTTTCTTTTTGGGTTTCTGTTAGTCTAGTCGTCTGGAAGACGACTAAAACTTTTGGGGGGGATAATGTTACGTGGAAATTAGCTAGTTGTAATCAGTTACCTTTTGGTTTGGTTGGTGAGTTGGTTATCCTCCCATCAGTTGTAATTAGTTGGTGACGGTTGGCAGTTTATAGAAACCGTCAGCCACGCTTTATATGTCATTCATGCTGTTGTATTGGACACATTATTCTGGATGGAAGACATTGCTATGTACATGTTGGAAACATTGTAATCTCCCCTACTTGGAGTATGCCCGTTTTTACATAATAAACATACTTCAACCTACCTATTGTACCCTAAATGAGATCATTAAAACTAGGGACTAATAATCATAATATATTCTATGATTACTATATTTAAGCCCCAATCCTTACCTCTTATCTAATCATCAACCCTACGAAGGATGGGGGATAACCATGTTAGGGCGCTAGAAAACTATTCTCCACAAGTGAGGCCCAGGGGTTTCATGAACACCCGTCAATACCACTACTTGGCCCAAGTTTGAGGAACACCCATCCATACCACATTGGGGAGTAGGTCCAAGGGTTTCATGAACACCTGTCAATACCACCACTTGGCCCGAGAGCTCCAGGAACACCCGTTCATACCACTTCGGTGCTCACCTTCCTTGTGAGACATTTATTTTGCCTCTCCCTAACAACCCAACCAATCCTCATGAGGGGCAATAGAGAAAGATTAAGGACCGGGTCATATATATATATATATATATATATATATATATATATATATATATATATATATATAGTTAGTTTATAAGTCAGATTTAGTAATTATATTCTTATTGGTTTATCTCAGGTGTATTTATATATTAACTTATTCTTCTTAATATAATTCAATTTATGATATTATCATAAGAATACCACAAGTTCATAAGGTGAGATACAACATACTAGTTTGATGCTATAGATGATAATATGCAGATAATTCTTAATCTGCTGTAGCAATTTATGCATTGCTGTTATACTCAGAAAGATATATCAGAAATATATATTTCAAAGTCAGAAATAAATCATTACTTGCTTGCCTTCTAACAACTCCTTTCCCTCTTTATATCTTCTCAAAAAGCAGATTAGACTAGAGACATATCTCTTCACAATGGACATACTTATTCATAATAAATAGGCATATCTTTTCATGACTAAATGCTGAGCGCTCCCCTTTGCTAATTGCTCCTTATTACATACATTAGATCGCACCACTTCACAAACACATTCCTTCATAAATCACACCTCTAACATAGTCTTGAATTGTACCTCTTCGGAAGTTGGCCACCTTTATCAATTTAAATCTTTAATTTAAATTGTATTTAATCTCCTTTTAAATAAGACCGCTGCCTTATAAGAATCGTATAATTTTATATGATCACTTCATGGTATGTATTTTAAATAAGACATTTTGACTTATTCCAAATCACTCTTCTTCTGATCGCACCTTTTTTTGTTCTACATATATATGAACGTCGCTTCACATAAAGAGCCGTCCACATAGCAAAGAATTTAAAGCTAACTCTTGGCGTCAATAGGTAAGTCAGCCAGTATAATGTAGTTTTTAATTTCGCATTGAGGAGAGTCGGCCAGGGTGTAATACTAATGATTAAGTCTTACAATAGATATAGTCATAGATTCTTATCATTACTAGTTTCATTCATATCTTTAATTTGAATGAATAATAAACTCACAATAAAATAATCAATTCATAAAATACATTCAATCATATATTATTAATATAGGGGCATGACAAGCATATTCTGAATTATAATGATATCATCCTTCTGTGAGCATTTGACTGTAAATTGTTATGAAACTTCTATGTATTCTGCATAAGTTATCTTGTTTACTTCCATGTGATTGAAACTCAGTCAATTAGGTAGTAAACAGTCTTCCTTGATTTTCCACCTTCGGTGGTACTGTTGTTAATTTTCAGACCATGCTAAGGAAATTCACACTCAGAAAATTAAATCCTAATTGCAAAATACTTAAATTGAAAAACTCCAAGCAAAACAACAGATCTGAGTATACTAATCCAAACACACACCGCTGAAATTATGAACAACGAATATTCATAGATCTGAACCTTCAATTGTGTTACAGGACTTGGAGAGACTCACCAAGACTCAGTGAACAGGTCAAAACGGGTCCCAGGGACTCGTGGCCTGGGTACCCACTGAGTCCTGCTGGGAAGACTCAGCCAAGTCAATAAAAATCAAGGAAAAAAAAGAATAAAAAAAAAATGCTCAAATGTAAAAGGGTGAAAGTCAAGCGTTTTTTGAAGGGTTCGGAGGACTTTTCAAGGCTGTTTAAAAGCGATAAAATTAGGAAAAATGACGTGTGGCATGAAGGTCTGTATGGTCTCAAAGGCTTTAATTTGGATTTAGTGGCGGGGGCTCCGCCCCTTGACCCCGCCATTGTGTTGTTCCCAGACCCTGCGAGGGGAGCTACCCCTCGAGCCTAATGCGGGTGCTGCCCCCAGACCCCTATGAGGGGCACTGCCCCTTGACCCTGCTGGGGGCGCTACCCCAAACCCCTGCCCTAGTTTTAAAAAGCAAAAAATAAAAATTATTTTGGGCCATGTTGGATGGAAAAGCAACATTATTTTATTCTTTCGACTTTTTCCCAATTAAATGTCAAGTAATTGAATTACATTTATACTTTTGGCTTGCTGAGTCAATCCCTATCCTAAGTAATGCTCCTATGGCTGTAGTAGCATTTGTAGACTTGTTTGAGATTCAAGTGCATGATTCCACATAGAGCTAGCAATGCTCTACCGAGTGATACAAGGTCCTTTCTAGCATAGTCTAATTCCATATTGTCAATTTTGTTTTTGATTCCATGGATATCATAGTCCACGAGTTTTGTACACTTCACTTGACAATATTTGTATATTTAAAAATGTTGTTTCCTTTAGCTAAAATCCGCTTTTATACTTATGTGATTGATGTATACTTGTGTATGTGATCAAAGTAGCTTGTATTTGATTAGTTTATTGTGTCCTTAAAGTTTATTTATTGAAGGGTGCATGATAAAAGTTTTAAATCCTTAAAAATCTCTATATTTGTTGGTTTTTTCAGTTTGCCGAGTCTTTGTTGAGTCTTGGTTGAGTCTGAGCGCCAAGTCTGAGTTCGGGTAAAAAATCAGCTTGCTGAGTCCGAGTCTTGTAACACTGTTCAATATTGCATCTATCTTCTATTAAAATGTAACAACTGAAAAGAAATAAATTGCATTGGAATGAAATTTTAGAAACGAGATTCTATATGCATCATCACTAAAATTAGAATATTTGCCCTTTAAATAGACAAGTGCATCATCACTAAAATTAGAATAATTGCTCCAAGTTAAGCTTACAACTCATTGGTGTGACACTCAGTTTGACTGAACAATCAATTAGCCTGACTGAACAATCAATTAGCCTGACTAATCAATCAACTTAATTTAACAACCAATAAATTCTAATCAAGGTAATTGCGACTAAGCCACATGTACACATCACTCAAGTCTCAAGTAGTTAACTGGGCTCTAAAGACTCCTTATTGTTTTCACACCTTTCAATGCGAACGTAAAATGGACAAATGTGCGGTAAAACCGCTTTTCGAATTAGAAGGGGAAGCTCCCTATAAAATAAAACTAACCTAAAACTATACAGAATTTACAGTGTTTTCAGAGGTTTTTCATACTTGTGCTAAATGAAATAAAAATATGCAATCTTTTTGGGTTTGCGATGTGCAAAAGGCGAAATGCACTTTCAATCACGAGGCAAGGGTTTTGTGTTTTTGACTGAAATTGGAACCTAGATTACACGCTTGCACTATTCAACTAAATTCAGAGGCTAAGCAGGGCAAGTACAATTGGATTGATTAACATATAAGCACAAAATTACGAATGCTATGATTAAATCACACATAAGGCAATGCAAAACCACGATTTATGTCTTTAATTTCGCTGTGACACAATGTTCACAGATTCATTGAAGTGACTTAACTTTAGCACTGATGACAACACATTCCAATAGATTCTTCGAAGCAAGACAAGCATAATGAAATCTATTGAACGAGTAACAGAATTACAAGAACATTTGAACACCAGGTGACTAACAATTCCAGCATAATGAAGGCATGAGAACTTCCTTTTTCGCTGATGTTCATTCACTAGTACAATTGATTTCTCTACTTTGAATACTAAATATTGAAAAATGCTAACTCCTCAAAAGCTAAAAAAGCTAACTCTTATTGAATCCCCTTCCTATGTGCACAAAGCACTTATTTATAATGCTTACAAAGAAAATGCATGAAAATAAAATAACTAGATTCCTAATTCCAATTGAATGTTGTTTGTATGACATGCAAACTTTATTACAATTGATTTGCTCCACTAATTTAAAAACATGCAACCGTAGATGCACTAATGACTAAAATCATGCAAACATGCGATTAAAGCTCACATCCTCCACATGACGGTTGAACAGGATTTGACTTCGGTCAACGCTAAAAATAGTGAACGCCAAAAATATCACAAGAGGCTAAAAATAGAATCCTGGTAGGCAACTCTGGATGTTTCTGATATTGTTGTTTTGACTAAGTTTGGAAAACTTTTGAAACATTGGAATTTTGCCACTTCAGCCAATCTTGGTGACTTGAATCTGATCAATATGAACCTTTTGATATTTGGTTTGTAGGAGTCTTCTGACAAGCATTTGATATATATGTAATATTTGATTGAATTTTGTTTTCTTTGCCGAGGTTCTTGTAAGGCATGTTGAGATTGCCCAAGATGTTGATCTGCCTTTGTTTGGATAAGTGCTTGAATGTGATTTGACTTTGGTGCTAAATGCTAACTCGCCTTTTTCCTTCCAATTGGCTGATCATCCCATGCTCACTAGGATTGCATGAAGTGTTTTTTTTTTCTATAGTGCTGGGACTCCAAATAGAGGTGTTTGAAATTTGGTGTCTTTATCCTTCTACAGGGACGTTGGATCTGCTGCTAGCTGGTTAGAGGTACAGTGAGTGACATTAATAGGTGTTGAGAAACTTATTAGAGCGCGTCAATTTTGTAAAGGCACCTACTTCCTTGAGATGAAGGGTACTTTTTTTTTGGAATGATATTGGCGCAATTTTACCTCTCCATGATTTATCTCCTCTTTCAATTCTCTTTCTAAAGAACTATATCAATGCTTTGTCCTATTCGTGAAATATATCCAAAATCCCTACCAAAAAAACCAGAAACTGACTCATATTGATATGGACCTACAACTACTTTCACTTCTAATGCCTCTTCAAGATCGTCAATAGATGTATTTGCATCCACATCATACACTCCATCAGCACATTGCACTACATAACCTGTTTCGTTTTGAATTTCTTCCTTTGAATAACTTTCATCAAAGATCTCCCGCAACAATTTCTTCAACAACTCCAATGTCACTGTTCCTATTGTTCCAACATATTCATTGAGAACAATTGCCATGTGAACCTTCCATATTCTGAACTCCCTTAGCAAATGCCAAATTGACATAGAATCTGAACAAAATAGGCAGACTTGTGTGCAATACGCTCGACAATTAGCCTTTGCAACAGCTCTACCCATTCAACATAATCCATCATGTCCGTTGTATATGCAATCTCAACAATGTTATCAACACGCCAATCAAAAACAGGTACCTTGGAATATTGGTAGGTATCCCAAAGGTTGTGAAATTTCATCAAGGTGGCTTCAACAAAATCAATAGCAACTACCTCTACAAGAGGAGTCATCACTTTTCCTACAGGCGTGTCCTTGAAATCTGAAACATTTTCAACCATATCGTTTCTAACGCCTTGTAATATCCCACCCCCTAATGGTTTTTTGTGGTTTAGTTGAACCTGATGCGTTTTGGTGTTTTTTGCATTTGACATAAAACTTGCATACATATATAGTAGACATCAAATTTCCACAGTCCATAGTATTGTAATTCTATGCTTCAGGATTACAATAGTTGGACACACGGCGGCCGCTAGACCTCAACCACTCCATTGCCAATCTCCAACAGCAACCAGGCCCCAACGGTCCCTTCCACGACTTGCTAGGTACGCAGTCCGGTTCTCAATGTTCGCCTTCTCGCATTAATGTTTATTTGATCTCGGCCATCTTCGAGCCGTCACCCATAGCTCTCCCCACCATCTCATTGGTTCTCCCAGTCACCCTTCTGCGATTGCCCACCTACCTACCTTTAATTCATCTGCTTCCAAGGATTCCTCAAATCTTAACCCGCCAGCCCTTCTTGTTCCTTGTGTCCCTCGACCCATTAGCCCCTCACACCTATCTCACAACTAGAATAGTCTTTGTTCCTCCCTGTTCCCGAGACCTCATTCTACCCTTCAACCTTGTTTCCCTTCTATTGGTCATAATTTCGCTTCTAATAGACTAATACTATACCTGATTGGGAAAATAAACTAGTTGTCAACCTCTCTAATGTTCCCTTAGACTCCCCTGCCTTCAATTTTTTAAAAAGAGGTTTGGGCTTTGCAATCACCCCGCATTTTATTCCTTATGTTGACTTCTTGGTTGAGATTGAAAATGTAGTTCAATCTCTTCCTGAAGTTATCGCCGAAGAAATCCGTCAAGATTGTGTTGTTGCGCTTAGGCATGCCAAGCCTCCTAAGAGCAATATCCCCAAAACTGAGCTCCTTGCTTTCAAAAGTTCAATGAGCAATAGTAACCTCATCATTGTTAAGGCAGACAAAGGTAATGCCACTGTGATTATGAACAAACAAGATTGTGTCTCCAAGATGCTTGATCTCCTTTTTGACAGTAACATCTACAAAATCTAAACTCTCAACCCCATCTCCAAAATCATGATAAAAGTTAAAACTGCCATCTCTCTCTCTTCCTTTGACAACGCGACGAAAAAACGTCTTCTTCCCTCCAAAGAGTCCACTCCCTGCATCTATAGTGTTCCTAAAATCCACAAGGCCAATATCCCCTTACGTCCAATTGTTGACACTATTGGCTCACCCACTTACAAGCTGGCTGCCTACTTAGCTAAGCTTATCTCTCCTCTAGTGGGCAAGTCTAGTTCCTACATCAAGAATTCTGCCCATTTTGTAGAATTCATTAAGAACAAAAAATTGGAAGAAAGAGACCTCCTGGTTAGCTTCGATGTGGTCTCGCTTTTCACCAAGGTCCCTATACTAGACTCCATTGAAATTATTAGATATAAGACCAACGACGAAATTGCCTCCTTAGTTGAACTTTGCCTAAGATCCACCTTTTTCACCTTCCAAGGAGTTGTCTATGAACAGTTGGATGGAGTGGCCATGGGATCCCCCCTCTCCCCAATTGTTGCTAACCTTTACATGGAACATTTCGAAGAAATTGCTCTCAACACCTTTCCCCTTAAACCGAAATGGTGGAAACGCTATGTTGATGATACCAACATATGTTGGCCCTGTGGTCCTGATTAGCTAGAAGAATTCCACTCTCACCTCAACCACATAGCTAAATGTATCTCCTTTACCAAAGAGCTTGAAATTGATAATGAGCTCCTGTTTCTCGATATTCTGCTCATCAAGAAACCCGACGGCTCCTTAGGTCGTCGAGTTTTTCGTAAAGCTACCCACATAGACCTTTACTTGCATGCTTCCTCTCACCACCACTCGACCCAAAAAGCTGGTATCCTTAAAACTTTAGCCACTAGGGCCTTTTGTTTCTTTGATAAAGATAACTTATACCAAGAACTTGCTCACCTTACCAAAGTCTTTGAATTAAATGGATACAAGAGAAAACCCATCTTGAGAGTGTTTAAACTAGCTAGAACTCGACTTAGCACCAAGCCCAAGGATGCCAACCCTTCCAACCTCCCTGTTGTCACCCTCCCCTACATTGAAGGCCTATCTAACAAAATTTCCAAGATTCTTCTTAAAAAGGGCCTCCAATGTACCTTCAAACCTATCTCGACTTTGAGGACTTGAATCCCCTCACCCAAAGACCCCAAAGACCTTCTCAGCTCAGGTGTCTACAAAATTGTTTGCTCTTGCGGCACCCCCTACATTGGTGAGACATGACGTTCCTTTAGCACTAGGATCAAAGAGCATAGTGCAGATATCAGACTTGAACGTGTTCATAAATCCGCCCTTGCAGAGCACTCAGCCCTAACCAAACACCACATTTGCTTGGAAG
The DNA here is from genome assembly GCA_027924645.1 of Cunninghamia lanceolata. NCBI lineage: Eukaryota > Viridiplantae > Streptophyta > Pinopsida > Cupressales > Cupressaceae > Cunninghamia > Cunninghamia lanceolata. The sequence goes on along the minus strand of BSBN01000766.1, from coordinate 153,054 downwards.
ACAGTTAGATCTTAGTCAAGGAAGACAACTTCTTCAAGAGAAAACTTAAAGAGGCCATAGAGATTAGTAACCACCCATCTAACCTCAATCGTGATGAAGGATGGAGTCTAAGTTTCTCTTGGAATCCCCTTCTAACCCACATCAGAAACCGCTCTCACCTACCTTCTTAATCTCTTGCTTTTGTCCTTTTTGTCCCCCATCCTTCATCTCTTCCCCTTGTTGCACCCATCCCCCTTACCACCCACCTCTCCCTCCTCCCTTTCTTTCCTTTGAGCCCCTTTTTGATTTCCTTTCCCCTGGTTTTCCTCCTCTTTCTCGTCCTTTGATCCTCCCCTGTTCCCCCCCCCTTGTTTTATCTTCCTCTTTTGGTTTGACCTTGTGCGATCCTTCGCCTTTCATCCTACCCTTCCTCTTTCCTTTGTAACATCCTTCACGCTTGTTCCACAGGTGGTGTGGTTTTCTTCTTGTCTTCTCTCTTTTGGGTTCACTGGGTGTGTTGTTGATTGTTTTTGTTGTTGTCCCTATTCTTGAAATCCTTTAGCTTATTTATTAGGTTATTTCATTTTATTCTTTTCCTTCTTATTATCTTCTTTGGTCTTGATGCTTTTTTCCATGTTCCAGTCTAACCGTTGTTTAGTTTTGCACTCTCATTTGATTTTTGAGGGTACAACTTTCCTTTCCTTGGTAGGTATTGTGCTTCTTTTTCTCTCTTCTTCGCTTGTCTTCCTTGTCTTTGGAATGTGTGCTTACTTTTATCCATTATCTTTGTTGTTTTATTCATGGTATCGTTTTTCTTTTGATCCTTTTATATTTATTTAGGTTTCGCATATATAGGTGCATATGTTCACTCACATACATATATAGATATATACATATATATACATATAAATAATAGATATATATTTAAGTAATAGGTATATGTTTATATCTAATTCTATACATACATACATATATACATTCTCACACACACACACATACACACACATATATATATTTGCATAAATTTTCCTAAGTCCTTTTTATCTTGATGTTCTTTCTACTTCGGTTGTTTTTATTCCTTTATCATCTATGTTTATATTTATAGTTTAATTTTATTTAATTGTGTTGTGTTTCTTTTCTTTGGTTTCATTCTTCTTAACCCGCCTTGTGTGTTGTGAGCCATTGTAGGACACTATTTTGCTTCTTGTTCTTTCTGTCCTATTTATTTCTCTGTGTGTGTGCTCCGTCTCTTCCTTTCTTTGTTGTTGTTTTCACCCTCTAGCGCTCTTTCTCTAATTATTTTTGGTTCATATATATATATGTGTGTGTGTGTTTATTTTTTATATTTTTTATTTGATGGTTCGTCTTCTTAGTTTGGGTTGTTTACTAAGGGTTTTTTGTATCTTACCTGGTCACTTATTTTCTATGCTTCATTATTCCTTACCTAGTCGCTTATCTTCTTCGTGTTGTTCGCGTTGGGGGTTTTTGTATCTTGCCTAATCGCTTATTTTCTTTGCTAGATTATTCCTTATATAATAGCTTTCTATATATTCAACACACACACACGCACAAATATATATATATATACTTGTTCGATTACTTTCATTTATTTGTATATATATATATATATATATATATATATATATATATATACTTGTTCGATTACTTTCATTTATTTGTTTCTTATTTATAGGTTGTTCTACCCTTTCGTCTCCTATGTTTTATTTTATATGTTTACCTGTTGCCTTGGTAGAATCTCTTTAGTGCTCTTCTATCCCTCACATTATTTTGATATATATATATATATATTGTTTTCATCAAGTTTATATTTTCTCTGTTATAATGATGCTTTTTTGTGTTTCTCTTGGTGTTCTCTTGTTTCCCGCGCTATCCCTTTACCTCTATTTAGCTTGCCTTGTTTGCATAAACTGTTATTTCTATTCTCTTGCTCTCTACTCTCCTGATGATGGATTATGTAGTGTGATCCGAAACGTTGAGACAAAAGTCATCACACAGTTAAATCTTGAAGCACAGAAGTACATTGCATACATATATTTTTTTCAGAATATAACATGAAATAACAATACCTAGTTGTACATTTTCAATAGAAATGCAATATATAACAAATAGAAACAACACCCATGTAAAGATATGCAAAGAAGATCAAACACTGAACATACCCATTTGCTATTAAGTAGTTATCAGCCTGAAAGTGGACTGTTACAGCAGCTTTAAGCTCATGAAACCCTTCCAAACTTGTATACTCAGTCTATTACATCAGCAAAGCAAGATACAACATACACTAAGGTGAGATGCCTCTTTTGAAGGGCAGAAACAACTTCAAACAGATCGCTGATGACCATTAATGCTGACCCACATCCCACAAAGGTATTGGTATGGCCTGTGGTTGTAGCAACAGCAATAAACACCATCCAAAAGGCTTCCAAATCACTGCTGAAACTCTGTTTTATATCTAAAGAAATCCCACACTCAGCTGGGTGTAGAAACTCTTCCAAAAACCACCTCAAATACTCATAAACATTCCCTATGCTGTACGGCCTTGCCTGGGAAGGTACGGCCAGTATGGGAGGCTGAAAACACAACAAAACACCTTCAAATTCACAGCTAAAGCTTGCAATGCACTCTTCAATCCTCCATAATTATCATGACAATAAACTTGAGATGTATCAATGAAATCCCTGCCGCGACAAGCTGACTATTTGCAAATGAAGCACAGTGTGATCTTTGGAATAAGACCACTCCAAAACACCCTAGAGATGTCTTTCAACCCCGCAAGTGCTCAAACCAACGAAGGATTTCGTTTCATGGGTTGCTGGTTCAAACCCTTGGCACAGCCAAGGAACAAAGCTCATTCAATGAAAATATGCAATGGTAATCAAGAATGGACTTCACTTTTTCTTTTATTTCTCCTTTTCCTCCAAACGCCACTTTTGGGAGTATTATAATATTTTAAATGTTACTTTTTCCCCATAGCCTTGGGTGCCCACCATAAAGACATGACTTCATTCATTTTTAATATTCATTAAGTCCTCAACTTAAAGAAGTCCAACTCATCCCTTCATGAAAGCTGACTGAGCCTCGATGAAGCAATTCTCCGTGGGTCCCCTAAGCACCCCTGGTTAGCCTACGGGAACCTGTGTAGTAGACTAACCTAATGTGTTGTGCTAGCCTAGGAAGGGGACATTAAACACCTTCTTCCTTCTATGAGCGCGAGTTTTGATCTGGTGACGAGGCGCACCTTTGAATAGATGCGACTTTCTTTACATGGAGTGATGTTTCACCTTTACAGGCGCGTTTTCCTCCTCTCTTTGCCACTTAAATTGTTGGCTGAGTGTAAACCTTTCAAACTGGCGTGTTTTGTAATGACCCGAGGCGTTTTGCTGATTGTTGGCATGCCTTGGATATGCATTTGAGGGTGTAGATTCTTCTGCTACAGGCGTTTAGTATGAAGCTTTGAGTTTCTTTGACTAGGTGCGCAAGTTGCAGATGAGGCACGATTTGTTTTGTGAATAAGCGTGACTTCCTTATGAGTGAATGCATGGGTTTCTCTTTCATAGTGCTTTCCTTTTCTTTGATTGGCGTATGAAACACCTGTTTTTGAAGTGCGTTACTAGTTTGAGGAAGGCCCTTTGTCTCTTCGAAGCACGTGTGAGTGTTTTCTCATGTGCTTTTGCTTGTGCAGACGTGGATGATGCAGATAAGGCACATCTGGTTTTAGAATAAGCGCCTTTCTCCTTTCTTGGCATGTTGAACTCTGAATGAGCGTGCTTTCCCCTTTGTTTTGACCTTTTGATAAACTTTACAAGGCGCGCCTTTCCTTTATAGAAGCGTATGGCCTTTGATATGCACACTTTTCTTTTTTGTGAGACCTTTTTGATAAAGCGTGTGCTTTATCTTTTGATCATGCCTTTACATACAATTTTCTTTTTTTTTGATTCGTAAGAGGTGATTTTATATTAATGTAGGAAATTCTAACTTGGCCTGCACCAGGTGAGATCACAAAAGAGGGATCCCATCCCCATAATTTCAGGAAAACATCTAATTTCTACAACCAAGGACATAATGTCCCAAAAACCTTGCTAACTCTTTAATGAAGGCTCTAAAATTAAAACCCAAACTCTACCTAAGATGCAAAAATGCAAAAGAACAAACTACATCTTCAACCAGATTGCGAATGAGCAATACTACTAGCAGTGTTAGCTTGGGAACGCAGCTTATTTCTGATCTCTATTAACTTGAGGATAGCGTTCTCCTTTTTTTGAGCTTTGAGTCGATCAAAGTCACCTCCGTACTTTTGCTCTAAGGATTCAAAATTGGAGTGAGACGAAAGCTATAAACTGTGGCCTCCATCCGTCTTTAGATTGCTATTGCGCTTCTTATTCCTTACTATTTGCCACTCATTTGCGTCTACCTCCATAGAAGATTCCTTTGAAGTTTGAGAACCCTCAATCCCAGCGGTAGGGTTTGTGCATTGATTGGGGGTAGTCACAGAGGTGTCCTTGGAGGGAGGTTTTTGAATGTTACCAATGTTGCCAACAACCGAATCCGGGCTGCAAGAAGCAATCACTAGAGACAAATTCTGATCAAGTTTTGCTTCTGCAGGAGGCTTACAAATCTTCTCCATATTCTTACCACAGACATCTCCCTTTGGAGAATCGCAAGACTTGGGTGTGATGGAAACAAAATAGTGCTTTGGAGAGGTTTCTTTCCACCATGAAGCTTCCCATTTTTCTTGAGATTTCACGGATGGGCATTCTGCAGCAATGTGTCCCGTTTTGTAACAGCTTCTACATCTGAATAATAAACCTTCGTAGTCCAGTGTTTGCACCCAACTATTACCATTTGCATTCAAGATGATTTCAGCGGGTAGAGCTTTGGAGGTGTCCAACTCGACCAAAATCCTGGCAAAGGTTGTGTGTAAAAAATCCCTTGATTCCTCATTTGTGCAAATGAAACTTCCCAGAGTATTGTCGATAGCTGCAAAACTGGATTCAAACCAGTAATGAAGAGGGAGGTTTGGAAGGCGAACCTAGATAGGCATTATTGTAAATGATTCTGTGGGTGGATCAAAGTTTGGATGCCAAGATTTTAGGAGAAGCATACTTTCGCTCCACATCCAAATTTGGTTGAGGATGACATTTTTGTCTTTCTTGCTATCAAAGACTACTGTAAAAACCCTTTTGCACTCAGATAAATTTCCAGATTCTTTTCCATTAGAGGACCCCAAGATTTAGAAATCCAATCATGCAATGCGGGGAGGCTAGGCCACATTTGACTAAACCTACCAATTAACCCATACTCGGAGAAAAATTCTTCATTCTCACATAGTTCTTTCAGCAAGTTAGAATCATAAATCAATTCAAATGGTTTACTCGGGATGTGAACCGCCCTCCAATTTTTGATGCCTGAAAAACTTGACTTTGGTGAGAACCCAAACGGCACAGTTCCAGATCTAGGGTTTCTCTGGAGAGTGTCGGACATGGGTTCAACCACGAAACGCTCAGCATATCCCATCCCCTTCTTTACCGCATCTACAAAAGGGGTTTTTGAAGTAGGTTTTTCAACAGGAGGAGAAGTACTGGTGAACGAAACCATCCTGCAGCCTCGCGTATCCTTGAATGTCCTAACCCACATGAGAGATGCGGACGCCCGAGGGATTTTAGCAGGAGCGTCTCCAGATTTGCAAGCGGCCGGAGCCTCCGAAGTTGATGAATGCCCCTCACCCCGCAGGTTTGCGTCCTCTCCAAAACCCCTGACCTCACAATTCGATGAAACCCTCGGCAATGCTGGAAAGATCGACAGCGATGCCATTTTTTTTCCCTGGGGTACTATATTATAATAATATAGATGACTTTTATTACCCAATGAAAATAACCTTTACATACAATTTTCATTTTTTGATTTTTATGATATTTTTGTTTATTACTATTAATAATAAATATAATTAAATATAAATAATAGATATTAATAAAAATAAAAATGTTTTATAATTTTTAATTTTTAAAAATTTTAACACTTGAACCTTAATTTTAATAATAATTAATAATATTAATAATCATTAAAAACAATTATTATTTAGCAATTAATAATTAAAATCAACACAAAATTATTATGATATGCCATAAAAATATGATACGACGGAAATCGACTTTGACACAAAGAACAAAATTGATGACAATACAAACATTTTAGATTACAGAAAGACGACCTTAAACAAGACTTTTGACATATACCAATAACAACTTGATGATGAAGATTGAAGATAAGGTTACGAGTAGACAAGATGCTTGACCAAAAATTGACAATTTCTGCCTTTTGACGAATGACTCTACATGTGATGATAGGTGATGAAGATTTTTGTATCTCAATCCGAGTTTCAGATTGGGTACAACACTTGTATAGCTAATGCAGTAGCATCCTTGGGTTGGAGCAATCTTGTATCAACCAAAACTACATGTTGTGGTTCCTCACACACAGGCCTAACTCATGCATGCCCTTGTGTTATGGTAGTTTGTTCATGTGTTGGCTTCACTTGCATTCGTGTGTTGTTTGGTGTTTGGGCGGATATGGCGTCCCGCACATCCTATGTTGGTGCAACCTCATTTGAGTATTGCACAGGCCTTGTTAGTTTGGCACTCTTTGCACTTGTGCATGTTTGCATAAACATGAGTTCTTTTTTGGCATTGAACCTAGTAGGTATTCTATTGTATAGTCCCATTGCACATTATTTTCTCTTATCGCAACTTGTTTCTAATGTGCGGCATGAAGAGATTAGTGGATGTCAGATGTCAAAAAGTTGGTCATTTTGTTAGGATACTTTTTTCAGATAGAAGTGATTGCATTTTCTAATGGTTGTTTACTCGCTAAGTGGTTTCTCAACCTAACATGGAGTAAACGGAAATATACAGTAACAAATATAAAGCATAAGATTCATACCAGAATTGCACAGAATAAAGCATTATTTCCATTCATTGAATATATCAGTATTACATCACAATATCACCATGTCGGGTCCCCGACTACAAAGGATTGAACCAATATATAACTGGCCGAGGTTGGTTGAGATACCAACTATCGGCAACGACTACACAACTAGCTAACTGTCGGGGTTAATTCCTGATAACACTCATAATAAACTAACTGTGCACAAGTATTATTTAATTCATTATTATTTACTTGGCCAAATAAGACTACGACCCACTACGATTCTAACCGACTATGGCCGTCTACATCACCCCCCCCCACAAAACAAGTCGTCTTCTAGACGACATTACAACCAAAAATGAGGGTGAGTGACCAATAAAATGAACTACTGAGAAGAAGGGTGGCGTGGAGACGTCCCTGGATGAATTGAGGACGTTGTGGTGGATGTTGGCGACTGCGACTCGTGTAGTCTCTAGAACTCCCGTCCCTTCATTGCAAGCTGCGCCTCCAAGTCCTTCACCTTCTGCGTTGCCTCCCTCATCTTCTGAGCTGCATCTCTCTCTACCTCCGACACCCTGGCCTCTAAGGCTGATGCTCAAGCTTGCTCTACATTGCTAATCTGAGTTTGCTAAGCCAACTATTACTGAAACTTTTGCCCATGTTAAGACCTTCAAAACTATGCCAAGCTTCATGGCGCACATCATTTTTCTGACGATGAAGAATTTCACTGCCTCAAGAATTCGTACAGCTTTAGCAACAGAGGGCGGATAAAATTTGTATCAAATAACTCCAACTCGTACGACACAGCAACTCGTATGCATGAAGCCCTTCATACTGCCTTTCTAACTCGTACGGCGTAGACAAATTCTTGAGATTACTGGCAATTCGTAGCAAGACACTCGTACGGACTCATAGTACTTGTACGGTAGCAAGGTACTCGTACGACTCAACTTCTCTCGACTTCGTTCGGCCTCTGCAAACTTTGTACGATAGGAGAACTCGTTCGTACGACAGAATGAAGACTACCGTATGGCAGGAAAGAGCACTCAATGAACCGTCATACGACTCTTGGCAACTTCAGATACTCGACAGAAAGAAACCTTATTCATATCGTGCCAAACTTTAGTCATACGGTGGCCAAAATACTAAAAAACCTTCGTACTCATATGACTCGTACGACATAAAAAGTAGTCGTACGGTCTGATTTTTCGTACGACAAGGTAATAAAGGGTTGTATGGCTTGTCGTACGACTCCAATTTAATTTAATTTATTATATATATATATTTTTCAACTTTTTCTTTTTTTTTTTTCAATTTTTTCAATTTTTCATTTTTTTTTTCAATCTATTTTTTCCGCTTTTTCCAATTTTCTTTTCATAGAAAACTAAATCGAGCTTTTCTATTTCAGTCCGGCAGGGTCCACCTATTATTTGCGGTAGAAATTTCTTGTCCCCTAATATTTTTCCCTTCTTCGCAATGTCCTTGTATAATATTTTTCTTTCTTCTGAAATTTTGCTGTGAGGTTGATTTGACTGTACGACAAGTAGTTGTACACTCCAAATTAAATATTTTAATTTTATTACTCGGAGACGTACCTTTATTAATTTGTCGAATTGTTGTCTTTTGCAAACCGTGTACTACATTCTGCACACATAAACTGTCCGACTTTTTACAATCATCTTTTCTCTGTTGCTTTTTACCGATCGCCCTAACTTCAAAAAAATTTCAGTTTAAGGAAAGTGTTGCATAATCCTTTTCATTCAGTATGGTCTCCTTCTCCCTTGTCTTGCTCCTTGTACCAATGGCATTCTATGTACGCACAATTCAGGAGGTACGCCTTTCAGGGCCTTGTATGTCCATGCGAAGGCGTCTTTGTATTCTGTGAAAATCTTGAATGTTGTTGCCTTCAACACTGGATTCCAATCGTCTCCGACCAGGATCATACGAGGATTATCGTCTCCAAAATTGACTTTCATGTTCGGTTCCTTGTACTTGATCACCTTGTCTCTTTCGAAGTCGTGTGCTGGTGTGTCATCTATTTTGGGCACTCCTTATATTCTTCGTACTCTGGAGGGAACGTCCGACTTGTTGACACTCTGTCTTCTTCCCTTTCAGTTTCTTTGATTTGCAACATGTTACAGTCTTGCTGGAATACCTCATAGTCCTCCATCTGCCAGTGGAATAATCCGTTCAGTGAACCTGTCTCGTCCTCCGAGCATTCATAGAGGTCTAGAATACCTTCGTCGTTCAGCTCTATAGTTCCCCTTTTTTCCTCCATTTCGCATCCTCCCGATTCTGAATCGGATTATGCCAGTTCTTCGCTGATTGTTTGATTTATCAGGTCGATCACATACTTTCTTCTGTTGCTCTCTATGGACAGTGTGTTTCTCTTCCAGTTATGATCTGCTCTTGCTGCCACTAGCCATCGTCTTCCGAGCAACGCGTTGTACGCCTTTTTCTGCACTGGACTGACTACGAAGTTTAGCAAGAACGGTTGTGTCCCGATCGTTACCTTTTGTTTCACCAGTGTTCCCAACAGCTTGATGCCATGCTGGTCGGTGCCCATCAACTGGAATGTTAGTGGCCAGAGTGTAGGTTTCTCGAGACTCTTCCATGTGTCTTCAGTTAGTACGTTAATTGCTGACCCTCCGTTGACGATCGTGTTTGTTAGGATTTTCCCTCCAATCTCCATTTGTACAATCGCCGACCTCTTCCCGATGTTTACTGTCAGCAAAATTGGGTTGATGGCTTGTTCACCTTGCGGTGGTGGTTCTGCTATTAACTCCTTTCGGCCTTCTTGTCGCTGTCATTAGTCATCACTGACTACGTTCGTGATTGCCATTCCAAGTTGTGGCATAGCCTGGAGAAGGTCGGTCACCTTGATGGGTACGGAGGTTTGTAGTACCTGTCCTATGATATTGTTTTCTGCTTTTGACCTCCAGGAGGTACTTGGGGTTTCTAGAGTGGTCTTTTATTCCTTCGTCATCGCCCGCTCCACTTCTGCTTTCGCGTCTTTCATTCTTTGCTTTTCCGTACGTGGATTTGGGTAGATGACCTTCTTTGTTTGCGCTCTGGTGGTGATCGCTAGTACTTCTTGGCTCTGCTCCTCCACATTTAACATATTGATGCTTTTTTGTTTGGGGCAATCGTTGTCTTCATGATCACCCGGTCCACACCATTTGCACAATCTTCACCCTGAACTTTGACCATTCTGGCATTCCCTGGCAAAGTGGCCCCATTTGATGCACTTCCGACATTGTATCATGGGCCTCCCTTTGCTATCATATTGTATTTTGCTTCTAGGGTTGTTGTTACCTCTTTTGTTATTCCAATATCCTCCAGGGAATGCATTGGGGTTGTTCTGGGGTTTCAGTGGTGTGTTTGGCAGGGTTGACTGCTCTCCTTGTGTGAAGAGCACTTGCGTACTCCTTGTTTTTAGGTTGTATGGGCATTCCTTGATGGAATGTCCCATCACTTGGTAGATATTGCAGAACAGCTTCTTCGGGCAATTTGCTTTTGTGTGTCCTTCCCCCTTATAGTCGGTGCACCACAGTTCTCTGGCTTCTTTCATACTTTCGTTGTCAGCGTTCAATTCCTTCATCATCCGCATCATGTCTTTTCTTAGTGCTTGGACGGTTTTTGACTCACCCTCGCTGCTGTCGTTCGTACTCTCCTCATCATCCATCTTCCTCTTCCCTTGGGAGGATGTTTTGTTTCTACTTTCTATATCCATCGCCTGATTGTACGCTTCGGCGTACGATGATGGAGGTGCGACTTTCATTTTCTTCCTTAACGACGGGAGCAACCCTTGATGAACCATCTTTTCTTCAGATTGTCGGCTGACTGAGTCTCCAGTTTCACCAACAACTCCTTGAGCCTGCGATTATAGGCTCGCACGTTCTCGTGTTTTCCTTGCTTCATGTTGTAGATCTTTGCTACAATTTCATTGTCATCTCTGAGAAGTTTGAATTCGTTCTCGAATGCCTTCTTTAGTACTTGCCATGAGGCTTTATGTGCTACTTCCAGTTCGGTATACCAGTCTATGGCTATGCCCCTCAACGTCATTGGGAATGCTCTCAGCCAATAGTTTTCATCTTCTTGCCCATTGGCTATCCATATCATTTTGCAAGTCTTGCAATACCGTACTGGATCGTTTAACCCGTTCCCCATGAATTTCGACAGCTTCTGCCTCTCGTTGGCTGGTGGAGTCACCATGTTTCTTCCCCGATACCCTCCCTATGCGTTAGATCTGATTGGATTGGTTCTCCCACAACGTTCCGGTGCCTCTCTTGCACTCTCGCCCACGTATGGGTCTTCTCCACGTCTCTTCTCAGCGTCCTCTGCACTTTGAGTCTCCTGGGGTTCGTTCCGGTACTCTCTGCCCAGGGGTCTTGGGTTCAGATCCTCCAATCCTCGACCCTTCGTCGTTCGACATGGACAACTCTCGGATGCGGCATATGTTGTTTTCAAGCTCTTCTATCAATTCATTTTCATTATTTTTTTCTTTTTCTTTATTGTCATCAGTGTCCTGAAAGTTTCTTCGTCGGTTTCCTCGATGAGGTTTTGGTGCAACTCAGTAGTATCTTGATTTATTTCATGAAGATTTTCATTCACTTCCTCAACAATTTGTTTCAATCTCCTTCGGTTCTCTTGTTCCTTTAATCTCAGTGATCTTCGTACTCTTTCCTCAAGTGTTTCTTGCCCGCTTGGTACTCGATTCTTGTCTTTATTGAGACATATGGGCATTAATTGACGATTATATGGGCATTAATTGCCGGGAGTACATCTTTGGCTAGTATCACGTTCTTCCTCCTCTCGTTTACTTCTCTCCTTGTACCGTTGTAGTATTTGTTGCCTTCGTCGTTCTTGGTCACTCTTAGCACGAAGGTCTTGTAGGATGATGTAATGGCGAGCGATCAACCTTGGTAGTCGGTTGAGGAGGTGGTTGACCTCTGGGTTGACGTGCAGTCTTTCCCAGATGACCTCCTGAGGGATCTCTCGCCTAAGAGCCTCCCTCTGTATGTGATCCCTCAACAAGATGTCCCACAGGTTGACCAGAGCCTCCGTCAGAGCGTCTTCACGTTCTTCGTTTGCTTGTACTGGCTATTCCGTTGGTTGACCCATCACGATGCCATTCTCCCGTCTGGGTGATGTTTACCAAGTTCACTTCGGCAACATCGCCAAATGTTTACTTGCTAAGTGGTTTCTCAACCTAACATGGAGTAAATGGAAATATACAGTAACAACTATAAAGCATAAGATTCATACCAGAGTTGCACAGAATAAATCATTATTTCCATTCATTGAATATATCAGTATTACATCACAATATCACCACGTCGGGTCCTTGAGTACAAAGAAGTGAACCAATATATAACTGGCCGAGGTTGGTTGAGATACCAATCGTCAACAACGACTACACAACTACCCAGCTGTCAGGGTTAGTTCCCGATAACACTCATAATAAACTAACTATGCACAAGTATTATTTAATTCATTATTATTTACTTGCCCAAATAAGACTACGGCCCACTACGACTCTAACCGACTATGGCCGTCTACAATGGCTTGTCAATTCTAGAAGGTCAAAAGAATTTCAGGTTTTAATTTATTGAGGAATGGCTGATTGTTCTTGTTGTAGATGGCACTTGGCTGATTGGATTTCCACTTGAGCGTGCATTTATGGTGAGAACCTATTTCTATCGTATGTGCCAACATAGGTTGTTGGCACTATATAATGGGTAGCGTAGTGTGATCGGGTGACACAAGATGGGCAACCCATTGTAAAACTTTTCATTTTCTCTGCTATCTTAATCTTGTTTTCTTGTTTGATCTCTATTGTTCTTAGCTTTTGTTGTCTGCAGTGCTTGCTTGTTCGACAATTGTTCATTCAACCCACAAGCAATTGTTGCACTAGTTGGTATCAAACCTAGCGTTCTCAGACCTAGAGTTGAGCTCATGAGAGTTTAATTAACCTAAGCATCATGTGAAGTGTTGTTGCATTGTAAATGGACTAGATAAGATGGTTCATAGAGTAGGGAGAGGAGGTGCAACAAACCAACAAACAACCTGTGTCATAGATCATGCTAATACCTTGAGAGCCATTCAAGCTTAGCTTGAGGGCATTGAAACCGTACAAAGAAGACGTTTGGTGGCGATGGAAGACATTAGTGACAATGAAAGAGCAGATTGTGATGTGCAAGGTGGTGTTGTGGATCTAGATGATGTTGAGAACATCATAGCAAAGGAAAAATTTGCTATCACCTTGATGAAGGTAGGGAGCTAGTTGAGATTTTATCTCCCAAGCTACTTGGGAAGCTTAAATCCGAAGAAGCTGGTTGAATGGATCAATGAGTTGGATAGATACTTCAAGATTGAAGTAATCAAGGACCTGAAGAGAGTCAAACATGCCGCCATGAAGTTGAAAGCGCATGCTTCCTTGTATTACGACTTGGTCTAGAAGAGTCGTGTATAGAAGCACAAGATCTCATAGTGGGATTGGATGCTTACTAAACTTAAGGGGAAGTTTATGCTGATCAACTATGTGCTTGATCTATGCAAGAAGATCCAAAATCTATGCCAGAGGGAGACATTCGTGAAGGAATACACTGAGGAATTCTACAAATTATGCATTCCTGTTGGTCATGTGGAAGATGACACTGAGAAAGTGTCCAGGTATGTAAATGGATTGCACATTAATCTAGGATGAGATGTGCTTGCATATGATTTCTAGTCCATCAAGGAGGCCTACCAACTAGCACACAAGGTGGAGGAGAAGTTCTCCCGTGGACAATAGAGCGTGTGCAACAGTGGTAGGGGCAAGGATGGGAAGAGCAAGTAGATTGCAGGAAGGCATACATTTGTGCTCAAGTAGAGTGTAGAAATTAGTGGCATTGTGCAAAGTACAAAGCATGAGAAAATCTTCGACTGAGGTGAAGATAGAAAACGAGGTTGTGGGAAAGGCTTTGGTGGGACTTGCTTTAGATGTGGGCAAGCAAGTCATCATGTGTTGAGTGTCTAGGCGTGAGAGTAGGGTCACACAAAGAAGAGTGTCCATGTTGTGCAAGTTGAAGAAGTGTTGAGAACATGGTAGACGCATATAGTGAAAGCATAAACATAAAGTGTACAAATCTGATTAACCGATTCGATTAACATGTGATTAGCCCTTAAATTTGAAATATAACATGGAGAAACACATATAGTAGAAAATTAATATTAGCAATAACATGATATTGGATATACATGGAAAAACGAAACCCTTTTGGGAAAAAAACGAAACCACCAAAGGGACATCGAGTTTGTATTAATCTCAACAAAGTATGTACATCAATACAACCCAGTCTTACTCTTTAGTTTGAAAGCATTCTAGTAGCATAACAATACTTCACATGCATAACACTATGTAACCTCTATCTCATGCCTTTGATTTACATAGCAAAGGGAAATAGGAAACCTAAGTGGTTTTAGAAATTAGTGGCCACCGAAACCGTGGTCCACAAGCAAAAACCCACACCCCATTATGCAATTAATCAAGTACTCAAGATAAATATCAATTAATACATCCTAACTCCCAGTAGACACACTTGCCCAAGACTAGCATTTCATGATGAACATAACTAATGAGGACCCCACCAGTTATGATAAGAGGCTCCACTCATCCCAAGGTAACTTCCAAGTGGTCCATGAGAGAGATGGACAATTACATTGATGAGTGATGACTGTAAATCTCATTGTTGACCTTCTTCCATAGCTTCCTTATTCAATGCATTACAACAATATCCCAAGTATCTTGGAGAATAATATTAAATAAATAATGCCTGCATGTTCATGTATCCCATTCCAAGATGTTTTGAGTCAACCATAGTTCGCATACGTGGACTTGGCAAACCAAAAATTTCCGACTCGACAAAACTTCACAATTTTAAAATTACTTAAATTTCTTTCAAAAATACATTTTATGCAAAATTTAGTTACACAATGTATCAAATGAGTCTATAAAATGTTGGGGAAGTGTTTTCTATTAGATTTGAATACCAATAGAGTACAAATCGCATCATCATGCAAATACTATAGCTTGTTGATAACTATTAGGAATTTATGATGGTTGTCTTTGAAAATCATCATCATAAATTGCATATTTAGGCAAGTTACAAATTACAAGATTTTACAGTTTCCTCTTCCCTGCCTTAGTGAAAAAATTAGGGAGAGGGTCTAGTCCTCTCAGTCGGCTACGGCTCCTTGATCGGCCTAGAAGGTTGCACCTATGGTTCCATCCTACTACTAGATGGCAATGACGCCTCCTTTGTCACATCAATGTCATCCAATCCAATCTCTCCTGCTTTTGTTGCAACCACATCCTCCATAGCCTACCTCTTGAAATTAACAATATCATCGTCTATAAACAAGGAGGGATCCTCATCCTGCACGGTCCAATCACTATAGGGATCGGTCTCACCCAAATCAATAAGCTCTTCTAATTTGTCCTCCAACTTTCTTGTGCGAAGCCGAAGGTTGTATTGCACAAAAACTAGGTCATTGTGGTGTTGAGTCAACCTATTGTGCTTTTTTGTGTGAATGAGATCAAACAAACTCTATTAGCACTCACAACTAGAAGTACTACAAAGTTGAGACAAAATTCAGAGGGCTAGCTTTTGAGATTTGGGGAATTTCCACCCAAATCTCCCCACCAAAAACTTGCAAATAAAATATTCAAGAGTTCGTAAGAAAGAAATATTTTATTAATAATTGTAATTTGTAATTTGTAAGATATAAGACTTCAATTTTCGTTACCTAGTGTCTGGGTGGATCTTTTTCAGATAGCTAGTGGTGAAGAAAAGAGCTTCCCCCTAGCTTGCTTATAATTTTGAAACTCTGAAATAATGAGGTCTCTCACCTCAAGCTTGGGTGTCATCCTCTCAATGCACATTGAGAGGCCCTCCATAACCTCCCTATTAGCATTTGTGAATGTATCAGAGAAGAAAAACTTGGGTTGAGGTAATACCCTATCGCATGAATGAGTTGGTGGAGTTAATCTCTGTTGCCGGGTTCTCCTGCCTGGGAGCCAGGTCCCGTACTGTCTGGGAGCGGGTCTCAGAGCGGTGACGGGAGCGCCCAGGGAGCAGCAGCGCTACCTGGGCACTCCGAGCGGATAAAATAAAAATTTTAAACATAAAAAAAGTGATTTGTAAAAGTTTATAATATTAATAAGTTTATAATATTATTAAACACATTAATAATATTACAATTTACAAGTATGTGTTTATAATATTATCCATGATATCACGTTTTTAAGTTTTTTAATGTGTTTTTAAGTATGTGTTTATTATAATTTATTATTATTATAACATACTATATTATATTATATTATATATTATAATGTTATATTATTATAATATATATTATATTATTATATTATAATATTATATTATATTCTATATTATAATATATATTATATTCTATATTATATTATATTATTATATTATATATTATTATAATATATATTAAATTATATATATACTAATAAATATATTGTTGTATATAAATAAATAAATATATAGTACAGCCGTACCCAAAGCAAAAGAAAAATCCTCGTACCAGAACCCCACTCCTGCACCCGTTCCTGTACCAGAACCAGCAACTTAGGAGTTAATTGTTCCACCTCAGATCAATGATCTACCAAATGGTCGCAAATCTACTTGTGTCCCCCTTGTAATAGTTTTGGATGGCCACTTTGGCCCTATCCATGCCCTCATAAATGTATCCCATTGGGTTTCGCTCTCCATCCACTAAGCGCAAAGCCCTCACAAAAGGCTCCAACAGCTACAAAGTACAAATCAGTTAAAGTTACAGACAAGTTACAATTAAAGTAAATGCTATTAAAAATTTAAAATAAAGAACTTAATTTGAAATTTAAATTTAAGTTTGAAGTTACCTTGACGATCTCTGTAGGTCTCTTCACAAAGGCATCATCAAACGCTGTCTTTGTGGTCCTCTCTCCATCAATCTTCTTTAATTATGTTGAGTCTAGCCATGCTTGACTCACAAACATTTGCTTCAAGGATGTTAGTGAACTACAAATAGTTTGCTACAAGAGAAAGTCAGTTGTAAACCTTTTAACACCCAGTGGCACAAGTTTTTTTTCTCCCTTGGTGTGATCTCTTATCAAGTTGAGAACCTAAGGGTGATTATAAATATATTTTGTGATATTTCATGCATCTTCTACAATCGGTCTCACCCAATCAATTTTGCCTATGTCCTCCAAAAGAAGGTCAAAGCAATGGGCTGCACAAGGGGTCCAAAAGAATGATGGATGCTTCCTTTGAAGCAATCTTCCAGCTGCCATGTATGTCCTTGCATTGTTAGTGACAACTTACACAACATTCTATATGCTCACCTTTAAAACAATCTCCTCCAACATGAAGCTTAATGTTTTTGCATTCTTTATTTTGTCGGAGGCTTCCACTAACCTAAAGAATACTAGCTCATCATTTGAAGCCACCGAAAAACTTGATGAGGATATGGTTCCTTCCATTCTTCCACCCATCTGAAAGAATGGTGCATCCGAACTTTTGCCACTACTTCTTTTGATCTTCCACAATTGTCTTTGAATCTACAATAACATCTTGGAGCAACCTCCCACTCAACTCTTTTGGAGAGGGTGCCTTGTACCCTTTCCTTGCAACTGTTAATGTTGTCACCAAATATTCCTAGTATGGGCTCTTTGCCATGTTGAAAGGAAGGTGGTTGTAATACCAAAAATTTCTATATGCCTTATCTACTTGTGCACCTCCTTGTTCCACCTTGTACTTTGCAATGAAGGTTGTGCTCTAGGTGTGTTTCTAGGCACAAAAAAGCTCTGTGACTAAGCTATACTCGAGTTGGATGATGTGGATGTGCCATGTATACGTGGACCATGACTAGAGCCCACAATACTAGTCGTATATACTTTGATTTTTGCTGCTGAACTAAGTTACCAATCTTGGTATGGGTTCGGGGGTTCGGTTCGCGGATTCGGTCAAAAAATGTTTTGGGTGTGGGTTCGTCCATATATATATATAAAATAAATAATATATATATATATTATTTAATAAATAAATAAATATAATATATATATATATATATAATATTTATATTTATTATTTATTATATTTATATTTAATAAATATTTATTTTTATTTTTATTTAATAAGTATAAATATATATAATAATATATATATTTATAATTATTAAATATAAATATAAATATAATAAATAATAAATATAAATAATATATATATACTTAAGCACCTAATTAAATTTTTAAATGGTAAATTATAAAAGACTTTTCTTCATCCCGATAAGGGGATAGTTCATTAATGAGTTAGCATTTCAATGATGGCAGAGTAAGGTGGCAACCCCTGTGGCACGTGAGATAGGAAGGATGGCAGGTTTCTGTTCATATCTAAGGGTGGCGTGTGACAGTAGACAAGGTGTTGGCTGGAGTAAAGGGTGCTTCGGTTTCCAGTTCTGCATTTCTCTCTGCAGGGTTGCTGTGGGTAAGAGGATGGACGCAGGAGCAAAGGGCAGCTTGGGTTCCAAAGGCAAGCAAGTGATGGGGTCTTCATCCCGGTGCAGGCAAATCCCTCGCTCAAGCGTAGATAGGTTTATTGGAGGCCGAATGAAACGGAAATACACTTCGTGGAGGCGTGTGAGGAAGGTCCCGATGGAGGCTGCGATGGACGGTTTTATAAAATAAATTGAGGAGTTCAAAAATCCACTGCTGCGGGATTGGCTGTTCCGTCTTCTCAAGGTGGCGAAGGAGGTGGACGGGTAGGGGGGGTTAATGTCCGTGAGGCAATGGCTCACCTGCTGCTAGACCCAGGAATGTCCAGAGGACGATGGAATGTCTTCGGGGCTGCGCAGTCCATTGCGGTGGCGACCATGCTTTCGGTGGCAGTGACATCGGTGCTGACCCATGAGGATTTGGCGGAAGCGTCTATGCAGGCAGGAGAATTCCATGAATCCTCCATGGGGCATTTACACGATATTTTGCAGAATGTTCTGGATTCGAGGAAGATATTGGAGGGGGTGGCGGCTAAATTGGAGGTTTCAGTCCCTGTTCGAGCCAAGCTGATATACAGTTGCGCCTGTGCTGACGAAGGAGTTGTGGATTTACAGGCAAAACTAGATAAGTAGGACTGGTTTAGGTGTTTCTGTTTAATGTCTATAGGATAGTAACGACTCTATAATAACAATTTTTGCTAATGTTTGCTGGGAGTAAGGGCCGAGGTAATTTGCCCTACTCTCGTGACTGTTAATTCTCCGTAGTCAGACTGGTTAGATTCTGTTGAATGTTTGTTGTTAAAGATTGAAGGGTTCGGCCCTATGTCATGTCCCCTCTTTAGCATTGTCTAGCAGAGACATGAGAGTTGGCCTATCATCCGGGTTCCCGTAGGTCAGCGGAGTGGTTAGGGGACCTATCCAGAGGCAGTGTAGCTTGGTAGGGAGCTTTACAGGCCTTTCCAGACAGTTTGCGACAGTTTCCTATTTTTTAGGAAGGGTTCCTATTTTTAGGGTTTGACTGAGAGTTGACCAGGAGGCATCAGGGGACCTCCAGGACCATTTTTGGAGTTTTGGTCAAATTCCCTATTTTTTAGGAGGTATCCCTAAATTTTAGGGAGGCACTGTCAGTTAGCATGACATGTGGCGACATCACCAGTGGCGTGGGCTACAGCAGTTCTCAGTTCTGAATGGCCAGGTGATGGAATTGGAATAATTATTGAATATTAAAATGTGGCTTTAATATTTAATAAAAATAAAATAAAGTGAATAACATGTCACTTTATATTAATAATATATTAAAAGGACCCCCACCTAGATGACACAATGTTGTGTTAAAAAGGTGGTCTTTTAATAATGAAGTTGGACCCTCAACTTGGGCGCCCAACTTATGAGTTTTCATTAATAAAGAATCTTTCAAAGATTCTTATTTGTGATGCCTTCTTGAACCCTAAAGTGGACGCCCAACTTGGAAGCTTCATAAAGTGAGTTTGGATTCACTTTTTCATTATCTTTTGCATATCATTTTGAAGCTTCACGGCAGCTCTGAACTCTGAGGAAGGGGGCAGTAGCATTCAGTCTCTTGGGAACGAAAACTCTTAGGGATTTTGGTGAATTGGACGACAACCTAGTTCATGCTTGTGGGAGGCCTACTCTGGGTCTTCTTTTGTGCATCATTGGACAGTTTCTAGGGCATTCTATTGCAGATCTAAGATTGCAGTAGCACTAAATCAGCATTATTCTTCAGATCCCTCATTTTCAGTTGCATGCATAGCCTCTTCTAGGCCAATACTATCTTTGTATGCAAATGGGGTTGCAAATCAGGTTTTACATTGAATAAAAAATACAGATCTGATGGGTATGTGCCTCAAATTCTTAGCTGATGCTTTTCTATCATTTACCATTTATTTTTAGTTCATTTTAATATGAGATTGCAGCTGCATGTATATCTATTTGCTATATTGGCAAATACACATTTCAAGAAAACTAAAACCGCTTCTGCATCTTCTCTCTAGTCTGAAAGAACACAAAAAATTTAATAAAAATCATAAAACAAATAAAATTACAAAAACAAATACTTCATTTCAGCAAAGGGATCCATCAGGGATCTTTCAGTGGTATCAGAGCCTTTGACCTGCCAGCCTGTGGGGTTTAGAAAATTGTTTTCTATGCATACAGACAGGTATTACACACGCAGGACAGCCCAAAACGAGCTTGGGATTGGTATGGCAGAGGAACCAGTTATGGCTGAAGAACAGAGGAATGCCAGGAGAAATCAGGATGAGGAAGAGAGAGAAATGATGAGAACCCTCATCAACACTCAGCCTAGGATTGCTTAGACCCTTGACAGGATACAAGATGCCTTGGACCGGTTGGAGTTAGATAGAGGCAGACGGAGCAGATCAGTATTTGTGGCGGGGAGTCAGCGTAGTCACAGGTCACACGCATCAGCCAGGAACTCCCATCATTCCCCTAGGCGTGGATAGGCCAGGGATAGACCCTTACTTCCTCAGTTTGCACCAGGTGAACGGCCAGCACAGGTAGATCCACCAGAGGTGGAATTTCAGGATTTAGTCATGGCAGCTACAGCTGAGTGGAGAACCCTACCCCTTGAGGTCAGGGATGTCTTTCCTTTTCCACAGTATTGTGCACAGCGCAGAGATTTTGCCAGGTTCAGAGGAGACTGAGGCACCAGACCACAACAGCAGAACTATGACCTTAGTAGAGCTACCGGGAAGATCACGTTGGCTACATATGATGGTACGGGTAGTACGAGTGCACGTGCTTGGGTGCACAAGCTGGACATATATTTATCCTTGAGACCCATGCCTGAGCGTGAGGCTATTCAGTTTGCTGTCTTACATTTAGATGGGGTTGCCTACGATTGGTGGCATCATGGATTGGTCACCCAGGATCATGCCTTGATTCATTCCTATGGAGAGTTCACTGAACGACTCATTACCCGGTTTGACCGTAAGGACACAGAACTCTACTATAGGGAGTTGGCACATCTTAGACAAACTGGACATGCAGAAGCATATGTTAATGAGTTCCAGCGTATTGCAGTTATGGTACCTGATATGCCCCAGAGACATAGCGTGATGTTATTCATTGAGGGGTTACAGGATAGGCTTAAGGGATTGGTACGTGCCTTCCAGCCGGCCACTTTTAAGGATGCCATTGATGTGACCTTGAGATTGGACACCACTCCCACTTATCAGTCAGATAAGAGGCCATTTAGGGAATCACGGCCTATTCAGAGGGCCAATACTTCACAGTTTAGAGATGGACAGTCAGCTAGACCTCCTAGGATGGATCAGGAGTCACGGAATGATTTGAGGAGGAAGAAATTATGCTTTTCCTGCAAGGAGCCTTGGGAGCCCGGACACCGCTGTATGGGTAAGGGCAGGGTTCACTTGATTGAGGTTAGCTCCGAGCTTGGGGATGAAGAGATACCAGACACTGACATTGAGGACAGCCCTGAGGAGGTTATTCAGGAGCGACCCCAGCTAGAGATAGATATCCCTGAATCATCGGCGGCAGCCAAAGTGACTATGGCTACACTATCCAGTTATCCCAGGTTCCATGCCTTTCGGTTGAAAGGTACATTACAGGGAGAGCGAGTCATGAGTTTGGTTGACACAGGAGCCACGCACAATTTTATTGATCAGAAATTGGTTGAGAGGCGTGGATTACAGTCTGAGGTGTTCGAGGGTTTTGGAGTTAAGGTTGCAGATGGTGCAGTGTTGGGTTGTACTAGGAGGATCTCATAGCTTAGCATTCAGATGGGGGATTTTACCTTGACGGATGACTTTTATATCCTACCCTTAGAGGATTATGATGTGATTTTGGGTATGCAGTGGTTACAGGGTATTGGGAGATATATTATTGATCACCACCGCATGCAGTTAGAGTTCCTATTTGGTGGAAAGAAGGTGATCTTGAGGGCAGCCTCTGACGGTGGGCCCAAGGAGGTATCTTCTCGCAGGATGGAGTCTATTATTAGACATGATGATGTGATCTGGGCCACATGTTGTTTTGTGAAATCCAAGACACCTACTCCTCAGGATGGTAGAGCATTTCATGTTGACATACAGACAGTGATGGATCGGCATGGCCGAATATTTGGTGACATACCTCTTGGTGTACCCCCAGATAGAGGGTTTGAGCATGGGATAGAGATGGAGGATGGAGCTAAGCCAGTGATCACCACTCAGTATCGTCATCCTAGAGCATACAAGGATGAGATTGAGAAGACTATTCATGAGCTGCTAGATATGGGTTTCATTCGCCCCAGTTCTAGCCCCTTTGCTTCTTCTGTAGTACTAGTTAAGAAGAAGGATGGGACTCTACGGATGTGTATAGATTACAAGGCCTTGAACAAGAAGACAATCAAGAACAGATACCCTATTCCATGCATTGATGAGTTGTTGGACGAGCTTCATGGAGCCATCTACTTCTCTAAGATTGATCTTCATTCAGGCTATCATCAGATTCTTGTACGAGCAGAGGATGTACACAAGACTGCCTTCCGTTGTCACTATGGGCATTATGAGTTCCTGGTGATGCCTTTTGGCCTTACCAATGCCCCAGCTACCTTCCAGTCATGTATGAACCATCTCTTCAACAAACAGTTGAGGAAATCAGTTCTAGTGTTCTTTGACGATATTCTGATCTACAGTCGTACTTGGGAGGACCATCTCAGACATGTTGAGGACGTACTTAGCATTATGGAGAGTCAGTCTCTATTTGCTAAGTTGTCCAAATGTGAGTTTGGACTTAGAGAGGTCCTATATCTGGGTCATGTGATCAGTGCTGATGGGGTGAAGGTGCACGAGGAGAAAATTCAGGCAATTAGAGATTGGCCCCACCCTCGGAACATTACTGAGTTACGGGGATTCCTTGGTTTATGTGCTTATTACAGGCGATTTGTGAGGGGTTTCTCTCAGTTGGCAGCTCTCTTGACAGACCTCACAAAGAAAGGGGCTTTCAGATGGACAGAACAGGCACAGGGAGTCTTTGACAGGCTCAAGGAGGTTATGAGTACTTGCCCAGTTTTAGCACTTCCCGACTTCTCGCAGCCTTTTGTACTTGAGTGTGATGCTTCCGGTTTGGGCATAGGAGCGGTTTTGATGTAGAACCGACACCCCATTGCTTTTGAGAGTCGGAAGCTGCGGGATAATAAGAGGTTGTATTCTACGTATGATAAGGAAATGTTGGCTATTATGCATGCATTAGCCAAGTTCAGACAGTATCTTGTTGGCAGCAAATTCATGGTAAGAATAGACCACAACAGTCTGAAATATTTCCTTGATCAGACAGAGCTCAATGATCGTCAGCAAAAATGGGTGAGCAAGATTCAGGCTTATGATTTTGACATCGAATTCATAAAGGGGAAGAATAATACTGTGGCTGATGCACTTTCTAGAAAACCATCACTCGCTGCCCTATGTTCATTGAGCGAGATTTCAGCAGATTGGAAGGCTCAACTTCTAGTTGAGTACTCCAAAAATCAGCATGCTTGTGAGGTCATGGATGGATTGGTGTTGGATGATAGGTACACTGTGGTAGATGAAGTCATCTACTACAAGGGAAGGGTGTATCTGGTCCCTGGTTCTCAGTTGAAGGAACAAATTATGCATGCTTAGCATGATACTCCGACAGCAGGGCACCCAGGTTATGGTAAGACCTATAGGGCGGTTCGGGAGAGATTCTCTTGGAAGGGTCTCAAAGCTGATATCTTACGTCATGTTCGTGAGTGTTTGACGTGCCAACAGAATAAGTCTGAGCATACTTTTCCTGCTGGTTTATTGCGGCCCTTACCTATATCGGAGCAGAAGTGGTCAGGAATCTCCATGGATTTCATTACAGGTCTTCCTCGGGTGCAAGGGAAAGCTGTATCTATGTTGTAGTAGACAGATTGACTAAATACGCCCACTTCTTCCCTATTGCAGCTGATTTCACAGCATCTCAGGTGGCGGAGTTATTTTTCAGGGAGACATTCAGGCTCCACGGTCTCCCCAAGACCATAGTGAGTGACAGGGATAGTAGGTTCATGAGTTCTTTCTGGCAAGACCTTTTCAGGCTCACAGGTACGGAGTTGACACCCAGTACCAGCTACCACCCATAGACAAATGGGCAGACCGAGATTGTTAATAAGTGGGTTGAGGGGTATTTGCGCAGCTATGTGTCAGGACAACAGAAGGCATGGGTGCATTGGCTATATCTAGGAGAGTATTGTTATAATACTACACACCATATGTCTATTGCTATGACACCTTTTAGAGCCCTCTATGGTTACGAGGCATTATCTTTTGTTGATTTGGCTGTAAGTGACAGCATAGTTCCCTTGGCACAACATTGGTTACAGGAGAACCAGGACATCATGAGATCTCTCAGGGAGAATCTTCAGGAGGCACAGAATCAACAGAAGGTCTACGCTGATCGGCATAGGACTGAGAGAGTATTTGAGGTGGATGACATGGTTTTCCTGCGGTTGCAGCCTTACCGATAGAGCACCCTTAAAAGGGGTGGAGCTGAGAAGCTCAAGCTTCGCTTCTACGGACCATATTGGATTCTCAGGCGTGTGGGAGAGGTTGCTTATGAGATTGAGTTACCACCTGACAGCCGGATTCATAATGTGTTCCATGTATCTTGCCTGAAAAGGGCACTGGGGCAACATATTGTAGCATCTCCCGATTTACCTCCCTTGGATGAGGAAGGTAAGCTGACTCTGGTTCCTGATGAGATCTTGGAGGAGAGGGAATGACGGCTGAGAAGTAGGGTGATTCGGGAGTACTTGATTCGTTGGAGAGGTCTCCCCATAGAGGACGCCACCTGGGAGGGAGAGTCCATTTTACAGCATCCGGCTTTGCAGTTGCTTGTGGGCAAGCATCTTCGAGAGGGGAGGATGTCATGTCCCCTCTTTAGCGCTGTCTAGCAGAGACATGAGAGTTGGCCTATCATCCGGGTTCCCGTAGGTCAGCGGAGTGGTTAGGGGACCTATCCAGAGGCAGTGTAGCTTGGTAGGGAGCTTTACAGGCCTTTCCAGATAGTTTGCGACAATTTCCTATTTTTTAGGGTGTGACTGAGAGTTGACCAGGAGGCATCAGGGGACCTCCAGGAGCATTTTTGGAGTTTTGGTCAAATTCCCTATTTTTTAGGAGGTATCCCTAAAGTTTAGGGAGGCACTGTCAGTTAGCATGACACGTGGCGACATCACCAGTGGCATGGGCTACAGCAGTTCTCAGTTCAGAATGGCCAGGTGATGGAATTGGAATAATTATTGAATATTAAAGTGTGGCTTTAATATTTAATAAAAATAAAATAAAGTGAAAACATATGTCACTTTATATTAATAATATATTAAAAGGACCCCCACCTAGATGACACAATGTTGTGTTAAAAAGGTGGTCTTTTAATAATGAAGTTGGACCCTCAAAAAAGGTGGTCTTTTAATAATGAAGTTGGACCCTCAACTTGGGCGCCCAACTTATGAGTTTTCATTAATAAAAGAATCTTTCAAAGATTCTTATTTGTGATGCCTTTTTGAACCCTAAAGTGGACGCCCAACTTGGAAGCTTCATAAAGTGAGTTTGGATTCACTTTTTCATTATCTTTTGCATATCATTTTGAAGTTTCATGGCAGCTCTGAACTCTGAGGAAGGGGGAAGTAGCATTGAGTCTTTTGGGAACGAAAACTCTTAGGGATTTTGGTGAATTGGACGACAACCCAGTTCATGCTTGTGGGAGGCCTACTCTGGGTCTTCTTTTGTGCATCATTGGACAGTTTCTAGGGCATTCTATTGCAGATCTAAGATTGCAGCAGCACTAAATCAACATTATTCTTCAGATCCCTCATTTTCAGTTGCATGCATAGCCTCTTCTAGGCCAATACTATCTTTGTATGCAAATGGGGTTGCAAACCAGGTTTTACATTGAATAAAAAATACAGATCTGATGGGTATGTGCCTCAAATTCTTAGCTGATGCTTTTCTATCATTTACCATTTATTTTTAGTTCATTTTAATATGAAATTGCAGCTGCATGTATATCTATTTGCTATATTAGCAAATACACATTTCAAGAAAACTAAAACCCCTTCTGCATCTTCTCTCTAGTCTAAAAGAACACAAAAAATTTAATAAAAATCATAAAACAAATAAAATTACAAAAACAAATACTTCATTTCAGCAAAGGGATCCATCAGGGATCTTTCACCCTATTTTTGAAGGGTCCCTGGTCCCTAACCAGGGTTAATATATCAAAAAAAAAAAAAAAAGACTTTTCTTTAATAGATAATGAATAATTAATAAATAAATAAATTCTTATCGTCATGAAAAATAAACATTTATCGATTTAATTTTGTAAGCCTTAATAAATTATAAATAAAGTTTTTATTAATAAATAAATAAATACATTAAATAGTGGAAAGATAAAACTAAATAAATAAATAATAGACTAATGCTTGTGACCCATAGGATATATCATATATTTTTGTCGTAACCATGATAAATATATTTCTATGAATATTACAGGCTATCGGGTGCATAACAAATGACTTTTGCTCGACCAGCCTTCACTCCGTTCAGACCTGGTGAAGACATTTGTTCTGCCAGAAGAGAGAGGGAGATTCTTGAGTTTGTCCAACAGTCGTCCCTTAGGGTTAGGGATTCATTCCACTTAAAGTTAAAAAAACAAAAAGAATGCACAGATTTGTGATGGATTTGCATAGAATAACCAAAATAAAATTGCAGGTTCATGACAAATTTGTGCCGGTTCGTATAGAACGAACCCATTGTAAGAAAATGTCCCCTGACAGAATCCCTAGCCGGATTGACTTGGAATCTGAATCGGATTTGAACCGGACCAAGATTCGGAGCCTGCAAGGGACGAATCGGTAACATAGCTGCTGAATCAAGATTAAGGGTGGTTGTTATGGCTGCTTGTTCCCTCGTCCTCTCTAATTTCTTCTCATCCAATAATGCAAGAAGTGCTTGCATCTCTTGTCTTGCCTCTTTTGGGGCATTTTCACATGGCTTGGCGTCATGGGTAGGAATGCCTGCAATATGGCATTTGAGGAATACAATTTTCTTTCCAAATGCAATTTATTTATCAACCTCTTGGTTTGATATATTCCACCTATCCTCTTGCACAAGTTGAATGCAGTAGTTTCCTTGGTAACATTCAAGATGATGGAGTTGGAGAGACACAACCTTATGGTTCCTTGAGCTTTTTTTAATCAAGCTTTGCCCAATCTTCAACCGACATTCCCTCAAGCTTTTCTTTCTTTGTCACAGCTGTCCATTGATCCTTTTCCTCTAAGAGGTCTTCTATTTTAAGTTTCCACAACTCATACCTAGAGCCATTGAATTTCTTAATATTTGAATGGTATGTGCTAGCCATGGCTTTAACCACATATGAATTTGCAAAACCACTAAATCAAATGCTTCTACTACAACCACAAAAATCCCTCAACACTCGAAGAAAGGCATCCGTTGCTCTAATCAGGCCATAGCTCTGATTCCAAATGTTGAGATCAGGGTAAACAGATATAGTGAAAGCATAAACATAAAGTGTACAAATTAATCGATTAGATTAACACGTGATTAAGCATCAAATCTAAAATATAACATGGAGAAACACATATATCAACATTAAAAATAAAAAATAACACGACACGGAATATACATGGAGAAACCTTTTCGGAAAAAAATTCCACCATCAAAGAGACACCGAGCTTGTATTAATCTCAATAAAGCAAGTACATCAATACAATTCACTCTAACTCTTTTGTTTGATAGCATTTTGGTAGCATAATGGCACTTCATCTGTATAACACTATGAAACCTCTATCTCATGCCTCCAATTTTTAGAGCAAAGAGAAATAGAAAACCACAAGTGGTTTTAGAAACTAGTGGCCACTAGAACCATGGTCCACAAACAAAAACCCATGCCCCATTCTGCAATTAATCAAGCACTCAAGATAGATATCAATTAATACAACATCTTTGACACATAACTCCCAACATTTGGGCACACTTCCCCAAGACTAGCGCTCAATGATGAACATGACAACTAATGAGGCCCTGCCTCCCCCCAGTTATAACAAGATGCTCCACTCATCTCAATGCAACTCCCAAGTGCTCCATGAAAGAGATTGTTCAATTGGTCTCCAGTGAAAGTGGTTTGCAAGAAGACTCCAAAAGAAGCATGGTTTCGACGAAAATCCAATGTAAGTCATCTTGAAGTTTTTGGTTCAGTTTTATATACATGTGTTCTAACATAAAAAACAAACCAAACTTGATATCAAATTCAGAAAAATGATGCTTATAGGGTATAGTGATAAGCACAAAGCATATAAGTTTGGTTGACATTGACTCTAACAAAACATGCTATAGTAGATGAGAATGCAGGGCTGTTTCAGGCAACACCAGAGCAGAAATCAGATCTGAAAGTTGCTGAAAATGAAAAAGAAAGCTGAGAAATTAGGTATGGCGCATGTAAAACCTCAATCTGAAGAGGGGGAAGTTTCCATAAAATTTCAAGCCCCAAAGCTGCTGCAAACTATGGAAATCAGCAAGATGATGATGCTGATTTGGATAGAATCGCTGTACACTATGAAAATCAGCAAGAAGATTCAGCAAGAAAGAAACAAAAGGAGAGACCCAAATGGTGGTATAGCACCTATAATGATGTTCACTAGTATGAATTGCTTGATATGAGATCGGAAGGAAGACTTAAAAGAGGTAAATCAGTTGAAATAGTAAATTATGCTTTAATGGCTGATTTACAATACTCTTTTGAACGTCAAGAATATGCTGAAGCCAAAGGGAGTCTAGAGTAGGAAAAGGCTATGCAAGTCGAACATGAGTTTTGATGAAGAGTAAGACTTGGGATTTTATAAAATTACCTCCACGAAAGAAAATGATTGGCTGCAAATGAATCTACAAGATCAAATAAAGTTCGCAGATGGAACACTTGACAAATAAAAAGCAAGGCTGGTTGCAAAGGGCTTTGCACAAAAAGGAGGAGTTGATTGAGGACAGATTTGCTTCTACTGCCAAAATGAAGACAATCCAACTAGTTCTAGCCATGGCAGAACAGTGTTGTTGGAATGTCCACCAAATGGATGTAAAGAGTGTGTTCTTGAATGGAGACCTTTAGGAAGAAGTTTACATCTACCAGCTGCAAGGATTTAATATTCTTGGGAAGGAACATTTAATGTGTAGATTGAAGAAAGCTCTTTATGGGCTTAAACAAATACATATGGCATGGTACATAAAGATTGATAAGTACTTGGGAAAACAATGATTCAGGAGAAGTCCCTCGGATCTGAACCTCTAGGTCAAAAGTATGGATGGTGAGGTGGTAATTCTGGTTGTTTATGTTAATGACATCATAATTACATGTAGTGATGTCAAAGGAATTGAATAGGTAAAGTCAGATTTATGTTCCGCTTTTGACATGACAGATCCAACCCTCCTACTTATTATTATCTGTAGAAGTTTGACAAACTAATTGTCATATTTTTGTTTCTCAATCAAAATATGCCAAGGTTTTGTTAGATAAGTTTAGAATGGCATATTGTGAAATTTCATCTACACCTATGGAGCAATGGAAATTTAGCCAAAACTGATTCAAAGGCAGCCCATGAATTAGTTTTCAGACAGCTAGTTGGCAGCTTAGTCTATCTTACAACCACTATGGCTGATTTGAGCTATGTAGTCAGCTACATCTCCCATTTTATGACTGCTCCCAAAGAAGAACATTGGACAACAGCAAAAAGGGTGCTACGATATGTGAAAGAAACATTAGACTTTGACATTCTATATGGTAAAAGAAAAGAGCTTAGTTGAGTGGCTATTCAGATTCGGATTAGGCAGAATTCGTGGATAACAGGAACTCCACATCAGGCTATGTGTTCAGTCTTGGAATAGGTGTGGTTTCTTGGGTCAGCAAGAAACAAAATGCAGTATCTCTTTACTCTACAGAAGCAGAATATTGAGCAATAATAAAAGGGGTATTAAGTTGTTTGGCTTAGAAGAGTACTCGCAGATTTACAAGTTGATCAAACTGAGCCTACAGTTCAGTTTTCTGATAACCAAGGAGTTCTTAAGTTGGCCAAGAATCTTGTCTTTCATTAATGCACCAAGCATATTGATGTACATTGCCATTTCATTCGATAGTCGGAAGAAGATAGAGTAGTGAAGCTGCAATATTGTCATACTTAGGACTAGACTGTAGATTTTCTCACCAAGTCTCTTGGTCGAGACAGAGTTTGTGAAATTTAGAGATAAAACTTGGTGTATTTTCTAGAAGGACCATTAAGGGAGAATGTTAGGCTATACATTAAATTAGCATCATATTATTATAATGGTCATTTAGTACGAATAGACAGTCATAGGTACTTTATTTACTTTTTATAATAATTTCACTTTGGTAATGTAATAATATAACTTAAGGTACATTTAAGTTATTTTAGGGTTTAGTTTTTTAGGTTTATGAGGTTGTATTCCTATAAAGAGATGTTTGCTCTCTTTATTTGATTATCAATCAAGTAGTTCTCTTCCGCATTCTTGGTTTCTTTGTGTGTTTGGTTTTCATAATATTTGTTTGGTAAGAAGGATTTCCCTTGCCTCTGAAAGAAAAAAATTGATTAAGAAATGCATTTTAATGAACAAAAATTTCCTTGCGGTCCCATGCTTGGTGGATTCTTTTTCTTAGACTTAATAATCAGGTGTTTGAAACAGAATTGTGTTTTCTGTCTGGCTAATTCTTGGTGCTACTAC
Source organism: Cunninghamia lanceolata (assembly GCA_027924645.1). Taxonomy (NCBI): domain Eukaryota; kingdom Viridiplantae; phylum Streptophyta; class Pinopsida; order Cupressales; family Cupressaceae; genus Cunninghamia; species Cunninghamia lanceolata. The sequence continues at coordinate 121,801 of BSBN01000766.1, read as the reverse complement.
GATTTCAAGAACCTATTGCTTAATTCTTGTTTTGACAACCCTTCAATTCCTGTAGCTTGGAGAACTTTGATGACAAACTTATTCGGGAAAATGGATAAAGAAAAAAATCTTGTCAGTTAATTGTTTATGATGTTCTAATGATGAAATTGTGAGGCCATAAAGTTAAAATGTACTTTAGGTCTCTTTTGATGACTAGTAACTCTGTTGAAGAGAGCTTTCCAGTGCCCCAATTCCAGTTTTTGGTTAACAGTTACAATGCAGTTGAGAGGCTGTGTTTAGGGTAGGCCTTAGGTGGGCTGCAGCACTCTTGAACAGCTTCTTTAGAGGACAATGATGATTTATTTAGTTCTCCTCAACCGTATTACAGTGTTGATTGATGCCTGAGACCTTTAAGGTTTGGACTTAGTTGCAATTCTAACATTTTTTCCCCAATGTGCCCTCTTTTAACTTTGTTTCTAATTTCTTTTATCTCCATTATTTTGGGATTTATATTCTTATGGATTTGTGATTATAAAAGTCATATCGTTTTTGTTTTCTGGGTCAATAATATTTTGATAAAAATCTGGTTATGGGGATGGGTTTTGAGGTAGGCTAAAAATAGAAGATGGTTTATTGATAAATGATGCATTTTTTCAAGTACTTCTGCTGTGGTGACTTAAGCTTGCAACATGTTTTCTTTGTTGCAGCTATATGATTTCCTGGCATTGGTACCAGTGGTAGAAGGTGCAGGAGGGGTAATAACTGATTGGAAAGGGAATAAGCTTACTTGGAAACTCTCATCTGATGGACATTTTCCAGGTGATAAGGCCTCTGTTCAGATGCTTTTTCTCTTGTGGATAGTTTTTACTTGATTTTTCACTTGTTTGCATGTGTAATAATCAGACACTTCATCTCTTTTTCATGCAACATGATAATAATAGTATCAATGGGCAGAGACACTCAATAATTTTCTTGTCATTCATAGATCATTAGTCTTTCAATCATAGTCAACATGATCATAATTTTATCTGCAAGTTGTAACACTGACATTTGTTTTTTTAATTAACAATTGCCCAAGTTTAGTAAACTATTTTGATTTGTTCATCAAACCTTTGAATCAGTAAATCACTATCCGAGGTTTAAAAATGACTTTAAAAGGGAATATTGACTGTAGCAAAATAAAGCAGACTTGATGAGCTATCAGGTTGGTCAAAAGTTTTATGAGCTAGTAGCAATATGAAAAACAATGCAGCAAGACTGTGATGCCTTTGGGAAAGAGGCCAACAGAATTTTGCAAAATTATTTCTACTTACATATTTGTCAGACAATAAAAAATTTGAAATCCTTCTAGTTGGATAAGTTTCAAATGTTTTCCTTAATTTTGCTGCTTGAACTTATACTTGCACTGAAAAAGAGATGTTGCTAACTGCCAGTGTTGTCCCAAAGACTGGTGGCATTGTTGAAGCAATACAAGACGAGTTGTTAGGTGGGAAGGCATGGAGAAAAGGAAGTTTAATTGCATGACATCCTAATGGAGCAAACTTCATTGATAAATTCTTGCAGTTTATTATCAGGGAGTTCATTTGGCAGTTTCAAAGCTGATTTACCATGGCAAGCAAAGAGTTTTTAAGTTTTAAGCGAAGGGAGAAGGTCCCAATCTCCAAAAGAACCATTTGCTAAGTAATGGCCTATTATTGTTTCCCCCATATGGCCTAGTAATTCACTATGTGCTGCTCTGTCCTGCCAACAATTATCACCAAATGACCCTCAACAGTTCCTTGCGTTGTATGCTATCTGCACCTTAATACTCGGAATGGCTGGCAAAGCCTTAGGTATATTGAAATAAGAAAAAACTGTTTTAAGAAAATATATATATCTTTTTCTAGAGGAGAAAGAACACATATAGTGTGCAACACAAAATTTTCCAAGGGCCAATCTAGCAGAAGAGTATGCTCGATAGGGTATAGCACTTCTTTTCCAGGGTTTTGGGCACACAGATTGAAGGGCCAGAACTAGGATGTCAGATAATCATCGGAAGAAAATATAAGAAGAGTATCGGATAAATACATATATTTAGATCTGCATTATATATATATATATATATATTTCTGAGTCATAAGTAGGAAAGATATCATAAATTAATATATAGAGATATGTACATCAGTAGTAAAAGGGAGTGAAATATATATTATAAAATATATAAACGGCAACAACAATACAATAAGCTACAGCAGGTAAGTAAGTATTTATATTTACTTATTCAATTTATGATTTGTAAGAATTTATATTTACTTATTCAATTTATGGTTTGAGTTCATAAGTGATTTATTAACACTATATGTGGGAAAGAGTAGAAAGTGCCAAGAGGCCATTCATGGATATTTATCACATAGAGGCCTTGTCACATGAGGTATGAGGTACCCATAGTGCAAGGATTGTGAATTAATGGCCTTGGCTACCTCGAGTACCAAAGAGTCTCACAGAGGCCTTAGCTCTAAGAGTACAAAGGTACTTTTTGAGTAGGATGTGAGACATTAGAGCCCCATGATGGATAGCGGCAACTCTCATCTCACATAAGTTGTTAATAAATGACATATGAGAGATAGCAAGTGTAATATGTATAGATAAAGATCATAGATCATGTGAAATATTATGATAGAGAATATGCAAGGCATATGAATAATGATCGTAAGAATAACATGTGAAATATGAAAGATAGATAAGGGCAATAGTGTTAATCCACTTGCCACTATGAAGAGTAAGTAAGGAAGATTAGGGGCGGGCAATCAACCAAGGATAGGTACGGGTTCATTGGTCTAGAGCACCCCTTCGAGCCCTTGTTTCAAGATGGTACCTTAGGGAGCAAGTGGTAGTCTTTTGACTTGAGTGGTCTAGAGAACCCCGAGTCAAATGAAGGTCCTAGAGTGGCCTGGGTCTAGAGTACCCCTCAAAGGAAGAATGACCTATACCATTGGCATTGCACCCTAACGGACTTCATAAGATGGGGAATTTGATTAACAAAAGGCCCAAGTACATCTCCTCTAGGGAATCATGAAATGTATAAAATCAATCTATAATAACAAATGGCTTATGTTTATAAATGATAACATGTGATTTTGAATGAAGATTTGAATACTAATGTTCTCTTTTTGTGAGTTGAAATTTGGTGCAAGTTTGTGAAAATTTTGGCTTACTAAAAGGGGACATTACAAGTGGTATCAGAGTAGTCAACCTGCCATCCTGTGATTAATAGTTAAATAAAAAAAAAATAAAAAAAAAATAAAAAAAACAAGAATCAATGAAAATCCCAGGTATGAATTTCATGAATTGTTGGAATAATGGTGTTTAATACATTGCTAAAATATTTTAAAAATATATATATATATATATATATATATATATATATATATATATATATATATATATCTATGATGCAACATTAAAAAAAATAAGATTTACTTACAAATATGTAATAAATAATGAGTAAATAAGGTAAAAAATAAATAAAAATAAAATAACTCTTTAATAACAATAAAATTACATTAAGTAAATACACTAAATGAAATAGTAAAATAAAGTAACTCTATTAAGTTCTTATAAAGTAATATATTTGACAAAATTATTTTCATCTTAACTTAATATTATTTTATAGCTATAAGATTATATCATAATATATAATATTATAAATATTATGTGATGTATAAATACATCATATATAGTTTATATATAGATGTATTTTCAAGAAACACAAATTAATTAAGGATGAATATAAATATAAAATTTGTGATCATAATAACCCTGTGATTAGACCCATAATCCTACTAAACATAACTATAACTTTTAAAATAAATAAATAAATAAATAATAAAAAAGTTATTATATACTTTAATATTAAATTTATTATTACCATTTTTTAATGTATACTTTAATATTAAATTACTTATACTTTCACCTAATTTTTTAATCCTAGTTGTGATTGCTTGAGGACAAGCAATTTTGAGTGGGGAGGGTTGTGATGTCCCTATAATGATTTATAATTGAATCGTTTATTTAAATAATAAGTTAGCCTTATATTAACTAAATATATAATATATTTATTTAAAATATATTATTAATATGTATTAGTTAATAAATAATATTATTAATTTAATATAATTTGAATATTATAAAATATATGAAATATATATATTTAATTAACTAGATATATTATAAATATAAATAGAGTCTTACCCATTAAAGCTAGAAAGTAAAGTAATACGGTTAAACAAAAGGTCAAATTCAAAATAAAATCATATAATGATAAAAGTCTAATAAGACAAAAACATTATCCCACCATATTATATGCTTGTGAATAAAATAAGATAAAAGAGCTCCCATACTTAATAACAAATGTATTTATTTATACTATATATATTATATAAATAATATACTTTAAAAAGATTAAGGGGAGGCCGAAGGAGGATATTTATAAGTGCAGCGATTAAGTTGGTTGACACCAGCGATCACATTAATAAATAATATATTATAAATATATCTAAGAATATAAATACAAAAATTATTATTATTATCTTATATTGTAATATAAATATAAATAATATAATATAAATCATATATCATTTATTATGATATAAATGATATAATATAAATAATATAAAATAAATAATATATCATTTATTATAATGATATAATATAAATACAAATAATATAAATAAATAATAAGATAAATATCTTATGATAAGGGAGTTACGTATGGTTAGAACTAGGTTTACCACAAAAGGGAATTAATATAAAGTAATAAAAATTATAAGGGAGTAAGTATGTCTTTTACCACCAAGCATAATAAGAGACGTGCCTCTTCGAACATATCCCTTGAAAGAGAAATAAATAAAGGTTGTGAGATAGAAGGAAAAGATCATTGGAAGAAAATATAAAAAGAGTATCGGATAAATACATATATTTAGATCTGCATTATATATATATATTTTTCTGAGTCATAAGTAGGAAAGATATCATAAATTAATATATAGAGATATGTACATCAGCAGTAAAAGGGAGTGAAATATATATTATAAAATATATAAATGGCAACAACAATACAATAAGCTACAGCAGGTAAGTATTTATATTTACTTATTCAATTTATGATTTGTAAGAATTTATATTTACTTATTCAATTTATGATTTGAATTCATAAGTGATTTATTAACACCATATGTGGGAAAGAGTAGAAAGTGCCAAGAGGCCATTTATGGATATTTATCACATAATCACATGAGGTATGAGGTACCCATAGTGCAAGGATTGTGAATTAATGGCCTTGGCTACCTAGAGTACCAAGGAGTCTCACAGAGGCCTTAGCTCTAAGAGTACAAAGGTACTCCTTGAGTAAGGATGGGAGACATTAGAGCCCTATGATGGATAACGGCAACTCTCATCTCACATAAGTTGTTAATAAATGACATATGAGAGATAGCAAGTGTGTAATATGTATAGATAAAGATCATAGATCATGTGAAATATTATGATAGAGAATATGCAAGGCATATGAATAATGATCATAAGAATAGCATGTGAAATATGAAAGATAGATAAGGGCAATAGTGTTAATTCAATCACCACTATGAAGAGTAAGGAAGATTAGGGGCGGGCAATCAACCAAGGATAGATACGGGTTCATTGGTCTAGAGCACCCCTTCGAGCCCTTGTCTCAAGATGGTACCTTAGGGAGCAAGAGGTAGTCTTTTGACTTGAGTGGTCTAGAGAACCCCGAGTCAAAGGAAGGTCCTAGAGTAGCCTGGGTCTAGAGTACCCATCGAAGGAAGAACGACCTATACCATTGGCATTGCACCCTAACGGATTCACTCTCATAAGATGGGGGATTTGATTAACAAAATACCCAAGTATATCTCCTCTAGGGAATCATGAAATGTATAAAATCAATCTATAATAACAAATGGCTTATGTTTATAAATGATGACATGTGATTTTGAAAGAAGATTTGAATACTAATGTTCTCTTTTTGTGAGTTGAAATTTGGTGCAAGGTTGTGAAAATTTTGGCTTACTAGAAGGGGACATTACAACTTCGTTGATAAATTCTTGCAGTTTATTATCAGGGAGTTCATTTGGCAGTTTCAAAGCTGATTTACTATGGCAAGAAAAGAGTTTTTGAGTTTTAAGCGAAGGGAGAAGGTCCCAAGCTCCAAAAGAACCATTTGCTAAGTAATGGCCTATTATTGTTTCCCCCATATGGCCTAGTAATTCACTACGTGCTGCTCTGTCCTGCCAACAATTATCACCAAATGACCCTCAACAGTTCCTTGTGTTGTATGCTATTTGCACCGTAATACTCAGAATGGCTGGCAAAGCCTTAGGTATATTGAAATAAGAAAAAAATGTTTTAAGAAAATCTATATATCTTTTTCTACAGGAGAAAGAACACATATAGTGTGCAACACAATTTTCCAAGGGCCAATCTAGCAGAAGAGTATGCTCGTTAGGATATAGCACTTCTTTTCTAGGGTCTTGGGCACACAGATTGAAGGGCCAGAACTAGGATGTTAGAATATCCAGCTCCAAGGTTTAGTAAGGATTTTGTCATTGAAAAAAATAAAAAGATGCAAGGTATTGGTACTTCATTCTCAACAGTATGGCCAAAATATGGAAGACAACCTTGTTGGGAAAAGGTGTCAACCTTGCATTCTTAATGTTCATATTTGATAATTTGTTTGCATTTACTATTTCATCTTTAGTGTTATTTTCCTCACATGGGAAAGTCGGCATCCCATTTTGAGGTGGCACTATTGTTCATCTTTAGTGTTTTTGTCCTCACATGAGGAAGTTGGCATCCCACATTGAGGTGGCACTCTTGGCCATGTGTTGGCATCTTGGAAGGTGTGTAAGAGCATCTTGAGTCATCATGATGGGAGCTACTTATGATAGATTCTTATGATGTGTAAGAGCATGTAAGAGAGGTTACATTAGATCTTGACCAGCATTATGATAGGTTTGGACACTTGTCATGGAACATTATTATGCATTGGGAATGAAGACAAATTGGGGCACCCAAGTTTGGGTGGTCAAATATTCTTGTTTATAACATACATGTATGGAATATGCTAATAATAGCTGGGATGTAATGTCCACTTCTTACAAGTCAAGATTCCTTTTACCTTGTTCACAAATTTTAACTTGCAACAAAGGAACATTAGTACATTTTCATTTAAAGCCATAATAACAATGCCATAATTCTTTCTATAATTCAATGTTAATTCATAATTTATCTTCATCATAGATTACTATCCATGCACATTGCTATGATCAATGCTATGATTACTTTCAAATGCCAATCGCTACTATTATTCTATGATCATTTTCTATGCATATCACTACTATTAATCTTGTGATTGCTTTCCAGCACATTATCTATCATTCACATTTCACATGCTATTCTTATGATCATTATGCCTTGCATATCCTTTAACATTTCCCATGTTACTCTCATGATCATCATCAATATGCCCTGCATATCTTATGATGACATTTCACATGATCTATGATTTTCATGAATACAAATTGCAATCTACTTGTCTACATGTCATTTACTAACATCCTATGGGAGATTGGAGGAGAGTTACCGTTATCCACTATGGGGCTCTAATGTCTGTATCCTTAGACTCAATATGGTATCCTTAATACCTTAGAGTCAAGGCCTCTTGAGACTCCTTGGTACTCTTATGATGCCTTACATCAAGTAACCAAGGCCTATACATCACTATCCTTGCATTATGGGTACCTTATACCTCATGTGACAAGGCCTCTATGTGATAAGCATCCTTTGCATTATGGGTACCTTATAGTTATACCTCATGTGACAAAGGCCTTAGTATTACCCATGTGGCCTCCTAGTACTTTTCCTTCCTATCTCTCATATGAGGTTGGTAAATCACATTCATTATGCATAATTGATTACAAGATATATTATACGAATTATTGCATATTGGATGCATGAGCATTCTACATGACAGTCTAAATATTCTATGTTAATGAAAGCTGCATACACATCTTATTGCTATCATAGAGGAACATCTACGAATGAATGATAAACAAGGAAGTGCCAATGATATCCATACCTGTACGGCTGTGATAGATAATCAGAAATAAAATGACAATGCAAAGAATCTTACTTGCTATGTTAAGTCCAATTTGCAGGCTTGAAATAAATGCTGGTAAAGATTGATGAGTGATTTCCTTTATGCTTGCTGCCTTTGGTGATAAAACTTTATTTATGCTGCCGTCCGTACAGCAGTATGTCCTTGCTTCGAATCCTTGTATGAATTAATTGATGCCTTCTATAAAATGAATTGTTTTCTGCCTTGAATGCCGCCTTGGTGCCTCTATTTATGAGTAACAATGGTCATGAGGAGCAGCAAATGGTTGGTGTCTTTTCACCAACAACTCTTAAATGTGTATTAGTTAAGGAGGATCGGGAGTCTTATAAAGACAATCGTATAATATTTAAAAATAATCTATTTATAATAGATTCATAATAATATATATATTATGATAGTCTTTAACTATCAATATTTATGATAGTAATTATTTCTATTTCATGCTTATATAATATGTATTTAATATTATGATTATAATTGTCATGTCTCGTTTCCGGCCTAGTCAACAATGAACACGGATTAGCCTATTCATCATTCCCATAGGCTAATACATATGATAAGGGAATGAACTTGGTTTTGGCTAATGAACTTTTGTTTTGTAGGTCAAGACCATTATCAAGTGACATAAGGTTGTCTGAGTGCTAGGCACACTTTTCCATCTGTAGAGCTCAAAACAAGAGAAGTATTATGAGAGTGAGGCGCACTTTTCCTCATCTTCAACCTCACATTTGCACCTTCTCTAGAAAGCTCAATTTGTGCCTAAGGTGAGGATCTTGAGACATCATCATTGCTATTGGCAAATTTGCATTTGGAGAAGCCTTGAAGGTTTGAACTTAGTTGAAACTCACCTCAAGATGCTAGGCGCAACTTCATGACTCTAGAACCCTAAATATGTGCCTAAGCTAGAAATGGAATGGAAGTCACAATTTGATCATTCATCTTGTTTAGGAGGTAAAACTTGTTTGAGGGATCATTCATCCAACTAAGATCTTAATCAAAGATAAGAAAACATCATGATGTTTGAGGCGCACTTTGCCTCTTGTTCAACCCTGGATATGCACCTCACTTGGATCCCTCAGTTGCGCCTTGAGGACTCATCAACTTGCAAGGAAAAGAATCTAGCTATTGCCAATGTTACGAAACTGTTTAAGTGTCAGAATACAAGTTTTGATGTTGAGGCGCACCTTCTAGCCTTTGCCACCTCAAAAGTGTGCCTAGCTTAGGAGAGGCGCCAATCTTGTTTTCTACAATCTCCAATGTGCGCCTAAGCTTCATTGAGTATCGTGCAAGCAGTGGGTCCCAGAATGACCTTGGATGGCGTGCCATATAAGGCTTCCAACTCAGAAGTGAGTAATCCCAATGGAATATTCCTCTAGAATATGCTCATTGGAAAACGTGCCGTGGTTGCCTCTTGCTCTTGAGAAGTACTATAAAAGGAGGAGAGCGACTTCATTTGGCATCTTTGGCTATTTGATATTTTTTGGTAAGCTTTATGCTCTTTTCATGAAATTTGCATATTTCATGCTTGTTGGGGTGATGCTCCCTCAACCTTTATAAGGTGATGCTCCCTTATCCTTTGAGAGGTGTTAACATTCACTTATCATCATTGTGCAAGATTGAAGTTGTTACTTGCAACCTAAATTTCTTACATCTTGAAGACACTAGCAACTTGAAGACAAGATACTTGTAGTTTGAAGACAATCATTGTTCAATCTAGGCGCCGAGGCCTATCTTTTGTAATCATTGTAATAAGATGAACATTGATGCTATTAAGCATCTGTTGAATGTAATAAGTTGTATTGACAATTGCAATAAGATATCTCAACTTCATTGCTTATTCATGTTGATTTCATTTATGGTAGATGTTGATCAAGTGAAGTAAGAAGTAAGAAAAAGTTAGCTAAAATTTGGTCAAGTATAGTGGGGTATCTTACAGTGGTATCGGAGCCATAATCCTGCCAGCCTTTGGGTTATGAATCCGCGTGAAGTTGGTCCACACAGGTATTATACAAGAACAACTAGGCAACAACAACAACCTCCCACAGGTATACAACCACACATGGGTTCAGAAGGAGGTAATGGTAGTCCTAAAGGACAAGGTGGCAATGATGCTTTCAATTTAGAAGAGTTCATGCATGCCTTTGGACAACAGATGCGGGATTGGTCAAATCAATTCATAGAGGAAATTCGTGACTTGAAAAATGAACGTGCTTCTAGGAGGTCATGGTCAAGGAGTGTTAATAGTGGAAGGACAAGCATTGCAGGTGAAGCAAATCTTAATGCAGGTAGAGATGCAAGAATACATAGAGAGCCTACTCCTACTCCTATAGGTAGAGCAACCACAACAGTTGATGATAGACCACTTCGTCCAAGATTTGAGCCAGTGATTGAGGAAACATCTTTAGAGGATGAGGAGGAAAATGTTAATCTCTCGGATGATATCATGGTTGCACATGATGAATATCGTTTACTTTCACCTGATGTTAGGCGAGACCTAAACTTCAATCAGTTTATGTCACAAAGGAATGAAAAGAGTAGAAGGAAAAAGGAGAAAAGGATAAGTAACCTAAGGAGTACAAAGAAGCTTTGAACAAGGTTCCTTTACCTAACTTTGATGGCAGTGGTAAACTAAGTGCTAGAGCATGGATTCACAAGCTTGATACTTTTCTCACACTCAAACCCTTGAGTGAAGAAAAGGCTATTCAGTTCGCTACTATGCATTTGGAAGATTTGGCTTATGATTGGTGGCATCATGGACTTGTGTCACAACGACATGATATGATCACTTCCTATGATGAGTTCACTCGTAGACTCATTAACAGGTTTGATAGGAAGGATATAGAGGTCTACTATAGGGAATTGATACAATTGAAATAGGTTGGCAAAGTAGATTCTTACATCAATGAGTTTCAATAGATTGCAGTTATGGTTCCTGAGATGCCGGAAAGGAGAGTCACTATGTTGTTTTTTGAAGGCTTGAATGATAGAATGAGAGGATTGGTGAAGGTTCATAAGCCTAAGACATTGGATGAGGCTATTGAGCTTGCTTTAGATCTTGACACTTACCCTACATCATTCCAAGGCCAAAAGAGAAACTTTGGTAAGGGTTCAAGTTCACATCAAAGGAGAACATTTCAGCCTATCAAATCTAATCCTACTTCTATGGAACGTGATGAGTTGAGGAGAAAGAAGTTGTGTTTTGATTGCAAACAACCATGGGAACCAGGACACAGGTGTAAAGGCAAAGGCAAGGCTTATCTTATAGAGGTTCATTCAGATGATGATGATGAGAGTGAGATAAACGAGGATACTGATGCAGCACATGAGGATGACCAACCTACTCTAGAGCTTGAGACAGATGACAAGCAATTCAGTGACTATTGCTACTATTTCAGGAGTTCCAAGGTTTCATGCTTTCAAGATTAAAGGAATTCTTAATGGGCAGCGGGTCACATGTTTGGTGGATAGTGGAGCTACTCATAATTTCATTGATGAGGGTTTGGTAATGAAGCGTGGTCTACAATCAAAGGAATTTGAAGGTTTTATAGTTGTAGTTGCCGATGGGTTTACTATGAGTTGTCAAAAGAGAGTGCCACAACTTAGCATTCAAATGGGTGATTGTACATTGACAGATGATTTCTATATGGTTGGACTCTCAGGTATTGATGTTGTCTTAGGAATGCAATGGTTGCATTCAATTGGCAGATATATTCAAGACTTGAAGAAGATGGAGATAGATTTCATTCACAATGGGAAGAAGATTATTCTGAGAGCTTTATTAGATGGTTCACCTAGAACTGTTACAGTTAGGCACATGGAGTCCTTATTTCGTCATAATGACATTGCATGGGCAGCTCAGGTTGAAATATCATCTAAGTCTTCTTCTAGTAATGAGTATCATGTAGAAATCAAATCTGTATTGGATAAACATAGTAAGGTGTTTGGAGATATTCCACTTGGGAGACCACCTGATCGTGGTTTTGAACATGTGATAGAGTTAGAGAATGGGGCAAAACCCATCAACATTACACCATATCGACATCCTAGACACTTAAAGGTTGAGATAGGGAAGACTATAAAGGAGTTGATTGATATGGGATGCATTCGACCTTCATCTAGTCCATTTGCTTCTTTGGTGGTGTTGGTGAAGAAGAAAGATGGAACTATGCAAATGTGTATTGATTACAGGGCACTGAACAAGAAGCAATCAAGAACAGGTACCCAATACCCAGGATTGATGAGTTGTTGGATGAATTACACGGGGCCGTGTACCTCTCCAAGATTGATCTTCGTTCAGGCTATCATCAGATTCATGTTCGTGAGGACGACATTCCAAAGACAACATTCAGATGTCATTACGGGCACTACAAATTCCTTGTTATGCCCTTTGGTCTTACTAATGCACTTGCTACATTTCAATCTTGCATGAATCATGTATTCAATAAGCAGTTGCGTAAATTTCTTTGGGTTTTCTTTGATGACATTTTTATTTATAGTAAGACATGGGATGAGCATCTTCGACATCTTGATGAGGTACTTGGAGTCATGGAGGCACAATCACTATATTGTAAGGCTTCCAAGTGTGATTTTGGGATGGAGGAGATTCTCTACTTGGGGCATATGATTAGTGCTAAAGGAGTTAGAGTACAAGATGAGAAGATCAAGACTATACAGGAATGACTTATTCCAAGGAACATTTCCGAGTTGAGAGATTTCTTGGAACTTTGTAGTTACTACAGGAGATTTGTTAAAGGCTTTTCACAATTGGCAGCACCATTGACAGATCTCACTAAGAGGGGCATTTCTGTGGTCCTCTAAGGCACAGATAGCATTTGATTGGCTTAAGGAGGTAATGAGTACTACTCCAGTACTAGCACTACTAGATTTTACACAGTCCTTCATTCTTGAGTGTGATGCATCAGGAGAAGGAATAGGGGTTGTGTTAATGTAGAATAGGCATCCTATTGCATATGAAAGCAGAAAATTGAAGGATATGGAGCGCCTATATTCCACTTATGACAAGGAGATGCTTGCCATTATGCATGCTTTGACAAAGTTTCGTCAGTACTTGGTGGGTGCGAAATTTGTGGTTAGGACCGACCACAATAGCTTGAAATACTTCTTGGAACAAAAGGATTTGAATGAACGACAACAAAAATTGAAATATTCCGAGCCAAATTTTTTGTTTTTTCAAATTACAAATTACAAACCAATGCACCCGTTAAGGTTAGCAGCTAAATCAAAACGTTGCTGAAGCAACTCTAACCAGAATGTACACCAGGATCCCGATGTGGGCAAGGTGAGCATTGGTCAGAGGATCTTAATCAAAATGCTTATGCAATAACTTTAACCAAGAATGGCGCCAATGATGGCGAGCATATGGTCAGAGGGTCTTCTACACTAAGTACTGAAAGAGAACTCGACACCAAGTATGTGCTACCCAATCCAATATGGAGTTGAGGCGACCATATGGCGGAGTATTACAAATTACAATGCTTGAAAGAAATAACTGTAATGCTGAAAGTACTCAACACCCAGAATGTGCTTTCTATCCCGGAATGGGAAAGTAGCTACCATAGGGCGGAGGTAAAGTAAATACAAAAGCAAATACTGGAAGTAGAGTTGAGCATTACAAATCAGAATTGAACAAGATTGAGAATTACTGCCAGTACTACTGTTAGTTTACAAAATGAATCTCATTCGCCTTTAAATTAAACCAGCAACATATGAATTTACTCATATGCTCATATCTCCCTCATAACTCATCCAACTGACTTGAAACAAAATGCAATATTCCCTAAGAATGATGATGCTTAGGATAGAACACTGAAAACAGATCAAAATGCCATGTATTATTTATGCATAGATTCCAATGCATCAGCAGAGGGTACGACCTTCAAGAAAGGGCGATCTGCCTTTTAAAAATCATAGCTATCTCAAAAAAATCTGCAAACTGGAGGAAAGTGACGCCTTGACCAGACAATGAGAATAAGAGAATACCCAGAACAATATTTTTGTTTTTTTTTGACTTATGAATAAAACACAAATCTGCTGTAGCTAAAAATGCAATGCCGGAAAAACTCTAATATGCAAAACCGAACTAAAGCCAAAAGCTGATTACAATGCACAAATCCAAATGCAAACTCACAAACTAGACTATTTCACCACTAGTCGCTATCTTTCAAGCGAGAAGCAATGCCAAGCTAGGAGGCATACATTCCTCGAAGCAATCCCAAGGCCAATCCGGCAGCATAACATTATCAAGATTTCGGATGCCGAAATGAGAGCACTCTTCCTCCTTTTATACTTTTCCAACTGGGAGTCTCTAAAATCCTCTTGCATATGGGATAAAACATGAGAGGGAAAATAATATAATCCTCTTTTTCAACCTCACCCTTAAAGTCCCCTCTTTTAAAACAACATTAATATTAAATAATAATGTTTAATTTACGGACTTTAAAACGGAGGCCAAGATGAAGTCGGAATTCAATGATCTATAGCTCGTTGGAAAGGTCTTGACAAGACGAATCCAACCCCACTCTCAAAATCCCGTTCTGGTGCCAATCCTGAACTTACTAAAAATAGCCGTAACCAATAGGGACTAAGGAGAACAAACCCGGAAAGAAACCGCCAACCAAACCACAATCCACGAACAAAAGCAACCACCAAACATTAAACCCCAATTTCAACCTCCGAGTAGCCTACGGGTCTCCGGAATAGGCCAACGGTCAACTGTAAAAGATCAAGCTAGAAAACGGAACATTACAGTCCGCCCTTCCCAAGATTGCTTGTCCTCAAGCAATTGTAAGCCTGGATGCTGCAGAATCTCATCATTCTCCCAAGTAGCATCCTCCATAGGCAAGTTCTTCCACTTCACCAAATACTCTCTGATAGTTCTTTTCCTCAAGGAACGCTCCCTGGAATCAAGAATCTCTTCTGGAATCAAAACTAACTGTCCTTCTTCATCCAAGGGTGGCATCTGTGATAAAGCAACAACATTGTGTCCAAGTGCCTTCTTGGGGCGAGACACGTGGAATACATTGTGCACTCTGCTATCCGAAGGTAGCTCCAACTCATAAGCTACTGCCCCCACCTTCCTAGTGACCTTGAACGGCCCATAAAAACGTGGTTTGAGCTTCTCAGCTCCACTTTTCTTGAGAGTGGACTGTCTATAAGGCTGTAGTCGAAGATAAACCATATCTCCAACTTCAAAAGAGCGCTCAACATGCCGCTGATCAGCATACATCTTCTGCTGATTCTGTGCAATCTGTAGATTGTTTTTCAATGAGTTCAAGATATCTTGACTCTGCTGCAACAAATCTTTGGCCTGAGGGGCTTTGCTATCACCAAACACCAAATCAGCAAAGCTAGGAGCCTCATAACCGTAAAGAGCCATGAAAGGTGACATCCTTATTGACATGTGAAAAGTAGAATTATAACAATACTCGCCCATGTGAAGCCACTTCACCCCAGCTCTTTGCTGCTCTAAAACATAGTTTCTCAGGTAACCTTCCAACCACTTGTTCACTATCTCTGTCTGTCTATCGGTTTGAGGGTGATAACTAGTGCTTGGAGGAAGCACTGTACCACTCATTTTGAAAACCTCTTGCCAAAAAGTGCTTAGGAACTTGCTGTCCCTATCACTCACAATGTTTTTTGGCAACCCATGTAATCTAAACACCTCATGAAAAAACAAATCTGCAACTTGGGCTGCTGAAAAAGAGCTGGCAATGGCGAAGAAGTGAGCAAATTTTGTTAATCTGTCCACTACAACATAGATACAGTCTTTATCTTGAACCTTGGGCAACCCTGTGATGAAGTCCATTGATATGCTTTCCCATTTTTGATTGGGAATGGGAAGAGGTTGCAGAAGACTAGCTGGTAAAGTATGCTCATTTTTGTTCATCTGACAAGTGGGACACTCCTGAATGTATCGTTGAACCTCCCCTTTTAGCCCTTTCCAAGAAAATCTTTCCCTGATCTGCCGATATGCCTTGAAAAACCCTTGATGACCAGCAAGTGGAATGTCATGAAAGGTCAACAAAATCTTCTTTTTGAGCTTAGAATCAGCCACCACAAAGATTCTACCCTTGTAGTGTATCAGCCCTTCGACAACTTTGTACCTTTCGTCAAGAAAAGTACCCTCAATGATGCTTGTTGCAAACTGATTTTTGGCATAATCAGCAAGCAACATGTCCCTCCATTCAGCTGTAAGCTCACACAACGAGCTCAAATGAGGTCTCCTAGAAAGAGCATCAGCCACAATATTGTTTTTTCCTTTGACATATTCGATGTCAAAATCATAAGCTTGAAGTTTACTCACCCACTTTTGTTGCCTCTCGTTCAAATCTTTTTGATGCATGAAGTGCTTGAGGCTATTGTGATCAGTGTTGACCACAAACTTGCTCCCCACCAAGTACTGTCTGAACTTAGCTAATGCATGCATAATGGCAAGCATCTCCTTGTCGTAGATGGAGTAGGTCCTTTCAACACCTCTTAATTTTCTGCTTTCAAACACAATGGGATGTTTGTCTTGCATCAAAACAACCCCAACTCCTTCACCGGATGCATCACACTGTAGCTCGAATGGCTTGGAGAAGTCTGGGATAGCTAAAACCGGACAAGAGCTCATGATCCCCTTAAATTTATCAAAAGTAGTTTGAGCCTTTTCTGACCAACAAAAAGCACCCTTTTTCGTGAGGTCAGTAAGAGGAGCAGCATTCTGAGAGTAGCCCTTCACAAATCTTCTGTAAAATCCACAAAGACCCAAAAATCCTTTCAGATGAGTCAAATTCTCAGGAGGTGGCCAATCAACAATTGCCTTGATCTTATCAGGATCAACCTTCACTCCTTCAGCACTGATTATATGGCCAAGGTAAAGTAACTCCTTCATTCCAAATTCACATTTGGATTCTTTGGCAAACAAACTCTCTGATTCCAGGATGCTAAGCACTTCCTCCAAGTGCTTGAGATGTTCTTCCCATGTCTTGTTGTAGATCAGGATATCATCAAAAAATATCAATACAAACTTCCTCAACTGCTTCTGAAAGATTTTGTTCATACATGACTAGAAGGTAGCAGGAGCATTAGTCAACCCAAATGGCATGACTAGAAACTCGAAGTGGCCATAGTGACATCTAAATGCTGTCTTCTCAACATCGGATCCTCTCATCCGAATCTGGTAATAACCCGATCTCAAATCGATCTTTGAAAAGAACTTGGCTCCATGTAGCTCATCAATGAGTTCATCTATCCTCGGGATGGGATATCGATTTTTGATAGTGCTTTGATTCAAAGCACGATAGTCCACACACATGCGGATGGTACCATCCTTCTTCTTCACCAGGACAACTGCCGAAGCAAAGGGGCTCTTGCTTGGACGAATGAAGCCCATCTCCAAGAGTTCCCGAATGTTTTTCTCAATCTCATCCTTTTGCTTCTTAGGATACCGATAAGGAGTTGTAATAACTGGTTTAGCTTCTTCCTTGAGCTCTATGACATGCTCCGAACCTCGATCAGGAGGTGGTCCAGGAGGTAAATCAGCAAACACCTTGCTCTTCTTTTTGAGTAAAGACTGAAGGCATTTTGATAACTCCCAAGAAACTTTAGATAACTCTGTGAAAATACCTCCGGGACTAAACACCAAACTCCCAAACTAAATAGAAATGATGCACGAATGCAACCACTGTATATGGCTATTGAAAAGCACCCTTGGGTTGTCTCTCACATTTGCGGAATGCTGTTGATAATGGAGTATTTCGTCTCCAAAAGCCAAGGATGGTTTCTACAAACCCTCATTCACTTGCACAACAAAGTATCATAAAATGTAATAGTCAAGAATGAATAAAATGACCTTCAAATGCCCTTTTATAATTCTCAATTTGCATTTGACTTTGATTTCATTTAATTTACTTTCATTTCCCACCTTTGATTCTTTTAATTTTGGTGCACAACTTTATGATATAAAGTATACTTTAAAAGTGACTTGTATCTCCCCCTTAAAAATGACACTTTAACTTATATTATAAAGTATACATTAAAATCACATATGTCCCCTTTATAATGAAGTCCCCTTTTAAAATAATTTAATAATGCATAAAGTTAAATTATTTATTTGATGTTATTAATATTAAATGCATAGGACCAATATTAAGCAATATAACTCTAGGATATAATTATGCCACCATGCCAGAAATACAAACTCTGCTAGGTGACCATACCAGTGACTTACTATAAATAGTAAGTATGGGTCAAAGTGTCCAGAATGACCCAAAAGTCCGAAATCGC
This sequence comes from Cunninghamia lanceolata, assembly GCA_027924645.1. Classification (NCBI taxonomy): domain Eukaryota; kingdom Viridiplantae; phylum Streptophyta; class Pinopsida; order Cupressales; family Cupressaceae; genus Cunninghamia; species Cunninghamia lanceolata. The sequence continues at coordinate 103,365 of BSBN01000766.1, read as the reverse complement.
TTGGAAAGACATCACCGCAAACCATTTGATATCACTGATCTCAATGCAACATCTGAGATAGCTAATGGTTGTTTGCCAAGTCACCAAAACAGCGCTAGATTGACACTTACTATAAATAGTAGTGTTCTTTGAGGACCAAAGAGAACAAACCCAGAAAGATTGTCACCATGCAAGCACTTACTATAAATAGTAAGTATGGACAAGTTGTCCGAAATCTCTTCGGAAAGTGTCATATAGTTCCACTGGATGACCTGAACACATTGGTGACATTGAAATACTCCTCTGATCAGGCTGTCACCAACCCCTAAAGTCAGCTCCGACTGTACTACAAGAGAACCCGAAAATGGGGACCTTTCTGGCGAGCTATAGATCATTGTATTCTGACATCATCTTGATATTTATTTTAAAGTCCGAAGTTATAATTTATTTATTTAATGTGACTTTATAAATATTAAGTCAGTGACTTATGAAAAATGAAATATTTTAAAAAAGTCACTAAGGAGTGACCTTGGGTGTCCATCCCTAGGGGGAAATAAGTAATTTTAAAAAATAAAGTTCCTCCCAAAAGCCAACGCCTCTTGGAAGGGAAATAAAAGATGAAAAAAGCAGTTCATTTGTTATGCTTGGATATATGATATTGTTACTTTGCTCTGCTAGGGTTTCTGTGTGAAAGGTTTGGAGAGGATTCGAACCAGAGGCTATTGGGAACGAAAACTTCCTCTAATAACAACATTCTACAGGCGTGAAAAACCGCCCAAAGGTGTTAGATTGGCAAATACACAGTGTTTACATCCGGAGCTTTAATGGAGTTTGATTGATGAGATTTGTGGAGCTTATTGCTTATATCATTTGCAGGTTTTTGATGTTCATTTGATAACAATGGAGTAAGGACAAATTTAGGGAGATTGTGAGAGGATTGGAGGCTGTTGTATATTCCCCTTGCTGGCTATACGATTACCAGCGAGCCGTACCACATTGGGAATGCATTTTGAGGGTGTTTTGGTGCAGATTTCTCCTTCATACTTGGTCGCCCAGCTTCATAGGAAGCATATAGTTCATAACAGCAAGGTTTCATTGGCGTTGGGACATTGTGTTTGCTGATATCTTCTCCCAGCTGGTCGTATAGCTTACCTGGAGGGATGTGGGAGACTTTGGAGGTCTTTGTGGGTGCTTACAACAGATTTATCTAATCAAACCTAGGCATCCAAGGCTGCAGAACACCTATCTTTCATTCCTTGATCTTTTGACACCTTCTGTAGCATTTTGGGAGTGATTTTGTAATACCCAGTTGCTGGTCCGGCTATAGCATAAATATCAAAGTGCAAATCTTGACATGGGTATGTAATGATAATTCATATTGGGTGGTTTTATGATTTGGGTTGTTAGTTTGTTCATATTCATTGTAGTTTTTCTGGGTTTGAAATATATGCTCAATATTGTATTGTTCTGGCAACACACATTGCAAGAAAACTGAAACCCATTCTGCATCTTCTCTCTAGTTTGAAAGAACACTCTAAAAATTAAGAAATAACAGTAAAAGATTTAAAAAAGAACCAATAGATATGGCACATTACAGTGGTATCAGAGCACAGCTCTTCCTGCCATCCTATGAAGTCAATTCAAACATGCAGATTTAAAAATGAGACATGCAACTGGGTACAAGTAGATATTACCTCAGATGGAATAGGTTCAGACCAGATTTACAGGTTCCCCAGATAGATCCTTCTGATATAGATACATAGGTGGTAGCCGTAGAGGACCAACGAGTAGTTTTATACAACGAAGAAGACCTTGAGGTACCACAAACAAATCCCTTTCCCAGAGTGATTGAAGTGCAGGGTGAAGAAATAGGAGACAAAGACCATGAGGAACCTAGCACCAGAGATATTATGAATGATTTGGCTATGGGACAACGTGTAGAGAGGACTTTGAGGGAGTCATAGGCTAACTTGACTCGTTTCCTTACCTAGTTGATACCCAGAGATGACAGGAACAGGGACAACAATAACAAGAATAGGGACAACAATAACAACAAGAACAGGAACAATTTCGAAGACAGGAACAGGATGAACAATACAGGTGATAGGTACATGGGTGATAGGCATAACGAGGACAGGAACAATGGACTTAGAAACAATGGTGACAGACACCGAGACAGAGATGAGGAAGGGGAAGCCTCTGTCACTAACAGGAGATCCACCCAGTTGACAGCCAGTGATAGACCTGGTATTCGTGTATTTGCACCCAGGAACAATGTTCCTGAACAGGAGGCCACCAAGTTGGAGTTCGAGGACAAGATCCTAAGAGATTGGAGATCATCCAATGAGGAGTTCACAAATGAGATGACATTTGGAGAATACTCGAATCTCAGGATGAAGCACAGACCCCGTATGGGAAACAGACAGAACCAGGAACTTCAGAAGAAGGTCAGTAAGATGACCTTACTATACTTTGATGGCTCTGGCAAAACCACTGCGAGAGCATGGGTCTAGAAGTTGGACAATTATCTTCAGATCAGCTCTATGCCTGAGGTTGACGCTATTACTTACGCAACTTTACATTTGGAGGGCACTGCGCATAAATGGTGGAGCAATGAGAATGTTACATTGGGCTACAATCAGGTCACTTCATATGTCGAGTTTACTACCAGGCTCATAGACAGATATGACAAGAAAGATCCAGAATTGCAGTTCAAGGAGTTGGCACAAATCAGATAGGTTGGATTGGTGGACTCATACATTTCAGAGTTGCAGGACCTAACTATTATGGTCCCAGATATTTCTGAGCGCAGGTTGATGTTGTTATTCATTGATGGATTGTGAGACCCATTGTGTGGATGGATCAAGGGTCTAGATCCAGTATCTTTATAGGAGGCCATGAAGAAGGCCTGAGATATGGAGTCCTCGGCATGGAGAAGTAAATTTCAGTCCAAGGGATTCCCGTACAGGAGGGATAAAAAGAAAGAAAAGGACAGGAGACACTCACAGAAGGATTCAGGACAACAGCATAAGAGTTCTTCCAGGTTGGATAATGATCAGTTGAATGACTTGAGGAGAAAGAAACTCTGTTTCCATTGCAGAGAGCCTTGGGATCCCAAGCACAAGTGTGCTGCCCAAGGAAAGGCAAAACAGTTAGAGTACTTTTCAACAGATGAGTATGGAGTCAGAGTCACATTCAGAGCAACAATCAGAAGCCAGTGACTCAGGAACAGATGGTGCATCTGAGGCATCCGATACAGAGGAACAGACTGATCTCCCTACAACACATCTCTCTAGCATTTAGAGAGAAGGTTCGTTTAGGATAAGAGGAGTAGTGGGTGGACAATGAGTGATCACTTTACTGGATACTGGTGCCACTCACAATTTTATAGATGAGGGCTTAGTTGTGAAGAGAGGACTCAAGACTGAAGAATTTGAAGGTTTTAAGGTGAGAGTGGCAGATGGGTTTGTTCTCACCTATACTAGGAGAATACCCAACTTATCCATCTTGCTGAATGATTATACTTGCCATTCAGATTTTTATGTGGTTAGCATGGGTGATATGGACGTTGTTTTGGGTACGAGATGGTTGCATGATATTGGGGAGCTCACCATCAACTTGTGGGCGATGGAGATGAAGTTTGAGGTGAATGGGAGACGACATGTGCTCAGAGGAATATTAGATGGTGGGTTGAGAGTGGTTTTACTCAAGAGGATGGAGCAATTGATTTGTCATGATCAGTTACAGTGGACAGCAGAGGTTATGGTCATGCCTGCAGTTTCAAAATAACAGAAGCGTGAGTATCCACCTGATATACAGGCTCTCTTGACTAAACACACCAAAGTGTTTAGTGACATATCACCAGGTAGACCCCCTGATAGGGGTATTGAGCACATTATTGAGCTGGAGGAGGGTGCTAAGCCCGTGATCACCACACCTTACAGGCACCCAAAAAGATATAAAGATGAAATTGAGAAGGCTATCAAAGAGCTTCTCGAGATGGGACACATAAGGCCTAGCAAAAGTCCATTCGCTTCATCAGTGGTCTTAGTGAAGAAAAAGATGGGACTCTCAGAATGTGCATTGACTACCGAGAGCTTAATAAGAAGACCATTAAGAACAGATACCCCATACCTTGTATTGATGAGCTGATAGATGAGTTGCACGGGGCATGTTACTTCTCCAAAATAGATTTGAGATTTGGATATCACCAGATACGGGTCAGGGACGAAGATGTGGAGAAGATCGCTTTCAGGGGCCATTATGGGCACTTTGAGTTCCTGGTCATGCCTTTTGGTTTGACCAACGCACTAGCCACCTTCCAATCCTGTATGAACAGGGTATTTAGGGAATAGTTGAGGATATTTGTATTGATATTTTTTGATGACTTATTGATATACAACAGGACTTGGGAGGAGCATTTGAAACACATTGACATTGTTTTGAGTATTCTAGAGCGAGAGCCACTATATGCTAAAATATCAGTGTGAGTTTGGGATGACCGAGTTACTATACTTGGGTCATATTATCAGTGCTAGTAGTGTGAAAGTGGACCCGGAGAAGATTCGGGCAATCATTGGCTGGCTGCCACCAAAAAATCTCTCTCAGCTCAGGGGATTCCTTGGTCTTTGTGGGTATTACCGCCGTTTTGTGAAGGGGTTTTCACAGTTAGTTGCTCCCCTCATAGATTTGACTCGAAAGGATGCATTCAGTTGGTCGGGAGGTACACAAGAGTGTTTTGATAAATTCAAAGAGAGTATGAGTACATGTCCTGTGTTGGCTATTCCAAATTTCAGCAAGCCTTTTGAGTTGCAGTGTGATGCCTCAAGGGAAGGCATTGGTGCGGTAATAATGCAGAATAAACACCCCATAGCATTTGAGAGCAGAAAGTTAAGTGGTGTGGAGTGGAGTTACAACATATACGACAAGGAGATGTTAGCCATCATGCATGCGTTGGCTAAGTTTAGATAGTATCTAGTTGGGAGTAAGTTTGTGGTGAAAACAGATCACAATAGTCTGAAACATTTCCTTGGTCAAAAGGGACCTGAATGACAGGCAACAGAAGTGGGTCAGCAAGCTTCAGGCCTACGACTTTGACATTGTCTATGTCAAAGGAAAGAAAAAACATAGTTGCTGACTCTTTATCCAAGAGACTGCATTTGTGTGCAATGGGTACTATTGCAGAGGACTGGAGGGAGATGATATCTGCTGAGTATGCCAAGGATAAATGGGCTTCTGGTATTATTGATGGCACTATCAGAGATGATAGATACACAGTGGTAAATGATTTGATCATTTACAAAGACAAGATTTTCTTAGTGCCAGGATCGGAGATGAAACAGAGGATTTTGAGAGCCTTCCATGATTTGCCTATGGCTGGTCACCCTGGTTACTTCAAAACCTACAGATAGGTGAGGGATTGCTTCACTTGGAAGGGCCTCAAAGCAAAAGTTATGCAGTACGTGAGAGTGTCCGATATGTCAGCAGAATAAGCAGGAGCACTCTTGATGCAGAGCACGCAGCAAAGTGGTGAAAACAGATTAAAAATCCGGAACTATTACTGTGGTTGAACCTTTGAACCACTTGAAACCTCCAAGTTCATTGAACCCGCGAACCCATCGAACCAAACGGACTAAATGAACTGTTGAACCATTTGTACTGCTGAACCGTTGAACCTCCATCTATCGGTTCAATGTACTTCCATCGCACAGCCTTAACACTGTCGACAACTATCGGTTGAACTGCTGAACCGTTGAACACGTTCAACCGTTGGTTCAACCAAACGATTTCAACCCGATATTCTCAACTTCGAATATGCACTGTTTAACTTTCTACCACCGGTCACCAAATGAGTCTTCATACATTTTGACCGCTATAGCCGGTCGACACTTGTATCTGCAGAAAATGAACTTCCGACACACTCTACAGGCTATGTATATTCGCATACAGTTGCGATATACACAGGAAATATATCTCCGGTGAAACAACACCAAAATCTAACGCGGAGGACGTCCTCAGCAACCTTATTAAGATAATATCTTATTATTTAATGGTCACTCTTAGTTTCCTTTTCCGTGTTTAGTTTAGTCTCTATCCATTCTGCTTTGTTTTCTGTAGTTCTTCTGCTTTTGTCTATTTTTAGACTTTGTAATTCCTTTATATTGAGCATTCGCTCTCTCATGTAAGTATCTCATTCTGTAATACATTATTTAGTTTCTTAAATCATGTAACAAACCTGACTCGTAGTCTTTATTCAATTGAGCCCTAGCACATAGAGATGCTAGGCTCTCTACTGCGAAAACTCCTGCATAGATTGGATCCTCTATTCCATTCCGCCAGAAACGCAAACAAAAAGAAAACAAAGTAGAAAACTATGTACAGAATCCATTCCACTGATTTCACAGAAATCCATCAGTGGAATGGTCTCAATCAGGCATATTTGATAATAGAAAATTAGATTATATACAAAACACTTTGACACAGAAAATATACGCAGAGCAATTCGATACACAGGAAATTTACACAGAACACCGAACTTCCAAACACGACTGACAAAATTTTCTTATTTTTTTTCAATAAAAACCCTTTTCTTTTTTCTCTTTTAAGAACATGTTTATATCTCTCCCCATTCAGTTCCAACCGGAACACAAGAAGTTGGAGTCGTTACAACTTCCAACCGGAATACCAAAAATCACACGACACATGTTTGTATGCGACATGATTTAAACACCTTAACAAGACACCTAAACATAACACACTTGATTTTAAACATCCACATACCCCAATTGCCCAAGATGTTCAAATTGGCTTATCTGGACGCCAAATTTGTAACACTGGTTCACATGATGGGGTTTTTATTACAAACATGCAATCACAACACAAGTCCTACAGGACAACACGAACAACATAGAAATGCATATAATATGATAACATATTAATACCTTTGTCTTCTCCCTCAGAGGTATATTTGGCTTGTTGAAGAGGTGCTCCTGCACCATACTCCCCAGGAGAAGAAATCTCAAGCCCACTTGAGATGAGAGTTTGAAAATCGGCACCATGGTTTGTGATCTGATCTTCAGTCATCCAAACTGCCTTTGAATCAGGTTTTCCCTGCCAAGCCACCAAGTACTCCATGTACTCTTTGTTTCTTGTTTTCTTTGTCACTCTTGAGTCTAAAATCTTCAATTTTGGTGGATCATGCTTAGGAATACCATCATCTGCTGTACCCTACAATGCTTCCTATTCTGCATCTGCACTCTGCTTGTATGGAGTTAAATCACATACATTGAAAATGAGCGATAATCCAAGATCAGGAGGAAGTTGGATCTCATAAGCATTCTGCCCACACTTTTTTCAAAATCTGACATGGTCCAATCTTCCTCTGCATGAGATGTTTACCTTTTGGGAGCCTCTCCTTCTTCAGATTAACCCACACCAAATCTCCAACATCAAACTATACATCTCTCTTCTTCTTATCAGCATAGGCTTTGTACTTCAATGTAGTTTGTTGGAGTTGGGTCTTGACTTGATCATGCACCTCTTTGATGGCTGATGCAAAAGCTTCTCCATCTGCACTAATAGACTCTCCTGTAGGCAGATCTCTTAACTCCAAAATACCTCTTGGATGAATGCCATATACCACTTGAAAAGGTGACTTCCTTGTACTCCTATTGATCGTGTCATTGTAGGAGAATTCTGCTTGTGGTAGGATATTATCCCACTTCTCTCCATGTTGCCTTGTCAAACACCTTAGAAGATTTTCCAATGAACGGTTAACCACTTCAGTCTGACCATCTGTTTGAGGATGGTAGGCTGATGAGAAGGATAAGTTGGTTCCAAGCTTCCTCCAAAGAGTCCTCCAAAAGTGGCCAATAAATCTCACATCTCTATCTGACACTATGCTCAATGGCAATCCATGTATCCTCACTATCTCTTTGAAAAACAAATCAGCAACATATGAAGCATCACAAGTGGTTTTGCATGGTAAGAAATGTGCCATTTTACTAAATCTGTCTACTACAACAAAAACACTATCATATCCCTTCCTGGTTCTAGGCAAACCCAATACAAAATCCATGCTTATACTCTCCCATGGCCGAGAAGGAATGGGTAGTGGCTGATACAAACCCGCATTAGTTGATCTCCCTTTTGCTTTCTGACATATCACACATACCTCCACAAATCTCCTCACATCTGACTGTAATTTGGGCCAATAGTAATGCCTCTTCACAAGATCAAGAGTCTTATCCAGACCAAAATGTCATGCCATGGCCCCACAATGCTTCTCCCTAATAATATTCAGTCTCATAGAACACCATGGAATACACAACTGTCCACCCTTGAAAAGTAATCCATCTTGGATTAGAAATTCAGAGAACTCAACATGATATCTGTCACCAAAGGAAGTACATACCTTGTATATCTCTCCAAAGTCTTCATCAGCATCATACATGGCCTTCAAAGAGTCAATACCAACACTCTCCAACTGGATCTGATTGATGGTTAGAGCCCTCCTGCTTAAAGCATCTGCTACCTTGTTCTTGACCCCTTTCTTGTGTTTAAGTGTGAAGGTGAAAGCTTGCAAAGTCTCCACCCACTTCATATGCCTATGGTTCAGCTTCTCTTGACTGTTTATGAAACTAAGGGCCTGATTATCTGTGAACACTATGAATTCTTTTGGCATCAAGTAATGCCTCCACTTTTTGAATGACTGTACTAGAGCATACATCTCCAAATCATATGATGAGTATCTCTTCTTTACATCATTTAGTTTCTCACTGAAAAATGCAATAGGCCTACCTTCTTGACTCAGTACTGCCCCAATTGCCATGTGGCTTGCATCACATTCTACTTGAAAAATCTTGTTGAAGTCAGGAAGTGCGAGAACTGGCTGCTCTGCCACCTTCTTCTTCAATGTTTCAAATGAATCATCTGCCCCCTTTGTCCAAGTGAATCTGCACTTCTGTCCTCCTTTTATGGTGTCAAGCATGGGTGCACAAACATGACTAAACCCTTTTATAAACTTCCTATAAAAGGTTGCTAACCCATGGAAACTTCTAACATCATTCATAGTTCTAGGAGTTGGCCAAGACAATATGGCACTTACCTTCTCTTGATCCATTTTCAGTTTTCCCTGTGAAATGACAAAACCCAAATAGATGATCTCCTGCATGAACAAACACTTCTCCAAGTTGATCCTTAGCTGTTCTTCATGTAACCTTTTGAGGATCAAGTCTATATGTTTGAGGTGCTCTTCCCTTGTATTACTGAAAATCAAGATGTCATCTAGATATACTATGACAAATTTGCCTATGAATTCCCTCAAGACCTCATTCATCAATCTCATAAAAGTACTAGGGGCGTTGGATAAACCAAAAGGCATGACCTTCCACTCATATAACCCCTCATTGGTCTTGAATGCAGTTTTCCATTCATCTCCTGGCCTAATCCTAATCTGATGATAGGCACTCTTTAGATCTATTTTTGTGAAATATTTAGCACCCCCCAAGCAATCAAGCAAATCTTCTATCCTAGGGATTGGGAACCTATACCTGATTGTTATTTTGTTGATAGCCCTTGAATCAGTACAAAGTCTCCAAGTGCCTTCTTCAGTGCTAAGACAGCTGGTACTGCACATGGGCTTAAACTCTTGCCAATTAGGCCTGTCTCCAACAACTCCTCAATCTGCCTTGCTACCTCTGCATTCTGTTTTGGGGTAAGCTTGTATGTTGTTTTGTTTGGAAGTGTAGATCCTGGGATCATATCTATGCAATGACTGATGTCCCTTATAGGTGGTAGGGACCTTGGCATTCCATCAGAGATGATGCCTTTGTACTTGTCCAATAACTCTTGGACAACAAGATCTATGAATCTTTGCTTCTTCTCTCCCTTGATTTCCTGCTGCTGCTCCTTATTCACCTTTAGGCATGGAATTAGAGCATATGCAACTGCACCCTCTTCTACTATCTCTTTCATGAATTGTTTGCCTTCTACCATCATCACCTTAACTTCTTTTCCCTTTGATTCCACCTCATTCTCCATCAATGGTAGTAACTCTATCACCTTACCATCCTTGGTGATTGAATAGGTGTTTCTAACTCCATCACGGTGTGCTTTCAAGTCATATTGCCATGGTCTTCCAAATAGGAGATGGCAAGCATCCATCTTGGTAATGTCAAACAATAATCTGTCCTTGTATGTTCCAATTTGAAATTCTACCCAAGCCTGCTCTTCCACAACTGTTTGCTGACCTTGAGTAAGCCATGAGACCTTGTATGGGCATGGATGTGGCAATCTTCTAAGCTTAAGCTTTTCTACCATTTCAATGGACACAAAATTTTCAGTAGATCCAGAGTCAATCAAAACTTTACATACTTTTCCTCCTGCCTTGCAAGTAGTTCTGAAGAGAGACTTCCTTTGTGGGGGTTCTTTGTCAAGCACCTTCATGGTGGCCATTGCTCTCCTCATCATCAAAGCTTCTCCTCTCTCAGGATACCCATAACTGTTGGGAGCATTCACACTTTGAAAAGTGTTTGAGCTTGTGACACTTTGGCAATTAGATTTGTTCTCCTTTCCCCCATTGAACTTGTTGCCTTATCTGGACATCTGCTGGCTATGTGGCCTTATTGATTGCAATTGTAACATCTGAGAGGTCCTCTGCCTTGAGATCTCCCTCTAAATGGTGGTCTTTAGCCCCTAAAATTTCCTCTTTGATTATAACTTCCTCCTTGAGTCTGACTGTTGTCACCTTTGCTGCTCTCTTGATTTGATTCACCTTGGTATCCAAATCCATTTCCTCTGCCTCTAAAAGGACTTCTTCCCCCTCTTTGCTGTCTCCCTCTTCCTCTATTGTTCTACTCTTGTCTTCTCTTTAATTTCTCTTCCACCTTGAGTGCCAATTGGTAGCACTTTTGGACTGTATCTGGACTATGCAGATTTAAATCTTCTTGGATGTTAAACCGCAATCCATTGAGGTACCTTGCCACCTTCTCGTCCTCACCCTCCTTTACCTTTGCCTTGACACATAGTTTCATGAATTCTTCAGTGTATGAGCTGACATCTAACTCCTCTTTCAAGTTTTGTTTCCTCTTCTGTAATTGGATGTTGTAATCTAATGGAACATAGGCTTCCTTCACTAAAGCCATCATCTTCTTCCAAGTAGCAACTCTGTTCTTTCCCTCTTTCACCCTATCATTTTGGATGAAAGTCCACCAAGTTACTGTAGCCCCTTTTATTTTGGATTGGGCCATCTTCACTCGTTGGTGGTCTGGTATCTCCTCGGTCTCAAACAAATTATTCAAGGAGTCTATCCACTCCATTACTGAATCAGGATCCATTTTGCCTGCAAACACGGGCAGGTGTAGTTTCATATCCACGGTCCTTCTCTCCATGGATTTGAGGGCATTGAGTAAGGGTCTCTGGTCTGCAGGAACCTCCATCTCTTCCTGCCCAGGGATCTTCTCTTCATCCTCGTCTTCATCACCAGAATTTTCTTCTCCCTTCTCTACTTTTTCCCTCAACTTCTCCAACTCATTTCTCAAGGCCTAATTCTGAGCCCTAACGGTTTTGCTCTCTGCCAATTGTTTCTTCATTAGAACAACCAACTCAGCGTTGGTCATCTTCGTTGGGTACTCTTCCGACCCCTCTCCTTCCGACATCTTGTCCTTTTCTTTTACCCAAAGGATACTCCTTTGCTCTAATACAACTTGATGCAGAGCACGCAGCAAAGTGGTGAAAACAGATTAAAAATTCGGAACTGTTATTGTGGTTGAACCTTTGAACCACTTGAAACCTCTAAGTTCATTGAACCCACGAACCCGTCGAACCAAACGGACTAAATGAACCGTTGAACCGTTGAACCTCCATCTATCGGTTCAATGTACTTCCATCGCGCAGCCTTAACACTGTCGGCAGCTATCGGTTGAACTGCTGAACCGTTGAACCGTTGAACCCTTTGAACCTTTGAACCTGTTCAACCGTTGGTTCAACCAAACGATTTCAACCCGATATTCTCAACTTCGAATATGCATTGTTTAACTTTCTACCACCGGTCACCAAATGAGTCTTCATACATTTTGACCGCTACAGCCGGTTGACAATTGTATCCGCAGAAAATGAACTTCCGACACACTCTACAGGAAATGTATATTCGCATATAGTTGTGATATACACAAGAAATATATCTCCGGTGAAACAACACCAAAATCTAATGCGGAGGATGTCCTTAGCAACCTGACTCGCAGTCCTTATTCAATTCAGCCCTAGCACATAGAGATGCTAGGCTCTCTACTGCGAAAACTCCTCCATAGATTGGATCCTCTGTTCCATTCTGCCAGAAACACAAACAAAAAGAAAACAAAGTAGAAAACTATGTACAGAATCCATTCCATTGATTTCACAGAAATCCACCAGTGGAATGGTCTCAATCAGGCATCTTTGATAACAGAAAATTAGATTATATACAGAACACTTTGACACAGAAAATATACGGAGAGCAATTTGGTACACAGGAAATTTACACAGAACACCGAACTTCCAAACACGACTGACAGAATTTTCTTTTTTTTTTCAATAAAAAACCCTTTTCTTTTTTCTCTTTTAAGAACATGTTTATATCTCTCCCCATTCAGTTCCAACCAGAACACAAGAAGTTGGAGTCGTTACAACTTCCAACTGGAATACCAAAAATCACACGACACATGTTTGCATGCGACATGATTTAAACACCTTAAGAAGACACCTAAACATAACACACTTGATTTTAAACATCCACATACCCCAATTGCCCAAGATGTTCAAATTGGCTTATCAGGACGCCAAATTTGTAACACTGGTTCACATGATGGAGTTTTTATTACAAACATGCAATCACAACACAAGTCCTACAGGACAACACGAACAACATAGAAATGCATATAATATGATAACATATTAATACCTTAGTCTTCTCCCTCAGAGGTATATTTGGCTTGTTGAAGAGGTGCTCCTGCACCAACTCTTTCCCAAGTGGATTACTGCAGCCCCTGCCCATTCCTGAGAGGAAGTGGGATAGTATTTCTATGGACTTTATCACAAGCTTACCTAAAGTCCAAGGCATGGATTGTATATTCGTGGTAGTGGATAGATTGATGAAGTTTGCACACTTCTTTGCCATTCCTACCACCTACACTGTAGCTCAGGTTGCAGAGTTGTTTTTTAGAGGTATTTCGTCTTCATGGGTTGCTACGGAGCATTGTGAGTGATAGGGACAACAGGTTCCTAAGTAATTTTTGGCAGGAGGTCTTTAGGTTGACAGGGACAGAGCTTACCTTCAGCACTAGCTACCATCTGCAAACAGATGGCTAGACATAGATTGTTAACAAATGGGTGGAAGGATACCTCTGAAATTATGTTGCAGGGCAGCAAAAGGCGTGGGTTAAGTGGCTCCACATGGAGGAATACTGTTATAACACCACTTACTACATGTCCATTCAGATGTCACCGTTCATGGCTCTATATGGGTATGAGGCACCAAGCTTTGTGGATCTATTGTTTGGTGATAGTAGAGTGCCTAAGGCCAAAGACCTTCAGGAGAGTTAGGATGTCATGAGGTCTTTGAAGGAGAATATACAGAAAGCTCAGAATTAGCAAAAGCAGTATGCAGACTAGCATAGGACTGAGTGATCATTTGAGGTAGGTGACATGGTGTATTGGATGCTGCAACCCTACAGGCAATCCACTCTCAAGAAGAGTTGAGCAGAAAAACTTAAGCCACGGTACTATAGGCCTTTCAGGATCTCCAAGAAAGTTGGTGCAGTGGGTTATGAGCTAGAGTTGTCGACAGGTAGTAGGGGACACAATGTGTTTCATGTATCTCGCCTCAAGAAGGCATTGGGGCAAAGGGTGACACCTTCAATAGAGTTACGTCCTCTTGATGAAGAGGGGAAATTGATTTTGGTACCCGAGGCTATAATCGATACCAGGGAACGTGTTGATGTCTTTTTTATGCACATGCAAACTCAGAATAAAATACTGAGGTATTCTATCCTCTCTTGAAAAAAGTCTCTCAAAGGTTAAACAATGTGATCCAATGAGACAACTCCAAGGTTCTAGATGTCAGGTCTTGACTTGTAATGGATAGACTCAGTAGTTGATGTGATTTGCTGAAAACTCACAAAGGGACTTACGTTGAATTGACTCCTTATTCCAATCAAATATGTTATTCTCCTTCTTGTGAAATGGAACTTACTCTAACCGGCTACAAGACGAAAATGCAAAAGGACAAGGGTTTAGAAAACTATTCTAAGGACAATGAGATAATGAAATATGTCAAGATAGATAAACTCCTCATGAAACCAAACTCCGCTTCGCCATGAGAACTAACAACTACACGAAGTCGGTGCAATCTTCTAAGGAAACTCAAGGATTTTCATGTTGCAAATCTCCATCCAAACACCCACTACTGGCGCAGCTTGAATGAGCATCTACAACCGAACTAAAGCAAACATGGTTTAGGCTAACTTTGCAAAATGACTTATCATCGACAAATCATAAAAAGTATGAACCTTTAAGGAATTCATCAAGTATCTCCACATATAAACATTACATCAATGAACTTCTAATTAATTCTACTCTACTTGGAAACATCTCTCCATCATATTCGAGAATTTGAAACCATGCTAACATTCCATCACCACACAAATCACCATGAGAGCAACAATGAGCTTGTATTAATTTTGGAAGCGATTACAACAATTTCATATGTCTCTTCAATGATTTCGAAGAGTCTCCTCTACTCTACTCCTATTCTAACAGCATCTACTCCTACTACTTGATTCCTGCTCTCTAATACAAATGAGAGAAATGGGCCTTATATAGGCTCCAAAATTACATGAACGGCTAGGATTGATTTGAGAATCAATGGCCCAGATTGAGACAAGGCAGTTTGTTACAAAAAATTACTATTTTTAGAACATTGAATGTGGACGGATGATGTGGCAGACTGTGATTGGCTCGATGGTGTGCACATGCCACCTCAGCATTGAGCAAATCGGTTTGATCTTCAACATGTTCACATTGCTCGGAACATTTTCCCAAATTTTGTCATCTTTTGGAGTAGTCTTCGAATCTTCAAATTTTCACCCTTGGAACTTAGCCTCTTCAAACTTGCGACTTGGGAATTTTGAACTTCTTCATGTATTTCATGCAATTGTACTTTTGAATGTAATTCATGGATTGCTTGATGAACTTGCTCATTTCTCTTGTTCTCGTGCAAATGATGATCTTGATGTATGACTTTTGGCGTTGGATCTTGATCATTTGGAACGGGTCTCCTTCATGCGATGACGATGTCCACCCTCCTCAAGCAATGCTTCTCCATCCTTTGAACTTTCCCATGTGCCGACTCTTGGCATTCTTCTTCGCATTCATTATTTACCTGTATAAGAAACACCTTAAGTTAATGAATTGGAGTGATACTTGATAAATAAGCAAATAGTGACAAAATTCACTGCCTAATGCATGTGGGATTAATTGAATATGAAGCTTCAAATTACGTTGTCTAATTGCAAGAAAAGTCAATAATATGGATTTTGCAAAAATAAAAAACTTGACCAGTTTCTTGAAAACTCCAATCAACAAACTTAGCTCCGACTCGCCTTTTTATATATTGTAACGATCTGCTTTTTTTAAAACAATATTTGGAAATGCATGATTGAAACAGGTGAATACCCTTTGCATGCTGGCGCCATAGGTTTTAAAGCACAATTTTAGTTGATATTCTAACAATCTCTTTCTTCACCTTGGCAGATTTACCCAATATTCTCAACCTCGAATTTGTGTATACAATTGTGATGGGAAGAGCCAATTTCGAGTTGTATATATCATGCGCAGGCTTTGAAGATTTCCTTTAGAGCAATCAGTTCCTTAAACAATGCATGATGTTGGGGAATGTGAATTACAAACCTCCATTTATAAGCAGGCTTGGGCGGACTCATCATGCCTTAAAATATGATGCCATTTTAAGAAAGCAACACGACTCCATATTCCCGCCCTGAGCGGCCTTTTCTAAAAGCTCACGCACGATATCAAACTTAAAAGATGCGCGATTCTTGTAGATGCATGCCTAGCAAACTTATCAAACGACCTTGTGTATAATGTTCATAATGTAGAGGTAGCGTGAAAGAACAATAAGCGGATGTTTTGGCACGCTATGTTTGAAATTCCAATTATGTGAAGTGACTGTGAATGCGTGCTTAGGCAGATATAAGGGGTGTTGAATTTTGCAAATGTAAAGTCTATTTACATGAGCGGACTTTTTAGTGCCTTAGGCATAAAGTCAAATTTACAAAGCCTCATTGAATGTGCGCCAAAACTCATTGAGCGGACCTTTTATTAAGTCACTCATGATTTGAAATTTTATACTTGCGAAGTGACTTAATATATGCACCTAGATGGAACTATGGGACCCATGCGCGTAGGTTTAAAAATGCAGATGCAAACACTTCATAGAAGTGCGCCTTAGGAGATTACGAGCGGAGATTTGGGACGTTACGCATAATGTTTGAAACTTGCAAATGCAAACACTTCCTCATGGTGCGCCTGGAGCGGACATTTTTAGCTCCCATGCATAATGTTTAAAACTTACACCTTGCG
Organism: Cunninghamia lanceolata; assembly: GCA_027924645.1. Classification (NCBI taxonomy): domain Eukaryota; kingdom Viridiplantae; phylum Streptophyta; class Pinopsida; order Cupressales; family Cupressaceae; genus Cunninghamia; species Cunninghamia lanceolata. The sequence goes on along the minus strand of BSBN01000766.1, from coordinate 86,754 downwards.
AACTCCTTATGTATGTGCGTTCATTGTCATCTTCAAACGCCTTTGTATATTATAATGAGCAAAACTTTTAGTGTGTAACACAAAACTAAAAGATTGACACTTTGCAAAACGACTACCCATATGCGTCCAGGTGGAAACTTTAGAATGCAATGTACAAGTTGAAATTTCATGTTATGCAAAGTGACCATGAACTCACGCCTAGAGCGGACCTTTTGGACCCGTGTGCAAGCCTTAAAAGAATGCGAAATGTAATGCGAGGTCGGAAGTGCGCCTAGAAGGAATCTTAGAGCTTTCTACATGTTTTGAAATCTCACCCTTTGCGTTCAAAGTCGACTTTTCAAATCTCCCAGTAAGAGTTTGGACAATGCCACTTACAAGTGGCCTCTTTGACATTAGCACTATATGAAGTAATCAGGGACGCATACCTGGGCAGACATTTGAAAGCTGCTTGCATAATAGTTGAAAATGCACTTCCAAATTTGCAAACTCTTTATTCAGACGGGAAAACTCGAGCAGGACCACTGCCAAAACAAAGCAACTTAAGCAAAAAACTCAAAAAGAGGGGTCCCCATTTGCAATGGGGCGATGTGTGATTAGGTCACAACAGAACGCACCTTGAGGAGGAGGACTATTAGAGAATATTTGGTAAAATGGAGAAACCTACCCATGGAGGATGTGGTCCTTGGGAGAACGAGTAGATATTGGAGCATCCTAATCTGAGATTGCTTGAGGCAAGCAATCTTAGGGGGGGCGGACTGTAATGTCCCCTTTCTAGCTTCAGTGTTAGTCTATCATTGGGTTCCCGTAGATTGACAGTATGGTTAGGGAACCATGGTTGTTTGCACCTTGGATGGATTTTCAGTTAGGTGGAGTGTTCTTCTGGTTCTGATGTTACAATTGGCATTATCAGTTGTGTTTGGGTGTCTTGTAACGGATTTACTATTTTTAGTAAGTTTGGGGTTGGTGCCGTTTCGAGAGTTTCAGAGTTGGAATAGATTCGTCTCGTCAAGACCTTTCCGGCGAGCTAGAGATCATTGTATTCCGACATCATCTTGATATTTATTTTAAAGTCCGAAGTTATATTATATTTATTTAATGGGACTTTATAAATATTAAGTCAGTGACTTATGAAAAATGAAATATTTTTAAAAAGTCACTAAGGAGTGAGCTTAGGCACCCATCCCTAGGGGGAAATAAGTAATTTAAAAAACATAAAGTTCCCCCCCAAAAGCCAACGCCTGTCATGGAAGGCAAATAAAAGATGAAAAAAGCAGTTCATTTGTTATGCTTGGATATATGATATTGTGACTTTGCTCTGCTAGAGTTTCTTTGTGAAGGGTTTCGAGAGGATTCGAACCAGAGGCTATTGGGAACAGAAACTCCCTTTAATAACAGCGTCCTACAGGCGTGAAAGACCACCCAAAGGTGTTAGATTGACAAATACACAGTGTGTTTGCATCCGGAGCTTCAATGGAGTTTGATTGATGAGATTTGTGGAGCTTATTGCTTATATCATTTGCAGATTTTTGATGTTCATTTGATAACAATGGAGTAAGGATAGATTTTAGTGAGATTGTGGGAGGATTGGAGGCTGTTGTTTATTCCCCTTGCTGGCCGTACCATTACCAGCCAGCCATACCACATTGGGAGTACATTTTGAGGGTGTTTTGGTGCAGATTTCTCCTTCATACTTGGTTGCCTAGCTTCATAGGAAGCATACAGTTCATAACAACAAGGTTTCATTGGCGTCGGGACATTGTGTTTGTTGATATCTTATCCCAGCTAGTCGTACAACTTACTTGGAGGGACGTGGGAGACTTTGGAGGTCTTTGTGGGTGCTTACAATAGATTTATCTAATCAAACCTAGGCGTCCAAGGCTGCAGAACACCTATCTTTCATCCCTGTATCTTTTGGCACCTTCTGTAGCATTTTGGGAGTGATTTTGTAATACCCAATTGCTAGTTCGACTACAACATAAATATCGAAGTGCAAATCTTGACATGGGTATGTAATGATAATTCATATTGGGTGATTTTATGATCTGGGTTGTTAGTTTGTTTATATTCATTGTAGTTTTTCTGGGTTTGAAATATATGCTCAATATTGTATTGTTCCAGCAACACACATTGCAAGAAAACTGAAACCCCTTCTGCATCTTCTTTTTAGTCTGAAAGAACACTCTAAAAATTAAAAAATAACACTAAACGATTTTAAAAAGAACCAACAAGGACGACACATTACACTGACGCTGTGCCACTTTGATCATAACTGTTCAACCACCATGCCCATGCTGCATTCTCCTCTCCTAGACCCTTGAAAAGTATTCGCCATTAAATTCCATACTGAAATACCCAAAAGGACTGAAATCCTCACCAAATGACATATCCCACCAAGGCATCTCAGTGAAGCCCAAAGCTGCAATCTCCATGCCAAACTCGATCCTGGGCAACACGAAGTATAATCTGCTCAACCCCAAAGGGAAAACCTCAGCATATCTCCTCACATTATCCTATAAGTGATACCGACCAGTCCCTAACCGGAGTTTGATAACAATAGTGTCATCGCTGGAATCATACATCTCGACAATACCACACCGATCATAGACTGATAACCTCTCACTGACACCTAATCCCCAGGTGTCATGCTGCTTAAATCGAGCACACCAAGTCATCCAATCGACTGCAATCATCACAATAAGACCAGAGGGCATATACCTTAACAACTCGAACTGATTAAAGTCACTATCACTCATATAGGAGAGCGCTGGAAATAACTGTTCTAATTCTATAAGTCCTCCCACAACCAGCTGCCACGAAGCCTATAAGACCTCGAAGTCCCTCTGCTCATAAGCGGAAGTTGCCATAACGAATGCTGAAATACTAGGTGAGTAGTTGTCATAAAAGATTCCCCCTAAAACATAGGGAATGTGAATGTGGGATTGACCCAAGGAACTTCACTAACCACGTTACCTCCTCTCATCAACACCAATTGAGAATTACTCCGCTGGGGGAGTAGGCCAATCCATCTGCTTGACATTATTCATTGTCCTCTATAGGCTGATTGGAAAGTGGGCAGCACTACCAATTCTAAAGTTGTGTCCACCATTCCAATTCAGAATCAACATCTCACCTTTGGCAACTGCACCTGGACTGGAATTAGAAAGAGCTCTATCAACCAACTCAAAGAGTGGATTATCATGCCACATCAGCATCGACCTCAAACAAAGGATTATCAATAAACTGAAGATTATTCTCTTGCTAATCTAGACTCCCTTTTTTTGATTCCTTGGGGCAATGGGCAAGATCATACTCTTCCTGATTGCAATCAAGCTCCTCCATTACCTGTTCGATCTCCTTTGCCCTTTCTTTGTTCTCCTTCTCCCTAAACTGATGAGCCTCATAGAGCTGATCATTTGCTTCAAGAAGTGCCTCTTGGACCCTTTCCAAAGCAAGCTTTGTAGAATTAAGATCAATGGTGAGCTTAGTAACCTCTTCCCTTAACTGCTTATTCATGGGCAAAGTTTCATCTGCAAACTTGGACACATCTCTATCATGCGTCATGTGTAAGAAAACTCTTTTTATTCCCTCCATAGAACTTTTAATCATGTGCAAATCAACAATGGGAACATTTTGCTCATGTTGGTTTTTTGGTGTCATGAAAATGAATTTTTCAACAAGGCTCCTAATGTCATTCAACCTAGATAAAGTGTGCACTTCCTTTTCCATAGACACCAAAAATTGATTTTTCCAATCTTGTTCTGGCAAGGATAGTACATTGCTGTTATGTTGCATGTTACAATCATAACTTTCATACCTATCATCAAAGTCTCGAAGGCTGTCCCAAGTCACCTGTGCCTCTCCCTGACCATCCTCAATAATGGATTGTGAATCCAAATCAACAAGGCTAGTAGGTCTTTGCTCAAGATCAGCTACATGCATTGTGAAATCAAATTTGTTCTCAAGATCAAGAACAACATTGTCAATGCCATCAATATCATCATCCTTGCATAACTGTGGAGATGAAGTTAGAACAACATTATAGTCAAAAGGAGATTCATCCCAAATAGGGTGCTTGTCATACTTAGGTGCCATCACACTCGGATCCCAAGTGCTAAAAGGCTGATTACTCTGTTCAGAAAAAAATGTGCTCACTATACTCCTCATGATTGGTTGTCTCTCTAAATAAGTCACTTCCCAACTCACCAATACTGATGTCAACATAAGTATCTCTCTCCACAAGCTGGGTCTGGAAGCCCAAACCAAAACCACCTATGTTTTCATAACTGTAATCTTCACTATTTGCTGTTTTGAAAGCTTCACCTATTTTAGCTGCTTTGAAAACTTCATCCTTTTTGCCTACCACGAGCCCATCATCTGAAGGTATATTACCGATCTCTACTCTGTCAACATTGCTACTAGTGTCAACAACTTCATTGGATAGCCAATGAGATGCATTCAAGGCTGTTGTTATGTCCTTTTCTGTAATATACAACTCCAAATTTTTTTCCAAAATATAGAACAATGATAAACAGTGTTAGCACAACTAAACTCCTCCGCACTTCTGATCACCAAGATCCCAATTCGGGCAAGGTGAGAGCATAATGTGCTTTAGATTACAAATTAAAACATTGTGCAAACAAGTAAACATTCATCTGCATATGCAGGCATCCACAAGTTGTGGGGATTCACCACTTTCAGTGGGTGTAAAAGCAAGAATGGAAAGTACAAATCATCCACTTATTCAGTGGGTATTCACCACTTATCCAGTGGGTAAGAAGAAACATGAAAGAAGTAAATCCAATTTGCCCACACTGGCGGTAAACCATCCAGGGGATTATTAATGTTCTTGCATAAATGAAAGATTTCCAATGAGAGCAATACAATGAAAATCAGTAACTCTTGACTTAGACTTGATAATGATTCCCCTGAAGAAAGAGCATCAAACCCTGTATAGATATAGCATCAATTAAACTTTAAATATGCTGTCCAAAACTGAAAGAATGTCTGATGGCTGTGACTGATCAATAAGTTGCTAAAATCAAACTGAAATCAGAAGTACGGCTGCCATGAAACAGTCTCAAATCCACATGCAAACCACCAGATGATATCTTCTCCAAACACTACAATCAAACACTACACTAGACTAACATTTCACTGTAGATAAGTATTGATTTTCTTGTATAAACCACTGCACATTTATTATTAACAACTTCTGGTCCGTACGGTTCAGAAGTACGGCCTCTATCACAGCCCATTCAATCCTTCAAGGATCCATTGCTAAACACTCACAAAATGATCGCCTAAGGGATGCAAACTAAACACAAACAAGTTTGAAGACATATCATTACCAAAAGAATTTATGTTTCAAAAATCCCTCAGCCTGCCTGTACGGCCAGCCATGGTACGGACTACTTAGTACAGTCCAAACAATGCTCAGCAAACATGAGAAACTGCTTGAAAGGTGTCACTCAACATAGACAATGACAATCCAACACAAAATCTGCCACAAAACACTGTCATTTATTTCCAAATGCAAATCGACCCATACACCATGTACGGCCCAGCAATGTACGGCCACCTTTGGCACACCAAAAAACATTATGATCATTCATCATTTCTCACACCAAAAATTCATATAATTCCATCACCAAACTACAAATAAAATCCACACCAAAAAGATTCAGCATCCAATTAAATTACAAATCAACTCCATGAAATCTCAATGGCAAACTCCGGCTAAGTTTGCTCAAATCTCTTCTTCAGCATAATGGTGATTCCTGTAGTGAAACCACACCCAACCTCGAGGGTTTTCGTCCTCAAGAGCATTCCACAAGAGGGTTTTCGTCCTCAAGAGAATATGGAAGAACATGCAGGTTCAATCCAGCAGAGTAACAATACAAATCCAAGCATGCCTAAACAATGAGCCCAACTCCTCTTTTTATAACTTTTTGAGGGAAATAAAATATTATTTCCTTTATCCCTTCATATTTCTCCTCAAACAATAAAAAATAATTCCTTAAGTGTGCACAACTTAAAGTCACCACTTTTAATTAAAAGCTCTTTTTAGCTCCAAAGACCCCTTTATCAAAATAAATGAAATATCTGCTTCGCAAGGCCCCAAAATGATGCATCCATGATTTAAAACTTTTCTTCCTCTTTCCAACGAGCTATAACACTTAGATTTTTATTAATTATTTTCACCCCTAGGAGCTTAAGTGAAAATAATAATTAAAATAGCTCATTAAATATTAAATTTTGCGGAAAATCCCAAATGGCCTCCGAAAGCAAAATAAACTGAACCAATATGCTCTGTAAGGTTTGGGATGTGCAACGATGCCTTCCGGGTGACTTTCCAAAAATAGAAAACTCCTCCAAGAATCTTGGAGAGCAAACCAGAAGCCCGATCAAACTTTAGAAACCATCAATGTTACTCGGAACATCAACTGAGCTCAAAACCAAGACAAAATTATCCATTTACAAAACGAAAACCCAATTAACTGTTCTGCAGACTGAATTAAGAGCACTCCAAGAACATTGGAGTTCTTCTCACACATGTAGGATAGCCTCCAAAAGACTAGGAACAAGCACAAATGCCCAATATAATCAATGTGCCAAAAATGGAACATTACATTTTCCTCATGCACCATTTCATCAATGGTAGCCACATGCATGCCTAAAAGGTCATCCTGGGTTCCTGACATACATTCTTCGTGTGATAGCTCTGCTGTATTGCACACATCCTCAACATGAATAGATGATGCACAATCATAGAATCATCTTGAGGCTCTGTAACGTATTCCTCAATATCCAAGAAGGGTTTCAACCTCCCCCCACATTGTTTGAACACTCTGTCAACCAACTCATAAGCAGCTGTAGAGACATCCTGTTCTCGCCTTAAAGTAGTCATCAACATAGATATAAGCGGCTGGGGAATAGAATCATATCCATCAATGATTAGGACCATAATGGTTTCCATGTAGGAAAAAACAGTGTGTCCATAATCCTCACAGATCGCTGCTATGAAATTATGAAACAACTGAAGAATAAGATCATCACATTCTAAATCATTAAAAAGATAACAAGATCTAGATTTTGCGATTACTTCTAGCATCTTAACCTTCCTACCAAAGGTAGGGCCTTCCTCATAACGAAACCCATGAAAGCTCTCAATAATCAGCTGTAGAACCTCCCTCAATATGTCATCTTTGTAAGGAGCCTTAGGAGCTGTAATCCTCGTGATCTCACTAAGACAACTGGTGACTAAAAGCTTTACCCTTTTACTATGATGTCTCATAAGCATTGGCTTAATCAAAGAATGCACTGCAAGAGTCATAGTGAGTTGCATCAACTCAGAAGGTGACTGTTCAACCTTGTAAAGACACAATCCTACTTCCTCCAACATTCTGCGTAGAACCCCCTTTTGATTGAGGTAGGTGTTCAAGATTCTTATCGGCATTGTAAAGTTTCTTTTGTAATTCTTTTTCACTGAATCTGTCCATGACTTTGAATCAGATACTTAACCACATAGGATGGCAAGATACAATTGTGCTCTGATATGGAAATGCATATTACTCACATGTAACTGTTGCTCGGCTCATAAAACTGACATGCAAGTATTGGGTACTAACATGCAATTGCAAAATTGGACATGCAACTGTACTCAAGGTAGTAATCCAACACGCTGACAGGAAAAACAACTCTGATACCACTGAAATAACCCACCCCGTTCTGAGTTTGATATTGTCTGATCTGGTTTTAGTTTTTTCTTTCTGTTTGAAGGGTTTTCTGTAGTTAAGTTGTAACCTACTTGTGTTTTGATGTTGTTCTCATAACATAACAGCACATGCAAGATACAATATTTGCAAAAACTATATTCTAACAATCCCCACAAGCTGATATTAAATGTAAATGCACTAAAGATTCATTTTATGCAATACCCACATGAAGAAAATGAGAATCTTGAGGAAACTTGCATACCCGGTTTGCTGATACAAAAGGTATAGTGCCGAAATGACTGCTACAGCAACTGTATCATATTAAAACCCTTGAAAATGCATCATACATTTCAGATTTACACATGGAAATATCAAATAGCAAGCTCAGTGCTTTAGGCACCCAATATGAAGGTGAGAATAGGTGACAAGACCAAATGAAGACTCCTCAAAAGACCCACGTCCTCTGCCTGATTTGTACGGCTCCTTACAACAGCATTAATTTGTGTTTTCAGCACTTAATACACTCCAATACCCCTCCAATCTGCTCTGTTTATGTGGTTGGAATATCAGTGACCCCAATGGCAAAGAAAGCTATGAAGAAACAACTCCAAATAATCACAAACCCTCAAGAAGGTAGGGCCCTGCTGGCTGGTCTGGTACGACCTGTCTAGGGTACCAAATACACATCAAAATGCCTTCAAAAACACTGCGATAATTTGCATTCCATTCCTCAATACCTGCCGATAATTATGGTGACAAGAAACTTCAGATAACTCTGTGAAAATACCTCCACGACTGAACACCAAACTCCCAAACTGCATAGAAATGAAGCACAAATGCGACCACTGGATATGGCTGCTCAAAAGCACCTTTGGGTGGTCTCTCACACCTGTGGAATGTTGTTGCTAATGGAGGATTTCGTCTCCAAAAGCCAAGGATGGTTTCTACAAACCCTCATTCACTAGTAGAGCAAAGTATCATAAAATGTAATAGTCAAGAATGAATAAAATGAATTTCAAATGCCCTTTTATAATTCTCAATTTGCATTTGACTTTTATTTCCCACCTTTCATTCTTTTAATTTTGGTGCACAACTTTATAATATAAAGTATATTGTAAAAGTCACTTATATCTCCCCTTAAAAAATGACACTTTAACTTATATTACAAAGTATACTTTAAAATCACTTATATCCCCTTTATAATAAAGTATCTGAATATAAATGCCTACAATATGCTCAAAGCTTCAAACCCTAGCTGAAATGAAGCCATTATTCCTTCAAAAACCTGCAAATAAGCTCAATGATGAATTCCATGTGAATCCATCTCAGATAGTGATTGGGTTTTCGTCCAATTCACTTTAATCCAAGATTTTTCATCCTTGAATATCGCTGGAAACAAGTTTCAGCCAAGAGAAAATCTCCAATATGCAAAATCTAATTCATCAAGTATATGAAAATTGATTCCAATTGACCTCCTTTTATTCTTCTCAACTTGGGTGCCCAAATAAACCATTATTTTATTATTTTTGAAGTCCACTACCATAATAAAATATTATTTATTTATTTTCATTTAATTTATTTCTCCTTTTTCCTCCAAGTTGGACATCCCACATTAATAATAATAAAATAATATTATTTTATTTATTTTTCTTTTTCTCTCTTGAGCGCCGATTTAGTGGAAAAATAATATAATATTTTAATATAATATTTTTTTTTATCTCTAATATTTCATTTTTCACCTTTTTTTTCTTTTCTTTTTCCCTTTTCCACCTCTTGGCATAATATTTAATTAATTTTCGTTTTTCCCCTTGGTTAAATATTTAATTAATTTTGATTTTTCCATAAATATTATTAAAATATAGTAAATTATCTCCAAACTTCATTTTGCCAAGGAAAAATCATTTTTGCTGCTAAAAACCCACTTTCCATTCTCCAAGTTTTAAGTTTTTTTTATTTCTCCAACTTGGCCACTCAATCCCTTAGCTCATTATTTTATTATTTTTGGCTAAGTAAAATAATATAAAAATACCACTTAGCAAAAAATAATATTAGTTGAGCTAACATTCCATTTCTCAAACCTTGACAACATTCGTTTTTCTCACCTAGCTCAACCAAGACATTAAAGTTCAAAATGGGGACATTACAGTTGGACAGTCCATTCTATGGACCCTCCATCCATGACTGCACCAGAGTGGTAGCTATTGCTCCATGAGTTGAAGTTCAGCTTTCAAAATGAATTTAAGCTAAAGTTCTAACAGAAAAGAATTGCCTACTATGCAATACAAAAGAGAGAACAAGGATGGTTTGGCCCCTTATATTAAATAGTCAGTCATGTCTTGAAATTTTGATGCTTGCTAAACCTCTATCAGCGTTAAATGGTGCTGACCCTCTTGCCATGTGTGAGGTAAAATTTGAGATGATTAAGAATGGATTCCAAAATGCCTTTTTGTGGCTTTGGTGAGTTTTTTTTGACCCGTGGGACCCCAAAAATTGCCATATGTCACTCTATACTACTTAGTATAAAAAGTAATTTATTTTACTTCATTCTCTCATTGTTTAAGAGGCCAAACTGACCTGTCTTACTACAATGTAATACTTGTACCTGAGTAATAAGTATCTCTAGATGAAACTTTGTCATAAGATGATGCCCTAGAGGGCTTCTTCTGGTTCGCTAAACATGATATTTCCAATAGTGGCTTAGTTTGAGCAATGGCTACTCTTGCTCTGAAGGGTATATCTCATTAATGAGAAAAAAATAATTTATGAGAATTTCAGGCTGTTTGATCCCTTATTTGAATTTTCTTCAATTTTACAGTCTTGAAGTTTTTTATCTATTATTTTCCCTGTCAAAATAAACAGGGTTTGAGAAGTTTGAGTGCTTCTCTGTGAAGTAAGGTGATTTTTGGGTTAAATTTATTTAAATACGGTCTCCTTTCTTTTGAAGTAAGGTTAGTCTTTTTAGAAAACACCTCTAAATAGAACGAACTTTTATCCAAGTCAAATCATAACTGGCATGAGTCTAAAAATGGTACTAATCTGATAGGAGGTCTCACCCTGCTGGAACGTTATATTAGATTGTAAATAACTACGAAACAATTTAACCCACAAATCCAAGAATGGCAACAGAAACCGAAAAGCAGGTTGCTGTTTTGTGTTGTTATTATAAAGAATAAACAACTGAAATAATGGCTTTTGTATGTTTTGTTCTTGTGGTGTCTTTTCCAATGCTGCTAGAATGGGTTTCTGATCCGCCAATCAAATTCATCTAAAAATCTAAAGGTCGACTGTTTTTTTTTTTTTTGAATGGGATAAAACATGACTTCTTTTTTAAATTGGAATGACCTTAGTCCACTATAATGCTTAAAACATAATGGGCCTCCATTGTTAATATAATGTATATAATCTATTTTTCTAAAAACTGGGTTGGTGGAATAAGGACAGCGTTTGGTATCTTATATGTATAAAAACTAGGCTAGATTTTGGCATGTCACAACTCCATTGGAAAGGTCTTTAATTGCTCCTCTTGTGGAGTTCTCGTTGCATGCATTTTCCATTATTGCATGCATCCCATGTCATCAATGTCGACAAACAGGCATGCCAACTTGGTGCTTTAGCATTATCCAAACAATATTGAAAATGGCAGTTGGCATGGTGATATAAAATGACTGATCCTCATAGCTTTCTATAATGTTTTCACATTTTGAAATGATTTTTTCTAATTTTTTCTATTCATATGGTTTTACTTGTGGCTTGATCTCATATCCATTTTATTCTTGGGTGTCTCCAGGTTTCAATGTGATTGCTGCAGGAGATGCCCGTGTTCATCAAGAAGCTTTATCACTGCTGCAGTGGAATTGATTGCCTGCTTCAAGCTTAATTGACCGCTAAAAAAATCTATAATTTCACTCGTGGCTAGTGTTATGATGTGAAACAATCTTTTGTTTGACTATCCATGTTGTATCTTAATAATTTTTCGTTTTAAATCATAAATTTTTATCCTCCCTTAAAGTATGCACCGCTCTTTTGAAAACTTAAAAAGAGGCATGTTAATTGATTGGCTGTAAGATCCACAATGGCTATTTAATTTTGGTGATTAAACAATTAATGCCAATTATTATTCTGATTCTTGTCAAGATTAGTGGATTTTTAAAAAGATTATAATAAAGTGAAATCTCAATTCAGGGGCCCCAGCCCTACTAAACAGCATAGAAAGGACATAAAAAACTGCATTAACAGCCCAAGATCAGGCGTAGCAGTAGAAAGCATGACTCCCAAAAAGGATTCTAAACTACCCATATACAGCTATGTCGATTTCAATATTAGCGGATTAAATGCCTGTAAATATTGGAACATTTAAGAATGAAGTACTTTTTGACATAATTACCATATCCATTGCCAGCCAGTCAATTTCTGTGATGAACTGGGGGTAATTAAGTTATTCATCAATGCCTCTAAATTTCTGGTGTTGGGATAGATTTTTAGCGGTAATCCGAGGTGTTGAGGTAGATTTTTAAGCTATAGCCCAAGTCCTTGTGGGATGGCGATTGTGATTTTTAAATCCGTCAATTTCTTCGATCTCACATCGAGCCTTGTGTATCTGATTAATTCGTAGTATATTGGGATGCATGTTTGTGTCGGCTTTCAGTGGTCAGTTCGCCTCTCAAATTTTAATTTTATGGGTGTTTGTAAGAGTCTTTCCCGACTCAATTGCAATAACGTACGTTCCATTTTGTCATTATTGAGTAAATTGTCATAGGAATCTTTAAGGGATTTGACCCTTACATCTTTTTTGTTTGGTGTCCTATCTTTGCACTAGTTGGGATTCATTTTTGTAGTGATTATGTTATATTGCACTCAAAACACTTAGATAGCATTAGAGCTTAGGGTTCACTGTACGGGGTTATAACCCTCGGCAACCATGTGGAGTGTAGAGGCATGGTAGTGCTATTTTTCTTCGGAAGTTCAAAATCGGAAAGAATTAATTTGTGAGAATTAATTTAGTATGGCAGTGGATTTGTTATTATTAAAATTAGAGTTTAAAGATGAAAATTTATATTTAAAATTAAGAAGAAATGCACATAAATATATGTATTGAAATTAACTAGTTTAAGACAATGTGTCTACACACAATAGCTCTGGCCATGACAATATTGGGTGTACTTTGTATCTTGAGATTGACATACTCTACATGCTTCTTCTCCAATGTACACAACATGAGGAAGCAAAGAAACAATAGAAGAATGGAGAGAGAGAGAGAGAGAGAGAGAGAGAGAGAGAGAGAGAGAGGTTTGGACCTAAACAAAATTAGCTAAGGGAAGATGTATGCGGATCATGTTATGTCTTAGCTAGGACTCAAATGCAATCTTCTATGCCACGACACGCTTCCACAATCTTCAATGTATCTCTGCAAGTAATGAAAATAACCAAGTCGGTAAAATTGGTGTTGACATTAATTCTTCTAAGAACAATCTTCATCCACAATCCAAATTTCTCTTTGCGGACCAATCCAAAGGTAGAACACAATCAGGAGACATCCACAAGCACATTGTAATCACCAGGAACAACTGCACAATCTCTAACCACTCTGTCAAGAAGATTCTTCAAACCGGAGCACATAAACGACACTGTCAGCTACTGTTATAAAGAAAAGATCGCTTGCGAACCACCAAATCATAAACCATTCGAGTTGAAGGAACTTATCATTATTATAAACTTGATTCTAGAACTGCAGACTAAAATACTTAACTGCGGAGGAATGCAGAGCATAATACATTCTCTCTGTCACCACCAAATATATAGAAAAAATAGTTTTCACTCTGGTGAACATAATTCATTCAAATCTTCATACCTGAGGCTCAAACTTGGAACTTAGCATCTTCAGACATGTCTCTAACTAACTTCCAATCTGCGGACAAAGATATTTATTCTACAAGAAATGCAGAGCAATCTACTGGATTGTTTTGCTATATCAGGAGCAATCTACTAGATTGTTCTGCTATATCAGGATGCTTATTATCTTCAACACTTTACTCATTACAAGCAAGCATCAAAACAAGAGCACAATTGACACCAATGACAACACTGATATGTTGACATCAACGACAACATTGGTTAGGCACATACTTGCAACAATCTCCCCCTTTGTCATTGATGGCAACATATGGTGTGAAAAATTATAAAGACCATCAAGACAATATACTCCCCTTTTTTTTACACATTTGTACTCTTTCTCCTTTTAAGTTTTTCATATGATTTCTCTCCCCCTTTGACATCAATGGAAAATGGCACATACTTGCACTCTGTTGAGCTTGGGCATCCATCCCTAGGGGGAAATAAGTAATTTAAAAAACATAAAGTTCCACCCAAAAGCCAACGCCTTTTGGAAGGGAAATAAAAGATGAAAAAAACAGTTCATTTGTTATGATTGGATATATGATATTGTAACTTTGCTCTGCTAGGGTTTCTTTGTGAAGGGTTTGGAGAGGATTCGAACCAGAGGCTATTGGGAACGAAAACTCCCTCTTATACAACATTCTACAAGCGTGAAAGACTGCCTAAAGGTGTTAGATTGACAAATACACATAGTGTTTACATCTGGAGTTTCAATGGAGTTTAATTGATGAGATTTGTGGAGCTTATTGCTTATATTATTTGCAGATTTTTGATGTTCATCTGATAACAATGGAGTAAGGATAGATTTTAGTGAGATTGTGGGAGGATTGGAGGCTGTTGTATATTCCCCTTGCTGGTCGTACCATTACCAGCGAGCTGTACCACATTGGGAATGCATTTTGAGGGTGTTTTGGTGTAGATTTCTCCTTCATACTTGGTCGCCTAGCTTCATAGGAAGCATACAGTTCATAACAGCAAGGTTTCATTGGCGTTGGGACATTGTGTTTGCTGATATCTTCTCCCAGTTGGCCATATAGCTTACCTGGAGGGATGTGGGAGACTTTGGAGGTCTTTGTGGGTGCTTACAACAGATTTATCTAATCAAACCTAGGCATCCAGGGTTGCATAACACCTATCTTTCATTCCTTGATGTTTTGACACCGTCTGTAGCATTTTGGGAGTGATTCTGTAATACCCAGTTGCTGGTCCGGCTACAACATAAATATCAAAGTGCAAATCTTGACATGGGTATGTAATGATAATTCATATTGGGTGGTTTTATGATTCGGGTTGTTAGTTTGTTAATATTCATTATAGTTTTTTTGGGTTTGAAATATATGCTCAATATTGTATTGTTTCGGCAACACACATTGCAAAAAAACTGAAACCCCTTCTGCATCTTCTCTCTAGTCTGAAAGAACACTCTAAAAATTAAAAAATAACACAGATTTTAAAAAGAACCAATAGGTATGGCACATTACAGTGGTATCAGAGCACAGCTCTTCCTGCCATCCTGTGAAGTCAGATTCAGACATGTAGCTGAGTACAAGTAGATATTACCTCAAACGGAACATGTTCAGACCAGATTTACAGGTTCCCCAGATAGATCCTTCTAATACAGATACAAAGGTGGTAGCCATAGAGGACCAATGAGTAGTTTTTTACAACGAAGAAGACCTTGAGGTACCACAGACAAATCCCTTTTCCAGAGTGATTGAAGTGCAGGGTGAAGAAATGAGAGACAGAGACCATGAGGAACCTAGCACCAGAGATATTCTGAATGATTTGGCTAGGGGACAACGTGATTTAGAGAGGACTTTGAGGGAGTCACAAGCTGAATTGACTCGTGTCCTTACCTAGTTGATATCCCAAGATGACAGGAACATGGACAACAATAACAGGAACAAGGACAACAATAACAACAGGAATAAGAACAATTTCGGAGACAAGAACATGATGAACAATACAGGTGACAGGTACATGGGTGATAGGCATAACGAGGATAGGAACAATGGACTTAGAAACAATGGTGACAAACACTGAGACAGACGAGGAAGGGGAAGCCTCTGTCACTAATAGGAGATCCACCCAGTTGACAACCAGTGATAGACCTGGTATTCGTGTATTTGCACCTAGGAACAATGTTTCTGAATAGGAGGCCACCCAGTTGGAGTTTGAGGACAAGATCCTAAGAGATTAGAGATCATCCAATGAGGAGTTTAGAAATGAGATGACATTTGGAAAATACTTGGATCTCAGGATGAAGCACAGACCCCGTAGGGGAAACAGACAGAACCAGGAACTTCAAAAGAAGGTTAGTAAGATGACCTTACCATACTTTGATGGCTCTGGCAAAACCACTGCGAGAGCATGGGTCTAGAAGTTGGACAATTATCTTCAGATCGGCCCTATGCCCGAGGTTGACGCTATTACTTACACAACTTTACATTTGGAGGGAACTGTGCATAAATGGTGGAGCAATGAGAAGGTTACATTGGGCCACAATCAGGTCATTTCATATGTCGAGTTTACTACCAGGCTCAGACAGATTTGACAAGAAAGATTCAGAATTGCAGTTCAAGGAGTTGGCACAACTCAGACAGGTTGGATCGGTGGACTCATACATTTCAGAGTTCCAGGACCTAGTTGTTATGGTCCCAGATATTTCTGAGCACAGGTTGATGTTATTCATTGATGGATTGTGAGACCCATTGCGTGGATGGATCAAGGGTCTAGATCCAGTATCTTAACAGGAGGCCATGAAGAAGGCCCGAGATATGGAGTCCTCGGCATGGAGAAGTAAATTTCAGTCCAAGGGATTCCCGTACAGGAGGGATAAGAAGAAAGAAAAGGACAGGAGACACTCACAGAAGGATTCAGGACAACGACATAAGAGTTCTTCCAGGTTGGATAATGATTAGTTGAATGACCTGAGGAGGAGGAAACTCTGTTTCCATTGCAGAGAGCCTTGGGATCCCAAGCAAAATTGTGCTGACTAAGGAAAGACAAAACAGTTAGAGTACTTTTCAACAGATGAGTCTGTGGAGTCGGAGTCACATTCAGAGCAGCAATTAGAAGCCAGTAACTCAGGAATAGATGGTGCATCTGAGGCATCCGATACATAGGAGCAGACTGATCTCCCTACAACACATCTCTCTAGCATTCAGAGAGAAGGTTCGTTCAGGATAAGAGGAGTATTGGGTGAACAATGAGTGATCACTTTACTGGATACTGGTGCCACTCACAATTTTATAGATGAGGGCTTAGTTGCGAAGAGAGGACTCAAGACTGAAGACTATGAAGGTTTTAAGGTGAGAGTGGCAGATGGGTTTGTTCTCACCTGTACGAGGAGATTACCCAACTTATCCATATTGCTGAATGATTATACTTGCCAGTCAGATTTTTATGTGGTCAGCATGGGTGATATGGACTTTGTTTTGGGTATGAGATGGTTGCATGATATTGGGGAGTTCACCATCAACTTGCGGGCTATTGGCAATCTCCTTGACAAATTTATTATTTGTGGTAAATCTAATCAGGTTTTACATATTTTCTTCAATAAGCATTTGGTGTAGAGAGAATAGAAATCACGCTTAATTCTCTCCTTGGGAATGGGAACAAGAACTATTGTATGAGGATCAAAATCTTAGATGTATAAAGTATGGGGGATATGGTCATATTAAATGTAACAATGGTAGCTCTTATTTTAGCAGAGAGACTACCATTCTAAAGATAGCTTTTAAAATATCTCTTGTGTTGGTGAAAAACATTGGAAATCTAGAAAAATGGGGAAGGCTAAGATAAATTAATATCATAAGTTTGGCAGGGTATAGAATACTCAACGATTATGCTCCCCTTGGAGGCATTTGGGAATGATATCTACAATGACATTGTAGATGTTGTTCTCCAGGAATACTTGGAGCCAAGATTGGGAGAGAGGCTATCTATTTCTCAAATAGTGTTGGACAAGAAAATAGTAGCTTGCACAATAGGTAGTAGAAAGGGTTGAAGACTATGATCCAATGAAACAAAAGAGAAAATTGCATCCGAGATTAAAACTACAATGGAAAAATTAGTGTGAAAGAGGAGAGTGGCTAACTCTCTTAGGGTCCAATGAAGGTCCTCCCATGGAATGTTAGGGGCATAAATTTCCCTAACAAAATGTGCATGGTTAGGTTCCAAATTGATAAATTAAAAGTGGATATCTAGCATTTTTAGTTCTAAGAAATAAAATTGTCTAAGGAACAAGTGGAACAAATTTTCTAACATTGGAATCTATGGGACATATCTATGATTGCTGCTAATGGGACCTCCGGGGGGTTGGCCATCTTATCAAAGAGAAGCCTCCAAAAAATATAAACAATAGCTGGGGGAGAATTCGATCCTTGGTAAGTTCAACAAATGTTAGTCAAACTTTTGAGATTTAACTTCTAAATCTTTTGTGCATTTAAGCTGCCTCCCAACGCTTGGAATCATACTCATAGATTATGATTGTTTGATTTTCCATCATGATCATGTGTGATTTAATGATGACAGAGTCTTCAAGTGGTGTTCTAGGGTTTGTTCTTTCTTAAAGTTTGGCTTTTTATTTCATATTTCTAAGTAGGGTTTCTTTCCTAGGTTTCCAATTAATTTCTCTTCAATGTTTGGTAAATTCCTTGCTTGTGATTGTTCGAATCAGATTCTAATATTTTTTATTGTTTTTAATTTCTCTCTTTCAAATACCAGGTTTGATCCATTTCATTTATTTTAGGGTATTTAGTTGGTTGTAAATTGAAATCCGTGACTGAGTTAAAGGACCCTTGATTTTATATTTTCAAATTTAATGAAGTCTATTGTATTGAAGTCATGATTTTGAGTCCATACCGTAGTTAGGACTTTTTGATCTTGTTTTTGAAACTTCATAAAATTTGGTGTAGAAAAAACCTAAACAAGAATTTGCCATGCTTGTGAAAATTTTCATTCTAATTTTTTTAATTTGTTAAGTCTTGAAATTAGACATGTTTTAGGTTTGTAGGTCCATTTTAATTGCCCTTGTCACTTGCCTTATGATGATAAGTCTTGAAACCATGTTTTTGATTGGACCCAAACTTTTGGGTTTCCTCATGGTGGCATGCTTTCAAAATACATAAGAAATAAATCGTAATAGTAAGATCTTTTTGGATCTAGCTCATCAAGTACCATGTAAATGCTATAATTGATTTTTTATTCCTATGGTCCTTTTACCTTGAGAATATTTTTGAACTTGGGTCTTCAAGAGCTTGAACCTTGGTTCTCCACCACTATTTGTTCTTTCAATCATATCAGGCCTAGAAATTTAGAAATATAACTAATAAAATATATCAAAGGTGTTAGTCTTGATTCTCATTTCCTAATAATTTACTTATTTCTATAAGAATTTAGGGACCATGCCTTTAGGGAGTTGATCAGTTATTTCATAAGTGGCACACTTGAAGCTCGATCCCCAATATATATTAGTTTGTCCCATACTATTTAATTATTTAGGCTTTGGCATTTCATATTGTTTTACATGTGGTAAGTTGTAGGCCCGAGTATTGTTTCCCGATAGACCTTTGGGTCATATATTCTTGCATCTTGGCCTACGCTTATATTATTAGGTTTTATACTTTCTCCTTCTTTGATTCTAAATTTCTTTGAGGTACTCATCATCATGGGCTCCGAAAACATGTCTTTCTAATGTTTCTTCCAGAATTCTTTATTCTAAGATGGAAAAGAGCATTACTTTTGTTGGGTTCTTAGCGAACCTCGATACAATATATTAGGTAGAGTTTCAAACTCTTTTTTCACTAATTGGTAGTTATGTAGGAGGTATCCTAACACCTTGATCCCTTCCTACTTTGTATTTTCTTATCATTTTGAGATTTCAGGCTATCTCTAACCCTCATTTTGATTTCATTATTTGACTTAATTTAACATTCTTGCGAGTGTTATTAGTAAGATTGTTTATTCTTAGACATTCATCAATGATTTTTATAAAATCTATAAACTATCTAATGGACTCTTTGGTTTTTTGTAGAACACGTGCAAGAAAATCCTCCAACAAAAGAGATGAAGTATGAATATAAGGGGTATCATTCCCCTTCCAAGATATTCTCTTTGCTAAAATAGAAACTACCATCCGATCCAAACTGATGGTACTAGAATGTGGATAGATTTCTACTAGAATGTACTATATGTATGGAGAGGATTCCCACCAAAATTTCAACTGTGGCATAAAAATTTCCATATAGGGTTTTAAAATCTCTCTATACATACAAGGTTCTAAAATGTTCCGGCTGGTGCATAAAAATAAAATTTATCAAAGTGTAAGTTAGGAAGTGGAATTATAGCTACTTAAAGAATATTTTCAAAGAGAACTGGAACATTCTAGAACCTCGTATGTATGGAAAGGATTCCCAACAAACCTTCAATAATGGCATAAAACTCTCCAAATAGGGTTTTAAAACCCCTCCATACATATAGGGTTCTAGAATGTTCTAGCTAGTGCAAAAACTAAAATTTATCATTGAATTGTAGGCTAGAAAGTGGACTTATAACCACTTCAAGAATATTTTCAAAGAGAACTTCTACACAAATCTAGCATAAATCCAAGAACTTAAGGTGTTAATTATTTCGAGTCAGTGAAATAATGTGGGTAGAAATTGTAGCAAGCTAGTTTTGAATTCTTTCTTTTCCTTTGAAAATATTCTTGAAGTTGCTATAATTCTACTTTCTAACCTGCACTTTGATAAATACTGGTTTTTGCACCAGCTAGAACATTCTATAACACTATGTGTATGGAGATGATTCTTACCAAACCTTCAACTATGGCAGAAAACTTGGGTGTTTGAACTACATTTCCTAAAATTTTAAATCATAATTTCTTTTACAACTGTCCTCCATGAACTTTACACATAGAGGATAGTCATCAAAACTAGCTCTATAGGTAGTATGGTACTGATGAATTTTTATTCTCTTCCAGTCATTGCTGAGATAAGGAATCTATCTAACCTCTCCACAATGTGGTTAAAATGATTTCTTTTGTTTGTCCATGTAAATTTCCCATTCTTTGAAATACATTCATACAAGGAATTTAATATGATGAAATCCTCGAAGTCTTCCATACATCTTGTGAGAGGGATGATTCCCCTATTTTTTCTTCCTCGTCTATTATAGCATTAAACTCTCCTCCAATAATCACCCTTTCATCCTTTAGAGTGAACAGTATATTACTGATAAACACCAATAACTTTCTTTCTTGTGTAGTTACTTTTGGGACATATACACTTATAACCCAAAGATTTGAATTCAACAAACATTTGTTGAACTTACCAAGGATCAAATTCTCCCCCAGCTAATATTTCTATTTTTGGGAGGCTTTTGTTTTATAAGATGGCCAACCCCCCGGAGGTCCCATTAGCAGCAATCATAGATATGTCCCATAGATTCCAATGCTAGAAAATTTGTTCCACTTGTTCCTTAGAAAATTTTAATTCTTCTAAAAATGCTATATCCACTTTTCATTTATCAATTTGGAACCTATCCATGCACGTTTAATTAGGGAGATTTATGCCCCTAACATTCCATGGGAGAACCTTCATTGGACCCTAAGAGAGTTAGCCACTCTCCTCTTTCACACTAATTTTTCTAGTGTAGTTTTAATCGCGGATGCAATTTTCTGTTTTGTTTCATTGGATCATATTCTTCAACCCTTTCTACTTTGATCTACTGTGCAAGCTTCTATTTTCTTGTCCAACACCATTTGAGAAATAGATAGCCTCTCTCCCAATCTTGGCTCCAAGTATTCCTTGACATCAACATCTACAATGTCATCGTAGATATCGTTCCCAAATGCCTCCAAGGGGAGCATCCTCCTTGAGTGCACTCTATCCTGCAAACCTTTTTATATTAATTGATCTTAGCCTTCCCCATTTGTCTAGATTTCCAATGTTTTCACCAACACAAGAGATGTTTTAAAAGCTACCTTTAGAATGGTAGTCTCTCTACTAAAATCAGAGCTACCATTGTTACATTTAATATGAGATATATCCCCCATACTTTATACATCTAAGATTTTGAGCCTCATAAAATAGTTCTTGTTCCCATTCTACTTCTAACTTAATCAAGGAGAGAATTAAGCGTGATTTCTATTCTCTCTACACCAAATGCTTATTGAAGAAAATGTGTAAATCCTTATTAGATTCACCACATAAATAATAAATTTGTCAAGGAGACTGCCAAAAAACTACCTTGGACTATCTGTTCTCAACTCCGTCTACCATTCAAGAGCTAGCTCCATAGAAGGGGCCCATCACTCAAATGAACTAACCAATGATAAGAATTTACACCAATAAAAACTAATTTTCTCCTTATATTCCCATGAACCATTGGATCAACATGATCGATGGCTGGTAGAGTTTTAAGGCACTGCACCACAACAATAAGCCATAGTCCCGAAAAGCAATTGGATCAAAGCGATAGAATACTAAGTGGTAGGAGAGATTCCCACAAATAAGGAACTCTATACAGGAAAGTCTAAAATATGAGAAACAAAGGATAACAATAGTCTAGAATAGGGTTCAACCATGACACATGTAATATAATAATCAAGAAGGGATATTATCTTCATTACTTATGTAATAGCCCTAGCTATCTCTACATGGGAAAGTCTTTGACTCACTGATGACTTGTTTGTGTTGGCTTATTGTGTTAGATGGCTTATTGCGTTAGAATGAGGATCTTTTGCAACATAGGGATGCATCTGCATACAAGTGTACTATGACTCTCAAAGCTCATGTGTTATCCTATAGGAAGCCTTAACTCATACATGAGACATATTGTAGGTGGCTTCTTAAGATCGACTTGTGTTCATTTAGATCCATGGGAAGATGTCTTATCTACTACACGTGTTTAAGTGACAAATCTAATATACTCCATCCCTCTTTAGGGAGGTCTAGTGTTTTCTCGGCATCTACTCGCTATCATGTTCTCCTCCTTGGGTTCCATTACATTTATGAATGAGGCATATTACTGATATAGCCTTTTATAAAAAAGGTATAGAAGCACAAATAATATATTGATAAGAAAATAGTACGAATAGACATAGATTTTACCAGTCTATGGATAGTCAACAGTGAAGATATCAACCAAAAACTTATAGTGGAACCTAGCCTAATTAGAGTATCGTGTAGGCGAGTACATTTCTTTAAGACATTTTATCAAACATTTCGTATGCTTCCACAGATCAACCGAGGCACTTACATCTGACCAAAAAAATCCACTTTCGATTATGTTTTGATGGATGTCGATACACTGTTCCAGAGCTCTTGTTTTGGCACGAGGGGAGGAAGTTAGGAAAGGTTCTAGAACTCATCTTTTAACACTAGCTAGCTGCATTTGTTTAAAAGTTTCTGCGGCCTTTTAAACAGAACCATTTTGTGTACCTCCTGTCGTTATTGCATTCCATGAGATTTCATCTCTTTGAGGCATTCTGTCAAACAGTACATCTGCATTGGCTCTATATTGGAGATTATAACTGTGACAATGACTAGAAGCCTCCGAGGGGTTGGCCATCTTATCAAAGAGAAGCCTCCAAAAAATAGAAACAATAGCTGGGGGAGAATTTGATCCTTGGTAAGTTCAACAAATGTTAGTCAAACTTTTGAGATTTAACTTCTAAATCTTTTGTGCATTTAAGCTGCCTCCCAACGCTTGGAATCATACTCATAGATTATGATTGTTTGATTTTCCATCATGATCATGTGTGATTTAATGATGACAGAGTCTTCAAGTGGTGTTCTAGGATTTGTGCTTTCTTAAAGTTTGGTTTTTTATTTCATCTTTCTAAGTAGGGTTTCTTTCCTAGGTTTCCAATTAATTTATCTTCAATATTTGGTAAATTCCTTGCTTGTGATTGTTCGAATCGGATTCTAGTTTTTTTTAGATCTATTTGTTTTTAATTTCTCTCTTTCAAATACCAGGTTTGATCCATTTCATTTATTTTAGGGTATTTAGTTGGTTGTAAATTGAGATCCGTGACTGAGTTAGAGGACCCTTGATTTTATATTTTCAAATTTAATGAAGTCTATTGTATTGAAGTCATGATTTTGAGTCCATACCGTAGTTAGGACTTTTTGATCTTGTTTTTGAAACTTCATAAAATTTGGTGTAGAAAAATCCTAAACAACACTTTGCCATGCTTGTGAAAATTTTCATTCTAATTTTTTTAATTTGTTAAGTCTTGAAATTAGACATGTTTTAGGTTTGTAGGTCCATTTTAATCCCCCTTGTCACTTGCCTTATCATGATAAGTCTTGAAACCATGTTTTGTATTGGACCCAAACTTTTGGCTTTCCTCATGGTGGCATGCTTTTAAAATACATAAGAAATAAATCGTAATAGTAAGATCTTTTTGGATCTAGCTCATCAAGTACCATGTAAATGCTATGATTGATTTTTTATTCCTATGGTCCTTTTACCCTGAGAATATTTTTGAACTTGGGTCTTCAAGAGCTTGAACCCTTGTTCTCCACCACTTTTTTTGTTTCAATCATATCAGGCCTAGAAATTTAGAAATATAACTAATAAAATATATCAAAGGTGTTAGTCTTGATTCTCATTTCCCAATAATTTACTTATTTCTATAAGAATTTAGGGACCATGACTTTAGGGAGTTGATCAGTTGATTCATAAGTGGTACACTTGAAGCTCGATCCCCAATACATATTAGTTTGTCCCATACTATTTAATTATTTCGTCTTTGGCAATTCATATTGTTTTACATGTGGTAAGTTGTAGGCCCGAGTATCGTTTCCCGATAGACCTTTGGGTCATATATTCTTGCATCTTGGCCTACACTTATATTATTAGGTTTTATACTTTCTCCTTCTCTGATTCTAAATTGCTTTGAGGAACTCATCGTCATGGGATCCGAAAACATGTCTTTCTAATGTTTCTTCCAGAATTCTTTATTCTAAGATGGAAAAGAGCATTACTTTTGTTTGGTTCTCAGCGAACCTCGATACAATATATTAGGTAGAGGTTCAAACTCTTTTTTCACTAATTGGTAGTTATGTAGGCGGTATCCTAACACCATGATCCCTTCCTACTTTGTATTTTCTTATCATTTAGAGATTTCAGGCTATCTCTAACCCTCATTTTGATTTCATTATTTGACTTAATTTAACATTCTTGTGAGTGTTATTAGTAAGATTGTTTATCCTTAGACATGCATCAATGTTTTTTATAAAATCTATAAACTATCTAATGGACTCTTTGGTTTTTTGTAGAACACGTGCAAGAAAATCCTCCAACAAAAGAGACGAAGTATGAATATAAGGGGTATCATTCCCCTTCCAAGATATTCTCTCTGCTAAAATAAAAACTACCATCCGATCCAAACTGATGGTACTAGAATGTGGATAGATTTCTACTAGAATGTACTATATGTATGGAGAGGATTCCCACCAAACTTTCAACTGTGGCATAAAAATTTCCATATAGGGTTTTAAAATCCCTCCATACATGCAAGGTTCTAAAATGTTCTGGCTCGTGCAAAAAATAAAATTTATCAAAGTGTAAGTTAGGAAGTGGAATTATAGCTACTTAAAGAATATTTTCAAAGAGAATTGGAACATTCTAGAACCCCGTATGTATGGAAAGGATTCCCAACAAACCTTCAATAGTGGCATAAAACTCTCCAAATAGGGTTTTAAAACCCCTCCATACATATAGGGTTCTAGAATGTTCCAGCTAGTGCAAAAACTAAAAATTATCATTGAAGTGCAGGCTAGAAAGTGGACTTATAACCACTCCAAGAATATTTTCAAAGAGAATTTCTACACAAATCTAGCATAAATCCAAGAACTTAAGGTGTTAATTATTTCGAGTCAGTGAAATAATGTGGGCAGAAATTGTAGCAAGCTAGTTTTGAATTCTTTCTTTTCCTTTGAAAATATTCTTGAAGTTGCTATAATTCCACTTTCTAACCCGCACTTTGATAAATATTGGTTTTTACAGCAGTTAGAACATTCCATAACACTATGTGTATGGAGATGATTCTTACCAAGCCTTCAACTATGGCAGAAAACTTGGGTGTCTGAACTACATTTCTTGAAATCTTAAATCATAATTTCTTTTATAGCTGTCCTCCATGAACTTTACACATAGAGGATAGTCATCAGAACTAGCTCTAGAGGTAGTACGGTACTGATGAATTTTTATTCTCTTCCAGTCATTGCTGAGATAAGGAATCCATCTAACCTCTCCACAATGTGGTTAAAATGATTTCTTTTGTTTGTCCATGTAAATTTCCCATTCTTTGAAATACAGTCATACAAGTAATTTAATATGATGAAATCCTCGAAGTCTTCCATACATCTTGTGAGATGGATGATTCCCCTATTTTTTCTTCCTCGTCTATTATAGCATTAAACTCTCCTCCAATAATCACCCTTTCATCCTTTAGAGTGAACAATATATTACTGATAAACACCAATAACTTTCTTTCTTGTGTAGTTACTTTTGGGACATATACACTTATAACCCAAAGATCTTAATTCAACAAACATTTGTTGAACTTACCAAGGATCAAATTCTCCCCCAACTAATGTTTCTGTTTTTGGGAGGCTTCTCTTTTATAAGATGGCCAACCCCCCGGAGGTCCCATTAGCAGCAATCATAGATATGTCCCATAGATTCCAATGCTAGAAAATTTGTTCCACTTGTTCCTTAGAAAATTTTAATTCTTCTAAAAATGCTATATCCACTTTTCATTTATCAATTTGGAACCTATCCATGCACGTTTTGTTAGGGAGATTTATGCCCCTAACATTCCATGGCAGGACCTTCATTGGACCCTAAGAGAGTTAGCCACTCTCCTCTTTCACACTAATTTTTCTAGTGTAGTTTTAATGTCGGATGCAATTTTTTGTTTTGTTTCATTGGATCATATTCTTCAACCCTTTCTACTCTGACCTACTGTGCAAGCTTCTATTTTCTTGTCCAACACCATTTGAGAAATAGATAGCCTCTCTCCCAATCTTGGCTCCAAGTATTCCTCGACAACAACATCTGCAATGTCATCGTAGATATCATTCCCAAATGCCTCCAAGGGGAGCATCCTCATTGAGTGCACTATATCCTGCAAACCTTTTTATATTAATTGATCTTAGCCTTCCCCATTTGTCTAGCTTTCCAATGTTTTCACCAACACAAGAGATATTTTAAAAGCTACCTTTATAATGGCAGGCTCTCTGCTAAAATCAGAGCTACCATTGTTACATTTAATATGAGGTATATCCCCCATACTTTATACATCTAAGATTTTGACCCTCATAAAATAGTTCTTGTTCCCATTCTACTTCTAACTTAATCAAGGATAGAATTGAGCGTGATTTCTATTCTCTCTACACCAAATGCTTATTGAAGAAAATGTGTAAATCCTGATTAGATTTACCACATAAATAATAAATTTGTCAAGGAGACTGCCAAAAAACTACCTTGGACTATCTATTCTCAACTACGTCTACCATTCAAGAGCTAGCTCCATAGAAGGGGTCCACCGCTCAAATGAACTAAAAAATGATAAGAATTTACACCAATAAAAACTCATTTTCTCCTTATATTCCCATGAACCATTGGATGAACATGATCGATGGCTAGTAGAGTTTGAAGGCACCGCACCACAAAAATAAGCCATAGTCCCCAAAAGCAATTGGATCAAAGGGATAGAATACTAAGTGGTAGGAGACATTCCCATAAATAAGGAACTCTATACAAGAAAGTCTAAAATATGAGAAACAAAGGATAACAATAGTCTAGAATAGGGTTCAACCATGACACATGTGATATAATAATCAAGAAGGGATATTATCTTCATTACTTATGTAATAGCCTTAGCTATCTCTACATGGGAAAGTCTTTGACTCACCGATGACTTGTTTGTGTTGGCTTATTGTGTTAGAATGAGGATCTTTTGCAGCATAGGGATGCATCTGCATACAGGTGTACTATGACTCTCAAAGGTCATATGTTATCCTATAGGAAGCCTTAACTCATACATGATAGTGTTCATTTATGATCCATGGGAAGATGTCTTAGCTACTACACGTGTTTAAGTGACAAATCTAATACTCCATCCCTCTTTAGGGAGGTCTAGTGTTTTATGGGCATCTACTCGCTATCATGTTCTCCTCTTTGTGTTCCATTACATTTATGAATGAGGCATATTACTGATACGACTTTTTATAAAAAGGTAGAAAAGCACACATAATATATTAATAAGAAAATAGTACGAATAGACACAGATTTTACTAGTCTATGGGTAGTCAATAGTGAAGATATCAATCGAAAACTTATAGTGGCACCTGGCCTAATTAGTGTATCGAGTAGGCCTTCAAAATGTATCAACCAAAAACTTATAGTGGCACCTAGCCTAATTAGTGTATCGAGTAGGCGACTACATTTCTTTAAGACATTTTATCAAACAGTTCGTATGCTTCGACAGATGAACCGAGGCACCTGCAACTGCTACATCTGACAAAAAAATCCACTTTCGATTATGCTTTGATGGATGTCGATACACTGTTCCAGAGCTTTTATCAAACAGTTCGTATGCTTCCACAAATCAACTGAGGCACTTACGTCTGACAAAAAAATCCACTTTCGATTATGTTTTGATGGATGTCGATACACTGTTCCAGAGCTCTCGTTTTGGCACGCGGGGAGGAAGTTAGCAAAGGTTGTGGAACTCATCTTTTAACACCAGCTGGCTACATTTGTTGAAAAGTTTCTGCGGCCTTTTAAATAGAACCATTTTGTGTACCTCCTGCTGTTATTGCATTCCATGAGATTTCATCTCTTTGAGGCATTCTGTCAAACAGTACATCTGCGTTGGCTCTACATTGGAGATTATAACTGTGACAATGATTGTTCCTCTGTGGATAATTGTCGCAGTGGTTTCCCAAGAGCTGCGCACTATTTGAAGAGTCCCCTTGCGTTGAAATTTGAAAACTTGTGCTTCTTGTTTGAATGCCTGCGTACCCTCTTTATATATTTGTGCACCATAATTGGTGGGGTCCATTACGCATCACCTGAGAGGGGCTCACCCTATCAAATAGCTAAGCTCTGGATCGCTAGGCTAACCTGACGATTCCTCTCGGTAAAAAAAAAAAAAATAAATGGAATGTTTGCTCAATAGATATTTGCATTTCACAGTTGCACCATTGTCTTCATATGGACTCACAATTTCTTATTGATTATGGTTTGAATTAATGGCTATCTGCGCCCTATATCTTGTGGATAACTTGGAATTCAACACAGCTGCCTTTTCTTTTTCAAGCTACATACCTCTTTTCTTAGCTGCATCATGACTTTGGTTGCCCCGTCTTTGCCTCATGAGCTTTATCTAAACATTTTAGTACACTCCTCTTTGGCTGTTCTTAAATATCATCCACTTCAACAGTCAAAGGTCAATTTTGGCCAATAAAATTATGACAAATATTTACCACTTTTTGTTGTGAATGAGGTGTAAAATTGCTATTGGCTGCTTGACCATTGAAGTGGATGATATTTAAGTAGAGCCCTCCTCTTTGAATTCTTGGATTCCCGTTATGCCTGAGTTGTGAAAAACCACGTTTCGCAGTTTTGAAAATCTGGTAGGGAATACCACCTTCCCACTACGTTTTAATGGATGTCTAAACCATGTTCCAAAACTCCTCTGTTGGCACAGGCCGAGCTGATGCTAATTGCATTTTCTTGAAAATTTTTAAAACCTTCTCAACAGACCCATCTTATGGAGGGTTTTTTTTGTTTTTTGAGTAGTTATAATAACTACTTCTTGCTTTCGTTTATTCATCGACGCTTTGAAGACTAGTATAACTTTTCACAAGCTATCAAAAAGTACAACTTGCACTTTCCTTTAAGACTAGTTTGGATGGCCAAAAGGAAACGAGTTCTAGTCAAATTCACAAGTTAAAATAACTAACTCATATGCCAAAGATGACTTCAAAGAATTTAATTTACTTCTTTTCACATTAGCTAGCTAAATCCACAAATTGGAATAACTAACTTTTGCACTCCTTAATTTTAACTTGTGAAAATTTCTAATTTGCTTCAAATTAGTTAGCCAAATTCACAAGTTCATTTATGGACTTTGTCAAATATACAAATTAGAATAACTAACTTCTCTTTGGGAAGTTTCATTTTGAAGTTAGTCAAATTTACAACTTGAAATAACTAACTTCTGACTTCTAATTTTGACTAACCTTCATGTGACTTGTGAAAACTTCTAAGTAGCTCATCAGCCTTTTGGAAATTCCTCACAACTTAGGAATTTCTGAAAGTTAGAATTTGTAATAGACTAGTGGTTTTTCAAACACTTTGCTTCATTTACAACCTTAATTACTAGAACTTGTGCTTTTTCAAAACCTCCATCTGCATATTGAGTGCAATTCATAACTTGTGAAAATTCCTAAGTCTTTTCTTTTATCGGCACATTGGCATGCTTTCACAACTCGATATAACTTGTGAAAAAGTATAACTTGTTGAAAATTATAGCCTCAGGAAAATTTATAACACTTGTTCGTCAAGCCTGCAAATGCAACGAGGAAGGAAAATTGGCATAAGTTCTGATAGAGACAATATTTTTTTCATGAAATCTTGCCACATTGTCTATAATAACATCATGAGACCCCATGTTAGATGATTTTGCTCCAACCTTTATGAAAACCATGATTTAAACATTTTCAAAAACTACTCGCCAAAAATTTGAAGTTTTAAAATCTCCCCCGTAAGACTTCGTGACTTGAAAAGTTGCCACATTAGGAGAAATAGCCATAGAAACGTCCCTATAAAAGGATTTCTTTCTAGCCCTTGCGGATTTTTATTATTTGCCGCACAACAAAATTGCTTCCAAGACATCGGCTTAAACAAATGTACAATTCCTCCTTCAAAGTGGCGAACGGCTTGACACGTCGGGAGAATTTGTGATTACGAGAGACTCAAACTAGGAATTTTGCCGCAAAAGTTTAAAATTTGGCTGGTTAGAAATGAGGCCGACAGCTGGCTCTGACTGGGGACAAGGACTATAAAGGACGCAACAAACAACCTATAGTTTTTGGAATGAATCAGTGCCTTATCCATTGGGCTACAGAGTCAAGAGGAAGGAAAACAAGGAGAACCGAGCGAGACAAAAGGACAAAGGACAAAAGACACACAGAGACAACGCAAATGATGAAAATAAACAACTGGAAAATCTACCTCTTGTACTAAATCCATTATGTTTGACAGGAAAATCGAGGCCACACCACAGAACATCAATACCTAGGAGGAGGCTCTAAGAAACAAGTCTCCAATGATAATCCTAATTTAGAACACAACATGTGGGACTTTAGTCGACGTCAAAGACTTGCCCTAGTTACACAGTGTCGTAGGGACCCCACTCCATTGGTTCCTAATTCAGCGGAGGGAGGAAAACATGGAGGTTCTTGATCTAGTTATCCATATGCATTGCTAGGTTGAAACACTTGCATAGAGAGAAAAGGGTGAAAAGTAAGAAACGAATTTGTAGAATTGAAGTGGAGATAATTGCCTTTGATTATGTGTTAAATATGAGATATTAGCCCCACTTAGAAAGTCCTAGAAAAAAATGAATCAAATTAAGAAATAAGCAGTGCTCCTCACACGATATTATTAATACAACTTGGTACAAGAGATGAAATTGAAATAAGTGCCTAATTTCTACTTATGATAGCTAGACATGTGTGCAAGATTGAATTTTATGCTTGGTGGAAGATATCCTCCCATGTCCAAGTTATTGCATATCTAGAATAGATTTCCCACTCTCCTACAGTTCTTTCCTCTCTACCATTGGATGATAATCAAGACTACTGACTCTAGAAATTGGGCTATGAGCATCTAAGGATGATTCTAGTAATAACTAATGCCTAGATGACTTATTATCAATGAAAGACTATATACCATAAGTAACAATACTCAAGGTTTATTGTAGAGATTTTTATTTTCTTCTAATTATTCTATCAAGGGTCTCAAAGAAATAACCTCCAAGATTTGGCCAAGGTGGAAGAGAAAGAAGAGTTGCCCACTCTTATTTATTGGTCTTAAAGGTCATCCATTCTTTGTTGATGAATTTTTATCTTTCACCGTAGTAGTCGTGTTCCCCTTATCATGGATTTATATGATAATTTTAGGAGAAAAAATGGTAAATGATTTTGAGAGCCAACATAATGACAACTTTTCTAGGGAGTGGAGTGCTTAGTTTTCTCTTTCCATGGGATGCTAGATGTTGAATACTTTGTTAGTAGAGAATACTAGAACCATTTCATTTCTTGGAGATCTCTTGTGCTTGAAGCTTTTCCTCAAGCTATTGAGGTGGCAACCCTACAATTGTTCCCAAATGTTCTTGCTTTCTATTAATTGTTGATCTTGGCTCCTAAATGTGCACTTGGACAAGTCAATGGTTTCTATGCTGAAATTTATCTTCTTGTGCTCATTTCATGAAAGCAAGGATTCCATCAAGTATTTGGTTTATTAGAAGTATTTTGGAACAATAGTTTGAAGTTTGAATATGGGTGGCTAATGAGCACTCGGGTGGGGAAATTTCTCTAGGCCCCTTCCTTGTACCACACCTAGGATTCCCCATGTGCCCTATCATTATAAAGATATCCTCCCATGTCCAAGTTATTGCATATCTAGAATAGATTTCCCACTCTCCTACAGTTCTTTCCTCTCTACCATTGGATGATAATCAAGACTACTGACTATAGATGTTGGCCTATGAGCATCTAAGGATGATTCAAGTAATAACTAATGCCTAGATGACTTATTATCAATGAAAGACTATATACCATAAGTAACAATACTCAAGGTTTATTGCATAGCTTTTCATTTTCTTCTAATTATTCTATCAAGGCTCTCAAAGAAATAACCTCCAAGGTTTGGCTTAGCCTGAAGAGAAAGAAGAGTTGCCCACTCTTATTTATTGGTCTTAAAGGCCATCCATTCTTTGTTGATGAATTTTTATCTTTCACCCTAGTAGTCGTGTTCCCCTTATCGTGGATTTATATGGTAATTCTAGGAGAAAAAATGGTAAATGATTTTGAGAGCCAACATAATGACAACTTTTCTAGGGAGTGGAGTGCTTAGTCTTCTCTTTCCACGGGATGCTAGATGTTGAAGACTTTGTCAGTAGAGAATACTAGAACCATTTCATCTCTTGGAGATCTCTTGTGCTTGAAAGTTTTCCTCAAGCTATTGAGGTGGCAACCCTACAGTTGTTCCCAAATGTTCTTGCTTTCTATTAATTGTCGATCTTGGATCCTACATGTGCACTCGGACAAGTCGATGGTTTCTATGCTGAAATTTATCTTCTTGTGCTCATTTCATGAAAGCAAGGATTCCATCAAGTATTTGGTTTATTAGAAGTATTTTGGAACAATAGTTTGAAGTTTGAATATGGGTGGCTAATGAGCACTTGGGTGGGGAAATTTCTCTAGGGCCCTTCCTTGTATCACACCTAGGAGTCCCCATGAGCCCTATCACTATAAAGATTGTGAAAACCTAGGACATGTCAATGAGGGAAGCTCCTACGTTTTTAATATTGTGACAACTTAGTTAATCTTAATCACGCCCTTTTTGATATGTAGTGAGAGATAGTTGTTGTTATGAAAACGACAGAAGCATTAGAATCACTAGCATAATCCCTTCAACAAAAATCTCATGCTATTTACTTAGCATAGATTTTGAAAGACTTTCTTCTTTATGGAAGATCACTAGCACAATAAATCACATCACTAGGATAGTCATCATATATAGGTGGTCCTAGAGAGAATATATCACAAAGAGGCTCATTAAAAGTATAAACTTGATCATACCTTTCACTAGGCTCCTCAAAGTAAGGTGTGGCAAGAGATGCACACGTAGGAGAATTCCTAGATGCAAGGGGCGATCAATCATGAGATGTAGAAAGAATATAATCGCTAGGTACAACATGACATAGAGTGAAATCACTAGATGTATCAAGAAAACATAGGGCTATATCATTATCCATCATAGTAGGGGAATAATCATCATCATCATCATCATATATATATATATATATATATGATACAAAGTCATTTAATATGGAAGGAAATGAACCATTGAACGATTATCCTAACATAAATCAATATCGTTAGACTCCTCCAAAGTTATTTAATATCAAACTGAATGGAAGGGTATGGAAATAGGGCTATCATGACAAGTAGAAGAAACTAAATCACAAGGATCAACAACATCATTAATAACTAAGGAAGGTCGAAGATTATGACATAAAGTATCGTACCTGGATTTGAAGGGAAGAAGTGGGGTTGCATCATTAGCATTCATCGTGCAATAAGCATATTCATCATGAAGTAACATTTGCACATGAAGAAGGAAACAAATAATTCATATAACATATATAATCATCATATATTTCATAAAAATATAATGAAGAAATAGCACGGTTAAGGGTAAAACATGTTGGTGGTGATGAAGGTCACCAATCATAAGAAAAATATGGTCATGATGAAGCTCGATAAACGGTGAACTGACTACATCCCAAAAAGAATGGTGAACAATAAGCAACTCCCTAAAGGAGAGAAAACACAAACATAATGAAATAATGACCCCATAGAAATGACATAAAAATAAGAGGCAAAATCGAGTATGAATGGATTGAATGAAGTAAATCATAGGAACACATCAAAACTAGTAAGGCATGCATGGACAGAGGCTAGTGGCAAAAATCTATCATAATCCATAATAAATGATCTAGCTCAATAAGGTATAGTCAAAGAATGGTTGGTTAGGGATAGGATAGATATCACTAGTGAAGGCCCAAACCCAAATGAAAATTATATGGCAATTCATTAGAAAACGAAAGTGAATGGAAGTCTCAATTAGTTATAAAGTAAGAAGTTTTTAATTAAAAACCATATCTAAAAGTTTAACATAGAAGGAACAAATGCTAAGGGTGTAATATACATCAAGTTCACGAATTTGATGTAAAGGAAAATAACAAACCACATATAAATATCATAGGTAAATTAATTAATCCACAATGAATAAAAATCCTACCCAATATAAGGAGCAAGGGATGATAAATGCTCGTAAATTAAATAAATAGAATAATGGAACTTAGCTTGAAACTTGATGAAGACATATAGGTGAAAATTGATTAATTAATTTATGAAATCCCTATTTTATGTCAAATCAACACATTTGTCTTGGTAGATATTTTGTCAGGTGCTCTAGTTCACTTCCTCAACTACAAAATTGTCCTTCATGCTTGTGGCTCTAAAACCATAGGTTTGAAATTGGCTCGAACATCTAAATTGTATTGATTCAGATGTTGCTCAATCTTATTTACCTTGGTGTCTATAACATGTGTTTGAAAAGTGTGGTGTTAGTAGACACTATTTAGAAATAGGCTAGAATTTTTTCTTCTGGCCAAACCTCTATTATCGAGTTAATATAATAGAACAATGATAAACGAGACAATTTAGGTCGTCGTGCAACATACCTAGAGTGTCGATGTTGTGCTCTTATGATGATACGATGTGTAATAGTGCTCTCCAATAATTTTCCAACGTATAATATACAAACTAGGGGTTGCATTTCCATATGTGTAATAGAGCTCTCTAATGACTTATTGTTTTTTATGGTAGATTATGAGTGATTTAGAAAAATGATAAAAAAATTTCTTATTGTATTTTCTAAAAACTTTCTCTAATTGATACAAACTGTGGAAACTGTATGTTCTTAATAATAACTTTGTTGTATATTAAATTTCAGAAAATTGTTAAAATCGAGAGCCGTTTCATAAAGTATTAGAAAATAACATGTTGATTCGGCTGAATAATACTGTTATGATGAGACATGAATGCGATTCAAATGACAAGTTGATTGGACTCTTAACATTATTGTTATTCTTGAATAATATGTGTGTAATTCAAAACGTTAATTATTAGTTTACCTGGGATACGATTTGGTGCAATGCACATCCAGTGGAATGAATATTTCGTTTTCAATTTATTTGAGATTTGAAATTACAATTGCCATAATTACAACTGGGTTTCAGATTACCCCCAAACAAATGCAGCATGCCTTTTACATAACATCGTTCGAACAAATGGAAGGAATTTAGGAACTATGCTCCCCTCCAAGCAAACTGAGACATCAATGAAGTGTATCTAACAAGTTTATGAAAATTGAACCCACTGGGCGACGCTGGGAACGCCATTATTTACCACAAACAACATGTAATATCCCGGCGGGGCAGCCACACCGCTTGGAGGGGCCGTGACAGAAGAAGAATACACGACGTTCCCGATCGCATTTGAGACGAGGGTCGGTGTTTTAGCGGCGAGAATGAGCAGCCTCTGGTTCATCGAATTGGTGTGGGTCGTAAACGACGGAGCGTAGGCATTGAACTGTATAACGGTGTTAAGAGGATTGGGGACAGAGAAAACAACCGTAAAGGCGGTGCCGTAGGAGATCGAGGTTGGCGACACGGACGTTATCTTGGGGCGCAAGTACGTGTAGATGTTTTCTAAGTAATAAGGACTGTATGCTTCTAGCCGGAGCTCTGTCGGGAAGTTAGTTCCCGTGAAGACGTAGCCCGCGTGCGGATTGGAGCCGCCCACAATGATTCTCGCGTCCGCCATCACGTTAGCAGTAGAGTGGTACATTCTGGGGATGGTTGTGGCCGCCAGGGTGAAGAAGCGCTGCCCGACGGGTGCAGCGGGTCGGTAGAGGTAAGGTGTTAAGACGGGGGCGGTTGCCATGTTCCACCCTGCTACGCCCTTCCCCGCTCCATTGATGATGATGATTTCGCCGTTGGGGAGAATGAGCATGTCCGACATGGTTCTCGGAGCGGGCATGTCTTCCATGCTCCAGGAAGGATTCGGGTCTGTAATGACCATTCGTCCACAGCTGCGAAGCGCGTCCGCGAAATTACCCGCGCTAGCCAGGGCGAAGCCGTTGTCGGGACAGCCCCCACAGATGAGAACTTCCACTTTGTGAAACCCGTCCGCGGCGGAGAGCGGCAGCATGACGGACGACCCGGTGGAAGGGTAGTTCCGCGGGCCGTCGCCCGGCATTCTGGGAAAGGTCTTCACGACAACGTTGGTTTTGTAGTCGAGGAGAATGGAGTCCCTGTTGGCAAAGATAAAGAGGTTGCCATCGGACGAGAGGTGGAGAAATGGATAGAGGTTGTTCTCCACTTGGCCGCTGGTTCGGGTCTGAGATAGAAACGGCAGATTGAAAACTCCTTCGCCGGGCCTCTTGGGGACAAACTCGTAGTTAAACATCTGCGTGCCCCCGACAACGATAATGCGGTTGTCCGGCAGGATTTGGTTGGCGGCATACCAGCGATTCGCAGCAAGCTTCGGCCCCTCGAAATTATTCCAGTCGCAGCTGCCGTCCGAGCAGGGGACGAAGTAACGAATGTCCCGTGCCCCGTCACGCCACCCCCCGGTTTGCACCAACGTTCCATTTGCGGCAAACGCCCCGGACGAACACCAGGTGTCGGTGAAAATCATGAGCGGCCTCACATTGTTGGTGGCTATGTTGTACTCGATGGAATGCGCCGAGCAGTCGTGAGTGAGCACCAGGTCCTGCGGATTGTCGCGGCAACGGCCGTTGCCCAGCAGGATCTGCGACGACCCGAAGTTGGTCCGGTCAAACATCACCACCGTGTTTAAATGCGTGGTGGTCATGTGCATGGCAGAGACGCCCCCATTTTGTACCAGAAGCCTCCATCTTCCGACCTTCACCCCCACTTGCGCTGCTGCCATTTTGCTCAACAAGACGACCACGACCACGACCACCACGAACAAAGATTTCGACTTCATTTTCATTTTCATTTCAAACTGCTCTCTATACAACTTGCAGAGCTACCTTGGTGTCCTGCTTTTTAAAGTGCCCATCGACTGATAAACTTGGTGAAAGAGAAAACAGGATTAGAATGAATCTCTGCCGGACAAATGATTCTACCTCGAATGTCCACTCGACAGTGACTGAATGCAATAAGAATCGTGCACGAACACGAACACGTTTATTCTCTTCTCGTGGCGATAATGAAGCAAATTAGTCTGTCTGACCTTCTCCAGACAGCGATGCCCTTTTCAAATAATTATTGCCTCGCCGGCATCTCTATAAGCAAGCCCATCGACTCTCTCCGACATAATTTATAAGAGAAATAGTTCGGTACTGCTAATACTCTCTCCGACATAATTTATAAAAGAAATAGTTCGGTACTGGAATCATGGCTGCTAATACTCCTAATGGAAAACAGGATTTAATATATATCAGTTTGGGTATCGCTCTTATTGGACCGACCTAAAATTCATTGGCAGAGATATTCGGACATCTGAATACGTACTGGGAAAGGAATTCTCGTATACAGCTGGAAACGAGCGACTGGGAATTATGCGATGGAAATAGTTTTAGGTCTGAAATAATTAATAGAAACGAAGCATTTGTCAACGATTCGCTAAAATCTGCTAATTAACACTAGGATTTCATTATGTATTTTTTATTCTCTATCATCTTGTTACCGAATCGGGGAGTTGGAATGTTTTTGTTTAAACTATGTTGATTCAATTTTTTTCTTTGGAAATCTTTATGAGATATATATGGATAAAAGTATTTGAACTGGGAGGGAGGAAGCTGAGTAATAATAGGATCAAAAGAATCTTTTAATGCTTCATTGGTGTGAAGCAAGGAAATAGAGTTTTTCTTGGAATAACTAGATGTTATTTGAGACCAAGACTCATACCATTTGAAAAGTCGAGCGCCATTGAACTAAATAAGCGTAATACGCCATGGGCAAGGAGAAGGCTAACCCTAGGAGGGATAAGAAGACGTGATAAATTCCACAAAGATATCAAAATCACACTACCATTCAAACCACAAAGGTTGAATAGGAAGAAAGCAATAATCACACTGAACTCCAAAGTCGAAAAATAGGACCAAGAAGAATAAATTAGACGATTGAATAAGGGCACATAGAGAAATCAAAAAAATCTCGATCACTAAGATAGTGAATTGTATGAATGCTCCTGATCACCTAATTATTAAATACAAATAAGGCACCTATTCTAGTTCTTTAAAATAAAACCTAGTTTAGAAAAGGAAAAAGCCACATGCTACTAGTCGCCAAGAAGAAAATTGAAATGAAACTAGTTGGAGTACAGACCACTTTGAAAGAAACCATTGTACACGTTTAGCTTCGTCTAGTGCTGACATGTACCCAAATCCTCATTGATGTTGTGAATGAGACTATCTAAGACTACATCCAAGGAATCGAAGTAGAGAGTCAATCCAAAATCTAACATTTAATGCAAATCACCCGATTCCTTGGATTTTAAAGCATTGTCTTCAATCTAATTTCTGACAGTGTGTAACTAAATTTCACATTCCACTATCTTTCGAAGGAACATGTACACACGGGTCTTTAAAATTTCATCTTCATCAAGTTTCTACTCCAGGGAATGCTTGTTAAAGAAAATATATAGAGCCTAGTCAATTTTTTGTGGTTTCGCCTTCCTAAAATGTTATCATAAAAACAAAATTAGTAAATCAGACAAAGAAAATTCACAACAAAGAGACAAATTTGTAGTATTTGATTCTAAGTTAATTCCATTCGAACTCCAAATTAACCATGATGCACTTAAGATTGTGAATTTTAATGAGGAGTAATAGTTGATACACTGTCATTGAATTTAACCCATATTTCTAGGATCCTGATTTCCAATTACTCATATTCTCAAAACTCGTGCATATGCCAAAGAAATTCTGATTCTAGATTGAAAAAAAAAAAAAAATAGTAAATCAAACAAAAAAAGAATCACAACAAATAGATCAAATTTGTAGTATTTGATTCTCAGTTCATTCCATTTGAACTCTAAATTTAACCATTAGGCACTTAAGATTATGAATTTTAACGATGATTAATAGTTGATACACCGTCATTGAATTTAATCCACATTTCAGGATCTTGATATTAAATTACTCACATTCTCAAAACCCGTGCATATGCCAAAGAAATCCCAATTACCAAAAAATACAAACTAGTTGTTAAATAATATGACTATCAACTAAGTGTATAAATGCTCCAATTAAAGAATAATAGAAAAATGTACATAAATGTAATTCAATCATTATACTCAATAATTACTTTATTTTTTTAGTGAAACAGTCAAAGAGAGCCTGGATACCTAGACAAATCTTAGAAGCACGAAAGGGATTCTAACAAAAAATTATTGTATCAGATGATGGTGTTCTAATTATAAACGAATCTGTCTTACCACAACCTATAACAAACACAATTTGAAGGGTAGGCATTGAAGCATTCTAATGCATTTCAAATGGTACTGTAATAGTCTTCTCTTGTACATGCGGGTTATGCTGGCTCTCAAACATGTACCTCCACAAATCCTAAAGAAAAACATAAAAGATAAGGCCAAGGAAGGTCATCATAGGTTGATTGGTTCGACTCATAATCAACTGTGATATTAAAGGACCAATGATTGAGAGTGGCTAAACTCTCCTTCATCTTTAGGGATCTACTAGGCGAAGGGGGTTTTCCTTGCGGTTTTCATAACAAGAGAATTAAATAAAAAGGAATACTATAAATGATGCATTAACAACCACACCTAGTGTTGTGCCTTGCACACATGGCCTACTTTTCGTTAGCCAAATTAGCAGGTCCCCCTTTTCAGCTTTCTTTGTTATTTTTAAGACGTCTTTATTTTATGCTTGTTCGAGGAGGTAATCTTGACGTTTTAAATTTAGGGAAGTTTTCTATTGAATTTAATAAAGGGTTTGCAACCTTAACTATTTTCAAAGTGATTATGTTGTTTTGAAATTCCTACGTCTTTTCCAGGATCATTTTGAGTATTTACTTAGTTTTTTGGATTTTAGACTTTTCCTTACTAGCATGCTTGATAAGGTGTTTCCCAAACCCTATCTCTTAGTGTTGTTGTGGGAATTACAGTATCTTCTTTCCTATTTTTCGATCATCAAGTTCCTTGCCATCCTAGCCTTATGTCTTTGTCATTGGGGTTTTGAGTTTTCTATTGCTTTTTTCTTTTAGTTGTTGAGGTATCTAGGTTCATGTTATCCCAAAGAATATTGCTTAGCATGGGAGTCTAAGTTTCTTCTTAATTATCTACTAAAACTGCTAATTTCATCAGACAAGACAAATACCTATTTCTTAGTGCTTGGATAGTGTTTTCCTTGGAGCTCAACCTATCTCCTTGACTCTACATTTAAGGTTTCTTTCACACATGTGATATCATTTAAAAGTCCTAATCGATCTTCATTTTCTCACCATTCCTTTGAGATTTAACTTCTAAATCTTTTGTGCATTTAAGCTGCCTCCCAACGCTTGGAATCATGCTCATAGATTATGATTGTTTGATTTTCCATCATGATCACGTGTGATTTAATGATGACCGACTCTTCAAGTGGTGTTCTAGGGTTTGTGCTTTCTTAAAGTTTGGTTTTTTATTTCATCTTTCTAAGTAGGGTTTCTTTCCTAGGTTTCCCATTAATTTATCTTCAATATTTGGTAAATTCCTTGCTTGTGATTGTTCGAATCGGATTCTATTTTTTTTAGATCTATTTGTTTTTAATTTCTCTCTTTCAAATACCAGGTTTGATCCATTTCATTTATTTTAGGGTATTTAGTTGGTTGTAAATTGAAATCCGTGACTGAGTTAGAGGACCCTTGATTTTACATTTTCAAATTTAATGAAGTCTATTGTATTGGAGTCATGATTTTGAGTCCATACCGTAGTTAGGACTTTTTGATCTTGTCTTTGAAACTTCATAAAATTTGGTGTAGAAAAAACCTAAACAGGACTTTGCCATGCTTGTGAAAATTTTCATTCTAATTTTTTAATTTGTTAAGTCTTGAAATTAGACATGTTTTAGGTTTGTGGGTCCATTTTAACCGCCCTTGTCACTTGCCTTATCATGATAAGTCTTGAAACCATGTTTTGTATTGGACCCAAAATTTTGGCTTTCCTCATGGTGGCATGCTTTTAAAATACATAAGAAATAAATCGTAATAGTAAGATCTTTCTGGATCTAGCTCATCAAGTACCATGTAAATGCTATGATTGATTTTTTATTCCTATGGTCCTTTTACCCTGAGAATATTTTTGAACTTGGGTCTTCAAGAGCTTGAACCCTTGTTCTCCACCACTATTTTTTGTTTCAATCATATCAGGCCTAGAAATTTAGAAATATAACTAATAAAATATATCAAAGGTGTTAGTCTTGATTCTCATTTCCCAATAATTTACTTATTTCTATAAGAATTTAGGGACCATGACTTTAGGGAGTTGATCAGTTGATTCATAAGTGGTACACTTGAAGCTCGATCCCCAACATATATTAGTTTGTCCCATACTATTTAATTATTTCGTCTTTGGCAATTCATATTGTTTTACATGTGGTAAGTTGTAGGCCCGAGTATCGTTTCCCGATAGACCTTTGGGTCATATATTCTTGCATCTTGGCCTACGCTTATATTATTAGGTTTCATACTTTCTCCTTCTTTGATTCTAAATTTCTTTGAGGTACTCATCGTCATGGGATCCGAAAACATGTCTTTCTAATGTTTCTTCCAGAATTCTTTATTCTAAGATGGAAAAGAGCATTACTTTTGTTTGGTTCTCAGCGAACCTCGATACAATATATTAGGTAGAGTTTCAAACTCTTTTTTCACTAATTGGTAGTTATGTAGGCGGTATCCTAACACCATGATCCCTTCCTACTTTGTATTTTCTTATCATTTAGAGATTTCAGGCTATCTCTAACCCTCATTTTGATTTCATTATTTGACTTAATTTAACATTCTTGCGAG
Source organism: Cunninghamia lanceolata (assembly GCA_027924645.1). Lineage (NCBI taxonomy): Eukaryota > Viridiplantae > Streptophyta > Pinopsida > Cupressales > Cupressaceae > Cunninghamia > Cunninghamia lanceolata. Next base: position 44,229 of record BSBN01000766.1, on the reverse strand, counting down.
TGTTATTAGTAAGATTGTTTATTCTTAGACATGCATCAATGATTTTTATAAAATCTATAAACTATCTAATGGACTCTTTGGTTTTTTGTAGAACACGTGCAAGAAAATCCTCCAACAAAAGAGATGAAGTATGAATATAAGGGGTATCATTCCCCTTCCAAGATATTCTCTCTGCTAAAATAAAAACTACTATCCGATCCAAACTGGTGGTACTAGAATGTGGATAGATTTCTACTAGAATGTACTATACGTATGGAGAGGATTCCCACCAAAATTTCAACTGTGGCATAAAACTTTCCATATAGGGTTTTAAAATCCCTCCATACATACAAGGTTCTAAAATGTTCTGGCTGGTGCAAAAAAATAAAATTTATCAAAGTGTAAGTTAGGAAGTGGAATTATAGCTACTTAAAGAATATTTTCAAAGAGAATTGGAACATTCTAGAACCCCGTATGTATGGAAAGGATTCCCAACAAACCTTCAATAGTGGCATAAAACTCTCCAAACAGGGTTTTAAAACCCCTCCATACATATAGGGTTCTAGAATGTTCCAGCTAGTGCAAAAACTAAAAATTATCATTGAAGTGTAGGCTAGAAAGTGGACTTATAACCACTTCAAGAATATTTTCAAAGAGAATTTCTACACAAATCTAGCATAAATCCAAGAACTTAAGGTGTTAATTATTTCGAGTCAGTGAAATAATGTGGGCAGAAATTGTAGCAAGCTAGTTTTGAATTCTTTCTTTTCCTTTGAAAATATTCTTGAAGTTGCTATAATTCCACTTTCTAACCCGCACTTTGATAAATATTGGTTTTTGCAGCAGTTAGAACATTTTATAAGACTATGTGTATGGAGATGATTCTTACCAAACCTTCAACTATGGCAGAAAACTTGGGTGTCTGAACTACATTTCTTGAAATCTTAAATCATAATTTCTTTTATCGCTGTCCTCCATGAACTTTAGACATAGAGGATAGTCATGAAAACTAGCTCTAGAGGTAGTACGGTACTGATGAATTTTTATTCTCTTCCAGTCATTGCTGAGATAAGGAATCCATCTAACCTCTCCACAATGTGGTTAAAATGATTTCTTTTGTTTGCCCATGTAAATTTCCCATTCTTTGAAATACATTCATACAAGTAATTTAATATGATGAAATCCTCGAAGTCTTCCATACATCTTGTGAGAGGGATGATTCCCCTATTTTTTCTTCCTCGTCTATTATAGCATTAAACTCTCCTCCAATAATCACCCTTTCATCCTTTAGAGTGAACAGTATATTACTGATATACACCAATAACTTTCTTTCTTGTGTAGTTACTTTTGGGACATATACACTTATAACCCAAAGATCTGAATTCAACAAACATTTGTTGAACTTACCAAGGATCAAATTCTCCCCCAACTAATGTTTCTATTTTTGGGAGGCTTCTCTTTTATAAGATGGCCAACCCCCCGGAGGTCCCATTAGCAGCAATCATAGATATGTCCCATAGATTCCAATCCTAGAAAATTTGTTCCACTTGTTCTTAGAAATTTTTAGTTCTTCTAAAAATGCTATATCCACTTTTCATTTATCAATTTGGAACCTATCCATGCACGTTTTGTTAGGGAGATTTATGCCCCTAACATTCCATGGCAGGACCTTCATTGGACCCTAAGAGAGTTAGCCACTCTCCTCTTTCACACTAATTTTTCTAGTGTAGTTTTAATCTCGGATGCAGTTTTCTGTTTTGTTTCATTGGATCATATTCTTCAACCCTTTCTTCTCTGACCTATTGTGCAAGCTTCTATTTTCCTGTCCAACACCATTTGAGAAATAGATATCCTCTCTCCCAATCTTGGCTCCAAGTATTCCTCGACAACATCATCTGCAATGTCATCCTAGATATCGTTCCCAAATGCCTCCAAGGGGAGCATCCTCGTTGAGTGCACTATATCCTGCAAACCTTTTTATATTAATTGATCTTAGCCTTTCCCATTTGTCTAGATTTCCATTGTTTTCACCAACACAAGACATATTTTAAAAGCTGCCTTTAGAATGGTAGTCTCTCTGCTAAAATCAGAGCTGCCATTGTTACATTTAATATGAGGTATATCCCCCATACTTTATACATCTAAGATTTTGAGCCTCATAAAATAGTTCTTGTTCCCATTCTACTTCTAACTTAATCAAGGAGAGAATTAAGCGTGATTTCTATTCTCTCTACACCAAATGCTCATTGAAGAAAATGTGCAAATCCTGATTAGATTTACCACATAAATAATAAATTTGTCAAGGAGACTGCCAAGAAACTACCTTGGACTATCTATTCTCAACTACGTCTACCATTCAAGAGCTAGCTCGATAGAAGGGGCCCATCACTCGAATGAACTAACCAATGATAAGAATTTACACCAATAAAAACTCATTTTCTCCTTATATTCCCATGAACCATTGGATCAACATGATCGATGGCTGGTAGAGTTTGAAGGCACTGCACCACAAAAATAAGCCGTAGTCCCGAAAAGCAATTGGATCAAAGGGATAGAATACTAAGTGGTAGGAGACATTCCCACAAATAAGGAACTCTATTCAAGAAAGTCTAAAATATGAGAAACAAAGGATAACAATAGTCTAGAATAGGGTTCAACCATGACACATGTAATATAATAATCAAGAAGGGATATTAGCTTCATTACTTATGTAATAGCACTAGCTATCTCTACATGGGAAAGTCTTTGAGTCACCTGACTTGTTTGTGTTGGCTTATTGTGTTAGATGGCTTATTGCATTAGAATGAGGATCTTTTGCAGCATAGGGATGCATCTGCATACAGGTGTACTATGACTCTCAAAGGTCATGTGTTATCCTATAGGAAGCCTTAACTCATACATGAGACATATTTTAGGTGGCTTCTTAAGATCGACTTGTGTTCATTTAGATCCATGGGAAGATGTCTTATCTACTACACGTGTTTAAGTGACAAATCTAATATACTCCATCCCTCTTTAGGGAGGTCTAGTGTTTTCTCGGCATCTACTCGCTATCATGTTCTCCTCCTTGTGTTCCATTACATTTATGAATGAGGCATATTACTGATATAGCCTTTTATAAAAAAAGGTATAGAAGCAAACATAATATATTGATAAGAAAATAGTACGAATAGACACAGATTTTACCAGTCTATGGATAGTCAACAGTGAAGATATCAACCGAAAACTTATGGTGGAACCTGGCCTAATTAGAGTATCGAGTAGGCGACTATATTTCTTTAAGACATTTTATCAAACAGTTCGTATGCTTCCATAGATCAACCGAGGCACTTACATCTGATCAAAAAAATCCACTTTCGATTATGTTTCGATGGATGTCGATACACTGTTCTAGAGCTCTTGTTTTGGCATGCGGGTAGGAAGCTAGGAAAGGTTGTGGAACTCATCTTTTAACACCAGCTGGCTGCATTTGTTTAAAAGTTTCTGCGGCCTTTTAAACAGAACCATTTTGTGTACCTCCTGTCGTTATTGCATTCCACGAGATTTCATCTCTTTGAGGCATTCTGTCAAACAGTACATCTGTGTCGGCTCTACATTGGAGATTATAACTGTGACAATTATTGTTCCTCTGTGGATAATTGTCGTACAGTGGTTTCCCAAGAGCTGCGCACTATTTGAAGAGTCCCCTTGCGTTGAAATTTGAAAACTTGTGCTTCTTGTTTGAATGCCTGCGTACCCTCTTCATATATTTGTGCACCATAACTGGTGGGGTCCATTACGCATCACCTGAGAGGGCACGCCCTGTCAAATAGCTAAGCTCTGGATCGCTAGGCTAACCTGACGATTCCTCTCGGTAAAAAAATAAATAAATAAATGGAGTGTTTGCGCAATAGATATTTGTATTTCACAGTTGCACCATTGTCTTCATATGGATGCACTATTTCTTAACGATTATGGTTTGAATTAATGGCTATCTGCGCCCTATATCTTGTGGATAACTTGGAATTCAACACAGCTGCCTTTTCTTTTTCAAGCTACATACCCCTTTTCTCAGCTGCATCATGACTTTGGTTGCCCTGTCTTTGCCTCATGAGCTCTATCTAAACATTTTAGTAGACTCCTCTTTGAATTCTTTGATTCCCGTTATGGCTGAGTTGTGAAAAACCACGTTTCGCAAATTTGAAAATTTGGTAGGGAATACCACCTTCCCACCGCGTTTTAATGGATATCTAAACCATGTTCCAAAACTCCTCTGTTGGCATAGGCGGAGCTGATGCTAATTGCATTTGCTTGAAAAATTTTAAAACCTTCTCAACAGACCCATCTTAGGGAGGGTTTTTTGTTTTTCAAGTAGTTATAATAACTACTTCTTGCTTTCGTTTATTCATCGACGCTTTGAAGCCTAGTATAACTTTTCACAAGCTATCAAAAAGTACAACTTGCACTTTCCTTTAAGACTAGTTTGGATGGCCGAAAAGAAATGAGTTCTAGTCAAATTCACAAGTTAAAATAACTAACTAAAATGCCAAAGATGACTTCGAAGAATTTAAAACTTATTTTCACATTAGCTAGCTAAATCAACAAATTGGAATAACTAACTTTTGCACTCCTTAATTTTAACTTGTGAAAATTTCTAATTTGCTTCAAATTAGTTAGCCAAACTCACAAGTTCATTTATGGACTTTGTCAAATATACAAATTAGAATAACTAACTTCTCTTTGGCAAGTTTCATTTTGAAGTTAGTCAAATTTACAACTCGAAATAACTAACTTCTGACTTCTAGTTTTGACTAACCTTCATGTGACTTGTGAAAACTTCTAAGTAGCTCATCAGCCTTTTGGAAATTCCTCACAACTTAGGAATTTTTGAAAGTTAGAATTTGTAATAGACTAGTGGTTTTTCAAACACTTCGCTTCATTTGCAACCTTAATTACTAGAACTTGTGCTTTTTCAAAACCTCCATCTGCATATTGAGTGCAATTCATAACTTGTGAAAATTCCTAAGTCTTTTCTTTTATCGGCACATTCGCATGCTTTCGCAACTCGTTATAACTTGTGAAAAAGTATAACTTGTTGAAAATTATAGCCTCACGAATATTTATAACACTTGTTCGTCAAGCCTGCAAATGGAATGAGGAAGGAAAATTGGCATAACTTCTGATAGAGACAATATTTTTTTCATGAAATCTTGCCACATTGTCTGTAATAACATCACGAGACCCCATTTTAGATGATTTTGCTCCAACCTTTACGAAAACCATGATTTAAACATTTTCGAAAACTACTCACCAAAAATTTGAAGCTTTAAAATCTCCCCCGTAAGACTTCGTGACTTGAAAAGTTGCCACATTAGGAGAAATAGCCATAGAGACGTCCCTATAAAAGGATTTCTTTCCAGCCCTTGCAGATTTTGAAATTTAATTGTTTCGTTATTTACCGTACAACAGAATTGCTTCCAAGACTCTGGCTTAAACAAATGTACAATTCCTCCTTCAAAGTGGCGAGCGACTTGACACTTCGGGAGAATTTGTGATTACGAGAGACTCAGACTAGGAATTTTGCCGCAAAAGTTTAAAATTTGGCTGGTTAGAAATGAGGCCGACAACTGGCTCTGATTGGGGACAAGGACTGTAAAGGACGCAACAAACAACCTATAATTTTTGGAATGAATCAGTGCCTTACCCATTGGGCTACAGAGTCAAGAGGAAGGAAAACAAGGAGAACTGAGCGAGACAAAAGGACAAAGGACAAAGACACACAGAGACAAGGCAAATGAAGAAAATAAACAACTGGAAAATCTGCCTCTTGTAGTAAATCCATTATGTTTGACAGGAAAATCGAGGCCACACCACAGAACATCAATATCTAGGAGGAGGCTCTAAGAAACAGGCCTCCAATGATAATCCTAATTTAGAACACAACATGTGGGACTTCAGTCGATGTCAAAGACTTGCCCCAGTTACACAGTGTCGTAGGGACCCCACTCCATTGGTTCCTAATTCAGCGGAGGGAGGAAAACATGGAGGTTCTTGATCTAGTTATCCATATGCATTGCTAGGTCGAAACACTTGCATAGAGAGAAAAGGGTGAAAAGTAGGAAAGGAATTTGTAGAATTGAAGTGGAGATAATTGCCTTTGATTATGTGTTAAATATGAGATATTAGCCCCACTTAGAAAGTCCTAGAAAAAAATGAATCAAATTAAGAAATAAGCAGTGCTCCTCACACGATATTATTAATACAACTTGGTACAAGAGATGAAATTGAAATAAGTGCCTAATTTCTACTTATGATAGCTAGACATGTGTGCGAGATTGAATTTTATGCTTGGTGGAAGATATCCTCCCATGTCCAAGTTATTGCATATCTAGAATAGATTTCCCACTCTCCTACAGTTCTTTCCTCTCTACCATTGGATGATAATCAAGACTACTGACTATAGATGTTGGCCGATGAGCATCTAAGGATGATTCAAGTAATAACTAATGCCTAGATGACTTATTATCAATGAAAGACTATATACCATAAGTAACAATACTCAAGGTTTATTGCATAGCTTTTCATTTTCTTCTAATTATTCTATCAAGGCTCTCAAAGAAATAACCTCCAAGGTTTGGCTTAGCCTGAAGAGAAAGAAGAGTTGCCCACTCTTATTTATTGGTCTTAAAGGCCATCCATTCTTTGTTGATGAATTTTTATCTTTCACCCTAGTAGTCGTGTTCCCCTTATCGTGGATTTATATGGTAATTCTAGGAGAAAAAATGGTAAATGATTTTGAGAGCCAACATAATGACAACTTTTCTAGGGAGTGGAGTGCTTAGTCTTCTCTTTCCACGGGATGCTAGATGTTGAAGACTTTGTCAGTAGAGAATACTAGAACCATTTCATCTCTTGGAGATCTCTTGTGCTTGAAAGTTTTCCTCAAGCTATTGAGGTGGCAACCCTACAGTTGTTCCCAAATGTTCTTGCTTTCTATTAATTGTCGATCTTGGATCCTACATGTGCACTCGGACAAGTCGATGGTTTCTATGCTGAAATTTATCTTCTTGTGCTCATTTCATGAAAGCAAGGATTCCATCAAGTATTTGGTTTATTAGAAGTATTTTGGAACAATAGTTTGAAGTTTGAATATGGGTGGCTAATGAGCACTTGGGTGGGGAAATTTCTCTAGGGCCCTTCCTTGTATCACACCTAGGAGTCCCCATGAGCCCTATCACTATAAAGATTGTGAAAACCTAGGACATGTCAATGAGGGAAGCTCCTACGTTTTTAATATTGTGACAACTTAGTTAATCTTAATCACGCCCTTTTTGATATGTAGTGAGAGATAGTTGTTGTTATGAAAACGACAGAAGCATTAGAATCACTAGCATAATCCCTTCAACAAAAATCTCATGCTATTTACTTAGCATAGATTTTGAAAGACTTTCTTCTTTATGGAAGATCACTAGCACAATAAATCACATCACTAGGATAGTCATCATATATAGGTGGTCCTAGAGAGAATATATCACAAAGAGGCTCATTAAAAGTATAAACTTGATCATACCTTTCACTAGGCTCCTCAAAGTAAGGTGTGGCAAGAGATGCACACGTAGGAGAATTCCTAGATGCAAGGGGCGATCAATCATGAGATGTAGAAAGAATATAATCGCTAGGTACAACATGACATAGAGTGAAATCACTAGATGTATCAAGAAAACATAGGGCTATATCATTATCCATCATAGTAGGGGAATAATCATCATCATCATCATCATATATATATATATATATATATGATACAAAGTCATTTAATATGGAAGGAAATGAACCATTGAACGATTATCCTAACATAAATCAATATCGTTAGACTCCTCCAAAGTTATTTAATATCAAACTGAATGGAAGGGTATGGAAATAGGGCTATCATGACAAGTAGAAGAAACTAAATCACAAGGATCAACAACATCATTAATAACTAAGGAAGGTCGAAGATTATGACATAAAGTATCGTACCTGGATTTGAAGGGAAGAAGTGGGGTTGCATCATTAGCATTCATCGTGCAATAAGCATATTCATCATGAAGTAACATTTGCACATGAAGAAGGAAACAAATAATTCATATAACATATATAATCATCATATATTTCATAAAAATATAATGAAGAAATAGCACGGTTAAGGGTAAAACATGTTGGTGGTGATGAAGGTCACCAATCATAAGAAAAATATGGTCATGATGAAGCTCGATAAACGGTGAACTGACTACATCCCAAAAAGAATGGTGAACAATAAGCAACTCCCTAAAGGAGAGAAAACACAAACATAATGAAATAATGACCCCATAGAAATGACATAAAAATAAGAGGCAAAATCGAGTATGAATGGATTGAATGAAGTAAATCATAGGAACACATCAAAACTAGTAAGGCATGCATGGACAGAGGCTAGTGGCAAAAATCTATCATAATCCATAATAAATGATCTAGCTCAATAAGGTATAGTCAAAGAATGGTTGGTTAGGGATAGGATAGATATCACTAGTGAAGGCCCAAACCCAAATGAAAATTATATGGCAATTCATTAGAAAACGAAAGTGAATGGAAGTCTCAATTAGTTATAAAGTAAGAAGTTTTTAATTAAAAACCATATCTAAAAGTTTAACATAGAAGGAACAAATGCTAAGGGTGTAATATACATCAAGTTCACGAATTTGATGTAAAGGAAAATAACAAACCACATATAAATATCATAGGTAAATTAATTAATCCACAATGAATAAAAATCCTACCCAATATAAGGAGCAAGGGATGATAAATGCTCGTAAATTAAATAAATAGAATAATGGAACTTAGCTTGAAACTTGATGAAGACATATAGGTGAAAATTGATTAATTAATTTATGAAATCCCTATTTTATGTCAAATCAACACATTTGTCTTGGTAGATATTTTGTCAGGTGCTCTAGTTCACTTCCTCAACTACAAAATTGTCCTTCATGCTTGTGGCTCTAAAACCATAGGTTTGAAATTGGCTCGAACATCTAAATTGTATTGATTCAGATGTTGCTCAATCTTATTTACCTTGGTGTCTATAACATGTGTTTGAAAAGTGTGGTGTTAGTAGACACTATTTAGAAATAGGCTAGAATTTTTTCTTCTGGCCAAACCTCTATTATCGAGTTAATATAATAGAACAATGATAAACGAGACAATTTAGGTCGTCGTGCAACATACCTAGAGTGTCGATGTTGTGCTCTTATGATGATACGATGTGTAATAGTGCTCTCCAATAATTTTCCAACGTATAATATACAAACTAGGGGTTGCATTTCCATATGTGTAATAGAGCTCTCTAATGATTTATTGTTTTTTATGGTAGATTATGAGTGATTTAGAAAAATGATAAAAAAATTTCTTATTGTATTTTCTAAAAACTTTCTCTAATTGATACAAACTGTGGAAACTGTATGTTCTTAATAATAACTTTGTTGTATATTAAATTTCAGAAAATTGTTAAAATCGAGAGCCGTTTCATAAAGTATTAGAAAATAACATGTTGATTCGGCTGAATAATACTGTTATGATGAGACATGAATGCGATTCAAATGACAAGTTGATTGGACTCTTAACATTATTGTTATTCTTGAATAATATGTGTGTAATTCAAAACGTTAATTATTAGTTTACCTGGGATACGATTTGGTGCAATGCACATCCAGTGGAATGAATATTTCGTTTTCAATTTATTTGAGATTTGAAATTACAATTGCCATAATTACAACTGGGTTTCAGATTACCCCCAAACAAATGCAGCATGCCTTTTACATAACATCGTTCGAACAAATGGAAGGAATTTAGGAACTATGCTCCCCTCCAAGCAAACTGAGACATCAATGAAGTGTATCTAACAAGTTTATGAAAATTGAACCCACTGGGCGACGCTGGGAACGCCATTATTTACCACAAACAACATGTAATATCCCGGCGGGGCAGCCACACCGCTTGGAGGGGCCGTGACAGAAGAAGAATACACGACGTTCCCGATCGCATTTGAGACGAGGGTCGGTGTTTTAGCGGCGAGAATGAGCAGCCTCTGGTTCATCGAATTGGTGTGGGTCGTAAACGACGGAGCGTAGGCATTGAACTGTATAACGGTGTTAAGAGGATTGGGGACAGAGAAAACAACCGTAAAGGCGGTGCCGTAGGAGATCGAGGTTGGCGACACGGACGTTATCTTGGGGCGCAAGTACGTGTAGATGTTTTCTAAGTAATAAGGACTGTATGCTTCTAGCCGGAGCTCTGTCGGGAAGTTAGTTCCCGTGAAGACGTAGCCCGCGTGCGGATTGGAGCCGCCCACAATGATTCTCGCGTCCGCCATCACGTTAGCAGTAGAGTGGTACATTCTGGGGATGGTTGTGGCCGCCAGGGTGAAGAAGCGCTGCCCGACGGGTGCAGCGGGTCGGTAGAGGTAAGGTGTTAAGACGGGGGCGGTTGCCATGTTCCACCCTGCTACGCCCTTCCCCGCTCCATTGATGATGATGATTTCGCCGTTGGGGAGAATGAGCATGTCCGACATGGTTCTCGGAGCGGGCATGTCTTCCATGCTCCAGGAAGGATTCGGGTCTGTAATGACCATTCGTCCACAGCTGCGAAGCGCGTCCGCGAAATTACCCGCGCTAGCCAGGGCGAAGCCGTTGTCGGGACAGCCCCCACAGATGAGAACTTCCACTTTGTGAAACCCGTCCGCGGCGGAGAGCGGCAGCATGACGGACGACCCGGTGGAAGGGTAGTTCCGCGGGCCGTCGCCCGGCATTCTGGGAAAGGTCTTCACGACAACGTTGGTTTTGTAGTCGAGGAGAATGGAGTCCCTGTTGGCAAAGATAAAGAGGTTGCCATCGGACGAGAGGTGGAGAAATGGATAGAGGTTGTTCTCCACTTGGCCGCTGGTTCGGGTCTGAGATAGAAACGGCAGATTGAAAACTCCTTCGCCGGGCCTCTTGGGGACAAACTCGTAGTTAAACATCTGCGTGCCCCCGACAACGATAATGCGGTTGTCCGGCAGGATTTGGTTGGCGGCATACCAGCGATTCGCAGCAAGCTTCGGCCCCTCGAAATTATTCCAGTCGCAGCTGCCGTCCGAGCAGGGGACGAAGTAACGAATGTCCCGTGCCCCGTCACGCCACCCCCCGGTTTGCACCAACGTTCCATTTGCGGCAAACGCCCCGGACGAACACCAGGTGTCGGTGAAAATCATGAGCGGCCTCACATTGTTGGTGGCTATGTTGTACTCGATGGAATGCGCCGAGCAGTCGTGAGTGAGCACCAGGTCCTGCGGATTGTCGCGGCAACGGCCGTTGCCCAGCAGGATCTGCGACGACCCGAAGTTGGTCCGGTCAAACATCACCACCGTGTTTAAATGCGTGGTGGTCATGTGCATGGCAGAGACGCCCCCATTTTGTACCAGAAGCCTCCATCTTCCGACCTTCACCCCCACTTGCGCTGCTGCCATTTTGCTCAACAAGACGACCACGACCACGACCACCACGAACAAAGATTTCGACTTCATTTTCATTTTCATTTCAAACTGCTCTCTATACAACTTGCAGAGCTACCTTGGTGTCCTGCTTTTTAAAGTGCCCATCGACTGATAAACTTGGTGAAAGAGAAAACAGGATTAGAATGAATCTCTGCCGGACAAATGATTCTACCTCGAATGTCCACTCGACAGTGACTGAATGCAATAAGAATCGTGCACGAACACGAACACGTTTATTCTCTTCTCGTGGCGATAATGAAGCAAATTAGTCTGTCTGACCTTCTCCAGACAGCGATGCCCTTTTCAAATAATTATTGCCTCGCCGGCATCTCTATAAGCAAGCCCATCGACTCTCTCCGACATAATTTATAAGAGAAATAGTTCGGTACTGCTAATACTCTCTCCGACATAATTTATAAAAGAAATAGTTCGGTACTGGAATCATGGCTGCTAATACTCCTAATGGAAAACAGGATTTAATATATATCAGTTTGGGTATCGCTCTTATTGGACCGACCTAAAATTCATTGGCAGAGATATTCGGACATCTGAATACGTACTGGGAAAGGAATTCTCGTATACAGCTGGAAACGAGCGACTGGGAATTATGCGATGGAAATAGTTTTAGGTCTGAAATAATTAATAGAAACGAAGCATTTGTCAACGATTCGCTAAAATCTGCTAATTAACACTAGGATTTCATTATGTATTTTTTATTCTCTATCATCTTGTTACCGAATCGGGGAGTTGGAATGTTTTTGTTTAAACTATGTTGATTCAATTTTTTTCTTTGGAAATCTTTATGAGATATATATGGATAAAAGTATTTGAACTGGGAGGGAGGAAGCTGAGTAATAATAGGATCAAAAGAATCTTTTAATGCTTCATTGGTGTGAAGCAAGGAAATAGAGTTTTTCTTGGAATAACTAGATGTTATTTGAGACCAAGACTCATACCATTTGAAAAGTCGAGCGCCATTGAACTAAATAAGCGTAATACGCCATGGGCAAGGAGAAGGCTAACCCTAGGAGGGATAAGAAGACGTGATAAATTCCACAAAGATATCAAAATCACACTACCATTCAAACCACAAAGGTTGAATAGGAAGAAAGCAATAATCACACTGAACTCCAAAGTCGAAAAATAGGACCAAGAAGAATAAATTAGACGATTGAATAAGGGCACATAGAGAAATCAAAAAAATCTCGATCACTAAGATAGTGAATTGTATGAATGCTCCTGATCACCTAATTATTAAATACAAATAAGGCACCTATTCTAGTTCTTTAAAATAAAACCTAGTTTAGAAAAGGAAAAAGCCACATGCTACTAGTCGCCAAGAAGAAAATTGAAATGAAACTAGTTGGAGTACAGACCACTTTGAAAGAAACCATTGTACACGTTTAGCTTCGTCTAGTGCTGACATGTACCCAAATCCTCATTGATGTTGTGAATGAGACTATCTAAGACTACATCCAAGGAATCGAAGTAGAGAGTCAATCCAAAATCTAACATTTAATGCAAATCACCCGATTCCTTGGATTTTAAAGCATTGTCTTCAATCTAATTTCTGACAGTGTGTAACTAAATTTCACATTCCACTATCTTTCGAAGGAACATGTACACACGGGTCTTTAAAATTTCATCTTCATCAAGTTTCTACTCCAGGGAATGCTTGTTAAAGAAAATATATAGAGCCTAGTCAATTTTTTGTGGTTTCGCCTTCCTAAAATGTTATCATAAAAACAAAATTAGTAAATCAGACAAAGAAAATTCACAACAAAGAGACAAATTTGTAGTATTTGATTCTAAGTTAATTCCATTCGAACTCCAAATTAACCATGATGCACTTAAGATTGTGAATTTTAATGAGGAGTACTAGTTGATACACTGTCATTGAATTTAACCCATATTTCTAGGATCCTGATTTCCAATTACTCATATTCTCAAAACTCGTGCATATGCCAAAGAAATTCTGATTCTAGATTGAAAAAAAAAAAAAAATAGTAAATCAAACAAAAAAAGAATCACAACAAATAGATCAAATTTGTAGTATTTGATTCTCAGTTCATTCCATTTGAACTCTAAATTTAACCATTAGGCACTTAAGATTATGAATTTTAACGATGATTAATAGTTGATACACCGTCATTGAATTTAATCCACATTTCAGGATCTTGATATTAAATTACTCACATTCTCAAAACCCGTGCATATGCCAAAGAAATCCCAATTACCAAAAAATACAAACTAGTTGTTAAATAATATGACTATCAACTAAGTGTATAAATGCTCCAATTAAAGAATAATAGAAAAATGTACATAAATGTAATTCAATCATTATACTCAATAATTACTTTATTTTTTTAGTGAAACAGTCAAAGAGAGCCTGGATACCTAGACAAATCTTAGAAGCACGAAAGGGATTCTAACAAAAAATTATTGTATCAGATGATGGTGTTCTAATTATAAACGAATCTGTCTTACCACAACCTATAACAAACACAATTTGAAGGGTAGGCATTGAAGCATTCTAATGCATTTCAAATGGTACTGTAATAGTCTTCTCTTGTACATGCGGGTTATGCTGGCTCTCAAACATGTACCTCCACAAATCCTAAAGAAAAACATAAAAGATAAGGCCAAGGAAGGTCATCATAGGTTGATTGGTTCGACTCATAATCAACTGTGATATTAAAGGACCAATGATTGAGAGTGGCTAAACTCTCCTTCATCTTTAGGGATCTACTAGGCGAAGGGGGTTTTCCTTGCGGTTTTCATAACAAGAGAATTAAATAAAAAGGAATACTATAAATGATGCATTAACAACCACACCTAGTGTTGTGCCTTGCACACATGGCCTACTTTTCGTTAGCCAAATTAGCAGGTCCCCCTTTTCAGCTTTCTTTGTTATTTTTAAGACGTCTTTATTTTATGCTTGTTCGAGGAGGTAATCTTGACGTTTTAAATTTAGGGAAGTTTTCTATTGAATTTAATAAAGGGTTTGCAACCTTAACTATTTTCAAAGTGATTATGTTGTTTTGAAATTCCTACGTCTTTTCCAGGATCATTTTGAGTATTTACTTAGTTTTTTGGATTTTAGACTTTTCCTTACTAGCATGCTTGATAAGGTGTTTCCCAAACCCTATCTCTTAGTGTTGTTGTGGGAATTACAGTATCTTCTTTCCTGTTTTTCGATCATCAAGTTCCTTGCCATCCTAGCCTTATGTCTTTGTCATTGGGGTTTTGAGTTTTCTATTGCTTTTTTCTTTTAGTTGTTGAGGTATCTAGGTTCATGTTATCCCAAAGAATATTGCTTAGCATGGGAGTCTAAGTTTCTTCTTAATTATCTACTAAAACTGCTAATTTCATCAGACAAGACAAATACCTATTTCTTAGTGCTTGGATAGTGTTTTCCTTGGAGCTCAACCTATCTCCTTGACTCTACATTTAAGGTTTCTTTCACACATGTGATATCATTTAAAAGTCCTAATCGATCTTCATTTTCTCACCATTCCTTTGAGATTTAACTTCTAAATCTTTTGTGCATTTAAGCTGCCTCCCAACGCTTGGAATCATGCTCATAGATTATGATTGTTTGATTTTCCATCATGATCACGTGTGATTTAATGATGACCGACTCTTCAAGTGGTGTTCTAGGGTTTGTGCTTTCTTAAAGTTTGGTTTTTTATTTCATCTTTCTAAGTAGGGTTTCTTTCCTAGGTTTCCCATTAATTTATCTTCAATATTTGGTAAATTCCTTGCTTGTGATTGTTCGAATCGGATTCTATTTTTTTTAGATCTATTTGTTTTTAATTTCTCTCTTTCAAATACCAGGTTTGATCCATTTCATTTATTTTAGGGTATTTAGTTGGTTGTAAATTGAAATCCGTGACTGAGTTAGAGGACCCTTGATTTTACATTTTCAAATTTAATGAAGTCTATTGTATTGGAGTCATGATTTTGAGTCCATACCGTAGTTAGGACTTTTTGATCTTGTCTTTGAAACTTCATAAAATTTGGTGTAGAAAAAACCTAAACAGGACTTTGCCATGCTTGTGAAAATTTTCATTCTAATTTTTTAATTTGTTAAGTCTTGAAATTAGACATGTTTTAGGTTTGTGAGTCCATTTTAACCGCCCTTGTCACTTGCCTTATCATGATAAGTCTTGAAACCATGTTTTGTATTGGACCCAAAATTTTGGCTTTCCTCATGGTGGCATGCTTTTAAAATACATAAGAAATAAATCGTAATAGTAAGATCTTTCTGGATCTAGCTCATCAAGTACCATGTAAATGCTATGATTGATTTTTTATTCCTATGGTCCTTTTACCCTGAGAATATTTTTGAACTTGGGTCTTCAAGAGCTTGAACCCTTGTTCTCCACCACTATTTTTTGTTTCAATCATATCAGGCCTAGAAATTTAGAAATATAACTAATAAAATATATCAAAGGTGTTAGTCTTGATTCTCATTTCCCAATAATTTACTTATTTCTATAAGAATTTAGGGACCATGACTTTAGGGAGTTGATCAGTTGATTCATAAGTGGTACACTTGAAGCTCGATCCCCAACATATATTAGTTTGTCCCATACTATTTAATTATTTCGTCTTTGGCAATTCATATTGTTTTACATGTGGTAAGTTGTAGGCCCGAGTATCGTTTCCCGATAGACCTTTGGGTCATATATTCTTGCATCTTGGCCTACGCTTATATTATTAGGTTTCATACTTTCTCCTTCTTTGATTCTAAATTTCTTTGAGGTACTCATCGTCATGGGATCCGAAAACATGTCTTTCTAATGTTTCTTCCAGAATTCTTTATTCTAAGATGGAAAAGAGCATTACTTTTGTTTGGTTCTCAGCGAACCTCGATACAATATATTAGGTAGAGTTTCAAACTCTTTTTTCACTAATTGGTAGTTATGTAGGCGGTATCCTAACACCATGATCCCTTCCTACTTTGTATTTTCTTATCATTTAGAGATTTCAGGCTATCTCTAACCCTCATTTTGATTTCATTATTTGACTTAATTTAACATTCTTGCGAGTGTTATTAGTAAGATTGTTTATTCTTAGACATGCATCAATGATTTTTATAAAATCTATAAACTATCTAATGGACTCTTTGGTTTTTTGTAGAACACGTGCAAGAAAATCCTCCAACAAAAGAGATGAAGTATGAATATAAGGGGTATCATTCCCCTTCCAAGATATTCTCTCTGCTAAAATAAAAACTACTATCCGATCCAAACTGGTGGTACTAGAATGTGGATAGATTTCTACTAGAATGTACTATACGTATGGAGAGGATTCCCACCAAAATTTCAACTGTGGCATAAAACTTTCCATATAGGGTTTTAAAATCCCTCCATACATACAAGGTTCTAAAATGTTCTGGCTGGTGCAAAAAAATAAAATTTATCAAAGTGTAAGTTAGGAAGTGGAATTATAGCTACTTAAAGAATATTTTCAAAGAGAATTGGAACATTCTAGAACCCCGTATGTATGGAAAGGATTCCCAACAAACCTTCAATAGTGGCATAAAACTCTCCAAACAGGGTTTTAAAACCCCTCCATACATATAGGGTTCTAGAATGTTCCAGCTAGTGCAAAAACTAAAAATTATCATTGAAGTGTAGGCTAGAAAGTGGACTTATAACCACTTCAAGAATATTTTCAAAGAGAATTTCTACACAAATCTAGCATAAATCCAAGAACTTAAGGTGTTAATTATTTCGAGTCAGTGAAATAATGTGGGCAGAAATTGTAGCAAGCTAGTTTTGAATTCTTTCTTTTCCTTTGAAAATATTCTTGAAGTTGCTATAATTCCACTTTCTAACCCGCACTTTGATAAATATTGGTTTTTGCAGCAGTTAGAACATTTTATAAGACTATGTGTATGGAGATGATTCTTACCAAACCTTCAACTATGGCAGAAAACTTGGGTGTCTGAACTACATTTCTTGAAATCTTAAATCATAATTTCTTTTATCGCTGTCCTCCATGAACTTTAGACATAGAGGATAGTCATGAAAACTAGCTCTAGAGGTAGTACGGTACTGATGAATTTTTATTCTCTTCCAGTCATTGCTGAGATAAGGAATCCATCTAACCTCTCCACAATGTGGTTAAAATGATTTCTTTTGTTTGCCCATGTAAATTTCCCATTCTTTGAAATACATTCATACAAGTAATTTAATATGATGAAATCCTCGAAGTCTTCCATACATCTTGTGAGAGGGATGATTCCCCTATTTTTTCTTCCTCGTCTATTATAGCATTAAACTCTCCTCCAATAATCACCCTTTCATCCTTTAGAGTGAACAGTATATTACTGATATACACCAATAACTTTCTTTCTTGTGTAGTTACTTTTGGGACATATACACTTATAACCCAAAGATCTGAATTCAACAAACATTTGTTGAACTTACCAAGGATCAAATTCTCCCCCAACTAATGTTTCTATTTTTGGGAGGCTTCTCTTTTATAAGATGGCCAACCCCCCGGAGGTCCCATTAGCAGCAATCATAGATATGTCCCATAGATTCCAATCCTAGAAAATTTGTTCCACTTGTTCTTAGAAATTTTTAGTTCTTCTAAAAATGCTATATCCACTTTTCATTTATCAATTTGGAACCTATCCATGCACGTTTTGTTAGGGAGATTTATGCCCCTAACATTCCATGGCAGGACCTTCATTGGACCCTAAGAGAGTTAGCCACTCTCCTCTTTCACACTAATTTTTCTAGTGTAGTTTTAATCTCGGATGCAGTTTTCTGTTTTGTTTCATTGGATCATATTCTTCAACCCTTTCTTCTCTGACCTATTGTGCAAGCTTCTATTTTCCTGTCCAACACCATTTGAGAAATAGATATCCTCTCTCCCAATCTTGGCTCCAAGTATTCCTCGACAACATCATCTGCAATGTCATCCTAGATATCGTTCCCAAATGCCTCCAAGGGGAGCATCCTCGTTGAGTGCACTATATCCTGCAAACCTTTTTATATTAATTGATCTTAGCCTTTCCCATTTGTCTAGATTTCCATTGTTTTCACCAACACAAGACATATTTTAAAAGCTGCCTTTAGAATGGTAGTCTCTCTGCTAAAATCAGAGCTGCCATTGTTACATTTAATATGAGGTATATCCCCCATACTTTATACATCTAAGATTTTGAGCCTCATAAAATAGTTCTTGTTCCCATTCTACTTCTAACTTAATCAAGGAGAGAATTAAGCGTGATTTCTATTCTCTCTACACCAAATGCTCATTGAAGAAAATGTGCAAATCCTGATTAGATTTACCACATAAATAATAAATTTGTCAAGGAGACTGCCAAGAAACTACCTTGGACTATCTATTCTCAACTACGTCTACCATTCAAGAGCTAGCTCGATAGAAGGGGCCCATCACTCGAATGAACTAACCAATGATAAGAATTTACACCAATAAAAACTCATTTTCTCCTTATATTCCCATGAACCATTGGATCAACATGATCGATGGCTGGTAGAGTTTGAAGGCACTGCACCACAAAAATAAGCCGTAGTCCCGAAAAGCAATTGGATCAAAGGGATAGAATACTAAGTGGTAGGAGACATTCCCACAAATAAGGAACTCTATTCAAGAAAGTCTAAAATATGAGAAACAAAGGATAACAATAGTCTAGAATAGGGTTCAACCATGACACATGTAATATAATAATCAAGAAGGGATATTATCTTCATTACTTATGTAATAGCACTAGCTATCTCTACATGGGAAAGTCTTTGAGTCACCTGACTTGTTTGTGTTGGCTTATTGTGTTAGATGGCTTATTGCATTAGAATGAGGATCTTTTGCAGCATAGGGATGCATCTGCATACAGGTGTACTATGACTCTCAAAGGTCATGTGTTATCCTATAGGAAGCCTTAACTCATACATGAGACATATTTTAGGTGGCTTCTTAAGATCGACTTGTGTTCATTTAGATCCATGGGAAGATGTCTTATCTACTACACGTGTTTAAGTGACAAATCTAATATACTCCATCCCTCTTTAGGGAGGTCTAGTGTTTTCTCGGCATCTACTCGCTATCATGTTCTCCTCCTTGTGTTCCATTACATTTATGAATGAGGCATATTACTGATATAGCCTTTTATAAAAAAAGGTATAGAAGCAAACATAATATATTGATAAGAAAATAGTACGAATAGACACAGATTTTACCAGTCTATGGATAGTCAACAGTGAAGATATCAACCGAAAACTTATGGTGGAACCTGGCCTAATTAGAGTATCGAGTAGGCGACTATATTTCTTTAAGACATTTTATCAAACAGTTCGTATGCTTCCACAGATCAACCGAGGCACTTACATCTGATCAAAAAAATCCACTTTCGATTATGTTTCGATGGATGTCGATACACTGTTCTAGAGCTCTTGTTTTGGCATGCGGGTAGGAAGCTAGGAAAGGTTGTGGAACTCATCTTTTAACACCAGCTGGCTGCATTTGTTTAAAAGTTTGTGCGGCCTTTTAAACAGAACCATTTTGTGTACCTCCTGTCGTTATTGCATTCCACGAGATTTCATCTCTTTGAGGCATTCTGTCAAACAGTACATCTGTGTCGGCTCTACATTGGAGATTATAACTGTGACAATTATTGTTCCTCTGTGGATAATTGTCGCACAGTGGTTTCCCAAGAGCTGCGCACTATTTGAAGAGTCCCCTTGCGTTGAAATTTGAAAACTTGTGCTTCTTGTTTGAATGCCTGCGTACCCTCTTCATATATTTGTGCACCATAACTGGTGGGGTCCATTACGCATCACCTGAGAGGGCACGCCCTGTCAAATAGCTAAGCTCTGGATCGCTAGGCTAACCTGACGATTCCTCTCGGTAAAAAAATAAATAAATAAATGGAGTGTTTGCGCAATAGATATTTGTATTTCACAGTTGCACCATTGTCTTCATATGGATGCACTATTTCTTAACGATTATGGTTTGAATTAATGGCTATCTGCGCCCTATATCTTGTGGATAACTTGGAATTCAACACAGCTGCCTTTTCTTTTTCAAGCTACATACCCCTTTTCTCAGCTGCATCATGACTTTGGTTGCCCTGTCTTTGCCTCATGAGCTCTATCTAAACATTTTAGTAGACTCCTCTTTGAATTCTTTGATTCCCGTTATGGCTGAGTTGTGAAAAACCACGTTTCGCAAATTTGAAAATTTGGTAGGGAATACCACCTTCCCACCGCGTTTTAATGGATATCTAAACCATGTTCCAAAACTCCTCTGTTGGCATAGGCGGAGCTGATGCTAATTGCATTTGCTTGAAAAATTTTAAAACCTTCTCAACAGACCCATCTTAGGGAGGGTTTTTTGTTTTTCAAGTAGTTATAATAACTACTTCTTGCTTTCGTTTATTCATCGACGCTTTGAAGCCTAGTATAACTTTTCACAAGCTATCAAAAAGTACAACTTGCACTTTCCTTTAAGACTAGTTTGGATGGCCGAAAAGAAATGAGTTCTAGTCAAATTCACAAGTTAAAATAACTAACTAAAATGCCAAAGATGACTTCGAAGAATTTAAAACTTATTTTCACATTAGCTAGCTAAATCAACAAATTGGAATAACTAACTTTTGCACTCCTTAATTTTAACTTGTGAAAATTTCTAATTTGCTTCAAATTAGTTAGCCAAACTCACAAGTTCATTTATGGACTTTGTCAAATATACAAATTAGAATAACTAACTTCTCTTTGGCAAGTTTCATTTTGAAGTTAGTCAAATTTACAACTCGAAATAACTAACTTCTGACTTCTAGTTTTGACTAACCTTCATGTGACTTGTGAAAACTTCTAAGTAGCTCATCAGCCTTTTGGAAATTCCTCACAACTTAGGAATTTTTGAAAGTTAGAATTTGTAATAGACTAGTGGTTTTTCAAACACTTCGCTTCATTTGCAACCTTAATTACTAGAACTTGTGCTTTTTCAAAACCTCCATCTGCATATTGAGTGCAATTCATAACTTGTGAAAATTCCTAAGTCTTTTCTTTTATCGGCACATTCGCATGCTTTCGCAACTCGTTATAACTTGTGAAAAAGTATAACTTGTTGAAAATTATAGCCTCACGAATATTTATAACACTTGTTCGTCAAGCCTGCAAATGGAATGAGGAAGGAAAATTGGCATAACTTCTGATAGAGACAATATTTTTTTCATGAAATCTTGCCACATTGTCTGTAATAACATCACGAGACCCCATTTTAGATGATTTTGCTCCAACCTTTACGAAAACCATGATTTAAACATTTTCGAAAACTACTCACCAAAAATTTGAAGCTTTAAAATCTCCCCCGTAAGACTTCGTGACTTGAAAAGTTGCCACATTAGGAGAAATAGCCATAGAGACGTCCCTATAAAAGGATTTCTTTCCAGCCCTTGCAGATTTTGAAATTTAATTGTTTCGTTATTTACCGTACAACAGAATTGCTTCCAAGACTCTGGCTTAAACAAATGTACAATTCCTCCTTCAAAGTGGCGAGCGACTTGACACTTCGGGAGAATTTGTGATTACGAGAGACTCAGACTAGGAATTTTGCCGCAAAAGTTTAAAATTTGGCTGGTTAGAAATGAGGCCGACAACTGGCTCTGATTGGGGACAAGGACTGTAAAGGACGCAACAAACAACCTATAATTTTTGGAATGAATCAGTGCCTTACCCATTGGGCTACAGAGTCAAGAGGAAGGAAAACAAGGAGAACTGAGCGAGACAAAAGGACAAAGGACAAAGACACACAGAGACAAGGCAAATGAAGAAAATAAACAACTGGAAAATCTGCCTCTTGTAGTAAATCCATTATGTTTGACAGGAAAATCGAGGCCACACCACAGAACATCAATATCTAGGAGGAGGCTCTAAGAAACAGGCCTCCAATGATAATCCTAATTTAGAACACAACATGTGGGACTTCAGTCGATGTCAAAGACTTGCCCCAGTTACACAGTGTCGTAGGGACCCCACTCCATTGGTTCCTAATTCAGCGGAGGGAGGAAAACATGGAGGTTCTTGATCTAGTTATCCATATGCATTGCTAGGTCGAAACACTTGCATAGAGAGAAAAGGGTGAAAAGTAGGAAAGGAATTTGTAGAATTGAAGTGGAGATAATTGCCTTTGATTATGTGTTAAATATGAGATATTAGCCCCACTTAGAAAGTCCTAGAAAAAAATGAATCAAATTAAGAAATAAGCAGTGCTCCTCACACGATATTATTAATACAACTTGGTACAAGAGATGAAATTGAAATAAGTGCCTAATTTCTACTTATGATAGCTAGACATGTGTGCGAGATTGAATTTTATGCTTGGTGGAAGATATCCTCCCATGTCCAAGTTATTGCATATCTAGAATAGATTTCCCACTCTCCTACAGTTCTTTCCTCTCTACCATTGGATGATAATCAAGACTACTGACTATAGATGTTGGCCGATGAGCATCTAAGGATGATTCAAGTAATAACTAATGCCTAGATGACTTATTATCAATGAAAGACTATATACCATAAGTAACAATACTCAAGGTTTATTGCATAGCTTTTCATTTTCTTCTAATTATTCTATCAAGGCTCTCAAAGAAATAACCTCCAAGGTTTGGCTTAGCCTGAAGAGAAAGAAGAGTTGCCCACTCTTATTTATTGGTCTTAAAGGCCATCCATTCTTTGTTGATGAATTTTTATCTTTCACCCTAGTAGTCGTGTTCCCCTTATCGTGGATTTATATGGTAATTCTAGGAGAAAAAATGGTAAATGATTTTGAGAGCCAACATAATGACAACTTTTCTAGGGAGTGGAGTGCTTAGTCTTCTCTTTCCACGGGATGCTAGATGTTGAAGACTTTGTCAGTAGAGAATACTAGAACCATTTCATCTCTTGGAGATCTCTTGTGCTTGAAAGTTTTCCTCAAGCTATTGAGGTGGCAACCCTACAGTTGTTCCCAAATGTTCTTGCTTTCTATTAATTGTCGATCTTGGATCCTACATGTGCACTCGGACAAGTCGATGGTTTCTATGCTGAAATTTATCTTCTTGTGCTCATTTCATGAAAGCAAGGATTCCATCAAGTATTTGGTTTATTAGAAGTATTTTGGAACAATAGTTTGAAGTTTGAATATGGGTGGCTAATGAGCACTTGGGTGGGGAAATTTCTCTAGGGCCCTTCCTTGTATCACACCTAGGAGTCCCCATGAGCCCTATCACTATAAAGATTGTGAAAACCTAGGACATGTCAATGAGGGAAGCTCCTACGTTTTTAATATTGTGACAACTTAGTTAATCTTAATCACGCCCTTTTTGATATGTAGTGAGAGATAGTTGTTGTTATGAAAACGACAGAAGCATTAGAATCACTAGCATAATCCCTTCAACAAAAATCTCATGCTATTTACTTAGCATAGATTTTGAAAGACTTTCTTCTTTATGGAAGATCACTAGCACAATAAATCACATCACTAGGATAGTCATCATATATAGGTGGTCCTAGAGAGAATATATCACAAAGAGGCTCATTAAAAGTATAAACTTGATCATACCTTTCACTAGGCTCCTCAAAGTAAGGTGTGGCAAGAGATGCACACGTAGGAGAATTCCTAGATGCAAGGGGCGATCAATCATGAGATGTAGAAAGAATATAATCGCTAGGTACAACATGACATAGAGTGAAATCACTAGATGTATCAAGAAAACATAGGGCTATATCATTATCCATCATAGTAGGGGAATAATCATCATCATCATCATCATATATATATATATATATATATGATACAAAGTCATTTAATATGGAAGGAAATGAACCATTGAACGATTATCCTAACATAAATCAATATCGTTAGACTCCTCCAAAGTTATTTAATATCAAACTGAATGGAAGGGTATGGAAATAGGGCTATCATGACAAGTAGAAGAAACTAAATCACAAGGATCAACAACATCATTAATAACTAAGGAAGGTCGAAGATTATGACATAAAGTATCGTACCTGGATTTGAAGGGAAGAAGTGGGGTTGCATCATTAGCATTCATCGTGCAATAAGCATATTCATCATGAAGTAACATTTGCACATGAAGAAGGAAACAAATAATTCATATAACATATATAATCATCATATATTTCATAAAAATATAATGAAGAAATAGCACGGTTAAGGGTAAAACATGTTGGTGGTGATGAAGGTCACCAATCATAAGAAAAATATGGTCATGATGAAGCTCGATAAACGGTGAACTGACTACATCCCAAAAAGAATGGTGAACAATAAGCAACTCCCTAAAGGAGAGAAAACACAAACATAATGAAATAATGACCCCATAGAAATGACATAAAAATAAGAGGCAAAATCGAGTATGAATGGATTGAATGAAGTAAATCATAGGAACACATCAAAACTAGTAAGGCATGCATGGACAGAGGCTAGTGGCAAAAATCTATCATAATCCATAATAAATGATCTAGCTCAATAAGGTATAGTCAAAGAATGGTTGGTTAGGGATAGGATAGATATCACTAGTGAAGGCCCAAACCCAAATGAAAATTATATGGCAATTCATTAGAAAACGAAAGTGAATGGAAGTCTCAATTAGTTATAAAGTAAGAAGTTTTTAATTAAAAACCATATCTAAAAGTTTAACATAGAAGGAACAAATGCTAAGGGTGTAATATACATCAAGTTCACGAATTTGATGTAAAGGAAAATAACAAACCACATATAAATATCATAGGTAAATTAATTAATCCACAATGAATAAAAATCCTACCCAATATAAGGAGCAAGGGATGATAAATGCTCGTAAATTAAATAAATAGAATAATGGAACTTAGCTTGAAACTTGATGAAGACATATAGGTGAAAATTGATTAATTAATTTATGAAATCCCTATTTTATGTCAAATCAACACATTTGTCTTGGTAGATATTTTGTCAGGTGCTCTAGTTCACTTCCTCAACTACAAAATTGTCCTTCATGCTTGTGGCTCTAAAACCATAGGTTTGAAATTGGCTCGAACATCTAAATTGTATTGATTCAGATGTTGCTCAATCTTATTTACCTTGGTGTCTATAACATGTGTTTGAAAAGTGTGGTGTTAGTAGACACTATTTAGAAATAGGCTAGAATTTTTTCTTCTGGCCAAACCTCTATTATCGAGTTAATATAATAGAACAATGATAAACGAGACAATTTAGGTCGTCGTGCAACATACCTAGAGTGTCGATGTTGTGCTCTTATGATGATACGATGTGTAATAGTGCTCTCCAATAATTTTCCAACGTATAATATACAAACTAGGGGTTGCATTTCCATATGTGTAATAGAGCTCTCTAATGACTTATTGTTTTTTATGGTAGATTATGAGTGATTTAGAAAAATGATAAAAAAATTTCTTATTGTATTTTCTAAAAACTTTCTCTAATTGATACAAACTGTGGAAACTGTATGTTCTTAATAATAACTTTGTTGTATATTAAATTTCAGAAAATTGTTAAAATCGAGAGCCGTTTCATAAAGTATTAGAAAATAACATGTTGATTCGGCTGAATAATACTGTTATGATGAGACATGAATGCGATTCAAATGACAAGTTGATTGGACTCTTAACATTATTGTTATTCTTGAATAATATGTGTGTAATTCAAAACGTTAATTATTAGTTTACCTGGGATACGATTTGGTGCAATGCACATCCAGTGGAATGAATATTTCGTTTTCAATTTATTTGAGATTTGAAATTACAATTGCCATAATTACAACTGGGTTTCAGATTACCCCCAAACAAATGCAGCATGCCTTTTACATAACATCGTTCGAACAAATGGAAGGAATTTAGGAACTATGCTCCCCTCCAAGCAAACTGAGACATCAATGAAGTGTATCTAACAAGTTTATGAAAATTGAACCCACTGGGCGACGCTGGGAACGCCATTATTTACCACAAACAACATGTAATATCCCGGCGGGGCAGCCACACCGCTTGGAGGGGCCGTGACAGAAGAAGAATACACGACGTTCCCGATCGCATTTGAGACGAGGGTCGGTGTTTTAGCGGCGAGAATGAGCAGCCTCTGGTTCATCGAATTGGTGTGGGTCGTAAACGACGGAGCGTAGGCATTGAACTGTATAACGGTGTTAAGAGGATTGGGGACAGAGAAAACAACCGTAAAGGCGGTGCCGTAGGAGATCGAGGTTGGCGACACGGACGTTATCTTGGGGCGCAAGTACGTGTAGATGTTTTCTAAGTAATAAGGACTGTATGCTTCTAGCCGGAGCTCTGTCGGGAAGTTAGTTCCCGTGAAGACGTAGCCCGCGTGCGGATTGGAGCCGCCCACAATGATTCTCGCGTCCGCCATCACGTTAGCAGTAGAGTGGTACATTCTGGGGATGGTTGTGGCCGCCAGGGTGAAGAAGCGCTGCCCGACGGGTGCAGCGGGTCGGTAGAGGTAAGGTGTTAAGACGGGGGCGGTTGCCATGTTCCACCCTGCTACGCCCTTCCCCGCTCCATTGATGATGATGATTTCGCCGTTGGGGAGAATGAGCATGTCCGACATGGTTCTCGGAGCGGGCATGTCTTCCATGCTCCAGGAAGGATTCGGGTCTGTAATGACCATTCGTCCACAGCTGCGAAGCGCGTCCGCGAAATTACCCGCGCTAGCCAGGGCGAAGCCGTTGTCGGGACAGCCCCCACAGATGAGAACTTCCACTTTGTGAAACCCGTCCGCGGCGGAGAGCGGCAGCATGACGGACGACCCGGTGGAAGGGTAGTTCCGCGGGCCGTCGCCCGGCATTCTGGGAAAGGTCTTCACGACAACGTTGGTTTTGTAGTCGAGGAGAATGGAGTCCCTGTTGGCAAAGATAAAGAGGTTGCCATCGGACGAGAGGTGGAGAAATGGATAGAGGTTGTTCTCCACTTGGCCGCTGGTTCGGGTCTGAGATAGAAACGGCAGATTGAAAACTCCTTCGCCGGGCCTCTTGGGGACAAACTCGTAGTTAAACATCTGCGTGCCCCCGACAACGATAATGCGGTTGTCCGGCAGGATTTGGTTGGCGGCATACCAGCGATTCGCAGCAAGCTTCGGCCCCTCGAAATTATTCCAGTCGCAGCTGCCGTCCGAGCAGGGGACGAAGTAACGAATGTCCCGTGCCCCGTCACGCCACCCCCCGGTTTGCACCAACGTTCCATTTGCGGCAAACGCCCCGGACGAACACCAGGTGTCGGTGAAAATCATGAGCGGCCTCACATTGTTGGTGGCTATGTTGTACTCGATGGAATGCGCCGAGCAGTCGTGAGTGAGCACCAGGTCCTGCGGATTGTCGCGGCAACGGCCGTTGCCCAGCAGGATCTGCGACGACCCGAAGTTGGTCCGGTCAAACATCACCACCGTGTTTAAATGCGTGGTGGTCATGTGCATGGCAGAGACGCCCCCATTTTGTACCAGAAGCCTCCATCTTCCGACCTTCACCCCCACTTGCGCTGCTGCCATTTTGCTCAACAA
The DNA here is from genome assembly GCA_027924645.1 of Cunninghamia lanceolata. Classification (NCBI taxonomy): domain Eukaryota; kingdom Viridiplantae; phylum Streptophyta; class Pinopsida; order Cupressales; family Cupressaceae; genus Cunninghamia; species Cunninghamia lanceolata. The sequence continues at coordinate 16,190 of BSBN01000766.1, read as the reverse complement.
GACGACCACGACCACGACCACCACGAACAAAGATTTCGACTTCATTTTCATTTTCATTTCAAACTGCTCTCTATACAACTTGCAGAGCTACCTTGGTGTCCTGCTTTTTAAAGTGCCCATCGACTGATAAACTTGGTGAAAGAGAAAACAGGATTAGAATGAATCTCTGCCGGACAAATGATTCTACCTCGAATGTCCACTCGACAGTGACTGAATGCAATAAGAATCGTGCACGAACACGAACACGTTTATTCTCTTCTCGTGGCGATAATGAAGCAAATTAGTCTGTCTGACCTTCTCCAGACAGCGATGCCCTTTTCAAATAATTATTGCCTCGCCGGCATCTCTATAAGCAAGCCCATCGACTCTCTCCGACATAATTTATAAGAGAAATAGTTCGGTACTGCTAATACTCTCTCCGACATAATTTATAAAAGAAATAGTTCGGTACTGGAATCATGGCTGCTAATACTCCTAATGGAAAACAGGATTTAATATATATCAGTTTGGGTATCGCTCTTATTGGACCGACCTAAAATTCATTGGCAGAGATATTCGGACATCTGAATACGTACTGGGAAAGGAATTCTCGTATACAGCTGGAAACGAGCGACTGGGAATTATGCGATGGAAATAGTTTTAGGTCTGAAATAATTAATAGAAACGAAGCATTTGTCAACGATTCGCTAAAATCTGCTAATTAACACTAGGATTTCATTATGTATTTTTTATTCTCTATCATCTTGTTACCGAATCGGGGAGTTGGAATGTTTTTGTTTAAACTATGTTGATTCAATTTTTTTCTTTGGAAATCTTTATGAGATATATATGGATAAAAGTATTTGAACTGGGAGGGAGGAAGCTGAGTAATAATAGGATCAAAAGAATCTTTTAATGCTTCATTGGTGTGAAGCAAGGAAATAGAGTTTTTCTTGGAATAACTAGATGTTATTTGAGACCAAGACTCATACCATTTGAAAAGTCGAGCGCCATTGAACTAAATAAGCGTAATACGCCATGGGCAAGGAGAAGGCTAACCCTAGGAGGGATAAGAAGACGTGATAAATTCCACAAAGATATCAAAATCACACTACCATTCAAACCACAAAGGTTGAATAGGAAGAAAGCAATAATCACACTGAACTCCAAAGTCGAAAAATAGGACCAAGAAGAATAAATTAGACGATTGAATAAGGGCACATAGAGAAATCAAAAAAATCTCGATCACTAAGATAGTGAATTGTATGAATGCTCCTGATCACCTAATTATTAAATACAAATAAGGCACCTATTCTAGTTCTTTAAAATAAAACCTAGTTTAGAAAAGGAAAAAGCCACATGCTACTAGTCGCCAAGAAGAAAATTGAAATGAAACTAGTTGGAGTACAGACCACTTTGAAAGAAACCATTGTACACGTTTAGCTTCGTCTAGTGCTGACATGTACCCAAATCCTCATTGATGTTGTGAATGAGACTATCTAAGACTACATCCAAGGAATCGAAGTAGAGAGTCAATCCAAAATCTAACATTTAATGCAAATCACCCGATTCCTTGGATTTTAAAGCATTGTCTTCAATCTAATTTCTGACAGTGTGTAACTAAATTTCACATTCCACTATCTTTCGAAGGAACATGTACACACGGGTCTTTAAAATTTCATCTTCATCAAGTTTCTACTCCAGGGAATGCTTGTTAAAGAAAATATATAGAGCCTAGTCAATTTTTTGTGGTTTCGCCTTCCTAAAATGTTATCATAAAAACAAAATTAGTAAATCAGACAAAGAAAATTCACAACAAAGAGACAAATTTGTAGTATTTGATTCTAAGTTAATTCCATTCGAACTCCAAATTAACCATGATGCACTTAAGATTGTGAATTTTAATGAGGAGTACTAGTTGATACACTGTCATTGAATTTAACCCATATTTCTAGGATCCTGATTTCCAATTACTCATATTCTCAAAACTCGTGCATATGCCAAAGAAATTCTGATTCTAGATTGAAAAAAAAAAAAAAATAGTAAATCAAACAAAAAAAGAATCACAACAAATAGATCAAATTTGTAGTATTTGATTCTCAGTTCATTCCATTTGAACTCTAAATTTAACCATTAGGCACTTAAGATTATGAATTTTAACGATGATTAATAGTTGATACACCGTCATTGAATTTAATCCACATTTCAGGATCTTGATATTAAATTACTCACATTCTCAAAACCCGTGCATATGCCAAAGAAATCCCAATTACCAAAAAATACAAACTAGTTGTTAAATAATATGACTATCAACTAAGTGTATAAATGCTCCAATTAAAGAATAATAGAAAAATGTACATAAATGTAATTCAATCATTATACTCAATAATTACTTTATTTTTTTAGTGAAACAGTCAAAGAGAGCCTGGATACCTAGACAAATCTTAGAAGCACGAAAGGGATTCTAACAAAAAATTATTGTATCAGATGATGGTGTTCTAATTATAAACGAATCTGTCTTACCACAACCTATAACAAACACAATTTGAAGGGTAGGCATTGAAGCATTCTAATGCATTTCAAATGGTACTGTAATAGTCTTCTCTTGTACATGCGGGTTATGCTGGCTCTCAAACATGTACCTCCACAAATCCTAAAGAAAAACATAAAAGATAAGGCCAAGGAAGGTCATCATAGGTTGATTGGTTCGACTCATAATCAACTGTGATATTAAAGGACCAATGATTGAGAGTGGCTAAACTCTCCTTCATCTTTAGGGATCTACTAGGCGAAGGGGGTTTTCCTTGCGGTTTTCATAACAAGAGAATTAAATAAAAAGGAATACTATAAATGATGCATTAACAACCACACCTAGTGTTGTGCCTTGCACACATGGCCTACTTTTCGTTAGCCAAATTAGCAGGTCCCCCTTTTCAGCTTTCTTTGTTATTTTTAAGACGTCTTTATTTTATGCTTGTTCGAGGAGGTAATCTTGACGTTTTAAATTTAGGGAAGTTTTCTATTGAATTTAATAAAGGGTTTGCAACCTTAACTATTTTCAAAGTGATTATGTTGTTTTGAAATTCCTACGTCTTTTCCAGGATCATTTTGAGTATTTACTTAGTTTTTTGGATTTTAGACTTTTCCTTACTAGCATGCTTGATAAGGTGTTTCCCAAACCCTATCTCTTAGTGTTGTTGTGGGAATTACAGTATCTTCTTTCCTGTTTTTCGATCATCAAGTTCCTTGCCATCCTAGCCTTATGTCTTTGTCATTGGGGTTTTGAGTTTTCTATTGCTTTTTTCTTTTAGTTGTTGAGGTATCTAGGTTCATGTTATCCCAAAGAATATTGCTTAGCATGGGAGTCTAAGTTTCTTCTTAATTATCTACTAAAACTGCTAATTTCATCAGACAAGACAAATACCTATTTCTTAGTGCTTGGATAGTGTTTTCCTTGGAGCTCAACCTATCTCCTTGACTCTACATTTAAGGTTTCTTTCACACATGTGATATCATTTAAAAGTCCTAATCGATCTTCATTTTCTCACCATTCCTTTGAGATTTAACTTCTAAATCTTTTGTGCATTTAAGCTGCCTCCCAACGCTTGGAATCATGCTCATAGATTATGATTGTTTGATTTTCCATCATGATCACGTGTGATTTAATGATGACCGACTCTTCAAGTGGTGTTCTAGGGTTTGTGCTTTCTTAAAGTTTGGTTTTTTATTTCATCTTTCTAAGTAGGGTTTCTTTCCTAGGTTTCCCATTAATTTATCTTCAATATTTGGTAAATTCCTTGCTTGTGATTGTTCGAATCGGATTCTATTTTTTTTAGATCTATTTGTTTTTAATTTCTCTCTTTCAAATACCAGGTTTGATCCATTTCATTTATTTTAGGGTATTTAGTTGGTTGTAAATTGAAATCCGTGACTGAGTTAGAGGACCCTTGATTTTACATTTTCAAATTTAATGAAGTCTATTGTATTGGAGTCATGATTTTGAGTCCATACCGTAGTTAGGACTTTTTGATCTTGTCTTTGAAACTTCATAAAATTTGGTGTAGAAAAAACCTAAACAGGACTTTGCCATGCTTGTGAAAATTTTCATTCTAATTTTTTAATTTGTTAAGTCTTGAAATTAGACATGTTTTAGGTTTGTGGGTCCATTTTAACCGCCCTTGTCACTTGCCTTATCATGATAAGTCTTGAAACCATGTTTTGTATTGGACCCAAAATTTTGGCTTTCCTCATGGTGGCATGCTTTTAAAATACATAAGAAATAAATCGTAATAGTAAGATCTTTCTGGATCTAGCTCATCAAGTACCATGTAAATGCTATGATTGATTTTTTATTCCTATGGTCCTTTTACCCTGAGAATATTTTTGAACTTGGGTCTTCAAGAGCTTGAACCCTTGTTCTCCACCACTATTTTTTGTTTCAATCATATCAGGCCTAGAAATTTAGAAATATAACTAATAAAATATATCAAAGGTGTTAGTCTTGATTCTCATTTCCCAATAATTTACTTATTTCTATAAGAATTTAGGGACCATGACTTTAGGGAGTTGATCAGTTGATTCATAAGTGGTACACTTGAAGCTCGATCCCCAACATATATTAGTTTGTCCCATACTATTTAATTATTTCGTCTTTGGCAATTCATATTGTTTTACATGTGGTAAGTTGTAGGCCCGAGTATCGTTTCCCGATAGACCTTTGGGTCATATATTCTTGCATCTTGGCCTACGCTTATATTATTAGGTTTCATACTTTCTCCTTCTTTGATTCTAAATTTCTTTGAGGTACTCATCGTCATGGGATCCGAAAACATGTCTTTCTAATGTTTCTTCCAGAATTCTTTATTCTAAGATGGAAAAGAGCATTACTTTTGTTTGGTTCTCAGCGAACCTCGATACAATATATTAGGTAGAGTTTCAAACTCTTTTTTCACTAATTGGTAGTTATGTAGGCGGTATCCTAACACCATGATCCCTTCCTACTTTGTATTTTCTTATCATTTAGAGATTTCAGGCTATCTCTAACCCTCATTTTGATTTCATTATTTGACTTAATTTAACATTCTTGCGAGTGTTATTAGTAAGATTGTTTATTCTTAGACATGCATCAATGATTTTTATAAAATCTATAAACTATCTAATGGACTCTTTGGTTTTTTGTAGAACACGTGCAAGAAAATCCTCCAACAAAAGAGATGAAGTATGAATATAAGGGGTATCATTCCCCTTCCAAGATATTCTCTCTGCTAAAATAAAAACTACTATCCGATCCAAACTGGTGGTACTAGAATGTGGATAGATTTCTACTAGAATGTACTATACGTATGGAGAGGATTCCCACCAAAATTTCAACTGTGGCATAAAACTTTCCATATAGGGTTTTAAAATCCCTCCATACATACAAGGTTCTAAAATGTTCTGGCTGGTGCAAAAAAATAAAATTTATCAAAGTGTAAGTTAGGAAGTGGAATTATAGCTACTTAAAGAATATTTTCAAAGAGAATTGGAACATTCTAGAACCCCGTATGTATGGAAAGGATTCCCAACAAACCTTCAATAGTGGCATAAAACTCTCCAAACAGGGTTTTAAAACCCCTCCATACATATAGGGTTCTAGAATGTTCCAGCTAGTGCAAAAACTAAAAATTATCATTGAAGTGTAGGCTAGAAAGTGGACTTATAACCACTTCAAGAATATTTTCAAAGAGAATTTCTACACAAATCTAGCATAAATCCAAGAACTTAAGGTGTTAATTATTTCGAGTCAGTGAAATAATGTGGGCAGAAATTGTAGCAAGCTAGTTTTGAATTCTTTCTTTTCCTTTGAAAATATTCTTGAAGTTGCTATAATTCCACTTTCTAACCCGCACTTTGATAAATATTGGTTTTTGCAGCAGTTAGAACATTTTATAAGACTATGTGTATGGAGATGATTCTTACCAAACCTTCAACTATGGCAGAAAACTTGGGTGTCTGAACTACATTTCTTGAAATCTTAAATCATAATTTCTTTTATCGCTGTCCTCCATGAACTTTAGACATAGAGGATAGTCATGAAAACTAGCTCTAGAGGTAGTACGGTACTGATGAATTTTTATTCTCTTCCAGTCATTGCTGAGATAAGGAATCCATCTAACCTCTCCACAATGTGGTTAAAATGATTTCTTTTGTTTGCCCATGTAAATTTCCCATTCTTTGAAATACATTCATACAAGTAATTTAATATGATGAAATCCTCGAAGTCTTCCATACATCTTGTGAGAGGGATGATTCCCCTATTTTTTCTTCCTCGTCTATTATAGCATTAAACTCTCCTCCAATAATCACCCTTTCATCCTTTAGAGTGAACAGTATATTACTGATATACACCAATAACTTTCTTTCTTGTGTAGTTACTTTTGGGACATATACACTTATAACCCAAAGATCTGAATTCAACAAACATTTGTTGAACTTACCAAGGATCAAATTCTCCCCCAACTAATGTTTCTATTTTTGGGAGGCTTCTCTTTTATAAGATGGCCAACCCCCCGGAGGTCCCATTAGCAGCAATCATAGATATGTCCCATAGATTCCAATCCTAGAAAATTTGTTCCACTTGTTCTTAGAAATTTTTAGTTCTTCTAAAAATGCTATATCCACTTTTCATTTATCAATTTGGAACCTATCCATGCACGTTTTGTTAGGGAGATTTATGCCCCTAACATTCCATGGCAGGACCTTCATTGGACCCTAAGAGAGTTAGCCACTCTCCTCTTTCACACTAATTTTTCTAGTGTAGTTTTAATCTCGGATGCAGTTTTCTGTTTTGTTTCATTGGATCATATTCTTCAACCCTTTCTTCTCTGACCTATTGTGCAAGCTTCTATTTTCCTGTCCAACACCATTTGAGAAATAGATATCCTCTCTCCCAATCTTGGCTCCAAGTATTCCTCGACAACATCATCTGCAATGTCATCCTAGATATCGTTCCCAAATGCCTCCAAGGGGAGCATCCTCGTTGAGTGCACTATATCCTGCAAACCTTTTTATATTAATTGATCTTAGCCTTTCCCATTTGTCTAGATTTCCATTGTTTTCACCAACACAAGACATATTTTAAAAGCTGCCTTTAGAATGGTAGTCTCTCTGCTAAAATCAGAGCTGCCATTGTTACATTTAATATGAGGTATATCCCCCATACTTTATACATCTAAGATTTTGAGCCTCATAAAATAGTTCTTGTTCCCATTCTACTTCTAACTTAATCAAGGAGAGAATTAAGCGTGATTTCTATTCTCTCTACACCAAATGCTCATTGAAGAAAATGTGCAAATCCTGATTAGATTTACCACATAAATAATAAATTTGTCAAGGAGACTGCCAAGAAACTACCTTGGACTATCTATTCTCAACTACGTCTACCATTCAAGAGCTAGCTCGATAGAAGGGGCCCATCACTCGAATGAACTAACCAATGATAAGAATTTACACCAATAAAAACTCATTTTCTCCTTATATTCCCATGAACCATTGGATCAACATGATCGATGGCTGGTAGAGTTTGAAGGCACTGCACCACAAAAATAAGCCGTAGTCCCGAAAAGCAATTGGATCAAAGGGATAGAATACTAAGTGGTAGGAGACATTCCCACAAATAAGGAACTCTATTCAAGAAAGTCTAAAATATGAGAAACAAAGGATAACAATAGTCTAGAATAGGGTTCAACCATGACACATGTAATATAATAATCAAGAAGGGATATTATCTTCATTACTTATGTAATAGCACTAGCTATCTCTACATGGGAAAGTCTTTGAGTCACCTGACTTGTTTGTGTTGGCTTATTGTGTTAGATGGCTTATTGCATTAGAATGAGGATCTTTTGCAGCATAGGGATGCATCTGCATACAGGTGTACTATGACTCTCAAAGGTCATGTGTTATCCTATAGGAAGCCTTAACTCATACATGAGACATATTTTAGGTGGCTTCTTAAGATCGACTTGTGTTCATTTAGATCCATGGGAAGATGTCTTATCTACTACACGTGTTTAAGTGACAAATCTAATATACTCCATCCCTCTTTAGGGAGGTCTAGTGTTTTCTCGGCATCTACTCGCTATCATGTTCTCCTCCTTGTGTTCCATTACATTTATGAATGAGGCATATTACTGATATAGCCTTTTATAAAAAAAGGTATAGAAGCAAACATAATATATTGATAAGAAAATAGTACGAATAGACACAGATTTTACCAGTCTATGGATAGTCAACAGTGAAGATATCAACCGAAAACTTATGGTGGAACCTGGCCTAATTAGAGTATCGAGTAGGCGACTATATTTCTTTAAGACATTTTATCAAACAGTTCGTATGCTTCCACAGATCAACCGAGGCACTTACATCTGATCAAAAAAATCCACTTTCGATTATGTTTCGATGGATGTCGATACACTGTTCTAGAGCTCTTGTTTTGGCATGCGGGTAGGAAGCTAGGAAAGGTTGTGGAACTCATCTTTTAACACCAGCTGGCTGCATTTGTTTAAAAGTTTGTGCGGCCTTTTAAACAGAACCATTTTGTGTACCTCCTGTCGTTATTGCATTCCACGAGATTTCATCTCTTTGAGGCATTCTGTCAAACAGTACATCTGTGTCGGCTCTACATTGGAGATTATAACTGTGACAATTATTGTTCCTCTGTGGATAATTGTCGCACAGTGGTTTCCCAAGAGCTGCGCACTATTTGAAGAGTCCCCTTGCGTTGAAATTTGAAAACTTGTGCTTCTTGTTTGAATGCCTGCGTACCCTCTTCATATATTTGTGCACCATAACTGGTGGGGTCCATTACGCATCACCTGAGAGGGCACGCCCTGTCAAATAGCTAAGCTCTGGATCGCTAGGCTAACCTGACGATTCCTCTCGGTAAAAAAATAAATAAATAAATGGAGTGTTTGCGCAATAGATATTTGTATTTCACAGTTGCACCATTGTCTTCATATGGATGCACTATTTCTTAACGATTATGGTTTGAATTAATGGCTATCTGCGCCCTATATCTTGTGGATAACTTGGAATTCAACACAGCTGCCTTTTCTTTTTCAAGCTACATACCCCTTTTCTCAGCTGCATCATGACTTTGGTTGCCCTGTCTTTGCCTCATGAGCTCTATCTAAACATTTTAGTAGACTCCTCTTTGAATTCTTTGATTCCCGTTATGGCTGAGTTGTGAAAAACCACGTTTCGCAAATTTGAAAATTTGGTAGGGAATACCACCTTCCCACCGCGTTTTAATGGATATCTAAACCATGTTCCAAAACTCCTCTGTTGGCATAGGCGGAGCTGATGCTAATTGCATTTGCTTGAAAAATTTTAAAACCTTCTCAACAGACCCATCTTAGGGAGGGTTTTTTGTTTTTCAAGTAGTTATAATAACTACTTCTTGCTTTCGTTTATTCATCGACGCTTTGAAGCCTAGTATAACTTTTCACAAGCTATCAAAAAGTACAACTTGCACTTTCCTTTAAGACTAGTTTGGATGGCCGAAAAGAAATGAGTTCTAGTCAAATTCACAAGTTAAAATAACTAACTAAAATGCCAAAGATGACTTCGAAGAATTTAAAACTTATTTTCACATTAGCTAGCTAAATCAACAAATTGGAATAACTAACTTTTGCACTCCTTAATTTTAACTTGTGAAAATTTCTAATTTGCTTCAAATTAGTTAGCCAAACTCACAAGTTCATTTATGGACTTTGTCAAATATACAAATTAGAATAACTAACTTCTCTTTGGCAAGTTTCATTTTGAAGTTAGTCAAATTTACAACTCGAAATAACTAACTTCTGACTTCTAGTTTTGACTAACCTTCATGTGACTTGTGAAAACTTCTAAGTAGCTCATCAGCCTTTTGGAAATTCCTCACAACTTAGGAATTTTTGAAAGTTAGAATTTGTAATAGACTAGTGGTTTTTCAAACACTTCGCTTCATTTGCAACCTTAATTACTAGAACTTGTGCTTTTTCAAAACCTCCATCTGCATATTGAGTGCAATTCATAACTTGTGAAAATTCCTAAGTCTTTTCTTTTATCGGCACATTCGCATGCTTTCGCAACTCGTTATAACTTGTGAAAAAGTATAACTTGTTGAAAATTATAGCCTCACGAATATTTATAACACTTGTTCGTCAAGCCTGCAAATGGAATGAGGAAGGAAAATTGGCATAACTTCTGATAGAGACAATATTTTTTTCATGAAATCTTGCCACATTGTCTGTAATAACATCACGAGACCCCATTTTAGATGATTTTGCTCCAACCTTTACGAAAACCATGATTTAAACATTTTCGAAAACTACTCACCAAAAATTTGAAGCTTTAAAATCTCCCCCGTAAGACTTCGTGACTTGAAAAGTTGCCACATTAGGAGAAATAGCCATAGAGACGTCCCTATAAAAGGATTTCTTTCCAGCCCTTGCAGATTTTGAAATTTAATTGTTTCGTTATTTACCGTACAACAGAATTGCTTCCAAGACTCTGGCTTAAACAAATGTACAATTCCTCCTTCAAAGTGGCGAGCGACTTGACACTTCGGGAGAATTTGTGATTACGAGAGACTCAGACTAGGAATTTTGCCGCAAAAGTTTAAAATTTGGCTGGTTAGAAATGAGGCCGACAACTGGCTCTGATTGGGGACAAGGACTGTAAAGGACGCAACAAACAACCTATAATTTTTGGAATGAATCAGTGCCTTACCCATTGGGCTACAGAGTCAAGAGGAAGGAAAACAAGGAGAACTGAGCGAGACAAAAGGACAAAGGACAAAGACACACAGAGACAAGGCAAATGAAGAAAATAAACAACTGGAAAATCTGCCTCTTGTAGTAAATCCATTATGTTTGACAGGAAAATCGAGGCCACACCACAGAACATCAATATCTAGGAGGAGGCTCTAAGAAACAGGCCTCCAATGATAATCCTAATTTAGAACACAACATGTGGGACTTCAGTCGATGTCAAAGACTTGCCCCAGTTACACAGTGTCGTAGGGACCCCACTCCATTGGTTCCTAATTCAGCGGAGGGAGGAAAACATGGAGGTTCTTGATCTAGTTATCCATATGCATTGCTAGGTCGAAACACTTGCATAGAGAGAAAAGGGTGAAAAGTAGGAAAGGAATTTGTAGAATTGAAGTGGAGATAATTGCCTTTGATTATGTGTTAAATATGAGATATTAGCCCCACTTAGAAAGTCCTAGAAAAAAATGAATCAAATTAAGAAATAAGCAGTGCTCCTCACACGATATTATTAATACAACTTGGTACAAGAGATGAAATTGAAATAAGTGCCTAATTTCTACTTATGATAGCTAGACATGTGTGCGAGATTGAATTTTATGCTTGGTGGAAGATATCCTCCCATGTCCAAGTTATTGCATATCTAGAATAGATTTCCCACTCTCCTACAGTTCTTTCCTCTCTACCATTGGATGATAATCAAGACTACTGACTATAGATGTTGGCCGATGAGCATCTAAGGATGATTCAAGTAATAACTAATGCCTAGATGACTTATTATCAATGAAAGACTATATACCATAAGTAACAATACTCAAGGTTTATTGCATAGCTTTTCATTTTCTTCTAATTATTCTATCAAGGCTCTCAAAGAAATAACCTCCAAGGTTTGGCTTAGCCTGAAGAGAAAGAAGAGTTGCCCACTCTTATTTATTGGTCTTAAAGGCCATCCATTCTTTGTTGATGAATTTTTATCTTTCACCCTAGTAGTCGTGTTCCCCTTATCGTGGATTTATATGGTAATTCTAGGAGAAAAAATGGTAAATGATTTTGAGAGCCAACATAATGACAACTTTTCTAGGGAGTGGAGTGCTTAGTCTTCTCTTTCCACGGGATGCTAGATGTTGAAGACTTTGTCAGTAGAGAATACTAGAACCATTTCATCTCTTGGAGATCTCTTGTGCTTGAAAGTTTTCCTCAAGCTATTGAGGTGGCAACCCTACAGTTGTTCCCAAATGTTCTTGCTTTCTATTAATTGTCGATCTTGGATCCTACATGTGCACTCGGACAAGTCGATGGTTTCTATGCTGAAATTTATCTTCTTGTGCTCATTTCATGAAAGCAAGGATTCCATCAAGTATTTGGTTTATTAGAAGTATTTTGGAACAATAGTTTGAAGTTTGAATATGGGTGGCTAATGAGCACTTGGGTGGGGAAATTTCTCTAGGGCCCTTCCTTGTATCACACCTAGGAGTCCCCATGAGCCCTATCACTATAAAGATTGTGAAAACCTAGGACATGTCAATGAGGGAAGCTCCTACGTTTTTAATATTGTGACAACTTAGTTAATCTTAATCACGCCCTTTTTGATATGTAGTGAGAGATAGTTGTTGTTATGAAAACGACAGAAGCATTAGAATCACTAGCATAATCCCTTCAACAAAAATCTCATGCTATTTACTTAGCATAGATTTTGAAAGACTTTCTTCTTTATGGAAGATCACTAGCACAATAAATCACATCACTAGGATAGTCATCATATATAGGTGGTCCTAGAGAGAATATATCACAAAGAGGCTCATTAAAAGTATAAACTTGATCATACCTTTCACTAGGCTCCTCAAAGTAAGGTGTGGCAAGAGATGCACACGTAGGAGAATTCCTAGATGCAAGGGGCGATCAATCATGAGATGTAGAAAGAATATAATCGCTAGGTACAACATGACATAGAGTGAAATCACTAGATGTATCAAGAAAACATAGGGCTATATCATTATCCATCATAGTAGGGGAATAATCATCATCATCATCATCATATATATATATATATATATGATACAAAGTCATTTAATATGGAAGGAAATGAACCATTGAACGATTATCCTAACATAAATCAATATCGTTAGACTCCTCCAAAGTTATTTAATATCAAACTGAATGGAAGGGTATGGAAATAGGGCTATCATGACAAGTAGAAGAAACTAAATCACAAGGATCAACAACATCATTAATAACTAAGGAAGGTCGAAGATTATGACATAAAGTATCGTACCTGGATTTGAAGGGAAGAAGTGGGGTTGCATCATTAGCATTCATCGTGCAATAAGCATATTCATCATGAAGTAACATTTGCACATGAAGAAGGAAACAAATAATTCATATAACATATATAATCATCATATATTTCATAAAAATATAATGAAGAAATAGCACGGTTAAGGGTAAAACATGTTGGTGGTGATGAAGGTCACCAATCATAAGAAAAATATGGTCATGATGAAGCTCGATAAACGGTGAACTGACTACATCCCAAAAAGAATGGTGAACAATAAGCAACTCCCTAAAGGAGAGAAAACACAAACATAATGAAATAATGACCCCATAGAAATGACATAAAAATAAGAGGCAAAATCGAGTATGAATGGATTGAATGAAGTAAATCATAGGAACACATCAAAACTAGTAAGGCATGCATGGACAGAGGCTAGTGGCAAAAATCTATCATAATCCATAATAAATGATCTAGCTCAATAAGGTATAGTCAAAGAATGGTTGGTTAGGGATAGGATAGATATCACTAGTGAAGGCCCAAACCCAAATGAAAATTATATGGCAATTCATTAGAAAACGAAAGTGAATGGAAGTCTCAATTAGTTATAAAGTAAGAAGTTTTTAATTAAAAACCATATCTAAAAGTTTAACATAGAAGGAACAAATGCTAAGGGTGTAATATACATCAAGTTCACGAATTTGATGTAAAGGAAAATAACAAACCACATATAAATATCATAGGTAAATTAATTAATCCACAATGAATAAAAATCCTACCCAATATAAGGAGCAAGGGATGATAAATGCTCGTAAATTAAATAAATAGAATAATGGAACTTAGCTTGAAACTTGATGAAGACATATAGGTGAAAATTGATTAATTAATTTATGAAATCCCTATTTTATGTCAAATCAACACATTTGTCTTGGTAGATATTTTGTCAGGTGCTCTAGTTCACTTCCTCAACTACAAAATTGTCCTTCATGCTTGTGGCTCTAAAACCATAGGTTTGAAATTGGCTCGAACATCTAAATTGTATTGATTCAGATGTTGCTCAATCTTATTTACCTTGGTGTCTATAACATGTGTTTGAAAAGTGTGGTGTTAGTAGACACTATTTAGAAATAGGCTAGAATTTTTTCTTCTGGCCAAACCTCTATTATCGAGTTAATATAATAGAACAATGATAAACGAGACAATTTAGGTCGTCGTGCAACATACCTAGAGTGTCGATGTTGTGCTCTTATGATGATACGATGTGTAATAGTGCTCTCCAATAATTTTCCAACGTATAATATACAAACTAGGGGTTGCATTTCCATATGTGTAATAGAGCTCTCTAATGACTTATTGTTTTTTATGGTAGATTATGAGTGATTTAGAAAAATGATAAAAAAATTTCTTATTGTATTTTCTAAAAACTTTCTCTAATTGATACAAACTGTGGAAACTGTATGTTCTTAATAATAACTTTGTTGTATATTAAATTTCAGAAAATTGTTAAAATCGAGAGCCGTTTCATAAAGTATTAGAAAATAACATGTTGATTCGGCTGAATAATACTGTTATGATGAGACATGAATGCGATTCAAATGACAAGTTGATTGGACTCTTAACATTATTGTTATTCTTGAATAATATGTGTGTAATTCAAAACGTTAATTATTAGTTTACCTGGGATACGATTTGGTGCAATGCACATCCAGTGGAATGAATATTTCGTTTTCAATTTATTTGAGATTTGAAATTACAATTGCCATAATTACAACTGGGTTTCAGATTACCCCCAAACAAATGCAGCATGCCTTTTACATAACATCGTTCGAACAAATGGAAGGAATTTAGGAACTATGCTCCCCTCCAAGCAAACTGAGACATCAATGAAGTGTATCTAACAAGTTTATGAAAATTGAACCCACTGGGCGACGCTGGGAACGCCATTATTTACCACAAACAACATGTAATATCCCGGCGGGGCAGCCACACCGCTTGGAGGGGCCGTGACAGAAGAAGAATACACGACGTTCCCGATCGCATTTGAGACGAGGGTCGGTGTTTTAGCGGCGAGAATGAGCAGCCTCTGGTTCATCGAATTGGTGTGGGTCGTAAACGACGGAGCGTAGGCATTGAACTGTATAACGGTGTTAAGAGGATTGGGGACAGAGAAAACAACCGTAAAGGCGGTGCCGTAGGAGATCGAGGTTGGCGACACGGACGTTATCTTGGGGCGCAAGTACGTGTAGATGTTTTCTAAGTAATAAGGACTGTATGCTTCTAGCCGGAGCTCTGTCGGGAAGTTAGTTCCCGTGAAGACGTAGCCCGCGTGCGGATTGGAGCCGCCCACAATGATTCTCGCGTCCGCCATCACGTTAGCAGTAGAGTGGTACATTCTGGGGATGGTTGTGGCCGCCAGGGTGAAGAAGCGCTGCCCGACGGGTGCAGCGGGTCGGTAGAGGTAAGGTGTTAAGACGGGGGCGGTTGCCATGTTCCACCCTGCTACGCCCTTCCCCGCTCCATTGATGATGATGATTTCGCCGTTGGGGAGAATGAGCATGTCCGACATGGTTCTCGGAGCGGGCATGTCTTCCATGCTCCAGGAAGGATTCGGGTCTGTAATGACCATTCGTCCACAGCTGCGAAGCGCGTCCGCGAAATTACCCGCGCTAGCCAGGGCGAAGCCGTTGTCGGGACAGCCCCCACAGATGAGAACTTCCACTTTGTGAAACCCGTCCGCGGCGGAGAGCGGCAGCATGACGGACGACCCGGTGGAAGGGTAGTTCCGCGGGCCGTCGCCCGGCATTCTGGGAAAGGTCTTCACGACAACGTTGGTTTTGTAGTCGAGGAGAATGGAGTCCCTGTTGGCAAAGATAAAGAGGTTGCCATCGGACGAGAGGTGGAGAAATGGATAGAGGTTGTTCTCCACTTGGCCGCTGGTTCGGGTCTGAGATAGAAACGGCAGATTGAAAACTCCTTCGCCGGGCCTCTTGGGGACAAACTCGTAGTTAAACATCTGCGTGCCCCCGACAACGATAATGCGGTTGTCCGGCAGGATTTGGTTGGCGGCATACCAGCGATTCGCAGCAAGCTTCGGCCCCTCGAAATTATTCCAGTCGCAGCTGCCGTCCGAGCAGGGGACGAAGTAACGA